>CM049312.1:16530455-17975455 GCA_026874595.1 Sipunculus nudus | reverse complement strand
CTGTCAACATCTCCACATCCTCCACAATCTACAGTCATCCTTCCTCAACCATCTGTCAACATCTCCACATCCTCCACAATCTGCAGTCATCCATCCTCAACCATCTGTCAACATCTCCACATCCTCCACAATGTACAGTCATCCTTCCTCAACCATCTGCCAACATCTCCACATCCTCCACAATAATCAGTCATCCTTCCTCAACCATCTGCCAACATCTCCACATCCTCCACAATGTACAGTCATCAATCCTCAACCATCTGTCAACATCTCCACATCCTCCACTATTTACAGTCATCCTTCCTCAATCATCTGTTAATGTTTCCACATCCTCCACAATAATCAGTCATTCTTCCTCAACCATCTGTCAACATCTCCACACCCTCCATAATGTACAGTCATCCTTCTTCAACCATCTGTCAACATCTCCACACCCTCCATAATGTACAGTCATCCTTCCTCAACCATCTGTCAACATCTCCACATCCTCCACAATGTACAGTCATCCTTCCTCAACCATCTGTCAACATCTCCACATCCTTCACAATGTACAGTCATCCATCCTCAACCATCTGTCAACATCTCCACATCCTCCACAATGTACAATCATCCTTCCTCAACCATCTGTCAACGTCTCCACATCCTCCACAATGTACAGTCATCCTTCCTCAACCATCTGTCAATGTCTCCACATCCTCCAAAATGTAAAGTCATCCTTCCTCAACCATCTGTCAACATCTCCATATCCTCCACAATCTACAGTCATCCTTCCTCAACCATCTGTCAACATCTCCAAAACTTACAGTCATCCATCCTCAACCATCTGTCAACATCTCCACATCCTCCACAATCTACAGTCATCCTTCCTCAACCATCTGTCAACATCTCCACATCCTCCACAATCTGCAGTCATCCATCCTCAACCATCTGTCAACATCTCCACATCCTCCACAATGTACAGTCATCCTTCCTCAACCATCTGCCAACATATCCACATCCTCCACAATCTACAGTCATCCTTCCTCAACCATCTGTCAACATCTCCACATCCTCCACAATGTACAGTCATCCATCCTCAACCATCTGTCAACATCTCCAAATCCTCCACAATGTACAGTCATCCTTCCTCAACCATCTGTCAACATCTCCACACCCTCCACAATGTACAGTCATCCTTCCTCAACCATCTGTCAACATCCCCACATCCTCCACAATGTACAGTCATCCTTCCTCAACCATCTGTCAACATCTCCACATCCTTCACAATGTACAGTCATCCATCCTCAACCATCTGTCAACATCTCCACATCCTCCACAATGTACAGTCATCCTTCCTCAACCATCTGCCAACATCTCCACATCCTCTACAATAATCAGTCATCCTTCCTCAACCATCTGCCAACTCCACTATTTACAGTCATCCTTCCTCAATCATCTGTTAATGTTTCCACATCCTCCACAATAATCAGTCATTCTTCCTCAACCATCTGTCAACATCTCCACACCCTCCATAATGTACAGTCATCCTTCTTCAACCATCTGTCAACATCTCCACACCCTCCATAATGTACAGTCATCCTTCCTCAACCATCTGTCAACATCTCCACATCCTCCACAATGTACAGTCATCCTTCCTCAACCATCTGTCAACATCTCCACATCCTTCACAATGTACAGTCATCCATCCTCAACCATCTGTCAACATCTCCACATCCTCCACAATGTACAATCATCCTTCCTCAACCATCTGTCAACGTCTCCACATCCTCCACAATGTACAGTCATCCTTCCTCAACCATCTGTCAACGTCTCCACATCCTCCAAAATGTAAAGTCATCCTTCCTCAACCATCTGTCAACATCTCCATATCCTCCACAATCTACAGTCATCCTTCCTCAACCATCTGTCAACATCTCCAAAACTTACAGTCATCCATCCTTAACCATCTGTCAACATCTCCACATCCTACACAATCTACAGTCATCCTTCCTCAACCATCTGTCAACATCTCCACATCCTCCACAATCTGCAGTCATCCATCCTCAACCATCTGTCAACATCTCCACATCCTCCACAATGTACATTCATCCTTCCTCAACCATCTGCCAACATATCCACATCCTCCACAATCTACAGTCATCCTTCCTCAACCATCTGTCAACTTCTCCACATCCTCCACAATGTACAGTCATCCATCCTCAACCATCTGTCAACATCTCCACATCCTCCACAATGTACAGTCATCCTTCCTCAACCATCTGTCAACATCTCCACACCCTCCACAATGTACAGTCATCCTTCCTCAACCATCTGTCAACATCTCCACATCCTCCACAATGTACAGTCATCCTTCCTCAACCATCTGTCAACATCTCGACATCCTTCACAATGTACAGTCATCCATCCTCAACCATCCGTCAACATCTCCACATCCTCCACAATGTACAGTCATCCTTCCTCAACCATCTGCCAACATCTCCACATCCTCTACAATAATCAGTCATCCTTCCTCAACCATCTGCCAACATCTCCACATCCTCCACAATGTACAGTCATCCTTCCTCAACCATCTGCCAACATATCCACATCCTCCACAATCTACAGTCATCCTTCCTCAACCATCTGTCAACATCTCCACATCCTCCACAATGTACAGTCATCCATCCTCAACCATCTGTCAACATCTCCACATCCTCCACAATGTACAGTCATCCTTCCTCAACCATCTGTCAACATCTCCACACCCTCCACAATGTACAGTCATCCTTCCTCAACCATCTGTCAACATCTCCACATCCTCCACAATGTACAGTCATCCTTCCTCAACCATCTGTCAACATCTCCACATCCTTCACAATGTACAGTCATCCATCCTCAACCATCTGTCAACATCTCCACATCCTCCACAATGTACAGTCATCCTTCCTCAACCATCTGCCAACATCTCCACATCCTCTACAATAATCAGTCATCCTTCCTCAACCATCTGCCAACATCTCCACATCCTCCACAATGTACAGTCATCCATCCTTAACCATCTGTCAACATCTCCACATCCTCCACAATGTACAATCATCCTTCCTCAACCATCTGCCAACATCTCCACATCCTCCACAACAATCAGTCATCCTTCCTCAACCATCTGCCAACATCTCCACATCCTCCACAATGTACAGTCATCAATCCTCAACCATCTGTCAACATCTCCACATCCTCCACTATTTACAGTCATCCTTCCTCAATCATCTGTTAATGTTTACACATCCTCCACAATAATCAGTCATTCTTCCTCAACCTTCCATCAATGTTGTCAAGTCAATCAGCTATTATTCCTCAATTATCTGTAAATGCCACCATGTCATACACAATGATCAGCAATTCATTCTCAATATGTGTCAACCACTCATAAGCTGAGTACATGATTTTGAAGGTGCAATATTCAGCTATTATTAAGCATTACTCACGTCATCCTTATATATCCTTTCTTCCATGTCTGAATCATAGAATACTAACTTTAGGATCATGCTCTTTTCATCATCAATTAAGTGACATATTTCTGATCAACAAGTAACTATTTCTTATCTTTATTTTTTTCCTTTCATAAAACCCACCATGCCTCTTATGTGAAAATAAGTACACTAGTGTTATTTACAGATTCAGTGCATTTTGTTTTGAAATGTTGAGCAGTTCAGAGCAGTAAACCTAATTGTTGTTATTCAAAGGCAAGAGGATCTGAAAATCAGAATAGTGGGTGAAAGAATAAAAAGCAAACTTTTATGGGAGCATGGGTAAACTATAGGATTGCTTGCAATGGGAAGCCACAAATTTACAATATAGCTGTACCTCACTAACAGGATTGGCCTTTTAGTTGTAATTCTTTGATTAAATGACCCATTAGATAAATTCCTGGATTGACAGTAGTATAAGAGCAGCCATTAAAAAGGTGGTCATTTTTCATTTTGAATGAGGAAAGTGACATTTCCTGGCAGGTGAATATTTGTATGAATTTTAGTGTTCCATCGTAAACATCCATGTTATTGTCAGATCTATAATCTTCACATAGGAATAAATTTTGATTGGCCTGCCCAGAGTGAGTATTCCTGGTTTAACACTGATATTTTATTGTTTAATGGCTGATCCTGGCTTAACAATTACTTGTGAAACCCCAATCATTTATCATTTTGCAGATCTCAATTTACGACAGACATGACAATAAAACTGGATATCTTGATCAGACTGTGACACTCCATTGCTGAATCTGCAGCACTTCTTCCTGTAACATTGTGAATATAACAAAATCATAAGGATCAATGTTTAATTTTAATGGGTCAGCAGATTTTATGGCCCCTCAAACATTAGAATATGAAATACTTGTTTTTTGCTCACTCATTACTATTTATTTCTTAACATTAAGTTGTTTATATTAACAATATTTCATGGTTATAAAATTGCTTTTGCTTACCTTTTATTTGATTAACACTTAATTGAACAAGTTTAATTGCCTTTAGTATCCTTTTCAGCTTCTTCAGGATTACATATGAAATTATTCAATTGGAACAAAAGAGTGACATTTAAACTGATAGCATTTGATGTTGATCAAATACATGGTGTAGATTATCTCTGAATATAAATAATTAAATTTAATTGTCTTTAATTGCTTTTGAAATTTTTAATCTTTAAAACAGTAAACCTAAAAAAAGTGTTAAGCTTGCAAAATTAAAAAAAACACATGAAAAAGCTTTTGCCAATACATTTGGCATCATGGCATTAGTGACATTTCACAAAGTGATATAAGAGACTCAAATATACATCGTAAACCAACCAAGGAAAAAGAATTATTACAAAATATAGTTGAATTTTAATCTCTGGAAGTTTGACAGCCCCACCCCAACTAACCCCGGGGCAAGTTAATTCTAGCTAGTTGTTTGAACTGCCACAGTAGGACACAACTGAAAACTCACCTTACCCAGTTTTTCATGGACACAATAATTTGCTTGAAATTAAAATGTGGGGTCTGTTTGTTTTTAGTGTTATTTTTTACTTAACCAGCCACACTGGTGTCCTCTCCCTTGCTGTTTATGCAGGGATTTTAATCCATCCAAAATAAAATGCAGCTTGATTACATTCATGATTTACACCCTAAATTGATTGATAATATTAGGATACTTAACTTTGGATTAATGAGCAATGTCCTGGTGATCAAGAAAATGACAAATTAATTATTTCTAATTCAGAGAATAAAACATGTTAATTACTTTACCCAACACACATGATATTGTCCAACTCATGTTGAAAATGAGTAATTAAACAAATGATACATCTTTCTCTTCATCAATAAAGGGTTTGAATAATTTGTGTGTCTAATTTAGTGTTATCTGTTAATGATGTTGATGACAAATTCCTGTTTCAGTGGGTCTGGGATTAAATGGCCCTCCTTAATGTGAATACTAGGGTACAAAATTTGCATATAATGAAAATGTGATAACTACTATTTTAGAGCATAATATGTTTAATTGTCCATCCCTTCTGCGGAAAAAAGGGACATTGATTTGGGTTTGTCTAGCTGTCCCTTTGTCTGTTTGTCCCTCTGTCTGTCTGCCTCAGGTTTGTTTCCATGCAGTTACTTACCTAAATATTATCCGATTTCATTCAAATTTAGGTCAGTGATTGCTCTAATGCATACCTTGGTTGGGATTGGTTTTGGAGTGTTCAAGTTATCTAAAAAAATAATTCTCTCCAGCTCAAAAACAAAATTATCAAATTATGGTCTAATTTTTCAATGTGTTTTAGTTTTGGTTGCTTATCAAGTGTGAAAGACAACAGGAGCCCAAAGTGAGGGAACATTAATTCCACAAATTTTTTGTTACAATATAATTTAGTTGCATCAGGATTTATATTATAAAACAGTTAACAAGGTGGTTAATATTTCCTGGAGATGTTATGTATGTTTTTTTTTTACTTATTATTACTAGTGGCATGCCCATAATTTCTTCATGCCATCTGTGGCATCTAAGTTTTAGTGTGTATGCAAAATGGTGACTCCCATGAGTGGTTTCAATAAACTGGGAGAAATAAACCAGTCTGGGTTGATAAGGGATTCGACAAGGACGTGACAAGGATCTACTCTGAATGCATGCAGGCAATAACATATATACATGAATATATCTGATTATAATTACCAATCAAATAAAAAATCTATGAAAAATGAAGTATTGTACTGATTGTAGATTATGTACGTGTATGGACATGGCCAACTGATTTGTATACCTGTACGACCGTGAGTGTGGGTTGAATGACCTTGGTTTAATTTTGATTTCCTGTGGGATACGTCGGTCAAGCTGTAATTAGTGTTTATACTGACCTGAGAGGCTTCCCATGGACTTTAATTAGGCCTTGTTGAGTTGGTGCTGGCTCAACATGAGCTGGAGACCGGAAGCATCACTGTAGTCCCATGGGTGTCTGATGACTGGTGTAATGGTATCACACAGTCCCAGAGGAAACTAAGGCCAGGGCATGATAGTCACTGACATTTTAATATATATATGATAGATAAATGTTCATAATAAGGTCACTTATGTTTTCCAGACAAGCAAAAAGGTAAAACAGTTTTTTCTAGATGCCACTTAATTAATTTTGCAAATCATCCTTCAGATTTGTATTCTTCATATTTTCCCACAAATGATATATTTTCAGGTAGTTTCATAAGTAAAAAGGTTTGAAGTTTGTGTTGCATTTCAGTGTGATTTAAATATTAACTTTTTTCATGATGCATTAATTTTAATTGGAAGGAAAATGAAACTATTGTGAACTTTTGAAAAGGAATTTTCCTAATACTCAGAATAATTAAAATTGTGAACTTTTTCTGTGTCAGTTTATATGAATGTACTGTCATTTACTGGTATTTAAAAAAAATGAACTAAACAATTAGAAATGTTTCATAAGGGCATTCCTATATTATACAAGTTCTCATGTTAGGTAAGCCAGATCAGCTACAAAGATCACTTTAAGTTTTTATTTTCTGTACATTCCTTTACAAATTAGAAATTCTGAAGATAGTATAATCAGTAGAAAGTGTGCCCATAATTCTAAATTCAGGGTTGCTCACAATTCTCATTAATTTATCATTGACATAACACTAACAATATTCAGGACCAAGATAAGTGGCCATAATTGTGGGGTTGTCACAATTGTGGGGTGTTTCTGAAGTGGGGTTTCACTGTTTATAAATATATTGTTGTGACTTACCTGGTAAATAAATTATAACATAGTTGTTTAACATGATGCTTATGGTAAATGATAAACAGTTTCCAGACCTCAGACTTCATTAAGAGAAGCAAACTGTTTCATGCTTTGATACACAGTTGTAGTTACCAAAAGATGGTGCTCTACTAGCCCCATAGAAAATATTTTGAAGAATCTCTGGATTTGTGTGGATATAAGAAAAATTACCCCCCTTAGGACACACTTTGCATCTTCCCCTACATTTCAAGACCAAAAATATGCATTTCCATAGCTTTGCCACAAAGGAGTTCCATGACAGAAGTCCAGTGTGACCACTATCAGTTATAATATAGATTGTGTTAAATATAACATTGTGATCACAGCTCTCCATGCCACCAACAGAGACCATTAAATAAATCCTTTTTGCATTCTGCACACATCACTAAAAAAAAGGCTGAATATGATCTGTTCTGGCTGATGAGCTTTAAATACCTTAAAAAGGAAGTTTGTATAAAAACAATACAAGATAGATGACTGTACTGTCCCCCCATAAACCACATTGAGACATTCACAGTCATGCACAGATGTTCAGGGGCAGATCCGGGATTTAGGAAACGGGAGGTAAAACTAGGAGAACTAATGAAAACCCTAAAAAAAAGTCCCCTTGTCCAGAAAAGGGGTGTTCCAGCCTGCAACATTCTGTCTGAAATCCTAAAAAAAATAAGTTGTGGTGGATGAAAAAAGGGGGGTCAGGTCGCCCCCACCTTGGATCTGCTGCTGATGTTTAAATTACTTAATGGGGATATGCTGTTTTGAGCTGTTGGAGTCTGCCCTTACTGGTGGTGGCATCTGTAGTGAAGAACAATAACTATCTTCCACAGCCTGTTGTTCATGGAGTGAATGTTGACCAGGATGGATCTTACTTGGGATATAGTTATGTTTTATATATCCTTGTATTTCACTGTAACCTACATATTTCCTAAACATATTTTGAACGATCTACCTCGAGTTTTCAGAGTTTTACTTAGTTAGATCCAGCTGGGTCATACCTCCAGCAGTTAATACAGTACAAGTTTTAATATAGGACAGTGTTTATAACAGTATAAAATTAGCCATATGCTATAATTACTTACTGCTATCAAAAGTATCCTTAAAATAATGAAAAATAAATAAAAACATACACTGATATAAGAGATCACATCTGTAAGAATTAGTCCATGAAGACTTTAATATTAAAATTATATAAGATAGGATAAGATATACTTTATTAATCCCAAACTAGGAAATAACATAGAGAAGTACAGAATCTGATTTAGTAAAAACTTCTCGTATCGAACTGCCATTTTTATGCTAACTTTTGAAAGCTCAAATGTTCACCTGTAAACCTTTGATAATTTGATTTTACTGAAACTCGCCATGAATCTTTATAAATAAAGTATCTCAGCTGAGTTCAGTTCTCAGTGTACCTTGCACAAGTTTAATGAGATCAAAAGGTATAAGACTCACAATGGATGTATTGTATGCCATTCTTTCAGAGATTTTAATTGTTTATGGTTTCATAAGATGCCAAGGACTACCATCAGATTCTGTGTTATAAGTATCATTATAACAGATTGCAGTTGTATACTGTATATTATATACACTTGTAATGAAGTCAGAGTATTATTATCTATCATTGATTTTGATTAACAAGTATAATCATAAATTATTTGTAATATAATGGCTTACACAGGTACCAATATGCTAACTTTGATACATTTTATCTTACTAAAACTGGTACCACACAAATTTTAGTTGTATCATTAATCTGAATTATGCAGACAACATATATTAACTTCCCTTATAAGGCCTCTTCACACAATTTGTGCTGTAAAAACATCTGATCATTTCTGTTCATTCATCATTGTTCATGTAATCCAGACGAAATTTGCAACTTGAATGTCTTCTGTTGATTTGGTTATGGTTACCCCGATCATTAACACATCAAATGTATTTCCTTATCGAATAAATTTTCCAGGTTTTCCTCTCATACTTGCAAAATAATATTGATAATATATTACAGATCCTGAGCTGATAACTGACATAAACATTTCAAATGATAGACACCCAATCAAATAGTTATTATGTCATCAGTATCACCAGTATGTTATGTTGGATATCTTTTCTAGGTTCATCACAAAATTTGATAACATACCCTGTTTCTCAGGTCTGTTCATTTGATAACTTTGTTTTAATCAGCATTAAATAGCATAGATGTTGTACTTATAACAATCCATTTGTAATTTATATAATACCAAATGACATAAAGGGGATCAAGCCAGATCTATATGGAAATATAGATCTATAAGTTAGTACCTTAGTTTGAACTGGTTGAAGCTAGAAATTTGCTGCGCTGGACCAGTTTCTAACACAGGAGCTGTTAATTCTTCCACCATCTACCATGAGCTGGAATAGAAATAGAAAATCAATTCACTGAGATCAGAATCCCGGGCTTTTAATGAAGGAAGGTTATTCCTTAAATCATAGGCTTTTAATAAGGGAATGATGAAAAATTCATACAGAATCTAATAGGATGTCATACTTTGAAAGGTGTCCTTTGAAATATTTATGATAATTTTCACATCTATATACCTAAATTGGCTTAATTAGATTATGTCATCTGCAGAGAGTTGTGATATATCTACCATGTAATATTATAATATTTTAGGACATGTCCATTTGAACCTTATTTTTTGTTGTTCCCTATTTACATGTAAGATTTCTATTGCTTTTAGTTGCTATGGATACCATGATTTATCATTACCAATTATGCATTGTTGTTTCCATGACTACCAATATATACCATAATACACCACCTGTACATAGACGTTTTAATAATTTAGACCCATAATATCAGGGAACTGACTTAAAATTATGGGAAAACAATTTTAGGTAAAAGCCAATAAAGTAGAATCTCCCAATTATTGTTATATAATTGACAGGACCCAATTAAGTTTAGCCTTAATAGATAGTCACCCGTACTAATTAGTACTGGTCTCACATGGCATGATTTTTGTTCTACAATTTTATAAGCTATAATTTGCTATGTACTCCCTTGTGCAGTGGTTATACTCTATAGTCATTCCAGATCTCCTTTGTTTTAACTGCTGCTTTGTTTGGCAAGTTTTTTTGGGGTCTCAACACCATGGCTGGCACAGGGCCAAGAATCAGACCAACAAGAGTGGGATGTTGCAAAATTAAAACTTGTGTGATAACAAGCTCTCATTAGTCTGATCACCAATCTTTGCTCTGTGTCAGCCCTGGTGGTGTTATCCAGAGAGTCTTGCCTGTACATAGCAGCAGTTATGGGAAAGGTTATCCATAGTCTTAATTAACTGGTTTTCTTATCAGACAGGCCAGTTATAACTGATGTGAATGCTTCTGGTTAACTCAAGGATGGTCTTCATAGTCAAGTGGTCTTAATAGACAGGAGGTCTTAATAGTCAGGTGGTTTTAATAGTTAGATGGTCTTAATTGACTGGAGGTCTTCAAGACAGGTTCTACTGTATGTGGTATATCACAAGTGTTTTTAATATTTTTAGCGAACCTGTGAGCTTATGCGATGGTGCGTCGTTGTCTGTCGTGCTCCGTGTGTTGTGCGTCGTGCGTTGTCTGTACGTTAACCATAGCTATCTCAAAAACGGCAGGAGCTAGCATCACCAAATTTTTTGCAAATATTCAGTCATCCAAAAAACTATATTGGATTTTGTTTATTTTTTTCTAACTGCATTTTCTTTGATTTTATAACTAAAAAGCTAAAAAAACTTTAAAAATCTTCTTCTCTGAAACTGTCCAGCCAAATTGTCCAATATTTCACAGAAATGATCCCTGGAACAATCTTTCTCAAGTTTGTTCGAATGGTTCCAGTTCAGAGATTTTTGGCTGAGTTACAGGAGGTTGAACTTTGTTTACTGTGCAAAAAAGCATATTAAAATTTAAATCTCAGAAACGGCTGGAGCTATCATCACCAAATTTTATGCCAATGTT
Organism: Sipunculus nudus; assembly: GCA_026874595.1. Classification (NCBI taxonomy): domain Eukaryota; kingdom Metazoa; phylum Annelida; class Sipuncula; order Golfingiida; family Sipunculidae; genus Sipunculus; species Sipunculus nudus. Next base: position 17,964,208 of record CM049312.1, on the reverse strand, counting down.
GGTCACATGAGTCATATCTGAAATTGAGGTATTGGTTGCGCCACCTGCATCGGCCTTTTTTGTACGGGGTCATCAGTGCCCGTATCACACTGACAGCTACAAATAACTTCTTCTCTGAAACGAAATGGCCAAATTGTTTAATATCACACAGAAATGATCCTAGGGAAGTGCTTTCTGAAGTTTGTTCAAATGGTCTCAGTTCAGTGACTTTTGGCTAAGTTATGGGAAGCTGAATTTAGTCATATGCCATAACAGCCCATTTTAGCTAAGTGGCTACAAAAATCTTCTTCTCAAAAACCACTGGGCCAAATTCTTAAATCTCACACATTAATTATCCTTAGATGTTGATAATTGAAGTTTGTTCAAATGGTCTCAGTTCAGTGACTTTTGGCTGAGTTATGGGAAGCTGAATTTAGTCATATGCCATAACAGCCCATGTTAGCTAAGTGGCTACAAAAATCTTCTTCTCAAAAACCACTGGGCCAAATTCTTAAATCTCACACATTAATTATCCTTAGATGTTGATAATTGAAGTTTGTTCAAATGGTCTCAGTTCAGTGACTTTTGGCTGAGTTATGGGAAGCTGAATTTAGTCATATGCCATAACAGCCCATGTTAGCTAAGTGGCTACAAAAATCTTCTTCTCAAAAACCACTGGGCCAAATTCTTAAATCTCACACATTAATTATCCTTAGATGTTGATAATTCAAGTTTGTTCAAATGGTTTTGATTCAATGATTTTTGGCTGAGTTATGGGAAGCTGAACTTTGCCATTTTGTTGTATTTTCCCATATGAGTTATAAACCTACAAAACGTTTTTCGACTGATGATGATACTGTGGCCAGTTTGTTTAATATTTTACAAGAATAATTCCCTGAATCATTCTTATCATAAATGTCTTTTATGGTTCCAAAAATTGAATTTGGCTGAATTATAAAGATTGAATTGAGTCATTTTACCAAATATGTTAGCTGTGTGAAGCAGATACATCTAGCCTAGCACCAGTTTATCAGCATCCATTACATCATGCCTCTAGACATTTAGATTTCAGGTTATCTATGGAAAATGTTGACAAGAATGTTTTTAAAAGCTTTTAAAAAATGTAGATTTATGATATTACATATCATCTGTACACTAACTCATAATTTCTCAGGAATAGCAGGAGCTACCATCCCCAAATGTTATGCAATTATCTGTCAAATGTTGATGGATTCATCTTATTTTTGCTATCTGCATTTACTTAGATTTTACAAGGAAAAAGCTGAAAAAAACTTGTAAAAGTCTTCTTCTTGTAAACAGTCCAGCCAAATTGTCCAAATTTTACAGAATTGATCCCAGATGCGAGCCCTCTCAAGTTTGTTCAAATGGTTTGTGTCGGATAAATTTTAGCAGAGTTACATAACAGGCCAAGATTGTGTACGTTTCTTGAATAGGTTGAGAAACTGCCAACTGTTTCAGATTTGGCAACAGATCAAGAGTTTATTCAGTGGAGCCAAATATAGGTCAACAGTTCAGTCAGTGCAGCCAAGCACAAGGCATGTGATCACCTCATGGGCAGCATGTGATCATCTCATGGGTAGCATGTGATCACTTCATGAGTATCATGTGATCACCTCATGGGTGTCATGCCCCTCAGGGCTGCATATGGAGCCAATCTGTGAGCTTATGCAATTGTATGGCTACTATTTCAGATTTGGCAATAGGCAAAAGGTCAGCCTGGATTTATTTATAGCTTTGGCAGACTACCAACTGTTTCAGATTATGCAACAGGTCAAGAGTTCACTCAGTGCAGCCAGGTACAGGTAAAAAATTTACTCAGTCTAGCCAGGTGCAGGTCAAGAGTTCACTCAGTGCAGTAGCCTGAGCCAGTAATTTGTCACAATACACTTGGGGCAACAGCCTTTTTCACCTAAGCCTGGTCAGCCCCGTGCATCAGACTCAAGGTAAGTTTGATGTATTGGCCTGATATTCTGACCTGTCTATGTTTTTTTTTGGCTTTCTCCTTCACAAGACAGGTGTCGCCATCTACAATGACTTTTGCAAAGTGTATTTGCCTGCTTAATTCTACAGAAGAATTTGATATATCAGCCTGAAATTGGGCATATGTGTACATGTCAAATAGCTTTGTTGTATAAAAGACTGGTGGTGCAACCTACAATAATTTTTGTGTTGTGTGCACCCCTGCCAGAATTTTAGCAGTGATGTTTGTGTATTGTTTCTTGTTCAAAATGTTTAGTACTTGCATTGTTCATATATATGAAAAGTAGTGGTTCAGCACTGAAGTGATATACCTGGTGTATATCCATATGCACAGGTTCGCATTAGGCCTGTAGGCCTTGTTTTTTTTATCATTTGAGAAATTGTCATTTCCAGGAGGTCTTTATTTGTGAAGGATTTCAAATAGGGATAGGCCTTTATACATGGTCTTTTCGAGGCATGGCAGTGTCCTTGTGTAATGTCTCTTGAAGTGTCTGGAACACAATTATACTCATGTTTCTGACTGCTTTGCAGTCTGAGTGGCTACAAATTGGATATCTTTAGGAACTGGGGTGTCTAGCTCTCATGGAGGAGACACAACCATTGCCTTGCCTTTTTAGGTATTTGGCCCCCCTAGGTCATATAACAAGAAAAATACCGCTATTGATCCCACAATGTGGATAGGCACATGGGATACTTCCAGGGCTGTGCTGCTGAAAACAGTCAGAGAAAAAAGACTGATACAACCTTGAATACAGCCAACAATATTCATACCTCAAATTGGATCACATCAAATCTGCATTTTAGGACTTTGGGTTTGGTGTTCGTTCTCATGTCTGCAGCCTGCGTGCCCTCTGGACAATATGGTGATAAGCAATCCAACCCAGGATGCAGGCCTGTAAACTGACTGAATTGTATTAAGGCTACAGCAGTCAACTGCAGCACCAGGCACTGAAACAGCTTCTCTTAGACTGTCTTATTAATTTCATGTGAGTTGCTGCTTTTTTTCCCTGGCCTTGACTGTGTGGGTGGTTTTCAACAGACAGAGAAATATTTGTACAGTCAGTCCTGCTTATTTGTATATTGAATAATCATATATCCTGTTTAATTGTATAAAATAATGACAACCAAACCCTTTTTCTATGTTTTCTTAATAAAATTCTCTGTTTTAATGAATATCTGATAAATGTATATATCGGTTAATTGTATAGTATATAATATAAACTAATTAATTGGAACATCATCAAAAGAAAAATGTCAAATCTCATTCTGAAAGCTCTGAAGTATACAGAAATTAAACACAAGCAAGCCATCCTATTGCAACTCATAGTTTCATCGGCTACAACCTTGAAGATTAGCACCACCCTTATTTGAATAGCCCACTTTAATGAATATTATTGATTGACAAATATGATATTCAGTTAAACGGGATCAGTTTTATTATATATGATCTCTTATTTAATACATGTGCTCTTAATTCTCTTTATTGTTAGTTTAATTTTACTTTAGGAATAAAGTGATTGCTGACCTGTCATTGCACTCTGGTGAAAGAGGAAAAAGAGAAGTCTTGTCAGATTGGTATTAATTTCCATTCAACTCTCTTTTGAAAGAGGAAGACAAGGCATATGATTAAGCTGGCCTAATATCCATCAATCTCTCTATTGAAAGAGGATTAAAAGAACATGTATGAACATATGCTTGCTTAATCTCAGTTATGTACTCTTTTGAAGATCCTATATTTAGGATGGTCAAATTTTCATGAAACTCTCTATTGAAAGAGGATGAAAAGAAAAAGTATGATCAGAATGGTCTAATTTCATTTACATTCTCTGGTGAAAGAGTATGAGGAAAGACCCGATATATTTTATTTTTTTGAAACTCTATTACTGGTAGTTATTAGTCTGTCCTCATTGAGATGTGAGAAATATGAAATAATTCTATTAATATTATTCCAATACTTCAACCATTAAAAAATATATTATAAGATCTTTATCCTCTGCCTGATCATTAACTTTTCTAAACAAAATTATAAGGAAAAACAATATACAAATACAGATTGAACCCCATGATAACTAAAGAAATTTAATAAATAGAGATCAACAAATTTTTTTTATAAATTGATATGAAATAGTATTATGTTTGCATGTATGACATTATTGAAATGGCTGATATGACATATGCATAACCAGAATCCAGCAGAATATGTAATGTTGGAGACATTAAATATTTTAAAACATAATATGGCATTATTAGTTTCATACTTTCTTATAACCAGGTCTTTAGTTTACATTAATTATTACGGTAATGCTATCTCGGTACTGTGATAAGCAATAGCTTGGAATTATAACCATTCAATCCAGATATGACCAGTAGAAAATAATTATACATGTCATGTGATAAAGATGATTATAAATTTTATGTAATTATGATAATCCAGAAGCGGTTCCAGAGGAGGTCCAGGGAGTCGGACTCCCCTGGCCCTTTTCTTTCAGCCACTGCAAACTATTTTTAAGAGCTTCAGTCCCCCCTCTTCCTGACCTGGGAAAGGTTTTCTCATTAGCCCTGAGGGATTGGACCCCTCCCTGGATTGCTTGTAAACAAGTGATTCTTCTCAGTGGCAGACATCTTACTGTCAAAATGAATATAATTGGTTTTCAGTGGTGGACATGTGATCATCTGAATGAATGTGATTGGCTCATATTACCACATTGTTTGTTTCTAATAGCTTTATGGCTTTTTCATCACTTAATCTCATTAGAACATATTCTGTTCCACCTAGTATCATTAATGCATGGAAAACAATATGTGAGCCTCATAAAACTAATTAAATGTGTAATGAATTTAGCCTGTGGGTGTATATATCATATCAACATGAAAATACTTACGGAGTAGCAGCAGATAATTAGTTTTATCTAAGTGTGCCTGAAGGTATAGCTTTTAAATGTCTAAAACCATACTTACCAGGGCTTAAATGATGCAAATTAATCCTTTTACATAAATGTGTAGGCATGTATTAGCATCATATGGAAAGAAAACATTTGGTTGATATGACAGAATATATGATTGTTTGCAAAAGTAAAATAAATAAACAGTCACTGAATTGCATCTGAGTATCTGTAGGAAAAGAGAGGCTTTTTTCTAGGACTTATAACACTGAGGTAGAATTATTTTTAAGATTTGTGACATAAAGAAATGTTTTTTTCCCAGTTTATGACATTAAAGCCACACCCACAGATTCGTATTGGGACTTAAAATTGAAAAATGGGTGAAATTTATATATTATATATTATATATATATTTTTTTATTTCCTTAGTACTAGTCAAGACAAATTATGTAGAATTTTGCCATTTTTCTGGAACAAAACAAGTATGTGCTTCAATTCTTGAAACTGTACATATGAAAATAAACATTTATATCATGTGAAAGGGATTGAAATAAGATAACCAGTTAGAAACAGTATCAATTACTATTGGTCATTTTCAGATTTGTAACCACACCTGTAATGAACCAGACACAAACACATACCTGTACACACACACCTGTTGGTACTTGGTATTAAAAGATCCATCCATAATGTATTAATTACCAGCATTTGTGCTTCTGAATTTTCAAAAACTTGATGCCACAGGTTTATTTAGTTTTAAAAGTCCCAGCCATAGTAGTGTATGGTTAAAATACTCAATGGTGAAAATGCATTACAAAAATTGTATTTTATGTGTTTGCATATAGTTTTCACACTCATAGCACCATGTGCCAGTTACATAGCATATGTTTCAGACTATGTTAAGAAACTCTAAGGATTAAGAGTGTCCATCACAATATCTCTGTATGACATACCTGAATGAAGATATCACTTTTGTCATATACAAACACCAAAGAGTATTTGAACCCTACCCTGTTTGGATGAGGTATTAAATCAACAACAAGAGATATGCCATAACAGGTGTAAAGTATGTCACATCAGGTAAATTAGTATGCTTTAATAGTATTAATACCTGTAAAATGAATACATTTAGAGGGTGATGTTAATCTGATGGTGGGCATAAATACTGTTTGCCTGCAGTCAGGATAAAAGCTGTAGTCACAGACCATGAAATCAATAGGAAAAGATCATGCACAGTGCCCTGACATGCTTCGATCGTAAAACACCATGACATTTACCAACCAGACACCGCTTACTTTTATCATTATGGCAGTTTAGGATTTCTTCTGCAAGGTTCAAAGAAATAGATCATCGGGCCAGAATTGTGAAGTGCAGTGATAAATTGGACGGAAAACCATTAAGGAAACCTCGGGGCACCTGATTGGGTGGCAGGCGTGCGTAAATGTCAGCTCCTGATGACAAAAGTGTTGGGCTTTTTCATGTGTTTTTGGCAGGTCATGTAGAGGTATTGTGTGTTAGGAACATCTGAGACCCATGGAAAAATGTGATTCATAATATTGAGAAAAAGCTCAGGCCTTTTCTCAAGTTAGAAACTTTTAATAATTAAGGAGAGAGAGAGAGAGAGAGAGAGAGAGAGAGAGAGAGAGAGAGAGAGAGAAGAGAGAGAGAGACAGAGAGTAGTTTTGCTCCGCAAATCCTCAATAAGTAATATCTGTTACTGACAAAATTTTATTCAATTTAAAATTTAAACTAATTTTATAATTTATTTGACCATCACTTTAATTATTCATAACAGGGAAACTAGTAGGTCTGATCCTCTGCTCACTCCTAATGAGTTTAATTTTTATAACAAGTAAAATTGACTAATCGATTTTAATCTCAGCTGGCTGCAAGTCGCCATCCATCCATTAACAAGGCAAAGAAAATCAGCACTCAACTATAGCTTAAACTTCACAGGTTCTGATGAAATATCCTTGTAAACACAAAACAAGGTCACTTTGATGTATGTTCTCCAAGCTACAGGGTGGAAAAACAAAGTGAGTACTTTAGAAGTTATAATTATTTTGGATTTTTTTTATTAAAAAATTGATTCAACACTTTAGATTTATCAGGAATGCTTGCATAAATTTCATTGAAATTTTGAGTAGTTTCATCAGATTTACCAGCAAATAATTAAATATTCCAAACTGTTCAGAAATTGTTAACAATATAGCATGATGGGTTTAAATTCAGCTTTTCACAAAGAAAAACATGCTCATATGTCAAGTAAATATGAAAAAAAAATTCTCACACTGAAGCAACTCACCGGCCATTTTGTGGTAAAAGCATTTAGCACTTTATGCCAAAATTTAAAATCATACAAGGTTCATATAATTCTCTTTTATTTATTTTCATTTTACTAACTCAGTATTCTCATCACCATTCCTCTGGGATACGCCATACTGTCATCAGCACTTGGAAATGTAGATACAGGGTTTCATGGTTTTATGCTTGAGAGACATGAACATGTCATCTTTTTAATTATTCTGTTTTCTATCGGGGAGAAAATCTGTCATTGGAGATTTAATAAGATGTATATGTAAAATAAAAGAATTATCAAGAAAGCTATAGTGTTAATGTTCTTTAAGAACAAACCTTTATATCTGTTAGACATGGGGGAACAATTTTCCAATACCAATCCTAGAAAGTACTAGTTTTTTCCTTGTCAGTTTTTATACAGACTGGCTGTAAGCAGATTTTACTAAGGAAGTGTTCACATAAATCGGTTATCAAGCCTGTTAAGCTGTCAGCCTAATTAACAGTTATTAATAGGATGCAATTAAAAGACAATTGGGTGACCTGCAAAACTGCTGACTTCATTCCAGGCAATTACGTTTGAGAATTAGTTTTGTTTATTGAGGTAAGCTGCAGTTGGTGATTACATAGGTTTGTTTGCTTGGAAGAAATAATAATTACAAGGGATATTTTATTTAATTGGTTTTTAAATTTCTGACATTACTTCCATAATACATCAAAAGTTTCTAATTTTTGCAAAATCATTCTAAATTTTAGTTGACTTCTCTGAAAGAAATATATAAGTTCATTATATCAAATCATACCATGCAATAAAAACAATTTAAGATATATATTTAAGTTTGAATCAAGAAAATCAAACAGTGCTGTTCATTTTAACAATCCAGGCCATTTTAAAGATGGAGACATGCAAGTGTGAGGTAATTAGGTTCCATGGCGACCAAAAAAGGCCAATCCAATTACAGGAGTGAAAAACAACCAAACCTCTAATAAGGGAAGGTGCGCTTTGTGGGCTGCAATTTTTGTGCAACTTAATTGCTGAAGTTATGCATTTCTCCAAATTAGCTGTGAAAATATTTTCTTTACAAATGGAAATCCAATTAGGTGTACTTCTTGTGTGAATGTCAGAGTGAGGATAAAGTAGACATCATCCACACTGACTACAGGATGCGACAGTTACATGATGGCTATAAACAGCAGGTATTTGAGATTTCTTGAAGTTTGAGTGTTGGGGAGTCAATAAGATGGTAACTTTGTTGTCATGGCAACCAAACTACCACTGGTAACATTATTATGTTATTTTTTTTTAACTGTCGAATGAAAATTCTTTTCCATTTACAGTCATGTTAATTTTCACCAAAAATTATTCCGAAAATTGGAAGAAATGGTTATAAAGCCAATCCATGAAATATGTATGGTGCAAACAGAGACAGTATTTATACTTAGATGTTTACCTGTGATATGTATCAGAACAAAATATATCAGAACAAAACATTCAAATTTTTTGTGGAACAACATGCATACAGACCCACAGCAGTCACATTTGTCTACATTAACGGCTTCTCTTGAATGTGTGAAAACAAATCTATCTTTGCACTGGCATGCATACAGACCCACAGCAGTCACATCTGTCTACATTAACAGCTTCTCTTGAAAGTGTGAAAACAAATCTTTCTTTGCACTGGCATGCATACAGACCCACAGCAGTCAGATTTGTCTACATTAACAGCTTCTCTTGAATGTGTGAAAACAAATCTTTCTTTGCACTGGCATGCATACAGACCCACAGCAGTCACATCTGTCTACATTCAAGGCTTCTCTTGAATGTGTGAAAACAAATCTTTCTTTGCACTGGCATGCATACAGACCCACAGCAGTCAGATTTGTCTACATTAACAGCTTCTCTTGAATGTGTGAAAACAAATCTTTCTTTGCACTGGCATGCATACAGACCCACAGCAGTCAGATTTGTCTACATTAACAGCTTCTCTTGAATGTGTGAAAACAAATCTTTCTTTGCACTAGCATGCATACAGACCCACAGCAGTCAGATTTGCCTACATTAACGGCTTCTCTTGAATGTGTGAAAACAAATCTTTCTTTGCACTGGCATGCATACAGACCCACAGCAGTCACATTTGCCTACATTAACGGCTTCTCTTGAATGTGTGAAAACAAATCTTTCTTTGCACTGGCATGCATACAGACCCACAGCAGTCACATTTGCCTACATTAATGGCTTCTCTTGAATGTGTGAAAACAAATCTTTCTTTGCACTGGCATGCATACAGACCCACAGCAGTCACATCTAACTACATTAGCTGCTCTTCTTGAATGTGTGAAAAAAATTCTTTATTTATTTGCACTGGCAGGCACAAAATATTTTGGGCACTGGCGTATACAAAATTTTTTTAGTCTTGATGAGACACAAAATAATTTTTTATGTGAATGCTAAAAATCTTATTCAAAGTTTATCCAAAATGTTTTTATTTACAGCGTTTTCATATTCATTATGTGCTTTTAGTTTTGATCTGTTTCTCTTTCAAGGTATATCCACCAAATAAAGTATTATAAAAGGATTTTTATTTGCTGGAAAATTTGTATACCAAGGATGTAACGAACCTTGCATTTAACCACCAAATAAAAGTAAGATGAAAGCTTGGAAATTTTATTTGTTTGGAAAATCGTAGCATGCCAAGGGTTTAACAAACCTCACTGACATTGAATAAGATGCAGTTTTATCACATCTGATAATGTATCAATGAAATCTAACATCCATCTTTTTGAAAAATTTTGTTTTGTGTATAGCATCTATTGGAAAAGTTTCTAAAGAGTAAATTACTGTTTTTCTTACATGCATGAGTAAGAAAAAAAGATTTTATGCAAGATCTTCTCAGCCTGTCTGCACAGGAAAATTAAAATCTGTTCTGTGAGCTTTGGTTCTGTCAATAGAATTAGCTACATGAATAGGCTTTTCTCCTAAAAACAAGAGCAAATCAGGTTTTGATGTTTTATGCTTTTTGATCTCAGGGTCTTCTTATCAAGGATGAAATGAGGTCAGGGAGCAAGCTGTAACAGAATTTCCCTCGTAGTGATCCACAATCTTTTTATTTTTATGTACTTCCGGCAGCTGTTCCCTCACTCTTACAGTTGAGATTAATTTCAGCTACACTACATACAACTTAATTTCCCACAAAATATTTACAGAGGCAAACCACTGATTTAATAACAGACATTGTAAGATTCCCAGAACCTTTCTTGGAACTACTTCATAAAATCCCTCAGGCCACCTGCCATCCTAAAATTAAACAATAGTAGGTTGTTGTGTTATTTTTGGTTTGCTCACTGTCTAGACTTTTGGTTTCAACATTAAGTTGTACCTTATATTTGATTACTGTAGATATTGGTAGTGAAGAAATATAAGCATGTGTAGTTTATGAGCATAGGATATAAACGGGATAAAAAATGATTATATGGTTTAACTGTAGTAGGCCATATGGAATTAAGATGGACTAACCCTGATCTTATAACAATAAAATTTTAAAATTATTTGGGTTCCTTCTGGACTTTAGGTTTAGATCCCAGAAGGGATGAAACAGTTTGCAAAATTTGGACCTGAACACCTGATTGGAATTAACAGATAATTAATCAAGTATTGTTAGAATGACAGCAGGCTAATTTATGCATAAAGAAATTATCACAGTAAAGAAAACATATTCATTTTCTTTAAAAAAAAAAAGAAATTAATTTACCCGGTACCATTTTTTTAGGAATATATATGGACATGCACACTGGGATACATCTTCACAAAACACATTCAATACACATATTTTTACACTTCCAAGGAAATATAGGATTTTTGACATTTGAATTTTTCCACATTTGCTTGAAGGCATAGCAGTACATTGAGATTTGATGCTGTGGTGCAAAATCTGTATTGTCACCTTACTTAAATTTATTGGAAATACATTTGTAGGCCAATTTGACTATTCAAGAATGACCACATAACTGTTAATAAAGGCTTGTACCAGGTGTGTCATGATATATAGGTATTGACAAAATTTTACAACAGCATTTTACAACATGTTGCATTTGATAAATGCAGAGTTAAAACTACTCTTGCTTATTTATTATTCCATTCAGCAATATATCCAACACATCAAAATAGTCCTGCAATCATATTATTATTGGAGCATTATTTAAGCAAAAGAGTTTATTACATATACAAATGCAGTATATCATGGACCTTGTAAATACAAGAAATCTAAAAAACTAAAGAATGTAGCTGAAAATTCTTGTTTTTCATTTGACACAAAATTGGATTTTTCCTGATTCTGGTGATGTGCTTGGTTTGCAACAGATGTCTCTTCAGGTTGCCCTGACATGCAGCTGATTGGTCATTCTGTTTTCTTTGTGCAGCATTGCAATACAACTATTAATATTTCCAAATGCAGCTAGAGGGATGCTTCATTCCCTTTGATATATGTCAGTTCGTCTATTTTTCTGTACTTCTGTATGACTGCATGTCTTGAAGTTATTTCCTATAGTTATTGATGAAATGTTGATGATTTTGATGAAATTGCTTTAAATTTATTCAAATGTATGTAGAGATAGAGGAAAAGAGAGAGAAATATCATATTTGACATATAAGTAATGCATTCTTAAACATTAATTCAACATTTTTTTTTTATGTCAGGAGGCTGTTGTTAAGGAATTAATCTGCTGAGACAGCATCATGCAGCCACCTTTGTCATATGAGGAAATTATACATTAGTATGGAGTTCAATATTTCATAATCTTTGAGACCATTTGAATTATTGAGGAAATTGAGAAAAAATTCAGAAGATTATATACTTGTGTTACTGATATAACAGTTTGTTTTATATTTTGATATGGGGTTTTCAGCTTTGACTAACTTGTATTACAGATGTAGCAGTTGATTTGAAGAAAGTATATGTATTTATTGAATATTGTTTTGTGTACCAAATGAAGCCTTGAAGATTGTGTATGAAAATGTTGTCAGTAATAAATTGGTTGGTCTTATTTATGACTTTTGGTGTTATTTTTCTCAGAAAGATGTCAGCCATCCTGTAGGGATGTGCATGCAGTTTTTTGTCTGTTTTTACAGCAGGAATTAACAGCCACTGGTGTTACTGTTACTATTTTTTCTGGAGCATGAAGCAAGATGAAAATCCTCATCCTATATTTGGAGGATAGCCAGATAAAAACCAATGAATGTTGAGGAACAAACGCTCTATATCCTGTCTGGTATTTAAATTACACCTCTCTGACCTTTGACCTTCAATATTTCTCTGTTTCTTTACAGGTGAATGGGGGAATCAATCAGCTTGACCTTGAGAGGTTACACGCTTTACAAGACACGAATGCTGCACTGCAAGGAGAGGTACATCGACTGACAGAGGCAGCGCAACAGGCAGAAAAACTAGTAAGTCAAACATTTTTATCTCATAATGATTATTTTGTCCTGCTTAGGGATAAAAGATTATGTTAAATACAGCAAAAGTACTGAGCTTTCTTGTTTACTCCTTTTGCACATCTGTCTAACACATTGGTTTAATTGATCACAATTTTAATATGGGAATGATCTATAACATATGACTTTTGAAAATCAGGGTATGAATGTCCCTGGTTCAGTCCCCGCTGGTGCCTCAATGGCATAATGGTGAAATCTTGTTAGAGAACCTCAGAGATTCACTCTAATGGCTTAATGAGAGGTTATGACTTCTGGATTATACCTAACCCCATGCATTAGCATATCATGCTTATCATAAGGAAAGCTTTATCCTTGTTCAATATAGCCTCGGACACCGCCACCAACAGGCCATGGACCTATCCTAAAAAAAAGGTTTGACACAGCAAACTTTTAATATTGGAGATTTAACTCAGAAGTGGTCATGTACTGAAGTTTCACACTCACTTTAAAGATATACCTGAAAATACCTGAACAGATGACCTAGCTGTGCCAGGCATAAACTCAAGATCACTGTCAAAACTTTAAGAAGAAAAACCTATTGATTCCATAGATCTATACTTCTCCAGTTATGGATGAGAAGCAATGGAATCAATGAGTAAGGTGATATTTGGGGAAATGTTTCCCTTTTATTAGCTCAGCTGACTGTAAGTCATCTGAGCTATAGCGATCACTCTTTGTCCGTCAGCCATCAGGCCGTCCGGCCACCTGTCTGTTAACAAGGCACAAATCGTAACCACTGGACCTGGAATCTTCTTACTTTACATCCAGAGAGGCCCGTAAAAAATCTCCTTGGAAACCTGGAATTAGGTCTCTGTTACCCATATTCTTCAAGCTATGGGGCTACAAAGTACCCCCAGAATAATGAAAAATTTGACAAAAGCTCAAATATCTTAACAACTAATGCACTGATCACCATGATTCTTTGCATGGATATTGATCATGGAGTGTTTCATCAGTTTCTGCAGACTGGTGGCGCCAGCTGTATTTTTTCGATTTTTTACGATTTTTTTTCTCTATTTTTGAGACATCAAAAGATGCCGTCACCTATTACTAGGGCACAAATTGTAACCGCTGGACCTGGAATCTTCTTACTTTACATCCAGAGAGGTCCATGAAGTCTTCTTGGAAACTTTGAATTAGATCTCTGTTACCCATATTCTTCCAGCTATGGGGCTCCAAGTACCCCCCAGAATAATGAAAAATTTGATACAAAAGCTCAATTATCTGAACTACTAAAGCATTGATCACCATAATTCTTTGCATGGATATTAATCATGGAGTGTTTCATCAGTTTCTGCAGACTGGTGGCGCCACCTGTATTTTTTCGATTTTTTTTAACAATTTTTTTCTATATCTTGAGACCTTAAAAGATGCCGTCATCTGTTAACAGGGCACAAATCATAACCGCTGGACCTGGAATCTTCTTACTTGACATCCAGATAGGTCCATAAAAAGTCTCCTTGAAAACCTAGTATTAGGTCTCTGTTACCAATATTCTTCAAGCTATGGGGCTCTGAAGTACCCCCCAGAATAATGAAAAATTTGATGCAAAAGCCCAAGTATCTGAACAACTAATGCATTAATCACCATGATTTTTTGCATGGATATTGATCCTGGGGTGTTACATCAGTTTTTGCTGACTGGTGGCGCCACCTGCATTTTTTTATTTTTTACAATTTTTTCTCTATTTTTGAGACCTTAAAAGTTGCTGTCATCTGATAATAGGGCAGGAATCGTAATGACTAGACCCAGAATAAAATTTAGTCATATGCCAAATTAGCTCTGTGGCTACAAGAATCTTCTTCTCAAAAATATCAAAAATTAATAATCCTCAGATGTTGATAATTCAAGTTTGTTCAAATGGTTTTGGTTCAGTGCTTTTTTACTCAGTGCTGAGTTACGAGAAGCTGAACTTAGCCAGTTTGCTGTATCTTCCTGTATGAGGGATAAACCTGCACAACATTTTTCGACTGATGCCACTGAAGCCAATTTGTTTATTATTTTACAAGAATTATCCCCACAATAATTCTTATAATAACTGTCTTTAATGGTTCCTCATGAATGATTTTTGGCTGAATTATGGAGGTTGAATGTAGTCATTTTACCATATATGTTAGCTGTGTGAAGCAGTTACACCTAGCCTGGCACCAGTTTATCATCACATATAACATCATGTCACTAGATTTTAGGTTAAATAGCTTGGCAGACTTCCAACTATTTCAGATTTTGCAACAGACCAAAGGTCAGCCTGGATCTATTTATAGCTTTGGCAGACTGGCAACTGTATCAGATTAGGCAGCAGGTCAAGAGTTCACTCAATGCAGTATCTGCATTCTATTTATAGTTTTGACAGGCTGCCCACGGCATCAGATTTGGCACCAAAGTTCAGCCTGGATCTTTTTATAGTTTTGGCAGACTGCCAACTGTGTCAGATTATGCAACAGGCCAAGAGTTCACTCAGTGCAGCCAGGTACAGGTCAAAAGTTCACTCAGTCTAGCCAGATGCAGGTCAAGAGTTCACCTAGTGCAGTAGCTTGAGCCAGCAAATTTGTCACAGTTCACTCGGGGCAACTGCCTTTCTCACCTAAGCCTGGTCATCCCAGTGCATCAAACTCGAGAAGTTTGATGTATTGGCCTGATTTTTTTTACCTGTCTATGCGCCTTTGATGGCTTTCTCATTCACAAGACAGATGTTCTACTTGCAGTGACTTTTGCATGGTGTATTTGCCTGCTTATTTCTCCAGGGGAATTTGATATATCAGTCTGAAATTTGGCAAATTTATACATATCATAAAACCTTTTCCTATAAAAGACTTGTGGCTGCACCGACAATAATTTTCGCACAGAGTATGTCCCTGCTTATTTCTTAGGAGGGGATATCAGCTTGAAATTGAGCTTATGTATACATCTCTGATACCTTCGTCATATACAAGACATGTAGGCCTACTTGAAAAGTATTGGCCCAGCATTGAAGCATTATACCCAGTGTATAAACCATTGCACAGGTTCACATTAGGCACAAGGCCTTGATTTATTTTAATTGGATTCAAAAAAGCTTTCCATCAAAACATGAACATTAATTCTCTATTGCCAATTCACCACTTTTTTACCTTGTTTGGTTCTGTGTGTGAGTAAACCAGTCAATATGCATCTGTTTACCATAACTAGACTGCCTAAAAGTTTCCAAAAATGTGCATGTGTGACAACACCAAAACAGAGAGAAGAAACTTTAAAAAAGAAACATCACTTGGAAGCTTTTAAATCTTTAATTTGCGGCTACCAGGTGGTGTGCTCTCCATGTTTCTGTTTTGCACCATTGATCGCACCTGATGTTAGTTTCTCTCCACTTGTGTAAAAGAGTAATTAAACAATATAATTACAAAATATTGGCAGATCCCATAATATTTAAAAATAGAAATGACAATCATGTACATCTGACATACCTTGTATGTGAATAGGTCCCTTTAAGGATAGTAGAAGGAAGAATACTGTAAGCTGGTTCATTCCTGACAGTCCTATTCAAATAACGTATCTGACAATCAAGTAAATGAAATCTGAATTTAAGACCTGATATCTCAGCAGGAACCTTGCTCACAGGAATCAATTCTATCTTTGTTACCTTTTCTGGCTTCATGTGATTAAGCTTCGAGGCTAGAACTTCCTGTTTTTTAATCTGTAGAACCTGTCTCTAAACCAATTTGATATTCTCAATCCTGCATGCAAATCTTCAAGTATCAAGTATCAAGGCCCCCCCCCCCCCCTTCCCCTAAAAAGACAGCTGTTATAATTCTCCGGACAACCAATCCCTCCCCAACCCTTATGATACCCAACACCAAACCCCCTTTCACAATGTCATAATTTTCTTTGCTCCCACCATATATTGTGAAATGTGTAAAACTTCATTATACTCAAATAGTTTTTAGTCAGTTTCCAGCACTATATTATTCATACATTAAAATTTACATATATATATAAACATCTCTAACAGATATGCTAATTAAAATTGGCACATGCAATATCTTACATTTTCAAAATATAAGATGTATAATTGCAAGATAATTGGGGAACATATTACAGAACTGTAAACTGATTGATGGAATTATTGTGTTATTTAATTCCTAGGCTTCAGGAATTATAGAACTGTATCTAAGTGCTTGTGAAATGTCTACTTTTTTTAGAATAAAACATCAAAGAGGTTTTATCAGCAATAAACCTTTTTACATTTATAAGATTGAGGTTTTCTTGATTTTTTTTTATAAAGGTTATATAAAATATTTAACTTTCTCCTCAAAAGCATAACATAAACATGCCATAATTTATACCATCCCATCTTTTTGCCTAGGCAGTTTTTGTCAGCTTTCTCTTAAACAAACACTTTTACAGGAATTAATATATTTAATTTAATCAACAAAACTGGTTTACAGATTTAGCAAAAAAAGTATTTTTCTCAGGTGTCGACATTTACAACAACAAAAATTACAAAACCCTTACTCTTGCACAGAGAAATTTCTAAGGACATGATTTGTGGTTTCTGAGTAATTGTTTAGACATTTTAAAGCTTTCTAAAGTTGATGAATTAAAATTGCAGTACCTGGAGCAGCGAAACAATTGTTCCTGGTCTGCGGGGGTTTCATTATTAATTACCAGTTTCAGATGTTTACATCATACAAACATATATTTTGCTATGTTGGTATTGTGTTGGTCCCTTGACCTTTAATAGAATATATAGATTGACTTACACAAGCAACCATAGCAGAACAAAAACATTAAATTAGAGAAAAACGTTCTAGACTGGAAGGCCAGACAGCAATAAAGAAAGAACTCCCAAGGACAGATGTACGTGTATGTTATCAGGGCTCAGTTTTGGATCCACAGGATTTTACCTAGTCTGTTTGGAATTAACATAGCCAGTGTGGTCATAACATAATGTGTGATGGTCAAAACAAAAACAGAGACCAATGATAGTTTATTTAAAATTTATCTACCTTTTATATTTTTGTGATATCTGCCTTATAGAATTATACCTACAATAAAAAAAAATAAAGCAGTCTGACTTGTACATTACATAAAAATATCAAGGTAAGGCCAGAAAAAAATAAGGTTTGGTTCTCAGGCACTTTTTTTCAGAAATCAATGTGGCAGGTGTTTTTTAATTTTACTGTATGTTTTGAAAAAAAATGTCAGATTATAAGGGAAAAGCATGATTTTAACAAGTTCATTTTGCTTAACAAGTTAAAGCACTACATAACAAAGGTAATTTTATCAAAATTGTATGAAATTATCTTCTTGAAAGAAATGTTCACTGCACAGGGTTTTGTTTTAATGTTGTTTCTTGTATTCTGTTTTTTTTTTTCATTTCTTTGGTAGAGTTAGAAAATTTTTTCCTGATTGATATTATGTCTTTGCAGTATATGGTTACATACTTATTACTGCAACCAATTTAATCAATTGTAAAAAAAAGACCAAGCATTGATATAATCAAATGCACACTACTTGTAGCCATTCACATTATCAATGCAAAACATGCAGTAACTTTGGCAAAACCAACAAAGCCATCTCTTTGGTAGACTTGGGTTTTCTCTAGAACAATCCTTGATAATTGCATATTACTATCAAGCAAATTGTGCTAAAAAACAAACATAAATATTTTTGTCACTCTACATAGTTTGAACAAACTTGCATACAAGTAATCCAAAAATGTGACTAAATGTTGTGTATTTAAACATGTATGGTCAAAGGTCATGCATGCAAGTGAGCTTAGCATCCTGACCCATTGGTCACTTGTTGAAGGAAATTAGGGTACAAAAAGTTGCTAGATTTTGCCATAAACATAATTTAAAAAACCTGCAATCTGGAGAGCTAAAAGGTACAACCTCATTTGTTATTGTATGGTTATCTGCATCACCATTTAACAGGGTAATGTAAGAGGAATTTGAGCTAACCTTGGAGAGAATTCACAAAATGTGGTATTTGTTATACTGTATTATATATCATACCTGATCATGAGTAGGCTGTCAAAATCTGACCACAATGCTTCCTCTTTTACCTGTTGATTAGTTTATAGTATAGCTATATTTTAAATCCAGGTGCGTGTTGTTGTGGTAATAATAAATTGTCTGGCAGGAAAATGTAGAATACATTACCACAAAGACCATGAACATGTGCATTAATGTGAAGTAAGTCTGGCTATTTGCGGAGGTTGTTGGGGGCTTCATAGAATGATTTGTCTGACTGGTTAACCACAGTGGAGGAAAGGCATGGTAACCACAATCCTGCTGTCTATGCAGGGGTGGAAATGTTGGATTAACCACAATCCTGCTGTCTATGCAGGGGTGGAAATGTTGAAGTAACCACAATCCTGCCGTCTATTCAGGGGTGGAAATGTATCATTTCTTGGCTTCTTCAATAGTTTCTCAAACATTTGACATTTTTAAAATTAATTACCTATTTGAATTTTCTATTTGGATACAAAATTTAACTTAAAATTTGCTGAATCTTTCAAGTTATGTCGTATGCACTCATTTATCTGAAGTATATATTTAATATGGGATGCAAATCTTTCCATTTTAATCTTATTTAAAACTGATTGGGAAGATTTAATCACAAAATGTATGTTTTAATAAAAAAATTCTTTTCTTTTTTATCTTTATTGGCACAGCTGTATTGTATAAGGGTACTGCTAAAAGTCAGAAGTCAGAAAGTGGAAAATATTGTTATGGAGTTGTAACTTTAAATAATGGTAATCAAACTACAACTTAAAATGCATCATAAAAAGGCATAAATGATTCTGTGCTGATTTCTTAGTACCGTTACTGTGTTCTGGTTTGGGGATATAGAGCCCACCTCTGTATCAATATCACCAGCGTTCAATCTCCAATCCTACAGACTACTGAATGTTACCATCTGAGCATTAGAGAATGCCACAATAAGTTATAAAAACTAATTGTACTTTCCATGTAAAATAAATTATTTTATGCTCGCAGGAAAAGATAACACCTTCTAGGTTGGAAATATCACCAGCATTCAATAACAAAAAAAGAACAACTTCTTCATGCAGTTCAGAAATATTTCATACCTCCTTCATTAACAAAAAAGGGCAGCTCTGTGGTTTATGAACAAAATAGGGAGCTTTGCTGCATAAAAAACCATTAATAGGCATCAAGGATTTGCAGATGAAGTAATCTTAAAAATTGAACAAGACAGAGTCCACATTCAACACACATGGAATTGACTGGTCAATTTTCTGATACAACAACTACATTTTATGTGACCTGGACACTCTTGCTGAATCAACTTTGTTTTCAGACAAATAATCAAAGTTTACAGTTTAAAGCTTACTGTTCTCCTCTTAACCATTCCATCTGACCACTACTGTGCCACCTTTGGCCATGAACAAAGTCTGTTGAAGGCTAGCAGGCACAACAGCCTTGGATACAATTTAGTGGAATATCATGTTCTCCCTTTGCTGCTCAGACCTTCTCCCAAACAGACAAATCCTTTATCACCTTTCTCAGAGTCAGAGGAGATCACAGAGGTGCCATCATCTTCATTCTTGAACATTTACTAAATGCCTACTGCTAACGATAGGCATTCCTGCAAACCTACAGGAAAACTATATGATATTGTTAAGTCTTTCAAAGACATGATTTCTAAATTATGAAAGCACATTTATATTGCACACCATCATTTGCATTCATGCATGGGCAAGAAGCAACTTGGATAATTCTGAGCCAGAAAGCTGTACCCTAACTGTAGTAGCTCTCTGCCTAATTTGACACCCTTTCAGGGTGACTCTTGCAGCAGTTAGCATTAAGAGTGTACAAAATGAGTCATAGCACCCTGATTTCATGGACAGGTCCTGCTGACCTTTTTCCTTTTAGGTGTCTGTGGAATAGCAGACTCAACATGTTCAGAGGTATCCCTATAATTGTCCCTGGAAACTCTGCTTGTTAGAGTGTGGTAAGCTCTCTTCTCCCCTGTAGTCAACTGAGAGTAAGTACCAGTAGGGTGGCCATGACCCTTCAGGGCCTTTCTAAATATCTTTCTTTGGAAAGGTATGTTGATTTCTTAGTTGCCAAAAATAAAGAAAAAGGTACTTTAAAGATTAAGTTAACAAAGAATTCCTGACTGTGAATGCTTAATCGGGTCTCTTGTGTCCAAAAGAACATATCCCCAGCCTAACTGAGAGAAATCTCAGTTATCTTGCTAACAACTGCTTGTAAAATCACAAAAATCTGTTGCAAAAAAATTTCTGCCTGTTTCATGTCACAGATATACCTTTACTGATGCTACTCTCATGTAACCTATATAAATGGGTATTGCTAGTTAAAGTTTTAGGAGTCCTCCTTTGAAATTGAAGGAATGGGTTTTTTTGCAACATCACATAATTTCTTCACTATAATAAATTAAAGGGTATTGGTTAAGAAAGATGTGAATTTTTTCTAAAATACAGTTAGATACTCTCTGTTTTATGGTGTCAGTGAATTGCACAAGGCCCACTGATTATTTTGGTATATAATTTATGAATAAAACCATAATTAAATAAATATCACGTCCTATACAAAATAAAAAATTTTGCAAAAATTTTGCAAACAAAATTGTTACTAGACCTTTGGACAAATAATCATGAAAGGTGGTCTGTCTGCTGCCTGAAAAGCTTAAAAGTCAAGTTGTAAAAAAAGAACATAACATATAAACTTGGAAAAAAGCTTATGTTATATCTCAGAACATGTACATCATCTGAAGACACTTCCAAGTGGTAAAATCTGAAAGAGCAGGTAGTTTTACCCCTAATAACACCTAAAAATACCAGGAAGTCCCAATTTTTTAAAATGAAATAATATTTTCACACATTTGTCACTAAGTTGTGACTAAAAGGTTGAACTCTGTCATACCAAGAAATGACAGCTCATTCTTGAAGATGGGAAACATTACCTGCTCTCAATAACAAAAAGGAACACTCTTTCTTGTGGGAAATATCACAAATATTAAATAACAAAACAGAGCAACTTGTTTTTGCTGTTCAGAAATATTTCATACCTGCCTTCATTAACAAGAAAGGACAACTCCCATCTTGTGGGTTTTAAATAAAATACCTGCTTTCAATACCATCTAATAACAACTCCATCTTGTAGATAGGAAATATAACCTACTCTCAGTAACAAAAAGAATAACCTTTTATAAGAGGAAATATCACAAGCATTCATTAAAAAAAAGAACAACTTTTTCTTGCAGTTTTGGAATATTTCATACCTACATTCATAACCAAGAAAAGCCAACTCCTTATAGATGGGAAATATCACCAGCTTTAAGTAACAGGAAAGAACAACTCTTTTTGTAGGTGGAACACATTTTTAGCTCAGCTGACTATAAGTCATCTGAGCTAAAGTCGTGGTCCATTGTCCGTCGTCTGTCCGTCTGTCTGTTGTGCCGTCCATCCGTCGTGCCGTCCGTCTGTCCGTCCGTAAGACTGGCACGTTTCGACACCATTGGACCTACGAATCTGAAATTCGCCATACAGTTAGATGTCCCCAAAATCTCCTACCATGCCAAAAATTGGGTCAATATGGCTTCGTTCCTTCGAGATATTAAGGAAAAACCTCAATTTTTTATTAGAAATCTATTTTCACACTTCAGGACTGCCTAATATCAAAACCACTCATCTGGTTATCTTCATATTTACCATAAATATTCCTCTATATAGTTCCTATGTACATGCCAGAAATTAAGTCAGTATTATTTAATTTAAAAAAGTTATGGGCCCAAACATAATGGAATTTTTTTTTAAATCAGGAAAGATATTTGGTCACTTAAGACCAAAAGTGTTAAAGGTAGGGACTTTTTTTCAGTAATACAACTTTAATTGATCAAAATTTAATTGTATACCAAAAATTAGATCAAAATCTGTTAAATTTTTTTTTTAATATTGGCAAAAATATGGCACTTTTTTTCCTGTAAGTACTGTGGATTTAATTTTCACAGCATGTTTTTGTAAGCATTTTGTCTGTTAACACCAAAAATTTGAAACCAGTTGATAAAAAACTGTAGATTTTATTCAAGTTTTCAAGCACCATGTCACATATTGTTTACAGCAAGCTAGTGTTATGCAGTTTGCTAAAGCTCAGCTCCCCAGCTTCAGCTCTAAGTTCCTTAAATTTGGCATACAGTTAGATGTCTCCAAAATCCCCTACCATGCCAAAAATTTGATCACTAGGACTTAATTCCTTCGAAATATTAATGAAAAACTTCATTTTTCCATTAAAAACCCATTGTTACACTGTAAGACTGTCTAATATCAAAACCACTAATCTGACTTAGATCATATATAATATACATATTTTTCTATACATTCCCTATGCACATGCCAGAAATGATGTCAGTATTGCATAATTGTTTTAAGTTATGGGGCCTAACATAATGCACTTTTTAAAAAATCAAGAAATATATTTATTCCCTTAACAAGAGGATTGCTGAAGCTAGAGATTTTTTGTCAGGGATGTAACATTATTTAATCAAGATTCAATTGAATACCAAAAATTAGTTCTGAATTTTTCAAATTTTATAAGTTATTAGTATAAATTTTAAATTAGTACCTTAAATTTTGCCCAACTTTGACCATGGCACTTTTGTTTCCTGAGAGCACTGTTGATATAATTTTCATATCATACACACAAGGATTTCATCTTTGTAGTTTAGAAAGCTGAAAGAAATTGGCCAAATATTGTACCTTTTATTAATGTTTTTATGAGACCATGTCAGACCTAGGCTAAATCCAGTCCCTCTTCAGTCACCTGTATGTTGACCTTGTTGACCTTTCATCAGATTATGCATGCTTGAGCGAAGCATACACTGGGGCAGCCAGGCAGCTAATGCCCAGCCACAGTTGATCCAGGTGTCCAACCCAACTCATCTAGTAGTTGTTTTGAAAAACATATAACAATAAACAATAAATTAATAATTTTGTATTGGGTTTTTATAACAAATTAAAGAAAAATTAATAGAATAGTAAAGGAATTTTAGTTGATGAGTAACAAAAAATTAACTTGCAGTTACTGATGATGTAAGAATCTTGTATGGATGGATAGAATGTCAATGTCAATGTTATTCCAAATAACACCATGCAGTCACCTATGGTATTTTTCAGTTAAATTTTAATGATAAAAAAATAAATCATATTATTCATTGCTAATCATTAGGGATCATACAAAGGAAATTAATGATAGACAAAGATGCAGTTGATAATATTAATATAGATTCCATTTGTAGCACGGGCTGTATGCTATACACAAAGAAGACAGGCTGGCTGTTGATCACATTTAATGTTGACTTGTCAGATACAGATAGCTGGGCCCTGTCTGCCCAGCAGGACGGGTCATTAAATAAGTCCTGTGCGGACCTGAACGAAGCACCCCCTGCTGAGGGCCACACGGCTAACCTAATAACCTAAAGCTGTGTTTCTAAAAACAAATAATTATATATATCATCTGAACTACTTGATGAAAACTCATAAAACTTACAATACTTAATGTAATCTGGTTTATGTTTATGTATCCCAAATTTAAAAGCAGAACATTCAAGGACTAATGAGATATTACAAATAATCCAAATATTATTCCTGGAAAAAGCATAATCATTTAAAATACTGAGAAATAATAAAATCTAGATATGAAAAGACAGTAGATACTTTAAATATATATAGGATAGGTTGTATGTGTAAAATTTGGTGTGTATATGACATTCCCTTCCCTGTGATCTAAGCTTTTGAATTCATCCCAGAAACACAGGGCCCAGAACAAAGAACTATAGCCTAACAGTTAAGTTGAGCCTGCTACAATTTCCTACGGCCCCTCCAAATTTGGACCCCAAATTAAATTAAAGTAATAAATATACGGTAGCTAATGAGAGATTTCTTTATGTATCTAGCAGAACATTTATGATAACATAATAGAATAAAAAAAAAAGATATTAGATGCAAGGATTGCTAACCCACATATTAAATCAGTCTTAACATTAAACATCTTACCATGCAGCAGAAACCTTAATCATCCAGAGTAGTCCATTGACACATGTATACACATTAATCCATTTGTAAGCACTCAATAAGTCCCAGCAAAGAGTATAATCAAAAATCTGTTAAGCAAATAGATAGAATATTCACTGACAGTGGTTCATTGACTTGGTTGTTTCATTAAGACCATATTACTAAGCAATCAGTAGTACACATATATAATGAAAATTTATAGAATGTTCACGGTCACTGCCGTCTGTTTTTACGCCTTTTTCTGGCTTTGCCTGCTTGAGTCCTGTGGATCTGGTATTCCCTCACCATGAACTGGGGTAGGTTCTCTGCTGGCTCCCATGTGGTCTGGCTCTGGTCTGCCCATTTGACCTTAAACAGCAGATGACCTTTGTACCTGCTTGATGAAAGCAGTTTTTCAACCTCAGCCCACTCCACAGTATCACTATCATCATTATCACTTTGGGTATGTCCCTCTGTGTCACCATTATCACTTTGTTTATGTTCCTGTGCATTATCACCTTGGTTATGTTCCACGGTATCACCATTATCACTTTGTTTATGTTCCGATGCATTATCATTTTGTTTAGTTTTCACTGTATCACCATTATCACTTTTGTTATGTTCTATGGTATCACCATTATCACCTTTGTTATGTTCCAGTGCATTATCATTTTGTTTAGGTTTCACTGTATCACCATTATCACTTTTGTTATGTACTACAGTATCACCATTATCATTGTCACACTGCTCACTATGGGTTGACACCTCTTCAGGGCTTGAATTTTGTTCACTATGATCACTTGGGTTCTGGTCCGTGTCTGACTGCGCACTATGGTTATCTGGTTTGCGAACAGCAGGCTCTGGCTGCAAGTGACTCCGACGCCCTTCAGGATCATTGTATGGTTTTAAACGATTTGCATGCACTAATGATTTCAGAGCCTGATGGCTTTCACAGCTGTGTATTTTGTAGGTATGGTTGGGTCCAAGGTCACTGATGTAATATGGACCTTGCCAGTACTTGTGAAGCTTGCTGGATTTACCTTTTGGGATGGCAGGGTTAAACATCCAGACTCGATCTCCTAATTTAAATGCTGGTTCCTGTGCACTTCTATTGTAGTACCTCTCATAGTGAGACTGTGCTTTCAGTATGTTTTCCTGAGCTGTTTGGTGAATTATGTCCAGTTTCTCCTGTAATTTGGTGACATAATCACTGAATGCATTTGGCAAACTTTCTGGTATATCCAACATAGTGTCCACTGGTGCGCGCATTTCTCTGCCAAATAATATTTCAAAAGGTGAAAACTGTGTTGAGTTTACAGCAGGTGTCTTTCTGTAAGCCATGAGAATGCCAGGTAGAATATCAGACCAGTTCCGTTGTTCTTTGTCAACATAGGCTTTCAGTGCCTGTGCAAGGGTACGGTTGAATCGCTCACATGTGCTGTTTGTCTGTGGGTGATATGCACTTGTAAAGTGATGTTTGATCTCCAATCGCTTACATAATTCATTTATCAGTCCCGACATAAAATTCCTGCCTCTGTCTGACACTAGGGTGGTGGGGGCTCCATAGCGGGCTATGATGTTGGTAAACAAAACATCTGCTATTTCTGCTGCAGTTTGACCTTTTAGTGGGAATGCTTCTGGCCATCTTGAGAAGCTGTCCACTATTAAGAGAATATAACGGTTACCTTGGTGATCTGGGTTCACAGGCCCCAAAATGTCCATATGCCAGCGCTGGAACAGTTTTGCAATAGGAAGTGGGTGGAGTGGTGCTGGATATTTGTGCGTTGGCTGTTTCACAGCCTGGCAGACTTCACAGATCTTGACATAGTTTTGTGTATCGGCATACATTCCAGCCCAGTAATATTTTGAGGTCAGGGAAGCATAGGTACGCTCAAATCCCTGGTGAGCCCCACCTGCCAGACTGTCATGGTGTCCTTCCAATAATTCCTTCCTGAGGACTTGTGGGATGGCTAACTGCTGCTTAATCCTAATGTCTTTTGGGAGTTTCTTAGCTCGGCGATCCCACAGATGATAAAGAATCCCGTCTATAACTGTGTATTGCTGGCTTTCGGCGACCACTTGGTTTGCTTTTTGTTGGTTATCAGGTAACTGCATGTTCACCAGGTATTGCCAGATGGGACCTAGATCAGGACAATCACGTTGTTGCATAACTAGAGCATCATGCCTTTCTTTGACAAACTCGTTTTTTTCTAGGTCAGCTGATACCTGCTCCGCCACACTAAATACTGTTTGTGCTTGACTATGATTGTGGCTGTCATCTTCAAAACACAGGTTTACTTCCACTATTTCACATCCTGGTCTTTCATCATGCTCTATGACTATGTCAGTTTGACACACTTGCATCTCTCCAGGACTATTGTCTATCTCTTCTTGCATGTCTCTTCGTCTCGAGAGAGCATCCGCGTTCTGGTGTTTACGTCCAGGTTTATGTTCTATATCAAACTGGTAACCTTGCAGCTGCAGAGACCATCTCAGTAATCGTCCTGTGGATTGCTTTATTTCCTTCAACCATTTTAATGCCACATGATCAGTGAGCACAGTGAAATGCTGGTTTGCCAAGTAGGGATGGAATGCTTTGACACCTTCAATGATAGCTAGTCCTTCTCTTTCAGTTATTGACCATTGTTTTTCAGCTGGGTGCAATGAACGACCTCCATATGCTATGGGGTGCTCCAAACCACTATCATCTTTTTGCCCCAGGATATATCCGATTGCTTCACCTGAAGCGTCAGTAGACAGGAGAAAGGGCTTGCTTAAATTGGGATACGCTAGGACAGGTCTAGATGTTAAAGCCTGTTTTAGTTGTTGAAAGGCTAGCTCACAGGTATCAGTCCATTTGAACATGGTATTTTTCTGCAGCAGTTTGTTGAGGGGGGCAGCGATTTCAGCGAAACCTTTAACAAAACGTCGATAGTAATTGCACATACCGAGAAAGCTGCGAACATCATGCTTGTTTGTTGGAACTGGAAAGGTTTGCACCAGGTTTGTCTTGTCAGTGTCCACTGTTATGCCTTGAGGGGTAATCACATGTCCCAGGTACTTGATGGTTTTTCTTGCAAAGTGACACTTGCTTGGGTTCATCCTCAGTCCAGCTCCTCTGAGACGACTAAACACTCCATTTAGGTGTTGCAGGTGCTCTTCAAATGTTTTACTAAACACTAAAATGTCATCTATGTAGACCAAGGCATGTTTCCAATTTAGTCCCTGTAACACTTTGTTTAATACCATTTGGAATGACATTGGGGCGTTCATTAAGCCAAACGCGAGTTTCTTGAATTGAAAAAGTCCATGGTGTGTTATGAAGGCACTTTTGTGTTTAGTTTCAGGGTCCAAGGGGATTTGCCAAAATCCTGAGGCTAAATCTAATGAGGTAAAGCACTTTGCAGAAGACTCACCCACAGTATCCAACAGATCATCCAGCCTAGGCAGCGGAAATATTTGCGGCTTGGTGACTTTATTTAATCGACGATAGTCCACAGCAAAGCGAAAACCGGTCCCCTTTTTGACTAGCACAACAGGGCTGTACCAGTCAGACATTGATGGTTCTATGATGTCGTTTTGAAGCATCTCCTCCACTTGTCGCTCTATTTCAGCTTTTTGTGCAGTGGTTGTTCTGTAAAATCGCTGGCGTTGTGGTAAGGCATCTCCTGTTTCAATACGATGATGGTAAAGATCAGTACATCCCAGTTCTGATAAATTTGTTGCAAACAAATCTCTGTTTTTGCCAAGGAATGCCTTGAATTTAGTTCTTTCTTGCTCTGACAAGTCTGTGTCTGACAGCGTAAACCCCAAACCTTCAGCAGCCTGTATCCACTGACTCTCTTCAGTGTCCTCGCATGACCTGTTGACTGGGGACAAGTTGACCTTACCATCTGCTAGTTCTTGACCTGGCCCCATATTGCAACACACAGGCTTAGTAGTAATTACATTATCAGCAGGAATAGGTTGTGCTACTGCTACTGTCTGCCCCGGTCTAATGTGTACATCTTCATTTGTAGGGTTGAGTAATTTATAAACTGTTTTTCCTCTCCTAATTTTGGCTAAGCATCTGGCTCCCATCAGGTTAAGTTTTTCGGGTCTGTGTGACAGGGGCTGCAGTAGTACCTCTTGTCCTGGCCGCCCTCTTACCTTCACTGGTAGATCACATTCTGAGTTTGCAGGTATAGTGACTAAAGATACAGTTCTTACCATGGAGCCTGGTAAAACGGGGTCCTCTAAAACATGTTCAGATAGTCCATCCTGCAGAGAGAGATGACCAGTGGCCAGGTCAATTTTAGCCTTGTTTGCCTCAAGAAAGTCCATGCCTAGTATCATTTGGCAGTGTAGCTTCTCAAATACATGGAACTGTTGAGATATTTGAAGTCCACCGATTGACATAGTAAGATTAACTGAGCCTAAAGCTGATTGCATAACGCCACTTACACCAATAATAGCAGGTATCCTTGCTGCACTGAGCTGTCCATAAAGTTTTAGGTTTCTTAATAGTCCAATTGAAATGCATGAGACTGAGGCACCAGTGTCCACCAGGCCATAAACAGTACGGCCCCTTACTTTCAGTACAAGTGTATTACGGCACAGTGGGGCTACAAGTCCTGTGCATGCCCCATCAACATATGGCTTGTGTGTTCTGTGATGCTGTAATTGTCATTGCTGGTTGGGTCTTGGTGCTGAACGACACATTCTGGCATAATGGTTTAATTTCCCACACCTGTGACATTCTAATCCATTAGCTGGACAATCACTTCGTGCATGTGCTTCCCTTCCACAATTTTGACACTGCTCCGAAAAATACTGTCTATTCCTAGCCCTAAGGGAAGGGGCAGGCCTTTGGCTACTAACATACCTTGTATTGGTTGAGGCTGCGTTGGGGTGAACTGCTGTTGCTGCTTGAACTTGTGCTTGTGTCTGTAGCATCTGGACAGACATGTCCTCTAGCTGTTTTTCCAGGCGCTGGATAGCTTTGATCACCCCACATGATAAAGTGTCAGCACCGCAGGTGGCTTCAGCCATGGCTGCTGATGAGTTTATCTCTTGCAGGGTCTTACATCCCTTCTGTAGCACAAACTGACGAACTGCTGGTTTCAGTCCCTGGAGAATGGCTTGCTTGGTTTGTTCTTCAGGGAGGCCTACTGATGCAGCTTCTGATGTTATTTTGGTGATGAAGTCTTGGGCTGTCTCTCCCTCCTGTTGCTGCATGGTGAACAAGGCAGCTGTTCGTGACCACTGTGTGTTTTCATTTGGACCATAACGCTGCAGGAAAGCTGACTTCAGTTGTTGCAGGTCTGTCTTTGCTGATCCAGGCAGGGCCATATACCACCTGAGAGCCCCATCACTGAGGTGCAGTGGCAGAGTACTTTTGGCTCTGTTGTCATTCAGTTCCTTGCTGGCCACCATGAGCTCAAATTTGGTAAGCCACAGCTTGGCATCCTCTGTGGCTAGGCCCCTGAATGGAGTCAACAGGCTTTCTGTGTTCATCTCTGACTGTGACTGTTCTTGATATCGTCTGCTTGTAGCTCTTGTGTTGTAAGGCATGGGACGTACCCCGGATTCTCTCCACCAATTTGTAGCACGGGCTGTATGCTATACACAAAGAAGACAGGCTGGCTGTTGATCACATTTAATGTTGACTTGTCAGATACAGATAGCTGGGCCCTGTCTGCCCAGCAGGACGGGTCATTAAATAAGTCCTGTGCGGACCTGAACGAAGCACCCCCTGCTGAGGGCCACACGGCTAACCTAATAACCTAAAGCTGTGTTTCTAAAAACAAATAATTATATATATCATCTGAACTACTTGATGAAAACTCATAAAACTTACAATACTTAATGTAATCTGGTTTATGTTTATGTATCCCAAATTTAAAAGCAGAACATTCAAGGACTAATGAGATATTACAAATAATCCAAATATTATTCCTGGAAAAAGCATAATCATTTAAAATACTGAGAAATAATAAAATCTAGATATGAAAAGACAGTAGATACTTTAAATATATATAGGATAGGTTGTATGTGTAAAATTTGGTGTGTATATGACATTCCCTTCCCTGTGATCTAAGCTTTTGAATTCATCCCAGAAACACAGGGCCCAGAACAAAGAACTATAGCCTAACAGTTAAGTTGAGCCTGCTACACTACTGTGTCTAGTGTGTAGATTGATGTGAAAGTAGTCCAAGGTGAATATATTACATTTATTTTTTTAATATATATAAAAGCCATAAAACCAGGTACTTATGATCATTATTTAAATTTGTGAATTTTTTATATTCTGGATTCTCAACATCATTGTTTAGCTAAAACTGAATAAATACTAGACATGGTGCGAATGCTTTGCAAATGTATTTGAATACAAATATGAATATGTACTGCATTAAAAAATTTTATTGCATAAGAATGGGAATTCAGGTAAAAATGAAAGTATTTGAATACCAGTGCAGATACTTTCAAATTTGTATTCATGAATGCATTCATGAATATATTCTATAATATTATTTCAATAGTCATTTCAGTTATATTTTATTTTAAAAAATCATATGATTTTCTTATTATTATTTTTTTTAATAAAAATTATATTGGCACAATATTTGTTATTAAATTTTAATAAATAGTTAAACTCTTTTATTATATGTGCTGCTTATACGTTATATGGCCAAGTCAAAATCTGTGTGACAATAGCACTCCATTTGTTAATAAAATAAATGAAATCAATCCTCTTCCCTGTCTCCAAAGATACCATCAAAATCATACATAAGCTAAACACCAACAACTCAAATAAAGCTTATATTTATTACCACACAAAACCAGCATGTGCCTCTTTCCCAAATCACATTTTTTATCATATATAACAGCTGAGCGCTGTGACCCATGGGTCCCTTGTTGAGTTGCCTGTTGCAAGGAATGACAGCTTCACCTGGTAGATGGCAATATCTTTCAAAGACCTTTGAAGAAATATAGCTAAAACATGTATACATGACTCAGCATATGGATTTATTTATTTATCTTTAGGACTCAGAACTGTCAGAGAAGAATGCTGAATGTGAGAAATTACAGAAAGAGGTCACAGATTCCAATAACAGATGCACAGAACTGGTAAGCTGGTTAAACTGATTAAATTTAGTGCTGGTTAAACTTAAAATGAATCAAAATTAAATAGATAAAACATGATATTTGTAATTAACAAGATTATCAATAAAATACTGATGTTTTTTAATGATGAGAAGTACTATACTTTTTAAATAACTGAGACTGACTGCCACATAATTATGGTTAAAATAATAGTTGTTAATGTTGCAAAGAAAAAGATGCAAATATTTCTTTCATGCTTAAGTTCCATATAAAATCCAGCTAAGAATCATCTGGTAGGAAATCTTTTAGCAGATCTACATCTCTGCCAGAATATCATGATTTAACTCTTTAGAATTATCACATTGAGATTCAAATCAAAAGGCAATAAATTGATAACAGACTTGAATTGAAGACCTCTTGGCTATTCACAGGCCAAATAATTACATTGATTCTTGTCTGAGCTATCAATAATTTCAATAATGTATTCAACCCATTAATTTCAATGTATTTTCAATATATCTTGTCAATATATCTAGTAAATATATCACACCAGTTAAGTTATTCAATTAGTGTATCATATATTCTTTTTTTTATCTCTGTGTTAATAAGCAATAAAATACGAAGAACTATTTTCCAATCTAGGAGGAGAGTTTGTTTGATAGTACCATTCAGAGCACACAACTCGCTGAGAAAATCACCGATCTTCAAGGACAGCTAGAAGAACTGCACAAGGTCAGTGTAATTTCCTTTATGTACCACACCCCGGGGCTGAAGAAACAACAGCAGATAATTGGTGGAAAACTTTTAATTGAATGTCAAACGCATGTGTTGTGTAAAGTTTGTTTGTGTAAAGGGGTGCCTCTGATCATTGGCTGTCATTGTAATGGGTGTTGTTTGGAATAATCCCGACTGCATGTTGTGAAGGCTGTGAGAGAGGACGTTGATATTGTCTGTCAGGGCCAGCTGCTGGTCATAGCTTCCACTTACAGCCACCTGGGAAAAGCTGTCATTTTTAAACAAAATCTGCTTTTGGCTGCTTCAACAATGTATTTTCTATTCACTTGCTGCCATTGCCATTTTCAATGTTCTGCTCGTGTGATGGTCTGTGTGTTGATTTATTTGTGTTTTCTTGTTTGTTGGTTGTTTACTACCAAAGATGCTCAATCTTCAAGCTGTTATTCCAAATGGAGGAAATAAAAGTGAAGGAAAAATATTGTGTTTTAAAAACTTTAAAAAGTTAATGACCCTTCATGGCATGTCAAATGAAATTCCAGTCATATTAAATTGCAACATGTTGAAAAATCACAGAAAATTTTGACAATTGCAAAGAATTATTAAACCTTGTAAACAGTGATTTTTTTGAGGGAATGTATGCTGGTTGAAGATTACTGTAGAGAAAGGGTTGTCCTACAGATATATAATGCTATGATTTGTTCAGATGGTTTAAGAGTATTCCAGCATGTCCATCATATCACAGACAGTCAAATGAAAAATAAATATCACCATTGAAAGCTGTATGCTGAAGAATGGTGGACCCCCTATTCTTCACCATATATCACACACTGAGAGTTCTTATGACAGTGGTATATGTTTATTCCAGATGATCTGTACATACAATGAGAACCAGTGAGAGGTGGTATCATTAACTGACTTGGCTGTTGTGGCTTAATTTCTTAGTAGGTTCTCACTGTCATGTCATTGAGTCAACCTTTATATGTTTCAAGGTAAGACCCTTAATGCTGATCACACAACGTGTCATGTTTAGTCCACATCACCCAATGGGGCTAGATTAAGTCAATTTCTTTAGGATTTGTGGGAGCATGGTGCTGGCATCATTCTGCGAACACCCACCAGCAGCCTCCTATCCCTCTGCACAGAGCCCTAAACCACACCTGGTCAAGCATGACTTGATTTATTGGTAGCTCCCTTGATCAGCTGAGCTAGGCTTCCCCTCCCCCTTGTATTTGCAAGATGCATAAACAAGATGAACATTACAATTTCCTATATATAATTCATTTTTTCTTTCTTGATTGTTGCTACCTTTTGGATTTTATTTTTTGTATTACATAAGGTTGCAATGAATAAAGTGTGCATTTAATTATGTGGCCAGAAAAAAAGAGTAATGGAGGCAGTATAACAAATTTGACAAGTTAACTGGAACTACTGTGCCTTGGCTCCAGGTATGTTCTCTCCCCTTAGACTTAACTTTAAGGTTACTTTTTCTTCACTTCGTATCATTTGCGTTAAACATTATCCAGGTGACACATTACCAGAAACATGAAGACGGCAACATTTTATATAACATGAAAAACAGGTGAATTTGTGACCAGGCACAGCATGCACTGACGAATCTTCCTTCCTGAGACAAACCTGAGCAGCTGTTAATGGCATTACAGGTGACACTGAAGGAAACTTTAATGCCATCTTGTGTTTCTTGAGTCAGTGTCAAGGACCACTCTGTCACGTATACAATAATACAAGTATCTAGCTGGATAATGGTACACCCACCAGCAGATCTCAAGTGACATGACTTAAAATGTCATAGGGATGGTGTTTCATACCATGAATGGAAAAATGATAAACTGCTTAATATATATTTTTGGAAAGCTCAAATGCTATAAATATAGATATGAATGTAGGCTTTCATGAATAAACAAGTAAGAATTTTATGTAACATTGAATTGTTTTTTTGTTTGAAATTGTATATTATTGTTCAACATTTTTTTACTTCTTACAATATGTCGTTGTCCCATAATATATAAAAAATACAAACATTGAAATGTACAAATCATTATTAATTCTTCCAATTCACAGGGTATATCTGTAATTTGTGGACCCTTTTGTAGATTCCTATAAGAAACTAAAGATGACTTTCCTGTTATGAATATTCATGACATGTACTGTCAAGAAATTTTTGTATTAGGAAATATATGAAATATAAAAAGTTATACCAACTGTAAACTTGATGGTGTCATACCAAAAAAGTTACAGATTTAATTCTCTTGTCATATAGTTTTTGTTAATTGATCTCCAGCCCTGAGCTGATGG
The DNA here is from genome assembly GCA_026874595.1 of Sipunculus nudus. Lineage (NCBI taxonomy): Eukaryota > Metazoa > Annelida > Sipuncula > Golfingiida > Sipunculidae > Sipunculus > Sipunculus nudus. Next base: position 17,929,407 of record CM049312.1, on the reverse strand, counting down.
GCAGAATGGTAATTTCTCTCACTAGCGAGCCGTGTTAATTAGTTTAATGGTACATTGACAATGATGGCATTTACTGCCCTCATCAGCACCTGATCTTTGCACCTGAACCACGCAGGTTTCAGTGTAAACCAGCTGATCACTAGCTCAGTTTCACCTGTTACTATTTGTATCCATGGCAGATTAACGCATTCTTGCAGATGTCCACATATGTACTATCACCTTCACCACCTGAAAACGACTGAAACAATTAAGTTAAATCAACATACAAGTGGTTGTCCATGTCATAGCTCTTCATGTGTGAGTTTTCCATGGAAATAATGTCACTTTTATCATGACATGTTGGCATTCATGACTGTGGTAAGATCATTTACTAGTGTGAGGCAGTGCAGGTAAACAGATGATATAGGAATTAATTACCTTGGTATTCCTGTGTAAACTGGCAGAAAGGCAGATCTTGTCTTGTTTAAACATTCAACAAAGCTGTTTGAAAACCCACTCTCTGTTATGAAGCTGAAATAATGGAAGCAACAGTTTCCTAAATATGTAGTATAAAATAAATAAGGTTATAGTTTTAAAAGAAAAAAGTATACCTATCTGGTTTTATTGAGAGGACACTCATTCAATATACCTCTAAAGAGAGAAAATATATGTTCCTGCATGTGGAAAAAAACAACAAAAAATTCAGGACAGACTTAATAACTATTTAAGTTAGACATAACCTTATGGTTAGAAAGGACATAACCTGATGGTTAATAAGGACAAAACCTGATGGTTAAGAAGGACATCACATTATGGTTCAGAAGGACATAACCTAATGGTTAAGAAGGACATAACCTAATGCTTAAGGAGGACATAACCTTATAGTTATGAAAGACATAACCTAATGGTTAAGAAGGACATAACCTAATGCTTAAGGAGGACATAACCTTATAGTTATGAAAGACATAACCTAATGGTTAAGAAGGACATAACCTTATGGTTCACAAGGACATAACCTAATGGTTAAGTAGGACATAACCTTGTGGTTAAGAAGGACATAACCTAATGGTTAAGTGGGACATAACCTAATGATTAAGAAGGACATAACCTAATGATTAAGAAGACCATAACCTAATGGTTATGAAAGACATATCCTTATGGCTAAGAAAAACATAACCTAATAGTTAAGAAGGACATAACCTTATGGTTTAGTGGGACATAACCTTATGGTTAAGAAGGACATAACCTTATGGTTCAGAAGGACCTAACCTTATGGTTAAGTAAGGACATAACCTTTTGGTTAAGAAGGACATAACCTAATGGTTCCGAAGGACATAACCTTATGGTTCAGAAGGACATAACCTAATGGTTTAGTAGGACATAACTTTATGGTTAAGAAGGACATAACCTAATGGTTAAGAAGGTCATAGCCTCATGGTTAAGGAGCTAGATATTTTAAGGTCCCCGTGATCAGTCTCAGTGAGAGCTCTAAAGGCAAAATTGTGACCTTTTGAAATGTTACGGCACCTTGTAGATCTTTTTTATGCCATAGTTATAGGTTATATAATGAGTTATGCATTATTCCCAGCCTTGTGCTCTCAAAAACATGAAATCTACAAGAATGTTACAAAATACTATCAGAATAAACCAACAAGCAATTTCTTCAAGTGACAATTGTCTACCATTAATAAAAAGAAATGAATAATAGCTCTCCTTGATTCACCAAAAGCTGATTGAAGGACCTCTTGATTAATGAACTGCTATTACTGGTAACAATAGAACCATTAACTTTACCTGTATTATAAAAGCATGTTCTATGAAGTAATCAAGAGCATGAGTCAAAAGTGGAAATGAACAAGCTCTAGTCCTTTGAACTACCCCTGTTTACCTGATAATCTCTGCATAAGGCAAACTTGCCAAACAAAATTTGCACCAATGGCATAAAGAGGCAAAAACTTTATGGCCTGGTTGACATGTCTCATATAATAAACATGGTTCATGGCATCCCTACTAAGTGGCCATTGTTTATCCTCCTTGGATATGGATATAAAGTAATATGATGTAACAGGGAAGCTCATGCACACAAGTCTCACTATAAACAGAGGTCTGCAGCTCTTGATCTTTGTTCCCATGAATTTTGGTGCCTCTTTTTTAAGTCATGTCTGTTATGGCGTCATCACTGTCCACAGATATGCCTATTTCACAGATTAGTGGCAAGATGTGGATAGAGAATAAACTAGTTACTCATACAATGGTTTTAAATAAAGGTAGGGTATTATTTTCCATAATTGTTAATTTGCCCTATGGACAAAAAGTTTTGGCATTCTTTGACTCACAAAAAATAATCGTGAAAAAAAATACAGGTAGACTGGGGTGCTCGAACAGACTATAATAATAACTGCTATTGTAAACATGCAGTCTGAAATTTACCAGGAAAATGACTTAAATCCTCCCATGATTTGCATATTTTGAATGCTGTGTCTACAGGTTGTTAAAGTCCAGTTTCAGAGAAACATTCAAAGATATACTCAAAGTCTACAGGTTGTTAAAGTCCAGTTTCACAGAAATATTTAAAGATATACACAAGGTCTACACAGTTGTTAAAGTCCAGTTTAACAGAAATATTCAAAGAGCAAAACAAATCATCAGATATATTTTAATATTGAGAAAACAGATAGAATGTAAAGATTGATATCATAAACTATGAAGTAAATAATTGCGGGGGTAAAATAAATATCTTTTTCTCACTCATCTTTATTTATCATGTAGTATGCAGATTTTAACTCTTCCTATTTGTCTTTCTATACCATAGTAATAATTCACTAAATGCTTAGATAATTGTACCAGCTAATTCTTTCTACACAGTATAAATCAGCAAAACTAGTCTAACCAATGCAGTTTAGTACCAAAAATAATTTCCCTTTGACAGCATATTTTTTTTTTAGAATTGCTCTAGAAAACAGGAGGTAACAAATAGAGCCACAGCTATAATAAACCTGTAATGAGGACTTTCATCTGTTTTAATCAACCCTATAGGAATGTTAATAACCAAGATGAAAAAGCACAGGTCATTACAATGAGATGTATGTTTCATAATACCAACCACGCAATTATGTCAGATAAAAAAAACAAAGGGTGATGTAATAGTGGGGAATTATAGGCCATGAATCATTTTAGAGGCTACTTGTCGCCACGGCGACATGTGCCATTGACTTCCTGTGTTATTATCCATTCCCTGCAGAGTCTTATGAAGTACACTAAACATAAGGACCAGGTATAGCTACAAAGTTGCCAGATACTAATCATTATTCTTTAAGCTCCATCGTGATTCGGAAGCTCGGGGCAAATGCAGGTGTTACTGAAATGCTGACGGGGCCCTAAATTTCTAATAAAGGAAAGAAGGCTACTATATAGAGGTTATGTTTTACCGATGACCTTCTGGGGGAAAATATCAGGAAAAAAAGATGATCATATATGTCTGGTTATTTGCCATTGGATTACATTAGATTAAAAAGATTTGATACATGCAGACTGGTGTTTTGAATCATGGGATATGGATTACTGCAGATTGCAACTCAGAAAGAGGTGGTTTTGACATTGCAGGGGTGTCGTCAGAGGTGCTTTTAAAGGTTATCATCAGTGGCATGGTTCGGATCAACAAGTTCATCAGATTTGTCACAATCTGTGATATAATCGGAGAATTAACATGGTTGATGCTTAATCTGCAACTTCAGCACCACCTATACCTGGATTTTCCTAGTGAAAAAGCAAATGTGAAACACTGGTGAAACAACTGATGTACAAAAAACAATTCATGTTCCAGATGTGTTTTTTACGAAGGTGTTTCTGGAGATGTGGTTTTGAGTGGGATGAGAAAAAGTTACAAAAAAGTTTGCGGATTTAGGAACAGTTTTGTACAGCAGGAAAAGTTTGTGGTTCATAGGGGAGGCACTACCTTTGAATATTTGGTCTGAATATCTCAGTCTTTTGTATGGTGAGTGTAACAGTACTCTGGTAAAAATACATACCACCAATGAAAAAAATTAATATCATGTTAATAGCGAAAGAAAGAAATAAAACAGGAAATTGTAATTAGGAAATATAGAGGAAACCTGATAGATGAAGAACTTAAAGTTATCAATCAATCATATGTACAGGTATGTGAGTATATTGTAATTTGTTAATTAGGCTTTGTATTTGTTCACCAAAAATACAATAAGGTATGCCTTTTTCGCCTGTTATGGAGATCTGGTGCACATAGTCAGTGATCAAACTTAAATTATGCTAGGCAGTTTCTGGTTTCTTTCATATTTTGTCTTTCTTGTTTTCTTCTCCTCTTTTCAAATTTTCACAATTGTGTAAGAGGAGATCTGTTGAGGAAGTCTTGTCACAGACACACATACTTTGTGTTTACTAACACACAGAACCATAAGAACTATAAAACAGTGTACTGGAGATATTAAGCCATTGTGCTGAGATTCTTTTCTTAAGACACTTTGTATTCAGCAAAAATGAGATTATAACATGGGATCATGCACATCATTGCAAATGAATATGAAGCTTTAAAAAGAAACACTTGTCATTGCTGGAAAATTTTCTATAGTAAATGCAAGTTTTGTTATTACAAACTGCCTTTTATCACATTGATAATAGCCATTTAATGACTTTAATGTATTTCATTATTTTAACTCACACTTTTCATGCTTTCAACTTAACATTCTCTGAAATTATAAAAAAACATACATTTAAAACATTGTCACCAGTTTGAAAGGGCCAAAACACTGTGGAACTGTGTTTCTATAAAAGTATGAATTGTTATTAAAATACTTCATATACAAATTTAGCGGAAGGAATTTCACCTTTTTATTATGTGGCTGATTGATTGCCTTGCATTAGCTAGTGGAGATTTTAAAAGCATGCATTAGCGGATAGGTACCACATGTGTAGGTAGAACCTTTGAAAGACAGGTGACAATCGTGGGCTTACTTTGATCATATCTCATGTTTACAGAATGGTACAGCAATGTTAGGAAGGGATCAGACAGTTTCTAATGTTCTCTAGATGAAAGAAATGAAAAGCTTTGATGATCTGACTGTGGTGAGCTTAAGCTTGTGAAGAACACTGATTTTAGCTACAGCGTCCTTCCTCATGTAAGAGAAATTACTTACTTCAGTTTGGCACAGTTTCAGTTTTTCTAAAATTCATATCATGCTCAGTTTTAATGAATATTTATGGTGTTTACATTTTTTTCAAATTTTATGGTACATCTTATTTATAAACATATAAAATATTCTAATATGTATTTATGGTACTCATCTTAATTGGAAATTTGAAGATATTTTTAGTATCAGTATTTCAGGTTCAGAGTTATAGAATGTGAGACAAAAGAGGATGTTATTAAGGTTTGAAATGCAAGTTTTAGCTGTAGGTAATTACAGAATAATGCAGTTGTAGTCTTTAATATTTCATAAATTTATAAAAAGGTCTTCCAATTATACTGTTATTTGAGATTAGATTGATCTTAATTGGCTTTAAACCTATTGTCTTTTTATTTATAAAGTCAATGTCTTATTTTTAAATCATTACCATTGCTTGCAGAATTGTTAGCTTAAAAAATCATATATAAATATAGACAACGAAATCATACAAAAAAATTAGGTTTAACTCTACAGTGTGCATCATGTGAAATTCTCTGTCATTCACAGCAGCTGGTGTGATGGTGTTTCACAAGCCTTATTAAATTCCTGTAGTCAAGAAAGTGGAAAATCATTTTCAAGAATTATGGGTAAAAAATGAGCTAACCAGACATGAGACTATGTCATCATCATGCACTTATAATATCAAACTATAATATCAAACTGAAACCAGTCTGCAGGGTCTGTAAATAATTTTGTCAGGTTACTGTGTTGACTTGTGAGATATTTGTTGTGATCTCCTCCTTAGGATATTGTAATATTACTGCTCACTTCATTAGTGTTTCACATTTATTTACTTACTTATTTGACTGTGTTTTTATAACCTATCCAGGATGAGACATATTATGATATACCCACAGTCCATCTGTCCATGAACCTTTATTGTTGCTGTGATAACTTACCAGGGCTATGATGGATTTTAAAATAACTTACCATAACTACTTACCAATAGATTATCTCACCTGAGTTGGATTGTGGGAAAAATCCATGCATGCATATTTAGTAAGATCAGAGGTCACTAGGCTACTTTGTGGTGACACAGTGATAATTAATTAACCAGGAAAACTAGCTTCTGTTGTCTAGGGGACTCAAAGCCGGGAGATCATGAGTTCAAATCTCCGCCAAGGAGGGATTTTTTTCCCTGTCAGCCTCCACCCAGGGTGAGCACTCTGCAAGCTTAATGGGATGGCTGTGCTCAACCACTGTGTTTCACACATGAACGAGTGTGCCTTTTGGGGGTTCCTCAGTGGTATGACCCAGCAAAGTGGACGATTATGCACCTGGGGCTTGCAGGTGCAGTAGTCACGTGGCCTGGTTGGCGCCAGGAAATAAAATGAGGGAGAGAGAAATATTTTATTTGACATAAAAGTAAAGTATCCTACAAAATTTATTCAACATCTCAACATTTTTGTTTTTATTATGTCTGGATGTTAAGGATTTTTTATATGCTGACACAACAGCCACCTATGTATGACACGTGTAGAGAGAGAAATTGTACACAAATATGAAGATTAAATGATTATACATTTCTTAATTTTTGAGACTATATGATTTAATGAGGAAATTGTGAAAAACTAGGAAGATTTACAACTTGAATTACTGAAATTAGTTTGTTATTAAAAATAAATTGTAAATATTTTTTTATTTGGCTGAGACGAATTTTTGTTGCAGATGTAACAGTTTATCTGGAGGCATTTTCTTGATATGAATTTATAAAATGTTGTTTAGTGTAGCAAATCAAACCTTGAAGACTATGAGTGAAGATTTTGTTAAAAATAATTTGGTCAGTTTCATTTAAGATTTTTGGTGTTATGTTTCTTAGACAGCTGTCTGCTGTCTTAGTTCTGGTTTTATTTGTAATAAGTGTATCTTTATGTCTTGTGTCATGTTCGTGTGTCATGGTCCTTGTTGAAAAATTAAATGTTTGTAAATATTTTGGTAGCACTTCATGGCAGTAATTATAGTAAAATTTTAATATATTTTGTCTGAAGATGTCATTAATTTTAAGGATTTTTAATGACAAGGGGGACGCCTGTGATACTTTGTTACTAAGTCTAAAACTGGAATGGAATTCTGCAGATGTACATATACTAAGTTAAGTTAGCATTAAAAAAAATGGAGGTGGTTACCTCCACCAACAAAAAAAATACCAGGAATATGAGACATTTTGATAAAACTCAAAGAAATATTAATCAATATAAATTTCTCACCTTAGTTTGATTTCCAGCAAAATGCATGCATATTTCATTAAGACAGAGGTCACCTGACTTTGGTGGCTCTGTGATGGCTTACTACAAAGTCTGATGGATTTTCATGAAACCAATACAGTTTTTCACCTGATTTACATTCTCAGCAAAATTCACACATTGAATGAGGTTAGAGGTTACAAGATATGTGATGGGTGTATTAGACACCATTTGCAGTGCTCTTGTTTTTAATGGTGTCTGAACTAAGTCTTAACCTAGGTATGAACATCTGTAAATTCAGTTTTTGGCTATATGACATGTTGGTATACTCACTTCCTGTCATTTTATTTCCCTGTGTCATCCGGGCCTTGTGTCTGTGGCACCTGCGGGTCCTGGGTGTGTAATCACCCCCTTTGCTGGCTCATAACACCAATTAAAGAACCCCCAAAGACACACTTGTTTGTTTGTGATGCATGGCTGTTGGGCACAGACTGCCCATCAGGCCTGCACAGTGCTAACCCTTGTTAAGGGCAGACCATGAAACATCTCACTGCTGCACGCTCAGCTAAGATTTGAAATCATGACCTCCTGGCTTTGATTCCTGTGCTGTATTCCTATCCACAGAAGCCACAATAAGGGTTTCAATTAAATGCAATATTACTTCTTGTCCTGGAGCCTGATTCAGCTACTGCACCAGTTTAAAAATAATCCAATTACATTTTATATATTATATACATATACTGTGATATGATCCAAAAAGGTATAGATCTGATATAATTCTTCTTTCAGTTCATTCTGGGCATTTGGAAAATTTATTCCCAGGTAATTCAGGAAAATTTAGTAAAAATTTTAATCTCTTAAATAAAAAATTTGCAGCCCTGATTCTGGCCTTCGCTGTCCTTTTATCCATGTTTACTCAATATTTATGTGAAGCTGATTGGGCAGGACAAATTGCCACATCTCGTTAAAGTGTTCCAGGAAGTGGCATGGCAGTTGGCAATAGGTGGTTCCTGGATTCCTGGTGAATGACGTCAGTTGACGGCCTTGGAGAGATATGAGGTTTATTAGAAGAAAGTATACGGTGGATGTGGTTAGGTGATGGAGGATGGCTTTGTCAACGAATATTTGTGAAATTCCATCAAACTTGTCTTGTATCTGCTGTGAGGGATTTCATCAAATTAACAACTTGTCTTACTGCATACCTGTATGTGGTGCTTGTGTGTATATTTCATGCTTATTTTGACTGAGAATTTATCTCATATATTAGTGTTTTTATCAATTTATGTGTTTATTTCATGAATTCCTTAAAGGGATATGTGTAATATAACACATGTCAGTTTACTAATTCTCTAATCATTTTAATTACAGTTAGTGTCTTTAAAATTATTTTAATTATCTATATATAACATATTATAGGTATATTATATATATATACCTATAATATATATACCCCTACAGATAAAGCATAATCATTAATATACAAAGTATCACATGTTTTACTTGATATTTTTCAAACCTGTCCTTTCATTCATGTAGAGGTGATTTTTTAGTTTATATTTTCTTTAGGTAACCTTTCAATCACAGAGACAGATTTTTAGTCTAAGTTAGTGCCTGGATAGATCATTTTCACTGGAAATTCACCCATGATATTTTCCAAATGTTTTACTGCAATGTCATTCTGCTGTAAAAGTCGTCTGGCATTGAGCACCGCAAAGCTCAATAACAGGCACACATTCGGGCTCATGCTGATAAAGTCACGATTCCTTTTCAAGGAGAGTTGGTACTGTAAGTGGTGACTAATGAAGCACCCGGGATTCGTGAAGTGTCACACTCTCAGAAGAAAAAGTCTGAAAAGACTCTCCTGATTAAGGACCATCACCAACAAGTTGTCACTTTGAGACTGATTTTATCGCCAGGATGTCACCATGGCTTTTGTGGTTACAAACTCTGTGTGTAGACTTAATTTAGCCTTTTCATCATGTCTCTTGGAAAGTCTGAAAGTAACACCAAAACAGGACATTCGTATTAAAAAAAAAACAAATTACATATTAAAAATGTCAATTAATACATATTCCAAGATTCCAAGACTTCAGCCTTTCATACTGTTGTCTTTAAGCCTGTGTTTTTTCCCCCCCAAGGATAGGTCCATGGGCTGTTGTGCCATTGTGTATCATATAAAGGAAGTGTCCTGGACAGTCAATTGGTATCAAGCTTTGCCCTTCCTGCTGGTGACCTGGCTTCAATCCCCTGTGTATCTGTGACAGAGGGCTGTCATGGCCCATTGAGATCAGTGGTTCCCTCCAAGTCCTCCAGTGTTCCACCACCTCTAAAGACAACCAAGCACCACCAACTGAGCCGTTGGGAGCTCCTAGGATTATTTCTTATAATTATTTATGCATTCCATGCAAAATAAGGATTAGTTCTGATGATTATTCATACAATCCATGTAAAATAAATAAAGAGTACATGTGGATGAATTTTTTTTCTTATGACGACCTGATCTTAAACCATGGCAACTTCAGCTCAGAAGTCGAACACCATAACCAATGAACTTAATACTTCCCGATTCAAAATGTTTGTGTTAGATAATGTTTGAATGCAACTTGACCCTTATTGAAGCTCACAAATTGTTGCTATACTATCTATATATTTAGTTGATATTTAATATTAGACTAGAATGAAGGTAACATACAAGGGGGATATATGTGTTAATTATTTGCTTTATGTATTTTTTCTTTCTGTGTAAAAGAATAGGAAAAAAGCAATGTTGTAGTAGTCAGGTATTGGATCAAAGGTCTAAAGACCAAGCAGACATATTTATATTCTAGTATATTATTTTATAACTTATCTAGCCATAACAAATTTGTTGTTGTATATTTCCATAAGCTCTGAACCATATTGTAGGTGGGAAAAAAATATTTTTTGCCCTAAATATACATGGGGTTGTGTAGTTATAAGGACTTTGTTGTAACTCTCCCAAATACAGTTATCCCAGTCAAACAATACCCCCATGCAACCAGAAATTCCTTGTTTCGATAATGGTACAGTAATTCAAGGACTGCCACTATCACCACCAAATATTGAGGATATAATAAAAACATGTATCACCAGAGCTTGCTATGTACATTTATCACTGCCGGTATATACAAATACTTATCATGGTTCAAGTCACATTTGCATCAGCCAGTCACAACAGTTTTAAGGTCTGTTCACAACTTCAGTTGTTCTTTCGAGCTTTGTTACATGGTACTTAATAATTAATTTATTTCTTACAATTAAAATTACCTTGTTAATTTCCACAACTGTTCAGTGTCCATCAGATATAAATCCCTGAAATTTCCAAGGTATCCTCAACTGCTTACCAGTTTGCTGTAAATAGAAAAAATTCAGGATAATTTTGCATGTTGTCAGCATTTAAGACACATGGGTTCACAATTACCAGTAAAATAGTGTTATAGATTTAAGCAAACACAAAGCTGCATATAACATAGTTTGTTTCAAATTTTTGAAGTAAGGCCTGTTTTGTACACTAGGTATAGAAAAATAACCAACAAAGAGATTTTTTTTTACGGTTTGTGGAATAGATACACCTTGGTCCCAGAGGAAATTTATTTTATTTGTTGTCAATTACAATCTTTATTATTACCATTATTACGCTTTTCACAACCTTAGGTTATGAGTTGTTGCTCTCTTTTATGAGTTGTTGCTCTTTGTTATGAGTTGTTGCTCTCTGTTTATATGAAAAATAAATGACTTGATCCTCTACGGGGGAGGTTTGAACTGTCTTGCTGATCTGTCAGAATACAATTATAAAAAAATAAATAAATGGTTGACACCTTTAATAAGGCCAGCTTGGTGATTGAAGTCTTGATCATCAACTCTTAGATGCTAATCTACCTTCCTTCTTTCTTTTTATTGATAATTTTTTTTTGGTAGCGGTAACCGTTTAATGGCATTTATCTGCAAGCTGTTATTAAACATTATACATGCGCCAGTGATGACAAACAGAAAAGCCACGTAACATAAGTTAACTGGTTGCATGTACGTGGAAGTTGAAAAGTAGCCAGTTGCAAACAACCTTTGCAAAACTTTGGTTCATCTTGCTTGGTGTCAGATGCCCTTGTTGAATGTGCTTGGATCATTTTGTTGGGCCTCCCACATGTTATAAACAAATGGATAAATATAGAAAAAAAAATTGAACAGCCTGTGTTTGGTGGGATAAGTGTATTCGGGCCTATTTTTATAAAAGGCTCAAGAGATTATCTTTTGTTAACAGGTATCAGAATAGGACCCCTTTAATCGTCTCAGGCCTCCATTGCTGATGATAACATTTCTGTTAGTCTTTATGAGTTTTGACATCAATGTTGAAGAGAACTGACTCACACAGAGCTTAGTAATGACTGCTAAAGAAACCTGTTGAACAAGTTTCTTTGATATCTGGCTTAACTTCTGAAGAGGGGTGCCGAGCAAAGTTGTTAGGACTTTTGGATTACTATTAAAGAAAACCATCCAGCAAGCTCCATAGGACTACAAGATCAATGATAAACAGGACTACCCAACTTGAGTCTCTAGGATTCATTGTTAATTTTGATTATAGCTGGGTAGCATGTTCAAAGGAATTAAATACCAAATTTGAAGATTAATGTGCACCCATTTATAGTTCAAATTTACTCATATTTCTTGTTCAGTGTTTGACAATTAAATGAGAATTTAATTATTTCTCTTTAAATGATAAATTTCCTGTTTTAATATGGTAATTTGAAAGTTATCTTGATTTCTCTTATAACCTAGCTGTGTTATTTTTAGATATTTTAAAATTCCTTTCTTGGATCATGATAACTCTATCATCAGATCTTTTCAGTTCTACCGGTGGAACAGGCAATAAATGACATTTACAGAAGGATATACAAATAAGAGCTTATCACTTTAGTGAAAAACGGCTCTGGTTTATGAATAATAACTCTGCAGTTTCCCAATGAAACCCAATATACCTTGTTCCCTGTGAGAGGTATCTGTGATGGTGTGGCGCTCTCTCCTGATGGATAATTACAGAGGTTGACATTTCCAGTGTAATGCCAAAGGGACATTTGCAGCTGGAAATGCAGAACCAGACAACATTCGGCCCCAGGGTCAGCTGGAATGTTTTATATGATTCATACTTTTCTCTGCTGGTAGGCCTTGTGGGAGGGAGGTGCATATCTTATTTGAGGAATTCTTGAAATTATTAAGAATATTCTTCTTGTTAAAAAAAAAAACAACCTCAATATTCATTTATTAGGTTAAGAAAGAAGTGATACATAAGGGTAAAATAAAAGGAGATCATTATAGGAATATAAATTGAAATATATAAATTTGGAAAATATAATGAAAAAAAAAATGATAATATTTATAAATTTGATATTTATTATCTGAGACAATATGGGATCAATAGTTAATACATAGTGAGTACATAAATATATTTTATTAATTCCAATATTACATGTAAATGTTTATTGACATAGATTGTGAATTAATTTTTTGAGCAGATTTCAGTGAATAGCATCCCAAAAGGTTTGTACAAATATTTATACATGTATTATGTGGCGCTGTGCTTGAGGCAAGAAATTCTAACATCAGTATATGTTTACACAGTATATGTTGAAGACCTGGGCAGGGATGATGTATACGTTTTTTTATTTGTGAACCAGATTGGGACACGGAGGCATCAGATTTCTGAATATCTTTGACTGGTTATTATTATTTTTGTTAGACATATAAAGGATAGATTGATGTAAGGAAGATATGAAAGATGAATTAAATGTATGTTTTAAGGCAAGGAAGCTGTTCCTTAAGAAAGATGAATGGGAATATGCATACCTCGTTAGTTGCAGAAGCAAAACCAAGGGGTCCAGACCCCCCCCCCCCCCCTATTTTTACATCCACCGCAACCTTTTTGAAGGGTTTCAGACCTATATTTGGACTCCCTTTTCTGGACCTTGGGACCTTATTTAGGTTTTGTAGGGACTATATATGATGTATTTCAATTGGAAAACCACTAAAAGTAAGGAAACAAGGTTCAATAGGTGTAGTCTTGATGTATGGCCTGCCAAGCTGAGCACTGATCATCTGTATTAAGCACTGTTTCCCCCCTGATTGTTGGCCAGGTAGTGTCCTGGCGATCTATTAATATGAATGTCAAGGCAACATTCATTCACACAGCACATTTCTATGCTGAAAATCTGAGGAGTGTAAATACAAAAAATTAAGTAAATGGTGCAATCAGAGTATGCATCAAAAACATCCATGCCAAATATAACCAACAAGGTATTTGTCCCGTGAAACATATTTTGTATATTGATAAACCAGTGGATCTATTTTGTGGTGTTATTGCGGTCATTGCCAAATGCAGTTCGGGTGTTCTGGGTGCATGGTAGCCTCCAAGCAATTTAGAAACCACAAAAAATCACTCAAAATAATGTGTTTATTATTAATATTAAATATTATTTATTCTCACATCAGTGAGGTCTTTGTGGGAACAATAACCTTTAAACCTTGATATGGCACAATGTCATATGCAACGTGGTTGTAAAGAACATTGAGAACAAAATTTGACCAAATTCCTTTTATAAGTATTAGATTTTAAAGTTGCTTGTCTTGTAAAAATGACAAGAGTTTCCTTGGAAACCATGCAGATGAAATAAAAGGATCACTTCTGATATTTTTACCATTGATTAAAAAGGTCATAATATGAATTTATATTTTAAGGGCTACACTCATTGATCTAAAACATCATTGAAGGCATTTTGTTTAGAGTTATGTATAAGATTCATTTAGGTTAATAAGAACTCAAAATGCCACCTGTTGTAGTCACTAGGAGGATAAAACTGGGGCGGAAGGCAGCAAGAGCTACAGGAAGTTAGGAACCCTGCATTGAGAGCTGATTCAAGTAATCAGCTGGAAGTCCTGCGCAAAATAGCCAATAGGGATCAGTGAGTGAGCTGTGTACTAACAGAGCTGAAACCTTGCAATGATCGCCACTTGAAACTGATGTTTAATGAGCCACTGCTCTCTCGAGAGTCAGTGTTTGGGCCATTATGAGCTTCTGTGATGGACAGGTAGCAGTTTGTGTCAGGTTGTGTGGTTATGAACTCTCTGTCTATCCCTAGTTCTGCCTTGTACCTTGGAGAGGGGCAGTGACTGGTCAGGTTTCCACTCCAAATTAATACATGCCATGCTCTGTCACTGCGACAGCAGACAGCAGGAGTCCCCTTACTGGCTCAGACAATTTGTCATAAAAGCAGGAGTACACAAGAAAATTCAAATTGGAAGATGCAGGTCTGACTGTTTATAGAACTTCCCAAGGTTGTATCATACCCTAACTCCAGCTGGAGGGAGATTTGTGTTGATTCAGACAGTTTGTCATATGTGAAGAAGTTCATCATGGGAGATATATATAATGATAAGCCTTGACCAACTTGTTTTAGCTGTTAGCAGGGACACAATATGTTTTATACATGGGTGATAAATATTAAATTACAGATACAGCCAGTTCATCATACACTTGGAAAGCATGGAAGGTCCGTCTAAGGTAATTCTCAATTGGACTATCTGAATAAGAGGAACGATCTGTTCATGACGTTACAGTGAGCTTTACCATAACATAGCATAAGCTGAAAGAGTTTTTCCAAGTTTTTTAACAAATCAGTTATACATGAAGATAACAATTGAATATATATAGAGAAGACTGGCTGCTTGGTGGTATTGTTCTGCACAGAATTGTGGTTGGCATTCATATCAAGTTGTTCAACCTTTAGGATTATTTTTTATTGATGGAGGTAGCCTCCTAACAATAGTTTGCAGTGGAATCCCTTTTTTAAAGGAAGAATAAAAACTGTGGTGAATGGAAATTTTACGTATCAGTTTCTGGGATTATATCATGGTAACCTGTTCTTTTCGTGCAAACAGATGTTGCATAAATACAGAATAAGGACATTGGAGTACAAAATATTTTGTAACAGACTGCAGGCTTCATACCAGATTACAACATCACAAAAATGGAATAAACTGCAAGTTTCACGTTAAGTAAATGTTATAATTTGATTGAAGAGGTCAATACTATTAAATATTCTTATTTATGAAATAAAAATTAAGCTGATATTCATTGAATTTTGTAAAATGAATATGTCTTCAATATCAAATTACAACTGGATATTAAAATTCATGGGAATTGGATTTTGCATTTAAGATTGTAATAATACCCCATTCACAGCCCAGAGCGTGGGGAACCTGCCACACATTTGAGTAAGAATTGCGTTTTCTTAATGTGATGACTCAAAATGATAAAATTGAAATGACTTTTCTCATCAAATCATATAGCATATTTTGTATTTTGCAGTATTTCAAATTATTTTGATGTTTTCTGGTGTTGCCTTTGTCTACAGAAATAGGATTAATATATATTTCTATATTTTCAAGCTGAGCTAAGGAATTAGTTGAAGGTTTTGCTGATTTCATAGTATTTGTTGTGGTTGATATCGGAATACTCGTACTGTGGTAAGTTTCTTTTATGAGCTGCTCCTTAGTCGATCTGTATTTTGTTTGTTTCTTTATTATAGGAACCATGTCAGGCAACAAAAATGCACCACCTTGTTTTAAAGTAAACCATGTTAAGGGGAAAAAATGTCAGCTATAATTTTAAAACATTGTTCATTATAAAGTGTTTTACTGACACGTACATTTCATTTATATATCATATATCTAACAAAGAAGAACTTTGTCCTTTAACCAGATCATAGTATTTGTTTCTTAGACTTTCATATCAATATAAAGGAGTCAAATGATGATTTCAATTGTAAAGTTTACATGGGAGTTCATCGGAATTGATAAATATTCTTTCAGGTGAGACCAGATGGTTGTACTTACAATTGCTTCTGTAGGCTTGTATTGCTATCAGATAATTAAATACTGAAGTTGAACATTCAATTCAGGAAATACCCCCCCCCCCCCCCCCCCCGCTTGTTTACAGTTATCAGTCAAGTTACATTATACCTTTGCTACAACCTGTAGAACTTTCTGTATTTACACAGAGAACTTTTGCATGTGAGAGTGTAAGTCCATTGTTTGGATGTCCTTTTAATTTGTATCTCACAGTCTTCCACTAAAGTTCCAGGTGACACTAACGGTGTCTTGCTAGAATAATGTGTAACACCTTGCAGCATATTTAGTTTCTAGGTCTAATTTTACTTCTGTGCTAGCCTAAGAATAGGGAGTAGGTGGTATTTGTGCACAGCATGTCTCCTTATCAGCAATTTCTATTATCTTTTTTTCTAAGAAAAGTTATGCAGCTGTATTCCACACCCATGTTGGTCTTATTATTAGTTCAGATGACTTTCAGCTCTGATTTGCCATAGAGACAGGTCATTTGTCATATTTCATTTAAAATGTCTCTCTTAATTTTCATTGAGAATAATCCTTTCATTTATGATGACACCTGTTTGGGAACCTGAAAATATCTTCATTTACATTCTGTTAAATATTTGACAAAATCACACTATAGAGCTCCTTGAAAGTAAATCTGCTTTCAATGTTTTATGTTGATGAACATTTTTTGCACTGGGTCATATTATTGAAAAAAAATGTGTTTGAATCACTCACCTGTATGTTCCAGTTTTTACTTAATGTTCATACAAAAGATCTAATTTCTCCAAACTTGCTGGTTTGGTTCACTTGACTTTGCTATGTATTTTTAACTTTTCAACTAGCCGAGACTGGTAATACCATTAACATTTTGTTCATCTGTATTCAAGGTTAATGGCAGTTTTTGAAGACTGGTAATAAAAAATTATACAGTCATTTTGCCATCAGCAAACAAAGAGGACACGTTTTGTGCTTTGGGAATAGTTTTAATGACACCTTGCTGTGCATAATATCAGAGATCATTTCATTTTTGCTCCCATAGCTGGTGTCTTATTTCCTCAAGTTAAATATACAAATATAAAAAGCAAAGAAATAAGCTAGTCTGATGACCAGTTATTCTTCCAGCTAGTCTGATCCATGATCAAGCAGCTAATGAAGTTGTGTTAATGTCCGTCTTATGACGAGTATTGTCCCAATTTTATTGCCATCATCTTTGAGTAATGCTTCTTTATCACCCAGACAGCCCAGCTATTCTTTGTTGCTAAACCTGAAAAATGTACTACCAGCAGGCTAATGAATATTGAGGATTTGAAACATAACCTTTGGTGAAAGATAAGATATAATTATGTATAAATCCTGATAAATAAAAACAAGCATGGGTTTATCTTAGTGAGCTTGTTTTCCATGACAGGAATTTTTGGCTCCGTGCTTCTGTGGTCTAAATTACACCTACATGAAATGGAATATTGATGAAAAACATTATGGGTTTTTTTGGTATATTTAACAGTAGTATGCATTTGCTTTCTGTATGAAATTTTACATATTTCTCAGGAATTTTGAACCTTTCCAAATAATCACAAGTTTGTATTGTTGAGTGATATTTCATCTTATCCTCCATTTCACATTCACTTGGGTTAACATGCTCTTCAGATCTTGTTCTTATGTTTTTTCTTCACTGAACTAGTTTTTTATGCATAGAAATGTGAGGATTATCCAAATATTTTTTATAGAAAGCATTTTGACAGTGCACATTCACACAAAGTTAAGAATATATTTTACAAACTGCTTCCAAAGGCATTCTCTTTTAAATCTAGGACAATACCAGTCACATGACAGATCTTTTTCATGATTGACCAGATAGCTGACTTGTTTGAAAGGTCGGATCTGTTAATCTCAGTGGATGGAAGATTTCTTTATGGGCCATCTTTATAAATTGCTTTCAGTGGTTTTGTATCATTCAACAAAGGATGCCAGTAACATATAAAACATATGTAGGGTTATCTTGTTTCATGTATTACAAAGGACATTTTCACTGAATGTTACTCAATGTAGAATTGAACACCTGCAGGTATTCATTAGAACCTAATACTAAACACAGATGCTTCAGTTACCATCAGTTACATGTTAGAATAAACACTGCTCTGACAGAAAGTTGCCATCTTTTCATCATAAATTGCTAAGGATGTTACAGATAGAATTAATAGAATATAATTAAGGACAAGCCTTATGGCTGGTCTGTATAGACGTGACTAAGAAATGCAATGTCATTGAATTCAAATTGTCCTGATGGATATGTAATATGATCAGCACTGAGTCTAGGGTACTAACAGACAATAGACAAGCCCACTGAAACTAGATTTGGCAAAATTAGAATCATGAGTAACTGAAATTTGATGTTAGGGAAACAGATTGGCTCAAGACAGAAACAGGTTTCCTGTCTGCTCTTATTGTTGTGCATCTTGAAAGTCTAGACATACTTGCAACAATTACTTTCAATCGCACATTAATCGGTGACAAAGCCTTTCAGTTTCAGAGACAAGCCACTTCATACATACATGTACTTATTAAACGTAAAACCAGGCCCACCTTAATTCAGATATTGTTACAACCACTGACAGATAATTCTTCAAAATTATTCTCAATATCTCAACTTAAAAAGTAACAAATACATAAAAAAACATTCAAAAAATTTACCTCAAATAAGGATAATTTAAAGATTGCTTAAATCGAGATGTAGGACTTGTCTTACTCAATTCTATAATTAAATGTTTGTTTTTAAATCCCAAAAATCCCATGAGAGAAACTTTTGAATAGTTTCATCAACTCTTTATTTTGACGCATGGTGAAAGTGTAGTGATTATTACAGGATTTTGCCTTTCAATCTTCATGAGACACATTGATTTTCAAACATAGGGGTAAATTTTATTTTTTAAGAAATGTTTTAAAAATTTTTCCTTTATGTTAACATTTTTTTTTTTAAACATATGATTCCGCATATGCATTGTAAGCACACAGTACAGTAGAAAGGAAGACTTCAAGAAATTAAAGGGAAATTTAAGATGTATATAATCAGATGTTTGCCAGTCACAATTGCAATTAAACTTTAATGTTATCATTACTTTGAGGAAAGGTTGTGACAAGTCATTGAAAGTTAGGATGAAAGAGTATTTTAACCTTTGATACAGAAGCATGAGGAGACGGATAGTTACTTGAGTTTCACCTTTTTTGAGTGAGACTTTTTCTAGCCAATCTCTAAGACAATCGTACATTTCTTGCTAAATCACTATCTTAACTACAACTTATGAGTTATTGGTAATATTAAATCAATTTATATTTCTTACTTTATATTTTTATGGACACCCCCCCCCCCCCCAGGACCCTGTAAAACAGAGTATACAAATATAGACAGCTTTATAAGTAATCTTTTTAAAAAAATATAGGAAAACAGGAAATATATAAAAGCTTAGTATACATAAAGATCATTTGTACCCTGCTTGAGTCCAGAAGCCCTGAAAGGTCAGCTTTTATGCATCTCTTTGTATGGTGTTTACCAGAGCATCAATATCCTGACACTTTGGATTAGTAACTCAGCAGTTCCACCTGTGCCCATCAGTCGTAGCAACAAGATGGATGGCTTACTTCCAGGGTTTTATCTGTTATAAAAACATTTTTTATGGTAAAACATGTGTACCATTTAAACAAAACATGTATTTATAGCACTTCTCAGTTCTAAGATTACATTTCAGTTTTCATGTTTAATAGGATTGCTTAAACAAAATCAAATTAAAACATAGTAAAGTCAAATACCATAAAAATACCAAAGTTGAATACCATAAAAATACTAAAGTTGAATACCATAAAACACCAAATTTAAATACAGTTACCATCAAAATACCAAAGTTGAATACCATAGAAATACCAATGATGAGTACCATAAAGCACATTTTAGCTCAGCATTGTTAAGGATGATGCAAAAAACAGAACTTACTATGTTTTCTGGATTATGGGTCCTCAGGATCAGCTGAACATGGTGAATTCTGTGGTTCACTTACATTAGAAGTCCCAGACTGAGGTGGAGGTGCATGAATATTTAGAAGAAAACTATGGGATGGCAAGAACATTTTTTATATAACAAAACAGGAAACTTCCAAACAGTGTTATTTGAAACAAAGAAGTGCTTCATATCAGAATCTATGTACCTGAAGAGGACTTTGAAAAAACATGTTGATTTTTTTAAAGGTTTTTTTCTATCTGGATTTGTCCTGTCAAATGAATGATCTTCAAAGCCAGAAGGAATACATGATCATTTGACAAGATTTGACAAGAAGGGTTAACGAACAGCAACAAGTTTGGCCTGTTCCTGACAGTTAAGCATGTAACATTAACAAGAGCTTAACTTGTTGCAGCATGCACAGTGACAGTTATTGTTTAAACGTGACATTTACGGAATGGATCAATAAGCTGCAGGAGCAAATTGAGGATATCACCATTATTAACAATATTTGGGATTCCTCTCTCATGGCTGATAATATGGATTGGAAAAAATGAATTTAGGAACTTTTCTCTTGGACGGAAAAATGTAAGTCTGACTGGCAGACATGTGTGAACTTGCGAGTTCTCACCTCGTAATCCACCTACACCTAAAAACTCTGGGAATAATCCACAATGTATGGTGTCGCCACCTGGAGCTGGTCATTAAGGTAAGGAATTACTTTTGACTACCAGCACTGATAATTCAGAATTTTAACTTATTATATATATATTTTATATATATATATATATATATATATATATATATATATATATATATATATATATATTAAATAATAGAGTTTGAGGGTACTTATTCTTATTTTCTGTTTGGGAATTTTTTTATTTACATATCATATCCAAAGGAAGGAGAAATGAATTCCTCAAACCTGTCACTCAGATGCCTTAACATGAATCACAATCTGCATGAATCTTATCTAATACAACTTTATGAAAATATTAATAAAAAAAGTAATATAAAATAAATTTATATCAGATTGCTTGTTATAGTTGGGTATTTCTACAGAAAACGTCACATTTCAAGGGTTTTCTTGGTGATTTTTTTTTAATCTTGATTTTGATATAACAAAACTTAATTTGTAGAAAAATATCGTTAGAATTGTAAAATAATGCAAGTAGTGCACTTTTCAGTTTCCTTTTTTTATAAATAGTCCAGGTAAGGGGAAAATATGAACCTTTTTCTCGACACCGTGGCAGTAAAGTCTCACTTGCACATTTCAGAAATTGTTTTGACTAGATTTTTTTGTGATTTTCGATAAAATTAAAATTAGTAGCCTTTGATAAAATCAAAACATAAATTTCAGTTATGAATTTAACAAAAAAAAAGTGTGTAAAAAAGAACATATTTTCTTCTTTTTAATTAATTTTTGAAAACAAAAATTGTCTCTATTCCTATTTTTGCTTCCAGAGGGGTGCTTTTGCAGGGGTTTACCGGACAAAGTACTTTGGTACATCTACCTTCAGAATTTGAGTCGAAATACCTTGTTAATTTTTAGCTCAGCTGACTATAAGTCATCTGAGCTATAGTCGTGGTCCATTGTCCGTCGTCCGTCCGTCTGTCCGTCCGTCCGTCCGTAGATGTAGCACGTTTTGAAACCTTAAGACCTAGGAATCCAAAATTCAGCATAATGTTAGATGTCCCCAAGATCTCCTACCAAGCCGAAAACTGGGTCTTTGCGACTTCGTTCCTTTGAGAAATTAAGGAAAAACCTCAATTTTTTATTAAAAACCTATTTTCACACTTCAGGACTGCCTAATATCAAAACCACTCATCTGTTTTCCCTCATATTTATCATAAATATTCTTCTATATAGTTCCTATGTACATGCCAGAAATTATGTCTGTATTATATAATTTAAAAAAGTTATGGGCCTAAACATAATGCATTTTGTAAAAAATCAGGAAAGATATTTGATCACTTAACACAAAACTTGTTAAAACTATGGACTTTTTTCCCAGTAATATAACTTTAATTTATCAAAATTAAATTGTATACCCAAAATTAGATCAAAATCTTTTAAATTTTTTAAAATATAAACAAAAATAAAAAATTGGTACCTTAAATTTTGCCCAACTTTGACCATGGCACGTTTTTTTACTGTAA
Organism: Sipunculus nudus; assembly: GCA_026874595.1. Taxonomy (NCBI): domain Eukaryota; kingdom Metazoa; phylum Annelida; class Sipuncula; order Golfingiida; family Sipunculidae; genus Sipunculus; species Sipunculus nudus. Next base: position 17,906,998 of record CM049312.1, on the reverse strand, counting down.
GTACTGTGGATTTAATTTTCACAGCATGTTTTTGTTAGCATTTTGTCTGTTAACACCAAAAATTTGAAACCAGTTGATCAAAAACTGTAGATTTTATTCAAGTTTTCAAGCACCATGTAACAAATTGTTTACATCAAGCTAGTGTTATGCAGTTTGCAAGAGCTCAGCTCCCCAGTTTCAGCTCTCAGTTCCTATAATTTGGCATACAATTAGATGTCTCCAAACTTCCCTACCATGCCAAGAATTTGGTCACTAGGACTTAATACCTTCGAGATATTAATGAAAAACTTCATTTTTCCATTAAAAACCCATTGTTACACTTCAAGACTGCCTAATATCAAAACCACTGATGTGACTTTAATCATATATAATATACATATTTTTCTATACATTCTCTATGCATATGCCAGAAATGATGTCAGTATTGCGTAATTGTTTTAAGTTATGGGCCCAAACATAATGCACTATGTAAAAAATCAAGAAATATATTTACTCCCTTAACAAGGGGATTGCTGAAGCTAGAGTTTTTTTGCCAGGGATGTAACATTATTTAATCAAGATTCAATTGAATACCCTAAAGTAGTCCTGAATTTTTCAAATTTTATATGTTATTAGTATAAATATAAAATTAGTACCTTAAATTTTGCCCAACTTTGACCATGGCACATTTGTTTCCTGTGAGCACGGTTGATATAATTTTCATATCATGCACACAAGGATTTCAGCTTTTTAGTTTAGAAAGCTGAAAGAAATTGGCCAAAAATTGTAGCTGTTATTAATGTTTTTATGAGACCATGTCAGACCTTAACTCTCTCCAGCCCCTCTTGAGTCACCTGTATGTTGACCTTGTTGAACTTTCAGCAAATTATGCATGCTTGAGGCGAGCCATACACTGTTGCAGGTAGGCAGCTTATGGCCAGCCACAGTTGATCCAGGTGTCCAACCCAACTCATCTAGTAGTTTTAACCAACAACATAACAATTAACAATAAATTAATAAATTTTTATTGTTTTTTAATAACAAATTAAAGAAAAATAAAAGAGAATTTGTTAGTTTATAATAACAGGAAATCAACTTGCAGTTACTGATGATAAAAGAATCTTGTATCGATGGATAGAATGTCACGTACTCCAAATAACACCATGCAGTCACCTATGGTATTTTTCAGTTCAATTTTAATGATAAAAAAGTAAATCATATTATTCATTACTAATCATCAGGGATCATATGAAGGAAAATAATGATAGACAAAGATGCAGTTGATATTATTAATCTAGATTCCTACTGTGTCTAGTGTGTACATTGATGTGAAATTAGTCCAAAATGAATATATTACATTTTTTTTTTAATATAAATAAAAGCCATAAATCCAGGTACTTTTGATCATAATTTAAATGTGTGAATTTTGTATATTCTGGATTCTCAACATAATTGTTTGGTGAAAACTGAATAAATGCCAGTAATGGTGGGAAAAATTTGCAATTGTATTTAAATACGAATATGAATATGTACTCCATTATAAAATGTCTTGCATAAAGAATTGGAATTCAGGTAAAAATGAAAGTATATGAATACCAGTGCAAATACTTTCAAAATGTATTCATGAATGCATTCATGAATATATTCTTTAATATTATTTTAATAATCATTTCAGTTATATTTCATTTTAAAAAATCATAAGATTCTCTTATTATTTTTAATAAAAATTATATTTGGGACAATATTTGTAATTTTTTTTTTAAATAAATAGTTAAACTCTTATATTATATGTTCTGCTTATAAGTTATATGGCCAAGTCAAAATCTGTGTGACAATAGTACTCCATTTGTTAATAAAATAAATGAAATCAATCCTCTTCCCTGTCTCCAAAGATAATATCATAATCATACATAAGCTAAACACCAACAACTCATAATAAAGCTTATATTTATTACCACACCAAACCAGCATATGCCTCATTCCTAAATCATATTTTTTAATCATATATAACAGCTGAGCGCCGTGACCCATAGGTCCCTTGTTTTTAATGTAAAAAAAATAAAATTTAAACATGGTTTTAAATCCTCTAGGTAACGGTGATGAGCATAGATAACGGTGTTGAGCATAGGTAACGGAGTCGAGCTTCTGAAGTAAAAATAACCGTAGTGACTACTTGAATACTAGTATTATGTATAAATACAAGCAAATGCCTGTTTGAATAAAAGAAATGCAAATGTTTAAAATATTTAGCCCAAAATATGTTTCAAATTCTATTTCAATCATTTGGATTTAATACCAAGTTCTCGACACCGTTACCTTGCTCTCGACACTGTTATTTTTCATGCAGGTAAAGGTTTCAAGTGGTAATGGTGCTGAGATTTTTTCATCTATTCGTCAGATGCAGGACAAAAAATTACTTCCATACCGTCCCTAAGAGGGCAGCATGTGTTATCACTCTTGAACAACAAGAGGAAGCCATTTTCGAAGTGTTATATGTGACGCTTAAATTTTCGCAGGTGTAACGGTGTCGAGTCTAAATAAACATACAGTGATTTTCTTAACCCTTTAATGATTAACAGAACACTGATATGACAGTTACTAAATCTAATTGTGGATTATGTGTACAATATTTCCCGAACTCTAATAAACGCTGCTCCCTGCATCAGCAAAGTGGTTTCTGTTCACGCGCTGCAAGGTCAAAAGGTCAGGTAACGGTGCCGAGTATATTTTGGGAGACATACTTTTTATATCCAACTTTTTGTATTAAAAACAAAACGGTCAGGAAACATCAAGCAAAAATATCATCTTAATAAACTTTCACCGCTGTGACAACGTGGAAAACAAAATCTGTATAAATGGAACAGTGGTTACAGAAAAACGCTGTTTTGAATTTAAGATCTGAGAGAAAGGGACAACGGAAATTTAAGGGTATTTAACATTTGCAGCTTTTTTTCTGTATGTATTTCTGCCCCGATTTAAATTATTTTTTTCTCATAATAATGGTTATATCTTTAGCAACAATTTGAATGGTTATTCATGTCATTTTTAGCATTTGCTAATTTCTCATTAACAAATATAGTTTTCGGGACATGAAATGCGACATTTTTTGTAGAAATACCCAGTTATACCTCACACTGCATTATCAGTCCATGGTGAGGCAGAACATGGGCATGATGGAATTCCTTTTTGATACCAGTCTCGTTAGATTTAAGACCTTTTTGCCGCTGGTTGACATATATTATCCATGAGTTTGTGACATTTTTCATGTTATCTAAAAGACCAACCTGTAGTCTGAGTCTGATATTATAGGTCATTTGTATGTGGGATCGTTGTCATAAAATCTGAACTAGTCCAATATCAGCATCTCATGAAATATAGATTTTCTTTTATCACAGCTGTTGAATTATTTTATCAGCTAAATATTTTACAAGACAGCAAGTATTATCAGGCAAGGCAGCAAGTATTATCAGCTTAATATTTCACAAATTAAGGCCGTTAGTACTTTTTTCTACCCTTCTAGTTATAAGGCTTATGACTCATTTTGTACCTGTACATTGTAAAAATAAGACCTCAATTTCTAGGATATCTATTATGGTATTAAGTAAAGTGAGGCACACATGAAATCTGTCCTGTCATTTATAAAGACCAGGCCAGACTTTGTGTTTCCGGGGTTTCATTATTTGGCAGGGAACATGGGTAACCTGTAATTGGCCTTTTGTCTGTTTGTCTGTTTAAAATATTTTGTAAAGTTACAGATGGATTTCCATGTGAGTAAATTAAGACTGAATCTCCCTACAGGAGCAAATTTTTGAACATCGATCTGCTTTTAAATTGGCTCAAAGGGAGACACTATTATACTGACATCTGCTGAAATACTTTGGTATATTATCAATATATATAATGCTCCAAGGAAATAACGCAACACTATTCTTGTCAACTAGTTGATGATAGCTTTTCTAAATCTTTCTTAGTTATGTCTGCTTTCAATTCTTAATTAATAATACTAATTAACGCTCTAAACGTGTAGGTACATCTTCATAGAGTGACATCAGGATTCCTTCAACAACTTCTTGTGACCATGGCTTCCTTAATCACTTAAACTGTATTGTTTAAATAAGCACAAAGGACACGCTTCAGACAGCCTTCAATATGCAGGACGACCCACTAATCTTCCAATCCACAGACAATTGGCAGCAATGAGATACTGAGCACGTAACATGATTAACAGTACTGTCAGGTGTACCGTGACATGGAGCTTCAGTTGAGACATTTACATTCATTGTGTGTGGGAATTATCTGCTTCAGGGTGATGTCCCTGGACTCTGGAGCTGATGGCTTGATGCTCAGATGTGCCTTAATTAAGACAACGCATGTTATCAGTAACATGATTTATTTATTAGTATATTATAATGTATGGCCTAGAGGAATATTCTAGTCTCACCATTAAATACAGTAAGGCTCTTCCATTACCTCTGCTAATGAAGCTGGTTTAGTTTATATGGTAAAACTGCAGTTTTTAGTGACTGCATGTCTGCAGGTCAACTTTCCTTAATTCTCCCTTCAGCTTTTTGTATTCCCATTTATGCCCGATAATTGAAACCATCAAGATAATATTCCCATCTAAACAGCCTTATATCTGTAAAAAAATGCCCCAGTTTATTATAAAAAAAAATTAAAATAATCAAAGTGAACCATTAGATTTAGCTTTTTTCTGTTATACATCTGTCTGCCAACAGTTGAAAGGCAGTGGCACTGACATCTACTGGAGGAATTTTATCCTACAATGGAATATGGTACTACTGAATTTCAAGGCAAGAAACAGCTGATTAATGGGTCATTCACAATTATTGACATACAATCAAAAGCTGACAATCCATATGCCAGGGAGGAGGGGTCAAATGGCCAATGTACCCTAACTTTTTACCTGAATAAAAATGTTGGTATAAATTACATATTTCCAGCTCCACTTGCATACTTCTCAGTTTTTCCCCTCTACTCTGATGGATTACTGCAGTTGCCTTTTTTTCTTGAGGATTTCAAATTTGCGATATGCGTGAAAAGGGAATTATTGCAAAAATACAACCTTCATGAATAGGAGGTACATCATCCTATCATATATAAAGCAAAATTGGAAAATAAAAGATTGACATAAAAATAAATTGTGTATATTAATAGATTGATATTTTAAATGTATCGTAACTTTCCAGTTGTCTGTCACAATATTCTATGATGATAAGATTTTGAGCACATGATATATGATATATTAATTCACGTACTAATGGCTATACTCTGTGTATAGGTCTCCTGAATTGTGAGGTCCTGAAATTTTAACCCAGTGAATATAAAGCCTTGAGCCACAGTATTATTAGGTGTACATACATGTAGCTGGAGCAGGCTGCTCATTGGTCAAGACTTGCTTACAATGCAATGAGTTGATTTTTCAAGCTTGGCTGTTTCTTTCCTTGTTTATCAAGGTGACATTTTGGATCATTAATGATTAGCAGATCACAAGGTTAAGATTTTCCTCTGAATACTCTTTAATTGTACACTTTGGAAATTGTTGATAACAGTGAATGCCCTCTAAAAGATGGTTATTATCTAGGTAAAGTTCTGGAAATGGTGGAATACTATTCTTTCTTGGTATGCTCTATTTGTTAATTTTTTTTATTAATTTATTCATTTATCCTTTTGTAGCACGTGCATGTCCAGCAGATTTCATCTGGACATCTAATACTTAAATATTCCTAAATTTTCCAAATTAAGAAATATTTCCATGCAAGACCCCATGTGGTGCTAATTTATACAAACAAAAATTTCATTTAGTGGAAGAAAAAGTTTTACCATGTGGTATTAAAAAAATTAATCCAGTAGGTTTTGGGGGACCTAATATTCACTGAGAGTCAAAATCTCTTATTTTTCTTTTGTTTGGAAAGATATTCATGCACCTGTAATTTAAATTGAATGCCACAGTTCAATAGACCTTTCCCATCTTGCTGGCACCATCTGCCATCAATGATTTACACTGAGTGTTCCAGTCTGTTTTATTGACTAAAGAAATCATATTTTGTTATATTTCAGATGATAAATGTAATAATTTATAACCCATCTTCAAAATTTAGCCACCTGCCTGAACCTGTTGCTTGTATAAAATTTTATTCAACAAAATTAGAAGGTTGACCCAAAAACACTGGATGACTATTAAGTGCAATGCACCCTCGTGGTAAAGGCCTTTTTTTTACAATAGGATTTTGCTTTGCCTTTTAATTCTGTTGGTTCCGTCAGGATGGTGTATAATCTTATTTTTTTTTCATCCAGTACAAATGAGGCTAGTTCTGTTTGTTTTGATATTCAGCAAGCAAGATAGTCTTCACTTTTGTTGTGATTTGGCATGCAGCCCATGTTAAACAAAAAGGAATGATCACTTGGTTTGCTAAAGTTTTTATCATTCATCTTTCATTCCCCCAGTAACCCGCCCACTGTGTACCCATCCATATGCTAGCTAATATTGATCCAATCAGACCTTCATGATCTTTCGTTTAGCATTTTTATGGTATATCCCAGAATGCACCTGCAGCCTTTTATACCACTGCAGCAATAAAAGTTGTGGAGCAGCTTTGTAATTATGACCAGGTTGACCTAATCTAATACTCCGTCGGTATTTCATTTTGACTGAGAGACCTGCTTTGAGTTGTGATGGCAGTGGCATAGGAACACTCCAACATTCTGTTCTATCAGCTTTTGGATGTCCTGTTTGGCATGGGAACTAAACAACAAGACAGTCTGTTTCGAAGACTTTCATGTGTTGCTCACTTGTTAAAACTTGAGAAGCACATGGCGGTTTTGCTAACCCGAAAAGGTGCCCAGATGTTGCGGTACCATAAAAACTTATTAAATGCTGTGAAAACTGGTTAAAGACCTAATATTACTTTGGTGATAATTATAAATGGTTTATATTTATGATTGACATGTTAGATTTACCACATTACGAGCACTCTGGCAATAGATAATAAAACAAGTCAGAATTTATACTTTACAACTTCTGCTTGCCTTTTCATCAACTATGGTGATGTTGTTTTTTTAAGGGACTTGTTTTGTATTTATTATACCAACATGTTGTCCTTATCTGTCACAAGAGTCTGTGATCCCATTATTTTGCATGGTCAACATTGACTGCATTCTCTGCTATTAAAGTTATTGTTTTACTTGGATTATTTGCAAGGTTTGGTTATGATTTCCTACTATATAAATCCTGGGGTACCTGAATCAGTTGCTGATGGGTAATTGTTTATTATCAATTCATTTTGTATTAAAACATTTCTGAAAACTTCTAGGTACCCCTTAGAGGAACAGAATATATATTTGGGCTTCAGAAACTTTACAACTCTATCTCTGAATTATATTCATGAATAACTAATTCCAACAAAATACATGAAGGAATATATCTATACATATAGCCTCCTAGGAAGACCTATGTGTTTTTTATTTACATCTTAATCTTTTCTTATCATATAATCATTCAGATGAAATATACTCTGAAACTAGCTGCTTAGCCTTTGTTTAAATCATTATTTCACTGAGAAAGAAAAGAAGGTCAGGTTCCTGATATATCTATACATATAGCCTCCTAGGAAGACCTATGTGTTTTTTATTTACATCTTAATCTTTTCTTATCATATAATCATTCAGATGAAATATACTCTGAAACTAGCTGCTTAGCCTTTGTTTAAATCATTATTTCACTGAGAAAGAAAAGAAGGTCAGGTTCCTGATATATCTATACATATAGCCTCCTAGGAAGACCTATGTGTTTTTTATTTACATCTTAATCTTTTCTTATCATATAATCATTCAGATGAAATATACTCTGAAACTAGCTGCTTAGCCTTTGTTTAAATCATTATTTCACTGAGAAAGAAAAGAAGGTCAGGTTCCTGATCACACATGGCATTGATTATTAAGTTAAGATATGAAAATCTGCAAACTAAAAACCAGTTATAATTGCCTGAGCTTGAAGTCAACAGGAAATTTTGATTAAATATGAAAACTAATTAGTAAGCCGAGGGTGAGTTATTATGTTGGCATGCAGGAGCTGAAAGAAGAGAGCGTTTCTCAGCCCCATGACATTTACCTTTATTGCCCGTATGTCACTGACCCAGCAGCAATAATAAAGGTTAACACCACCAGAGTGCTTTAAAGTGCGGAGCTACTTTGGCCCCTCTCACAGGAAAGTACCCATTTATTAGGGCTGTTCCATGGGCAGGTTTAAAAGGGGGGGGGGGGGGTTCCTGTCCCCTATTTATATCCAAATTGATCCCTTGTGACCATATTTACCCTTGATAATTTCAGTTGTATTTTTGTAATTTTTAAATATCAATTTCTGTGTCAAAGAAAGGGCATACTGTAAACTATCTTTATACTACCAGGTCTGTGTCATGACCACACATTCACAGACCTTGATTCATCTTCATACTACCAGGTCTGTGACATGACCACACATTCACAGACCTTGATTCATCTTCATACTACCAAATCTGTGACATGACCACACATTCACAGACCTTGATTCATTTCATACCACCAGGTCTGTGACATGACCACACATTCACAGACCTTGATTCATCTTCATACTACCAAGTCTGTGACATGACCACACATTCACAGACCTTGATTCATTTCATACCACCAGGTCTGTGACATGACCACACATTCACAGACCTTGATTCATCTTCATACCACAAAGTCTGTGACATGACCACACATTCACAGACCTTGATTCATCTTCATATTACCAAGTCTGTGACATGACCACACATTCACAGACCTTGATTCATTTCATACTACCAAGCCTGTGACATGACCACACATTCACAGACCTTGATTCATCTTCATACTACCAAGTCTGTGACATGACCACACATTCACAGACTTTGATTCATTTCATACCACCAGGTCTGTGACATGACCACACATTCACAGACCTTGATTCATCTTCATACCACCAGGTCTGTGACATGACCGCACATTCACTGACCTTGATTCATCTTCATACTACCTAGCCTGTGACATGACCGGACATTCACTGACCTTAATTCATCTTCATACTACCAAGCATGTGACATGACTTCACATTCACCGACCTTGATTCATCTTCATACTACCAAGCCTGTGACATGACCACACATTCACAGACCTTGATTCATCTTCATGCCACCAGGTATGTGACATGACCACACATTCACTGACCTTGATTCATCTTCATACTACCAAGTCTGTGACATGACCACACATTCTCAGACCTTGCTTTATTTCATACCACCAGGTCTGTGACATGACCACACATTCACAGACCTTGATTCATCTTCATACTACCAAGTCTGTGACATGACCACACATTCACCGACCTTGATTCATTTCATACCACCAGGTCTGTGACATGACCACACATTCACAGACCTTGATTCATCTTCATACCACCAGGTCTGTGACATGACCACACATTCACTGACCTTGATTCATCTTCATACTACCAAGTCTGTGACATGACCACACATTCACAGACCTTGATTCATTTCATACCACCAGGTCTGTGACATGACCACACATTCACAGACCTTGATTCATCTTCATACTACCAAATCTGTGACATGACCATGCCTTCACATGGCCACACATTCACAGACCTTGATTCATTTCATACCACCAGGTCTGTGACATGACCACACATTCACAGACCTTGATTCATCTTCATACCACCAGGTCTGTGACATGACCACACATTCACTGACCTTGATTCATCTTCATACTACCAAGTCTGTGACATGACCACACATTCACAGACCTTGATTCATTTCATACCACCAGGTCTGTGACATGACCACACATTCACAGACCTTGATTCATCTTCATACTACCAAATCTGTGACATGACCATGCCTTCACAGACCTTGATTCATCTTCATACAACCAGGTCTGTGACATGACTACACATTCACAGACCTTGATTAATCTTCATACAACCAAATCTGTGACATGACCATGCGTTCACAGAACTTGATTTATCTTCATACTACCAAATCTATGACAGCACCACACATTCCGAAACCTTGATTCATCTTCATACTACCAAGTCTGTGACATGACCACACATTCTCAGACCTTGATTCATCTTCATACTACCAAGTCTGTGACATGACCACACTTTCTTAGACCTTGATTCATTTCAAACCACCAGGTCTGTGACATGACCACACATTCACAGACCTTGATTTATCTTCATACTACCAAGTCTGTGACATGACCACACATTCACAGACCTTGATTCATCTTCATACTACCAAGTCTGTGACATGACCACACTTTCTTAGACCTTGATTCATTTCATACCACCAGGTCTGTGACATGACCACACATTCACAGACCTTGATTAATCTTCATACTACCAGGTCTGTGACATGACCATACATTCATCACAGACCTTGATTCATCTTTCCTACAACCAAGTCTGTGACATGACCACACATTCACAGACCTTGATTCATTTCATACCACCAGGTCAGTGACATGACCACACATTCACAGACCTTGATTCATTTCATACCACCAGGTCTGTGACATGACCACACATTCACAGACCTTGATTCATCTTCATACTACCAAGTCTGTGACATGACCACACATTCACAGACCTTGATTCATCTTCATACTACCAAGTCTGTGATGACCACACATTCTCAGACCTTGATTCATTTCATAATACCAGGTCTGTGACATGACCACACATTCATCACAGACCTTGATTCATCTTTCCTACAACCAAGTCTGTGACATGACCACACATTCACAGACCTTGATTCATTTCATACCACCAGGTCTGTGACATGACCACACATTCACAGACCTTGATCCATTTCATACCACCAGGTCTGTGACATGACCACACATTCACAGACCTTGATTCATTTCATACCACCAGGTCTGTGACATGACCACACATTTACAGACCTTGATTCATCTTCATACCACAAAGTCTGTGACATGACCACACATTCACAGACCTTGATTCATCTTCATACTACCAAGTCTGTGACATGACCACACATTCACAGACCTTGAATCATTTCATACTACCAAGCCTGTGACATGACCACACATTCACAGACCTTGATTCATCTTTCCTACAACCAAGTCTGTGACATGACCACACATTCACAGACCTTGATTCATTTCATACCACCAGGTCTGTGACATGACCACACATTCTCAGACCTTGATTCATTTCACACCACCAGGTCTGTGACATGACCACACATTCACAGACCTTGATCCATTTCATACCACCAGGTCTGTGACATGACCACACATTCACAGACCTTGATTCATTTCATACCACCAGGTCTGTGACATTACCACACATTCACAGACCTTGATTCATCTTCATACTACCAAGTCTGTGACATGACCACACATTCACAGACCTTGATTCATTTCATACCACCAGGTCTGTGACATGACCACAAATTCACAGACCTTGATTCATCTTCATACCACAAAGTCTGTGACATGACCACACATTCACAGACCTTGATTCATCTTCATACTACCAAGTCTGTGACATGACCACACATTCACAGACCTTGAATCATTTCATACTACCAAGCCTGTGACATGACCACACATTCACAGACCTTGATTCATCTTCATACTACCAAATCTGTGACAAGAGCATGCCTTCACAGACCTTGATTCATCTTCATACTACCAAGTCTGTGACATGACCATACATTCACAGACCTTGATTCATTTCATACCATCAGGTCTATGACATAACCACACTTTCCCAGACCTTGATTTATCTTCATACTACCAAGTCTGTGACATGACCACACATTCCCAAACCTTGATTCATTTTCTTACTACCAAGTCTGTGACATGACCACACATTCACAGACCTTAATTCATCTTCATACTACCAAGTCTATGACATGACCACACATTCACAGACCTTGATTCATCTTCATACTGCCAAACCTGTGACATGACCACACATTCACCGACCTTGATTCATCTTCATACTACCAAGTCTGTGACATGACCATACATTCACAGACCTTGATTCATTTCATACCACCAGGTCAGTGACATGACCACACATTCACAGACCTTGATTCATCTTCATACTACCAAGTCTGTGACATGACCACACATTCACCGACCTTGATTCATCTTCATACTACCAAGTCTATGACATGACCACACATTCACAGACCTTGATTCATCTTCATACTGCCAAACCTGTGACATGACCACACATTCACAGACCTTGATTCATCTTCATACTACCAAGTCTGTGACATGACCACACATTCACAGACCTTGATTCATCTTCATACAACCAAGTCTGTGACATGACCACACATTCACCGACCTTGATTCATCTTCATACTACCAAGTCTGTGACATGACCACACATTCACCGACCTTGATTCATCTTCATACTACCAAGTCTGTGACATGACCACACATTCACCGACCTTGATTCATCTTCATACTACCAAGTCTGTGACATAACCACACATTCACAGACCTTGATTCATCTTCATACTACCAAGTCTGTGACATGACCACACATTCACCGACCTTGATTCATCTTCATACTACCAAGTCTGTGACATGACCATACATTCACAGACCTTGATTCATTTCATACCACCAGGTCTGTGACATGACCACACATTCACAGACCTTGATTCATTTCATACCACCAGGTCTGTGACATGACCACACAATCCCAAACCTTGATTCATCTTCATACTACCAAGTCTGTGACATGACCACACATTCACAGACCTTAATTCATCTTCATACTACCAAATCTATGACAGCACCACACATTTCCAAACCTTGATTCATCTTCATACTACCAAGTCTGTGACATGACCACACATTCACAGACCTTTATTCATCTTCATTCTACCAGGTTCTGTGAGTGCACTGCTATACAAACACTGTCTGTCCATCCGTTAGTGTTGCTGCGATATCTTAATTACTGGGTTTTTGATAGATTTTAACGAAACTCACCATAACTACTAACCAACAGACTCCAAAAATTTTAAGCTTTAGAAATAGTGCTCAAGTTAGTCAACTAATATTATAATATAAGAATATATATATATATATATATATATATATATATATATATATATATATATACACACAACACTGAAGAAAAACAACACTGTAAATTCACTACAGTCTGTTTCACGGGATGTGACCTGATCATTGTATCGCCAGACATAGTCTGGAGATACTATGGTTTAGGCACGGTTGCGCCGCCGCCGCAGAGATTTCTTTTGGACACAATAACTCAAAAAATATTTCAAGGATCTTTTTCAAACTTGACACATTTATAGATATAGGTGAGAGGACGAAGCCTATTTAAAATGGGGTCATGACCTCAACTAGGAGAGTGACCTTGACCTTGAATAGATCCATTTTTGGGGAAAATCACACAAATTCTTAAATATCTCAAGAAATCTTTCATGGATTTATTCAAAAATCAAGTTGGACAAAGATCTTGGATAGTGATGTCATGTACCAGAAACTGGTGGTGCCACCTAGTATCCTTTTCTTGTTTTTGTGCCGTTTAATACCCCCATCATTGCCACTTGACAGTACTTTTAGCATCACAAGTCAAAAACTGATTGACAGATTTCTTTAATATTATGCATGTACATAGGTATGGGTTATGGGATGATGTATATTAAAATTGGGGTCATGACCTTTCCTTTGAGAGTGGCTTTGACCTTGAATATTACCATATATGGTGAAAATCACATAAAATCATGAATATCTTAAAAAGGGATGCATGGATTGGTCCAAAAATCAAGTTGACGGAAGATCTTGGATAGTTTTGTCTTTTGCAGAAGATAGGTGGCGCCACCTGTTGTCCTTTTCTTGTTTTTTTGTGCCTTTGATTACCCCATCATTGCCACTTGACAGTATATACTGTGAGCATTATAAGTCAAACAGTAATGGACAGATTTCTTTCATGTTATGCATGTATATAGATATGGTTTATGGAATGAGGTAAATTTAATTTTAAATTTAATTTTAAAAATTTAATTTAATTTAAATTATTTTTTTAAATTTAATTTTATTTTTCAAATGTTGGATATTTTGGAATGCAGTTTATTGATTTGGGGTCATGACCATGACTATGAGAGTGACCTTGACCTTGAATATTCCCATATTTGGTGAAAGACATAAAATCATGAATATCTTAAAAAGGGCCACTTGACAGCACTGTGAGCATTATAAGTCAAAAACTAATGGACAGATTTCTTTTATATTATGCAAATACATAGATTTGGATTATGGGATGAGATATATTTAAATTTGGGTCCTGACCTTGCATATGAGAGTGGACTTGACTTTAAATATTGCCATATATGGTAAAAATCACCAACAATCATGAAAATCTCCAGTGAACCTGGGGGATTGCTTCAGCTAGTGGTCTGCACATGGTGTTGCATCATGTTTTGCCCAAACATCAGCAGTTCTGGGCCATGGTCAGATTCTATAAATAGATATGATGGTCAGTGATAAATGAATTAGTGCACTGGGTGTACCACAGAGTCACAACTGGATCATTTTCCTTTGAGAGTGGTCTTGACCTTTGGACGAAGACTATTTAAAATGGCTCATGAATGTTGCCTATATGGGACTTGACAGTATTGTCAGCATTATAAAATAAAAAGTTGTTGGATAGTGTTGTCATTTGTTGGAAACTAATTGGCAGATATCTTTCATATTATGCATATAGATAGATATGGGTAATGTGATGAGTCATTTGCTGGGAATGGCATGGTGGCACCCCCTTCTCTATTTTCTTGTTTTTCCACAATTTATGCTATTGATAAGGAACAAATGACAATTTTTATGACAATATAACAATTTATTACAAAGAACAAAATATGATGTGAAGCAAAATATAACAGATATTATTATTTCATTCTCAGACAATATACCTCACTTACATATTGATGTGTGTAGAATTACTCAAATCTTTGCTTATGTCTGATAACATGATATTACTGTTACAATTACTTACTTGAGTTTTTTATAACAGTGTTTGAGATTTGTTTTGTCTTTTCATATAATTATTGCTAGTTATTAAATATTATACAGATTTATACCATTAATCACATATATAATAGCAATACTTCAATTTGTATCTCTTGAACTTTTAATGAACATAAAGGATTGTGACATATGTTTGTAAAATGTGTAAGCTAATACATTTTTCATGTGACACATTAGTTATAAATAATATTTATAAATCACATTCAAATGTCATGAAGACTTGCCTGTTTTCTGCGTACTAACAGTGGACCACAATATCATGTAATATTTGCAGGTATCAAAACAATAAAATATATAATATTTGTTTGGTTAATGTAGTGTTTACAAGACTTCATTACCAATACCAACATGTCACAAATCTCTAATAATAATGAGTTAAAATAATAGTAACAATTGCTTGCCTGCACACAATCATTCGTTATGTTCCTTTTATAACAATATAAAGTTATATTTGTTAGCTGCTATCAAAACACTAACTTGTCAAACTGCATGTGCTTGGTTCATGTACCGTTTACAAGACTTCTTTACCATTATCAATGTCATAAATCTAAACACTCCACACTCCACGATTTTCTAACCAACAATGCTTTAACTAATAAATGATATTACTTCACTGTCATCTCCCTAACCCTCATTAATAATAATAATTAATAAAATCCTACTGAATTAAATCAACAGTGTTTTTTTAATACTATAACACCTCACTCTGCTTTCTACTATATTTACAATACACTGAATACAACTTTGTTGGCAAGAAAAAAAAATTTAAAACTAAACGTCAAGCCATGAAACATTTTTTAATACAAGTTTGTAGTCATCAAACAAAAACTTCAGAACTAAAAATTAAGCCATCTGACTTTTCTTTAATACAAATTTGTTGTCATGAAACAAAAACTTTGAACAAAAATCAAGCCATATGACTTTTTTAATACAACATTCTTGTCATCAAACAAAACTTTACAACTAAAAATCAAGCCATGTTATTTTTTTTAATTCCTAAATGCCTATTTATAATCCACTTAAATATTACTGAACAAAAATGTATACCAATAAAAATTAAGCTATCACTCTACAAAAATGACATTTAACAACACTAAATTATATTTATACTAAACACATCTGTTATTACTAATGCTTCATCAACTGATAAAAACATCTATCCACAATAATATGTATATTTTATAAAAAAAAATATTTAAATATATGAAGTTATTATTAAATTGTAAACTGTCATTTTTAAATGCAGATCCCAACATAAAACACAATCTATTCAATCACTCCCAATACTTAAAAATCATACCTAAATCAAACACTTTGTTAACCCAATAAGCAAAAAATCTTGTACAATATAACATATCATTATGCAAAATATGATAGATCTCAATAACACCCATTAAATAATATTGAATCATACTTGTTATTTAATAATTCCTTCATTGTGAAAGATCTTATAATGTATATATATCAACCATACAAGTTCTATGTATGCATACTTATAAAAACATTGTCTATTTTAATGTAGGTAAACATATAATTTATAATTATCCTATGAAATCTTATTAAATCACTCATGCAGCTTATGAAAGCATTAATGTACCTAATTTCCATCCAAAAAACTCATCAAAACCCACACTATCAATAGATCAATCAAAAATCTCTATTGCAAAACACAACCATTTGTTTACACTGCATCAACCATCAAACTTAATCAGTAACTAACCTGCAAACACCTGCTTATAACATACATCTACTCAAACATTAAGTACCACTGCATAAAAAAAAATTATATTACTATATATCATATGCTGCTCAATATAATATTTATTAACTTAGAAATTTATCAGTAATAAGATAATCATTTAACACTCTAACTCACACCTCATCAAACTGTCTCTCTCTTCATTAAACAACACATTTTAAACTAACAAACTTACATACCATAAATTAAACTTACCATAACATGTTACCAACAAAACCTATTAAATCTAAGACAAAAACACCCTAACTTCTTTCCTTCAACACATTAACCAAAAACTATCAATTTCCACATATCACCACTACCTATTATAAACACCACTAACCTTTACCCTTCACATTTACCTTAATACACCCCTGCAACTAACTACACATTATCACCACTTTAAATATCCTTCATTTTACCTTATCCATTCAAAAATTATAGGTGAACAAAATTTATACAAAATAAATTCCTATAATCCATTAACACACATATATAACAACATTCTTCACATCTTAACCTTACAATTACAATTATTACTTTATCTAACATTACCTTCAAACCCTATACACTATCATACACTAATTATAATAACAAATCAACCTACCTTGATTCATCCAACTGTTCCCCTTAGTTGTCTACACATCTCAGGTCAAACCCTCTCATACAACAGCACATCTTTCTCTCTCAAAATTATAAACTCTCCATCATATATACACCCCTTAACAAAGAAACTGATCAGACAAATTTATCATCCACTCATCAGCATTTGCCAATCAACATTTCCTATACATAGCCATGTAGCAGCCTTCACATCCACCCCTCTAATTACCCAACCCACTTCACACTCCTCAACCAGCAACTCCATCACCCCCCTCCTCGTTAAAGATAATTATCAACCCCCTGTTACACACTTACACTAACCATTATCATATCTCTCCATCTCTCTGAAATCCTGTCTATCCATCTCTTTCTCTTTCTTTCTGCTTTACTCTATATTATTCTCAAACAAGTTACTCCAAACAAACATATACAACTCAATACATCATTAAATATATACTTCTATTTATACATAACCTTTTACATAACAATTGCCTTCACTTTAAATATTCCTATATTTTGTACAAATGTTTCTCACATTCATTGCTAAAATACAAATACATCACATTATATCAACAAAATACCACAAAACCTCATTTGTCTGGCGATACTATGGCACCAGCAGTGCCAAGAAATGTGTAGTTAGGTGAATGTTGTTAGAATTCTGACAACATTCCCCTGATGATCGGGTCGCATCCCGTGAAACAATCTAGAGTGAATGTACAGTTCTGTTTTTCTTCAGTGTTATATCGCTCTGGCTTAGTCTGTAGGCCATAGAGCACTTTACAACGGAGGGTAACTCTAGCTTATATATATATATATATATATATATATACATATATATATATATATATATATATATATATTCACCTGACAGAAATGATACACAAGTCTCCATTTTGAATTGTCCATTGATGAAACATCAATTTCAGTTTCAGGTCAGGTTTAATGTTTCATGTATGAATGAAATATCAGTTCACCAGATTAAGTATTTATAAAGCAAATATGCTAATAAACACCAACAATAATTTGATCAAACAGTTCTTAATAAAACGCTCTTGCAGTATTTAAAATAATTGTGGCATGTCAACAGGCAGTAGACTTGTACCGCCATCTGGTGTGGAAACTGGAAACAAAAATGAGATAACTGCTTTGAAGAATTCAGATATGTGTAAACCCATTGGCCTCTTCTTAACAGTTCTTGATCAATATCCCAGTATTTTTAACCATTAGATTAAATTTTCAAAACCCACAATTAGCCACATATTATAATTAACTTATTTATAACTGTCCTTGTTATCTGACACAACACATGAAACCTCATGGGCTGTCTCTAAATTATAAATGTGATCAATTGCAGAAAATAAATTAAACTTTGTTCAAAGTCTGATATTTGATGATTAATAAAAAAAGATATATGCTTATATAACATTTTCTTTATTGCATTTATTATTTCACCTTCATTTTCAAGTGTTGTTCAATATGTGCCTCTTTTTGCTTAACAAAGTTTTCCTTTTGTTACTTACAGGTACTCTTCATGACATGTGTTCTAATAAGTATGCATGATGCCACTATAAAAAAGTAAATGGATTTCATTTAACCCTATAACTATTTCACTAACTGGCCTGGCAGGTCCGACTCGGTGTCATGCCAGATGCGCCACTCCCAAATGCACACCTGTCAGTTACGCCACTGCCAGATGCGCAACTGCCATATGCGCCAAAATCCAGTTGCGCCTCATGCCATATGCGCAACACAGCTATAATCGGCCATATGGAGTCATATTACGTTATGCTTATAGTAAGTGTATATCTGTATCACACGGCCCCTTCATAATTTTATCGAATGCGGTATATTTTTGCAACAAAATACGAGCTAAGAAACCCTTTTCATTTTAAGCGACAATGTTCGGTCACGACACGTGCGGTTGATCACCACGACACAGTCGCGTTATCTGTCAATAAAAAAATTAGGAACATTGAATATTTTTATTTAATCGTCTCCGTTACTTAAGAGACACTACCAATGAACTATCATATAGATAAGAGATATATATTGAAATAAAAGACGATATTTATTGTGTCATATTGTCCGGACTTTGTGGGTGATAGAACATGTTGACGTACAAACGTAATATGTGTAAAGTCAGGTGTTGTTATCGTTACTGATGTGGTCTTATTTGATAAGTGATTTCATTTATGCCATATTGGAATTAAAAAAAAGGGAATTATGTCAAATATGATATTATTGACACTGGTGTATAAAAAGGAAACAACTCACCACTATGGCTAAATTGAACAGGAAAACCCCAACGGGTTTGGTCTCCGAACATCAAAGGGAAAGTGTTGCGGCGGTCCTTTGTTAATGAGCTCATTCAAGGATTATGAGCTTTAATATACCCGCACTTGCACGTCATAACTGCGATATAATAACAACGTTGTAATGTTTTGTTGGACTTTTAATGGAATTCACTATAAACTATAAATAATCAGATTTAATCGACATCTTTTCATTTTGTGTTATCGTATATACAACTGAACATAGCATCTGGCTTGAGAGAAGCGGCACGGTTCGACGATTCTAGAAGGAATTAGTTTCATTGTTGAGATTACTTTACTTATTGTTTCTGAAACATGGTTTAAAAAAAATTAAAATGTGATAAAAAATATCAGATCTTAAGGAAGAGTTCTCATTATGATCTCTAATATTTGTAAATTTATATATCATTGATTCTCAACAGTTTCGTTTGACTGAAACTGAAAAAAAATACAGCCACTGAGTGAATACTTTATAATTGTATTTGAATATGAATACAAAAATTCAATAGTTTGATCATGAAAATGAATACAAATACTAATACAGGTAAAAAGAAAGAATTTGAATGTGAGTGCAAACACTTCTAAAATGTATTCATGAATGCATTTAAATAATATAAATGACATCAGTCCTCTTCCCTCTATAAGGATTTTATCAATGGGAGGGAAAAAAAACAGTCGTTACACTCATAGATAATCTTCAAATGAAGAAAATCATTTAACAAGTTCAGAAATATTCGACATCTTTCTGTAGGGACTGGAAAACCAGGTTTGGCATCCGATAGATTTCTCATATGACTCTCTAATACGAATTTTGGATACGAAAATTCCTCGGAAACCAAAAACATCGTTCGGGTTTGGTTTGAATGATCATTTCGGATGCGGCAGAATTTTGGTCGGAGGCACAGAATTTTTCGTCGTGCCATAATTGTTCTCACGCATCCGGTGTGAAACCACTTTTAGCAACATTATCTATGACTTGGTGTTCATTCCCCCACCCCTCCCCCCAAAATATAATCCGCGATATATTTTTTAGTTCAATGTTTTGCATATAATAGGACGTTTCTATGGTGCATGTGCGCAGACCGTCTAAATCATATAGACAGATTTGGTTTAAACATATTTATTTCAACAGGATAACAAAGTAGCTGATAAGGCTAATGCAAATGGTCTCCTGCATAAAAATAAAAAGAAAGTGAAAAGTGACAAATTAACAGGAATGGATATATGTATGTACAATATAAAATTGGAAAAGTGCACGTATAATCATATACAGATCAAACTGAACTATTTTTTCAAACTTTATTTTAACCCTGATCAATAGGAGCTGTACAACGTTGATTTTTTTTCTGTTGAAACAACAGGTTGCTCAATTATTTTTTAAAGGCATGTTAAAACGAGAGTCTGGGTCCAGTCAGTGGTAAATATGTAAGCTGTGAACATAACCATAGCCTGGTACCAAAACTAATAAGTCCCATTAATTTGAAATTATACCTGAATGGAATATATTTTTCAAACAAGAATTTTTTCATGAATTACATAATGTATATTTCTGGAAAAGAAAAAAATTATTATTTTAGCTTTTTTAATTATAACGTTAATAAGTGATGTAAATCAAATTATTTAAATCAACCAACCCTTCCCTGAGTGTATAACCCTGCCATTATACCAGCAAGGCAAGATATTGATATTAAAATTAAGATAGTAAATTATTTTTTATAACATTTAAGGGCGGGATAAAACAGTAACTCAGAGATAAACTTCAAATGAATGAGAAAACCATTTACAAGTTCAGAAATATTCAACATTTCCGTAGGGCCAAATAACCTATATTGTAGAGCATCCGATATATTGCCCATGTGGCTGTCCAATACGATATTCGGTTATGAAAATTCCTCGGTCGGTAACCAAAAATATTGTTCAGGTTTGGTGTGAAACCACCTTTATAGCGTCACCGTTTGTTTGTGTTTAAGAGCGGGACAATCAGCACCAACACATTTCTAAGGAAGATTAGCTACGTCGTACATCATTTTTGATTACGGAATCTTATTAGTTGTTAAACTCATATGTCTTTGGAGACTACAATATGGAACAGTGCTCATAAATTTTTGTACATATTGTTTATTATAGATACTGTTTTGTATGTATATAATAAATCTCTAGTAACTTTGTATTATATTGTGTATGTGCTTTAAATGTAGATGATGCCTTTATTCGTTAATCTGTGGATGAGACGATGCATGGAGAGCATTGCATGATATTTATGTTTTATGTTTACAGTGTTTAAACAGATATTCATATATACATAATAAATGTATAATATAAAACTATATATATGTGTGTTACGGAACCTAATATCAACAGATCACGTATGTGTGATGAACACAAATTTTGTAATGGAAATAAAATAAATCAGATTCTGTAACACTAGGCAGCGGGAAATGTCTAAGGGAATGAATAAAGCAGTCAGTATTTTTTGTTAACAAATAACTATAATTTATTCCTGAAACAACCCTAACAATATAATACACTAAATCAATACAATTATACAGTAAAACAGCGGTACGTTATACAACAAGTCAATACAATCACAGAGAAAGATAATGGTACAATACCTGAATACCAACAGTGTCACCAAAATAAGTCCTTTGAATGTAAGCTCTCAGAGAATGACAGTCCAGTGGAAAGTTCTTTAAACAACACAGAATGTAAATTGAAATCCAGTGTATAAAATCCAGGAAAGTTCTTGAAATATCTATTATTGTCGCATTCGTCGGATAAGATCTTAGAATCTGACACACGCTTCTGCGTCCGCTGGTATCTGCTCTGCTGTCTGCCACCTAGTTCTAAAAAAACAGCCCTTTATATACCTTCCACTGGGTATAATAATTCTGTCTTCTGTATTATAACGATATAAATCCAGGCATAAGTACAAGAAAAGTGTGCTATCAATGTCTGTCTGGAATGTAGAATGGCTTATTAGCAACGGAAATCCTGACCGTATTCGAAAGCGATAGTATTTAGTTCTACAATAATATTTACCGTCTTTGGAGACTATATACAACATGGAACAGTGTTCATGTTTTTTAGTACATACTGTATAATATAGATACTGTTTTGTATGTATATAATAAATCTCTTGTAACATTGTATGATATTATGTATGTGCTTTTGCATGATGCCTTTATTCGTTAATCTGTGGGTAAGACGATGCATGCATTGCATGATATTTATGTTTTTGTGTATAGTGTTCAAACAGATATTCATCTGTACATAATAAATGTATAAAATAAAAAACTATATGGCACTACCTTCCTTGTTAATGTGATTAAAATATAATACGATTGAGAAAACAATTATATCGCCAAACATCAAATCATGCAGCATGTGATTCCAGAGGGTATCATTCTATCTTCCGTATTTAAACAATATAAATCCAGACATAGGTACATAAAATACTGAAATGTAGAATGGATTATTAGCAACGATATAATACTGATGATATTCGGGAAACGACGTATGCAGTACAGAAATAATATCATGATTTATATACTTTGTGATGATAATAATAATAATAACGTCATTAAATTTAAATATTTCCACGTTTACTTTCTCGTTAATTATATCCAACATTTACTTTCACGTAACATGGGATATAATAAATGAAAATGAAAAAAAAACAGAAGCAATGAAAATCTTACGACGATGATGTTATAATATCGCAGTTTTAACATGCAAATGCTGGTATAAAACGGCTCATAATTCTTTTGATGAGTTCATTAACAATGGACCGCCGCAACACTTTCCCTTTAAGTTCGGAGACCAAACCCGGGCGGGTTTTCCGGCTCAATTAAGCCATAGTGATGAGTGGTTTCCTGTGAATCAGTAGTACACCAGTGTCCATATTATATCAAATTTGACATAATTCTTTATTTTATATGTCAAATATATAGCATAAATAAAATCACATATCAAATAAGACCACATCAGTAACGATAACAACACCTGTCATTTACACATATTACGTTTGTACGTCAACGTACTATCACCCTCGAAGTCCGGACAATATGACACAATAAATATCGTCCTTTATTTTAATATATATCTCTTATCTATATGATGGTTCATTGGTAGTGTTTCTTAAGTAACGGAGACGATTAAATAAAAATATTGAATGTTTATAAATTGGAAAGGGTTTTTTAGCTCGTATTTTGTTGCAAAAATATACCGCATTCAATAAAATTATGAAGAGGCCGTGTGATACAGATACATACTTACAATAAGCATAACGTAATATGACTCCATATGGCTTATTATAGCTATATTGCGCATATGGCATTAGGCGCAACTGGAATTTGGCGCATATGGTAGTTGCGCATCTGGCAGTAGCGTAACTGACAGGTGCGCATTCGGGAGTGGCGCATCTGGCATGGAATCTCCGACTCTGAAGAAACTGACCATCTGGTTCATCCTTGGACAACCAGTTATGCTATTCTTACAGACTGTCCCCTTTGTTAGCTAATTTCTGACAATATCTGTTGTTGTTTGCACCATTTATCATTTGATTTTGATAAAATTTACTCCTGGAAGAATGCATTCAATGAATTTAATGTTGATTTTTATATCAATGTTTGGGTTGCTTTCTCAGTTCTCCAATATGGCTAATTTGAAGTGATTTCCTAAAAATGATTTAGATTTGCTCATATTTTCTCTTAATACACTGATCTAATTTTCAGGGTCCTGACCAAGGAGACGCTTCCATTGCTGTGGCTTGGTGACCTAGCTTTTAGTGTGTGCTGCTCATTAATGACTGATTATTAAAGTATCATCTAATTTAATAAGTCAAGTGGGGGCAGTGGTGTATTGGTTCAGGTGCCGGGCTCATGATCGAGAGGTCGTTAGTTCGAATACCGGTCAGACCCCCACCGTGCCAAGACCCTTAGGCAAGGTCCCAACCACAAGTGTGCGTCTGTCCATCCAGCAATAGAAATGGGTACCAGTAAATACTGGGAAGTTAACCTGGGATGGACTAGCGTCCCATCCAGGAGGAGTTTAACTCCTAATTGCTCCACGCTACTGAAACCGGGATTAGCTCCAGCCTGATGAGCCATTAGGCTCGGGTGTAAAAGCCCAGAATTTAATAAGTTGCCATACAAAGATGTCATTTTATTTTTATCACATTTTTGCAAGGTATCTGAAGAACAGTTTTATAAATATAAATGAAACCCTTATAATTAGTATAGTGTGTTTATTTAGAAATGTTGATATTTTTTAAGGGAATCTGCCAGGAATCAATTGCAACGTGTTATTATATGCTATTATGATAATGTAACCGTGTGTAGTGAACGCGTGGCTGACAGCTCAGTAATGCAGCGTGATAATTGAGTGTTAATTGTCATGTACCTGTAATCCAGAAAAACAGTACACACAGGGACTGTGGATTCATTAAATATTAAACTGTCAGCTAGAGGGCTGGCACAAACACTCGCTGTTCAGCTTTGTCAGATTCAGTCACCTTTGTCCATCTCTACTTCCAGTTGTCCCAGCAGTGCCATAAGCTGTTAATTTAATTAACAAAGGCACCATGATCTGTCTGTGGACAATAGCATTAACTACTATCTTTCCATTATCAAGGAAAAGTTGAAAAAAATCCCTGAGCTCTCATTTGATTGAAAGTATCAGGGAATATTTTAATCATGATATCTGTACTTAATGGTTCATTAAATCAGACTTGCATCCACAGCCACGATCAAACTCTCACGAGAGTTTGGTCCTATCCAAGTTTGTGCTTTTTTTCCTACCCAAGCTGGTGAGTTTTTTCTGTGACTTTATTTCCCACCAAAGTTTGTGACTTTTTTTCTGTGAATTTATTTCCTACTGAAGTTTTTAACTTTTTCTATGACTTTATTTCCCACTGAAGTTTGTGGCTCTTTTCTGTGAATTTATTTCCCACCCAAGTTTGTGACTTTATTCTGTGACTTTATTTCCTACCCAAAATTGTGACTTTTTTTCCTATGACTTTTTTTTGCAGGTCATCCCATCCAGATTTTACCCTCCGTCAGTTTCCACTATCCACAATGATGCTGCTGATAATTTTTTGGTCGTCAGGTAATTGTTCATTGGTGGATGAGGTCATGTTACTTTATTAAAACATATTGAAAAAGTTGTCAGTTGAAGTCCATGGCACATGGGTGACTGTATGTCCATTTTATAGAATCTGCTTATTTTCTCTTAGGGGGTTAAATCATTCAAATTATTTTTTATGAGGGCTCCCTCAAAGCCAGCTATTCACTTACCTTTTCTATAGAATTTGCGTTTTCATACATGTTAATGAACACTAGGTAATTCCTGTTAGAAAAAGTTCTTATAAGGCCTCTGTGATGGATGTCTGGGTGATTGATTGTCTACAAACTAATATTAATAAGTTTACCCAGGAACATTGACTAATAGAAAAGCATGTAACATAAGGTGGTTGGTTTCAAATATGCATAAGTTGAAAGGACACTCTTTGTAAAATGCCTTTTGAAATACTGTGAGTCACCTGACTTGCAAACAGATAGCTTTGTCGAAAGTATTTTGATTGCTATGGCAGGTCCCAATGTATGATAAACATGTGGACGTAAGTAAAGCAAAACATGTGCAGTGGGGATCAGCATTTTCTGCCCTATTTTTATAAAAGTTTCAAGGGATTTTATTTAGTTAATAAATGTCAGATATCAGAATAGACCCCTTTAAGGAATATAATTGTTTCCCCCAAAACGAAGTTTTTGACCAGGTTCCCTCACCGCGTTTGTTTCTGGAGGCACTCCTCTGAGACTACTGGACTGATTTTTCCAAAACTTACACCAGTTATCGGTTCACATGTGAACTGGTGCCAAACCAATTAGCGTTGACCTCTGACCTTTCCTCTCTGCCCAGCGTCCATTTGTGCGTCTGTTTCCACACATAAACCCACATATCTCAGGAACCGTTTGACCGATCAGGAAAAAAAATTTGTACAAATGAAGCCCTTGGATAGCTTTATAACATACACAATAAATGGTGGCTTCACCTGCAACCATGTTTGCACAGTGTCCATCTGTTAGTTTGCCTTGGGTTAAAATCACTCATATCTCTGCAGTGGTTTGACTAATTCACCTGAAATTTGGCATGCGTATACATCCTGGATAGCTTTCTTGATTTTATGACAGGTGGCACCACCTACATTCACGTTCAGACATCCATGCTTATATCTCTGGACTGGTTTGACATATCTTCCTGAAAATGTGTATGTGTATAGATCTCACATAGCTCTTTATCACACACAAAACTGGTGGCGCCACCTGCAACCATTTTTGCACACCGTCCGTCTGTTTGTCTGCCATGGGGAAAGAATCACCTGCAACCATTTTTGCACAAGTCCTTCTGTTTGTCTGCTGTAGGATAAAATCACTCATATACATGTAGTGGTTTGACTTTTCTGCCTAAAATTTTGCATATGTATACAACTTGGACAGCTTTGCTGGATTTTGTGTTATTTAAGTGCTTAACATCTTGATTTAAATTATGTAAGCATTCCAAGTGTTATCTTGCTCATGGTGTGACAAACCTGGTTGAAAGCTCTTGGCTTATTCAGAGAGATTGACACGTGTATCATTGATCTTTAATCCCCCAGGCAACACCACAAGTGTTTTCTTGATTGAAGAGACTGTCATTGAATCCTGGACTTTTATTACAGAAAGTAGGTGTGTTCAAGCAGCACTTTCTCATAATTTGGACGCTGCATTATGATCATTAACAGATTATAGTTCATGTGGGGTTTAAGTTCTATGCTATGATTAACCAAACCAGTGCATATGTTATATTATTTAGGGAATGTTTATGGTTGCATTTTCTAAGCTCTGTATTGAATATGTCCTTAATTAAAATGCAGGCTTAATAGCACATTCTGTGCACATGGTCGTGATTTAATTGATATTGACAGATCAGTGGCCTGCTGGGATAATCAGCAGTGAATTACTAAACTACCCTCCATTGCCTGACACAAGCATGGCAGCAATTAAGTCTGCGTGTGGATACTCCTGTGCTGGTTAGGATGTAGGGTTTTATCTCTGAACAGATTACGGGTATTCCATGCAGGTTCAGTCGTTGGGAGTCACCATCAGTCGGCCCATGTGGTGCATCGTACACACCGTGTTTGGGGAGAGTCATGATCGTTTATTAGGAGACCAAGGCAATCAATATTAATTTCTTCTCAGCAAGTGCCGGTGGCAGAGACGTGTATGGGTTTGGTCAAGCATTGGGATACACAGTCGTGCAGTCTTTGAGGAGTGGCTTACACCACGTCAGTGCAGTGTTGTCATGGTTGCCCGTGTTCAGCTACAGAGGGTCTTGATTCCCTGTGATCAATACATTGTCTGAGGTGTCGCTATCTTTTTGATGGTCATCTCCTAGCGGTAGCTGTGCACACCGTCAGGATTTTATCTACCTTTGCTTTTCTGGAATACCAGTGACTGTTTGTTGTTCTGTTGTGCTGAACCAGTGCTGTTCACTGACGACTGTGTGTAAACAGATTGATCTAGCAGTCCGACCTCCGGTTAGCTCCTCGCACGGATATATATCTCATCAACGCAGGTAAGCCATCTGGTGAAGCTGTATTGTAATAAATAAATCTCTCCACTGCGTACAATCTAGTATTATAAAACACCACAACTGCATGTATACAAATCATTATATCTTTCATTCATATGGTTCAGCACTATTACATTAATTCTGTATGAAAATGATACTTATGTATTCACTGCTTTAGGGCCAGTTTCATCACGTGTTATAAATGCTGTTGCCCTCTCCTTTGCCAGCTGGCTGACAGCATCTCTACCAGCCGTTGTTCGTGGTCGATGAGGCTTTGCCCTCCAGACCTAAAACTACAGCTCGGCTGGAAATGTATGAGCGGGATGGAATAATGTAGAATCTGATCAGTAGTATTCTGGTTTACTGCCTTTATCTCCTGGACTGTTCAGCAGACTGGCTTTATATGCCTTACAGCTGTCCGTAATCTGTGCCTGACCGTTGCGTCAAATAATTAACTTTGCCTCAGCTTGAGTGCAGTAAGGTCTGTCAGTAAATTGATTTATTTAACGTTGAACCATTCAGTGAAAAAAATACATCTTTGAAGGGTGTCTCCCCTTAGCTTGAGTATGTGTGGGTGTGTGTTTTTAAACCACCAATGAAAGGTATTCTGTTTTCATCACTATTAGCTTGTTTTTTATGAACAGATTTTAATAAAAATTGTGAAGTGGCAGGATGATATTCAGTGAAATTTCCATTATATATCAGAGGTGCCACAAATCTGAATCACAATCAGATTTTTCATTCAAATTATTTTTTAATTACCATTTTTAGCTCAGCTGACTGTAAATCATCTGAGCTTTAGCAATCACTCTTTGTCCGTCATCCGTCCAGGGGTCCGGTCGTCGGGCCGTCCAGCTGTCTGTCCGTTAACAGGGCACAAATCGTAACTGCTGCATCTGGAATCTTCTAACTTGAAATCCAGAGAAGTCCATGAAAAATCTCCTTGGAAACCTGGGATTAGGTCTCTGTTTCCCATATTCTTCGAGCTATGGGGCTTCGAAGTACCCCCCAGAATAATGTAAAATTTGATACCAAAGCTCAAGTATCTGAACAATTAATGCATTGAATACCATGATTCTTTGCATTGATATTGATCATGGCATGTTACATCAATTTCTGCAGACTGGTGGCCCCACCTGTATATTTTCATTTTTTTATGATTTTTTATACTATTTTTTTTAGACCTAAAAAGATGAGTTCATATGTTAACAGGGCACAAACTGTTATGACTGGACCTGTAATCTTATATCTTGACAAGCAGGGAGGCCCATGAAAAGTCTCCTTGAAAACTTGAAATTAGGTCTCCGTCAACTATACTGTCAGAGCTAGGGGACTTATAATTCACCCCCCCCCCAATAATGGAATACTTGGTACCAAAGCAGGGCACAAATCATAACCATTGGGCCTAAAATCTTCTATTTTGACATCCTGGGAAGTCCATGAAAAGTCTTCTTGGAAACCTGAAATTAGGTCCCTGTTACCCATATTCTCCAAGCAATGTGGCTTATAAGCACCCCCCCACCCACCCGGAATATTTGAAAATTTGATACCAAAGCAGGGCACAAATCTTAACCATTTGACCTACAATTTTCTTACTTGACATCCTGAGAGTTCCTCCAAATTTCTCCTCAGAAACCTGAAATTATGTCACTGTGACCTATATTATCTGATTTACAGGCCATGTTTGAGTACCTCAGAAATAATGCAAATTACACACAAATTGCCAGATTCCTCAGGAATGGCTGGATGAAATGCCATCAAATTTGATGTGTTTATGGGTCTTGATGAACTTCAGCTAATATGCATGAACTATGAAACCACCTACATCATCTTAATTAGTTGCCTGTGCAAGGACATGTTTTCAACATGCTAGTTGGCTGAGCGTCATGACCCATGAGTCATTTGTTAGATATGGAAATTTGTGTGTGCATGTTGGCTGTTTAGTACACTCATTCATGATTCAACCATTTTGTTAGTGAACCAATGCACACTTTCCTTTATCGACATGCTTTCCTGGTGGACATGCTTTTATTTGTGGTCTCTAATTTATGTTTCATAGTAATAGTTTATCTCTTTCAAGACTTTTTTTTTTACTCAGGTATGCCTAACCGACTCTTATCTCCCACAAGGGTCATTAAAATTACTCCAATGAGAGCTAAGTACACACAATCAATCCTCCCACATCCTGAAAGATCGACACACTTTTCCCTTGAACATGTACATAAAATATATCTAGAGCAACAAGCTTATGAAATCGTATAGAATAAGTGCTCCTGACAGCAACATAATTGGAAAAGTCAGTTTCTTTTTTGATTTCACATTTCACCATTTTAGCTGGATATTCTAGAGTATGTTTTGTTATCATGATTGATGATGAAGGTGATATAAACGCTACATGCTTCAAAATCATTTAGATATAGCTTTGAAATGACATGATATGATGGTTTTTACATGTAAACAGTCAATCCTCAAAATTACAACCATCAATGGGACTTCGAAAGAGTATTCCAGGTGGTCGTCCAATCAAGGTCTGATATGAAGAGGAAAAAAAAATTCAGGACTGTGAAAAAAATGGTCTTTATTTTGAGGGTGGTTGCTAAATGGAGGTGGTCATTAAGTCAGGTTTATCTGTATGATGTTGTAATTTCACAGTGATTGAGAGGAAAATAAATGTATTGATAATTTTACTGTCCCTTATAACAGTATTCAATAATGTAGTTGGCTTCATGTTCAATAGTTGTTCAAATAACAATTTTCCCGAAAGGAAAGTATTTCTTCTTGTTCATTAGTAAGTTGATATTTTGCTCCATTCCATAGTAAGATAAAAATATACGCTTATTACAGTTAACCATCCTTCTGAAACAGTACAGCCAAACATTACTAAACATGTATGGTAGAATAGATAAAATATGTTTGTTTAATATAGATTATTACCCTGTGGTTAAGGCTTTGGACTTCGGAGCAGTAGTTATTTAGATTTGTTTATTATTTGCAGAGATTACAAATTTGTGATATTCATGATTCAACCAAAATCCTGAAAATGAAGCCATATGAAGTACATAGCACTTTCTATCCTTGTACAGATGACTTCAGGCTATAAGTTATATTTGCAATGGCTGATGTTTAAAAGAACACCCCCGCACCATGTAATATGAATGCCACTTGGAATTTAAATCTTTAAATATATTTAATTGTCAGTTTAAATTAATTTTTATGAATAACAATACAAATCCAAAGCGTTGAGAGAGGACAGTTATTTGTACCTGTATTAACACGGGGTTGTGTGAAGCCACAGTACCATATTTATCCTAATTTGGTGACCATTTAAAAATAATTAATTTTCTCAGAGGTCGAGATAATGGAGGATATTTGAAAATTATCTTTCCTGCAGAATTTGCCGTGGTCGAGATTTTAGAGGCATGCGGTTTGATAACCTTCCGTGGAGACGCAGAGCCGCTCTGACACTCGAGCGGTTATATGAATTGAGTGATGATTTGGTCGTTTTTGAGTTTGTTTTGTTTGCTGAACAGTATTTCCTACAAACGGGCTTCCAACCATCTCATGAATTAAACAGAGTCCGCAAATGATTAATCAAACTGAGCTCAATCACTTCACAAAATGATCACTACTCCGCGTATAGGTACGATCACTTGACATAGACGGCAACTCGTGTAACTACCAGCTGATTCAAGTTAACCCACCAGGCGGCGATATCGGCGAACCGAAAAGGGACAAGCAGCTGCACGGAAGTTTGAAGAAGACTTTATAAAAATAACTGCCTATTATCAGATAACTTTTATTTGCATAATACATCCGCAAAGGACTAAAAACCCATCTCTTTAAACAGGCACACACACTGATAAATAGCGCCAAATAGTGAGAGTGCGAGTCACTATGTTTTACTGCAGAGGACTTCATTTTTAATCAGCATTATAGCCATGAACTGAGTGGAATAATTAGTTTTTTTATCATTTCTTATCCTATTGCTTTTATCATATATTAATTTTTTACTTTAAATGGACTTTCGGTTTTAACTTGGAGACTAGGTTTTTAAATCTAGTCTCTAAATGGATATTAGTGTTTTTTCAACTCTTTCATTTTACATGACTGCCTAATGTAAAGCGCTTTAGAGCGATAATCTTATTGGATAAAGCGCTATAAAAATGTTGTAACATAATAATAATAATAATAATAACATAATAAAAAAAGGAAAGTAAAGGCGCGTTAAAATACATACGACGGGAAATGGTCCTAGCTCGCGTGCCCTAGATCGGGCCCTGTTTGGTACGCGCAGTCACCCATCCAAAAAGTAACCAGGATGGTTTAAACTTAACTAAGATGACAATACCAAGTATGTCACAGCTGTTCCACCGCACATGCTTTCCCGCATGTTGTATATATTATTGCAAAAGATCCCACATGAATTGCACACAAGGCACTTGCGTACCAGGAATGGTACACGAGTTTGCTTCGTCAAGGACACCCATTTTGATCTCGAACGCTTTATCATCTTTATATATTATGAAAAACGCATCTTTGTATCTTCAAAAATTTTATTGGAAACAAGCTTGATGTGGATGCTCAATGTAATAAGAATCTAGTCAGAAACAAACTGCGGTGCCCGTGAGAGACCGAGGCATTTCACCTTAACATCGTCGACAGAAAACATTGTCGGCAGTCGCTAAATTAGAGTCATTTTAGAAATTATGCTTTCAAAATATTTTTTGGGGTCGAGAAATAAGAGGGATTGCCAAATTGGGATAAATATGGTATTTGGTTTGATATTAACAACTTTGGTGCCCCAAAGCCAAAAAGAGAATTCTGTGTAGAGAATCAGATTTTTGCCTCAATGTCTTGATGACAGGCATTTGACATCTTTTTTTATTTGGTCTGTGCATACAAAACCGTGCGTCCATAAGGGATTTAAAAAATAATATGTCAGTCTCATTGTATGTTTAATTTAACTCATTCTATATACAATACAATAAAAATTGGCATCCTGGTAAAGCATAATGACAAACACAGGTACCAGGGGCAGATCCAGGATTAAGGAAATGGGAGGGTCCAACCTAGAAGGTCCAATGAAAAAGGGGGGAAAAGGGGGGTCCAGGTCGCAAAATATTGTCTGAAAACCTTGAGAAAAAGGTTGCTTAGGATGAAAAAGGGGGGTCCGGACCCCCTGGATCCACTTCTGGGTACTCTGGGAGAGTGTGCACCACAGACTGATAAAGCCATAATATGAGCTTCATTTCATTGGAAGAGTGGCTTCCCTGGATGTTTTTAGTACACTTGGCTGGAATTGTTAAATCACCACTGTATCAGCCAAGATGTGATGTACTGTGGGTATTATTTTGTTTGACAAGAGTGTACTTAATCCTGGAAGTACCATCACAAATTCAGTGAGTCAGGCTTTACAGTCTTGTTTTATGGTAGCACCACTAACTGCTATCCTAGTAATTATATGAGACAGATATACAGTCTACCATTTTCTGCAGAAGATTTGAAAGTATCAGCTATCACATTGGAAACATTTCATGACCCGTCATGTGTCTTTTTCATGTCATGTGACTTTTCACATCCAGGCACATTTTATATAATCCAGGACACTAGCATTTGATACCTTTGCTAGATCATGGTTAGTTTATTATCAGTTCATGTATTAGCAATCTTACTCCCAAAATTTAAATAGATTTTGATGAAATATGTTGGAGAATTAGGGAAATACCTAAGAAAAACCCTATTAAGTTTTTGAGATGATTTGGGTCACTGTTATATGTTTTTCAAGGTTCACTGCTACCAGTCACCATTATATGCATTTCAAAGTTTACTACTACAAAGTCAAGTATGGGACTGATATGGTAAGTTTCCAAGTATTGATACCTTGGCAATATTTGGTAATCCGATGAAATGGTTTAAAGAAAGTCTGTGAAGGCATCTTTGACAATATTCCAACTGAATGGTGTCTGATTGGCTAGCTGTTTGGAAATCAATTTTATTAATGGTTTGGAAATCAATTTCAGAAGGGCAAGCTTATTTATATTTGGATATACAATGGAAAATTTGGCAGGGAGTCTTTAATTATTATATAGCATTTAATGATTTATTTACCATATCAAAAAAAGTATCATGATATGTATAATATTATGAGACAAAATATCGTTACAGTCCTAATTAACATAAGATACAAATGACCTGACTGTCTGTTGTGGTAGATTTCCTGCAGGTGATTTTTCACCATCCAGACAAGAAAAAAGAAACAAATGGACTGGAGGGCAGAGATTGAAACTGGGCAGCAATATGGTCACGAGTGGACCGCCTTGCTCAGAGCCAGGGGAGCTCTTAATGATATGGATACATATATGTGATGCAGTGAAAACACCACATTTAACCCAAATGGAAGCATTTATTACAACAGAGTGATGGATCATGAACATGACCACTTATATATATTGACTCTCAGGGCCCCGGTGTGTATGGTCTGTGGTGCATGTATAAATATTCCATCAAGTACACTAACTCATCACATCTCCCATTCTGCTTCATCAATTTTACCCAGGATGCCGTA
Source organism: Sipunculus nudus (assembly GCA_026874595.1). Taxonomy (NCBI): domain Eukaryota; kingdom Metazoa; phylum Annelida; class Sipuncula; order Golfingiida; family Sipunculidae; genus Sipunculus; species Sipunculus nudus. Next base: position 17,872,050 of record CM049312.1, on the reverse strand, counting down.
GCATCATCCACAGCCCTTCATCCATTAAGCCAGTGGCCCCTGATGTAAATATTGATAAACCTTATACTTCTAGTAAACGCTTAACTTTACGTTTAAAGGCACAGTCTTCAGTAACAGTAGGTCTAGTCCTGAGCAAACCTGAGATGCACAACTGCAGACCCAATTTTAAGGCAAAATATTATATGATAATTTCATCTATCCTTGAGTTACCACTATTAAAGCCAGCTATCCAGCTACCTTTTCTGATGAATTTATATGATTTCTGGCTTTCTTTGCGTACATATTAATGAACTTGAGGTAATACAATTTAAGAAAAATTCTTGAACCGCCTCAGTGATGGAAGTATAAGCTTGTTTATATACAAGCTGGCAGTAAACATTGCTGCCACCATTACGGATGAATTGGGGTCTTCATCTGATTCTATTGAACAAGATCTGATCTCCCTTTGTTCATGCATGCATGATTTACATTTTATACCAGTTTTATGCTCAGTTTGTTTCAAAACACTTTTGCCATTGCAAATAAGGCAAAATAGTTTCAGGATGTACATATACTGCACATGTCTGACATGCACTAACATATGGCATTGTAATAAAGTGAGGTGCTGTATATCGATCTGAACAAGATTTTTTGGGGATAAACAAATTTTTCTCTAAATAATGAAGAAAATTATTTGGACCACTATTAAGTGGATCAGAACAGACCACCAGTGCTCTGTCATAAATACTTTTTTACTGACATATACCATCATTAGAAAATTAGCTGGTGTTACAAAGGGAAGAGGGGTTGTGAATGTTCAATATTGTAGCTCCAGAACTGTTTGCCAACACATATTGCACTCGATCAATCAAGAATGGAGGTAATTACTGTAACCTGCACTGATCAACAGCTTTACTCTAGTGAATATTCTTTATTTTACTCCACAGTTTTCAGTTTTGGATAATATTTTTTTTCATAGAAACAGTGTCAAATATGCAGATATTCACCCAATGGTAATACAATACATAGTCAGTTATTTATTACAACATAACACAGCAGTATAAATGCTTTTAATACACATTGATGGTGCTTTAAGACATGTTACAAAAGATTATATCTTATTCACATGAAAAAGTACAAGCTATTGTGACAGCATTGTGTTGAAAGGATTTTAAGACTACCTTCCACATTGGTTTCTAAATGTTATGATTTATCCTAACTGGAAACACTTTGGATAGCCAGAATGTAGGGACAATAAGCTTAAGGTGTAGTCCGTCTGAAGCATTTGATTACATTCACATCACGCAGGCAGGTGTAAATACCTGTATTATGACTGAAGATTTTGGATAGACTCCTGCATTAAAATCTGGCTCTGAAAATTTAAGTAATAACATATCATCCATATATTTATATGGTTGGTGTTCCTTCAGTAACAGTAAACATTTACTAATTCTCTACAGACCACTTGGTATAAGAGTTGTAATAATACAAAAAAAATATAGTAAAATTCAGTTTCAACTAATATGGTCAGCCGTATACCTCCCAATCAGACCAACACCATGTAAATCACTGTAATTAATGGCTGCAACACATTATTGTATATTTGTTTTATATAATGATTACTGCATCATGCAATGATGAAGTAATCATTATATAAATGAATCTGTCTGTTATGAGTAATTAATATTACACATTAATTGAAGATAGCACTTTTATTATATTGTATTTTCTTCCTGTTTAATCCCTTTCGTTCCACAGTTGTACATTAGCACCCTTGGGTTGTCACAACTCTGGGTTTCAGTTAACTGCATGTACCTGATTTTTACCTTTAAGGGAAAATATTTGATTATATGTATATTTTTTTCTGAACTGCAAATATTTTCCGATAGAGATGGCAGGGTCAATTTGGTAATATATCATACTGGAAATAAGATTCTATATTTTTACTTAATTGTATCAGCCAAAACAGAGTTTTGCGGATACTATGTTTTCAGCCCCCTGCTGCTGCCGCCATAGCCGCAGTCCGGAGAACTCCTCCATAACCGCTGGGCGGAATTTTACGAAACCCGGGATTATGTTTGGGTCACATGTGAACTGCTGCACCCTGATTTTGTTTTGACCTCTGACCTTTCCTCTGCGCTCTGCATCCATTTGTGCGTCTGTTTCCACATATAAACCCACTTATCTCGGGAACCGTTTGACCGATTAGGAAAAAAAATTTGCACAAATGTAGCCCTTGGATAGCTTTATAATATACACAAAAAATGGTGGCACCACCTGCAACCATGTTTGCACAGTGTCCATCTGTTCGTCTGCCTTGGGTTAAAATCACTCATATCTCTGCAGTGGTTTGACTAATTCACCTGAAATTCGGCATGTGTATACATCCTGGATAGTTTTCCTGATTTTATGACAGGTGGCACCACCTACATTCAGGTTTATGCTACAGACATCCAAGCTCATATCTCGTGAACCGTTTGACTGATTGGGCCAAAATTTTGCATGTGTATAGATCTCACATAGCTTTTTATGTAGCGCCACCTGCAGCCATTTTTGCACAGCTTCCGTCTGTTTGTCTGCCATGGGATTAAATCACTCATATCTCGGCAGTGGTTTTACATATCTGCCTAAAGTTTTGCAGGTTTATACATCCTGGACAGCTCTTTTGATTTTCTTATAGGTGGCGCCACCTACATTCTAGTTTACACTGCAGACATCCAATCTCATATCTCAGGAACCGTTTGACCAATTGGGCCAAAGTGTTGCATGTGTATAGACCTCACATAGCTCTTTATCATACGCAAAACTGGTGGCGCCACCTGCAACCATTTTGCACTGTGTCCGTCTGTTTGTCTTCCATGGGCTAAAATCACTCATATACATGTAATGGTTTGACTTATCTGCCTTAAATTTTGCATATGTATACAACTTGGACAGCTTTCTTGATTTTGTGGTAGGTGGCGCAACCTACATACACATTTCGGCTGCAGACATCCATGCTAATATGCAACACACCTCACTCTATTTCCCCTTGGCACTCAATCCATGCCTCATTTCACCCATCCCACTCTGATTTAGGCGGATACACGTAGTCGCTTGTCAACTACCTTTATTCTAGTTTTAAATGTATTTACCTGAGTTAAATATATGTATTTGAGACAAAATTATATAATAAAAATAATGAAGATTTACCTGTAATTAAATGCTGAAAATTTCACAAAGATGTCTTCAATGGTTACTGAGTAAATGTATTTTATTTTAAGTAATCTTTAAATATGTAAAATTGCAAAATTAATCTGGAGCGTGACAATCTGCCATCTTATCTGAACAGTAAAGGGACAATGAAGTATTGTAAGATGATACAGCGATACACATCACATAAGCCTTACAGTCAGTGACTATTGGAATATTTATTGCCTTTAATTGATCTGAAAGTTGGCTCCACAGCTGGACCTGGGACAGACTCTGATGGATTCATTCTCTGCCTGACATGGAGGCTTAATGAGCAGGAGTCTCATAGATGATCTGTGATGACCATCTACAGACCCATGTCACCGGAATGACAAATGAACTATTGAGAATAAATCATGTCATAGAGGTCACCAAGGTTGTAAACTGCAGGTCAAGGTCATGCAAGAGTTTAGGACTGAATGAAAGATTTGCAGTCAAATGTTTATCAGTAGATTGCCTCCCTGGCCTGGAACAAATAAATCAAACAAACTCAATGGCTTTAATGGTTTTACAAGGTCATTGGTAGCAAGGTTAAGGTCATAAAATATGAAAGTCCTCTAAAGATATCTTGACTGTTACATGATCAGATTTAATGACAAATGGATTAGAATAAATAAATAAGACAACCTGATTTAGGTTGACTTGCTGGGTTAAGATCCAACATTATTTACACAACTAATGGTATTTATTAATGTTGCAACTGCAAATATGGGTTTCACTTATTTTTTATATTAAAAGTATTTTTATAAAAAGTAACCAATTACTAATGTGTTCGACAATACAATCAAAATTAAATTCTTATTTAAATGATATATAAAAAAGTAAAAACTGTAATACATTGACCTTAGTAAAAAAAAAATTCTGCCAAAATGACACAGGTAAACTGGATTTTTAAAAAATGGGATTGAATTAATTATAACAATATATATATATATATATATATTTATATATATATATTCTAGCATGTATTTTTAGCTCAGCTGACTATAAGTCATCTGAGCTATAGTCGTGGTCCATTGTCCGTCGTCCGTCCGTCCGTCCGTCCGTCCGTCCGTAGATGTTGCACGTTTTGAAACCGTAAGACCTAGGAATCCAAAATTCGGCATAATGTTAGATGTCCCCAAGATCTCCTACCAAGCCTAAAACTGGGTCTTTGCAACTTCGTTCCTTTGAGAAATTAAGGAAAAACCTTAATTTTTTATTAAAAACCTATTTTCACACTTTAGGACTGCCTAATATCAAAACCACTCATCTGTTTTTCCTCATATTTACCATAAATATTCCTCTATATAGTTCCTATGTACATGCCAGAAATTATGTCTGTATTATTTAATTTAAAAAAGTTCTGGGCCCAAACATAATGCATTTTGAAAAAAATAAGGAAAGATATTTGATCACTTAACACAAAAAAATTTAAAGCTGTGGACCTTTTTTCCAGTAATATAACTTTAATTAATCAAAATTAAATTGTATACCCAAAATTAGATGAAAATCTTTTAAATTTTTTAAAATATTAATAAAAATAAAAAATTGGTACCTTAAATTTTGCCCAACTTTGACCATGGCACGTTTTTTTCCTGTAAGTACTGTGGATTTAATTTTCACAGCATGTTTTTGTCAGCATTTCAACTGTTAACACCAAAAATTTGAAACCAGTTGATCAAAAACTGTAGATTTTAATCAAGTTTTCAAGCACCTTGTAACATATTGTTTACATCAAGCTAGTGTTATGCAGTTTGCAAAAGCTCAGCTCCCCAGCTTCAGCTCTAAGTTCCTTAAATTCAGCATACAGTTAGATGTCTCCAAAATCCCCTACCATGCCAAGAATTTGGTCACTAGGACTTAATACCTTCGAGATATTAATGAAAAACTTCATTTTTCCATTAAAAACCCATTGTTACACTTCAAGACTGCCTAATATCAAAACCACTGATCTGACTTTAATCATAAACAATATACATATTTTTCATTCTCTATGCACATCCCAGAATGATGTCAGTATTGCGTAATTGTTTTAAGTTATGGGCCCAAACATAATGCACTTTGTAAAAAATCAAGAAATATATTTACTCCCTTAGCAAGGGCATTGCTAGAGATTTTTTTGTCAGGGATGTAACATTATTTAATCAAGATTCAATTGAATACCCAAAATTAGTTCTGAATTTTTCAAATTTTATAAGTTATTAGTATAAATATAAAATTAGTACCTTAAATTTTGCCCAACTGTGACCATGGCACGTTTGTTTCCTGTGAGCACTGTTGATATCATTTTCATATCATGCACACATAAGGATTCCAGCTTTTTAGTTTAGAAAGCTGAAAGAAATTGGCCAAAAATTGTAGCTTTTATTAATGTTTTTTATGAGACCCTGTCAGACTTTGGCTCTCTCCAGCCCCTCTTGAGTCACCTGTATGTTGACCTTGTTGACCTTTCATCAAATTATGCACGCTTGAGGCGAGGCATACAGGAATCAAGGCAGCTTATGGCCAGCCACAGTTGATCCAGGTGTCCAACCCAACTCATCTAGTAGTTTTAACCAACAACATAACAATAAACAACAAATTAATAAATTTTATTGGTTTTTAATAACAAATTAAAGAAAAATAGAAAAGGAATTTGTTAGTTTATAATAACAGGAAATTAACTTGCAGTTACTGATGATATAAGAATCTTGTATCGATGGGTAGAATGTCACATATTCCAAATAACACCATGCAGTCACCTATGGCATTTTTCAGTTCAATTTTAATGATAAAGAAGTAAATCATATAATTCATTACTAATCATTAGGGATCATATGAAGGAAATTAATGATAGACAAAGATGCAGTTGATAATATTAATCTAGATTCCTACTGTGTCTTTTGTGTACATTGATGTGAAATTAGTCCAAAATGAATTTTTACAGTTATTTTTTAACATAAATAAAAGCCGTAAAACCAGGTACTTATGATCATTATTTAAATGTGTGAATTTTGTATATTCTGGATTCTCAACATCATTGTTTGGTGAAAATTGAATAAATACCAGACATGGTGCGAATACTTTGTAATTGTATTTAAATACGAACATGATTATGTACTCTATTATAAAATTTCTTGCATAAAGAATGGGAATTCAGGTAAAAATGAAAGTATATGAATACTCGTGCAAATACTTTCAAAATGTATTCATGAATGCATTCATGAATATATTCTTTAATATTATTTTAATAATCATATCAGTTATATTTCATTTTAAACAATCATATGATTCTCTTATTATTTTTAATAAAAATTATATTTGGGACAATATTTGTAATTTTTTTTAATAAATAGTTAAACTCTTATATTATATGTTCTGCTTATAAGTTATATGGCCAAGTCAAAATCTGTGTGACAATAGTACTCCAATTGTTAATAAAATAAATGAAATCAATCCTCTTCCCTGTCTGCAAAGGTACTATCAAAATCATACATAAGCTAAACAACAACAACTCATAATACAGCTTATATTTATTACCATACAAAACCAGCATGTGCCTCATTTCTAAATAATATTTTTTTATCATATATAACAGCTGAGCGTCGTGACCCATAGGTCCCTTGTTTCAAATTTCATTTGTTTCTGTGTCATTTTTACCTCTGCCATTTTTACTGTGGACCAGGAAATATCACAAAGTCATATGCCTTTTGTTATCTTGGAAGAATGTTCAGATTGCTCCACTCAGGAGTGACATACAGATGATAAACTTTTTTTTTAACAGTAATTGTGCAAAGAGCATAATATTTATCAGTTTTTATCAAGGGACATCATTCATGCAGGAAAGACCTCATAACATCCCCTAGAAATAGAGCAGGAGAAAGCGTTGACCGTATTTACAATACCATAAGGTATCATACCATAAAGCAGACATCCTTTGAAGATTTATCACTCCCTCAAGGTCACAACCATTAACCAAGCTTTATAGTGCTCATAAAGCCTCAACAATACTTGTTGAGCTAGGTTAACTGTGAAATCAGCCCAGGGTTTCCCATACGATAGGTAATACTGGAATCTGTACAGTCAGGCTGGGTGGCTTATACTGTAAATCAATAATGACCAGTCTACCAGTTCAAAGAAAATCACCACATCGGACAAATTAAATTTGTCTGGTCTCTGCTGCCTTGCATCTAGTTGTAATGGCAGAGGTTCACTGCATTTAGCTGTGAACCTGATTTCGCTGCCAGTCTGTGTTAATTAAATTTCCTCTAAGGATGGTGACAACAGATGAATGATACACAAATAAATACTTACCTGATAGAGTCACTTAACAGTTGACCTTTACATATAACATTATGATAATCCTTTGGTACACATTATGGTAAACCTATATGAAGTACCAACCCACAGACCTATTCTTAAAGTCAAAGAGCTAATAATAGCATTATGCTATAAAATTGTAAGGTTGTAGGTATCAATTTGTGTATTATTTGTACCTGGAAAAATGATTTTGATGGACTTTGTCGGTCCTCTTGTTATTTCTTTTTTGGAGGGCTAAAAACAGTTAATTGCCACAGAAAATCGAATAATTTTATTTTTGCTGTTGAACATCAAACAGAAATTTTGAAAATAAAAATTTTAAATTATGATTCCTTTAGATTTTGGTGTTCCAGAATGTTAGCAGAGGTTTTTGTGTTGTCTCTGACTTATATGGTTTTTGGGACCATGGCCTGTTGATTTAACTGTTGACCATTTGGTCTCACAGTTGATGTTTTGTCTGTTGTGCTGGTATAATCTACAAGATTTAATCAAGAAGACATTTAAAATACTTAGGTACAATGAAGTACGAGTTTGGACAGATAGTGTGGTAATCAAAGCACTGAATATTTTTTAGCCAAAGAATTGTAGTCTGTTCCCACTCAAAGGCTTTAAGACCCACAGATTCTCAGAGATTTGTTTTTCATAAAAACATGTTTTCATGTTTCACATGATTGTATATTTAGCACTCAGATCATGTAAATGTTGGTTGGGCTCCAAAGTAGTCTTGGGACAACTAAAAAAAGATGTGAAGTTTTTTCACACCTACTAAATAATATCAGCTCATTCTAATCATCCGGCCACCCTAATTCTCATTCAAAAAGATATTAACATTTACAGTCATAGAAATATGTGTCACATAAAAAAGATCATATCTATGGCCAGATTAGAGTTTAACTCTGTGTGATCTTATGGTAACTGTGAAATCCAGAAATTTTAAGTAGTCATTCATTATGTAGAAATTACCTCTGTTACATGGATTGAGTTTACATCAAGTTTACAAGTGCATTAAGACAGTAACTTGGGCTGAACTTTGGGACCATCATGGCATGTCCAGAGTTCAGGAGGCTATGTTCTGTCCTGTGTTCACCATCTTGTTATACATCAGTGGATACACCCTTATTCCTTTTGATATATTCTGGATGATTCCTTGTTACCATTCAGTGAATGATCACATGTTCACTGTTAAGGGGAGCTTGGCTTGGCTGGTTTTGTTTTCAATGGAGGGCATGTACGCATTACTTGTACATGTAAAGTAAAGAAGAATTATGCTCTATGATCTTATGGTCATCATATAGTTTTACACCATGTGAAAGAAGTACTTTTATCCTAAGAGGAAGGGTAGACCTATTTCTGCAGTGAGTAAGACTTTATGGCATGAGATAGATTCTTGGAGTTTTACTTCTTATATAAGCCATGTCATGCATGGCTGAATGAACATACCACAAGTGTTGATATAACTACTATGAGTACTTTCAACTCATCATGTAATTGTTTAGTTTAAATTAATTGATATTTACAGTAGTACCTCAGGTGCTAACTAGCGCCATCTGGGGCTCATTAAATTAAACAAAGTAACTCAGACAAGAGGGATTATCTATTAGGTATTATTGTGACGATCTGGTTTATAGATGTATTTATATTCACTGCATATGGCAGGCAGCACAACAGGGCTAGTGAGCGTACTATTTTATGTGTCTGCTATTTAATGTTCATTTTTTAAGATACTGAGTGGAACCTGTCTGAAAAGCCACTTTTCTAAAAGACCACCTGTCTATTAAGACCGCCCTTAAGTGACTCAAAAGCATTCAAGTTCACATTGGTTATAACTGACCTATCTAATAAGACCACCTGTGAATTAGGACCACTTTTGGCCAGTCTGACTGTTGGTCTCATATTACACAGGTGTCACTGTACTACCAGGTATATAAGTTTGTAGTAAAAGCAACAAGTAATGTTTTCTTTTTGAGACACAGTGCTTGTCCCAGTTATCACCTGATGATGGCAGCACAATCGGAAAAAACAGGTGATTTCACACAGCAGGAGTTGACAGCTTTCAGAGAAATTGTTTTACATGTTCTACAGCCAATCCAGGACAGCTGTTGGCTTTACAGGTTTTCAGGACATAAACATCTTGCTTTAATTGACTAACCTCCCTGCACCAGTCAGCACTGCTGAGGTATCACTGTACCAGAAACAAACAAATATCAGCAGTATACATCAGAACTGTCTCAAATAAACTGCTCCTTGAGTCTAAATCTAAAGAAAACAAATTATATTTTTATTGGCATAACAAAGTAAGCTACTTGTTTTAGTTTATCATCCCAAATAATTTTGTATCATATTTCTTCCTCTGGACAGTTGACATTTCATGTTTTTACTGAATTAATAGGGCTTCATCTGTCTCCTGTATTTCCTATTTTCTGCTATGTTTTCCTATGAAAAAAATTGTGTCAAATAACTTCCTTTATTTTCAAGCATTTAGACCATAGAATTTCCTACATATTTCACTGCACATTCATGTTTCTGCTATAACTGCTAATTGTATACTTATTAATAATAGTCTTTATGACCTGTTATTATTGAGAACATTGAGCTCTTTTTCAGAACCTAGCATGTAAGTGCTGCATTTATATAAGTAAAACCATCCCAACCATTTAATCAGACTCAGAAAACTGATGTTTATAGTGAGTAAAAAAGTAAAATGGGATTGTTCAGTGCAAACACCCTATATTATTACTATATTTCTGGCTGAAATTTCTATAAACTCCTATATTTTTGTCTTCAGTGATCCATTGAAATTTTTTTATTTCTTCCGGAGCCTGGTCAGATAGAGGTTTCGAATCTATATATACTTTCTTTTTACATTTTCACTTTTATTAAAAAAAAGCTGTATTTTTTGTCTTTTATTGAGGTGTCATTACTTTACACCTCTTTTCAAGTTACGTCTGACTTTTCAGTAGAGCATTGAGGAAGGGGATCTGCAGACTGTCATGTCAGCATCCAAGATCCTTCAAACTTTAAGCTACTTAAAGCCATGTCTTCAGAGTCTTGAGGATAATTTCTGTGGAATCAATCTTTTGAGGGTGTTTGGATTCATTTTCATCTCAAACTGAATCAGTACTTTGACTGGTTGGATCAGTAATTGGACATGATTGGATTCATCACGTCTTGTCAGGTTTTGTTAAGCTTTTCATCTTTATTTAAGGCTTGAATAATCAGAAATGTTCACTAATGGCTAGTAATTAGGCAACCATTGATTATGACAAATTTCTCCACACAACATTATGCTTTAACTTTAGCTTTAATATCTCCTTTCTGATGGCATAACGGTTGGTTTAAAAAAACTTTTAAAATTTGCATTGATTGTTCAATGATGTAATCTGTATAACTTAGGTTTTTGGACAAATAAACCCATTGGGTAATGTTCTTTTGGGCTAATGTTCTTGTTATCACATGCTGGATGAAACTGGCCTTGCAATTTAACCAACAATATCCTCCACCCCAAATTGCTGTGAGAGCCTCAAAATTTTACAGAAAATTGTCATATTGGCAACAAAAGTTACATGCCAGTAACAGTTTCTTTAATTACCTATTACTGGCATGTAAGGCCATCCCAAACAGGAAACAATCTTTTATGATTTGATCTATTACTTTTTTTTTCACTGTATCATAGGAGTAAAAGATTGCAGTAACTGGGAACACCTTAGACATATTTTTTATATAGGAATTAGATTATCATGATGGAACTTAACTGTTTTGAAAAGGTTACAGAATTATCGATGTGTCATGGCAGATCATATTGTAAATCATGGGATCAAAATTCTGTGAAAAATGGTCACATATAACTGAATCATAGTACTAACATGGTCACAGATAACTGAATCATAGTACTAACATGGTCACAGATAACTGAATCATAGTACTTACAGACCATCACAAACTACAGAAATGAAGACAAGCATACCATTACTATCACCATTTATATTTTCAAGAAAAACATTTTTCTTAAAATTTTGTCAAATTTATATATATATATATATATATATATATATATATATATATATATATATATATATATATATATATATTATGTTGAGGGAAGAATGAGAATCTGAGAAGACCCGGAATCCTCCCGGGAAAAATTAGAATTCTAATTTTTCCCGGGAAAAATGAGAATCCAGAGATGGTATGAAGGGATTCTCATTCTTCCCGGGATGAATGAGAATTCTCATTCTTCCTGGGACAAATGAGAATTCCAGTCTCTCCCGGGAAAATTGAGAATTCTCATTTTTCCCGGTAGAGATTGGAATTCAGTTTTGAAATTCAAACCTGGGAAAAATGAGAATTCTCATTCTTCCTGGGAAGAACGGGAATTATCGATGCCAACTAACTCTTTTAATTTTTTTATACTTATTTCTCTTTTTCAGAAGGAAACTTTGATCATCTTTCTTACACATTAATTCACTGAATTGTAGATTAAAAATATTCACATCTAGAAATCTTTATAATTGAATGATGTGTGCTAAGAACTAATATGTAAATATCAGGTGTGCTTGTTTTCAACTTTACATGTATGTGATGGGTTTAGTACTATCATGTGTGAATAAAACTGATTTTAACAAAAATGTGCTTTTTTCCTGACAAAAAAAATGTTACTGTTCTTTTAGCAATGGTCACTTTAATAACATTAAAGTTTGGTTATAATGCCATAGTAAAATATGCAAACTTAACCCAACTTAACTATTTAAAGGATATTATTTAACAAATTGGAGCTGGCTTGGAAAAATAAGAATTCTGGTTTTTCCCGGGAAAAATCAGAATTCTCATTCTTCCCGGGAAAAATGAGAATCAAATCATAGTATGAATGATTTTCATTTTTCCCGGGAAGAATGGGAATTCCCATTATTCCTGGGAAAAATCAGAATTCTCATTTTTCCTGGGAAAAATCAGAATTCTCATTTTTCCCAGGAGGATTCCAGATCTTCCCAGATTCTCATTTTTCCCTCGACATATTTATATATATATTTTTCCATTATATATTAGTGAAAGCATAAAGATATGGTTGACGGATAAACAGGCGTGTAGTTCTTTGTTGGCTTGCAAAACATATTTTTTACAAGCCATTTAAACTCTTTTCATTTTTTGTTCTGTATTTGTTTCAAGAAGAATTTCCAGTTACTTCAGGAGTGTGCTTTTATTAGATCCAGAATATCACCCTTACATTGACAGAAGTGTTCAGTACTCCCACCCATTAACCTCTTACCCTGTGACAGGGAGATATAGATTTTTGTGAACTTGCAGCACTCGGAGGAATCAGAAGCCTGGGGCAAAATTTATCTGACATCAATAAATGTGTTGCACTGCTGTGTTTCTTGTAAAGGCTGTCCAAGCACAGGATAAGTCAGTCCATTCTGTAGCACTGGATGTTGTCTCTCTACCAAGGAAGGCCAGCTAGTTCACTTTCCTTGAAAAGAACTTTTCAATTAGTCCATCTCGTTGGTTCCTGTACTGTGAAATATGTAAGACTTATGGCACATTTGCTGACAAACAGGGCACAGGCTGATACTGGCATTGCCATTTAAGTGCAAAGTACCATCAGGGCAAAAGGAAAACTGTGAATAATAGAAAATCAATGATTAATAAAGAGCATGGTCAGAAACAGAATGCTGGAACTGAGAGGATTTATGGTGACAGCTCTTGAGTGTATATGAGTATTTCTTGTGTGTGTTTGAACCAGGAGAAATTGGTCATTCAAGGAAAATACATATGACTGACAGACCGCCAGATGGAATCTTGTATACTATTCTAGCTAGTTTTCCATTATATATTTGATTTTCCAGTAGGAAAAAGTCATTTCTACACTTGACCAGTATCCACTGGATGTGGTATCAGATAACCATCTGCCTAATCCACTTTCTGTTTATATTACAGCAGCATTCATTCATGTTTTAATTGATCAATGTTTATGAATACTCTTCTATTATTTGCAGCAGCGCAGCATGAGCATGCCTCACACACAGTGCGTGTTGAATACTAGCTGTTTCCTCTATACATTCTTGTTCATTTCATGTCAGCCTGTATGTCTGTTTATTTGCATGGCCCATGGTCTGCAAACAGTCATTGCCTTCTGGTTCTCTAAGCATTGTTTCCAAACTTGTTAACATAACAGTGATATACTTTATATTTTCCAGGTAAATGATGAATGCAAGTCACTGAAGAGTCAGTTGCTGGATGTTGAGGCTCAGCACCAGTCAGCCCAGAAAGAAGTCACCCTTCTTCACAATAAAGTCAAGGATCTAGAAGTTGTGATCACAGTAAGTACAGTCAGGTGTTTGAATGTACAACTGAAGTCACCCTTCTGCACATTAAAGTCAAACATCTATAAGTTGTGATCACAGTAAGTACAGTCAGGTGTTTGAATGTACAACTGAAGTCACCCTTCTTCACATTAAAGTCAAACATCTATAAGTTGTGATCACAGTAAGTATAGTCAGGTGTTTGAATGTACAACTGAAGTCACCATTCTTCACATTAAAGTCAAACATCTATTCTTCACCTTAAAGTCAAACATCTATAAGTTGTGATCACAGTAAGTACAGTCAGGTGTTTGAATGTACAACTGAAGTCACGATTCTTCACCTTAAAGTCAAACATCTTTAAGTTGTGATCACAGTAAGTACAGTCAGGTGTTTGAATGTACAACTGAAGTCACCATTCTTCACCTTAAAGTCAAACATCTATAAGTTGTGATCACAGTAAGTACAGTCAGGTGTTTGAATGTACGACTGAAGTCACCATTCTTCACATTAAAGTCAAACATCTATAAGTTGTGATCACAGTAAGTACAGTCAGGTGTTTGAATGTACAACTGAAGTCACCCTTCTTCACATTAAAGTCAAACATCTATAAGTTGTGATCACAGTAAGTACAGTCAGGTGTTTGAATGTACAACTGAAGTCACCATTCTTCACATTAAAGTCAAACATCTATAAGTTGTGATCACAGTAAGTACAGTCAGGTGTTTGAATGTACAACTGAAGTCACCATTCTTCACCTTAAAGTCAAACATCTATAAGTTGTGATCACAGTAAGTACAGTCAGGTGTTTGAATGTACAACTGAAGTCACCATTCTTCACATTAAAGTCAAACATCTATAAGTTGTGATCACAGTAAGTACAGTCAGGTGTTTGAATGTACAACTGAAGTCACCATTCTTCACATTAAAGTCAAACATCTATAAGTTGTGATCACAGTAAGTACAGTCAGGTGTTTGAATGCACACCTGAAGTCACCATTCTTCACATTAAAGTCAAACATCTATAAGTTGTGATCACAGTAAGTACAGTCAGGTGTTTGAATGTACAACTGAAGTCACCATTCTTCACCTTAAAGTCAAACATCTATAAGTTGTGATCACAGTAAGTACAGTCAGGTGTTTGAATGTACGACTGAAGTCACCATTCTTCACATTAAAGTCAAACATCTATAAGTTGTGATCACAGTTAGTACAGTCAGGTGTTTGAATGTACAACTGAAGTCACCATTCTTCACCTTAAAGTCAAACATCTATAAGTTGTGATCACAGTAAGTACAGTCAGGTGTTTGAATGTACAACTGAAGTCACCCTTCTTCACATTAAAGTCAAACATCTATAAGTTGTGATCACAGTAAGTACAGTCAGGTGTTTGAATGTACAACTGAAGTCACCATTCTTCACATTAAAGTCAAAGATTTAGAAGCCATGATCACAGTAAGTACAGTCAGGTGTTGGCATGTACAAGCTGAAGTCACCCTTCTTCACAATAAAGTTAAAGATTAAATAGCTGCACGATCACAGAAAGTACAGTTAGGTGTTGGAATGTACAAGCTGAAGTCCCCTTCTTCACCATAAAGTCAAACATCTAGAATCTGTGATCACAGTAAGTACAGTCAGGTGTTTGAATGTACAACTGAAGTCACCCTTCTTCACATTAAAGTCAAACATCTATAAGTTGTGATCACAGTAAGTACAGTCAGGTGTTTGAATGTACAACTGAAGTCACTATTCTTCACATTAAAGTCAAAGATTTAGAAGCCATGATCACAGTAAGTACAGTCAGGTGTTGGCATGTACAAGCTGAAGTCACCCTTCTTCACAATAAAGTCAAAGATTAAATAGCTGCACGATCACAGAAAGTACAGTTAGGTGTTGGAATGTACAAGCTGAAGTCACCCTTCTGCACATTAAAGTCAAACATCTATAAGTTGTGATCACAGTAAGTACAGTCAGGTGTTTGAATGTACAACTGAAGTCACCCTTCTTCACATTAAAGTCAAACATCTATAAGTTGTGATCACAGTAAGTATAGTCAGGTGTTTGAATGTACAACTGAAGTCACCATTCTTCACATTAAAGTCAAACATCTATTCTTCACCTTAAAGTCAAACATCTATAAGTTGTGATCACAGTAAGTACAGTCAGGTGTTTGAATGTACAACTGAAGTCACGATTCTTCACCTTAAAGTCAAACATCTTTAAGTTGTGATCACAGTAAGTACAGTCAGGTGTTTGAATGTACAACTGAAGTCACCATTCTTCACCTTAAAGTCAAACATCTATAAGTTGTGATCACAGTAAGTACAGTCAGGTGTTTAAATGTACAACTGAAGTCACCATTCTTCACATTAAAGTCAAACATCTATAAGTTGTGATCACAGTAAGTACAGTCAGGTGTTTGAATGTACAACTGAAGTCACCATTCTTCACCTTAAAGTCAAACATCTATAAGTTGTGATCACAGTAAGTACAGTCAGGTGTTTGAATGTACAACTGAAGTCACCATTCTTCACCTTAAAGTCAAACATCTATAAGTTGTGATCACAGTAAGTACAGTCAGGTGTTTGAATGTACGACTGAAGTCACCATTCTTCACATTAAAGTCAAACATCTATAAGTTGTGATCACAGTTAGTACAGTCAGGTGTTTGAATGTACAACTGAAGTCACCATTCTTCACCTTAAAGTCAAACATCTATAAGTTGTGATCACAGTAAGTACAGTCAGGTGTTTGAATGTACAACTGAAGTCACTATTCTTCACATTAAAGTCAAAGATTTAGAAGCCATGATCACAGTAAGTACAGTCAGGTGTTGGCATGTACAAGCTGAAGTCACCCTTCTTCACAATAAAGTCAAAGATTAAATAGCTGCACGATCACAGAAAGTACAGTTAGGTGTTGGAATGTACAAGCTGAAGTCACCCTTCTGCACATTAAAGTCAAACATCTATAAGTTGTGATCACAGTAAGTACAGTCAGGTGTTTGAATGTACAACTGAAGTCACCCTTCTTCACATTAAAGTCAAACATCTATAAGTTGTGATCACAGTAAGTATAGTCAGGTGTTTGAATGTACAACTGAAGTCACCATTCTTCACATTAAAGTCAAACATCTATTCTTCACCTTAAAGTCAAACATCTATAAGTTGTGATCACAGTAAGTACAGTCAGGTGTTTGAATGTACAACTGAAGTCACGATTCTTCACCTTAAAGTCAAACATCTTTAAGTTGTGATCACAGTAAGTACAGTCAGGTGTTTGAATGTACAACTGAAGTCACCATTCTTCACCTTAAAGTCAAACATCTATAAGTTGTGATCACAGTAAGTACAGTCAGGTGTTTGAATGTACAACTGAAGTCACCATTCTTCACATTAAAGTCAAACATCTATAAGTTGTGATCACAGTAAGTACAGTCAGGTGTTTGAATGTACAACTGAAGTCACCATTCTTCACCTTAAAGTCAAACATCTATAAGTTGTGATCACAGTAAGTACAGTCAGGTGTTTGAATGTACAACTGAAGTCACCATTCTTCACCTTAAAGTCAAACATCTATAAGTTGTGATCACAGTAAGTACAGTCAGGTGTTTGAATGTACGACTGAAGTCACCATTCTTCACATTAAAGTCAAACATCTATAAGTTGTGATCACAGTTAGTACAGTCAGGTGTTTGAATGTACAACTGAAGTCACCATTCTTCACCTTAAAGTCAAACATCTATAAGTTGTGATCACAGTAAGTACAGTCAGGTGTTTGAATGTACAACTGAAGTCACCCTTCTTCACATTAAAGTCAAACATCTATAAGTTGTGATCACAGTAAGTACAGTCAGGTGTTTGAATGTACAACTGAAGTCACCATTCTTCACATTAAAGTCAAAGATTTAGAAGCCATGATCACAGTAAGTACAGTCAGGTGTTGGCATGTACAAGCTGAAGTCACCCTTCTTCACAATAAAGTTAAAGATTAAATAGCTGCACGATCACAGAAAGTACAGTTAGGTGTTGGAATGTACAAGCTGAAGTCCCCTTCTTCACCATAAAGTCAAACATCTAGAATCTGTGATCACAGTAAGTACAGTCAGGTGTTTGAATGTACAACTGAAGTCACCCTTCTTCACATTAAAGTCAAACATCTATAAGTTGTGATCACAGTAAGTACAGTCAGGTGTTTGAATGTACAACTGAAGTCACTATTCTTCACATTAAAGTCAAAGATTTAGAAGCCATGATCACAGTAAGTACAGTCAGGTGTTGGCATGTACAAGCTGATGTCACCCTTCTTCACAATAAAGTCAAAGATTAAATAGCTGCACGATCACAGAAAGTACAGTTAGGTGTTGGAATGTACAAGCTGAAGTCCCCTTCTTCACCATAAAGTCAAACATCTAGAATCTGTGATCACAGAAAGTGCAGTTAGTTGTTTGAATGTACAAGCTGAAGTCACCCTTCTTCACATTAAAGTCAAACATCTAGAAGCTGTGATCACAGTAAGTACAGTTAGTTAGATGTGGGAAGGTATAATCTGTCTCGCATTATGGATTGTAGTATGTCTATTGGCAGTCTTAGGTACTTAACAGCTTTCCCGCACTACCCTGGTACAAACTCTGGTTTACCCACTACATACACCCTCTTGATGTAAAATTTAAACTATACAGCAGGCTTCATCAGTGTAATTTTGATTGATTTTTCTACTCAGTGCTATATTGTAAATATTTCATATGATGTCCTTATGCAGCTATCATAAACAGTCTTGATAATTCTACCATTTGTGTATCACAATATATAATACATTTTAATAAGCTGACTCTGACTGGCAGCTTGCTGTAGATATCTGGTAGTTTCTTATATTGATCTACTATTTTAAATGTATCCTGAAATACTTTGTATCACAGGATACTTCACATTTAAGCCCTATGTAGAGGGCTAGTCTTATTTGTGAAGTGGTAAAAGGAGATGCATTTTCCTAGCTCTCCCACATAAATTATCTTAAACAATTTAGGGCAAAGCTAATTCTTCATAGTGGATTCATTATGCTTTGTACACTCACCTCAGAAATCGTAATAATATCATCTAAATAGTTACAAATGCTTTACACTTTATCTGCTTAGTATGAAGCAATCTGTTCAAATTAGTTTGGCTATGCAAACTTAAAATCGCTTCTGTGTGACTGGACTGTAAAAATTATTAATCCAGCCAAATCCAGTTCTCAGAAAGAGTTAAAATGATTTATTAAATGAAATAGTCTGGTGCTAAATGCAATGGCTTTCAGCACTGAAGTACATGGCTTTAATTGTGTTTACCAGTCATTTGCTGAAATTTTCTTCAGAAGCATCATAGTGTAGAATATTCCATATACTCTTCCGTATATTTATACACACCACTCTCAGTATAGGTGGAATTACCCAGTATAATTGGAAGCAGCATAATGGAAGGAGCACTTTATCATCTTAGTTACACAGTGTTTATAGCAACTGAAGACAAATTTAACTGACAGTGTGTCAGAATAGAAAATATTTAATGGGTAGGATCCCAGTTTATGTAGTCGAGCTGACATCATTTGCACCTCAGAATCAATCACGGGGCATATTTTTAGATTATGTGTGCCGGTGTAATGGAGTGACTGTTATATTAAGCAGTGGTAAGGAGAAAGAATTTTTTAACAAAACAGCAAGTGAACACTAGAATTTCTTTTCTGACTTTATCAGCACACAGTTGACAGGGCTGCCAGCTTTAATAGTATTTAGGATAAGCATTATCAGTGGTTTAAGAGATGAAAATGTCAGAGGTAAACACTGCATTGAAAACCCTGGTGAGCTGCAGATTTACTTTATTTGGAATACTACTCCTCCTCCATAAACCTAGCAGCCGCAAGAAAACTGGAGCCCTGTGTTTGGCGGAAGATTAGCCATTGTATGTTTTACTAAATCACAATATCCATTAAATGTCCCAGCCACCTGCAGAAATGTCACCAGTTGGTTATATCTCCCGTTCACTGGAGGTGAATGGTTGTATAAATAACACATCTTCCTGAGAAAAAAATTACTTATAGTCTGTTACCAAAGGTGGTTTCTGTTGGGGTTCATGTTATACAGTATGACACTTTGTGCCCCAGACAGTGTTTGTATATTAGGCCAAAAAAAAATAAAAGTTATGGTTCTCAGGCCCCACCCGCATCAATTTTAAACCCCCGCATCAAAAATTTTTATTTTGATTTTCAATAGAAACTTACCAAATTTGAGCTTCAGCCACTCGGGCATTTCTGTTATTAAGTGCTTTTACCTGTTTAGCCAAAAAAAATCTGTAATTATCATGCTTTTCCCTTATCATTTGACATTTTTATCAAAACATACCAAAAATTAAAATTAAAGAAAAACGCCCGCCCGCATCGATTTCTGAAAAAAGTGCCTGAGAACCATACCTTTTTTTTTATTTTGGCCTTCAGTTTACTATGTTTTGTACTTCTTGAATTTGCAAAGCGATTAAATATTTTGATAACTCTGTTCTACCTGTTTTGATGATGTATTTTTTATTTGGATTATTATATTTTTGTCTTATTTGATAGGAAATTTGCACATGGAACAAACAACCTAAATTTTTCTGTTGTGATTTGATAACTAAACATGTTGTTTCTATTTTGCTACTTATTTCTTGTAATCTGAGATATCATATTCTTCCCAGCATGTGTTATCATTAGAGGATTAACTTATTACATGATACAAATTAGCTGCCCAATATATAGGCATATGCAAGTATACTGATTTCTTCATTTCATGCTCAAGATATTGATTAGTATCTCTCAAGACTGAAATACCAAATGCTGCTTCCAGCACACACAAAATTTAATGTCATCTTAACTATAGTCTATTTCACCACCTGCTGTCCACTGTTTTTTGTTGATAATTTTCTTAAAAGTTTATATTTTTCAATTATTTCCTAGAAAATTACATATGGAAATTACAACCTAATATGGCAATTAAGTATTTTACCATAAATCCCCCGTTTATGTTTCACAACATTTTAGTCTCTTCACCATGATCTGACAGATAAGATGTGTCCCTCCATAAGTAACCATCTTTGTTTTAGCTGGTTATATTTTTTATAGTGTTTACGTGAGATCATCCAATCAGCAGCTGTCATTTGAGGCTGTTTTTGCATGTGACCAATGACCTTGACTGCCATAAGTAGGTCTGATATGTTGTAAAATGTAGACTGATTTCTCATTTTTTCAGAAAATTCTTTTTCTCAAATAAGGTATAAAGAAGATATTTAGATACCTTGTTGAAAATTAGGTTCGTTAATTCTCTGCTCTACCCTGTAATTGTTTCCCTTGAAATGTAACTAATAAAAATTTTCATGGCTTAAAAACAGGTGGACATGAAGGGATGAAACAGACTATAACATCTACAACATCAGCCTCACAAGAAACCATGTACCTGCACAATATGCAGGCTTAAAGGGAATAATGTGCCTCAAAGCCATGTATCATGGTGATGATTATACATCCCAACCCACAGGTGTGGTAGTTACCAGGCCTGGGTGTCACCAGGTTATCAATTAGAGGAAGCATATGCTACAGCCCTACAGCTGGCTGTCACTCAGTCTGGAACAGAATGGAACTCTAAAGATGTACACACATGTTAAGATTTGTGAAGAAAGCATTAAAAGCTGGAGGCGTTTATCTCTGCCAAAGAAATATTTAAAAAACTTTCTTTTAAAACTATAAAAGGCAACATATATTTTATGACAGGAAGTTTTTTATTTCATGGTATGGACTTGAATGGTAGAGTGACAGAACAAAGCAGTGAACACCATCGTTTAAAATGTCAGTGCAAAACTGATCACCAGCATTGAATTGTTAAGTGCATTATCATAGCAAAAACCTGATGCTCCATTGTTTAAATGGCAAAGGGCAGGTGGGTGGTTCCAGGAACGAGAATATGGTAATATCAGATCGCAGCAGGAAATTTGGAGGCACTATAACAGTTCTCTGTAAGAAACTAAAGGGCAGTTCTGTAGAGGAGTAAATTGAATTTCAGTTTTGCCAGGCCACTTAAAGTTCCTGCAGTATCAGAGATGTCAGAGTTAACAGAATCAGGTGACACTGTTATTCTGGAGGACTTTATTAAGTACTCTCTCAGAATGTGATAATGATGGCACACTTCCTTGATATATCAATATATCAGTTGATGAAGTTGCCATTTACAGTTTTTGATTGCTCTGACAAGTGTCAGAAGAAAAAGCAGATCCAGTAATTGTCTAAAATGGGTAGATAGAACTGTTCAGGTTACATTTACTATATCAGCTTTTTGTTCACAAGGGTTTAAAATTTGCAACCTTCATGAAAAGGAAATTATTGCAAAAATGGAACCTATGTGAAAAGATTACCCAATTACACAGGTGAACATAAGTTTATTATATGTACAATATAGTCTTATTGGTATATCATGAAAAAATATGTAGCACCACAAGACAAAATCTTGATATTATCAATATTAATAGATCTCTCATGTTATTGATATTATGAATCATTTGAAATCTTTTACATTATCTACCTATAATGAACAAAAAGTTCAACTCATTCAGTGTACATGGGTCCTTCTCAAGTTGTAAATATTTTTGCGGACATATTGAATAATTCATACCATAAGGATAGTTTACTGAGTGTTGGGATCCCAAAAATTCAACTCTTACAAAACACTGAAAAAGTTGAAATCACAAAAATATTATTCTTATGAATATAAAACCAACTATAGTATTTTTATTTTGTGTATAACATTGTAAGCAGTGCAGTAGAGATTGATATTAGGATTCTGTCAAGGTACTTCAAGGTAGATCAAATATATATAATAGGTTTTATGTGACACATGCTGACAAAGCCAGACAGGTCATCAGTTGTAAGTTGTGGACGGCTACATGATGATTATCTGAAATCTGCTGTAATAAATCACATACTCTGATAGCAGAATTCATTAAAGTGGAAAAAATTTAAGAAAGATGAAAACATTAATCATTCTGCTGATATTACTTTTTTAAGTAATCTTTGATAAATGCTTTGTATAATATAGTCTTTGTGATAGACAATTCATTACTTTGGTTATCAGTCACCTGCAACTATGTTAGTACCAGACATGGTTATTTAAGTCAAATTTTCCTTAATAATACAGATAATGTAGAGCATCATTTATCTGAAAAGCTTGGGGGACAAAGTGTTTGTTCAGGTAAAGGACGTTCAGAATAAATGATTCTCCATGATTTCCAACCTGACTCCAAGCACAGGACTTAACCAGAGATTGACAGACATGAATTATTGAAGCAAGTCCAAAATAATTGTTTGCAACAGCGTTTTGTTAATTAACCCTTGAAAATAAGAATTTAATTAATTGTTGAATATTTTTCACTGTTTGGATTATGTATAAATGGTGAAAATTTTAGCTCTCAATTTTTAATTTCAGATAAACAATTTTTGGGTAAACAGTGCACAGATAAATGACACTCAACTGAATATGGATTTTATTTAATTCAAAATGGTGTGTTTGTACCTGGATTAGTTATTATCAACCTAACTCCTAGTATCCAGTCCTCAGTTACTGCCCATATATACAAATAATTAAAAGTTTTTTCCAAAAAGAGAAACCTTCCATGTGTTGTTTGATAAAATACACTAGAAATATTTCATATAAAAAAAAGGGGGATTACATTAGATTGGCAATATGTCATACTGATATTCATGCATGTACAGTTTTAATGTGCTGAGACTTGTACATTTACGAAGTGTACAAAAAAGCATGTACCACTTAAGCCAATGTTGACTTTTAAATTGAATAATAATTATTTCCTGGTTTTGCTGAAAATGTGTTATCCAAATCTTGTTTGAGAAAGAGTGGAATGAATTTAAGTGAGATAATGGGTCTTAATTATCTTAACATTTTCTAAATTAGGACAGAGAATTATTGATGAAAGGATTAATGACAGCCATTTTGAATTGAAATACATGGGCAGGCCACTATTCTTGACATAGTTATGAGGGTTTGTCCTTATCATATGAATCTTAAGATGGTCAAAAATACTTACATTATAAAATGAATCAAAAGCCATTCAAACTGGTGATGAAAAAGAAGACTGCAGGCACTATCATTAGCTTTGAAGTGCCTGTATGCCTTAATAACTATTAATGCCTAACTATGCATTAATAGCAGTAGAAGAAAAGGTAGATCAGACAAACGGTCCAAGAAAATACCAAGATTTCCTCTTTGAAATATCAGAGGGCAACATGAATGTTTCCTGGAACCAGGAGACATTTAGATCAGACTTGAGAAGTAAAATGCTAAAGCTCTTGTGCCAGAAGAACATTCAATACAGTCTTAACAGGATGGGAAAGGTGAAGGTGTTATCATAAATGTTAAAGAAGAGCACACTTCAAACAAGGTCTTTAAGGGCCACTTAATTTTTTCCTTCCATTCACTCACAGTGTAGCTTATGGCCCACACTGTTTCGAGAAATTTTAAACTTCTTGGGGGTAGGACACAGCCTATGTTGGACTTTTCAGTAGAAAATAAGAAGGATTCTCAATGGTATTCCCAGTATTATTTTCATTAGAACCTCAATAGAATTCCTAGTAGAATCTCCAGTCAGGTTCACAGTAGAACCTCAGTAGAGTTCTCAGTAGAACCTCACTAGGGTTCTCAGTCTTGTTCACAGTAGAACCTCAGTAGAGTCCTCAGTAGAATTTCAGTCATGCTCTCTTTAGAACCTCAGTAGGGTTCTCAGTAGAACCTCAGTAGAGTTCTCAGTCAAGTACTCAAGACTTCTCTGTTGAGTACCCAGTAGAACCTCAGTAGGGTTCTCAGTATACCCTCAGTAGAGTTCTCAGTAGAACCTCAGTAGATTTCTCAGTAGAATCTCTTTAGAGTTCCCAGTAGAATCTCAGTAGGGTTCTCAGTAGAACCTCTGTAGAGTTCCCAGTAGAATCCTAGTAGAGTTCTCAGTCAAGTACTCAGGAGTTCTCTGTTGAGTACCCAGTAGAACCTCAGAAGGATTTTCAGTAGGGTTCTCAGTAGAACCTCAGTAGAACCTCACAAGTGTTCTCAGTTGTGTTCACAGTAGAACCTCAGTAGAGTTCACAGTAGAACCTCAGTAGAGTCCTCAGTAGAACTTTAGTCATGCTCTCTATAAAACCTCAGTAGGGTTCTCAGTAGAACCTCAGTAGAGTTCTCAGTAGAACCTCTGGTGTGTACTCAGAAGAACCTCGGTTGAGTTTTTAGGAGGTACTCAGTAGCACCTCAGTTGAGTTCTCAGCAGAACCTCAGTTGATTTCTCAGTAGAACCTGAGTAGAGTTCTCATTAGAACCTCAGTAGTGTTCTCATTAGAACCTCAGTAGAGTTCTCAGTCATAAACAGTAGAGTTCTCTGTCGAGTACCCAGTAGAACCTCAATTTCTAAGTAGTGTTCTCAGTAGAACCTTAGTAGAGTTCTCAGTAGAACCTTGGTAGAGTTTTCAGTCAAACTTCAGTAGAATTCTCAGTAGAACCTCTTAAGAGTTCTCAGTCAAGTACTCAGAAGAACCTCAGTGGAGTTCTCAGTAGAGTTCTCAGTCAAGTACTCAAAAGTTCTCAGTTGAGTACTCAGTAGAACTTCAGTAGAGTTATCAGTAGAACCTTAGTAGGGTTTTTAGTCAAACCTCAGTAGAATTCTCAGTAGAATCTCTTTAGAGTTCTCAGAAGAACCTCAGTGGAGTTCTCAGTAGAACCTCAATAGAGTTCTCAATTGGGTACTCAAGAGTTCTCAGTAGAGTACTCAGTAGAACCTCAGTAGGGTTCTCAGTAGAACCTCTGTAGAATTCCCAGATACTTCAGTGTTTTAACCAGAGACCATGACTCATGGATTATTCCTAGCCCCATTTAGATAAGAGTGGCATGCCTTGTTGTACAGATGTACCTTCATCCTCATTCAATAGACAGTGTCAAAAACTGGTAATGGACCTGTCCTTTAATATAAACTTCCTCAAGACTTCTGGTTGTGTTTATATATGCAAATTGTCTCCCTCATCCCTTATTCTTGACAATTTGAATGATGTAAAAAGTACCTCTGCTGTAGTTTTACCTATACTAACTTATAACTACTCTCAAATATTAGACAAAAATCTCTAGTGAAATTCAACAGAAGCTAGGTAAAATATTAAGTGACTGGCTGAATAATTAAGCACACAAGATCATTATTCACTTATTCATCTGTGCCAATGATAAATATTCACTTTTTGATTGGATAAAGATGATTTTTCAGGGCAAACAATGCTTGCCAGATGTGGTTTGCAGAAGAGTTACATAAGATTGAACTAGAGGTTTTACTTTTTTACTGTAAAAATAATTTAAAGGTAGAAAACAATGACATTAGTCATTTTTAATTGTAATTAATTAAAAGTCTACTTTTCTTGAAGCAACAACAGGGCTTTGCCTTAATGATATGAATCATTAAATGGTAACTGAAATAAATATGCTGCAAAATGAATCAGGAGATATCCACACTGGTAATGATAAAGACAGGAGGTGCCATCCTCAGTAATTGAAATGCCAGCTCATTAATAACCAAGAGTAGAAAGAAAGCTAGTTTAGAAACACCTTCTGAGAATGGCCTGGGGCTGGCTGGTTGAAATGGCAGAGGGCACCGTAAATGTTTCCTGGAACCAAAAGACATTTAGATCAGACTTGAGCTGGAAAATGCCAAGTCAAAGAGGCCAAAGAAGGTAAAGGGCACTTCTGTATAGGAGCAAATTTAATATTAGTTTTACAAGTCTGGAAAAGGTTGAAGGATGATCAGTAATGCTAAAGAGGAACACTCTCATAGTACAAAACAGCTTCAGATCACTTGCAGCTTGGTTTCATATGCAAATTAATGGTCTCACTCATACTTTGTCAGTTTATTTTAATTATGTTACCATTGTCTTCTCTTACATTATTCTATACTCATTTATTCATTAACTGCTAAGATAACAGTCTGATTTCAGAGGCAAAGAAATCAAGTAAATGTCAAAGTACTGGCTAATTCATGATATTCACTTGAATATAAGTATAAGGGGTTAATTAATTTCTTGTGGATGTTATTTGTACATTAAATACAAGAGATTTACTGTAATTATATAAGAGATTATATATGAGGATTTTTACAAATGTCATAGTTGGCTCAGCTATTGGTACATATATTCCCAGTTGTGTTTTAACAGCAGAAGTTATGAATATAAATGGCCATATGAAATAAACATTCCAGAAGTGAGTTGAGCTGTTATTCCCATTTTTGATTTCTTACATAAAACCTGAAAGTGTGTCATGTTGAATAATTCAAAGAGCAGTAAAGCTTCTCTTATCTGGTGGCTCAATAAGAGAATTAGGATTCATCATCTCTCTCAGGGTCACATCAGGAAAAAAATCAAATAAACCATTTTTCAGAATAACTGTCCTTCTCTTATAATGGAAAGGCAGTGTTGTTTTACCTCTTTTAGGAGGAATTAATTTCAGAGAGTGATTTTTAGGGAGCAACACCTCTGCCATGGGCAAACATTTGTCATCTTGTTAACAAATTGTGAAAAAATTATACTAACCAGAGTACAGTGCTGAAATAGTTATTTCCATGATTGGCCTAAGTTCATTCATTTATTTACAAAATAAAATATTGATAATTTTATAAAATGGGAACCTTTAAAATTTATGCAATCAGTCCTCTGTATAACACATATGACTTTGTGACTCAGAAAAAAATGTTTTCATTCCAATGTTTTCTATGCAGTACAGATTAAAAATAAGTTATAAAAATTGGTCCTTTTTATCGTTTAATGAATACTCTACATTTAATTAATAGATGGTCTGTAGGCAGATAATTATTGGAAAAATGGAATTAAACATAATCGTGTATTAAGAATGAAAAGTTATCCTAATTATTTCTGATAACAGGTGTTCTAAAAATAGACGAGGAATAATCCAGCTGCCTGGACAAACTTGGGATATTCATTTCTTCACTCCTTGGATGGCCTCAATCACTGGGCTTTATCCAGATAAGGGTAATCTTAAGAAAAGAAAAATAAACCAAGAAAGAAACTATAAAAAACACATTGGAAACATATCAGCTTCATGTATAAAGGGAACAGCCTTGGTTCAGGCACCAGTGTGTGCTTAGAATTACCATCTTGCCACATACAGCCTCTCTCTGTTTTTTTATGTCCAGATGCCAGGATTCACTGGGGACCCCCAGCTCAAGGATGCTGCAGAATTAGGGAGAAAGTGAAAATGCTTCTCCCAACTCATCTTAGTTTTTTTTTCATCAGTTTTGCTTCAGGGATTTTAGCTTATTTGATTTATCTGTGCCTTACACTGTTAAGAATCCCAAATGGCACAGTTTTACTCAGGCAAGAACAGCAGGATATTGAAATGTTCTGTTAACAGTTCTTCAGTACCATCCTTGCTTATGGGTTTTTACAAGATTGTGTCATCAATTTATATCTTTATGTTTCATAATTCATTTTATGCATCCTTTATTGTTTTATCAGAAGCAAATAGTTTTTAAACAGAGTAGCAGAATTTTTAATAACAATACAGTGTTAAAATTGTTTTAATTCATCTAAATGAATTAAGCTATAACAGAAAGTAATATGTCTATATTATTATCTCAATTAAATTTTAATGGAAGTTGGTTAAAGAAAATGATAGACTACACAGTTGAGAAGCCTGTTTTGTAATTTCTGTTATCTTCCTTGTCCTATATGCAATTATTAATTATATATACAAGGTGTCTCTAAATGCATTATGGACTAAAGTCCTCCACATTCTTCAGAATCTTTAATTAGATTAGTAGACCTGTGTTTCCAGAAATACACTGTACATTATAATGCTTGAGACCTGAAAAGAGCATGCTTATTTGCCCAGCCAGACAGTTTATTTCCTGCTTGGAATCACGCTATAGCTAACAAAACCTGAAATACATCAATTTATACAGCTCTGGATACTGGATGCCTGTTCCTTGCAGTGGTGATTAGGTCAGTTACAAAACTGTACTTTGTATAATGGAATTCAGCTGAAAATAATTGAATATCAGATATGTTATCCCAGGTCTTTCCATTTTTAACTAAACTTAAGAAGCAAGAACCTATTGATTCTTCTGATTAACATCTTTACATGATTTACATCTTAACATGATTTACATCTTTACATGTAATACATACAGAATGACTCTATGAGAAAGGAAGACCACTTACAAGAACCTTTGGAACACAAGCACATGTACTTAAGTGAATTCAAGAGAAATTATAATAAATTATTAAATAATGAAAAAGGCCATAATTGTCAGTATTCACAAATAGTCAGAACAGAATCAAAGGAAGAATCTGCATGAGTGAAAATTAGAATAACATTATTTGGAATATTTAGAGTGCATACCTTATGGTTTCTTAAGAAGGTGAAAGTCGAGAAATGGGAAACAAAATAATTGGTTCTAGATCCTGGGGGAGATCAAAGGTTATTTGCTATGGATGCTGTTGGAAGTGCTTTTTGGGGAGGTCAAAGGTCAAAACCTACGGGGGAAAATGCCAAGAGCAGATCTGTGTAGAAATGGGATATGTGTCCCAGTGGTCCAATAAAAGGGAGCTAGGTAGCTGAGAACAAGAAACTGGGCAGATTTAAAGGTCAGTGGCATGCAATCTAAGACAGTCATTGAGAAGAAAACCATACAGCTACAAATGTTGGTTTTCTCTCAGTTCATGAGTCATTTTGTTAATGGTCAGCAGTTTTCATTTAAAAAAAAAAGAATTTTTTTTCAGTTCAGAATGTTTTTAATATGACTTAAATAAAAACATTGAATTTGAAACAAAGCAATAAATTTTATCTGTTTGAAAAGTTAAGCAAGCTCCATAAAACACAGAAAAGCAGGCACCTTTAAAGTTAAATAAGCTAAGAATTCAATGATTTATACATGATGCCTCAGAAAGTTTTACTTGTAATTCATCTGTTGAGCACATTAATGGTAGAAGTTTAAAGATTCTTTCACAATGATCTTGAATGATGTCAACATTAAATCTTATCATAAAACTCCAGAAATATTATCAGGTTCATCATCTTCAACTGCATTTTGTAAAAATAGAAACCCTGATGATCTTCTGACCTGCATGATGACAGATCTTCAGTTGGGTTGATTTTGACATTCCTGGGTAACCTGAGATGCTAAAAGTCATGTGTCACATCAGGATGTAGATCTTTTTCACATCAGTTCAAAATCACCATCAACTCTTTTGACTTGTGTTCTCGCAGAAAATGGGATACTGAAAATTGATTGGCCCTGGCGGCAAAAGCCACTGGAGTGTTGACATGTTATTTTTCATGGGTAAAAGGCAGTCAGCGAGAAAGTCGAAACATCCCGGGGTCGGTGACTTGAATTATTTATCCAAGATATGTGAACTACAAAAAGTGCCACACTTTCAGATGGGTCTACCATAATAAATGCCATTGGGCCTTATTTCTTGCCATAGATGATACTTATTTTTCAAGTTTACATTTTGGTCTGTATTTTATTTTACATTCGAAATAAAGCACAGCTGAACCATTTCCTAAAAATCTCATTTCCCATAAGCTCCAAAATAATGATGGTATTTGTCAAAATATTATACTTAATCTGTAACAACATATATCCTGATTTATTTTCAAACATACGGATTGCTTTATAAATATTATTAATGACTTTAACCATTTGCTGTTCGGAGGACCACTTGAATTAGACACTTATAAGTTCCCTCAATTAATTGGCTTGATTTTTTTCCTATGCCAGATGTATTGCATACTTTTTTCAGTTATTAAAGATTTAAAATATTCTAACACAACCTTGATCTGGTGTAACTGATGAAAAGTTGACAAAGATACAATGAAAACTGAATTAAAGAATATACCTGGTATACCTGATATATTTCGTTGTTTTCAAGTGTGTTTGTATGAGCCATGATGTATATCTGATCCCAGGAGGCTGCTGTGTGTGTAAATAACAGATTACTTGTGCCCAATGCACAGACATACCATACCTGTGCATTATTTGGCCCATTGAGCACATGGGCCCCAAAGAGGCAGGATGATGGGATTATATCTTTTGTGACAGCTTGGTATGTTAGTAAATTTTAACCGAACAAGATTTATCTTCATAACACTATGCTTTATATTACTTAATATATAATGTAATTTCATATATATAATCTAATCCACATTTCCACATGTGAATCTTAACAAATCCTCTTACATTCTCAAGCAATTTTAAAAGATTTAGTAAGAATCCATATTGGTAAATACCTCAGAGTAAAAAATGCTACCTAGTAGTGAACAGCTCCATTCTGCTTTGGAGTATTTGATGATATTGTAAATTTCTTAAAAGAAATGATTATCAGTGGCTAATACAGCTTGAGTGTTCAGTGGAGATTAAAAGTAGTACACTGGGGAATTTCCTTGCAAAAAGAGGCAAATTTATGTGGGCTTGCTGTACCTGCTTTTTTTTTTTTTACAAAACCTAGACCCATGCCAACAAATTTATCTGTGAACCCCACTGATTTCTGAGCCTTCAGTTCTCTGTTTGTGTACCTGTACCAATATACTTATCAATACATCAGGTCTGTGCAACCACCAATGTAATATTTTGGTACCAGACATTTGTATTATTTGTGAGACTTGAAAAACAAAGCGCTTCATCAGTTTGCTGCGTAAAAAATGTGTCTGCCGGCCCTCTCCTCATGAGAGTCTGGGACTGTGAATCGCTGGTCCTTCAGGGTATGACTCTGTTCATCATCAGTCAGACACTACGTGAAAAAAATGACAGCCCCATCTGTCAAAAATGAGGTGGCAAGGACTGATACAGGGACGCGTTAAGTGTGATTGATATGAATTTATTGTCATTAGTTAGAGCAGAGACTAAAAATCATTTCCAAGGGTGAATTGAGTCTGTCTCTCATATTTGAAATTACTGATATTAATATTGACATTATTTTGCAAAACAGGATAATTTAACAAATTTTCATATATTTTCATGCCCAATATAATTGAATTAAGGTATAATTTCATATAATTTTGTTAAAAATAATCATGTGAATTTGTATGTGATTTAATAATAGATAGTTCAAAAGGAATTTCTGATTACAAAATGTGTTATAATTTACCTTTAAAACATTGAACTTATAATTAATAATAGGGTACATGTTGTGATAGCTTTGTGGCAAAGACATGTTTTCTTATAGAGAATTATGGCTTGAGATTTCAGTCTCTAAGAGTAATCATGGCACTTTTTAGATTATATTCTCGGGAGATCCCATGAGGTATTTTGATTAATTTCCTCAATTTTCCTCAACAGACATACTTAAATTACTCTTTTTAAACAGTCTTAATATGAAATATAAGGGAGTATTTAATTATTTGATCCAAAAAGTTCTGATATTTTAAAGAGTACTTACTTTTGGTGCAACAGGAGTGACTGAGAGTTATTTCTTCAATTCATCACAATCAGTGTCAGCAAATAAAACTAAAAAACCAGAAACAAAAACTAACAAGTGAAGTTTGGAGAGGTTTTTTCTTGAATACTTAATAAGATATTAATATTGGTTCACTCTTGTGAATTATTTATTTTAATATATTACAGCAGTTGATATGCTATTTATATTATTCTGTGATACTGACCAATATAATTAAAGTGCACATGTAAGAGGTTTTAAGTTGATAAATCACTGTGTGAGTTTTATCACATTCAGACATTTTCTTTACTAGGATGTTAACTATAGTTTCTTTGGTTTTAATTTTCTAAAGGATTCCTCAAGTCTCAACATTCACAGGCATCCTGCAATATGAATCATCCAAAAACACACTATTCCTGTCATTTCCTAATCTGTTTGAATTGTTTGTTTTACATGTGATCATTACTGTTAAGTTTGTGTTTTGCTCAAACCAGTTTTGCTTATACCATGGTCATTACACCCTAGTACTTGTACACAATTTCAGTGTATTATACATAGCTGCAGTCCACAAGAAAATATGATCAGTTGCCCATGCCCCTGTTACTTAATCCCACAGACCCAGGTACCAGGGAGGTATCAATTAACATTCCCCAACAAGAATGTACAGGTATACAGAGAGGGTAACTCACGTAATCAGCATCATGACCTAGCTAGCCACACATTGCTAACGATGTTGGTAATTAAGCCAGTTGTAGGGCGACATACTGGCCTTCCAGGTTAGTTGTTAACAGTATCGCTGTGTACAGGATGTATTGATGTGGTACAGTTTTACAAGATGGGGAATAAAGTTTCTAAACGAAAGTGGCAGGTAGGGCAATATACTAAATTATAATTTAAGTCCACAGGGAGCTGCATTTATCATGCAACATATTCCATGTGAAAAAGTTATATGACAGATGTATAAAGGGCCAAGGGGCATTACAATATATCAAGCTCATTTTGTGTTCAGTTTTATTTCTAAACATTCAACAAATTAGTTTTAATAGGGTGAATGCTACCAACTCCAATTTTCAGATGTTTTAGAATATATTTACGATTGAGAAGATAAAAAGTTTTTTTTTCTATATTTCTCAACCTTAAAAGTTTCTTATCATTAAATGAAGGATTTCACTCGTATATTGTGCACCTTTGACGTATTCGTTGTAAATAGCAGTGGTCTGTGTATTATTTGTAATGATGAGATTTATCTCGTAATATTATTGTAAATAAGGAAACAAAGAGCAAGTCTCAGTCCAGTTGGTGCTTGGCAGACCTTGGCAGACCTAGCTTGTTCTTTGTGCCATCAAAAGACAAGCATTGCAGTAGTCAAAATTGTTGTGGTATGTTTCAGATAGCTCTTCACAGACTGAGATGTACCAAATATAATAAAAAATTATCTAATTCAGCCTCATTATTTATTGAATTACTTCTTTCCAAATTAGATATTGAAACAAACATATTTTAGACCTGCATCTTTAAATGAAAAGAGGACATTGATGCCTCCCACATTTAAAATATATTGGTTTAAAACAAGTATGACCATATAAAGTATTCAACTATGGAGGAGTATTCCCTGGCCTCCTTCAGCCAGGCCCAATATTGTCTAGACAATGTCCTCTCAATGAATGCATCCATACACAGACGTCCCTCAGACAAGCTGGATATCACATATGTGACATTCACTCTCAGCCAGCTCTCTGAAACATTAATACTAACAGACCAGTTTATGATGCTTTCACTGTGGAAAGAATACTTGGCTGAAATTGTCAATATGAGTGCTTTCTTTGCAAAGGGCTTGCCTTCCCCATCATCAAGTTGCCCCCCCCCCACCCTCTCTGTTTGCAGGATGTATTCAAATATTTCAGAAGTAATAATTGGTTTTAACATTGATACTTTTTGGTACAATTTTATACTTCCTCATCTGAATCCTATCAGGAGAAAATGACAGCTTTTAATAAAAAACACTAATCATTTGGACACTTGGATGAAGAAATGTAAAATATATACAAAATTTCAGTGGAAGCTGAGATAATACTTTTTAAATATCTGAGTATGATGCTGCCAAGCTGATGGACACATGGTGTTATGAGCTAAAAAGTTTTATGCCATATGGCACCTGTCAATACTTTATAAGACAGGTTTTAATATATATAGACATCAAAGCTTTTACTGTTACACTTGTAACATCCAGGGAGGCATTAAACACTGCATCTCGTAGAATTACTTTCTATATCACAGTCCATGTTAATGGAGGAATTTAATGAAGAAAACGCCAATATGGTTACCATAGGTTAGGTTTGTAAATAAGGTAACTTATTCAGGAAAGATTCATATATTTATAACAGTTAATGGAAATACTTGCATCAAAAGTATTGTAAGTATGATTCTAACAATTTGGTCGGTTAAAATGTAATAAAATTTGTTTAAGTTTGATGATTGTGTAATAAATATTTGTTTTATTTTATATGTCATGAGTTCTTCCTGCCTACACTATAGACAAGAGCTAATTCTGGAGCCACAGCCCTGGGCAAAATGACAAATGGCTGGCTGGTTTGTTGTTAATCCAAGGGGAAGGTAGCAGGCACAGAAAACTCCTAAATGTCATATAAATGTCATTCCTCCACAAACCCATAACCTGAGACAAGCCGCCTACATCAAGCCAGACTTGGGCAAAATCACTCTGGATAGTTAAACTTTAGTCCATAGAAAATGGAGGCTAACAGAAGTTGATGAGTTTATAAATTTCTATATCCATGTATGGGTAAGAGAGAATGTTGTATGTTGGTGGACCTACTTAAATAGTCTCCACAAGTATAAAACCATCAATTTCAATTGTTTTTCTTTCCTCTGCCATTGTTATTTGTGCTAGATCTCCAATATGGCTGATTATCAAAAGCTGAAATATGGGCACAATATTAGTCCTAGGTCACATATTAACATATGATAGTTATTTTTTACATTGACTTTGTTTTCCAAGTCATACACTTGATAGCTAATTACCTATGAGTATTCAGCTGAGAGTGTTCCAGTGATTGCTATGTGATAACATACTTAGCATGTGTGAGGTTTATATACTCTACTGCTTTAGAAATGCAGTGATTGCCTCTGACAGCTAGTTAATTTGTTAGGCATATATGGGTACCTTCATATAATATATGACACTAGGATAATGAAAATAAATAATCATTTATTAAAACTAAAGTAAATAGTTGGAGTTTTCTAAATTGCAGGATTGTGAACCAAAGGAAGAGGTGTGAGTTTACTGTGATTCCTCTCTAGTTTGTCATCAAAGTTTGGCAGAGGTCATGTCTTCACCTGTGTTTATCCTTCTGTCTCTCTTTTTTACTCTAGGTGTGTTTGTTCACCTGTAAACATGATATTTCAACATTGAATAATGTACTCTGTATGATTTAAGCTATATAATATTTATGTACATATTTTCTTTGAATAATTTATATATATTTTTTTCTCTTTGAAGCAAATGAAAGAAGAAGTTGCAGAGAAACGGCGACTAGAAAATGAACACCAAAAAGTTCTGCACCAACTGACCGGCAAACAACAAGAAATTAACATGCTAAACCAGGTAGTGACATCACGCACTAACAATAACGTTCTACCCACTACCCGTTACCCCAGGTTACTGTTGTCACCCAGGTACTCAAAATAAATAACTGTTAAAATTATAACACAGGTATTTGTCACTCCTACCAATTAACACTGTTTTGCGTACATTGCTGAACATTCACCATGTAGTTTACACTCATACTAATTAGCATGTCCAAACACATATAATATTAACAATAGTATTAACATATTATTAACCTATAACTATTTTGATTAACAGTTTTTTCTGCATATATCAATAGAATTAGTTACATTTTTTTAATGGACCACAAAATGTATATGTAAAAAATCTTGGAAATTTAGCTATCAAGACCATCAGACAGTTGGTACACAAAGTAGCTTCCAATGTGAAAACTTAACCTTGAGCAGTAGTGGAAACCTTGACATTTTAGCCCAAATGCAAATGTATCCATTTTTATTAGGATCCATTTTAAAATTGGTCATTAGTCTACAGGAAGTTTACAACTGGTGTCAGAAATGCATGATTACTCGTCCTTCAAATGTTGAAAAAGTACCAGTAATTGTTAACTCCTACCAGGATGATTTATTTTATATTAGACAGTCCTGTGAATTAATGCAATCAACTAGGTACCCTACTGTGACTAAAATAAATATCATTTCCAACTGGCTGCTCATAATACCTACAGGTACTCATAAATACCTTTAAATTATGACTGTCAGCCAAATACTTGTTAAAAGTTGTAACATGGTTACAGCCTAGTACTTTTAACTTCTACCGGTTTTACGCTCATTTTCTCAAGAACCTATGAGGCAGTTCACATTAGATTTCTTCATGCAAGAGGATATTCCCTATCGAATTTTATGCTCATCAGAAATATACTATGGTCACTAACCAGTGACCTTTGATTTCCGGCCTTTGTGTACATTATCTCAAGAACTGTTCAAGCAGTCAAAATGAAATATTTATTAAAGATGATCAAGTCCCTTTGAGAGGAATTTCAGAACCTTCAGAATTCCTGTTTGACTGCTGGGCTGCTAGCTATCTTTGACTTTCTTTTGTAGTGGGTCTTTAATTTAGGACTATTACAGTCCTAATAATATAGAATTCCTTATAGCACTCTTTTTTAACCAGGTACTCATGAGCCCTATGGTATTCACTCTGAACCAAGTATTCATTAACTCCCACCAATAACCACTCTGAACCAGGTATACATGACTCCCACCAGTAATTGCTCTGAACCAAATATTCATTAACTCCAACCAGTAATCACTCTGAACCAGGTATTTGTAACTCCCACAAATAATCACTCTGAACCAGGTATTTGTAACTCTCACCACTTATCACTCTGAACCAGGTATTTGTAACTCTCACCACTTATCACTCTGAACCAGGTATTTGTAACTCTCACCAATAATCACTCTAAACCAAGTATTCACAACCCCAACCAATAATAGTTCTGAACCAGGTATTCATAACTCCCACCAGTAATCACTTGAACTAGGTATTTGTAACTCCAACCAGTAAACACTCTAAACCAGGTATTTGTAACTCCCACCAATAATCACTCTGAAACGGCTACTCATAATACTACCAATAATCACTCTGAAACAGGTATTTGTAACTCCCACCAGTAGTCACTCTGAACCAAATACTCATTTTAAACACACACAAACATGTGTGGCATGCAATACTCGGATGGTCACCTTTGTGTCACCAGATGTAGGGAAGCAGAGCTTTATGAGCTTGCCACCACAGAGATTATATGTCACGCAGACTTGTGGTGACTTCTGAAGACTGCCAGCATTATTCGAGTCAACAGTGTGAGCAACGTCTTGCTGAGTGGCAGGTACTTGTAATGGTTGCTCTGTGACATACCCCACTTAGTTATCATTAATTAACACCCTTCTAATTATAACATGATCATCCAGGCAGTCATTAACATATCCATATAGCATATCCATATTAACTCATTAACATATATCACATACTTGTAACATACACAAGTCAACTAACATGTCAATAAAGACAATCTGAATCCTGACTTTTTTTAATAGGGTAATTTTTCTCTACTCATGATTTAGCGTTAAAGTTTTATCTCAGCCAATAAATCTGCTTAGCTAATCACAACCAATTAATATACTCAGTTAGTCAACCTTCACTGGCCAGTTAAACTACTGTACTAATTACCACAAAAATTAATTAAGATCTGCAGCCGGTACATGGTACTTTTTACTGGTCAAATTAGTAATTGGGACTATCATCCAGTCAAGCAGGCGTTATTTTCTTCAGAAAAAAATAAGATCAACATCATTTATAGGAAAGAAGTTCTATCCAACATGAATTTTCAGTGCAGTGATTATAGATTAAATAGAATCAGTTCTGATAGGCTCCAAAC
Organism: Sipunculus nudus; assembly: GCA_026874595.1. Classification (NCBI taxonomy): domain Eukaryota; kingdom Metazoa; phylum Annelida; class Sipuncula; order Golfingiida; family Sipunculidae; genus Sipunculus; species Sipunculus nudus. Next base: position 17,833,763 of record CM049312.1, on the reverse strand, counting down.
ATTGAAGTAGTGAAAAGAACTAATCAGAGACAAGATTTTCTTTATCGGTGGTTCATTCTTATGTCAAGGTACTAGGTAGAGACTGCTGTAGTGATTTTTAAAGAAAATTCTGAGAAGAATTAAATCATTGTTTTATGAAATAAAAAAAATCTTTGTTACCAGAATAGATATATCATCTTAGCAGTAATAAAATCAGGGTTAGTAATGTACAAATATTAAAAAAATGTATAACTATTTGCACATGCTGTTAGTAAGCTTCCTGACCAACTGCCTTTGATGTCCTTAATTTTGAAGGATTTGGAACCCTGCTTTAATTAGAGGATTTTGGCATGATCCAAAGAAGTGTTATCCCACTGTAAACTTAATTTGCCAATACACATCCACTTGCCACCAAATTGTCTCCTTGGTGCTGCTGTGTTGAATCCCTGCACAGTCATCCAATATCCAACCAAAATTTCGTTGACCAAAGTTTTGATTGACACCCCTCTGTGACCCCCATCCCATACCACCACCTCTCACCTTATGCAGAGCAACATGATTATAAATATGATTTATGTACTAGGTTATCCTACCCTTTCTGGATTAATCTATTCCTATTTTATAAGTAATGCATATCTGGTACATAATGTATTAATTCTGTAGGTTAATTACACATAAATAGCAGACCTCACTCTGTTTAAATTGTCAGAGTTCAAAGATTAAAAGTTAAAGGTCAACAGGGAGACTCATCTCACAGTTGCATGCTGAAGCCTCTTGTATAGAAAATAACTGTAATCTTTGAAAGAATATGCCAGAAAATATTTTTAATCTTACTCTGTGCTGATGTCTGTATTTTAGGTCAAAGAAGAAACACACAAGGAACATAAACTCACCATTGAAGGTTTGAAGGTATGTAAAAAATTCATTAATTTCAGTTCCTCATTAACTGCAATTAAACCTACATAAATCATGCACTCATCCATCAATAAATGGAAGTTGTATTAATTACTGAGATGCCTGAAGTGTACATGTTAATGCTACATGTGGGATCGGAGCTGTCTTGGATGTTCCAGTTCAATGATTTGAACTGTCCAGTTTGTTATAATTAGAGGTTTAATCATGGAAAACTTATAAAAGTAATATTTTCTTACAATTACATCTAATAGTTTACAGATTAAATGTACAGATATATCATGTCACAAGTTCATGCAGTTTATATGCACTTGCCATCTCTATTTTAAAAAATATTAAATTTATTGTATATCTAAACTTATTGTCTGGTCAGTTTTAAGTAATTGTGAGTATGTAAATTTGTGCAGAGAAAGAAACTCTGTATGATGAGTTATTATATCTTGTGCTGCCATCTAGGTGAAGATAAAGGAACTAGAGAAGAACTGTGAGCTACATGCGATGCAACAGGAAGAAATGAAATTGCAGATGTCACAGCTCAGACAAGAGGCCCAACAAGCTAAACTGAAGGTAATATTATCATTAATATAACATTAATATAACAGATATCATTAACTTACATGTACATAATGAACAGAAAAGTCTAGTTCATGTATAAGAGACTGACCTAGGGAAAATGAAGGTAATATATATCAGATGTCAATTTAGTCTCTTTAGACTAGAAAACATAGGGGATATGAAACTATTCCCAAACCTTTATCCCCTAAAATATTATTTTTGTTTTCAAGAGAATATTCATGAATGTGTAATTTGTAAAATTGCTGATTTACTCTGCAGTACAGTTCATGCTGAATATATAATTAACTTGGAAAATGTAAATTGAAGAATTAATGGTTTCCTGCACAAACACCAGATGGCATTTTGATCTGTCGAGTTAAATTTTATCATAAAGATTGACTTAATGATTTAAGTTACTCCATTAAGGTGAGCTCATAAATTGGCAGTAACAAGATTTATGCCACATTCAGTTTAAGTAAAAAAGGCACAGGTTAATTTTTACAATGATTATTGATTAAGTTATCATTATGGCTCTATTTGTGTAACTTTTAATGATTTCCTCAGTATCATCATTAATATTCATTATCCTTCATGTTTCAGCCTTCAGTGTCTACTATAGAGATTCAGACAGAATTCGACTTTCAACCAGGTCAGACGACGGAAGATCTAGCATTGAACAACTTCATGACATACCGAGATCCAAACCAAAACAACAACAGGTTGTCGCTGTCACCAAACTCCACCGGTAACTATTGCACATCTGTTCTTTTCTTTGTTTTGTCAGTCCTATCTTTGGTGTTTGTGTGGTCGCTTAAGTCTTTTAGTATGTTTATGACACTGTATACATTTGGGGTCATTGTGTTTTTTGTTGGTTTGGTATCCACATGTGGTTCTGTTTTTGGTTAAGCTTCAGTTCTCAGTAGTTTCATAAACATCAGAGGAAAACTAAATTGTTAACGTTTCTTTCATATGTGCAGTATGATGTTCAAAGTAAGATTTTGGCTGGAAACCTTTACACTAGCATATGCATATTTTGTGTTTTCTTATGCTTGTTCTGTTTATTTTTACAGGGCAAAATGGTAAAGTTTTAAGTTGTTCCATGGGTAAACATGTTATTTGTGTTATTACTGCACAAGTACCACTTTTGTTTATGCCAGGCCACTGGAAGTATTGCTAATACTCAAAATATCACCTCTTATAAAGTAAAAATAACTAAGATTTTTTAAATGATAGGTTATTTTATAAAAACATGCCATATTTGGATTCAGTATAGGATACCTGGACAATTTGATCTGCAGAATTCCAAATTTTACAGTGAAAAAAAAATTCAATCCAAAATTCTTTAATATATCATCATATCAGATAGTAAGTAATTTTGCATGGGTTGTCCTTGCATGACAATGTATTATTGTAACAATCATGATTTGCTTTGTACATTTGTTGTAACAGACTTGTTTATAATCCCCTCACCAGGTTTTGAATACACTAAGACTCATTGTACTAAAAATAATATTAAGTCTGCTTTGTTTGGTCTGACATTTTAAACAGTTTTGTATAAACATTTGGTTGTGGGCGGCACGTGCATGTTTTACATTTTGTGTGTTTTGTTGCTTTTGCATTTTGTTTTGTTCTGCACCCAGCTAAACCATTATTTGGAGAATCACAATTAATCGGAAGTTCTCAAGTGACATCAGTGAATGCGGAAGAGAAACCTGGGAGATTCTTAATTGAAAACATGGAAAACAGAACGATTGAGGAAGAGCTGGATTTATTGGAGCCGTTGTACATTCAAGAAGAAATGCAGTCTGACGAAAGCCGATCTGAAACTGACCAAGATGACAGCATTGACGACACTTGGGGTATATACACAATGTCAACTGACACATTAAGCACGTTAGTGAGGAAACCTGACCAAATAGATTTGGAAGCGGGACAGGTGGTGCCACCTAGGAGGATGGCCAAAATCCAGGAGGAACCAATAGATGATGAATACGAAGAGCAGGAGTTCATTTCGGGAGATTTTAGTGAACATGACACAGAATACGGCACAATGGATTATCCTATTGAAGATAATCTGTTATTGGAGGATTATTCCAAGCAGGATGAGGAAGGTGGGGTGAACTTGGGAAGTGTTGGAATGCCGTCTTTTATAACCGTAGCTAGTAAGTGTTCCTTCTGTCTAACCCTGTCACATGTATTACAGATCAAACTTGAAGAGAAAAAGGGATACTAAGTATTTTATCCAAGAGGGCACTTTAAATTCAGTGTGTATTTGCAGTAAACAGTACCACTTAAAATTCAGTGTGTATTTACAGTAAACAGTACCACTTAAAATTCAGTGTGTATTTACAGTAAACAGTATCACTTTAAATTCAGAGTGTATTTACAGTAAACAGTACCACTTAAAATTCAATGTGAATTTACAGTAAAAAGTACCACTTTAAATTCATTGTGTATTACCGTAAAAAGTACAACTATAAAATCAATGTGTATTTACAGTAAAAAGTATCACTTTAAAATGAGTGTGTATTTACAGTAAACAGTACCACTTAAAATTCAATGTGAATTTACAGTAAACAGTACATCTTTAAAATCAGTGAGTATTTATAGTAAACTAATTTACCACTTTAAAATCAATAGGTATTAAAAATAAACATTAGCACTTAAAAATCAGTGTAAATTTACAGAAAACAGTACCACCTTAAAATTGATGTATATTTACTGTGAAGAGCACCACTTTAAAATCAGTTTGTATATATTGTAAACTTTAGCACTTAAAAAAATCATTTTGTATTTACAGTAAACAGTACCACATTTGCTTAACAGTGCCATCTAATGTTCATAATCTTAACTTGACTCATTCTGCCTTTAACCACATAGGAATTGTTTCCATCTACATTTGTTTTTTCTTTTCAGATATTTTTTTTCATCTCATGATAACTGGATTACACTCATGATTATCAGTTTAGGCATATTTTTCTTTAAAATATACAATCCTTTTATATTGCCTGAACAAAATGAATGACAAAATGGTCAATGTTAGGGAGTCACAATGAACCTTGTAATATATCATTGTTTTGTTGTGATACTAAACATAATATAAATGAAAAAAGAAATTCATTGTTTTGTTGAGATACTAAATATAATATAAATGAAAAAAGAAATTCATTGTTTTGTTGTGATACTAAATATAATATAAATGAAAATGGAAATTCATTGTTTTGTTGAGATACTAAATATAATATAAATGAAAAAAGGAATTCAGCAAAATAGTGATTCAAAGTAAAAGTATAAAAAGGGTACATATTATTCTGTCAAAATATGTACTGAATAATCATAGAATTAAAAGTTCTGGAAAGCTTGACTCTGAAATTCTTGGCAACTACAAGAGTGAATCCAGAATTCAGTCCAAGATTATTTTTAATGAGATAGAAAACACTTCTTTAATTTGAAAAAACATATGATGGAAATATGGAAGAAACCTTCAATTGCAAATGTATACATATAATTATAAACATATATAGGAAAATAAAATATAAAAAAAAAATAGTCTGCATTCTGTATGCCATTTTAAATTCTGCATGTACTCTGTATTGATCTGTAAGAGGAACAAAAATACAGCTTTATTAAAATGTAAATTTTAAATATTTATGCCAAGAATTATATTTTTAGAACTTCTTTTTGTTCTTATTTCAGGAACTTTATTGATTAAATGACTTAAATAATTTTACTGTTCTGCAAGCTAATCATTTTACAGGCAATCATATTTTGCATTTACAAAATAGCTGTAATAAAAATAGACAACCCACCTGGAATACATGTGACCAACTAGCCTATGTGTAAACCTGACTTTAAATGTAACATGTGTATACAAGCCTTTTGTGTCAGGGTGTCTTTACTAACCTGTATATACAATGACTGGCTTAATTTCACAATTTCCCACTTTTCATGGTTCCTTTTTGCTATCTCATCATGATCTAAAATACCAATACAGGGGATATTCTTTGTTATATGTATTGATTATATTGAATAATATATGCTCAAAACCTATCAACCAGACAGTCCCAATGGAATATTAAACAAGTAGAAATTAATGTTAATCACTTTCCGATAATTTGAAAGACAGGATATCATTTATTAAAGAAATCTTTGATTTATGGGTAACAGATAAGATCCATTATTAACCATAATATCAATCATTTACCTTTTGACTTGCCTTCAATGATGGCCAGGGCCTCTAATTCATGAAGGTTTTATTTTGCAATAATTTTCCTATTGCAGATATCGCAAATTTGAGTGCACTGTAATTTAACAATACAGAGCAAACCTATAAGAAATTCATTAGGCTTAATCATTAATTTGAAACATGTGGATGTGCAATTTTATTTGAACAATAATAAGCAATTCTAACCAGAATAATAAGAATTTTAGCCAGTTTAAATCCTGCATTTGAATGTGCAGCTGAAATACAAGTCAGATACAAAAAAACCCTTGGTTTTCTTTTTGTTTGCATGTAGTCTATACCTAGAAATTAATTCTTAGTATTGTCTCTTTTATAGGATATTTTGGTAACAACTGCTAGAGCAAACAAATCAGAATCTTGACCTTTGTAACATATTAGTCTGCTTCTAGTAGAATTTAACCTCTATTTTACCTTCTGTGCTGTACTTCCTAGAATTTACTGATAGTGCTATCCTCTGTTTGCATGAGAAATCTCACAGTCATAGACAGATAATGCAGCAAGCAAATTTATTTCCTTACATTCTTGCTGTGTTTACAAATTAGGCAAACATGTATGCTTTTTGACATACAGTTACCACATATATAGAATAACTTTCAGATTTGTAATCCTCTTAAAAACAAAATTTGCTAGCTTTTATGTTTCATTTGGGAAATTGAGTTGTAGTAGTTGTAGCAGAATCAAAGAGAAGCAAAGGGTTCAAACTGGTGGTGGGCATCCACTGTAAATTCACATTCAGTAATTTAAAGATAAAATAGAACTGATGATGATTATTTATCAATTATTTTATGTACCTTTTGTATTACCATGAAATATGCTGTATAAAATTACTCCTAAAATATTGACCAAGTAAATTCAGTCTAACTTGAACATCACGCTGAAAAGTCAATCCAGGTTGGTGACACTTATTCATTGCACAAGGTTAAGTTTTAATGCTGTTTGCGATTATGTGACCCATCTTTCTAATATCTCTGACAGAATAAGAAAATTTTATTATATAATAATAAGACTCCTTTGGATATGCATATATAATTGTTTGTGATCGATTATGGCTTTATGCAAAAAATGGAATCGATTTAATTAATGAAAACAAAAATGACAATTCATCAATATAATCAGTTAATTGTCAAACCACTAGTCTGAACCCTCCTCTTACTTTGGGAAATTACCTTTTTGCTAAGTTGTTTTTTACAAATGTTTAAACCTCCTCCCCACCTTTCCTGGTGTTGTCAAACTATTTTTAGGGTATAAGTCCTTTGGAAGCAAAATTGATCAGTGTTATGAGAAGTATAAAATGTGAGCATGGTCTTGGTTATGCAGAGGGGAGTTGAGAAGTCATTTTAAACCACCGTGTTTTCACTGGTTATTTGGGACAGTATCAGTTACTGACTCTTCATGTAACACTGCTGGTGAAAATATATGTTGAAACTGGATTTCTACACCTGGACTCATAACCAGAGCTCAAATTTAGTTCCAGACCACCAAAATGAGGTAGCAGATTAAAAAATGGAAATTCCTCAAATATTTTATAAAATAATGCACAATTAAAGATGATTTCATATTCTAGTTGCGTTCCATGTCATGTGAGTGACCCTTTGTGAATTTAAACATTACAGATAGTGAAAGTACAAAACTGTGTAGTTCGATCATCACTTATTTCAAACATATTACTAAAAAAGGTTTCAGTAACAAAGTTTTCCGCCAATAAAACCTTTTGTGTCCTGTAAATATTCAGCCTAGTCAGGTTGCCGTGTCTGGTAGAAAATTTTTCCAATCTTGAGCTTTGATTACATAACATTGGAAACTTATACTTCTCTTAATTTGCCTTTAGAGAGAGTTATTGACTTGCCCAAGACATTTAAATAATTCAAAATACTTTCCATCTGGGACATCTCATTCACGAGCTTTAAATTAGGTTCTGGTTATAATACAACATTAAAGTAATAGATAATGTTCATTTTCACCTGCACATATATATTTGTAACAACACATGTTCAGTAGTTAATGCTTGGTTCTCCCTGTAGGGGGCAGCACTGAATGGCTTCATAGTAATTTTGATGGAACTTTTGCTTTGAATGGATTTTCTATTATGCAGTAGTTTGTAGTATATAGTAGATTTTATCAGTTTACTTGCATAAAAATGGTTTTGTGATTGATTGGATAATTTAATATATAGTGAGAGTAAATTATTATATAATAATTTTGCCTAGTAATTTCTTGGTAGTAGTTTTACAAGTTATGTTTATTTTTTGTTCTCTAGAAATTAATAGAAATGATTTGACTTTAGTAATGCTTGCATTGGAATGAAAATGTTATAGATACAAGAAATGTCTAGTTTTATTAATGATGTAGTATTTATATACCTTGTGCATATACCAGTTTGGATTTTTTCCATAGTTGTAGCAGCATTAGTATTAGGTTCCCTAACTGAATGTATTTTGTAAAGAAAAAAGTATTAGCTGAATATAAGATAAAACATGCTTAATTGACATAATGGGTTGTTTTATAGAATTTATGGGTCATAGACCTGTTTAGGTTAGTAAGGGGAAGGTTTAAAAATATACATGTACCTATTATGTGTCACTTTCTCCCCATACTTCTTATTTGAACCTCCGTTTATTTGTATATGTTTCAGAGAGGATGTTGATGCCTCCATATTTTGGTATAGAGAAGATTTGTTATTTTATCCCATTAGCACCTTCATGTTGCATGTTTGTTTGTCTAGGATTGGTGGAAGCCTCTGTTAATGAAAGTGGCCTTAGTTTACCCCAGGAACAGGACCTAGGTGAAGACTCAGAGCTCGTCGATATAGCCAACAAAATCAAGGCTCTGTCCATGTCTGACTCTGAGGACGATGACGAGGAGGAGGCTGGGGTGCCAGAGCATGAGCAAGTTCCTCTGCATGAAGGTAGAGGGAGCCACAGTATATGGTCAATGGCGTAGTGGATTGTTGTGATGTACTAAATGTCCACAGGAATAATTTGTTTTAAAATCACCAAGGCTCACTGTGATTGTGAACTTATTTTTAAATGATTTTGTGCCTTGATTGACAGATATTTCATGCATGATATAGGACAAACTGGTTTAATATGGTTTATTATTTTCTTTTTGGTTTGACAGTTTCTGTCTTTTGCAGTGTTTTTCTAATGTCATTAAATCATTTAAAATGTTCAAAAGAGGTATAATCAAACTGCTCAGTACAAGCATTTATAAAGAATCTTTGAAGGATTGAAAATTTTTATGTCAAGATGGGGGCAGATGGAAGATAGTCTTTGATAATTTTCACACTACAATTTTTTTTTTTTTTTTTGGAAAACCAACAATGCATTCATCATACTTTCAGAATGATGTTTGGCCTCTCATATCCCTGCCAGATAGGCTGTTTAAGCTAGTATATCCAGATTGTATCTACAACTTGTATTCAATACACTATTATTCTTTTGTTTCCTGATGTTATGTGAAATTATTTAAACTTATTCAAAAGTTTTTACAGTATATATCAGTGTTATAAAATGTTTTTACTGTATATGCTTCAGTCATTTTCTGCTAGAGCTTTTTATGGCAAAAAATCCCAAAATGTGATAATTTCTATGGTATAGGACTTCTGTGGGTCCAGGGAGTCTGGAGCCCCCCCCCCCTTTTTCCGCTGCCACAGGACTATAAATACCTTTCTATAAATATTAGTATCTCCTGAAAAACATGAATTATAATAAATTAAAATATTCAAGTGAGTTGATGCTACAAACAGAAAGAGTAATTGATAATCTGCTGAATTTTATAACTGCCTGTGAAAACTCTAGAAGTTCCTTGAATCTTGTGTGAACATAATCTTTTGGGTATAAACTTCAGTTTGGTTAATTTGTCTTGCACTCATTGTAACTGTATTCCTTAATAAAATGTTAAAAGAGTTTAAATGTTGTGATGAAGATATATTTTAATTCCAGCTTCACATATATTTTCATTCCATATATTCATATATAATTGTTCAAATTTAGTGCAGATCACAAACATTTTTGCTGGGTTTTGCTAAATCATTTCACCTTTTCAAGTATATTAATTATTTCAAAACCATGTTGCCTTTTTTTTTAAATGTAATCAATTCCTTCTTTCTTCAGACCAGAGACAGAATTAGTTCATTGTCCGTGGAATCATCATATTCATTGTCTAGCTGATTAGAAAAATTTGATAATTTTTATATTCTCATCATTCATTTGCCATCCACTCAGTAGCCATATGCTATGTTGAAAACTGCCCTGAAAATCTTGATCAGTAAGCAAATCGTTTCATCATTTGTGACAAAACCTCACCACTTACAAGTATTGTGTCACTTACACAATTACCCAGCTTCATATAATGTCCAAAATCACCAAAAAACACCATGTGTCATGCCATTCAAAGGTGTCTCTTTTAACTTTGATTACCAAACATGTCCCAAATTAATGCACAATACATTAATAACATTAGAATCAAGGGAGACATTACTACACATATAGGTTCTGGTTCATGTCCATTTGGTCATTACATAAGCTGAAAATCAATTTAGAACATTCCAGATTTAGTTATATATACCCATTTCAAGGGGGCAGATGTCATTTTTCAACCTTTTTCATTGTGCATGGCCTTGTTTTGTTTGATTGTAATCACAAAAACAAAGTATTTTATCTACTGCTTATTAATTCCGCCAAAATGAAGTTTTGCGGATACTATGTTTTTGACCGGGTTCCACCGCCGCCGCGTTCGTTTCTGGAGAACTCCCCTGAGACTACTGGACAGATTTTTCCGAAACTTACACCAATTATCGGGTCACATGTGAACTGGTGCCTAACCCATTGGTCTTGACCTCTGACCTTTCCTCTCTGCCCAGCGTCCGTTTGTGCGTCTGTTTCCACACATAAACCCACATATCTCGGGAACCGGTTGACCGATCAGGAAAAACTTTTTGTACAAATGTAGCCCTTCCATAGCTTTATAACATACACAAAAAATGGTGGTGCCACCTGCAGCCATTTTTGCACAGTGTCCATCTGTTCATCTGCCTTTGGTTAAAATCACTCATATCTCTGCAGTGGTTTGACTAATTCACCTGAAATTCAGCATACATCCTAGATAGCTTTCTTGATTTTATGACAGGTGGAGCCACCTACATTCACGTTCACGCTGCAGACATCCAAGCTCATATCTCGGGAACCGGTCAACCAATCAGGAAAAAAATTTTACACAAATGTAGCCCTTCAATAGCCTTATAACATTTCACAAAAATGGTGGGGCCACCTGCAGCCATTTTTGCACCACATCCATCTGTTTGCCTGCCTTGGGTTAAAATCCTTCATATCTCTGCAGTGGTTTGACCAAATTACCTGAAATTCGGCATGCTTATACATCCTGCATTGCTTTCTTGATTTTATGACAGGTGGGGCCACCTACATTCACGTCCACGCTGTAGACATCCATGCTTATATCTCCAGACTCGTTCGACCAATCAGGAAAAAGATTTTATACTAATGTAGCCCTTTGATAGCTTTATAACATACACAAAAATGGTGGCGCCACCTGCAGCCATTTTTGCACAGCGTCCATCTGTTTGTCTGCTGTGGGATAAAATCACTCAAATCTTTGCAGTGGTTTGACTTTTCAACCTGAAATTTTGCATGTGTATACATCTTGGATAGTTTCTCGTTCAAATAACAGGTGGCGCCACCTATAATCTTGTTTATGTGGCAGACATCTATTCTAATATGTAACACATGTAACACTATTTCCCCTTGCTACTCAATCCATGCCTCACTTAACCCATCCTACTCTGATTTTGGCGGATACACGTAGTTGCTTGTCGACTACCCGTATTCTAGTTTCAAAATATCATTATTTTATCACACATCATCACTATATATCATATACAGTGTATTTCATTATATTAGCCATTACTCAAATCTTACAGGGCAAAATAAATTATCTGAATGTTGATTGGTCTTTAATTTTGATTTACATGGAATGACAGGTATAAGCAAATTATATGCAAACAAGTTGATTTCTTTCAGATGCTGCCTCAGTCACCATTGTCGGGAGGAAAAGCCCAAAGATACCGTCTCAGGTGAGTTTGTAAGAAAATTTAAAAAAAACAGTACCCGGATGGAAAGCAATCATGGGGCTTGTCAGCTAGTTTGTTAGGGAATCACATTGGCTTAAATTTTCGTATTCACCAACACACCCCATCCAAGCAAAATGTCATATACAGTTTAACTTGTCTTAAAGACCACCTGTCTATAAAGACCACCTTTGGTTGAAGTGAAAGCATTCACATCACTTAAAACAGACCAGTTTAAAAAGACCACCTGCAAATTAAGACTACTTATGACCAGTCCCATGGGTGGTCATTTTACACAATTTTCACAATAATGTCTTTGCCTTGGACAGTTTGGTTCACTTAGACATTAAATATCTTATGAATGTCTTTTGAAACACTACATGATAAATGTACAAGGCTCTGTTGTATTTCATTCATGGATTAATATAACACAGTATACCCATGTTTACTATTGTAAAAGCATCCATTTACCAACAAACATCCTATCAGCAGGGAAGATTACTTAGTTTGCGTGTTACCACAAAGTGGTTGATTAATTCTTCTGTGCTAATAACGTTCATATTTTAATACCTCATGACACAAGTGGCCCTCAGGGAAAGGATCAATAGTTGCGATAAAGGCTGAACCTTTGATCGTTATTGATTCCTGTTCCATGACTGCTACACAATTTAGCATAAGCACAGCAGATCTTGTTGAACCAGTTTGTGGAAAATCTACACTGGCTACAACTATGATGTTAACGAATGATAAGGAATTTATGATTTCCTCACTCAAATTTCAATATTGAAACATATAAGATATCCTTATTCTTGTGTACTTCTAAGCTTGTTATCATTGCTGAGACAGAAGGTGGAAATGGTTACCATTTTGGATATATACCATCAGATGCTTGCTCCAAGAAGAAAGTTTTGGTGAATTGTTTTCATTGAAACTAAAAAAAACTACCTCATGGATATGTACAAGCTTATGGGCTGTCTTGTAAATTTCTGGAGAGATGTATTAAACTGTGCTGATTTGCTTGGAAAGTAGATTTGTTCCTTCATCAGCACCTCTGTAAACCTTTCCTAGCTGTCTTCTTGAAATACTGAATAGAATTTATGTTCAACCTTCACTATTGGCAGGAGGGGAGCTTTGCTAAAAGTAAAAAGTCCTGACAAAGGGTTACAGTGTGACAGTATAAAAGTACATCAAGTGGTCATAATTGTTTGAAAGCAGCTGTGAAAGTCCTTGGATAAACAAAAGTTTGGATTTCTTTTATTTGTGTGAACTCATCCCAGCAAATGTGATGCAGAGTCAGAGAAAAAAATCAAAAAAAAAAACATAAAAAAAACAACTGAATGATGACCTACACGAAATGTCTGAAAAAACAAATTTATCACAAAAGACTTTGCTGTACCTCGCGGAGAAAAAGAAGGTCACAGGGATTCTCATGAGATGGGTTGCTTCACTTGAATGTACTGTACATTCTCAATTAATTTTGAAATAAATAAATAATTACCATCTTGGAATTCCGAAAAAAAACAGTAAAAATGTGTAAAAATAATTTTACCGACATATGGGACGTCAATGTCGTTCATTGATGGGGGATATACAAGAAGTTAAAAATATCTACCTTATAATTTATTGTCTTTATTCCAATTTGGTGACCACTTAATAGTAATTAATTTTCTCATAGGTCAATATAATGGAGGATATTTGAAAATTATCTTCCTGCTGAATTTGCGGTGGTGGAGATTTTCCTGGCAGCCAGTCGGATAACCTTCTCCAGAGACCCCAAACAGCTCTGAGACTCGAGGTGTATATGTTATAAATACAAACGATTTTGAGTTTTTATGGTAAAATCTTGACAGAATTGTCCCTTGAATATTCACATGATGTTTGCAGGAAGAGAAAATTACGCCTCGAGAGATTACACCGTTAATGCCCATCAGATCTGCTGACCTTGCCAGGAAAATGCCGTTCCAAGTGTTTGTAGCCAAGTATTGTTACAACCCCCAACAGTGCTCGCCCAACGAAAACCCAGAGGCAGAGCTGATTTTGAATGCTGGAGATTATGTGTTTGTTTATGGAGATATGGATGAGGTAGGCTTTTTATATCATATCAAGTGATGTGTATAAACCCATTTTCATTAACCAAATATGGCGTGAAGCATACAAAACTGTTAATGAGTGTTATAGATATGATACTAAAAAATTGCATTCGTTTTAATTGGTTCCTTCTTCTTTATTATACATCATGGCAGTGTTAGCCTTATAAATTAACTGTTAATCATAGTACTTTAATATATACCAATTTCAAATTATTAAAGGTTAAAGTACTACTTTCATTCAAAAGGATATGGGTGTCTGACAGGACATTATAGCTTTTCCGTATAAGAACATTCTAAAAGTCTACATTCTGAGAAATTCCAAGCTAATTAAGTTTTTGACAGTACCATAATTTTTTTTTGCAGGCCTAAAATGAGTGTAAACCAAAGAGTCATCATGACTTAATATTTCTTTGGATTGTCCTGGAACTGAATGCTAAAATGTTTATGAAGGTATATGACTCCCTCCCCCCCCCCCCCCCCCCTACACACACACTTTCTCATGTTCAGTACCATATATAAGGTCTTGATACATTTTGTTATAACATAAATGTAGCCCTAAGTAATAAACCATTTATATGTGTTAAAAAAAAACAAAGAGTAACGAATCACTATAATTATAACTTTCCGGCTATTATTCTAATGTCAAAAAATATGACTGTCATTTCAGGATGGCTTTTTTGAAGGAGAACTTATTGATGGCACAAGGGGACTGGTGCCTTCAAATTTTGTTGAGAAAGTTGCAGGTAATTAAATACAGTAAAATTTACCCAACCCAAGAACCACCCTTTGGGTTCTGCAAAGCTGTTCCTGTAATCATGTAGGGTTATATATATACCAAGACAGGCTATCAGGAGAGAACTTCAATTGAATTATCTGGCCATTTTCAGCATTTAATTATTGGTAAAATATCAAGTTTGTATGACAAGAAGTGCACAAACAGGTTATATTTCAGTGACTTGGATGATGAGTTTTCAGCTGTTCTCTTCTCAGCAATATGGATGGGAAATAAACTTTAAAATATTCCTGTCAACAATGTGGGCTGCATGACAGATAAGAGTGCATGGTAACTGGGGTAAAATTAGCTTGGGAAGGTAACTTCAGTTTATTATTGTGAAACAAATCACTTGGAAAAAAAACAATACAAGTAACCTTTGACAAATATTTTCCATCATTTTCTGTATGCCTTTTTTTTAAATTAATATTAAAATAAAAAAAATAATACTTGTAATTGAGGATTTCTGGTTTTCAGCATTGTGATTTTCTTCCATCTGTTACTTATTATTTTTTTTTCAGATGAAGACTTAGAGGACTTCCATGCTGCAATGGCTGTAGGTCAAAGGTCAGACGTGGAGAGCCAGAGTTATCAGGACCCAACACTGGAAGTAAACAGCAGTGATGAATCTGAGCAAATAGCTGCCGACTTACCAGGTATTGAAACTTTCAGTATTTATTTTCATCATCAGTGCAACTGGATATTTATATACCTGTCATACTGAGACAGTGTCATGCACAGCAAAGGGTTGTTCATGTGATAATGAGTATTTAAATGGTTAATAAGTTCATAGCACCAAGGTTATGTAACTCAGCCTTTATATTATCTTGTATACATGTAATGTAACTGTATTGTGCTATATCTGTTACTCCATGGCTAGTGTTCCATTAATCTTTATGTATAAATATATTAATAGTAGTGTAAATATTAACATTGTGATTTCCAGAGGATTCTGTCAAGTGTAAGAGTGTAATGAGTGACCTGGATGACATCACAGAAATCGACGATGATTCCATGATGATGATGTCACTCAGCAGTACCGTCCAGGTCAGCGAGATCGATACAAAGCACAAAGGTAAAATCCAGCCCATATTTCATAGTTAAGCTGGACAGAATGCCCATCCTGAATGTGGATAAAAATCAGTATTGACTAAATATATAAAGTGAGATTTCTTATGAGTGATCCTGCATACTGAATGTGGATCAGGCAAAATGATTCACTTACATGTTGGGAGGTTCGAAGTGACGCATGGTATCCTGGACTTATAGGCATAATGCCTTTCTGGTACATATGAAAATCTCTCACCACGCATTCTGTATTCCACATTTTGCATTCCATACATAAGGAGTCTTAGGCCAAAAAAAATTAAAGGTATGGTTCTCAGGCACCGCCCGCATCAATTTCAAACCCCCGCATCAAAAATTTTTATTTTGATTTTCAATAAAAACTTTCCAATTTTGAGCTGCTGCCGCTCTGACATTTCTTTCAAGAAGTTAAAACCATACAATTTCCTTTGTTTTGTAGTGCTTTTACTTATTTAGCAAAATAAAACTGTTATTTTCATGCTTTTCTCTTATCATTTAACATTTTTATCGAAACATGCCAAAAAATTTAAAATAAAAAAAGCGCCCGCCCGCATTGATTTCTGAAAAAAAGTGCCTGAGAACCATACCTTTTTTTTATTTTGGCCTTAGCTGTATTCTTTTATGTCCAGTTTAGAAATGCTGAGCTCCTCATTAAAACATGAACGTGGACAACACTTTCAGGGGAATGTGCACATCAGTTTTCAGCACTGATTCAGTGATGAGTGAATTATTGAAGTGTTAACATTTGTGTAACAAGAGCTTTATTGAATTGCATTTTAATGATTGTGTTAGTTACCTTTGAAACTTAACTGTTTGAGCAGGAGTGGTGCAGATTACTTCTCAAAGACACACTAAGCCAGCAGGAACACTACATATTTCAGCAGCTCTTAATTTGGTTTATTATAACTTGTCTGTGGTACACATTTTAAAGATTGTACCCATTTTATTATACAGCCATTGATAATCATTTTTCATGTTATATGTCAAATTATACATGGTTGAATATATGCCTTATTGTCCAGTATAAAGTACTCATATGCAAGATAAAACCAAACTGATCACATAATTACTTATATCATTGTCTGTATATTCCCTGCATGAGCTAACATGACCTCATCAAATTTCCATGACCTCATTTACTAATCATGAGCTGTTTGACCCTTCACCACCCACTGTTTGACCTTTCATGACCCACTGTTTGACCTTTCATGACCCTATGTTTGACCTTTCATGACCCACTTTATTGCTCATGACTTCTCAAAAGTGCAGATATCATCAGCTCTTTCTAAAACTAAATGTTAAATATTTAATTCTAAAATTTTGATTAGAATTATTATTTAAATTCTCCTATTTGCATATTCTTATTAGGTTTAACACCAAATTTCAATTTGTTTCAGGAGTTCCTGCTCCAAAGAATCTTCAGCTTGATAGACAGCTGAAAAACAGTATAATGATCAGCTGGACACCCCCGGACAACAACGGGTCACATGACATCCAGGCGTACCATGTGTATGTGAACGGGGAACAGATGTGTACGACCAAAGCCACAGAGAGGACAAAGGCTCTGCTAGAAAGTATTAATAACAATAAGGTAATGAGTCATTCCATATACCTGTTCAATAATGATTAGGTAATCAGTCATTTCTCACACCTGCATCAATAACAATAAGATAACAAGACATACCTTACATCTGTATCAATAACAATAATTTAATGAGTCACCCTTACACCTGTATCAATAACAATAAGGTAACCAGTTATTCTTTACACCTGACTCAATAACAATAAGGTAACCAGTCATTCCTTACACCTGTATCAATAACCATAAGGAAATGGGTTATTCTTTACACTTGTATCAATAAGGATAAGGTAATGAGTCATTCCTGATACCTTATTTTCTTTAAACCTGTATTAATTTTATTACATTTATTATATTGTTATTATTTATTTTATTATTATTGTTATTATTTATTATTATTATTATTATCATAAAAATAATAATTATTATGATGATGATGATGATTATTATTATTATTTTTATCATTATATTTCAGGCACAAAAGGTTTCTGTGTGTGCTGTGTCCTCCAAGGGGCAGTCCAAACCAGAAGAATGTGCAATGACAATAGGAAAAGGTCAGTAAACATCCTGCCTTATCATCATGCAAAATGAACCAAATAGGGCTGAAATTGGTACAAAATTTTGGACTCATGTACCCAATAGGCATTACCCCACTTGGACTCTAGCACTCATTACCAAGACAATGCTGTAAAGATAAAACAGACATCTGTTTACCGATGCAAAATATGCATAAATTTGACTTCGTTACAGCTTAACTTTATCCCAACGAAGGAATAGATATATGTCATAACATGACCTCTGTTGATTTGACTAGCATATATTTAGAGCCCTATGCCAGGCTACAATAATGAATAAATATGCCTACAGACTGCCCACATATTTGCAGTAATATTCAGATATTTATGTTTATACATGAGTACTCAAGTCCAAATTTTGGACTCAAGTTCTTGGTTAGTATTACCCAGACCCGAGTACTCCTTTCAGCCCTAAAACCAATCAAAGTAAATATTAAATATCAGATGCTAGTTTATAATGTATTTGGAAAATGATCTGTGGCTTGAGTTTTTGTCTATCAAGGAGCAATATGTGAATTTGTTAATATATAAACTTACATTAACATTTACAATATGATGTATGTTTGATGTTAACTGATTTACAGCAGTTATATTAAATCTTTTAAATGGACAATTTTTGTTCCAGGATGTAGTCTTAAAGGTTTTAACATGTTTTCCATGATTTCCTTCTGCTTTTGAACATTATCATCAAATATCCAGAAAAGATTTATTTTTTTTATTATTACAACATTCTGCATGGAAGCCTGCAACAGAGGAACACATCTGTTATAGGCAGGGCTTTGTTCCAAATATAAAAATATGGAAGAACAACTACAAATATGAGATCTAAAGATTTGTTTTGACACTTAATATAAGGAATTCTTGTAAATATTGCTGCTTTATTTATCTACCAATGTTCATGTATATACTCCACAGATGCCACCCTTTCTCCTACGGATGTTCGAGTCACCAACATCACCAATAACTCTGCCATTATCTGCTGGTCGCCTAGCAACAGTGCATGGTATCATGCTATCATTATCAATGGCAGAGAGGTCAAGGTCATCAAGCCAGGCATCTTTAAGTGCTCTTTATCAGGTGAGAAGGTTCAATAAAGAGGGAAAATATATAGTAATTTGAGATATAGTAATTAACAAGATGTAAACAAAAAAGTGTGTTATTGAAAACTTAATTTAATGCTTTGTCAGTACATGCTTTGTGTAATTTATAAACTCTTGTATGTGGCTGTGTTTAGCCTTAGCTTGTCACCATCAGTATCTTTGTTTATCAATGACCTTGGTGGAGTCTGATGTAAAGTGATCAGCTCCGGCTGTCTGTCTTTCCATCCACCCAGCTTGCTGTTTGTTTGGGTTATAATGGTCTCTTGTAAGTTTATACCTACCAGGAACTGTCAAAATCCCAAAGTTGAAAAAACAGTTATCATAATAATCCCAAAGGTTAAGAGTTTATAAAAAAAAGTTTCATCTAATTTGCATATCAGTAGCTGTTTATTGTTATATATATTATTGTATTATCTGGCCACGCCTGTTATCATAGGCCTCAGCCCCTGTGATATGATGTGAGATGGTTAACCTGTTTGCTGCCAGTTTATGTGGGTTATATCAGCCTGGCACATGACCTGTATCAGAACAAATGAGTGTGTATTGGTAAAAATTGATAAGCCCAGGACTCAAATTGATAGAGGAAATGTTTCTTTAATATGCAGTCTGCAAATAAGGTCACTTCTTTTCAGAATATTATCAATCTGTTGTGTTCTTTGCACCTCGATCTGATTACCGCATGTTATATGTTATTTTCAGGTTTGTTTGCGGAACAAGAATACCATGTGGTTATCAGGGCACAGAAAAATAGTACTCCTTTGGGAAGCAAGGTTGCAGCACTAGACAGTATAGCAACAGTGGACTTCAAAACTACATCAGGTTGTAAGTACATTCCATAATTGTCCCTAGTATAAGTGTAAATAGGTGGGTCCAGCATGATCACAGGGAGTTAACTAACCTTTCTCCATAACCCATACTGTTTCAAACGTATTGTGAGAAATCCAAATTTTCATAAAAACGCAGTTTTTAAATTTATAAATGGCCTGATACCTTATTTAAGACTGATCACAACATTTTTAGCTCAGCTGACTAAAAGTCATCGGAGCTTTAGCGATCACTCTTTGTCCATCTGTTTTTCCATCTGTCCGCTAACAGGACACACTTTGTACCGTTAAACCTAAAAGAATTCTGAAAACCTTGGGAGGTAAAAAAAATCTCATTTGAAATGGGAAGTTAGGTCACTGTGGCATATATCCTCCAAGCTATGGGGATCAGATAACCTCCCCAGAATAATTAAAAATTTGATTCAAAAGCTCCAGTATCTGGATATATATATCGAATGCATTGATTGCCATGATTCTTTCCATGCATATTGAACATGGAGTGTTTCATTATTTTCTGAAGACTCCTGTATTTTTTTTGTTTTGTTACACATTTTTCTCTATTCTTGAGATATTCAATGATGGCATTCTGTCTGTAGGTTTACCAGATGCACCACTGGAGGTCCAGGTGGAGACAGGTCCAAAGGAAGGCACTCTCTTGGTCACATGGTTACCAGTTACCATAGCAACTGGTGGTACCTCCAATGGGGCCAAAGTCCTTGGTTATTCCATTTACATCAATGGTAAAAAGGTCAAAGACCTCAATAGCCCTACAGGTATGATGTCTTCAAATACTTGACTATGATTAATGCTTGACTATGACCATAAGATAAGTCCATTTGATTTGTTCAGAAGCAGGCACCTTGAGCAGGACAAAGAAACGAAACAAATTCACAGACAACTCATATTTATAGTGTATATGTAAGGACTGTATTCCCATCAAAATCTAGTCAAAACATTAATTTTGGAAATCTGATTTTTAGTAAAGCATCTATCACACCAGACCTACTTAGAGTTGGGTATTGCAGCGTAAAGAGTGGGACAAAATTAAGCTGCATACTCATGAAAAAAAGTGATGCTATGTGCAGGATCCGTGTAGTCCCTGCATAGGTAATAATGCATAGGCTGGAATACGATGACGTATGTCATCAGATTGACATAGGGTAGCATACTTTTGCTTAAAGACATGGCGTACAGTATTGTAGTGTTGCGTAGACTTGGGTAAAAACTACATACTCTCTGCATCCAGTGCTCTATGCCGACAGTACCCAGAAAAAATAAACAGGTTTAATTCTTTGCATCCATCTTGTGTACCCCTTTGCATCCCTCGGCATATTGCCATGTTGGCCAGAGTAGGCACAGCGTAAATTCAGCGTAGTTGGTACACTACACTAAGCAACTCTACATAGGTCTGATGTGAAAGGGGCTTTATAGACCTAAAAATTCTAGGAGATTTAGTTTTCTGTCTGAAAGTGTGTAAGTCATTGCTTGTCAAAACAAAACCAGTGTATAAAAAATACAAAGGCCCAGCTGGGTGTTGGGAGATCATTGGTATTATAGGAATTTAGATTTCTGATAATGTTGATTGCTAACTGAAAATTCTATTACTTTCTGTTGCAGATTAGTTTATAAGTGACAGATTATGTTCTACGTGATGCCTTTATTCCTCACACATTAGCAGAAAGAGAGTTTATTAGTCAACAGATTAACAATTACAGTGGAACACAACCTTGGACCACTTTTACAATTGTGACCACCCCACAATCATGACCACATTTCTTTGTCCTGAATATATGATCAAAGTAACTTAAAATTTCTCAAATACGGAAACCCCAAAATAACAACCACTTTGGTAAGTTTCCAAGGTGGTCAGAATATAGGGGTTCCACTGTATGTATATCCAGTCAAGCAGAGCTACCATACATATTCAATCATGCAAATTAATGTACATTGCAGGGGACCACACTTTGCTGGAGGCCATTAACCTGAAGGGGGTTATCAACCCCAAGCAGCTCACTGTCAGAACTAAAGGTCCTGAAATGGAGTCTCCAGACTCTTACCCTGCCCCTCTGACCCGCCCCCTGCTTCAAGAGATCGTCAGGTCCCAGCTCTTGGCAGATAACCCAGAAATGCAAGCACAAAATACTAAGGTTGGAGACTTGTAAATATTTTTTTTAATTACCTTTATATTTGACCTTGTCCTCAATATGAATTATTTCCTTATACACATGACCTTAACCTAAAATGACATCAGTATTTGAAAGACCTGCAATTAATCTTTTAAGTTTCAGTATGTTTATTTGTTGTAATATTTAGGGTCATTCAGGTAAAGTAGTATTTAGAGGGAAATTACTTTATTAAATTTAAAACTATGCAATCTTTTAAACTTATGGTAATGATGTCAGTGATAAGATTGTAAGACTCTATCTCTAAATATGGCTTCCATAATTTTTAAATGGTCTTTGTTGCATTTTCAGCCAAACATGGCAAAAAGTAAAATCACATCAAGTCAAGAAAGAACCAGTCCAGTGGTGACATCTATTGCCAGTCCTCCGACTTCAGTACCCAATGTCAAGGTTGTTCACCAGGACAGGTCAAGCCCTTTGACCAAAAGGTCAGTAGAGGAGCAGAGCAGGGCCAGCCCAGTGGTAAAGGGGGTCAGACAAGATAAACCAGTGGCTGTCACAGTCACATCTACCTCAGTAGAAACTACACCAGAAATAGGCCAGGCTACCAAGGAGGCAGAACCTGCCAACCAACTCAAGGTATACACATGACCTTAAACTTTATATTTGACCTTGACCTGAGTATGAAAAAACTTTGTATACAGGACCTTGACCTTTATATTTGACCTTGTCCTCAGTATGAATAATTTATGTATGCACATGACCTTGACTTTTATATTTGACCTTGACCTCAGTATGAATAATTTATGTATACACATGACCTTGATCTTTATATTTAACCTTGTCCTCAGTATGAATAATCTATGTATACACATGTCCTTGAATTTTATAACTGATTTTGACATCAGTAGGAATAATTTATGTGACAGAGAAAACACTAAGACTGAAGCTCCTGCCGGGATCAAAGCTGCTTTGTAATAAGTCTTGCATTGTAGTTTTTTTATCAGATGCCCAGAGAAATGCTATTTCTGGATTACTCTGTTCACATGCTTGAAGTACCTCAAATCAAGACATTTCACAGAACTGTCCACCTTTGTCATATAATAAATGTCATTTTCATTCAACAGAGATTGCTTAATATAGACGTGGTTCCTGACATTTAGAGACATCACTCAGTGATACTGATAACCACTTAATTACTCAGCTTTCAGCTAAAGCATTATATAGGAGAGGCTTGGTAGATTTTACTGCACCATTTGTTGTTATTTTTATTTATTTTATTACAGGCATCTAATGAGCATCAGTTGTGCCTGCTCGGTGAAGTGAGTGAGACGAGTCACTCCGAGCTCTCTGATATCGCTGAAGAGGAGGAGGAGGACATGTTGTCCAGTGTGGCCTCCAGGGAGCACCACCAGTCTGGACAACCCATCTCAAAATCAAAGGTTGGTTCTTTCTGCCAGTGAATTGATTTTAATCTCAAAATAACAAAGGTGAAATAAAACATAATTCTTATATTAGGAGAAGGATTTATTAAAATTTTTGTTCATAGGAAAGAAATGTTTAGAAGTAAAATTTGGGCTCTGTATCAGAGAGGAGAAACATAAGTGAAGTTGGCAAGCAGTTTGTTTAAAGATATGCTCATGTAGTGATAAATAAATTGCATTTCAAATTTTTATGCTCCAGCCACAAAGTGGCCGGGGCATATAGTTTTACCCATGTCCGTCATTCTGTCCTTCCGTCATTCCGAAATCAAACAGTTGTACGGACTTTTTTTCACAATGCCTGCAGATATTGGCCTGATTTTGGGTGTGTGGGCAGATAATGTCCAGTTACAGATCCAGTTTGTGTTTCCTCCCGGTTGACCTACTTTTGACCGTTTTACAGCTCCTAAACTTAGAAAATTTCATGAAAAATATAAATTTTCATGACAAATACACATGTACGGACTTTTTTTTTGCAATGCCTGCAGATATTGGTCTGATTTTTGGTGTGTAGGCAGATAATGACCAGTTACAGATCGAGTTTGCATTTTGTGCTGGTTGACCTTCTTTTGAACGTTTTACGCGTCCTTAACTTAGAACATTTCATGAAAATAGAAATTTTCATGACAAATACACATGTAAGGACTTTTTTTTCGCAATGCCTGCAGATATTGGCCTTATTTTTGGTGTGTGGGCAGATAATGACCAGTTACAGATTGAGTTCACGTTTTGTCCCAGTTGACCATCTTTTGCCCATTTGACTGCTCCTGTACATAGAAAGTTTAATAAAAAATAGAAATTTTCATAACAAATGCATATGTACAGACTTTTTTTCCTCATGATCCCTGCAGATACCACCCTGATTTTTTATGTGTGTGCAGATAATGACAGTTACAGATCGAACTTGCATTTTGTCCCGGTTGACCTACTTTTGATTGTTTTTACTGCTCCTAAACATAGAAAATTTCATGAAAGACAGAAATTTTTATGGAAAATGCACATGTGTGGACTTTTTTTCACAATGCCTGCAGATACTGGCCTGATTTTTGGTGTGTTGCTTAATAATGACCCGTTACAGATCAAGTTTGCATTTTGCCCTTGTTAACCTACTTTTGACCATACGACACCTCCTGAACTTAAAAAAATTTTCAAAATTTAACAAATGTTTCTAATTTGCCCCAGGAGGGGGCATTTGTGTCATTCCGACACATCTAGTCTTAATAATGAGTGATCATATTTATTTGATCCTGTAATAAATGCAGGGATCCCTACTATTATGCCATAACATTAAAGGGGATAGGTGTCATGTATGTTTTAGTTGTTTACAGAAATATCTTCTGTTTTAGACACCTGCATATATAAATTAATGTGCGTCTCATAATATTTCAGCATCCTGCAGATTCATCAAAGGTCAACCCATCAGGTCAGCCCCCGGTCAAACCTAACCCCATTACTAGTCATCCAGACCACACTCAGTCACCACAGAATGCAGCCAGTGATTCCACCAAGTCACCGAAGACCACCATCACACCAAAAATGGTTGAGGGAAGTCCCAAGCTGGCTGAGACTGGCTTCATGCCCATAGATAGCCCCAGAGGGGTTGCAAAGCCTGATGGGAAGCCTGGGACAAAGGTCATTGTAGAACCACAGCCTGTCCCTTCCCAGCAGCCCCCAGTCATGATGGTGCCACAGATAGGTAAAGCATTTAATTCTATAAAGAATGTTAAAGGAAGGGTCTGATCATTTGATTGGTATCTTGCATCTGAACCTAAATAAGTATTTCTTCAGTTACTAATTAAAAATTTTAATGGGAGAATGAAAGAGATGGCAAATTGCCAAAGATTAACTGCTCAGGTTATTGCTAATATTGCAAGTGTTTGATTTTTGCATCCACATGAAAATTTGGATGGCACTTACTTAGGTAAAAAAATTGAATTTATCTGACCAATTTGATCTATCATTATGATAAATAATAATAGATTGCTTAAAATTTTTAGCTCAACTGACTATAAGTCATCTGAGCTATAGTCGTGGTCCATTGTCCGTTGTCCGTCCGTCTGTCTTGCCGTCTGTCCGTCTGTCCGGATGTCCGTCCGTAAGACTGGCACGTTTCGACACCATTGGACTTATGAATCTGAAATTCACTATACAGTTAGATGTCCCCTAAATCTCCTACCATGCCAAAAATTGGGTCAATAGGACTTCGTTCCTTCGAGATATTAAGGAAAAACCTCAATTTTTTATTAGAAATCTATTTTCACACTTCAGGACTGCCTTATATCAAAACCACTCATCTGGTTTTCTTCATATTTACCATAAATATTCCTCTATATAGTTCCTTTGTACATGCCAGAAATTAAGTCAGTATTATTTAATTTAAAAAAGTTATGGGCCCAAACATAATGGACTTTGTAAAAAAATCAGGAAAGATATTTGGTCACTTAAGACCAAAAGTGTTAAAAGGTAGGGACTTTTTTTCAGTAATACAACTTTAATTGAACAAAATTTAATTGTATACCAAAAATTAGATCAAAATCTGTTAAATTTTTTTAAATATTGGCAAAAATATAAAATTGGTACCTTAAATTTTGCCCAAGTTTGACCATGGCACGTTTTTTTCCTGTCAGTACTGTGGATTTAATTTTCACAGCATGTTTTTGTTAGCATTTTGTCTGTTAACACCAAAAATTTGAAACTAGTTGATCAAAAACTGTAGATTTTATTCAAGTTTTCAAGCACCGTGTCACATCAAGTTTACATCAAGCTAGTGTTATGCAGTTTGCTAGAGCTCAGCTCCCCAGCTTCAGCTCTAAGTTCCTTTAATTTAGCATACAGTTAGATGTCTCCAAAATCCCCTACCATGCCATGCACTGTTGATATAATTTTCATATCATGCACACATAAGGATTTCATCTTTATAGTTTAGAAAGCTGAAATAAATTGGCCAAATATTGTAGCTTTTATTATTGTTTTTATGAGACCATGTCAGACCCAGGCTTAATTCAGCCCCTCTTCAGTCACCTGTATGTTGACCTTGTTGACCTTTTATCAGTTTATGCATGCTTGAGCAAAGCATACACTGGGGCAGCCAGGCAGCTAATGCCCAGCCACAGTTGATCCAGGTGTCCAACCCAACTCATCTAGTAGTTGTTTTGAAAAACAACATAACAATAAACAATAAATTAATAATTTTCTATTGGTTTTTTATAACAAATTAAAGAAAAATTAATAGAAAAGGAATTTGTTAGTTGATGAGTAACAGAAAATTAACTTGCAGTTACTGATGATGTAAGAATCTTGTATAGAATGTCAATGTAATTCCAAATAACACCATGCAGTCACCTATGGTATTTTTCAGTGAAATTTTAATGATAAAAAAATAAATCATATTATTCATTACTAATCATTAGGGATCATATGAAGGAAATTAATGATGGACAAAGATGCAGTTGATAAAATTAATCTAGATTCCTACTGTGTCTAGTGTGTAGATTGATGTGAAAGTAGCCCAAAGTGAATATATTACATTTATTTTTTTTAATATAAATAAAAGCCATAAAACCAGGTACTTATGATCATTATTTAAATTTGTGAATTTTGTATATTCCGGATTCTCAACATCATTGTTTGGCTAAAACTGAATAAATACTAGACATGGTGCAAATGCTTTGCAAATGTTTTTGAATACGAATATGAATATGTACTGCATTAAAAAATTTTATTGCATAAGAATGGGAATTCAGGTAAAAATGGAAGTATTTGAATACCAGTGCAGATACTTTCAAAATGTATTCATGAATGCATTCATGAATATATTCTATGATATTATTTCAATAATAATTTCAGTTCTATTTTATTTTAAAAAATCATATGATTTTCTTATTATTTTTTTTTTATTAAAAATTATATTGGCACAGTATTTGTTATTAAGTTTTAATAAATAGTTAAACTCTTTTATTATATGTGCTGCTTATAAGTTATATGGCCAAGTCAAAATCTGTGTGACAATAGCACTCCATTTGTTAATAAAATAAATGAAATCAGTCCTCTTCCCTGTCTCCAAAGGTACTATCAAAATCATCAATAAGCTAAACACCAACAACTCATAATAAAGCTTATATTTATTACCACACAAAACAAGCATGTGCCTCTTTCCCAAATCATATTTTTTATCATATATAACAGCTGAGCGCCATGACCCATGGGTCCCTTGTTTTTTTTCAGAAATCACAAAGGATAGTAGCGGAAGTTTAACATCTGGTGCTGAAAACGCTACTGACGATGATGTCGATGCTGCCAGCAGCACTAGTGGCGCCCCCTCTAGTAAGCCATCACCCATGTCACCAATCAGAGAATTTTATGTTACTGACAAAAATGGGCCGCATCGGCTCAGAAACACAGCTCAGGGTTCCCATGGTGCTAAACGTGATATAATAGATGATGAGGATTTTAATGGGTATGTGCCACCCCCTGTTGGGAGAAACATGAATGATCATTCTGATAAAAATCACAGAAAGGATCATAAAGATCGCCCATATAGTGCTGATAGACAATTTAGTAATGATATCCATAACAGGTCAGCTGACCGTAATCGTCCAATGAGTGCCAAGCATGAACGTTCCGAGAGGTCAAGGGGTAACCAGGACAGTCACAGCTCTGACAAAGGGTCAAATGTGCATAGACGAGAGCACGAAGGTCCTCAGAGGAGCCGCAGTCGTAAAAAGCAAGATGGCCACCGAAGTGATGGTCGCCGTAGTGATATTAAAAGTCCAAAGTATTACAGCACAGGAGAAGATAGTTACCACGAACTAACTGATAATGATGCTATTTTGCCCAAGAAAATAAGGGATGACATACCAGACTCTGAACTAATAGACTTTGAAGATGATGGTGGGGAATCCCTCGTAGACAGTATATTAGAAATTCAGGAGGATGACAACAGGGTGCGCATATTCATAGCTCTATTTGACTATGACCCAGATGTCATGTCTCCAAATATGGACGCAACAGATGAGGAGTTACCATTCAGGGAAGGCCAGCTTATCAAGGTCAGTTATTTTACTTTTAATTTGCATGTTTACTTTTATTTCGGTAGATATTGTTCCAAGAATGTGCTGTTCATTTAATGAAGATTTGCAACTGATCCAGTCACAATTCACTCTTTGTAAACAGTCAGCATATCAAGTCTTTGGTAACAAAAGCAATCTTTGATGCTGTTCATTACTATGTGAACATCAGCGTAAAGGTACAACATGTGTATTATCTTATGCTTAGGCAAAACTACCCCATCAGACAGACTTACTTTTTTCCAATTCACCTGTTTTACTTGTTGTTATGTTTCAGTGTGCACCAGGTGTTGTATTGGCTTTGTTCATGTTTTGCTCTACTGATTGCAACCTATCCAAGCTTGTTTCCAATTATGTATAAGAAAAATCAAACAGATTAAGAGCAAAACAGTGGCAGATACCATAATATTTTAAGTAGAAAACACCAGTTTCCATGTATATTAAACATATCTGGTATATGAATTAGTCCCCTTTAGTGAATAGGTGCAAGAGAGGTATAAAAATGCTTAAGGTAATAGCACCCCAGAGATGCTGCTGCAGAAATACAAACTCTGTTAGTTCTGACTGATCATCCAGTCACAGAGTTCTATATAGGGAATCAGGAATGATAGATACAAGTTAAGAAGAGTATTTGCCCTGGCAACAGACATTTTCGTTCCTGAAAATTTACCCCTTTTATTAAGCTGAACAAGTTAGAAGCTTGAACAAATCATATGCACTATGGGTATAATAATACATCATCTCAAAATCAGATATTTATGGCTTTACTTATGTTCGTTACACAATGGTTATGTCACTTTAACTCCTTCACTTACTTATCCAATGTTAGCATCAGCAGGGTTTGCTTGGTTTCACCACCAGTCAGTTGGAACAGACCCAAGAATGTGTAGACCAATAAAAGTCAGTTTTCAAATGTTTCAAACATGGATGCACAATTCAATACCCTACTCTGAGTGGTCATTGTCTTTATAGGTCAAAGTTACATTGCCTGTGTTGCCCTATCTGTTGATTTCTTTTTTTAAACTTATTTTATACTCAAGTCAGACTAGGTCACACAAGGTAAGCTCAGTACAGCACGATGAATCATAGAAATTAACTGATAATAACCCTTGCTAGATTCGACATGAACCTGAATGGGAAATGACAGCAGTGCCAGGATTTCCAAGAGATAATGATGTAATAAATTAATAATAATTGTTTAATACTAATTATGAAATTAATGGTACATTAAAACCTCTTCTAATGACAAACTAAGTTAAGTGACCACCTCAAAATTATAACCACCTTTTCAAGGTCCCAATTCTTTTTTGCTCTGTCTATCAGACCTTGCTTAGATAACCATCCAGAAAATGTGACTGCTTTATTGAGGTCCTGTTTTTGGCCATATTTTTTTATATTTCACTGTAAAAGATCAAATGATTATGAATGTTGTATTTTTTAGGTATATGGTGAGAAGGACCAGGATGGGTTTTATATGGGTGAGGCTAACGGTCGGCGGGGGTTTGTTCCATGTAACATGGTATCGGAGGTACAAGTGGACGATCCTGATATCACGCAGCAGCTTCTCCAGGACAGCAACAAGCCAGGCTCTCGCAGGACCACACCTGCACGAGACTACTCCAAGGAAAACGGATCTGTCCAATCAGGTCAGATACCATAGCAACTTCTGAATCATCACCTAAGTTGTGTTTGCTTATAATCAGGAAGGGTGCTGGTTATAACTTAAAAGAAAATGTATTTGTGTATAAAGTTGGAAATTTGGGTATACCTGTCTGTGAGACAAGTATTAATTTACATCCAAGCTGAATTGGATTTATCGTTAATATCACCTTCATTTACTTGTACTCTATCTGTTTTGTATACTAAAATTTATTTTATAATTTTATGGTTCACATATATTGTATATATTTGTGAGATGTTAAAGTCACTCAAAGATAGTGGTGGGCCGATCATAGAGTTTTGTCGAAAGTCAGTCTGTCTGCTGCCACTTTCAAGTGCTCAATTACCAAAGGCAACTATCGATTACATCATAGTAATGACTGTTTTCTTTCCAGAATGCCTTTATGTTAAAGGCAAAAATGATTCTTCCATTTTTACCACATTCCGCGCTTCATATAATGAGTCTGTGTTCCCAGATAAATTCGTATGTAACTGAGTATGACACGGTAGATGCGTGGACAGTAGACTTATTAAACTTATTATCTGTGAACTGGCAGGGAGCTGCAGAATTAGCGGAGAGTTTTCTAACGAAATGTACATAGCAAAATATGGGCGGAAAGGAATTAAAATACTCCATAAATTCTCCAGGTCTATGCCAATTTTACGAGATTCTCTTAGAAACAATCTATTCAACGGATGCCAGGTGCCGCTGTTTAGGCCGTCCTTTAAAATTTCTTTGTTGGGGCTAACCCGGCCGGTCGAACATTTGGATTTCAGCAATTTTTTTTTTGGGTATGATCTGCCCCAGGCACACCTGGGTCAGTAAAATCTGCCTTCATGTGCTAGAAAAACAGCCCCTTTATAGGCCTAACTTTCTTAGATGCTCTTAAATTCCATTGTGAAAGATATTCGCTGATCGTTAAATTTGATCCTTAAAATTAGTCTTTATACGTTAAAGGATCGTTATACTTGTGCGCGAGAGGAGAATACCTGCCGGGGAAACATAGGTACAGTTTCACAGATAATTGCTTATTTCTTTGATAATTGCATATATTTGTCTAAACCGATTAGTAATCGATCATCAATCGGTTTGCTAAAACCGATGATCGATTATGAAAAAGGAACCGACTCCCACCACTACTCAAAGACCATGACAGCCTAAATATTTAACAGTGATACAGGTGTACAGCATGAAATTTTAGTCCGTTAACATTCCTGTGATTTTTGTTCAAATTCCAGGATATCCCAGCAGAAAGTCATCAACAGCCAGCCCCAGTAACCTTCATCAGTATGTCCCACCTTCTCAGATGAAGCGGATGATAGCGCTGTACGACTACGATCCAGTTGAACTCTCACCTAATGTAGATGCAGAGGTGGGATTTGTTAGATAGGTTTTGCACAACTTAATATTTCTACCTATTGCACAACTGTTGTATGAAAAATGTAAGGGTAAGTTAAGGCAGATTTATTTATAGTAAAAGGAACCTGTTTCTGATAACAAGCGTCATCTTGAGTTTAAAACCTACACTAATAATTTGTTTTGAACTTTGTGATATTTCTGTTCATTCCAGTGTAATTGACTGATCTGCATTTAATTATCATTTCATAATGTTATATGAAATAATAACTTCAGTTAACACTTATTTTGCAATTATTAGTGATAAATTTGAAGAACTTGTTGATTTATTTTCTTCAAACAAAAAGATAAAGGAAATACCTTTTTTTTTGGTTGGGTACATCATTTCAGTACAGCGTTTCTCAGAAAAATATCTTCTGAACAGCCTCGGTCACAAACCAGATTCCAAATTCTAAGGAAAATAATGTTTTCACCTTATATCTGGCAGAATAAAAGGTCACTAAGACCAAATATTTTGTGTCTCAAAGAATTTCTGCCAAGATTTTGATTGATTTAAAATTAGAAGTTTTTTGCCATAAGGGTTATAATTGTGCTCTATAAAGGAAAATCTAAAACCAGTAAAAGTCATTTTAGCTAAAAACAAGTAGAACATATTAAATGTGAAGTTAATACAATTTACATGTCTGTTTTAAGGATTTTCCTTTTGTTGAAATTTAAAGTTAAAAATTTGTAGCCCCAATGATATGATTTGTATCCACTGATCAAAGGACTCTTGGTTTAAAAATAAAACATTTATGGTACTCCCTTTTATTCCAGTTGGAGCTGGCATTTAAGACAGGAGACATTGTTATGATATTCGGGGAAATGGATGAGGATGGTTTCTTCATGGGGGAGCTGAATGGTCAGCGTGGACTGGTGCCTTCCAACTTTTTACAAGAAGTGCCCCTGGATGCTCACTTTGAAGTGAAAACCATTAGTTCTCCAGCCAACTTGAAGACAGGGCACAAGTCTGTTTCCAGCAGCAACAGTTCATTGGCCGATAAAACTGATCAGGTTAGACGTGTAGAAAGACCAAAAGCTGCTCATAAATCTCGCAGGGCATAAACGAAAAGGTTTCTGTAAAGGCCAAATATTCATAATCAAAATGCAACAAATATGTTGGTGTGTACAACTCAAAAATTGTATCAGAATTTAATTATTTTTGTTGGCTCACTCGAGTTTGCCAGAAGATTAATGTTTTACCTGCAGAGTAGACTTGTAATGTTTCAGAGTGCTTACATACATTATATATATATATCATATATATATATGATAGAATGGGTGTGTATATACAAAACTTTCAGTTTCTTAAATATTGTTTTAGAAATTATTGATATTTTATTCAAATGCAAACATGAACATAGTAATGAGTGCGACTCACATGAACAATGTTGATCACATTGGATATATAGATCTAAATCAAATGAGTCATGTATGGATTATAATTATTTTTTAATTAGGGTCTTTTCATATTTATAACAAATGTGAATTACTCTGGAATAAAATAAAATAAGTATGAAAAATATATATTAATTCAGATAAGCACACTGTAGAATTAAATCTATATGAAATTAATGAGAAAAGATAAATTATTTAGAATAGATTTTTAGATATTAAGGATCCTCTGACATGAATCATTGTCTGATTCCTTCACCTTCTGAAATATAATTATGGTATTGAGTTCTGTTTTCACGAGAATCAAACCTCAAACATTGTGTCTACCTCAGCTCAGTTTACGTGTAAGGTGTTTTAATTAGAGAAAGGTATCACCTACAGGTGCCATCAAAATTTGTTTCTAGCAATGTAAATAATGTCTGTGGATACTTGATGTGGGAATATTAGCACAGAAACATCACTGTATATATTGCACCAAAGTCACTTTGTTATAGACAGACATGGTATGATATTATAACCTCTCCCACCCCCGACCCCCCTTGCCAAATGAATTGAGTAGGTGCCTCATATATATATATATATATATATATATATATATATATATATATATATATATATATATATAAATATATAGGTCATACAAATGCCATTTGTATTTGGTATCAACTGTTACTCACATCAACTATATCCAACACTGTATGTTTCCCAAAATCACTGTACACAGATGATATCTGTATCTGATGCCGTTTATGTCCAGTGACATCTAAATTTGTAAATGTTGTTTTGTGCATCTGACAAAATTAAATCTGATGTCATATGTTTTTGACACCATCGGTATCTGACCCCATCTGTATTTGACACCATCTGTGTCTGATACAATCTGTATCAGATATAATCTGTATTTGACACTATCTGTACCAGATACCATCTGTATCTTACCCAGTCTCTATCTTGACCTCATATGTATCTGACACCATCTGTACCTGATACCATCTGTGTCTAATACCATATGTATCTTATACAATTTGTATCTTGACCTTATCTGTTTCTGACACCATCTGTGTCTGAAAGAATCTATGTCTGATACCATCTGTATCTTATGAAATCTATATCTTGACCTTATGTGTATCTGACACCATCTGTACCTGATTCCATCTGTGTCTAAAACCACCCATATCTTACACAATCTATATTATCTTGACATTATCTATATCTGACCCTATCTGTGTCTGACACCATCTGTGTCTGATACCACCTGTCTCTAATACCATCTGTATCTTATACAATTTATATCTTGACCTTATCTGTTTCTGATCCCATCTGTTTCTGATACCACCTGTATCTAACACAATCTCTATCTTGACATTATCTATATCTGACCCCATATGTGTCTGACACCATCTGTGTCTGACACCATCTGTGTCTGATACAATCTGTGTCTGACACCATCTGTATCTTATACAATCTATATCTTGACCTTATCTGTATCTGACACAATCTGTATTTGATACCATCTGTATCTTACACAGTGTCAGTCTGTATCTGATGTGTATATGACACCATGTACACGTTATGCATCTGACACCATCTGTAACCATTTTTGCTGTTTATATCTAATGCCAATAGAGTATAGTTACATGTTAATATGTCACCTGCATCTGACACCATCTGTCTTTGAAACCATCTGCAAATGACACCATGTGTATTTGTCAACATCTGTATCTGGAACCATCTGTAACATATGGTACCCATATCTCATGCCATTAGTGTCTTGTGACATCTAAATGTGACGTCTTCTGTATCTGATACCAAATGTATCTGAAACCATCTGCATCAGACACCAAACATATCTGAAACCATCTGCATCAGACACCATATGCATCTTAAATCACCTGTAACAGGTGCCACTGTATCCTATGCCAGCAGTGTCTTGACATGTGTAAACTTATTTCATTTGTATCCAAAACCATCTGTATCAAACACCATCAGCATCTGAGACCATCTGTTTCTAGTTATTGAAGCAACATTCACCTGATTCCGTGTGAACCTGGCATCATCTGTGTCAGAAAACATATGTAACAGATAAAGATTTTAGATGACACCATATCTCAAACTGTAACTATCTTAAGCCATCTGTATAATATCATCAGTTACCTATCTTGAACCAACTGTATCAGATTCAAATAATTACTGCCTGTAATATATGATTGAGATTTACAGTTAAATAACCTCAGAATGTTATATTAAACTGAAATAAATGCCAGATTTCTCAGTTAACAATATTTTTATAAATCAAATACACTAATACTCATATTGTACAGACAGTATTACATTTGCTGGGCCATGATTGGTCATACCAGTACTTTATCATATAATTTTATGATAACCCAATCACACTACACAAGGGAGGCAATCATTTGCATAATTGACACAATTTGATTGTCTTCAATAATTGGTTGAGGCTGATGATCGGTTTGAACAGCTGAAAATCAAAATTGCTCATAATGTTCCAGTTTTTTTTTTTTTTTTTATAAAGGGAATCATCATTGATAAGTCTGTTGTTGTTGGGCTTTTACACCCGAGCCTGCTGGCTCATCAAGCCGAAGCTTATCCCAATATCGGTAGCGTGAAGCAACTTAGGAGTTAAAACTCCTCCTGGATGGGACACTGGTCCATCGCAGGTTATCTTCCCAGTATTCACTGGTATACCCATTTCTACTGCTGGGTGGACAGAGGCACATTTGTGGTTGGAACCTTGCCTAAGGGTGTTGGTGCGGTTGGGGTCTGACCGGGATTCGAACTCACGACCTCTCGATCATTAGCCCGGCACCTTAACCATTACACCACAACCCCCAATAGTCATCATTGATACTCCTGACAAACAATAAAAATGTAGAAATATGCCAGTAAATGGTGCTTTTATTAAAAATTTTATTTAAATGATAACTTAATATTGTTTTTATTTGAAATTAATTTAAGATGAAATGAAAATTTAGCATTCAGGATATCTTTTAATACAGGTTTAAAATGGAATTTGAAGTATTTCACAGACCAGGAAGATGGCAAGACAGGTCTCATAAAAATGTGTGTGTGTTTTTTTACATGAATTTATCCAGTAGAATAAAATTAAAAATAAATGATACAGTATTATTTTATATAAGTGAGCTAATCATTTATTTATGCTACTACAAATACTTCCATAAAGATACAATTAAATGAAAGCAAGTATGACAAATTAACTGTGTGAAAATATATCATTAATGAAGGATAGAGGGAGTCTTTGGTTACAGAAATGACATCAGGATATAATTCTATACAGTTTATTGTCAGGATCATTTTTACAGGTGTCTTTACCTCAGGGTCTTTTTAGTGTACTATACAGAGGTGGATTCAGGGGAAGGGATTCCACTTGACCTGTCCAACAAATAAAAGCAATGTGCATTTGATTTTACTGTCAGTCTTAAAACTAACCACAGTTAACTAGATGAGCGTCCAAGGACAAGACAAACTGGAAAGAAATATCCATGTTTCAAGGAGTCTCCACTGTTCTTATATCTCTGGCAAGATGCCTGCACCTGTGCAACCATTGGAAACTCAAAATTGTTTTTTGTGAACTTTTATTAAGCTACTCTGGACCCTATCCCTGGATCCACTCCACCCATGCATGCTCTGTTCCTGTGAAGCTTTGGGGTATTTTATGTCTACGGTGTTCATGGCTGTTATTGGTGGGCTCTGAACAGATACTCTGCAAGTACCAGCATGTTAATATTGTTTATTTATTATTCCACTGTATAGCTTATTATTGTTCATGAGTACAGGTGTTGTACATGCATGGCATCATGAGTACATGTTGTACATGAGCTTCTTAGTCTGGGCCTTGTGTACAGGAAGAAATGCTTCATTGATTGTATGAGATTTATAAGTAACCCACTTATTATGAGCACTGAAGGAAGGTATGGTAATACATGTCATTTTTTCATCAAAATATTTAAATTGGTGAATTATATGATTATTATAATAATTTCATTATTATTTTTATTACTCTGTTCCATAATTTTACGTATGTCATGATTCCATTTTATCTGGAAGGTTCTATGGTGAACAGCTGTTTAAATACTAAAATCAGAATATTGTAATCCTTTGGTTGTTAACATGAAACAGGTCAGGTCTTAGTAAGTCTATATGTTATATATTAACAGTCAGTTGATTTACATGCAAAAGCATGTACTGGTACATCAACAATTTTATTGAGCAGAATCAACATTTTAACACTACTTTCTGTCAGCTAAGCTATAGTGATCACTCTTTGTCCGTCTGTTTTGCCATTCATCTGTCTGTCAGTTTACGGGGCACAAATCATAAACACTAAACTTAGAAACTACTGGAAACCCATGGACATCCATAAAATATCTACAAAAGCTCAGTATCTTAATAACTAATTTATCGTTTGCCATGATTCTCTCCATGTATATTGATTATGTAGTTTTTCATCATTTCCTGATGACTGGTGGTGCCACCTGTATTTTTTTCTAATTTTTACCTATTTTTTCTCTGTTTTTGAGACCTTCAGATGAAGCAGTCTGTCCATTAACATGGCACAAATCATAACCATTAGACCTAGAAATTTCTTACTGTACATCCAGGCTAGTCTTGAGCAATCTCCATAGAAACCTAAAATTAGGTCATTAGGTGACCTATATTTTGCATTCTACCGGTGAAACATCTTTGGCAACAATCATGGAAACCTGAAATTAGGTTATGGTGACCTATATTTCTGGCCAAAAACAAATTTTAAGCTCCAAGGCAGTCAGACAGGTTACAAAACTTTACTGTTGGACCTAGAATCTTCGGCCTTGACATCCAGGAATGTCCTTAAAAAAATGTGCATGATCATTTTTATCTCTGCTGACTCCATACAAAAAGGCTATATT
Organism: Sipunculus nudus; assembly: GCA_026874595.1. NCBI lineage: Eukaryota > Metazoa > Annelida > Sipuncula > Golfingiida > Sipunculidae > Sipunculus > Sipunculus nudus. The sequence continues at coordinate 17,795,915 of CM049312.1, read as the reverse complement.
TCATGGGAATGGCTGGACATATTATCATGAAACTTTTTCTTCTTGTTGATTTTAAAGAACTTAAATAGCTACAGTTGAAAGGGAAACCACCTACAAAATTTGGCATTTGTGTGATAAAATTCCTTTTGTGAATGTCTTTCTAGTCAGCTGAGCATCATGACCCATGGTTCACTTGTTTAAGATAACAATGACCTAGTTATGCTTGGAATTTCATATTGATGTCATTTATATTTGTATTTCTTTGATCAAAAGTAAATGCCCACCAAATCATTTCTCCAGCTGCTATTATCAACAAATGTGTACATATATAACAAATTTCATAATATTAATGTTTATATATATAATAATACATATCACAATTGCTACATCAAATATGTACTCCGCCTGCAGAAAGACTGATTAGGCAGACACCAGATTGAAATTCCAGTGAGGATATCTCATAGCTATTTTTATACTGTGGTCATTTTGTATGAACATGTGACATATACCTTTGAAATTCAAGGGAATATAAATACAGCTTGTCTCCAGAGCATGTCTTTGTGTTGTTGATGTTGTAGGCAGCATGTGAACCGTGTGTAATGATTAGTGAACCCCTGTGCTGGTTAATGAGCATGAATGGTGGCTGGTATGGTTGAGTTTTTTTTCAGGACAACTCAAGCTAAAAGAAGATAGGATAGCCATGTTTACATTAACAATAGAATAAGTTTTAAAAAAAAATGCATGGTGCCACTTTGCAGTAATAAGTGTTATCTATGACCTTTGACCTCTGACTTGACACCATTTTCAGTCACACTGCTGTCAATGAAAGGGAGAAGTTGGCACAATCAGTAACTTATCTTTTTTTTTTTTTGAAGAATAATCAAATATTCTTGAAAGACTGCATTATTGGAATTTAACCTGACAATAAATATAGATATATATATATATATATCCTGTTTCATCATTGGTTTCTAGTGATAATTATGAAATGCTCACAATTTAGCATGCAACAATGGCAAAAGAGTACAAGTAATGGTACCCCCCCCCCCCCTCCCAAATAGATTGAAATCTTTTATTCAGACCAATTAATTTTATACCCATGACTTTCTTTATACCCATTCATGAAGTTAGACAGAGAAAGGCATCTCTCAGTTTATGGTTTAATTATTATATATTGATGGTACCATTATCCAATGAACATCTGTCACAAGTTTTACTTGGTCCAATCACCTCAGTGGACAATACAAGTCAGAAATTAAAGACTGTTTGCTCAAATTATAAATTCATTCTTTTACTTCTTGTAAGGTATTTTAATCTTTTTATAAGATTTGGTGAGGATATCCAGCCAAGAAATTGGCAGAAGAGCTGATTCATTCAGTGGAAAGTCATTTGTCATAAGTTACTTTAAGGTATGGTGGTTAAGTGACAGGCCTTGTCACATGATCAGGCCTTGTCACATGATCAGGCCTTGTCACATGATCAGGCCCATGAGATCAGGCATTATCTTTCAAGTACAGGTAAGTATAATTATATGTATGTCTCACAATCATGCACACTTCTTTCAATTAAATTTATACCTTAAATGAACCCATCACTACTCAATAACTTTAAATCCAGTGAGCAATGAGCATTCAATGAAATAACTCAAAATCAAAACAGGCTAAAATAATGTTAACTTCTTTTAACCAACTTATTATGTCATGGCATAAGGGTGATTATGTGTGGAAATTTCAGCGTTTATTGGCAGCATAGGGAACAACTCATGCAAACTACATAAATTGCTGAGAACTGTAATATGTATACTTTCAAAAATGATGCACCAAATGAAACCAATTTGAGAATTCAATGTCACAAGTAAAAAGCTTGCAGTATGTTTTCAAATAAATGTGTATGGAAAAGTTACAAAGTGTTAGGCCCTTTTTATATTAATCAGGGTGGTCATTAAGATATGTTATTTGAGCTAACCTTTACAATCTCATTAAACAGCCCTGAACTTACTGGAACACTTTTTCCTTTTACCTAGATTAAACTGTTAATAAAAGTTGGTCACCTTTCACACTTTCAATTGTATTCCTAATAATTATTGCAATTGGTCTTATATAGAATTAAATTTTTTATGTGAAGATGATATAAAATTGACAGTTTTTATTTTTGATGTGAAGAGGATATGTGTAAAATTCAACAGTATCTTTCTGTTTCTGTGATATTCATTTTTAATCTGTTTGAAGCAGTTTACTTTTCAGAAAAAAAAATTATATTTGCACTGGTTATGATAAATCGATGGGTGTTTTAATTTTTAAAAGTCCTGAACCCTCAGAAGAAGACATTTAATGACATCAAATGTGGAAAGAAAGACTCTACTTCTACTACTTTTTCTAGTATATTTTTTTAAAACTTTACCAGTAGTTGTAATCTGAAAGGTAAAATTTAACTCATAATACATGCATGTTGACATTCATTTGCACAGGAAGAAATCTTAATAGCTTAAACAGCTGTAAAATAATTCTGATGGGTATGTTAAACTGTTTCAGATAAAACCCATATACTCCATGATCCAGTAATGTGGCAAAAGACAGAACTCACAATAAGTAGGATAACTGGAATGCTTCCTCCAGTCACAAGTGAAATACACCTTGCGCATATTAAATATTCAAGTTATGAAGTTAGGTATTGAACATGTCCATAATGTGAGACTTAAAAGGAGATTTACTAAAAAAACATTGCCTGGGCAGCTTAGTATAAATCATTTAATTATCATAACAAGAACACATTAAATCTGATTATTTGTGTTTCCATGATGGGCATGGTGGAAATATTTGTGATATTTCATTTAAAGATTTCGGTGTTTTTCTTTTCTAAGTCTGGTTGTTGTAGCATGAATATTTTTGTTTAATTTCCACGTCACTTCAGCTTTATATCGTGTTTATCCTGCTTTGCTGTTAAGATGTATGATTCCATCTTTCTGTTGCTTTTCTCTCCTGCAAATTTATATATTTAATTTTAACATGAGGAATTTAAAATATACTCTCTGTATTTAAAACATTAATACCCTGTAATATTAGAATATTGATAGAAAAAAATCTGCTCATTCAAACGTCCGAAAATTTGCACATTATCAGCTTTAAGTACTTTTAACTTTTACGCATGAAGTGTTTAATTTCTTTTTGCAGTTACCAATAAGGTCAAGGTCGAGATCAAGGTCAGCCAGCAGACCAAGGTCAAGTAACAGTCCAAGGTCAAGCAGTAGGGCAAGGTCAGTTAGCCGAACCAGAATCAATGAAAGCCCAAGGTCAAGCAGTAGAACCAGGGTCAATGAGGGGTCACGGTCAAGTAGCAGGACCAGAAACAATGAAAGCCCAAGGTCAAGCAGTAGAACCAGGGTCAATGAGGGGTCAAGGTCAAGTAGCAGGACTAGAATCAATGAGAGTCCTAGGTCAAGCAGTAAACAGAGACAGAGCCGGAAACCCGATACCACTGTTATAGAACTGGAGTCATCCGGAACTCAGGTTATTCCAGAACCCATGAATGTAATAAATATGAACAGTGATCCACCCACCCCACCCAAGAAAAAAGGACTCTTCTCTAAGGGAAAAAGCCTGTTTAAGAAACTTGGAGAAAAAAGGTGAAAAATAAAGACACAAGTGGTGTTTAACATGTTTACCATTACTGACAGTATTCACTGGAGCATTCCGTGTCAAGTTAGGCAGGGAAATCAACAACACCTGCGAGGTATTTGTTCAATGTGTAATGCACAAACATTCCTTCTTTTATGAAATTAGTAAATGTAAGGATAGTAATATACCAATGGTCTTTCTTTTTTTCGTAAAATATATACGGTTTAAGTGGTAGATTTAAGCAACTATTTGTGGCTGCAATAATTGTACCAGTCACTGTCATTCATGCGTTCATCAAACCAGACGATGTCCAAAGAGTATTGTTCATTTGGGGGATACACCGTAGCTTGTGGTTAAAGGTTTTGAATTTTGGAGTTGAGTATCACGTGTGCTACAGTGCCAGTGAGACAAAATTGTAAAAAGTCAATAGTAAATTTTTAGGGGCAGATCCAGGAATTAGGAAAAAAATGGAGGGGGGGGGGGTTGTGCAACCCAGGAGGAATAATGAAAACCCTTAAAAAAGATCCCCAGTTCCAGACCGCAAAAATTGGTTTGAAACCCATTAAAGACAGGTTGCAGCGACTGAAAAACGGGTGAGGGGTTGAGACTCCCTGGACCCCCCCCCCCCCCCCCGGGATCGTTTTCTGCTTTTTGGGTCAGTTTCTTCAGAAACATTTCAATTTTATGCAGATATTACATATCCAAATTACATCATACATTACCAAACAAGCTGCCAAGCATACAATTGCCCAGAAACATAAATCCATGCTTATCTTTGATTAGCCAATGTGAAATCGAAAGGTTCTATTATGAGTTCACATTTACACACATTTTATGTGGCACTCACTTTGTACCTCCAGTTTTGAGATCTCATGGTACTCAAAACTGCCAAAAGTATTTTACTTTTAATAACACAAGACGGAATTTCACAGTAATTCACAACATTTTGACATTTCATGTTACTGTTCAAAATAAAAATATCGAGGAAAAATGGTAAATTTATTGAAGGAGTAGGAAAAATAGGGCTGAATTAAAAAGTAGGGTTTTACATTTGAAAATGTGCTTTCAAGAATGTTTATGTAAGGTTCTGTGTAACTGCTCTACATTTAAGTTTTATTTTTACAGACGTTTGATTCAGTTGTTCGATGCAGAGCTAACATCACACTAACGAGTAAAGACCCACTGGGATATTTCAGACCTATGATATTATTCATAAAAAAACATTCACACGCTGAGCTTTATAAGCCTACATTGTTTCTTCTAAGTGTACCTTTTCTCTACTATCTGAACCAGTTCCCAAAAGGTTTAATATAGTTAATTGTTAATTTTGCAGTCCTGTAAGAAAACAGAAATGAAAGGAAACTCATTAAACTAATCAGTATAAGTTTGGCTGATATTAACATATACATATGTCGAAACAAAATTATAAGGTTTGAATGATAAGCATAAGAGTGAATTATTTTGCACTGTATATTTAAAGCACATGCCGCAACTGAAGAGCATCTTAAAAGTATTGTATTTAATTTATATTGTACATTGTTTAAATAACCTACGGTATATTTTGTCTATGGTTTCTATGTTCATACTGAATCATTGGTGTTCTTATTTATTTGGAAGTGGCTAAAACGCCGGCAGGGTGCCGGCAGTTTAGTCCACAGGCTAAACAGCCGGCAGGGAATGTTGACCTTGCCGGCAGTCTAGCCAACTGGATAAACTACCGGCAAATGAATGTATGCTCTGTGTTTGAGTTTCAGTGAAATACTCAAAACTTAACATTATCATTTTGACAATGGGCTGAAAATTAAGTGCTGATCGACTTTCCAAATTAGTTATTTTGCTGCTCCATATGTAAGAATTACCATTTGATGTGCATATTTCTTGCATCATCTCACAACACAATAGGCTCAACATACAGCTTTAATGGGGTGTGGTGTAATATTTATTACCTATGATCAAGAAATAAGCTGTTCCATGAGCCATTTATTTGATATATGCTGAATTGTTTCTTTTCAAACACTGATCATTTGTTTGATCATAACTACACTAGTATGAACATTTGTTTTGCTTCACTCTTAATTACCTTTAATCAAAGAATATGCATGCCCTTTTATATGACATCTCATGAATTGTTTGTACTTTCACACATTACGCATTGTCTGCTCATAAGCATATATAAGCAACTGATGTGCTGACAACTTCAGTTAAATTCCTATAAATATATATAAAACTACCGGCAAGGTCAATTTTTCCTGCCGGCTTTATAGCCACTTAATATTTATTTCTTACAACGTAACTTTAGATGGCATTTAGTATGGTCTGTCGCCTAGCAAACATGTATTGTAATATAACTTTTCGGTTTCACCATCAGACGCTGCCGACTGATATGTACAGCTAGAATGCAGGTGGGAGTTACAGTTACACTTATGTTAAGTCACCATACTAATTTATGTATCTTTCTGGTAAAATTTGGTTAAAATATAACGCCAAACATTCCATGATTCCGTTATCTGGCTGCATTACACATACGTTATGCATGCGCGTAGATATCGCACACGCATATATGGTATGACAGCTTTAATGTGTCAGTCCAATGATAAAAAAAATGAATCATTTGGCAGCAATAAATTTTGTTAGTGCAAAGATATGTAGTATTCTTTCAATTTTATCATCGTTTCTTACAGCGCGTTAGCTTGATTGAACGCAATTTGATTCTCATGCGGAGGCGCCGAAGGGTCGTTTGGCGTGTAATGATTGGCTATAGTTTTATTGTCGCTATCTAATTGGCCATTTACTTTGGCGCCTGAAACTTCAGAAACTCACGTGATTATGCTCTGCTCTATATTATATGATAGTGATTCAGTTACACCGGTGTATTGTGCCAGTTTTCTTTAAATTAATAGTGAAAATAAAAAAGGCAGCAAATATATTTTAAATAAAGGTCGTCCTCGAAGGGCGCTTTATTACAAGGTCAACTTTATGTACCAAAAGCATTTACATGGAAAAATGTTAAGCAATTTTAAACCATGGCAGTGTTAGGGCCTATTTTTAGCGAACCTGTGACCTTATGCGATGGTGCGGCGGCGTCCGTCGTGTGTCGTGCGGTGTGCGTCGTGCGTCGTCTGTACGTTAACCATACTTATCTCAAAAACGGCAGGAGCTAGCATCACCAAATTTTTTGCAAATAGTCAGTCATCCAAAAAACTATATCGGATTTTGTTTATTTTTTTTTCTAACTGCATTTTCTTAGATTTTATAGGGAAAAAGCTAAAAAAAGCTTTAAAAATCTTCTTCTCCGAAACTGTCTAGCCAAATTGTCCAATATTTCACAGAAATGATCCCTGGAAAAATCTTTCTCAAGTTTGTTCGAATGGTTTCAGTTCGGAGATTTTTGGCCGAGTTACAGGAGGTTGAACTTTGTTAACTGTGCAAAAAAGTATATTAAAATTTAAATCTCAGAAACGGCTGGAGCTATCATCACCAAATTTTATGCCAATGTTGGTCCCATAGGTCATGTCTGAAATTGAGGTATTGGTGGCGCCACCTGCATCAGCCTTTGTTGTACGGGGTCATCAGTGCCTGTATCACACTGAGGGCTACAAAAAACTTCTCTGAAACCATATGGCAAAAATGTTTAATATCACACAGAAATAATCCTAGGGTAGTGCTTTCTGAAGTTTGTTCAAATGGTGTCTTTTCAGTGACTTTTGGCTAAGTTATTGGAAGCTTAATTTAGTCATATGCCATAACAGCCCATTTAAGCCCAGTGGATACAAAGATCTTCTTCTCAAAAACCACTGGGCCAAATTCTTAAATCTCACACATTAATTATCCTCAGATGTTGATAATTCAAGTTTGTTCAAATGGTTTTGGTTTAGTGCTTTTTGGCTGAGTTACGGGAAGCTGAACTTAACCAGTTTGCTGTATCTTCCTATATGAGTTATTAACCTGCAAAACGTTTTTCGACTGATGCCACTGAAGCCAGTTTGTTAAATATTTTACGAGAATAATCCCTCTTATAATAATTGTCATTAATGGTTCCAGATGAATGATTTTTGGCTGAATTATGGAGATTGAATTGAGTCATTTTACCATATATGTTAGCTGTGTTATGCTGTTACATCTGGCCTGGCACCAGTTTATCAGCATCTATTACATCATGTCACTAGACATTTAGATTTCAGGTTATCTTTGGTGAATATTGACAAGGAAGATTTTTTAAAAGCGTCAAAAAAATTTAGATTTATGATTGAAATTATTCATCATACCAGGCAATGTTACAATCATGAATGTTCTGCTCTCTGTGGTTATATAAAGACAACTGTATGATGATTATAAATTATTGGTATCCCTACTCAACTTAATTCAGGAATTTGCCATCAGTGAGATATATCTGTATTTTAATTTTGCATTCAGTATGCATCCATAATAATTTTACATATATTCCTGATTTCTTTTTTTTATAAAAAGTCAACTGAAAAGCATTTTGTGTCGGGAAAATAAATTTCAAAGTTATTTCAAGTAGGGACCACTTTTGTGTACAGATGGCAGCATTTGGTTTACCATTGGCAGATTGCCAGTGCCTTGATGTTGGCCATTAGCCAAGATTATGCCAGCTCTATAAATAGTTTTGGCACAGTGCCAGGATTTGAAGAAGCGCAGCCAGGTATAGGTCAAGAGTTCACTCAGTGCAGTAGCTGCATCCTATTTATAGCTTTGGCAGACTGCTCACTGCATTATATTTGGCACCCAAGTTCAGCCTGAATCTATTTATAGCTTTGGCAGACTGCCAACTGTGTCAGATTATGCAACAGGTCAAGAATTCACTCAGTGCAGCCAGGTACAGGTCAAAAGTTCACTCAGTCTAGCCAGGTGCAAGTCAAGAGTTCACTCAGTGCAGTAGCTTGAGGCAGCAATTTGTCACAGGTCACTTGGGGGCAACTGCCTTACTCACCTAAGCCTTCTCAGCCCAGTGCATCAAGCTCTGAGGAAGTTTGACCTGTCTATGCTTCTTTGATGGTATTCTCATTTGCAAGACAGGTGGTGCCACCTACATTGACATTTGCAGTGTATGCGCTTGCTTATTTCTACAGAGGAATTTGATACATCAGCCTAAAATTGGGCATGTTTATACATATCGGGTAGCTTTATAGTGTACAAGAATGGTGGCGCCACCTACAATAATTATTGCACAGTGTATGTCCCTGCTTATTTCACAGGAGGGGTTTGACATATCAGTTTGACATTGGGGATATTTATATATCTCTTGGTTGTATATAAGACTGGTGGTGCCAGCTACAATCATTGTATTCGCCAAAACAGAGTTTTGCGTATACTCTGTTTTCAGTTGGATGCCGTTGCTGCAGCCATTGCCGCATAGGTTTCCGGAGAACTCCTCCATAACCACTGGGCAGAATTTTTTAAAATTAGGAATTATGATCGGTCACGTGAACTGCTGCGCCCTGATTTTTGGTTGACCTCTGACCTTTCCTCTCTGCCCAGCGTCCATTTGTGCGTCTGTTTCCACATATAAACCCACATATCTCGGGAACCGTTAGACCGATCAGGCTAAAAATTTTGCAAAAATGTAGCACTTTGATAGCTTTAAAACATGCACTAAAAATGGTGGCTCCACCTGCAACCATTTTTGCACAGCGTCCACCTGTTTATCTGCCTTGGGATAAAATCACTCATATCTCAGAAGTGGTTTGACTTATCCACCTGAAATTTTGCAGGTTTATACATCCTGGACAGCTTCTCAATTTTATGACAGGTGGCGCCACCTACATTCACGTTTTCTCTGCAGACATCCAAGCTCATATCTCAGGAACCATTTGACTGATTAGGCCAAAATTTTGCATATGCATAGATCTCACATAGCTCTTCGTCATAGGCAAAAGTGGTGGCGCCAACTGCAACCATTTATGCACAGCGTCCATCTGTTCATCTGCCTTGGGATAAAATCACTCATATCTCAGCAGTGGTTTGACTTTTCCACCTGCAATATTGCAGGTTTATACATCCTGGACAGCTCTCTTGGTTTTATTACAGGTGGCGCCACCTACATTCAGGTTTACTTTGCAGACATCCAAGCTCATATCTCGGGAACCGTGTGACCGATTAGGCCAAAATTTTGCATGTGTATAGATCTCACATAGCTCTTAATCATAGGCAAAAGTGGTGGCGCCACCTGCATCCATTTATGCACAGCGTCCATCTGTTCTTCTGCCTTGGGATAAAATCACTCCTATCTCAGCAGTGGTTTGACTTATCCACCTGAAATTTTGCAGGTTTATACATCCTGGACAGCTTTCTCGATTTTATGACAGGTGGCGCCACCTACATTCACGTTTACTCTACAGACATCCAAGCTCATATCTCGGAAACCTTTTTGACAGATTGGGCCAAAATTTTGCTTGTGTATAGATCTCACATAGCTCTTCATCATAGGCAAAACTGGTGGCGCCACCTGCAACCACTTATGCCCAACGTCCATCTGTTCATCTGCCTTGGGATAAAATCACTCCTATCTCAGCAGTGGTTTGACTTATCCACCTGAAATTTTGCAGGTTTATATATACTGGACAATTTCCTCAATTTTATGACAGGTGGCACCACCTACATTCATGTTTACACTGCAGACATCCATGCTAATATGCAACACACCTCACTCTATTCCCCTTGCCACTTAATCCATGCCTCACTTCACCTGTCCCACTCTGACTTCTGCGGAAACACATAGTCGCTTGTCAACTACCCATTTTCTAGTTTTAAAATGTCCTAGTCTGAAACTTGCAGGTTCGAAATGTCCATTTTGCCATAATAATAATGACTAAGGTAGATATGAGGGACTTAAGAGGATCAATATTAAATTTTAAAAATAAACCTCAATTCATACTCCCAAACTTTGCACAGGTTCGCATTAGGCCTGTAGGCCTTGTTTTTTTTTTTTTTTGGTAAATTATAATTGTCTTATAGTTATCGCTATAAATAATTATTTCAGATAAAGAGCGCGTTCATCCTGCAGAAGCCATGGTTAGCACTGTTATTTAAACCTGCAACTGTTACGTTTTACTGCTGAAGGTTTAACTGCTCATGTCTAAAATTGCAGAATTGCGTTCACCAAATGTGAGATAAATGTAAACTCACTGCTAACGTGCCTTGACATGCATAATCATATAAAAATATGTTCCTAAAGGACTGTGGTCAGTAATAAAATGCGTGATTTCCGGAATGCCAATGAGTAAAATTACAAGATGATCTTACATATTTTTTGTTTCAATTTTGCATATATTATTTTTTATAATTATAACAGAAGACTATTTTGCATTCCCGTTCTTGATTGTCACATATGATTATCGATGTAGGCCTACATGAAGTCGCTTAAATTAAATGAAAGGAAACTGTCAAAGATTTAATCAAAGATCCGTTTGGAAATTGTCAATAATTTTCCAGAATGCAAAAACCCAGTTTGTGCACTTTGGTAAAATAGTGAAATATATGCTTCCTGGTGTGCAGTTATGGCGAAATAGAATTATCATTATTGTTAATTTTGAATAAGTTGACTTAATTATTACTGAAGATATATACTGACTTCAAATGGAAAGCTATTTCTTCATTTAATTTGAATTGAATAATTTAATTAAATAAAAAGTCGGAAATTGTCTGAATAAATACCATTGATTTTTATGTGATTGATTATGATATTTACCTTCGTGATTATTCAGCAATTTTCATGTTTACAGGTGATTGTAACTTGTCCTACACGTATCATGTGCATGGTTAGGTACATATTTTAATAATTACAGTGAAATTAATATGTATATCCGCATGATGGCGCAATGTGTACCACCATTCGTATTTCAAATACCACTCACTATTATGACGTCATTCACCCACACTTTTATTGCGTCATTCATCCACGTTCAATGACGTCATTCATCCTCATGGGTATATACGTAATCTGTACATATAGAAAAGTTGTTTTATAATCAATGATGTAATTTGATATTATATATCGTATGAGCTCCTATTTTATATTTGTATTCTATAGAATACTGGTGTGCTACATTGAGTTCTTTATCTGTGTATTGTAAATCATTTTGGATGGATTCAGACATATTATGGGTATTTAATGTCATGTATTTTATGTTAATTTACCGATACGATATATATTTATGTTTGTTATATAATGATTAAATAGTCCATCTCTGGACCCTATCATCCTTTGTTAGATCTGTTGGACGGATATCAGTCCAGCCGTCTAACATAGGACGTTAGGGTCCAAAGATGGACTAATGATGAACCTGCCCATCCATGGATGTGTAGCATGGACTTTGAGCAAGCCCCCCCCCCCCCCCCCCTGTCCATCTTTATTTTTTACCAATTACATTTTATATAGGAAACTCAAACTAAAAAATCTGCAAAGACAGACCGAGAAATTCGTCTAATACACTGGTGTGAATAAAATGCTATATACTTCTAAATTGTTTGCAGTAAACAGATTAAAATAAAACATTTTGGTTATATTTTTAGAATATATATGACAAATAACGTTTACGCGCAGACGCTCCGCCAGTTTTGTGTAACGTGATATCTACATTTCGGCTATAATTAATTATATGTGACGATAAACCGACCATGACGTCTTTTCCACACAACAACACAAGCTTTAAGATGTCGCGAAAAGTTCATGCTGCTTTTTTTTGTCATATTTTATATATTAGTTATTTTGTACACTTTCAGTGAAAGGTTAAACATTATTTTGCCATTCAGACACTCGGCGCAATGCCTTTTACGACCTTTGGGTTAGTGAGTTTTATCCTGGCTTACTTATAAAGAATGTCCACGATATAATAAACATGCAGAAGACTTGCTAAACTTGCTGGGCAGGGTGGTTGAGGGGACTATGTTGAGCGCCAAGAGATGCGCACTACATCTTTCCCCCCACTCTAACGACATCTGTTGGTGATAATTAACACGAATATTTCGGGTCCGTCATTTAACAAAAAAGAGACTTTTGCTGTATATCAAATGATAAAAAGTAAAAGATTCCTGTGTCATCATGATAGCTGGGGTTCATGTCATGTCTCTGGTATGCATCTGCTTTAATAAACAAAACCCGCAATGCTGGCTCAAAGGACCGGAAGTCCCGAACCCCACAGACGACCGTTGCGTACAGTGCGCATGCTCGTGGAAAAGGTCTCTTGAATTCGTGTATATGCGTGGACAGCAATGGGCAACCATGAGCTTTATCAGCTTAAAATTTAAATTTACGGTTAATTTTACAACGATTTATTAGCTTTTTATGTCTGGATCCATTGTGTTTTCTCTGTACTCACATCGCATGTATATAGTGTTTTAAGGTTATTTGACGCGGGGAGTATTTGATTACAGGCCAGTGTTAAATGGTATTGTGTTCACCATTAATTAGGCATCTTTTGTACGTTACTTGGTGTTGTGTGCATGCTGTATTATACCCGTTTCTAATGCTACAGAAATATTCACAGATTGTCGAAAGAAGTTTGTAGAAAAGAATAAAGTTAAAATTGTTAAGTTGATGCGTCTATTTTCTTATTATTCCTAAGCGTGTGCATGGAATATTCCTCTTCTTTTACATTTATTACAAAAGACTAACATGGCTGTTTAAAACGGCTATCGGTGTGTTTGGGTGTGTCTGTGAGATTGTTCACAACATAACTCATGGAATCATGAATTGAATCCCCTGAAATTTTCAGGCCATTTCAGGAATGGGCCAAGGAAGAATCGATTAGATTTTGGTGTTGATCCAGCTTCTTCTCCTGATTGTGGAGCATCATCAAGGAATATTCACAAATGTAGGGTCACTTTTGTGCGAATGAACCTGGGAATATGGGCAAAAAATAAATGAATGCACAAAAGGTCTAACCTTTTGCGCCGCGCATTCTGGACTGACCACCTGTTCAGGTCACGGTCGAGCGCTCATCACCTCGGAGTAAATATTAAAAGTGTGGTCTGATTTGAGGTGAGTGGATGCAAACATGGCGGAGGCATGTAATCCACTTGGATACAGATTTTAGTTAAACTATGAATTTACCCAAGAAAGTTGTTTAGAGGTGAATGCTTGAAAATATATTCCTGTAAATTTTCGAGAGACAAAAATCCTTTATTCAGCATAACACTCACATATGGTACAACTGGCGGTGCATTCACCTTAAGCTACGATCTGCAGTATTTTCCCCTCAGAAAAGGGGTTTGTTTACCTTACTATAAGAACTTTATGAAATAAAGACAAAAGGTAAACCAAAAGAGAGACCCATAGGTCACGTCTCTCAGATGGATTTTGGAAAATTTTAGCAAATGCAAAATATTTTTTTTCTGTGTTTTAGCTCAGTTGACTATAAGTTATCTGAGCTTTAGTCGTGGTCCATCGTCCGTCTGTCCGTCCTGCCGTTCGTCCGTAAGCATGCTCGTTTCGACACCGTTTGCCCTACGGTATCCGAAATATGGCATACAGTTAGATGTACCTATGTTCTCTTTCCAAACCCTAAACTGGGTTTCTATGACTTTGTTTCTTTGAGAAATTAAGGAAAAACTTCAATTTTTTATTAAAAACTTATTTTCACACTCCTTGACTGCCCAGTGTCAAAACAGACGTTTATTTACTTACCACAATAAATGTTTAGGCCTGGGGCTTGTTTTTTTTCCAGGGAAATAACTCTTATTAATCAAAATTCAATTTTATACCCAAAATTAGATCAGAATCTTGTAAATTTTTAAGATAATACCATAAATATAAAATTGGAAGGTTGAATTTTGTCAAATTTTGACCATGGCACGTTTTTTTTAGCAAACCTGTGAGTTATTGCGATGGTGTGGCGTCGTCCGTCGTCCGTGGGCCGTGGTCTGTACGTTAACCCATACTAACGCGAAAACGACAGGAGCTAGCATCACGAAATTTTATGCAAAAAAATAGCCATCAGGAAAACTCTATCGGATATTGCTTATTTTTTTGGCTAACTGCATTTTCTTAGATTTTATGGTGAAAATGCTAAAAAATCTTTCAAAATCTTCTCCTCCGAAACGGACCAGCCAAATCAGTCAATATTTCACAGAAATAATCTCTTATACCTTCTCTCTCAAGTTTATTCGAATGGTTCAAGTGCGGTGAATTTTGGCCGTGTTACAGGAAGTTAAACTTAGTCATTTGTCCAAAAAAGCAAATTAAAATGACAGTCTCAGAAACGGCCGGAGCTATCATCACCAAATTTAATGCCAGTGTTGGTCACATGAGTCATATATGAAATTCAGGTATTGGTGGCGCCACCTGCATTGACCTTTTTGTACGGGGGTCATCGGTCATCCGTACATTAACCCATTATTTCTCAGCAATTACAGGAGCTAACATCCCTAGATTTTATGCAATAATCTGTCACATATTAAATGTTGTGGGATTCAGCATATTATTTATTTATTTATTTTTTGCCATATGCACTTAGATTTTATAGGGAAAAAGATGAAAACCCTTTAAAAGTCTTCTTCTTGTAAACCGTCCAGCCAAATTGTTCAGTATTCAACAGTAATGATCCCAGGGGTGAGCCTTCTCAAGTTTGTTCAAATGGTTTGCGTTTGATGAATTTGGCGGATGTACACGAATTTGAACTTAGTCATTTTGCCAAGTAAGCATACTGACATAGCAATCTCAGAAATGACTGGAGCTAGCATCACCAAGTATTGTGCAAATGTTGGTCACATGACTCATATTAAAAATTGCAGATTTTGTGGTGCCACCTACATTGGCCTGTTTTTTATGGGCAAAAAAACTTTTAATTTTAGCCTCTTTCAGCTTAAAAATGTTTATGGTGAAACTGTCAAGTTGAATCGTTCAATATGTCACAAGAATTATCCTAGGATATGGTTCTTTCAATCAATAAGAATAGATTGAGTTTTTTTAATTTTGGTTGAGTCGTGAAAAGCTTAAATGAACTTGAATGATATGTGGCAGAATTATATGACCTTTAACAATTAAAGGACTATCTTTTATTATTCTAGATATTTTGATAAAAAGTCTTATGAAAATGTCAGCTTGAAAAAAAAAAGCATTTTAGCCAAAGTCTTTCAGTATATGTAAACAGATTTACCAACAGGCCAAGATTGTGTCTGTATCTTTAAATAGGTTGAGAAACTGCCAACTGTTTCAGATTTGGCAACAGGTCAACAGAGTCCATTCAGTGCAGCCAGATATATGTCAAGAGTTCATTCAGCGAGAAAGGCACAAGGCATGTGATCAGTTCATGGGTGTCATGTGAACACCTTATGGGCACTATGTGATCACCTCATGGGTAGCATGTGATCACCTCATGGGTATCATGTGATCACCTCATGGGTGTGGAGCCAATCTGGGGGCTTATGCAATGGTGTGACTACTATTTCAGATTTGGCAACAGGCCAAAGGTCAGTCTGGATCTATTTATAGCTTTGGCAGACTGCCATCTTTGTCAGATTATGCAACAGGTCAAGAGTTCACTCAGTGCAGCCATGTACAGGTCAAAAGTTCACTCAGTCTAGCCAGGTGCAGGTCAAGAGTTCACTCAGTGCAGTAGCTTGAGTCAGCAATTTGTCACAGTTCATTCGGGGCAACTGCCTTTCTCAACTATGCCTTGTCAACCCAGTGCATCAGACTCATGGTAAGTTTGATGTATTGGCCTGATATTTTGACCTGTCTATACGTCTTTGATTGCTTTCTCTCTCACAAGACAGGTGTCGCCACCTACAATGACTTTTTTCACAGTGAATATGCCCACTTAACTTATGTGCCCTGCTAATTTCTCAGGAGGGGTTTGATATCTCAGTCTGAAATTGGGCATATGTATATATCTCTGATAGCTTCGTTGTATACAAAACTCGTGGTGCCAGCTACAATCATGTTTGTGTTGTGTGCACCCATGAGAATTTCAGCAGTGATATTTGTGTAATTGTTTCTTATTCAAAATGTTTAGTACAAGCATTGTTCATGTACATGATACACGCGTACCTGAAAAGTAATGGTCCAGCATTGAAGCGTTATACCTGGTGTATATCCCCATTGCACAGGTTCGCATAAGGCCTATAGGCCTTGATTATATGTAAGTACATTTGATTTAATTTTTTTTACAGTAGGTACACATTTAGACGTATTCTGTTAACCTTTGAAATTTGAAAATTAAAGCTAAAATATTAGGCTAGTTTTTGCAGTTTTTTAGAGGCTCTAATGTGTTTATATTTTGAAGAACCAGACCAGGTCTCTACAGCTTTGCCTGGGTAACCATATTAGTGATGCAACACTCGCGAAGCATCCCTGCTGATATAGAAATATTTTCATGTGACGTAATTGATGTAATAAAAAAAAAGAATTAATGCAAATATTGATTTTTTTCTGGCTCAGTAGAATGGGAATTAAAATGATTTGCTTTGTTTATTCCTCTTTCTGCCTGTTTATATATATCTAATAATTATGAATAAACTTATTTCCTGTAAGCACTGTTGAATTAAATTTCATATCCTTTATGAATATGCAAGGGTGTTTTAACTCCACAAACCCACTGAGTCCTTGTTCTTTGGCACTGTGCTCTATTGCCACTGCATAGAATTTAATAATTAAAGAAAAATATATAACAGAGAGACAGAGGCCACAAATCCACTGAGTCCTTGTTCTTTGGCACTGTGCTCTATTGCCACTGCATAGAATTTAATAATTAAAGAAAAATATATAACAGAGAGACAGAGGCGTTGTAAACCCCCCCCCCCCCCCCCCCCGTTCGAGTCCTTCCACCTGTGGAGTGGGGACATAATGGCAACTGTATACATATAAAATAGAAGAAAAGTTATAGATTAAAAATCTGATCTCATTTGACAAATGTGTAAACTGTTGAACTGTCAACAGCTTATCAAAAAGGTAACCAATCGAAACGCATGTTTATAAACATTTTAAAACATTAAAAAAATTGATGAAATGGGAAAAAAAGAATTAATGCAAATATAGTTAATTTTTTTCTTGGCTCAGTAGAATTTGAATTTAAATGATTTGCTTTGTTTCCCTATCTTTCTTAATATTTTAAATAAATATGCAAGGTTGTATACATATAAAATAGAAAAAAAAGTGTTAGTTAAAGATTCTGATCTCATTTGACAAATGTGTAAACTGTTGAACTGTCAACAGCTTATCAAAAGGTAACCAATCGAAACGCATGGTCAGATCTCAAAATATTATTTTCAACAATTTCTTCAAACATATCAGGCAACCATATCCATCCGTCCTTGCTGTCCTCACTGTTCCCTTCTCCAGACCAAATCAAAATGTCAGCCTCAGTAAACAAGAACAAGGTGAATCAGATATATTTATATTTTATATATTTTGTATAACTATTTGTCCATATGTACCATGCACATGCCAGAAATTATGTCAATATTATGTAATATGTAGACATGTTGGGCATCAAAATAATGAACCGTGTCAAGACCGACTAGATATCATGTCATACAGTCACAAATTCAATAAATCCCCTCATCAGCATAATTAATCATAACATTATATCTGTCAAATTGAAATCTTGCAGACTTCCGTACACTAAAGATCCATCAACAAATAGCCTTATCATTATTCTACCACTGCTAAGTATACTGTCATTGCATTCATATTTGCCCAAATATATCGCTATTTCAAACCCTCCCAAATATATAAAAAATAAACCACTATATTTTACTCCCTATTAATCAATCAGTCAGGTTATTTCATATATCATATACTCACATATCTCATAATATTCCTTTGTCATAGCCCAACATTTCTATGATATTCATAAGCTTTATCGACTCAATATAGAATCACAATGGTGATACCTTTATAGTCCAATCACGAACAGCCGAGCGCCGTGACCCATGGGTCCTTCTTCATATATATTAGCATTTGATAAGCTAAGAGGAAATGGTCCAGCTAAAATGAAACCCTGTAAATGAAAGAATAATTGACATGAGCCAAAGTAAAATAATAAACATGAATTTATTAACTGAAATGAAATGCTTTAAAAATTCAAATGAGCATAAACAAAATTTATGTGCATGTTCAAACATGCCAAAAAGGTATTAATCGCATTTGCACTGTGTAATAAATGAAACATGTGGCCTGAAACCATTTAATGATGCAATGAGGAAAAATTGGCCTAACTGTTTAATGAAAGGATACATTTCATAAACAAAAAATGTGTGAATGTAATTAAGTTTTCAAAAGTTAAATATATGGCATGATAGCTAAAAATTAATCCACGAAAGTTTGCCAAATACTCCTGATTATCTTAGATTAACAGTGTTATTCATATGAAAGCCCAGCCAACTGTAAGAGATGTGAATGAAATGCTACAAAGTATTTATATCTTATTAAATCTTGACGTGTCAATGAGCACTTACATTAGATCGTAATATTTTATCGCGTTTGAATATTAGGATTAAAATCCTGAGATTTTATGTTTAAAAATCACTTTCAAAATTGTTCAAGTTTCCACAAAAAAAATGAGTTTACATTCAAATTATAAGATTCACTTTGTTTAGAGGTGTGGAGAGAGAGAGAGAGAGAGAGGCTGCCTGTGGTAGTTACTGCAGACAGCCTGACCCAGTTCACGTAGAAGGAGGAGCTAGCCAGGAGTGAAGTGATTGCATAACAGCCTGGGGAGTTGAGAGCTTGCTCTAGCACACTGCATACCACTCGTTTAATGTAAACAATACTTGACATGGTGCATGAAAACTACTGTTTATGATCAATTGGTTTCAAATTTCAAATGTTAACAGATGTAATGCTCATGTAAACATACTGTGAAAATTAAATCCACAGCACTGACAGGAAAAAAAGTGCCAAGGGCAAACTTTAAAATTTAAGGTACTGATTTTATATTTATGCTAATAATAGGTTTTAATGGGAAATTGAGGTTTTTTCTTAATATCTCGAATGAACGAAGTCCTAGTGACCTAGTTTTCGGTATGGTAGAAAATTTTGGGTACATCTAACTGTATGCAGAATTTCTGATAAGTACGTCGAACGCTTTCAAAACGTGCCCTGTTAACGGACGGACGGACAAAGGACCATGGCTGTAGCTCAGATGACTTATACTCAGCTGAGCTACAAAAAATTGCAACAGATTTTCTGTTTGCACAATGCACTTTCATAAGGTATGTAGTTTGACCTTCTAATTGTCTACCATAATCAGCCTATTGGAAATATGAATATATATATATATATATATATATATATATATATATATATATATATACGAGCATTCACGTCTTTACAGATGAAAAAATGATGGAAAACATGCGATACAATTCTTCTGGTTATAACACATTTTGATCCATGACCACTGTAATTAATTTCTGTAGAGTTGCTAATTTATTTTAACATATCTCAGTTTCAAATTTCTAAAAACTGATATTTTCTAATTTAAGTGGGCTCCACTTGTTACAATGTATAGATATAGTTCCATTTCTATCGGCAATTTTTATTTCAAAGGTGCACATCTGTTCCACTTGTAGATATAATTTATAAGCATGTTTATGATTTATGAAGTTTGACAGATATTTGCAAAGATCATACATACATTTGTTAGTAAGAGCTGTATGTTTTGTTAGTAATAAAGTGTATTTAAAAGAGAATCATTTGTGTCGTTGAAGATATGTTTTACGGAACCAATTTTTTACTGATTTTCGAGCAGCTATATTCTTATCTTTTATCGGTATAAACATGTAAATATTAAATGAACTTGCCCCTTGCACTCATTTTTTAATTATACAATGGCAAATATGCTTTCCACGATCAAAGCAACGGAACTTCAGTAATGTATACCGAGGCGACAAGTTGAATAATCAAAACAGTTTCTTCGTATATGCTAGAAGTGGAGTATGCTCCCCAGTTCTACGTGTGCCTACTGACTTGAAATGTTTAAAAAAATCGCATTCTCATTTCGGAATCATTTTGATTTTTTAATTTTTAATTATAGAGTTGGTTGTTTACGGGGTACTTGTTTTTGCATCCTTCTTGGTTCACCGAATGGTTTTCCAGTATATCCATTGAACTACATAAATATATCTAATTATATAAGTGTCTTGTTACTCCTAATGCTGTATTTTACTCCCGGCATGGGACCCCAGTTATAAAAGAAGTATCCCTCTGGTACGTGCTACCCTGCGGAATGTTATTGTGATTATAATAATACCAATGCAACAACTTGTGTTTGATACATGCACTCACAAATATAAGCCTTTTTTATAATTAAGCCGAAGGAACCAATGAAGCAAGTCATTCCATAATATTCTAGAACATTGCTAGTTCCATAATCAAAGTTTCTTTCTCTCATTTACGCAAAAGGACTTCAGTTAACATAATCACTTCTTTGAGCAGAAATGGTTAAAGGGTGATATTTTGAAGTTCTTGTGCACATCGTTAGATGTATCTTGTTCTTACTCGGTCTTCCATTCGTTTCTGCATTATCATTATTTTCTCCATATTTGGTATATTCATTTACATATTGCATCTTATAAGTTCATTTGATATCATAAAACCAATTTGCACTTTATTTTGTGACAAAAGGCCTGTGGTTCACTGAAGCCACATATATTCAGAGATTTTTGTTAACAATTCAGAAATGGACATAACCTCAGCTGTTCATAAGAAGCTCACGCCTCCCCCTTTTTTCTTTAAGCCACGGGTAAATCAGAGCCATTGTGAACTAGAGGTCTTCAATCGCAGAGCTATCGCAAGTATGTCTTCCCCGATCGACCTTGAAAATAAGAGCCATGTATATAACAAATATCATGTGCAAATCTGTTATTTCTGACAATTATTATCATTAAAGGACTTTTTTGGAAAGTCTGCTGTATTTTAGATCCAGCGTATAAACCATGAGCGGAAGAAATAAAAAAAAAAGAAAGAAAACATAAATCTTCAAATCCCCATAATGGAATAATGGTGAAATAGTAATATCAATTCAGCATAAGAAAAGGGAGCTTTATATTTTAATTGACACTTCTGAATGTTCTCCCTAACGTTTGCCAGTTTTTGTTTTCAAATTCTGCCCCCCGCACAAAGTAACGGTGTTGATAAAATGTGGAATAGAAATTTTGGTCTTGTCATCATTCTTGATAATTCACCATAATTTTTTTTTCTGTTTAATTGACACTTCTGAATGTTCTCCCTAACGTTTGACAGTTTTTGTTTTCAAATTCTGCCCCCCGCACAAAGTAACGCTGTTGATAACATGTGGAATAGAAATTTTGGTCTTGTCATCATTCTTGATAATTCACCATAATTTTTTTTCTGTTTACCGCTTCAGGAACAAAAAGGTTAGCACATGAACTAACAATTAATTTTGCAATTAAGAGGCAATAAAAATTTCAACTGAAAAATACCGACGAACAACTGCTGATTTATTTTCTGGATAAGACCAGGTACATCATCTAAATGTCTAACGGTACGTTATCAAAATGTGTAATCACCAAAAAAATTTTTTTTCCTAGTTTCCCCATCGCTTTTTAATTGGTAAAGACGTTAATGCTCGTATACCAAGATTAACCATTTTGGGGAAAGGGTAAAAAGGTTAAAATCTCTCTTCTACAAACTTTATTACTTCGTCAAAATTTGATTTAAAACACAGCCAAGAAATTATATATAATTATGCATTCCAGTAAAACACACAATGTGTGCTCGGATGTAAGGGATGAGAGAGAAGTCTCTGAAGTGACACCGTGACACCATAAATATTTTTTAAAGAAAAAAGTCACTTAAAATCATATATTTATCCAAAATCCATTTAATTTGATACTCTTTTAGTGTCTAATGTCATCAGAACATTAGTTTTGCTTACTTAAGAACCGTGGCTTGTACTTGCGTAACTGAAATGAGGATTTGTTCTGTAATTCATTTCAAAATCTAATACTTTTAAAAATACCGACTCCGGGTATACGAAAATAAAATTTCTTATTTCTAATCCGTTTACTTTAGTACTTTTTGTATGTCAAACTCTAATACCTCACGAAAATGCATTGTGCAAACAGAAATTCTGTTGCAATTATTTTTCCCTTTTACTCTAAATCTATTGGCCTATCAAGAAAAGTATGTGTATACACTAACAACTAAAACATACATGATAATCCCAAATTTCCAATTAAAATTTCTTTTAATAAGGATATTTGTATCAGACTCGGACTTGTGACTCGGGTTCCAAATGACTTGGACTCGAAGAGGATGGACATGGACTCGACACTCAAGGACTCGGACTTGGACATGCACTCAGTGGCCTGGATTCGGATTTGCACTCAGAATAGGATGATGTAGACTCGACTGCATCACTGCACTTAAACCGCTGTCTAAATCCGTGCTGCGATTTTAAGGTAAAAGACCAATTGAAAATGTCCATCTACAATTAGGTTCAGGTTAACAGAGCAAACAGAGCATAAATATGACAGGGTGCATAAAATAAAATGTTAGGGCCATAAAATTAGTGTGGTTCTCAGGCACTTTTGTTTTTTAATCAGTGCGGGCGGACGAATTTTTTTTTACCTTTTTTATTGTACGTTTCGATTAGAATGTCATATGATCAGCATGAAAATAACAGAATGTTCTTGCAAAACAGGTAAAAGCAGTACATAACAAAGAAAATCTGATCAAAATTGTATTATTTTATCTTCTTGAAAGATGTAAATCAAAATAAAAAATTTTGAATGGGGGGGGGGGGGGATATTTGACGCGGGCGCCCTGAGAACAATACCTTAATTTTTGGCCAAATACATTAAAGAAAAAATAGGTTATCCAGTGTAATGTATACACGCAGGGAAACTGAACGATATCACGGCGTTCCTTTTATTCACTTTTCTATTAATTCTGAATCATGACCGGTTTATTTACAGTGAAATACATTACTAATATACCGTAGTTACCACTTTTCATAGTTTTTGTGGACAGCCACCAAAGGTGCGTCCATGATCTATAAAGTCCAACCGCCTGTGACGTAGTCTGCATACAAACGAACGTCACGATGTCTTGAATGGCACTGTCAGATGAAATTAGTGGCGCTTCATATGCAAGTCTGATGGCCAGTGGAATTTGAAAGGAAAGGTTGACCTGCACTGAATCAAAAGGACGTATAGCATCATTTTAGTTATATAAACATAATATAATTATGATTACTGACATGTTCATATATGAAGCAATATTAGCACCCTAATATGATAGATTTCTTTTAATGACTGGTGTATAAAATGTCCTACAGTTCAACCCTTGCAAGATTAAGCGCGGAACGTTCCAGCAAGATGGACTGGTGGTACATTATGAAATTGTTTATTTTCTTCATCGTAGTCAATAGTTTATTTCAGACCCAAGCAGACATGTTGGTTAGGAACTATTCACAGAATCCCACGGTAAGAATTTATTTTTCAAATTTGAGCCGTTTTCATGGAGATCATATTTCAAAATATTACCCCTCTGGAAAAGCATCCAAAAGGCTTGAAATCGGTAATTTTATACACTAACCTCTGAACATATTTTTTTAAATATATGGGTTACGAAATTGTTTTGTGGAGAAATATTTACTGCTAAATTCAATCAGGGCCCCGACTTCACCTATTTTTAAGTGCTGAATCTATTAAATTGATTTGAAACTCTATTTCTAAGTTTTAACCCTTCAAATTATAAATTTAAAACAATTGAATACAAAAAAGGCAAATAATTTTAAACCTGACTGTTATATGGGATATAAACAGGCAAGATTAGTCCTAATCATCAATTTGGTGAGCCAAATGGAATAAAAATGTTATTTTTTTGTTATTCAGCGTATTTCAAAACTAAAAACTTACAATTTTAAACTATTAAAAGTAATAAATTAGTGATTATTTTTTGTTAATAAGGGTATACATCATCTTCTGCAGGCAAGCAAAACTTTGATGTATACATTCCATATGAACGACATGGGGCAATTTGTTTGTGTTTTTTTTTTATTCGACTGAAATGAAGTTACAAATGAATTTTTACTTTAACTTGAATATTAAAATGAATATAAATATAAACATAAATATAAATATCAAAAGGCATATATTTAAAACTATACTATTGCTTAAGATATATATAGGCATAATTAGTCCTAATCATTAATTTGATCGAATAATTTAGTCATTTCAGTCTCATGTCTCGTTTTAAATTTAACATTCACTATTTTAAGATAGTTTATTGGATTAAATAAATATAAAAATAATGTTTATATTTGTAGTATTAATTGACTTTTTGAGCTGAAGCACATCAGAATTATGGTGGGTCTATTCCACTTATACGTAATGGACCATTCATTTTTGTATATTTCTAAATTTGATTTAAATCTAGTTTAAATATTTAACTTAAACCAGAATTTTAGAATTTTAATTTTATATAAACAAATGTATATTTTATTGTCATGACATTTTGCATAAGATTTGTATTTTGATGAGATATAAGTCTTAAATATATATTGCTGGACAATAACATTTCCCGTTTACAGCCAAAAATATAGTGCATTTAACCCTCTCTTAATTTAATTTAAAAACTTGTTAATATATATTAACGTTAATATTTATATGTGTTAGCTTTATTACTGAAGCCGGCAGCATAGCAATACGTTTCCACACAAACCTTAAGGACAATATTTTCTTTCATATTTAGAAAAATAATATTACAAAATTAACATAAAATTTGATGGACAGAAACCAATGAAAATGTCTCATAACATTTCGGATCTATAACTTACAACATAGTCCATTTGAACTTAAAATAAGCACATTTTGGATGTACACGTCTTTATTAAATCCGACAGGACTGTAAGGGCATTTTGATTTATTTTGAAAATAAATATATAGCTTATCTTTCTGGTTTTATTTTTTTAAACCCCCTTTCAATGAAATTCTAGTTAAATGTCTGGCTAAAGTTAAACCGTTACATCGTTTTCATCCTATTGTTCTTGAAATGTTATAAAATATGTTTATATTTATTGTATACGTGAGCATTTTGTGTTCATTTTGTATTATGCCCGACGGAAAGCAAAACTTCAGCGTGATTATTCCATTAAAATAATCTTATTTATATGTTTTACTTCCGTGAGACTGAGTTTATCAAATATAAAATCTTAATTTTCCACTTTATAAGTAAGTGTAGGTAAGCATTCAGAAAAGAACCCTATTTTGGACATATTCTAACCATAAGCTTTGTGTAAAAAAAACTGCCGAACCCAGTGGAGAGCAAAGTTTATCTTTACGTTAGTTTAAAGCATTAAATTCTAATTTTAAATGATCAATCGTTTTCTTGATTTTAAAGTAATTTGTTTAAAAGCCTTAAGCCATGTTATCCAGGTGACCTGATTACTAATGACCTGTTTACTGACCTTTATTTACAGTTGGGATCATTAGTTCCGCAAACTTTATAGTTAGACACTCACAGACTGGATAGCTGGTATTAAAATCACTTTTTATACAAGATGACAATTTAAGACTAACTAAGAGGGAGATAACGAAATGGATTAAACCGTCTTCTGTGGCTCCGGGGTAGAGCAAACGACTCAAAGCCAGGAGGTCGTGAGTTCAAATCTCAGCCGTGACGGTGAGATTTTCACGGTCGGCCCCACGCATGTTGAGTGCTCTGCAGCCATAATGGGAAGGCTGTGCCCCACAGCTGTGTATCACTCACAGTCGAGTGTGTCTTTGGGGGGTTCCTGGCTGTTATGACCCAAAATGGGGGTGATTATGCATCCAGAATCCGCAGGTGCGTTAGACACCGGGCCTGGGTGACACCAGTAAACAAAAATAATCTGAAGCGAGTGCTACCGCCCTGTCACGTAGTCCAAAACCGAAATGGAACTCTGCAAATATACAATGTCATACTTATTAGATAAGAGAGCATAAAAAATGGAGGCGAATACCTCCACCGAAAACAGTTATAAAAAAATAATAATATGGATTTATGATAAGACAGTTGGTATTAAAATCACTTGTTATACAAGATGAAAGGTTAAGACTAATTGAAGAGGGAGATAACTTAATCAGAAAATGATACGGATTCATGTTTTACAACTTTTCTTTCTTCAGTTAATTTACATTACAAACTGTCATCTGTTCCATGAAGGTAAAATTATTAATAAGATTAAAAAGAAGATACATTAACTTAAAGGCAAGAAGTGAATGATTTTTCATATAAACTGGTTTTATTTCTTTAAGCTCCGATGACTTTGACTCGGATTTAATTTCGGGGCTGGTCCTTTTATAATATCCTTCCAGCCGTTTGAAAGTGCAAATAGAGGGTTTCTTTACAAATCTTCTTCGACATACTAACATACTTTTAAAGGAAACAGATGTTCGAGTCACGAGAAATAATTTCCCTAATGGTTACAAAATTTAGTGATTCGTTTAATTTGAATAAGTGTATATAAGAGATCAGCTCCAAAGCGATGGCTTCACTGATTATCGCACAATTTGGTGTGTGTCAATTTCTCAGATATCCTGGCCATGCCCAAGAAGGTGAAGTTTTGTTGTTTTACAATAAAAAAAAGGGGGGGGGGGGTAATAAATAGTCTTTGTTCGGCAAACAGAAGAATGAGAAATATAAAAGAATGAATAAAAAAACACAAAATAGTCTTATCAGTCATGTATAACCTTGAGGACAAATTTACTTTATAATCTTTAATATAAAAAAAATACTCTCTTTTAATTATCCTCTATATATTTTCCATTCACGTGGGGGGGGGGGGGGGCAGTATAGCTGACAGTGTACAACTTTTCACAACAATAGTTCTACCTTCTCCACGTCAAACGTCTTCTATCAACAGTATTTTATTTACAGTTATCGTTTTGCGGAATTAACGCGTGTATAATTAAAAGATATGTATGTGAATACCCGAAGACATTAAAGGTTCATCATAGATTCAGTATAAAAAAACTTATGTGGTGTGCGATTTTAGAAAAAGCGCTGGTCTAGGGTGCCCCTGTCGAGTAGTTGCGAAAATGGCCAAGGTATATATATATTATATCAGTAAAGAGGTATTCTCTCTCAAATATCCAGCAAAGTTAAATTGTCATTAAATTGGAAATACAACAGGATTTCGTTCATCTGCATCTGTCTCAATCAGTCACCATTCATACTGACCAGTACTTTAGAACCGTCATGCAAACTTGGCTTACAAAACCAATTAAAAATCATTAATATCTTGAAATTTCTGACAATACCATCCACGGCTCAATACGATACTGAAAAGGAGAGCAAAACTAATTTGATAACAAGAGACTTTACCATTCGGGAAGTTTAATACGTGTTCCTTTTTTTTCAGTGTCTTTGGATTCTTTGACCAGTCCCTAATCATGTCAGCCCAAGTCCCGATTTCCTAAAAATATAAGGACTACCTCTCCTGTCAAATCAAATTTACAGCCATCTAGACCCCCTGACCAAACTAATGACTTTGTCTTAGATTTGAACAGGTGTTTGGTTTTTAATTAATCAAACGAATGGGCTGCCTATTCATACTTTGTTATTTTGTATTTTCATAATCCAAATCAGGATTTGGGATGGTATTCTGATGAGGTTTGGACTTTTAAAAATTATATGTTGAGAATAAAAGTTAAACTTTGAACATTTTATTTGATTCCGAAATGTAAAAGGGGCGAAGTATAGAACTAAATGTATTCGGTCGAAGTCTCGCAGAATACTCGGTATAAATACATTATAAATTTAGAAACTCTGGATGTTTCAATCAGAGGTTTCAATCAAATATAATCAAACATTGTTTTTAATTAGAATTTGAACGATTGAGCTAAAAATGGCAGTCTTTCTGGCGAAACTAAAATCGAATTTAAATGTTTTAATTTCAAAATTATGAGTAGCAGCTGTATAATGGTCATTAATATGTTTAACTTAAAAAATTGCATGCAAATTTTCATATTCAGATTTGTTTTATAAAACTAAAAATTACTTCGCCTCCCAGTGGTTTCAGCCAAAGGAGGGTATCCCCAGTTTCGTAGTTTTTTTTCTCAAACTTATTTTTCAAACTTCGGGGGCGTATAATTTGAGCTATTACTTTTGACGCGCCACTTCATATTATTAAAGTTAGTGCTATTTTTTCTCAGGTAATGCCTGTGTCACAAAACTTATTAAATCAATAACAAATATATATACATCCTAATTGTATGCATAGTTATAATTCTAAATGCTTTACTTTTAAGGGTGCAAAGCAGAAATGTGTTGAAAAATATATATCCCTGGATTTGTTCATCAAATCTATATTTTCAACTGCTTCTGCAGTTAATTAAAAAAAAATTATGGAGGTAACCGACTCCATGTTTAATGCTTGGTTAACTAATATATGTACATCTACAGTTCCATTCCGGAATTCCGGATATTTTTTTTTGCAATTGCCATTAAGACCTTGAACTTCTGTGAATTTTTATTTCTTTTTAATTTAAAATTTATGTTAAAACTTCAAATTTATTATTGTAACTTTATTTCAGTCGAATTAAAGAGTACACAACGTATTGCCCCTTGTCGTTCACATGCAATGTAAACATCAAAGTTTTATTCTGCCGTAAAAGCTGATATATACCATAATTATAAACAAAAAATCACTTATTTGATAACTTTAAGAAGCTGAAATTGTAAACTTTAAGGTTTGAAATACGCCGAATGACAAAAGTTTCGTTTTTAATCATTTTGGCTCATCAAATCGATGATAAGAACTAATCTTGCCTCTTTTTATCCCAAGTAACAATACCGTTTTAAAATTAAATGCCTTTTTATATTTTAAACTTTTAATTTTTAAATTTGAAGCTGAAAAATTAAAAATAAAGTTTTGAAATTAATTTTAATGAATTTAGAACATCAAAATTAAGCAAAGTGGTAGCTCTGATTGAATTTAGTGGTAAAAATATCTCCACATAAACCATATCGTAGAGTGAACCCTTGACATATTTACCCATATATTTTCAAGAAGTTTTGTACCGAGGTTAGTTCATAAAATTGCCGATTTCAAGCCTTTAGGACACTTTTCCAGAGGGCTAATGTTTTGAAATATGATCTCCATGAATCACTTTAACAGAAAATGGCATCAAACCTAATGACGGGGGTGCAGCAAAACTCTCAATTTCAGGATTAGCCCGAGGACTAGTAAAAACCAATAGTGTGTCAGTATTATTCTGCATTCATTAATCGTGTAATGGGAGGATGAAAACGAGGCTGCCGCGCCCTATTATAGATCTCAGTAACTGCATACATGGTGTGTGGGTGTCAAGTGTCCTAGTCCACAACTGGACCTCATACTGTAAACTTTGCCAATGCACGTCCCCTCACCAGCAAGCTTTCGCGTGTCGAATCTCAAAATAAAATGCGAGTTTTTGTAAACCAGACTAGTTTCGTTTCCTCATTATGCAATTTATTGATATGTTAAGGTATATTTAGGATCATGCGCCAATTAGATCGGTGAAATATGGAATTAATACATCAATACCAGTTGATATGAACATATCAGTATATTTCATATAATCTTCATACTATCTTAAACCCCCATTAAAAAAGAAGAATTTGTTGAAGAATTAATGAAAAGTACTGAAAATTTTTGATGTTTATGGAAACTTCAGAGGGGTTTACACTTTTGTAATAATTTTTGTCCATAGTTGTACATAAAGGAACATAAATTCAGGGGGTTAGAGTATCGGATTAACTTAATTTTTAAAATGTTAACCACCCTAGTTTTATTACGAATAAGACAATTTTAAGCCGAGTTAACGTAATTCTATCGTTTAGGAATGTCTCTAGTTGTCTTACCGTATCCTCTAGGGATCTGCAAAAACTAGCGGTCGAAGAGAGGGCACGTGATCTGGGGCCAAGATCTCATCTGAAGAGACAAACCTTAACTGGTTTTCTAATTCGACCATGCAATTATTAGTGTGGCAATAAGTTTTACTTATACTGAATCACATCAGGGCGGATAGAGGATTTAAGAAAAAGGGGGTTTAACCCAGGAGGACCAATGAAAACCCTTGAAAAGGTCCACAGTTCCGAAAAAGGGGGTGGGGGGGGGTGAGTTTGGTCGCGAATTTTTGTCCAAGACCCTTAAGAAAGGTGGCGGCAGATGAAAAAAAAAAAAAGGGGGGGGGGGGGGGTCCGGACTCCCTGGACTGGCATGTCTTCAAACCGTTAGATCTACGAATGCAAAATTCGGCATACTGTTAGATGTCCCAAAAATCTCCTTCCAAACCGAAAACTGAGTCACTGCGACTTTGTTCCTTCGAGAAATTAAGGAAAAACCTCAAATTCCCATTAAAAAATACACTTCATGCAGGAATGCTTAATATCAAACCAACGTAAGTCCGTTAAGTTCAATTTCTTTAAGTTATGGGCCCGAACATAATGGACTGTAATAATTCAGGAAAAATATTTATTCACTTAACATTATACTGTTTTAAGCTAGAGACTTTTTTTCAACGTATATAACTTTGTTTAATTAAGATTCATTTGTAACCCCAACATTAGATCTGAATTTTGTAAAAATTAAGTTATTAGCATAAAATCAAATCAGTACCTTAAATTTTGCCCAACTTTGACCATTGGACGTTTTTTTCTGTGAGAACTGTTGTTTTAATTTTCCAAGCATGTAAACGTAAGTATTTTATTTGTTTAAATCTGAAATTTGAAAATATAAGCTTCAAAATTAGACTAGTTTTTTCTTGAGGCTCTTTAGCTGTCACTTGCTTTGTCCAGATGCAGGCCGCCACTCCTGCTCACAAGAAGTCAGCTATGCCAGGGTTCCTTACTAGCCCCCGCCCGCCCCCCGGCCAAACCTACCCAAATATATACATCCTACTGTATGGATAAAATGGGTATCGGACCTTGCGCTGCCCGATGGGGTTCAAATTAGGTTTGGGGTTACGCCATATGTCACATATGTCAAATTATTGTATTTCATTCCAGGTTGATAAAATTATTTTCTTTTAGAATGGCTGAAGATGTCCCTCACTGTACGTCTCCGGGTGTCGTCGAAAATGTCTTAATTATACTTATATTTTCCATATACCATCTCATGTCTGTCGCTACATAAAATTCAAATTAGAACAAAGAAATAAACATAAATATATTTCAGTCATTTAAAGAAATAGTACTAACAAGTTACAATCAGAATTATATGAAGTTCGCCATGTAAACAGGGTTAAACATACCCATAAGCTCCTCTAAAATGTGACCAGTTTAGAGTGATTTTATAGTCTGTTAATAGTTAAACTCCTATCCAGCATAGGGAATTTACCAAAACATATCCTAACGTTTATAATGCACAGGCGGGGTTATCATGTATGGTGTATATTTCACCCACATATAATGAGGTTTCCTCGCTGAGGATTAGTTCTTGAAAGACCACGGGAGTTATATTGTATTCGGATATTAACTTGGAGGCAACAAAACGGCATCTTCAGTATAACGTTAATGCTGCAGCAGCGGCTATGTATTATAGTACATGAATGGTGCCCTTTTTCAGGAAGTCTTCATACATGATGTGATGACTGTCAAACCAGAACCGGAAACAGTTACCAACATCAAAAACAAGCACACATTTGCGACTTGGACAACGAAAGCACAGGAAAAAAGAAAGAACAGACCCGGAGGGATTAAAGAGTCATACGTCATGAAGTTTACTGAGTTCATGTCTTCAGGACATCAGTTCGACGTGTGCCTAAAAATTAATACCTCGGCTGGCGAGCGTCCGTTCAACGTCCTAACGGCTATGGGTTGCGCTCTTTATGCAAAATCAGTCAAATACTTCTTCAATTGCCTCGACCGAAACCGCGTAGACACATCAGACACAGCACTCGACACGGCTATATTTGTCTTAAACATATCTCTCTGCACTGGTCAACACAAGCCTACACAAGGTAATGTTATATGTGCGGTAAAGTATTCGGCTATAGACAGGTCAGCACAGCAAATTCCTGTTGAATCAAAAGATTGCATTGTTGGTGATAAATATGTAGAGGAGTTACAGAACGGAACCCAAACCCAGGAGACGTTACAAGAAATAGCAAAAGAATTGTGTGGTCATTCTTTTGAAAGAAGACGTTACTGAGATACTCACTGTGGTCTCATCAGTCAGCCAGTGCTCCGGATCACAAGTGGCAGTTTCCTTAATAGATCAGGAATTTCTCGGGACGACTAATCATAAGATATTATCATGTATGTTTACTTTTCATGTGGGTGTCATTGTTTGTCTGGTCTTATGGTCGTTGTCATGTGGTTCTTTAGTCATGTGTCATTGTTTGTCTGGTCTTATGGTCGTTGTCATGTGGTTGTTTAGTCATGTGTTAGTGGTTGTCTGGTCTTATGGTCGTTGTCATGTGGTTGTTTAGTCATGTGTTAGTGGTTGTCTGGTCTTATGGTCGTTGTCATGTGGTTGTTCAGCCATGTGTTAGTGGTTGTTTGGTCTCATGGTCGTTGTCATGTGGTTGTTTAGTCATGTGTCAGTGGTTGTCTGGTCTTATGGTCGTTGTCATGTGGTTGTCGGGCCATGTGTTAGTGGTTGTTTGGTCTCATGGTCGTTGTCATGTGGTTGTTTAGTCATGTGTTAGTGGTTGTCTGGTCTCATGGTCGTTGTCATGTGGTTGTTCAGCCATGTGTTAGTGGTTGTCTGGTCTTATGGTCGTTGTCATGTGGTTGTTCAGCCATGTGTTAGTGGTTGTTTGGTCTAATGGTCGTTGTCATGTGGTTGTTTAGCCATGTGTTAGTGGTTGTCTGGTCTTATGGTCGTTGTCATGTGGTTGTTTAGCCATGTGTTAGTGGTTGTTTGGTCTCATGGTCGTTGTCATGTGGTTGTTTAGTCATGTGTTAGTGGTTGTCTGGTCTTATGGTCGTTGTCATGTGGTTGTTCAGCCATGTGTTAGTGGTTGTTTGGTCTCATGGTCGTTGTCATGTGGTTGTTTAGTCATGTGTTAGTGGTTGTCTGGTCTTACGGTCGTTGTCATGTGGTTGTTTAGTCATGTGTCATTGTTTGTCTGGTCTCATGGTCGTTGTCATGTGGTTGTTTAGTCATGTGTTAGTGGTTGTCTGGTCTTATGGTCGTTGTCATGTGGTTGTTCAGCCATGTGTTAGTGGTTGTTTGGTCTCATGGTCGTTGTCATGTGATTGTTTAGTCATGTGTTAGTGGTTGTCTGGTCTTATGGTCGTTGTCATGTGGTTGTTCAGCCATGTGTTAGTGGTTGTTTGGTCTCATGGTCGTTGTCATGTGGTTGTTTAGTCATGTGTTAGTGGTTGTCTGGTCTTATGGTCGTTGTCATGTGGTTGTTCAGCCATGTGTTAGTGGTTGTTTGGTCTCATGGTCGTTGTCATGTGGTTGTTTAGTCATGTGTTAGTGGTTGTCTGGTCTTATGGTCGTTGTCATGTGGTTGTTCAGCCATGTGTAAGTGGTTGTTTGGTCTCATGGTCGTTGTCATGTGGTTGTTTAGTCATGTGTTAGTGGTTGTCTGGTCTTATGGTCGTTGTCATGTGGTTGTTCAGCCATGTGTTAGTGGTTGTTTGGTCTCATGGTCGTTGTCATGTGGTTGTTTAGTCATGTGTTAGTGGTTGTCTGGTCTTATGGTCGTTGTCATGTGGTTGTTCAGCCAATTGTTAGTGGTTGTTTGGTCTCATGGTCGTTGTCATGTGGTTGTTTAGTCATGTGTTAGTGGTTGTCTGGTCTTATGGTCGTTGTCATGTGGTTGTTCAGCCATGTGTTAGTGGTTGTTTGGTCTCATGGTCGTTTTCATGTGGTTGTTTAGTCATGTGTTAGTGGTTGTCTGGTCTTATGGTCGTTGTCATGTGGTTGTTCAGCCATGTGTTAGTGGTTGTTTGGTCTCATGGTCGTTGTCATGTGGTTGTTAAGTCATGTGTTAGTGGTTGTCTGGTCTTATGGTCGTTGTCATGTGGTTGTTCAGCCATGTGTTAGTGGTTGTTTGGTCTCATGGTCGTTGTCATGTGGTTGTTTAGTCATGTGTTAGTGGTTGTCTGGTCTTATGGTCGTTGTCATGTGGTTGTTTGGTCATGTGCTAGCGGTTGTCTGGTCTTATGGTCGTTGTCATGTGGTTGCTTGGTCATGTGTTAGTGGTTGTCTCGTCTTATGGTCGTCGTCAGGTTGTTGTTGGGTCATGTGTTAGTGGTTGTCTGGTCTTATGGTCGTTGTCATGTGGTTGTTGGGTCGTGTATTAGTGGTTGTCCGGTCTTATGGTCGTCGTCAGGTTGTTGTTGGGTCATGTGTTAGTGGTTGTCTTGTCTTACGGTCGTTGTCATGTGGTTGTTGGGTCGTGTATTAGTGGTTGTCCGGTCTTTTGGTCGTCGTCAGGTTGTTGTTGGGTCATGTGTTAGTGGTTGTCTGGTCTTACGGTCGTTGTCATGTGGTTGTTGGGTTGTGTATTAGTGGTTGTCCGGTCTTATGGTCGTCGTCAGGTTGTTGTTGGGTCATGTGTTGGTAGTTGTCTACCCTCATGGTCGTTGTCATGTGGTTGTTGGGTCGTGAATTAGTGGTTTTCCGGTCTTATGGTCGTCGTCAGGTTGTTGTTGGGTCAAGTGTTAGTGGTTGTCTACCCTCATGGTCGTTGTCATGTGGTTGTTGGGTCGTGTATTAGTGGTTGTCCGGTCTTATGGTCGTCGTCAGGACGTTGAAGGGTCATGTTTTAATGGTTGTGTACTCTCATAGTCGTTGTCATGTGGTTGTTGGGTCGTATATTAGTGGTTTTCCGGTCTTATGGTGGTCGTCAGGTTGTTGTTTGGTCATGTTTTATTGGTTGTGTACTCTCATGGTCGTTGTCATGTGGTTGTTGGGTTGTGTATTAGTGGTTGTCCGGTCTTATGGTCGTCGTCATGTTGTTGTTCAGCCATGTGTTAGTGGTTGTTTGGTCTCATGGGCGTTGTCATGTGGTTGTTAAGTCATGTGTTAGTGGTTGTCTGGTCTTATGGTCGTTGTCATGTGGTTGTTTGGTCATGTGTTAGCGGTTGTCTGGTCTTATGGTGGTTGTCAGGAGGTTGCTTGGTCATGTGTTAGTGGTTGTCTGGTCTTATGGTCGTCGTCAGGTTGTTGTTGGGTCATGTGTTAGTGGTTGTCTGGTCTTATGGTCGTTGTCATGTGGTTGTTGGGTCGTGTATTAGTGGTTGTCCGGTCTTATGGTCGTCGTCAGGTTGTTGTTGGGTCATGTGTAAGTGGTTGTCTGGTCTTACGGTCGTTGTCATGTGGTTGTTGGGTCGTGTATTAGTGGTTGTCCGGTCTTATGGTCGTCGTCAGGTTGTTGTTGGGTCATGTGTTAGTAGTTGTCTACCCTCATGGTCGTTGTCATGTGGTTGTTGGGTCGTGAATTAGTGGTTTTCCGGTCTTATGGTCGTCGTCAGGTTGTTGTTGGGTCAAGTGTTAGTAGCTGTCTACCCTCATGGTCGTTGTCATGTGGTTGTTGGGTCGTGAATTAGTGGTTTTCCGGTCTTATGGTCGTCGTCAGGTTGTTGTTGGGTCAAGTGTTAGTAGCTGTCTACCCTCATGGTCGTTGTCATTTGGTTGTTGGGTCGTGTATTAGTGGTTGTCCGGTCTTATGGTCGTCGTCAGGACGTTGAAGGGTCATGTTTTAATGGTTGTGTACTCTCATGCTCGTTGTCATGTGGTTGTTGGGTCGTATATTAGTGGTTTTCCGGTCTCATGGTCGTCGTCAGGTTGTTATTTGGTCATGTTTTAATGGTTGTGTACTCTCATGGTCGTTGTCATGTGGTTGTTCGGTCGTGTATTAGTGGTTGTCCGGTCTTATGGTCGTCGTCAAGTTGTTGTTGGGCATTGTTTTAGTGGTTGTCTGGTCTTATGGTCGTTGTCATGTGGTTGTTGGGTCGTGTACCAGTGGTTTTCCGGTCTTATGGTCGTCGTCAGGTTGTTGCTGGGTCATGTGTTAGTAGTTGTCCGGTCTTATGGTCGTTGTCATGTGGTTGTTGGGTCGTGTATTAGTGGTTGTCTGGTCTTATGGTCGTTGTCATGTGGTTGTTGGGTCGTGTATTAGTGGTTGTCCGGTCTTATGGTCGTCGTCAGGACGTTGAAGGGTCATGTTTTAATGGTTGTGTACTCTCATGCTCGTTGTCATGTGGTTGTTGGGTCGTATATTAGTGGTTGTCCGGTCTTATGGTCGTCGTCAGGTTGTTGTTGAGTCATGTGTTAGTGGTTGTCTGGTCTTATGGTCGTTGTCATGTGGTTGTTTGGTCGTGTATTAGTGGTTGTCCGGTCTTATTGTCGTCGTGAGGTTGTTGTTGGGTCATGTGTTAGTGGTTTTCTGGTATTATGGTCGTTGCCATGTGGTTGTTGGGTCGTGTATTAGTGGTTGTCCGGTCTTATGGTCGTCGTCAGGTTGTTGTTGGGTCATGTGTTAGTGGTTGTCTGGTCTTATGGTCGTTGTCATGTGGTTGTTGGGTCGTGTATAAGTGGTTGTCCGGTCTAAGGGTCGTTGTCAGGTTGTTGTTGGGTTATGTGTTAGTAGTTGTCTGGTCTTATGGTCGTTGTCATGTGGTTGTTGGGTTGTGTATTAGTGGTTGTCCGGTCTTATGGTCGTCGTCAGGTTGTTGTTGGGTCATGTGTTGGTAGTTGTCTACCCTCATGGTCGTTGTCATGTGGTTGTTGGGTCGTGAATTAGTGGTTTTCCGGTCTTATGGTCGTCGTCAGGTTGTTGTTGGGTCAAGTGTTAGTGGTTGTCTACCCTCATGGTCGTTGTCATGTGGTTGTTGGGTCGTGTATTAGTGGTTGTCCGGTCTTATGGTCGTCGTCAGGACGTTGAAGGGTCATGTTTTAATGGTTGTGTACTCTCATAGTCGTTGTCATGTGGTTGTTGGGTCGTATATTAGTGGTTTTCCGGTCTTATGGTGGTCGTCAGGTTGTTGTTTGGTCATGTTTTATTGGTTGTGTACTCTCATGGTCGTTGTCATGTGGTTGTTGGGTTGTGTATTAGTGGTTGTCCGGTCTTATGGTCGTCGTCATGTTGTTGTTCAGCCATGTGTTAGTGGTTGTTTGGTCTCATGGGCGTTGTCATGTGGTTGTTAAGTCATGTGTTAGTGGTTGTCTGGTCTTATGGTCGTTGTCATGTGGTTGTTTGGTCATGTGTTAGCGGTTGTCTGGTCTTATGGTGGTTGTCAGGAGGTTGCTTGGTCATGTGTTAGTGGTTGTCTGGTCTTATGGTCGTCGTCAGGTTGTTGTTGGGTCATGTGTTAGTGGTTGTCTGGTCTTATGGTCGTTGTCATGTGGTTGTTGGGTCGTGTATTAGTGGTTGTCCGGTCTTATGGTCGTCGTCAGGTTGTTGTTGGGTCATGTGTAAGTGGTTGTCTGGTCTTACGGTCGTTGTCATGTGGTTGTTGGGTCGTGTATTAGTGGTTGTCCGGTCTTATGGTCGTCGTCAGGTTGTTGTTGGGTCATGTGTTAGTAGTTGTCTACCCTCATGGTCGTTGTCATGTGGTTGTTGGGTCGTGAATTAGTGGTTTTCCGGTCTTATGGTCGTCGTCAGGTTGTTGTTGGGTCAAGTGTTAGTAGCTGTCTACCCTCATGGTCGTTGTCATGTGGTTGTTGGGTCGTGAATTAGTGGTTTTCCGGTCTTATGGTCGTCGTCAGGTTGTTGTTGGGTCAAGTGTTAGTAGCTGTCTACCCTCATGGTCGTTGTCATTTGGTTGTTGGGTCGTGTATTAGTGGTTGTCCGGTCTTATGGTCGTCGTCAGGACGTTGAAGGGTCATGTTTTAATGGTTGTGTACTCTCATGCTCGTTGTCATGTGGTTGTTGGGTCGTATATTAGTGGTTTTCCGGTCTCATGGTCGTCGTCAGGTTGTTATTTGGTCATGTTTTAATGGTTGTGTACTCTCATGGTCGTTGTCATGTGGTTGTTCGGTCGTGTATTAGTGGTTGTCCGGTCTTATGGTCGTCGTCAAGTTGTTGTTGGGCATTGTTTTAGTGGTTGTCTGGTCTTATGGTCGTTGTCATGTG
This sequence comes from Sipunculus nudus, assembly GCA_026874595.1. NCBI lineage: Eukaryota > Metazoa > Annelida > Sipuncula > Golfingiida > Sipunculidae > Sipunculus > Sipunculus nudus. The sequence continues at coordinate 17,757,330 of CM049312.1, read as the reverse complement.
GTTGTTGGGTCGTGTACCAGTGGTTTTCCGGTCTTATGGTCGTCGTCAGGTTGTTGCTGGGTCATGTGTTAGTAGTTGTCCGGTCTTATGGTCGTTGTCATGTGGTTGTTGGGTCGTGTATTAGTGGTTGTCTGGTCTTATGGTCGTTGTCATGTGGTTGTTGGGTCGTGTATTAGTGGTTGTCCGGTCTTATGGTCGTCGTCAGGACGTTGAAGGGTCATGTTTTAATGGTTGTGTACTCTCATGCTCGTTGTCATGTGGTTGTTGGGTCGTATATTAGTGGTTGTCCGGTCTTATGGTCGTCGTCAGGTTGTTGTTGAGTCATGTGTTAGTGGTTGTCTGGTCTTATGGTCGTTGTCATGTTGTTGTTCAGCCATGTGTTAGTGGTTGTTTGGTCTCATGGGCGTTGTCATGTGGTTGTTAAGTCATGTGTTAGTGGTTGTCTTGTCTTATGGTCGTTGTCATGTGGTTGTTGGGTCGTGTGTTAGTGGTTGTCCGGTCTTATGGTGGTTGTCAGGAGGTTGCTTGGTCATGTGTTAGTGGTTGTCTGGTCTTATGGTCGTTGTCATGTGGTTGTTGGGTCATGTGTTAGTGGTTGTCTGGTCTTATGGTCGTTGTCATGTGGTTGTTGGGTCGTGTATTAGTGGTTGTCCGGTCTTATGGTCGTTGTCATGTGGTTGTTGGGTCGTGTATTAGTGGTTGTCCGGTCTTATGGTCGTCGTCAGGTTGTTGTAAGGTCATGTGTTAGTAGTTGTCTACTCTCATGGTCGTTGTCATGTGGTTGTTGGGTCGTGAATTAGTGGTTTTCCGGTCTTATGGTCGTCGTAAAGGACGTTGAAGGGTCATGCTTTAATGGTTGTGTACTCTCATAGTCGTTGTCATGTGGTTTTTTGGGTCGTATATTAGTGGTTTTCCGGTCCCCTTAGTTGTCGGATCTTATGGTCGTTGTCATGTGGTTGTTGGGTCGTGTATTAGTGGTTGTCCGGTCTTATGGTCGTCGTCAGGTTGTTGTTGGGTCATGTGTTACTGTTTGTCTCGTCTTATGGTCGTCGTCATGTTGTTGTTGGGTCATGTGTTAGTGGTTGTCTGGTCTTATGGTCGTTGTCCTGTGGTTGTTGGGTCGTGTGTTAGTGGTTTTCCGGTCTTATGGTCGTCGTCAGGTTGTTTTTGGGTCATGTGTTAGTAGTTGTCTACTCTCATGGTCGTTGTCATGTGGTTGTTGGGTCGTGAATTAGTAGTTGTCTGGTCTTATGGTCGTTGTCATGTGGTTGTTGGGTCGTGTATTAGTGGTTGTCCGGTCTTATGGTCGTCGTCAGGTTGTTGTTGGGTCATGTGTTAGTGTTTGTCTGTTCTTATGGTCGTCGTCATGTTGTTGTTGGGTCATGTGTTAGTGGTTGTCTGGTCTTATGGTCGTTGTAATGTGGTTGTTGGGTCGTGTGTTAGTGGTTTTCCGGTCTTATGGTCGTTGTCAGGTTGTTGTTGGGTCATGTGTTAGTAGTTGTCTACTCTCATGGTCGTTGTCATGTGGTTGTTGGGTCGTGAATTAGTAGTTGTCTGGTCTTATGGTCGTTGTCATGTGTTTGTTGGGTCGTGAATTAGTGGTTGTCCGGTCTTATGGTCGTCGTCAGGTTGTTGTTGGGTCATGTGTTAGTGGTTGTCTGGTCTTATGACCGTTGTCATGTGGTTGTTGGGTCGTGTATTAGTGGTTGTCCGGTCTTATGGTCGTCGTCAGGACGTTGAAGGGTCATGTTTTAATTGTTGTGTACTCTCATGGTCGTTGTCATGTGGTTGTTGGGTCGTGTATTAGTGGTTTTCCGGTCTCATGGTCGTCGTCAGGTTGTTGTTGGGTCATGTGTTAGTAGCTGTCTACTCTCATGGCCGTTGTCATGTGGTTGTTGGGTCGTGAATTAGTGGTTTTCCGGTCTTATGGTCGTCGTCAGGTTGTTGTTGGGTCATGTGTTAGTGGTTGTCTACCCTCATGGTCGTTGTCATGTGGTTGTTGGGTCGTGTATTAATGGTTGTCCGGTCTTATGGTCGTCGTCAGGACGTTGAAGGGTCATGTTTTAATGGTTGTCTACCCTCATGGTCGTGGTCATGTGGTTGTTGGGTCGTGTATTAGTGGTTGTCCGGTCTTATGGTCGTCGTCAGGACGTTGAAGGGTCATGTTTTAATGGTTGTGTACTCTCATGGTCGTCGTCAGGTTGTTGTTGGGTCATGTGTTAGTAGTTGTCTGGTCTTATGGTCGTTGTCATGTGGTTGTTGGGTTGTGTATTAGTGGTTGTCCGGTCTTATGGTCGTCGTCAGGACGTTGAAGGGTCATGTTTTAATGGTTGTCTACCCTCATGGTCGTTGTCATGTGGTTGTTGGGTCGTGTATTAGTGGTTGTCCGGTCTTATGGTCGTCGTCAGGACGCTGAAGAGTCATGTTTTTATGGTTGTGTACTCTCATGGTCATCGTCAGGTTGTTGTTGGGTCATGTGTTAGTGGTTGTCTACCCTCATGGTCGTTGTCATGTGGTTGTTGGGTCGTGTATTAGTGGTTGTCCGGTCTTATGGTCGTCGTCAGGTTGTTGTAAGGTCATGTGTTAGTAGTTGTCTACTCTCATGGTCGTTGTCATGTGGTTGTTGGGTCGTGAATTAGTGGTTTTCCGGTCTTATGGTCGTCGTAAAGGACGTTGAAGGGTCATGCTTTAATGGTTGTGTACTCTCATAGTCGTTGTCATGTGGTTTTTTGGGTCGTATATTAGTGGTTTTCCGGTCCCCTTAGTTGTCGGATCTTATGGTCGTTGTCATGTGGTTGTTGGGTCGTGTATTAGTGGTTGTCCGGTCTTATGGTCGTCGTCAGGTTGTTGTTGGGTCATGTGTTACTGTTTGTCTCGTCTTATGGTCGTCGTCATGTTGTTGTTGGGTCATGTGTTAGTGGTTGTCTGGTCTTATGGTCGTTGTCCTGTGGTTGTTGGGTCGTGTGTTAGTGGTTTTCCGGTCTTATGGTCGTCGTCAGGTTGTTTTTGGGTCATGTGTTAGTAGTTGTCTACTCTCATGGTCGTTGTCATGTGGTTGTTGGGTCGTGAATTAGTAGTTGTCTGGTCTTATGGTCGTTGTCATGTGGTTGTTGGGTCGTGTATTAGTGGTTGTCCGGTCTTATGGTCGTCGTCAGGTTGTTGTTGGGTCATGTGTTAGTGTTTGTCTGTTCTTATGGTCGTCGTCATGTTGTTGTTGGGTCATGTGTTAGTGGTTGTCTGGTCTTATGGTCGTTGTAATGTGGTTGTTGGGTCGTGTGTTAGTGGTTTTCCGGTCTTATGGTCGTTGTCAGGTTGTTGTTGGGTCATGTGTTAGTAGTTGTCTACTCTCATGGTCGTTGTCATGTGGTTGTTGGGTCGTGAATTAGTAGTTGTCTGGTCTTATGGTCGTTGTCATGTGTTTGTTGGGTCGTGAATTAGTGGTTGTCCGGTCTTATGGTCGTCGTCAGGTTGTTGTTGGGTCATGTGTTAGTGGTTGTCTGGTCTTATGACCGTTGTCATGTGGTTGTTGGGTCGTGTATTAGTGGTTGTCCGGTCTTATGGTCGTCGTCAGGACGTTGAAGGGTCATGTTTTAATTGTTGTGTACTCTCATGGTCGTTGTCATGTGGTTGTTGGGTCGTGTATTAGTGGTTTTCCGGTCTCATGGTCGTCGTCAGGTTGTTGTTGGGTCATGTGTTAGTAGCTGTCTACTCTCATGGCCGTTGTCATGTGGTTGTTGGGTCGTGAATTAGTGGTTTTCCGGTCTTATGGTCGTCGTCAGGTTGTTGTTGGGTCATGTGTTAGTGGTTGTCTACCCTCATGGTCGTTGTCATGTGGTTGTTGGGTCGTGTATTAATGGTTGTCCGGTCTTATGGTCGTCGTCAGGACGTTGAAGGGTCATGTTTTAATGGTTGTCTACCCTCATGGTCGTGGTCATGTGGTTGTTGGGTCGTGTATTAGTGGTTGTCCGGTCTTATGGTCGTCGTCAGGACGTTGAAGGGTCATGTTTTAATGGTTGTGTACTCTCATGGTCGTCGTCAGGTTGTTGTTGGGTCATGTGTTAGTAGTTGTCTGGTCTTATGGTCGTTGTCATGTGGTTGTTGGGTTGTGTATTAGTGGTTGTCCGGTCTTATGGTCGTCGTCAGGACGTTGAAGGGTCATGTTTTAATGGTTGTCTACCCTCATGGTCGTTGTCATGTGGTTGTTGGGTCGTGTATTAGTGGTTGTCCGGTCTTATGGTCGTCGTCAGGACGCTGAAGAGTCATGTTTTTATGGTTGTGTACTCTCATGGTCATCGTCAGGTTGTTGTTGGGTCATGTGTTAGTGGTTGTCTACCCTCATGGTCGTTGTCATGTGGTTGTTGGGTCGTGTATTAGTGGTTGTCCGGTCTTATGGTCGTCGTCAGGTTGTTGTAAGGTCATGTGTTAGTAGTTGTCTACTCTCATGGTCGTTGTCATGTGGTTGTTGGGTCGTGAATTAGTGGTTTTCCGGTCTTATGGTCGTCGTAAAGGACGTTGAAGGGTCATGCTTTAATGGTTGTGTACTCTCATAGTCGTTGTCATGTGGTTTTTTGGGTCGTATATTAGTGGTTTTCCGGTCCCCTTAGTTGTCGGATCTTATGGTCGTTGTCATGTGGTTGTTGGGTCGTGTATTAGTGGTTGTCCGGTCTTATGGTCGTCGTCAGGTTGTTGTTGGGTCATGTGTTACTGTTTGTCTCGTCTTATGGTCGTCGTCATGTTGTTGTTGGGTCATGTGTTAGTGGTTGTCTGGTCTTATGGTCGTTGTCCTGTGGTTGTTGGGTCGTGTGTTAGTGGTTTTCCGGTCTTATGGTCGTCGTCAGGTTGTTTTTGGGTCATGTGTTAGTAGTTGTCTACTCTCATGGTCGTTGTCATGTGGTTGTTGGGTCGTGAATTAGTAGTTGTCTGGTCTTATGGTCGTTGTCATGTGGTTGTTGGGTCGTGTATTAGTGGTTGTCCGGTCTTATGGTCGTCGTCAGGTTGTTGTTGGGTCATGTGTTAGTGTTTGTCTGTTCTTATGGTCGTCGTCATGTTGTTGTTGGGTCATGTGTTAGTGGTTGTCTGGTCTTATGGTCGTTGTAATGTGGTTGTTGGGTCGTGTGTTAGTGGTTTTCCGGTCTTATGGTCGTCGTCAGGTTGTTGTTGGGTCATGTGTTAGTGGTTGTCTACCCTCATGGTCGTTGTCATGTGGTTGTTGGGTCGTGAATTAGTGGTGGTCCGGTCTTATGGTCGTCGTCAGGACGTTGAAGGGTCATGTTTTAATGGTTGTGTACTCTCATGGTCGTTGTCATGTGGTTGTTGGGTCGTGTATTAGTGGTTTTCCGGTCTTATGGTCGTCGTCAGGTTGTTGTTGGGTCATGTGTTAGTAGCTGTCTATTCTCATGGTCGTTGTCATGTGGTTGTTGGGTCGTGTGTTAGTGGTTTTCCGGTCTTATGGTCGTCGTCAGGTTGTTGTTTGGTCATGTGTTAGTGGTTGTCTACCCTCATTGTCGTTGTCATGTGGTTGTTGGGTCGTGTATTAGTGGTTGTCCGGTCTTATGGTCGTCGTCAGGTTGTTGTTTGGTCATGTGTTAGTGTTTGTCTGGTCTTATGGTCGTCGTCATGTTGTTGTTGGGTCGTGTGTTAGTGGTTATCTGGTCTTATGGTCGTTGTCATGTGGTTGTTGGGTCGTGTGTTAGTGGTTTTCCGGTCTTATGGTCGTCGTCAGGTTGTTGTTGGGCCATGTGTTAGTAGTTGTCTGGTCTTATGTAGTGGTCATGTGGTTGTTGGGTCATGTTTTAGTTGTTGTGTTTCTATATCCCCCATGATAGCGGTTTTTCATTTGGTCAGATCCAAATGTTCCCTGTCTGTCTGCCTTGTAACCCCGGTGCCTTTTCTATTTGGTCATAATCCGTCAAAGGTCAAGGTCACCAAAAAGCCTAAAAACGTTTTATTTATTTGCATATCTTCGTCAATAATAAACAAAGCAAATCAAACTGTAACTCATTCTATTCGCGACAAGATGGCGTCTGGCGCCATTTCAAATTTGTTTAATTTTGCTGTTTCCATGGGTAGGTATTTTGGGAAAAAATTCAAGAAATTTGATTTTTTTTCTAACTTTGCCATTTAAAAAGCTAGAGACGTCTGGTTTTTTGCATTAGGTTGTATTTTATGTGATATTTATCATACAATAGAAAATATCGTAGAATCTTGTGCCATTTCTCGACAAATCGAATTAGAGAAATTCGAGATTTCATTAAATATGACCTAGAAGTCCTAATTTTAGAACAATGGTTTTTTTCTACAATTTCTAAAAAATATTAAAGATGTCACAATTTTTAGTATCGTATCTAAAACTAGGATCATTGTCTTATTCCTCTGCACATGTAGCTTTGTGCTGCGGTTACCATGGTTACTAAATTGGGGTAAAACTTGGCAATCTGAAAATATGGAGTTTTTTGCTTCTGCTTCTGCTTCTGTTAATTTTATACTACAGAGGTCTAGTGTTTTACATGTGGTAGCATTCCCTTGATTCTGAGTCATTCATTTACAAGTCTTGTCAAATCTAGCTTGATTTTCCGAAAAATGAGATAATACGAGATTTCACATAAATACTTATAACCCGATCACGGTTTATCATAAAGAGGAGAAGTTTTCAGCATTTGGTAGCGTTTCAGAAGCTTAACATGGTTAAATCGCAAATCTCACCACATCCCGTATCATCTCCCGCAAAACGAGAACATTCGTGATTTCGAACAAATGTCTATATCTCGTTCATTTAAATGCTAGAGATTTTATTTTTCTATTGTTCAAGAATCACTTGACTAGTTTTAAATGACAAAAGTGAATATCTCGTCATATCTCGCACTATTTCTTGTAAAACGAAAACATAGGAAAATTCAAATAAATGCCTATAATTCTGTTGTTTTTATGCTGAAGACCTTTAGTTTTCAGCAATTGATAGCGTCTAACACTCTCGGTCACATTATGTGATTATATTGTAAGTTTCTTCAAAACCTGCATAATTTTTCTTCATATATAGAAAGTACATCAAATTGCCATGACCATAACTGGCGGCAGTATGTGATAGTAAATGTCGGCAGGGGCATTACATTTGACAGTTGGAGCATTGTTCTATGGGTGTGCTATGGTCCGTGAAACGACACAATTGGGTTTGATTCCACCTGTGCTTTTGGTTGTGGCCTCTTTTCATACTTTGTATGGACGTACTTTGAGGATTTCCCTGCATTGAGAGCTTAATGACCTGTTGTAAAGGGTAATCCCAAACAGAGAGAGAGGCTCCCCCGAAATGTTACTGAATACAAAGATTGTGTTGCTGGTAAACACAATCACAACTATAATATCATGGACGGATTCCCGGTTTTGCAGTTAAGTGTGTTCCATAAGGGACGGATTACCGGTTTGCAATCGGGGGTAGGGCTGAAATATTAATTATATATATATATATATATATATATATATATATATATATATATATATATATATATATTTATATATATATATCAAAATATATATATGTAAAATAATAATAACATTAAAAAATAATAAAAACATAATAATAAAATATCTCGAACCTTACTTTTATCATTTTGGAAAATAACCACCAGATGGCGCTGCAGTAATCATTATTGTGAAATACTGTGGTTGTCTTCTTATTTGGGGTGGTTTCAAATTCGCGATATTCGCGGTCGCTCCCTGACCGCGAATTTGAAACCACGCAGTTTTGAATGCATATTTACCAGACCATGATCATTTTTTTCAGAAGCTGCCGATAGTTTGCGACAGCTGAGATTTGTCTTCAGCTACGTAGTGATGTCCATCGAGCCTGGTGCATATACGTTAAATGATTCAGGGAGAATGACAGGGCCCATTTTAAAATAATATCGGTTGGCTAAGATGCAAAAACCGGGACCCTTGCAGGTGCGTGCTAACGCCGGCGGACGCGCCCAGCAGTTTTTCCTGTATTTCGGCACATGACTGGAAAGTGTCAATGCCCGCTGGGCAGTAGGCCTAATATTTAAAATTTACGTGTATGTGTGCCAAGTTAGATGACATCCAGTGCCGCTTAAAATGAATATTGAGTAGAAGGTACTCTTTCACATTGTGCCGTATTTAATGTTAATAAATAAAATTTGCCACTAAAGTAGTGAACGTAGCCGCTAGGGTTACGCCACCTTGTTACTTTATAAAGGACTTATTCTGTGAAATCATGACGCGCTAAACGATGTATGATTGGCTAGTGATGACGTGAATTTTGAATATATTTGAAAGGTCACAGTTCATTTTGGGGCCAAAGTGCCGTAAAACTGTGGAATATTATGTTTTGCTTCAGATTTCAACTGTGAGAAACTGAATACATTTCCTTCTTCCACCTATATGGAAGTAATTAGCAACATAAACGGCACTCAAATTATTCTGGGCACTCCCTGCCTTTGATACTGAAACGAAGGGGCTACCTACAGGCGTCCCTTTTTGGTTGAGCAGGTGATTACGACTCGACTTTTAATTAACAGGAGTAAGATACCCTTATCAAGACAGTTTCCCTTAACAAACTTAATATACGGTTTTGTAGTAACACGTTGGTTTCTCGACACACCTTAATAACATTTGAGTTGTTTTTAATGAACCTCGGTCCTGAACTAATTACAGCCAGCGGGGTCAATGCTTCCCGCAGGCGTCGGCTCAGCCGTCTGTGAATGTTCGAACAAGCGATATCCGGACAGAGAATAAGAAGACCTAGATAATAGTGAAATCACCATTTAATGAAATTATTTTTGATAATAAAATATACTACTAGACCAATGACAGAGCGCGAAAAAGGAACCCCGTGAAACTTTTAAAAATATAAAAACCGCGAAAATTCAGCCCCGCCGATATAAAGGCAACCACAGTATCTCAAAAACTAAAAACTGTGTCACAACTTTGATTGCAGCATGTGAAACTAAATTTAATGCGTTCATCCTCTTGGTGACTGTTATATACTTCCCTTACCATGGTGACCTATTATAGGTTACAATTCTTGAAATTCAAAATATGAAGATTTATTCGAATAGATTCTGGTTTATTTTATTCATGCTTTCAATTCTCAATGGCATGTACATGACCTTGACCTGGAGTTATTTTTTCCGTCTGTCTGTCTGTTTGTCTGTCTACTCGTCTGCGACTTGTCTGTGACTTTTGAAAATCAACATAACCACATGAAAATGTGCATCTGTTTCCCCAACAATAGGGGTTGTTCATTTGACCAGTTCCAAATGTTCCTTGCCTTCCTGCTGTTTGTTGTCTGTTTGACTATCTTATTTCTAGTTCCGGCAAGTTCTCCACCTCATCATGTTAGCTTTCTACATGGTAGCAAATAACTCTGGTCATTCGTTACCATGGTAATGTATTTAAAAAAAAAATAATGGAATTCGATATTTTCCTTCCAAATTTCTCTCTCATTTGTATAGCTAGAGAAGTCTGTTTTTTTGCACTGGTTAGTATTTAATATGCTCTCTGCGATATTAATGCAAGTCTCGCAAAATCTCGCTCCATTTCTCATCAAACGAGAGTTTTCGAGATTTCATTAAATATGACCTAAAGGTCGCATTTTTTTTAACAATGGCTTTGAATTTAATGTATTAGGTGCTATTAATAAAAATATCTCGAAATTGTTTTTCCATTTTTTTTTTAAATACTCACCAGGGGGCGTGGTACATGAAACACTGTAACATATCGTTTTATCTGCAATATCTAAAAAAATATTAAACGTGACACAACTTTTATTGTCTTATCTGAAACGAGGATCATTTGCTTATTCCTGCGCACATGCCGCCTTGTGCTGCCGTTACCATGGTAACCAAATTTTGGGGTAAAACTTGGCAATCTGAAAATAATTAGTTTTTTTTGCTTCTATCTCTGTTGATATTTATGCTACAAGGGTTTAGTTTTCTGCATGAGGTAGCATTCTTATGGTTCTAAGTCATTCAATTGCAAGTCTCGTCAAATCTCGCTCGGTTCATCGCCAAAGGAGAAATTACGAGATTTCACAGAAATGCTTATAACTTGGTCACTTTTTTGGCTAAAGTGGAGCAGTTTGTAGCATTTTGTTGCGTTTTGGAAGCTTAACGTGATAATAACACACATCTCGCCACATCTCGTATCATCCCGCCAAACGAGAATATTCGAGATTTCGAACAAATGTCTATATTTCGGTCATTTTAATGTTAGGAATTTTATTTTTCTATTGTTCAAGAATCATTTGACTAGTGTTCAGTGACATAAGTGCATATCTTGTTATATCTCGCACCATTTGTCGTCAAACGAGAATAGTGGACCATTTAAAAAAATGCCTATAATGCTGTCATTTTTTACACTACAGACATATAGTTTTCAGAATTTGACAGCGTCTGACACTCTCTGTTACATCATGTGATTATATTGCAATTCTTGTCAAATCTCGCACCGTTTTTTTTATCAAATGATGAAGATACATCCAATTGCCGTGAGCACAAGTGGCTTCAGGGTTGACCGGTAAGTTCCGGCAAGGCTATTACAGTTGCAAATTGGCGTGCGCGGTCGTCCATGAATCTAACAAAGCAGCATTGAATAGAGGACAAAAGCCGCTAAATTTGAATTGAACACAACTGTGATTTTCATTGTGTCCCTTTGTGCGGCCACTTGTGTTGCCAGGAACCACTGGCAAATCTTTTAAACCAGGGAAGGATCCCCGATTTTGAAGTTGGGTGTGTCAAAATATGGGCGGATCCCTGGTTTAGCAGTTGGGGGGGGGGGGGGGGCAGGGGTTTAATTTTTTAATTATACATCAAATATATATAATAAACAATAAAATATCTCGAAACTTATTTTTTTTCCTTTTAGAAAATAGACGCCAGATGGCGCTGCAGCAATCATTATTGTGCGATATCTCGAAAACTATACACACTGTCATAACATTGATTGCAGCATCTGATACCAGATTTAATGCGTTTATCCTGGTGGGGACTCTGTCATATTCTGCAGGGGTTAAATTTTAATCATACATCAAATATGTATAATAAAAAAAATATCTAGGAACTTATTTTTTTCCTTTTAGAAAATAGCCGCCTGATGGCACTGCAGCAATCATTATTGTGCCATATCTCCAAAACTTTACACACTGTCACAACATTGATTGCAGCACCTGAAACTGGATTTAATGGGTTTATCCTCGTTGGGAATCTGTCATATTCTGCAGGGGTTAACTTTTAATTATACATCAAATATTTTTAATAAAAAATAAGATATCTCGAAACTAATTTTTTCCTTTTAGGAAAATATCCGCCAGATGGCGCTGCAGCAATTATGATTGTGCAATATCTTCAAAACTATAGACAGTGTCACAACATTGATTGCAGCATCTGAAACTTGATTTAATGGGTTTATCCCTGTGGGGTCTCTGTCATATTCTTCCATTACCATGGTGACCTAATAAGGTTACAATTCTTAAAATTCAAAATTATAGACTGTGGCTTATTTTATTCATGCTTTCCATTCTCTATGGAATGGTTACATGAGCCTCACTTGGAGTTTTTCCGACTGTATGTCTGTTTGTTTGTCTACTCATCTGCGACTTTTGAAAATCAGCCAAACCACATAAAGATGTGCTTCTATTTCCCTCATGATAGGGGTTTTTCATTTGATCAGATCCCTGTCTGTCTGCTTTGTAACTGTCCGTCTATTTCGCTGTCTTATTTCCGGCCACTTCCGGCAAGCGTTCGACCTCTGGTCGTCTAGATTGTTTGTCTGTGTGTCTCCTTCCTAAAATGCACAGTTTTGCAGCAATTGGTATCAAAATTACAGTTTATGTACAACCAAAAGTACCGGAAGCCTATTAAATTTTGTCATTATCATTCAAAGGTCAAGGTCATCAAAAGTTTGCAAAACGGTTTTCCCTCGTATCTTTGTCGATATTAGTCGTATCTACTTCAACTTTAGCTCATTTTAATCGTCATTCCAAGGCTTTCTTCTGGTGTCAGCAGCCTTAAATTTGCTGTAACTATGGTTACGCATTTTGCGGAAAAAGTCATGATATTCGAATAACTGGCCTTATTTTTCTAACTTTGTCAGTTTTTTAGCTACAGATTTTGCATCAGGTAGCATACAAGTAGTATTATTTGATTATTCTAAAAGTCTCTCATTATCTTGTACAATATCTCGTCAAATGAAATGTTTCGAGATATCGCCTAGTGATAGCCTAGATTCCACATTTATGAAGGAATCACTTTTAAACTAATATATCTTATTTCTTTCACTAAAATCTCGAAACAGATTTCCATTTTCCGGATATGCACTGGAACTTCCCTAACATATCATTTTTGGGCCATATCTCAAAAATTGTAAACCTCAATTACAGAAACTATAGCTTATTTTCTTTCTCTGGGTCTTCTCCTTGACCTGAGTAAGTCATCTGGTCTCAGCTTTGGGTCACTTTGTCAGTATGTCTGTCTGTTTGTCAGTTCTCCCCCAATACGCCCGCTTGCTGGTTTTGTCTTACATATAACATTCTACAGGCCACGGTTTTGCAGGAATCCTTTTGAAACTGGTACATGTGATGTCTTACAGAAATATCTCGAAACATATTTTTCATTTCCGGATATGGCCGCAAGGGGGCGCTGGATTCCACCTCCCCACATATCATATCATGTTTTGTCCATATCTCTAGAACTATAAATCTCTGTTACATAAAGTATAACTTATTTTCTTTCCCTGAGTTATTTCCATAACCTGGTTAAGTGATCTGGTCTCAATCTTGTGTCACTTTGTCAATATGTCTGTCTGTTTGTCAGTTTTTCTCAATTTCGCCTGCCTGCATGTTCTTGCGTCTTAAAAATAGCACTCTACATGCCACAGTTTTGCAGGAATTCTTTTGAAATTGGTACATATAATGTCTTACACTAATATCTCGAAAAATATTTTTCATTTTCCGGATATGGCCGCTAAGTGCCGCTGCACTCGAATCTCAACAACATATCATTTTTCGGCCATATCGCCAAGGCTAAAAACTTCAAATACATAAACAATAGCTTATTTTCTTCCTATGAGTCTTCTCCATAGCCTGATTAGGTCATCAGGTCTCAGTTGTGTGTCTCTTTGTCAGTATGTCCGTCTGTTTGTCAGCTCTCTCAATTTCGCCTGCTTGCTGGTTCATGCGTTTTACATATAACATTTTCAGTCTTTAGTTTTGATGGAAATACTTTGTAGCTTACATATATCGTATGTCTTACAGATTCCTGGAAGTTCTATGTGTATTGTTTAAATAGGTCAGAGGTCAAGGTCATCATAATTATTCAATACCTTATTTTCCTCTTAACTTCGTTAATATTGATACTCTCTCCACAAACTTTGGCTAATATTCTTCCTCTTCGACGTTGCTCTGGTCTTATGGTCTTTGTCAGGTGGGTGTTGGGTAATGTGTTAGAGGTTGTCTAGTCTTATATTCGTCGTCAGGTTGTTGTTGGGTCATGTGTTAGTGGTTGTCTAGTCTTATATTCGTCGTCAGGTTGTTGTTGGGTCATGTGTTAGTGGTTGTCTAGTCTTATATTCGTCGTCAGGTTGTAGTTGATTCATGTGTTAGTGGTCGTCTGGTTTTATGGTCGTTATCATGTGGTTTTTGAGTCATGTGTTAGTGATAATCCGGTCTTATGGTAGGTGTCAGGTGGGTGTTGGTTCATGTGTTAATGGTTGTCAGTTCTTTTAATCGTTGTCATGTGGTAGTTGGGTCATGTGTTAGTGGTTGTCTGGTCTTATGGTCGTTGTCAAGTGGTTTTTGGGTTAGGTGTTAGTGGCTGTTCTTGCTTTTATTCGTTGTCATGTGGTTGTTTAGTCATGTGTTAGTGGTTTTCTGGTCTTACGGTCATTATCAGGTGGTTGTTTAGTCATGTGTAATTGGTTGTCTGTTCCTATGGTCGTTGTCAGGTGGGCATTGCATGGTCATGTGTTAGTGGTCGCCGGTCTTATGGTCGTTGTCAGGTGGTTGTTTGGTTTTGTGTTAGTGGGTGTCCGTTCTTTTGGTCGTTGTCATGTGGTTGTTGGGTCATATGTTAGTGGTTGTCCGGTCTTATGGTCATTATCATGTGGTTGTTTAGTCATGTTTAATTGGTTGTCTGTTCTTATGGTCGTTGTCAGGTGGTTGTTTGGTTATGTATAAGTGGGTGTCCGTTCTTTTTGTCGTCAGGTGGTTGTTGGGTCATATGCTAGTGGTTGTCCGGTCTTATGGTCATTATCATGTGGTTGTTTAGTCATGTTTAATTGGTTGTCTGTTCTTATGGTAGTAGTCAGGTTGGTGTTGGTTCATGTGTTAGTGGTTGTCCGGTCTTATGGTCATTATCATGTGGTTTTTTAGTCATGTTTTATTGGTTGTCTGTTCTTATGGTAGTTGTCAGCTGGGTATTGGTTCATGTGTAGGCCTAAGCGGGCGCCGGTCTTATGGCCGTTGTCAGAAGATTTTTGGTTTATGTGTTAGTGATTTTCAATTTTTGATCGGTGTGGCAAGACTGGCGTCAATAGTTGCTAGAATATTACTGAGCTGAAATTATTTGCTAGTATGTCCTGGAGCTGAAATAATTTTCCCTTGATAATGTTTTTGATGTATCTTACGGTATCGCCCCCTGGTGGACAACTTGTTATTATGTTTTGTTGCACTCGCGAGAAGCGAGGTTGTGCGAGAATGAGCAAGAAGGCCATTCCGCCAAGTGATGTATTGCCACTATTGGTGGTGGAATAAATGTCGTGGACCGTTTTTAGCCTTTGTGGTGTTTGTTGGGCCCAAGTAATGACATAAATTGGCGAACGAGGATGAACTGCCGCCGTGGACTGTCCGGACGAGGTTGTTTGCGCCGTATGTGTACATGTCGAGCTGGATTCCTCTAATTTGTTCAGCCGTGGTGAGACACGTGGACTTTTTGTGTGGCCGCCATTTTTTCCTCCGTGGAAGATTCACGTACTGGGTGAGCAGTATAGTCAGTATTTGTAGCCTTTGTGGCGCAGTTATAAATCAGCGTGGACTTTGTGTCAGCTGTGATTATTGTGTATATCACTGGAACTGTATAGTAGTAGTACTGTCGAGAGCTGACAAGACGTCGGTTTCCCGTTTTCTGTATACTAGAGACGTGAAATTTGTTACTACGTGTTACTGTTAGTTCCAAGATGGCGACAGCGTTTGGACAGTTATTTCCGTATGTACCGGAACAGCATAACTGGCAAGAATATACTGAGATATGTAATCACTACTTTATAGCCAACGGTATTGACAATGACCAGAAGAAGGTGAGCATTTTGTGTGCTAACGTAGGACTGAAAACGTACCATGTTATTAAGAGTCTATGTTTGCCTGATGTACCAACAGCTAAGACTTTTGATGAAATTACGCGCCTGGTTCAGAGTCATTATAAACCTAAGATGTCCGAGGCAAGTGCTTCACTAATGTTCAACTCGAGAGATAGGAAGGGTGATGAGAGTGTCCGCATGTATATGGCAGAATTAAGACGATTGGCAGGACCTTGTAACTATGGTGGTTTCCTGAACCGAGCCTTGCGAGATCGCTTTATTGCTGGTATCAATAACCGTGATATCCAGGAGAGAATACTTTCAATACCGAAAGGAGAGTTGACGCTAAACCGTGCTTTTGAACTGGCAGAGGCACATGAAGCAGCATGTAGAAACGTGAAACAAATTCAGAGAGTGAAGAACAGTGACTCTGTTAATAAGATTCACCAGCGTCGTGGGTTCCCAGGCAAGGAAGTAAAGACGTCACATTACAAACCTGGTAGTAGTGCACGAACTGTAACAACTAAACAGAGAGACTCTGTTAAGGACTCTGTGAGAGACTCTGTGAGACATGTTGAATGTTACAGATGTGGTGGTGTACATAACCCTGATTCTTGTTGGTGTAAATTTAAGAAATGTTACAATTGCAAAAGAAAAGGGCACACTAAAGCAAAGTGTAAACACAAGTCCCAGACTGTTAATGCAACCGAGGCTGAGTTTCAGTCTGATACGGATGTATATGATATTGAATATGATAGTGACCCTGAGAATGCAATAGGCTTGCACACTATTAGTACATATAGTATGCAAGGTGACCAGGTGTCACCTCTGTGTGTTGATTTAATGTTAGGAGGTGAGAGTATTTGTTTTGAAATAGATACTGGGTCACCCTACTCACTTATTCCAGAAGGTATAGTTAAAGATTTATATGATGATTATACACTTAAAGAAACAGGTATTACTATTAAGTCATTTACTGGACATAAGGTGAGTATTAAAGGTGTTTTAGACACCGAGGTTGAGTATCAAGGTACCACATACAGGGCCGAGTTTCTTGTAACTCAACATAAACCATGCCTGCTTGACAGAGACCTCATTTGTACCATGAATGTGTTGAATAGTGTTAATGTAAACACAATACAAGATGAACTTCAGGTTGTCTTAGATAAACACAGTAGTATTTTTAGTGAGGAACTGGGTAAGCTAAAAGGGGTTCAAGCTAAAATTCATATAGAACCAGATGCCACACCAGTTTACCACAGACCAAGGTCAGTACCATTTTCTATGAGAACCAAGGTAGAAGATGAACTGGAGAAATTGTTACAGGAAGAGGTCATAGAACCTGTTACATTTTCTGAATGGGCAGCTCCCATTGTACCAGTTTTGAAGCCTTCGGGTAAGGTTAGGATTTGTGGTGACTATAAAGTTACTGTTAACAAAGTATCAAAGTTGGAACAATACCCAATACCGGCACTTGAGGATTTGATGATGAAACTGTCAGGGGGACTGTATTCCATAGATTAGATTTGTCTCATGCCTACTCACAAGTAGAGCTAGATCCTGAGAGTAGAAAATATGTAACTGTGAATACACATAAAGGGTTGTACCAGTACACAAGGTTACCTTTCGGAATTTCAAGTGCGCCAGCGATATTTCAGCGCGTGATGGATTCTGTGTTACAAGGAATACCTTCAGTGGCTTGTTATTTTGATGATATTTTGATCAGTGGTAAAATCCAAGAAGAAGCTATTAGAAATCTGGATGTTGTTCTTACTAGACTAGAAGAAGCTGGGCTACAGCTCCGGAAAGAGAAATGTCAGTTTATGACTGAGGAGGTTGTTTTCTTAGGTCATAAGATTGATAAAGGGGGTATCAGACCTGTAGAAGACAAGGTTCAGGCCTTGCTGAAAGCTGAAGCACCAGAGAATGTCACACAGCTGAAAGCTTATTTAGGACTTTTAAACTATTATGGAAGGTTCATTCAAGGTTTATCACAGAAATTGCATCCTTTGCATAAGTTGCTGCAGAAACAGGTTAAATGGCATTGGGGAGCAGAACAGCAGAAATGTTTTGAGGAAACTAAAACCTTGATTTTATCAGCTGATGTGTTAGTACATTATGACCCAACTAAGCCTTTGTTGCTTCAGTGTGATGCATCTCAGTATGGCCTTGGGGCAGTGTTATCACAGGTAATGGATGATAAAACAGAAAGACCTGTAGGGTTTGCATCCAGAACACTTAATGAAGCAGAAAAGAATTATTCACAGTTAGATAAGGAAGGAGCCGCAGTTATTTTTGGCTTGAAGAAATTTCATAAATACTTATTTGGCCGGCACTTCAAAATTGTGACTGATCACAAACCTTTAGTCACTTTGTTTCATGAAGAGAAACAAATTCCAGCAGTAGCATCTCCCAGAATTCAAAGATGGGCTATTATTCTTAGAGCGTATGAATACAATATGCAGTACAAATCAGGAAAGGAGCACAGTAATGCAGATTGTTTTTCAAGATTACCTTTGAAAGTAAAAACTGTACCAGAGCCAGGTGATCATGTATTCATGTTAACTGATTTAGAAGATTGTTCACTGATCACTGCAGATAAGATTCGTGAGTGGACAAGAAATGATCCGATATTGTCCCATGTTCATGAGTATTTGTTACGTGGTTGGCCTAGTGATGATGATAGTCCTGAGTTGACTGCATATCGTATTAGGAAAGAGGAATTGAGTGTACAGGATGGTTGTATCTTGTGGGGTGCACGTGTAGTGGTGCCACCTGCAGGACGTACACAAGTAATGAAAGAAATCCATTTGGCTCATCCGGGTGTTTCTCGAATGAAAGCTTTAGTTAGGTGTTATGCGTGGTGGCCAGGTATGGACCGTGAACTTGAGAACCTTGTTAAAGGATGTGAGACTTGTCAGGTAAATAGGAAAGACCCACCGTCTGCGCCATTACATCCCTGGGAATATCCTGATGGACCATGGAAAAGGATTCATATTGACTATGCAGGTCCATTTTTAGGTCATATGATATTGGTAGTTGTGGATGCATATTCTAAATGGATAGAGGCATATTTAATGCAATCTACTACTTCTTCAGCTACCATAAGTAAACTTCGTGAATGTTTTGCACAGCATGGATTGCCAGATGTTATTTTATCAGATAATGCTACAGTGTTTGCTTCAGAAGAATTTGCATGTTTTACTAGAAAGAATGGAATTGTTCATAGTTTCTCAGCTCCATACCACCCTGCTTCTAATGGGTTAGCAGAGAGAGAGCTGTACAAACTGTTAAACAGGGTATCACCAAAACTATGGGTTCAACAGTACATACAAAACTTCAGAGATTTTTACTTCAGTACAGGATTACACCTCAATCAACAACTGGTAAAAGGCCTTCAGAACTGTTAAAACATTGTAGACTGGAAACTGCCTTAGATTTTTTACATCCAAATTTACGAGGAAAGGTACAAAAGAAACAAATGGCAATGAAACAGTATCATGATCTTAGTGCTAGAGATAGAATTTTCAGTAATGGAGATTTGGTGAATATCAAGAATTTTGGCACAGGGGGAAAGTGGATCCCAGGTACCATTGTTAAGAGTACTGGGCCAGTTTCGTTTGAGATTAAACTTGAGGATGAAAGGATAGTTAGAAGGCATATTGATCACATACATAAACGTTATGTTGAATGTCAGGATTCAGGTAAAACTGTAAATGAGAAAGCTGAATCACAATTGCTACCACAACCATTGTTACCTATGTCAAATGCAGATATTGAGAAAGTTACACAGCATGATGATAGTATTGATGATACAGAATTAAAGAATAGTGTGACTGGTGTAAAATCAAATGAGGAGGTAATTCTTCAGGAACCATTAGAGATAATTGAAACACCAGAGATAAAACCTGAACAGGATGTTCACAGGTATCCAGTCAGAAACAGGAAACTTCCTCGGCACTTGGAAGATTACCATTGTACATTTAAGTGATAATCACATTATATAATAAACTGTTACTTATTTGTGCTTAATAGGATGCATAACTAGCCATATAGTGTTATAGTGAAACTTTATTGTATAGTTCATTGGAAGTCTTGTAGATGAACATACACATAGTACACATGTATAATATGCATTCTTTAATTGATTCATAACAAACAGGTTATTGGCAGTCATACAAACAGATAAAAGAAACAGAATAACTCGGATACAGCATGTGGTAACATTTATGTATATTTCTTATGTATGTTTATACTTAAGGGGGGAGGAAATGATGTATCTTACGGTATCGCCCCCTGGTGGACAACTTGTTATTATGTTTTGTTGCACTCGCGAGAAGCGAGGTTGTGCGAGAATGAGCAAGAAGGCCATTCCGCCAAGTGATGTATTGCCACTATTGGTGGTGGAATAAATGTCATGGACCGTTTTTAGCCTTTGTGGTGTTTGTTGGGCCCAAGATATGACAGTTTTATAATCCTATTCCTGACTAAAGCTTGAGCTCTATTTAGTTATTTTTTGTGACTGGGTTTCGATCGGGTGAATTCGGAGATTTGTTTACGATTTACTCATTCGGGTGATTCCGGAGACATGTTTACAATGTGCTCGGAACGAAAATGACGACACGCAAACTAGATGGCGCAAACGGGAAGGCGAACGCTGGCTGGTACAAACTCATAAGTTTGAGATTCCAGACCGTATTTTGTGCCTGATTGTGTCCAACCTTCTTTTCGATACTTGCTCAGGATGGTCCACACCTGTGCTTGTGAACGTCACTCCGACATATGTACGTGTGTTGCTTATCCTGGATGTGTATTACCCATGGAGGAGCCCAGCATTAAGAACCCGTTACTACAGGTTTTCTTGTGCGGGAATAAAAATCTGATACATCCTTGATTGGTTGTCGTAATTGTCGAACCTGAGTCCTCCCACATCGTGATGAGGTGGTTGAAGGGTTGTTCTGTCCGATACATAGAGGACGTGTTTATATCTGCCTAGAGGTCCATATCTTGAAACATCAGCCTTAAATTGTTTTATCAAGCCACATTCATTTTCATAATTTAGGCACCATAGATATAAATAAAACAAACAAAAATTACGAAGAAAATCCCGACAATTTATTGCATCTAAACTTTTGGTTAAAAAATTGCACACATCCAAAAATAATCAAAATTAATTTGGGAATTGGACATGACTGTCCTTAATAAGCATGTGAATCATCCAAATACAAACACTTTTATATCTGCCTGATTAGCAATATAGATGAGTGCAATGGTTTTTATTTCATGACCATTGGATTAGTATTAAGGAAGTAACAGTCGATTTTGTGATCATATACCTTTAATTGATTTCCCCTCAACCGCACACCTGGTACTTTGACGCTGTTTGATAAAAAAGGGCCATTTCTAGAAAAAAACTAATCTTGTTTTAAGTGCCAACATTCATTTTAACAAACAAGAGACCTCTAGGTTAAAGAAAATCAGGGTCTAGAAAAATTCCGGGGGGGGGGGGGGACTATACCCTTCTGTCCCATAGACTAAAATGTGTTGGTCATATTTAGTTGACTGTATTTGGAATTTGCCAAAAATGTCCATAGTTGCCATAGCTTATGTGTCCAACGGCAGAAGTGAAAGTAGGACGCTCTAAATCAAAAGTGTACAGTTACCATGCTGAATATGTGAATACTGTACTTTTATTACTATTTTTTATATTTCAGACACAAGCGTTGGATCGGAGCTGTTGTGTATTGGCGTCATGTGGGGAGGGATGTCAGACAAGAACAAGATCTTGACTATGGTGATGGTTACCTCTGCGGCCAATATCCTCTGCCTGGCCGCCATCTTGCTCCGTCTTCATCTGTATGATCTCATGATAGAAGGAACTCCCTGTCTGGTCGGTGACTGGATGAACTACTTTGGGACGATCATTACCGCTCTGGTTCACATGCAGATCACCTTTAACCGGTTTGTGGCAATGGTTTATTCAATGAAGGTTCAAAGATGGTGTAGTTGGAAGAAGAATATTTAGGTAAGATTAAGAGTAGAGTATCATGAAAATTAACTATAACACAATGTGATGACCCTTGAAACTGGAGTGCTTTAATTAGGTGTTTACAAAGTCGATATTTCCGATAGCATTTTACCTTCCTTTCTAAATATGACGGTAAATAATCCGGATTTAATTCTAATAAGTTTACCCTTGCAGGGGCGGTTCCAGGATTTAGGAAAAGGAGGGGTCCAATCCTTGACAAAGCCAAAAAAAGTCCCCAGGTTCGGAGAAAGGGGATCCAGTCCGCAAAATTTGACCTGAAACCCTTTAAAAAAGATTGCGGTGGCTGAAAAGAGGGATCCGGGCCCCCTGGACGCCTCTACTGCCCTTTTCATAAAAACTGCATGGAAGTATACATGCATGTACAATTGTACATGTATATATGCAAATGCATGTAAAGCATATAAATTAATCATAACCACATGCATATCTGCTGACAAATATATTCTTTGAAATTACAGTTCACGATTTGTGGTTGAATTTACAGGTATTAAATGATAAAATACGGTAAAGCTATTCTATAATTTTTTTATTGATTTATCTTATTTTTATTTACAGGCGCTAGGCATCTTTGCGGGTCTCAGTTTTATTGCTTCCGTTGCAATATGTATGCCACGGTTCCTTGACAGAAGTTATGAATCAAAATGCAATACGACTTTCTTAAAACTGGACACTTATGCACTTGCAACATCAATTGTTTATTACATCTGTTTTATCTGTGTTCCGGTGCTTCTGGTCGTCGTGTGGTCGGTCTGGATCATAATTGAACTGATAAAGATCAATCGTAAAAGACGGACACTGAGTGGCGGTTTACAAGACCTTCCAAGTACTTGTATTAACCTAGGCCTGTTGGCCTCGGTTGTCCTCTTTTCGGTGTGTATTCTACCTTTTTCTGCGATTGAGTTTTTTATATCATTTTTCTTGTCTGTCTTGTTCGAAAATTCAGTTATTTTGGTAATTATGCTCTATGTCCGATGCAGTGCAGGCTGTCATAACATTGTAGCACGTTTTCTGTTTGTGGCAGATTTCCGAAACAGGTTCTTAGACGTGTTGAGACAGTCGGTAGAAAACTGAGGATGAGAAATTCTGATTGATAATAATCAAAGGTCGTACATACATAAGTCTTTAGTGCTGAATTTTGATGTTACATTGTAAAATAGAAGATTCTTGGATATTCTTAAATAATCCCGCTGTCTACAACATACAAAAAAAAAACAAAAAAAAAACAAAAAAACAAAAGGGCCATCAATCCCAAAAGTAAACATATTAAAAGAAAAGATATAATCGATATCAGGGATTAATGACTGCAGGGGTACAAGCATATCTGAATGTAACACATTAGTATTGTTTACTCACTCATTATCAAGATATTGCCTAAGAATTTCTTATTAAGCACTTGATTCTGTCATTTTAAACGAAACATGAAAAATAACGCGACAATCTAATATCACCTTGCAAATAGGATGATTTTTTTACTCTCTGTTGTCTGACGGTTTGCTTGATGCTAAGGGACACAGCTCTGCTTTGTGACCAACCAGCCTAATTTTATCTGGTCTTGCAAGTCGCAAAAACTGACTCAGCACGGTAAACATTACGCGGGTGTCGGAGGGTGAGGTATTCCTTCTTTAAGTCTATAACTGTCTTTTTTATAACTCTCACATCTAACATGATTTATATATGTGTAACATGTTGTATTATGTGTGTTTTGTATGTGGATTTGAGGTAAATAAAGGAGGAAATTAAATTGGCCTTTTGTCTCTTGATGTTATTTCATAAATAGATATCCTAACGGTTTACAATAATATTGTGTACATAAGGGGTTCATGAGATATTGGGATATATATATGTTTCAACGAGCAAATGCGTTTAATAAACATGTGTTCATCTTTACACATAGTTATATTAGACATGAAGACA
Organism: Sipunculus nudus; assembly: GCA_026874595.1. Classification (NCBI taxonomy): domain Eukaryota; kingdom Metazoa; phylum Annelida; class Sipuncula; order Golfingiida; family Sipunculidae; genus Sipunculus; species Sipunculus nudus. The sequence continues at coordinate 17,734,067 of CM049312.1, read as the reverse complement.
TGTTGTGAGTGCACATTTAGACATGATTATCATTAGACATGAAAACAGGTTGTGAGTGCACATATTTAGACATGTTTATCATTAGACATAAAGACATTATGTGCGTGCACATATTCAGACATGTTTATCGTTAGACATGAAGACATGTTGTGAGTGCACATATTTAGACATGTTTATCATTAGACATTAAGACATGTTTTAAGTGCACATATTTAGTCATGTTATCATTAGACATGAAGACATGTTGTGAGTGCACATATTTAGACATGTTTATCATTAGACATTAAGACATGTTTTGAGTGCACATATTTAGTCATGTTATCATTAGACATGAAGACATGTTGTGAGTGCACATATTCAGACATGTTTACCTTCAGACATTAAGACATGTTGTGAGTGCACATATTTAGTCATATTATTATTAGACATTAAGACATGTTGTGAGTGCACATATTTAGACATGTTTATCATTAGACATTAAGACATGTTGTGAGTGCACATATTTAGACATGTTTACCTTCAGACATTAAGACATGTTGTGAGTGCACATATTTAGTCATGTTATTATTAGACATTAAGACATGTTGTGAGTGCACTTTTTTAGACATGTTTATCATTAGACATTAAGACATGTTGTGAGTGCACATATTTAGACACGTGTATCATTAGACATGAAGACAGATTGTGAGTGCACATATTTAGACATGTTTATCTTCAGACATGAAGACATGTATTGAGTGCACATATTTAGACATGTTATTATTAGACATGAAGACATGTTGTGAGTGCACTTTTTTAGACACGTTTATCATTAGACGTGAAGATATGTTGTGAGTGCACATATTTAGACATATTTATCTTCAGACATGAAGACATGTTGTGAGTGCACATATTTAGACATGTTTATCATAAGACATTAAGACATGTTGTGAGTGCCCATATTCAAACATGTTTATCATTAGACATTTAGACATGTTGTTTGTGCACATATTCAGACATGTTTATCATTAGACATCAAGACATGTTGTTTGTGCACATATTCAGACATGTTTATCATTATACATTAAGACCTGTTGTGAGTGCTATTCATCCCAGGTTTTATTTAATTCGTTTAAATGCTCAACTACATAACCCAAGTTCAACATGTTAAAATATATTCCGAGACTGTGATTTTCCAAATTTGGGATCAATACAGATTTTATTTAAAAAAAAGGGTAAACATTGCTCGCGAGTTCAACCTTGAGTTACCCCAGATATGACCTAGGATAAATCTTGACTTGGCATACCTAGGCTTCATTCTTTGCCACTGCAGATAAATTTAACAAGTGGCCCATTGGCCATGACGCTCTGCTAAATTCAAAAGAGCCTTGAACAATTTGGGTTAATGAATCCAAGAGTGCTCAAAATCATGCATTTTGCCAATAGACCGTCGATATAGGTTACATTGACTATAACATCCAACTGCTACCATATGTGCCCATCTGACTTATAAGGTGTTAAAATCATTTTCTTTTATACAGCTTGCAGAAAATAGGTCACAGTGACATTATTTCAGGTTTAAAAGGAGATTTTTTATGGACTCCATGAAAGTTAAGTATGAGGATCCTAGGCCAAATGGATACAATTTGTGCCGTATCTGACTAACTAAAAATTATGTTTTATCGCAAAATATAGGTCACCATGACCTAATTTCAGGTTTCCAGGGAGATTTGCCTAGGAACTCCCCGGATGTTCAGTAAGAAGTTTCTGGGTCTAACAATTACGGTTTGTGCCCTATAAACAGCCAGAGCCGCATAGTGCAGATGATATGGGAAACAGCGACCTAATTTCAGGTTTCCAAGGAGATTTTCATCTACCTTCCTGGATGTACAGTTAGAAATTTCTAGGTCTAATGGTTACGGCTTGTGCTCTGTTAACGGCCGGACGGCAGGCAAAGGGTGATCGCCATAGCTCAGATGACTTGCATTCAGCTGGCTGAGCTTATACCTAAAAAAACTATACCTCGATATTAGGATGTATGAACAACCTATCAATGAAGAGCAAGAGTCTGACATTTATAACATCACTGTGTCGTACAGCAGTGAAACAGGTCCAACATTTGCTACATGTATGTGAAGAAACAATAACACACCAAGATTTGCTTCATACCTTGTGTGTGTAATCGTTCATCCCGATCACTTTATAAAATAATGGATTTTGCCGAGTACCTTAATGATACACATGGTGTACAGGAACACCTGTTAATAGCACATTTAAAAAGTAAAACGCTATTCTCAGCCTGTTCTTTATTCAGCCCCTAGAATAGTCGTGGTCATACAACCCCAATTCGCAATTCTAGATATGGACATTTGGACACTGGCTCACCTCTTCTCAGCACTTCGCGTGTACCCTTGTAAGACACCCAGCCACCCCTGTTTCGCTAAAGTGGTCTAAGTAACCCACTGTTTAACACATAGGCTTCCCTAGAGGTCGACCGAGGAGAAACGTTTCTGGCTTACATACCCTGCAAGAGGGTCATCATTTTGTCCACAAGTATGCCTATAGGGTATAGAAAACAGGTGTTAAAATTGAAAGAACTTAGCAAAATGTAGCATCATACACCTCGCAAAACTATGACGTAGCGGTTCACCGTTTACCTTTTTTTATCACACTATTTGTTGACTCAGGATAATGACAGGTTCACGAAGTATAAATCTAATACACTACACTAACCTGTTCACTAAATCATCGTGCACAGTCATCTAGGACATTTTTCCTGTTGTGCGTGGAATGAACAATCAGTTCTCCATCGAAATATGCACGGAGTCAAACACATATACAAATGAATAAATCCCTCACAATGAATAACAAACGAAGTTTCTCTTGAACGACGTCGAATATGGGGACCTTAATATTCTATTTAATTGCTGCTCTTATGAGTACTTAGATAGGAGATTAGACCTCCCTTTCAAAACATGGTCACACATTCCTGTATGCTGTCTTTCGCCCCTATGCTGCTCCAGGCACAGCACCGCTCCGATAGTAGGTCACCTGTGTGGATTCTAGATCTGTAACATTTCTTTGCTAGGCCCTCCCAGGTGCCCTGCTTGCTCGGGAAACTCCTACGAGGTTCCTTCAGATTTTCTTTGAAGCGCTTCTTTTGAGTGGCCATGAGAGCGCTTCCCTTCAAGCGTTTTTATGGAGCAGGATATCAGGTATGCGAACAAGCTAAGCAAGAAAATTTTAAGAACATAGTAGATGCTGAGAATTGCTTCATGTCTTCCATATATGGGACAAGTCTTGCCAACGGATATGCGTTATCTCAAGCAGATAGTTTTGACGAGTCGAAACTTCCTGGTTTCCAGGTCTGTGTTGCAAGCAGCAGTCTCCGCATATAAAAAGCTCTGTAAACCTTTGTCTGCGGCATGATGTCTCGGTACCTACATACATGTATTTGAGCTTGTGATGTTGTTTAAGGCACAGTTAACAGTGACATATGTCATCTATACCACCTAAGTGTTTGTCTGTAGTCTTCGGAATTAACCGTGTGTCTGACACCTGAAAGGAATACCACCAATCTGCAGCGTATAAATGCATCAGTCAGCATGGCCGTAAACATCATACTAAATGGACTGGAGCGGGGACACAGCCTTTTCCTAAACCATCAGTCACTTCAGGGGATAACTCTCAATTGTCTGGGACGTGAGCCTTAAGTGGAAAGTCCGAAACTAGCTACACGTTTATCAAGGCAACCGAATTTAGACACATGTAGGCCTTTGGCAAGTGACATACGCATCCCAAGCCCACTCCTTCCTTTCCATTTGGCGTGTAGAAAACACCATTTCCGGTCTTGAAGCCGCACTGACTTTCTGACAGAATAATTTCCTGGTTTGTGAACAAGACTTAGGATCTTTCCATCTGTCAATAGCATGGATCCCATGGGGGTTATTTCAAGATGGTTGCCTTTTCTCTTGTAGGAGTGCATGATCAGGGCGTCTGTCAACTCCTAAAATGAAACGTCATTCTCCAACAGTGGCTGCAAAGAGTTCAGTGAGCTTAGTCATTATGGATGACCAACTCTTGCAGTCTGTTCGGCATCAGTTCCTGGTCTGTCAAATTCGGGGGACAGGAGGTTCATGACCATTTCCATCATAGTACTGGAGATAGGGTCTGCTAGCTCAATACTGATACCTACAGAATAGCCTCATTGTTACTGGGAGATGGGCTGTTGAGGACCTCCACAAGTTTAGAGTTATCAGACAAGAAGGGGCTTCCATGGGCACTGTAGATGAAAGGTAGCATTGACTTTTGGGCACTGAAGATGCAGGGATCAATCCTATTACCATGCTGATCTCATTATTTTATCGCTCCGTAAGGAGTTCCGTATCTTTCTGTTGAAAGGTTGTTGTGCTGTTGTATTGGCCAATGCTGTTGCTCCCGGTGAGCCCTCGCCGTCAGGTTTAACCGAGCCTTAACGTTGATATTACCGAGCTCGAGGGTAATGAGGCAGAACTCCTGTGAGTAGGGCTGCTACTCCTGACAGACCTTTTCCTTAGTCTGTTCTGATTACTTTATTGTCCTCGCAAGCTGCTTTTTTTTTACCAGAAAGCTGTACTTCAAAAGCGGACACTTTACCCTCATGTTGAACTGTCCTTCCTTAGTATGCAAAATGCTAGACAAGGGAGCAATACAAATGTATTTGGTTAGTTCCAGTACTGTCCAGAGAGTAGCTTTTCTCTCTTATCTAGCTGTTTTGATAATCAGGCACGTTACATGTTAGTCTGTAGGGGTCTCGGGCCTATTGATGAAAAAAAAAATAATAATATAAGAAATACCACTCTTATAATTCCATTGGCAAAAATAAAAATCTATCGCACCCCTGATGCGCATCACTTCAACTCCGTTTTTCACTCAATCCAATGGGTTAACAATAAGTATAGATGTGAACACGGTCCAAAATAACATGAAAATAAATCTTAGATTCACACAAATGTGAGCCATGTATTTTCTGTAGAAACATCATTCAATCTTGTATGTTAACTCAATAAACGTTATCGATTTATGAACCTTTTTTTCATCAAATTTAAATTTTCAGCTTTCTACTTTTTAAAGTTTTTTTTCCAATTTAGTAGATAAAGTAGACAAAGACGAGGTTTGTTTCCCCGATCATGTACTACTAAATTTGGGCCTCCCACAGCCTCCTTGTAAAGGGCATCAAGTTTGCTTTTGTATTTGTTTTTATAAATGTTATAAGATTTAACCCTTAGAATAGCACCCCATTGGTTATTCACTCGTTAGTTGAGACTTGGGCTTCATCTTGAGAATGCTAGAGAATGAAGCAATGGAAAGGCTACTTTAATTCAGACTCTCGAGTCCCAGATACATGTGTGTGGCCTATGAAAAGGTAGTCTGGGGTGAAGATGATCAGTGAGTTGTTAAATAGTCCTGTACATATCATACAGAAGGATGCAAATGTACTCATACGCATGGTTGGAGTAGACTGGATAGCAAGTGCTGTAAATAGTAAAATATATGAACAACCACTTCAATAAAAGTTTATACATAATTTTATTTTTCTGAAACATAACCCATGAGTACTGTTTATTGCACAAAGGCTTTAAGTTAAAGCATTAACAATTCAATAGCAGATAACAAAGATGTAAATTTACAGAAGAAATGTGTTGAAAGATTAGAAAAATCAGTTCTTCTATCTTATCTATATAAGATATGAATTAATACAATTATACAGTCAGTACTGAGGCTTAACAGACTGAATGGTTGGACGAACATAGATACAAAACAAGGGACCCATGGGTTACGGCGCTCAGCTGATCGTGATTGGACTATAAATGTTTCTCCACTGTGATACTATATCGAGTCGATAAAGCTTATGAATATCATGGACAGGTTGGGCTATTATAAAGGAATGTAATGTAATATGTGAGTAAATGATAAATGAAATTACCTGACTGATGGATTAATAGAGTCAATTATAGTGGTTTATTTTTTATTTATTTAGGAGGGGTTGAAAATTGTGATATATTTGAGCAAATATGAATGCAATGACAGCAGAAATAAGCAGTAGTAAAATGATGATAAGGCTATTTGTTGAAGGATCTAAAGTGTATGGTAGTCTGCAAGCTTTCAATTTGACAGATATGATGTTATGATTAACTATGCTGATGAAGTGATTTATGAATTTGTGACTGTATGACACAATATCTCTTTAGTCTTGACAAGGTACATGCCCACTATGTCTACATATTACACAATATTGACATAATTTCTGGCATGTACATAGGTACCTATGGACGAATAGTTATACAAAATATTAAAGTATGAATGTATCTGATTCATCTTGTTCTTGCTTACTGAGGCTGACTTTGGGATGGGGTTCGGAGAAGGGAAAAGTGAGGGCAGCACGAAAGTGGATGTAGAAATATTCTATTGTAATGTTTTTCATATATATAAGAATATGAAAAGCTTAGAGGAAAGGGGCCCTCCTACTTGGTTATAGTAAAGTTCTAAATATATGATTGCAAACTAATACTCTGACAAGACTGTCATGAAGAAAACAGTAAAGTTTTGAGATACTGTGATGCATATGAAAATTTACAGATGGACAGGCAAGTGGACAGAATGGACTAATACCTTTATTTCACTTTCAAAGGAATAGTGCATTTAAGTTTATATATAATCCTATTTTTTTAAACATATCCACTTTTTCCATTAAGAAGTTTTTATCTGAATCATTTTTTTATTTACAGGTTTTATAAATTTTTAATAAAAAACACATGAAAATATAAGTTAAAATATTAGAATTGTTGCAAAAGTTGCAATCATTATATATACAGAGTAAAAAAACTGAAACTATAAGTTAAACTATTAGAATTGTTGCAAAAGTTGCAATCATCATATATCCAGAGTGTAGTTCATATTGGGTCATATTATGCATACACATATATTTTATTATTTTTAAATCATAAATGTTTAAACTGAATTTAAAAGAAAATAATGCCACAACATGGCATCTACAAGAATATTCCTTGAATCACTATTAAAAAGTTTTGCACATTGGAGTTTTCAGTACATGCTTAATTTTATTCACCAAAATAAAATAAAAGATTCAGTAAATTTGATAAAATAAAACATCTTTTCAAATAAAGTATACACACTGTTGGTTGAATGAGGGACAAACAATATCATTGTGCTAATTACTATCCCAGTTTTAATTTATTACTGGAATTAATAGTCAATTTCACACCTGGTGAAGTTTTTACTCCTCTGAAGTAAGGAATTACTTATCTCATGAACATCCACACTTTCATAGCAATACACCACTTTGTGGACACAATTAAATGTACACTTTAATCATTGTAACCCTGGTGGTACAATACAAAATCTAAAATGTAGCATAGCCTAGAATAAGAATGAATCAAATACAGAAAATAATAACATTCATCTAGTTTATGCACCATCGGGGGGGGGGGGGGGGGTGCAGGGCAGAGGGGAAGCCTGCTGGTAGTGGCCAAGCTGACCCAAGGCAAGCTGCTTGGGGTGGGTTACATAATGCAAGTGAAGGCTGTACTACTAGGTGGGCTAGATGTAAACAACACTTGACATGGTGTATGAAAACATGAATAAAAGCTATTCTTCCAATCAATTTCTTTGAAATTTCAGATTTTAAAAGATTAAATCCTTATGTATATATGCTGTGAAAATTAAATCAACATTGCCAAAGTTGGACAAAATTTAAGGTATTGATTTTTTATTTATGCTAATAACTTGAAAAATTTGCAAAATTCAGATCTAATTTTGGGTAAACAATTGAATCTTGATTAAATAAAGTTATATTCCTAAAAGTCTCTAGGTTCAGCAATTCTCATGTTAAGGTGAGTAAATATATTTCCTGATTTTTTAAAAAATTGCATTATGTTTTGGCCCATAACTTCAAAATAATACCCAATACTGACCTAATTTTAGGTATGTTCATAGAAAATGTATGAAAGAATGTGAATACTAAATACGATCAAAAACAGATCAGTGGTTTTGATATTAGGCAGCCTTGAAGTGTAACAATGGCTTTTTTTATGGAAAACGGAGTTTTTTTTTCCTTAATATCTCGAAGAAACGAAGTCCTAATGACCCAATTTTCGGTATGGTAGGAGATTTTGGGGACATCTAAAATTATGCCAACAGCCTGGGGAGCATAGAGATGTGCACTGAATGACCTACAGTCATCAAAGTGGACTGCTTGACAATGCAAGGGAATACAACAAGAGCCTCCAAAAAAATTCAATAACTAGCCTAATTTTGCAAGCTTTTATTTTAAAATTTCAGATTTTAACAGATTAAATCCTTATGTATACATGCTGTGAAATTTAAATCCACAGTACTTACAGGAAAAAAACGTGCTGTGGCCAAAGTTGGGCAAAATTTAAGGTACCAATTTTATATTTTTGCCAATATTTAAAAAAATTTAACAGATTTTGATCTAATTTTTAGTATACAATTAAATTTTGATTAATTAAAGTTGTATTACTGGAAAAAAGTCCCTACCTCTAACACTTTTGGTCTTAAGTGACCAAATATCTTCCTGATTTTTTTACAAAGTTCATTATGTTTGGGCCCATAACTTTTTTAAATTATAAAATACTGACTTAATATCTGGCATGTACATAGAAACTATATAGAGTAATATTAATGGTAAATATGAAGAAAACCAGATGAGTGGTTTTGATATTAGGCAGTCCTGAAGTGTGAAAATAGATTTCTAATAAAAAATTGAGGTTTTTCCTTAATATCTCGAAGGAACGAAGTCCTATTGACCCAATTTTTGGCATAGTAGGAGATTTTGGGGACATCTAACTGTATGGTGAATTTCAGATTCCTAGGTCCAACGGTGTCAAAACATGCCAGTCTTACGGACGGACATCCGGACAGACGGACGGACGGACAGACAGACGGACGGACGACGGACAATGGACCACGACTATAGCTCAGATGACTTATAGTCAGCTGAGCTAATTATAGCTCACAAGAAATGTTCTTCGAAAGATAATGGAAGGATAAAATATTAACATGAGCCCTAAGTGACTTAAATACTTTTTTAAATGTTTTGATGGCAGTTTACTGAAATAATATGACATCTGCAGAAAAGTTATCATAATGAACATAAGCATGGCGACAAATTTTCAATTGTGGAACAGCAGTGGGAGAAAATTTTGAGAAATAGTAATAACTTTTCTAATGATAAAATAAAGCTTCATAAAAACAACATGTTTCTTGCAGTCCTGCAGAACAGTGTGACTCTTACCGCCATTAAGTCTACACTGAATCACCCAACAAAATAAAACTATCTTTTGTGTGTGTGTGTGTGAATACAAAGGTTAAGTATTGGGCCTAAGTGTGTAGATCAGACAGTGCTCAATTAAAAAGTCAACTGCTTTTAGAAAAGCAAGAAAATTAAGCTCTTTAATATCATCCATCCTCTATAAATGGTGTTATCTCATGTCTGTGTGTGAGTGTGTGTGTGGGGGGGGGGGGTATCAGTTACCATACTCCAGGTGTAGCTCTCCCTAAATGTCTCAGCATATAAGCAGAGGTTAATACAGCACCAGTATTACAGGTTTCTTGCTTCCTTCTACATTAGATTCAGTGCTATACCTGCCCAAGGGGCAGAACTCTCAGTCAATGTCATAGCCAAAAGATGATCTTACGAGCAAATCTTTTTTCTTTACAGTGGAAAATAAATTGGTAGAAAAACATAAGTGATGTTATAATATAAATAGAAATATACTGTGGTTGGCTGCATATAAGCGGGGTCAAGTTTTTGCAATTTTCCATATAATTTTCCCCATCTGTTTTTATGTGTATTGTTCATGTGCTTTACCGTGCATGATAGGAATTTTATTTATTAAAGTATATCATATTAGTAATGCATGTATGTTGTATCCAGTCAGGTTTTATATTGCTTTATGGTGAATTCTGGTATATTTTAGCTAGGCTTATTGTAGTAATAAATATTTCCTTTTTAAATTTGTGTGGACACAATGTAATTTCCCAGCTTGGGATTAATAAAGTATATCTTATCTTATTTAACAATATTTGACAAGGGCTCCTTTTTCACAATTTCGCCATACAGTTACCTTCACAGTGTATATGTATTATGATATGGCTCATACAATATGTGAGCAAAATCTTAACAATTTGACAAGGAAAAACCCAAGGGAGCAACAAACGAGTGGAAATTCTTGTTCATTATATAACATTTCAAAAGATCTAAAATCATCTGTATTATCAGTTTTGAACTTATGGCTAGCATAAAAGATCTATTATTCTTTGTAGATATCCTTTCGCTTTTCCACTGCTGACACACCGAGTATACTACATAAGGTAGGACTACATGACACGCCTGTGGTATGAATGACTTCATCTATGCAGATACAGTATTTATGAACAATCTTCTTCATTGATAGGTTTTAAAAACCTTGGTAAAGAAATTATATTATTCAGAATAATTTAATATGAAGGTTATTCTGGTAAGATGAAAACTGAAAGTTTCAGACATTTCAATTTTTAAGTCATCTAGTTATATAAATAACAATAATAATACTCATATATAAATTATCTCACTGCTACATATATACCAATTGGATTTACATATATTCACTTGGAAGCAGTTTCAATTTAAGATGTTTTCTTTTTGGATGATTACCTGAATATACTTTACAATGGTTATGATGATTAACAAGAGCACAGCAAAAGTGTATAATTCACCTGTCGTGTATCTGGTGACCTCTGACCTTATTTAATATGCCTGAATTCTGATGAGAAGTTAATTCAGGTGAGAAACTCTATTGGTTAATATGTATAATGAGTTTCAAGAAAATCCATAGAAGTTTTGGTAAGTCACCAATGTGCCTCTAAAGTGGGGTGACCTCTCACCTTATTATATAGTCATGAATTTTGCTGAAAATCGAACATATATGAGATAATATGTTGATTAACATTTCTCATGAGTTTTATCAAAATCCTTCATATTCTTCAAAAGTTATTGCAGGGACACCACAAAGTAGCCTAGTGACCCACGACCTTATTAAATATGAGTGGATGTTGCACAAAATTGAACTTGGGCAAGATAATTTGTTGGTAAGTAATTATGGTGAGTTTCGTGAAAATCCATCAAAGCCCTGGTATGTTATCACAGTGACACTAACAGTTAACTGACAGATGGTGGGTATACCATTATACTCCCTTTATATGACGGGAGTAAAAAAAAAGTAAATGAGACCATATAATATTGCATCTTTACTATGAAGGGCAAATGCTTTACCACTCAAGACCCGACTTGTCTAGCTGAAGAGGCCGTTTATAATCTTGTCCTTATAAATACATAAATCTCATAATCTTCCTGAGTTAATATGCAGATATATTGATGCATGGAAGACCATTTGTTCTGAACATGGCTTGATATACTAGTTGTTATAAAAATCATCATTAATGAACATTTTTTAATAAAGACATTCAATGTGATTATATCTTAAAGAATTTTGAAACAAAAAAGGAACCTTGCTCTTGTGAACACTCCCCATAGGTGAACAATGCCACACCATTGTCCATGGTAGTGTAATGCTTCCGCTGAAAATTTGCTGGTTTCTAAACTAATTATGGTGACATTGTAAAATATTTAAAATCTCTTTTTGCTGGCATTACCACTAGATTGTGCCAGTTGCTATTCTATGTACATGTAAGAGTAAAAATTGTGTGGCAATTATATTAACATTATTTTACTCATTTATGATCATGAATGGTAATGACCATTACCACATATACATATACTCAGTATATTCGCAATTACATATAACACTTAACACATACCCTATCTGCAACAATTACCCACAAGGTTGCAGTAAATAAAGTAATAACAAAAAAATAATATATCTAATGTATTATTAATTAGTCATTATGAAGTTCATTAATATTCATAAGTACAATAAAGATTTAATGACAACAGTGGCAAACGGGCACAGAGTATGAAGATCTATAAGAATGACTTTAGGTTTTCAGATAATAATTGCCATATTTTGTATACTAGCTAGGTTGCCATATTACAGATTAGTTTTTATATAAAAATATATAATGAAGTCTCGTCTCACAATATTTACAAAATATTGACTATAATAAATGAAACCAGTAAAGTTTTAATTAATAATGTATTTATACATTAAATTATTTAGGACAGCACAGAAAATGCAGTTCGTATCCAATTCTATTGGTATATAATCACCTACATTTATTGCATTGATAACTTGAACATGTATCACATGTTTATACATTCATTCTGGAACTTGAACTTACTCTTTATTATTTCATTTATACTGAGCAAGCTCATGATTTGTTTCCTTTGCCAAACAAGGACTTTTTGCTTGGCTTCTCCAAACCGGCCTGAAAATAGAGATTAAAACGTGACTGAGTGACATTATACACATTTTGTTTTATATCTATCATAATATAACAGATGTACTTTGACTTATAAACATACTTGCATATTCACAAATGAATTAATACTGTAATAATAACAATATTAATAAAAATCACATCATTATTATTATCATATTACCATTATTATTAATGTAAAACAAGGAACCCATGCGTCACGGCGCTCCACTGTTATATATGACCAAAAATATAATCTGGAAGAGGGGGTAGACAAATGCTAGTTTTGTGTGGTAAATTAAGCTGTATTAAGAGATGATAGTGTGTAACTCAAGTTATGTAAGATTTAGATCAAATCCTGGGATACAGGGAAGAGGACTGATGTCAATTATATTAATTACATTTGGAAATGGAGTGTTATTGTCACACAGGTTTTGACTTGCCTGATGCCTGAAGTTTAAACATTTTTGTCAGTTTTATCATGTAAATTTTAACTCAAGAGTAATTATTCAGTTTCAGTCAAACGAAATAGTTAAGAATCAAGGATATACAAATTTCACAAATTTAAATAATGATCATAAGTACTTGGTTTTATGGCTTTAGTATATATATAAAAAATAAAACCATTATAATTACTTTTGAATATGTTCACATCAATTAACACACTAAACATAGCAAGAGTCTTATGACAATTATTAACAATACAGACATCGTAATGAGAACATGTCTAAGATCTGATTTTTTTTTGCATAAAGAAAAAATGAAAAGTAATCTCAGTTGTGAAACTTATCATGTGTAAACAATAACCCTAGAATCAGAACACCTAATAAATTATACAAGGAGACAACTAGAGATGGGTATGTTTAATTCTATTAACTGAAATAAAGGAACCAGTAATATAAATTTTGATTAATTTACATAGTATCATAGCATAACAGCTGATACACCCATCATGAGTCTTATTGACATATTGACATCTTTAATGAGTACTTGTCTGAGTAATATATTATTTTTTTTACATGTTTCATTTTTTTTAAATTTTGCAATAAATATAAATTAAAAAACTGAAACACTGGAAAAGACCTGGAAATTTAGATTAATTTAAAATAATAAACTGCATCCTTGTCTACCATTAGTTTGCTTCATATAATGCCTGATGGTAAAGAAAAATTTTATTTAATTAATTTTTTTCATTATTAAATTTGAAATGAATTATATTCCCAAAGGTGACAGCATGGTGTCATTTAGTTTACATTTCGGGCCATCCATACAAGATCCATACAGCATCAGTAATTGCAAGGTAATTCCCTGTTACTCATTATCTATGAAATTCCTTTTCCATTGATATTCCTTAAAGATGTTATTATAAACCAATAAAAATTTATTTAATTATTATTGTTATGTTGTTATCCAAAACAATTACTAGAGGAGGGGGGTTGGACAACTGAGGCAAGCTGCAGCCTGTCAGCTCTTGGCTTGCCTGCCTGGTATAGCCTGCTTCCAGGGTGTATAATTAGCCTGACAAGTCAGCAAGGGTGACATACAGGTGATTTAAGAGGAGCTTTGGTATAACCATGGTCTCAGAAAAACTTGAAAAAAGCTACAGTTTTTGGCCAATTCCTTTCAAATTTCAGTATTTAGAAGCTGAAATCCTTACATGTGCATGATATGAAAATTAAATCAACCGTGCTTACAGGAAAAAAATCATGCCACAGCCAAAGTAGGGCAAAATTAAAGGTACTGATTTTATGTTTATGCTAATATCTGGAAAAATTTCAAAGTTTGTATCTAATTTTCAGTATACAATAAAAACTTGATTAAATAAAGTTTTATACCTGAAAAAGTCTCTAGCTTCAATATTTCTCATGTAGTTTGAGTAAATATTGATCTTTCCTGATTTTTTACAAAGTGCATTATGTTCGGGCCCATAATTTCAAGAAACTAAATGTGGTCAGACAATGGTCCTCAGACGGCCCCACATTTCTGGTAGTGGTAATAATTTACATATGGGTAAAATTTTAAGTTAAAGTGGAAAAATATGACATACAAAAACAGGTTTATATCAATATGCATGAGGGGAAAAATCCTACTGGTTCAAATAATATTAAAGAAGATATGTCTGAAATAGTGTGTGAAATAGAAAATCACCGATTGTATTCTGTTGGCCATATTTGATTTTGAGCAAGTCTGTATTCAAATAGGTCAGAAGCCCTCATAGGCATCAATGATCCCTGTGAATCTGAGAAATATGTGCTTGTTGAGATATATCGGGTGGGAAAGAATATTAAAAACTGTGCTCTGGTGGCCATATTGGAATTCTGACAGGTCCGCTATTCGATAGAGATAGAGCCCTTATAGGTACCAATCACCTCTCTGTATATCAGAAGATGAAGCATGATCTTGTTGAAATATCACGCTTAAAAGAAAATCCTCAATTGTGCTCTGGCAGCCACATTGGAATTCCGACAGGCATGTAGTTCAATAGGGATTGAGTCCGCACAGGCACCAATCATCCCTGTGAGTTTGGAAAAGCTGAAGTATGTTGTTGTTGAGATATCGCACACGACAGAAAATCAGCTATTGGGCTGTGGTGGCCATATTGGAATTCCGACAAGTCTGTAATTCAATAAGTCTAGAGCAGTCATAGGAACCAATCATCCCTGTGAATTTGGGAAAGCTGCAGTATGTTGTCCTTGAGTTATTGTGGGAAAGAAAGTGTCACTGCGGAAGGACGGAAGTATGGAAGGACAGATGGATGGAAGGACGCGGACTGACACGGTGATCACTTGTAAAGCAGGGCCAATTTGACACAATACTGACCAATTTTCTAATATGTACATAGAAAATATATAGAGGAATATTTATATTAAATATAATGTAAAGCAGATCAGTGGTTTTTATATTAGGCAGTCTTGAAGTGTGACAAAGGGTTTTTAATGGAAAATTTAGGTTTTCCTTAATATTATGAAGGAACAAAATCTTAGTGACCCAATTTTTGGTATAGTTGGAGATTTAGTGGACATCAAACTGTATGCAAAATTTTGGATTCATAGGACCAAGGGTTTCAAAACGTGCCCTCTTAAGGGCTGGCCAGACGACAGATAAAGGACCCTGACTATAGCTCAGATGACTTATAGCCAACTGAGCTAAAAATTTCTGACTGACATACTTGACACTTTACCTAACAATACACTAAATGTAAACTAAAACATATGGAAACTGCATTAATTCAAGGCTGATATAAATATCCTGGATAATGAAAATGTTAATTGGTTATATTTTCACTAAGATCAGTCTGTATGACTGTTTATTTATTGCAAAAGTTGAATTTAAATTATAATGAAATTGAGAGGTGTTACCTGCCTTTCAAAAAGAGAGATTAAAACTTACAAAGAGTTTGGCACCGAGAAGCATCTTGGCCTTATCTTCCTCCTCCTGGATCCCCGATGTGAGCGATTCTGGGAAATTACGTGACTTGACATGGAGTTTCTGTTTGATTGCCTAAAAAAATATATATCAGAACAAAATCACTTAATGCTATGGCCTTAATTATTTTTCCAGTAACTTACTGTTACACTGGACCAAAGTCTAGAGACTGTTACCTGAGCTATGATGTTTAGGTATGTACATCTATGAGACTGTTACCTGAGCCATGACGTTTAGGTATGTACATCTAGGAGACTGTTACCTGAGCTATGATGTTTAGGTATGTACAACTAGGAGACTGTTACCTGAGCTATGATGTTTAGGTATGTACATCTATGAGACTGTTACCCGAGCTATGATGTTTAGGTATGTACATCTTTGAGACTGTTACCCGAGCTATGATGTTTAGGTATGTACATCTAGGAGACTGTTACCTGAGCTATGATGTTTAGGTATGTACATCTAGGAGACTGTTACCTGAGCTATGATGTTTAGGTATGTACATCTAGGAGACTGTTATCCGAGCTATGATGTTTAGGTATGTACATCTAGGAGACTGTTACCCGAGCTATGATGTTTAGGAATGTACATCAAAGAGAATGTTTCGTGAGCTATGATGTTTAGGTATGTACATCTAGGAGACTGTTACCTGAGCTATGACATTTAGGTATGTACATCTATGAGACTGTTACCTGAGCTATGACATTTAGGTATGTACATCTATGAGACTGTTACCTGAGCTATGACATCTTTCTTGCTGTCATTCTTCATCGCCATCAGCAGGTCGAGCCACCTCCACGTTTTGTTGTGATACTCTAGTGTTGGCAGGACTAGACTGACGTCATGAAGGTCCTGGATGTTCTTCTCTTTCTCTCCCTGTCCAAGGACAAACCAAGGTCATCACAACCTCACATCATTTATGAAAACATCAAGACTAAATACAACACTGTCTGTTTGCTCATATTTCTCCCTGATGACACATGGTTAATTATGTCAAGGTTATTTATCCTTTTTGTTGCGTATCTATTTTGTCAATCAATGTTTCAAGGTTGCTAGTTATGTTTCAATGTTCGACCTCTGTTTATTCACTGAAGTCCAACAGTGTATCATAAAAACATAGTTTAATCCATATAATTATAATTAGTCATATTTTATTTTGCCTTTTTAATCGTGTTCAGTGAATCAAATGACTCTTTAATAGTTTCTTGTGTTTCCACATTTTGAAAAAACATATTTTATATCATATTTCACCTGTATGGCTTCTTGAAAATAAAATACTTTACTTAAGTTTAGTGAAAGTAAAATAAAACCTCTGTATGTTAAGACTGACTCCAGTTGAATATTCTGCTCATATCAAAGTTTAAACTCTAGTTAAATATTACCAAATAAAACATGGGTGTGTCAAACACTGGATTTGCTGAAGTTTCCTGTCTGTAGGTCCCTTTGAATATATTTATGTGGACTTACTAAAGCATGTTAAAAAGAATGATTCTTTTACCTTATAGCTGAACTTCAGTGGCGTCTCTGGAACTTTTACATAAATAAAAGTCTGATTCTGTGCTGCTCGATTCTGGAAAATACAACAACAAAATTCCATTTCAGTTCCAAAGTACAAGTACAAATAAAAAGATGTACCATTCCTTCAAGTTTAGTCACACAAGCCAACTTCTAGTTGCCTTAAAAAACATCAGCTGCAACAGATCTTGTCTTCTGATGCCATACTAAGATAATCCAAGCGCTATGATGGTGCTTTTTAAAATTCACACATGCAAATATCTGAGAAATTTTCAAATTATTTTAACTTTTTATTCAGTCAAATAACAAGCCATCAACAATTTTTTTACATCTAATTATTAGATTTTTATCGGTTATAATTTCAAAAATATTAAGGAATGCATAATATATGTAAAACCGTTCAGTTACTTTAAGAATAGTACTTAATACTGCATTGTATGTGTATGTTTCTGGAGCACTTTTTCACGAGGGTGACTGAACATGTTCATGTAAATACTACTAATAAACTGTTTGATGTACATAACATATGCAGACATTTAAACTGACCTTCATTTTATCTATGTCTCCTTCAGATGACACTGATGATGGCCTCTGTCTAGATGATCCTCTTCTCTTCATGGATGCACCCCCTGTCAGGTCAAGCCTGCTCCCTGCCAGGTTATCATCACCTGTGAGGTTTATAGTAACATGGTTTATAAAAATAAACAGAATCTTAATAAACTGGTAAAATTAAAAAGCTTATAGAAAACCCTGATCTAATCTTTGATTGACAGAGGTTACATTAAACCTTTGTCATAGAAATTCTCTGTGGCCACACCTCAAATATGCAAGGTTTTGGTCTTAAACTGTCCAAATGATACCAAGTGTGTCCTGGGGGTGGGGACTTAGGAGTATCTGGCTAGTGTATGTCAAGCTTGTAAACAACCCTTGTATCTGGCTTGTCTATTTAAGGCTTGTTAACACCCCCTGGTATCTGGCTTGTCTATTTAAGGCTTGTTAACATGCTGGTATCTGGCTTGTCTATTTAAGGCTTGTTAACATGCCGGTTGCTGGCTTGTCTATTTAAGGCTTGTTAACATGCTGGTTTCTGGCTTGTCTATTTAAGGATTGTTAACATGCTGGTTTCTGGCTTGTCTATTTAAGGATTGTTAACATGCTGGTATCTGGCTTGTCTATTTAAGGATTGTTAACATGCTGGTTTCTGGCTTGTCTATTTAAAGATTGTTAACAAGCTGGTATCTGGCTTGTCTATTTAAGGATTGTTAACATGTGGGTGTCTGGCTTGTCTATTTAAGGCTTGTTAACATGTAAGTATCTGGCTTGTCTATTTAAGGATTGTTAACATGCTGGTATCTGGCTTGTCTATTTAAGGATTGTTAAAATGCCGGAATCTGGCTTGTCTATTAAAGGCATGTTAACATGTAAGTATCTGGCTTGTCTATTTAAGGATTGTTACATGCTGGTATCTGGCTTGTCTATTTAAGGATTGTTAACATGCTGGTATCATGCTTGCCTATTTAAGGATTGTTAACATGCTGGTATCTGGCTTGTCTATTTAAGGTTTGTTAACATGCTGGTATCTGGCTTGTCTATTTAAGGATGGTTACATGCGGGTGTCTGGCTTGTCTATTTAAGGATTGTTAACATGCTGGTATCTGGCTTGTCTATTTAAGGATTGTTAACATGCTGGTTTCTGGCTTGTCTATTTAAGGACTGTTTACATGCTGGTATCTGGCTTGTCTATTTAAGGATTGTTAACATGTGGGTGTCTGGCTTGTCTATTTAAGGCTTGTTAACATGTAAGTATCTGGCTTGTCTATTTAAGGATTGTTAACATGCTGGTATCTGGCTTGTCTATTTAAGGATTGTTAAAATGCCGGAATCTGGCTTGTCTATTTAAGGCTTGTTAACATGTAAGTATCTGGCTTGTCTATTTAAGGATTGTTACATGCTGGTATCTGGCTTGTCTATTTAAGGATTGTTAACATGCTGGTATCATGCTTGCCTATTTAAGGATTGTTAACATGCTGGTATCTGGCTTGTCTATTTAAGGATTGTTAACATGCTGGTATCTGGCTTGTCTATTTAAGGATGGTTACATGCGGGTGTCTGGCTTGTCTATTTAAGGATTGTTAACATGCTGGTATCTGGCTTGTCTATTTAAGGATTGTTAACATGCTGGTTTCTGGCTTGTCTATTTAAGAACTGTTAACATGCTGGTACTGGCTAGCCTATTTAAGGACTGTTAACATGCTGGTAACTTGCTTGTCTATTTAAGGATTGTTAACATGCTGTTATCTGGCTTGTCTATTTAAGGATTATTAACATGCTGTTACCTGGCTTGTCTATTTAAGGCTTGTTAACATGCTGGTTTCTGGCTTGTCTATTTAAGGATTGTTAACATGCTGGTATCTGGCTTGTCTATTTAAGGATTGTTGACATGCTGGTATCTGGCTTGTCTATTTAAGGATTGTTAACATGTAAGTATCTGGCTTGTCTATTTAAGGCTTGTTAACATGCTGGTATCTGGCTTGTCTATTAAAGGCTTGTTAACATGCTGGTATCTGGCTTGTCTATTTAAGGCTTGTTAACATGCTGGTATCTGGCTTGTCTATTTAAGGATTGTTAACATGCTGGTATCTGGCTTGCCTATTTAAGGACTTCTAACATGCTGGTATCTCATCTGTGACCTTACCTGCCCCTTCATTCTCCTTATTTTTCTCAGGGAAAAAGAACTGCATCAAAGTGCGGTAGAACTGGTGCGTGATCTGTATGTTGACTGGGGAAAGGTTCATTTCCAAGTGCTCCTTAACTGAGATCCCTCCAACTGTAATAATAATCACATTGCATAATCATGATGATTATCATATTCAGAATCGTGTTGATGTACGGCAGAACTGTTGAGTGTTCTGCATATTGATTATAATAACCAGAAATTCTTGTTTACAGTCATCAATTAGGGCCCTGTTGTGCCCTGAAGCTAAACATGGTACTTTAATGGCTATACAGAATCTCTACAGTACAGGAATTTGATACAGTTATTCTATTTTGAAATAAAGACCTAATAAAGATTTAACTTGATCAGAAATTATACAAATATGATATTTCAATCTCACAGACAAAAAGAACATCAAGTTGAACAAATTGTTTTTTAATTTTATTAATCATTAGGTTAAAATCGAAATGTTATATTAAAAATTCAGAAATAAAATTAAAGTTGCAATAAAATTGTCGATGCTTAAGATAGCTGTTCTATCAAAAAGATAATTAACAGTAAATTCCGAAGTGAAGGTACAAATCTTCTTGATATACTCAACAGTAACCCATTAAGATATCTTAATTACAATAGAATTTATTATTTAGTTATAAATTAGCAGTGAGCACAAAGCTGACCATATTTCATCACATATGACTAACCTGGAGCCCTGAACTTGCACAGAATCCTCAGCATGGTCTGTTTTTCTGACGGAGCCGCTCCCTGTGGGGCCACCACCTCCTATAAGCAGAGTAGCCAATAAAGTCACATGAACGTCAGTCTAACACAAGAATGTTCCACCAGCCAGCCAACTAATTACCTTATTAACATGGTGAGGGAATATTATTGGTGATAAGAATTCAAATATTATAACTGATAATAATTAGAATATTGACCAGAAATGGCACTAGCTTCTGTTTACCCCCATTTGAAATCAATATGACAACACTTTGGAAAACTATGAATTTGATGTACCTGTTATTAATGAGATTTTTACACTGAATAGCTCAAAAGATAACAAAGTAAATTGGTAATATATGTTAAACTCATTTTAAAAGCAAAAATAATATGCCTTGATGTGAAATTTAGTTTCACTGTTGTTCAATGGAGCACCAAGCTCCAGGTTTATGAGAGCTGTTGACAGGACATATCTATCAAATCTCACTTACCCGGTATATTGTGTCTGGTAGAAGATTTGTGACCTTGACCCAGCCAAGTTCCAACAAATGTGACCCTGAGTCATCATCCTTGTTGACCTTGCTGTACCTGAAATATATATAAATATATATATAATAAATATATATATATATATAAATATATATATATATATATATATATATATATATATATATATATATATATATATATATATATGAGACAGCATTTAGTATAAGTATTTCTCCTGTAAACCCTTAAATAATAATGCATAATTAATAAAAACCAGGCCCATATGATGTCATCTTACACTGGATATTTTTAACATTACCTAATAAGAACTGGGACATTTTACAGGTATTGTTGATAACAGGTTTCCTGACCCTCTGTAAAAACATATATTGCCTTACACATGAATTCCACTTATACACATGAACAGATATGCACAGTACACATTTTAACACAAACAGACAGGTACTTAATGGTATAAAAATTGCCAAATGGTGACTTTTTATTCACAAAGAACATAATATTAATCACAATCAGTGCAGGACCTATCATATAGCCCTCATGTGCACCTTCAGGTGACAAAACATGATAACAAAACATGACCACTCCTCACAGTTTCAGACCATAATGTTTACAGTACTGGCAGCTGTGAGCCAGGGGCTGCATGCAGTTGATTCCAGGGGGTTGTTTCAATAACATTGTAAATGACTTTAATCCAAACCCCAGACTAAAGCAGAAAACTGACTTGCCTAAGTCCAAGAGTTAAGTCCGATTCAATATCGCAGGTTTTACAAAGTGGACTTAAGCCTGGGAAATCCCCTTTTTAGCACCACCTAATGGCCCGCAGAACGCGGGAAAGGGGCAATGCTTACCCCACAGAAGGGAACATTAACAAAGTGTCACTTCTTTTATGTGGATACAGGATTTTAACCTCAATGATTGTGGATTAGAAAAATTAGGCTTAGTAAATTTGTCTTACTAGCTGTTTCAAGTGACATGTCATGGAAACTTGTACAACAACATATTAATCTTGGTATTATACATAATTATAATTCCTTTTAATAGTTTTATACCATTGGCATTCTATTTTTCCTTTGCAATATATGAATATTATTCTTTAAATAGTGGGGGGGGGGAGTGGGATTATAACAATGACCATCCTCAACTTACCAAAAATTAAGTGGGGGATATATACCCCCCATCCCCCCTATATTGACGCCCCTGTTCAATGAAGTATGATGTTAAATGTTGAAGTCTAATATTCTAGAAATTCATTTAAATGAAAGCTTTTAATTTTTTTTATTTCATATTAATTTATAAGGGGATTATAACAATGACCATCCTCCCCTTAATTAATTACATTAATTTATTTTAATATTTTATATTTTATACCATATAGAAGTCAGGACGGATAGTAAGATCAAAGATATTAGTACAGTGAAATATTTATAATAATCAGTACCATTGTAAGATATAAATCATCTGGATATCGATCATTATGTAGCTATAAAAGTGCTACTAGAGTATAGGAATGACACCTCAGGCAGATCAGGAGAAATTTGTTTCTTTCAGGTTCTAACACCAATGTCAAGGAGTGACCGTTCTGGGAAACCAGTGACAGCCAGTCACCTCCATGTCAACAAATATGCCAATAGGCTTGCCGTGTTTCAATAAAATACGCTAATTAAGTTGAATTTTGTGCCAGATATGCCTCAAAATAGTGTGTCATGCAGCCATGTTTTCTGGACTTACCCCTGCTACCTGACAGTATTTTTACTGAATCGGGCTTAACTCTTCAGCTGGGTGGCTTAAGTCAAATTGGTCAAACACCCCCAGAAGTGTCCACAACAAGATTACCTTATATAGACAGTTACAGTCACATTGTAACAACTGTCATACATTAAGGGAGAAAAATACTCCACTGGTCCTTTGATCTGAATAAGTATTGTTACACTTTCTTGCAGTGTAGAGCAAGCTACTTTACAGTATTATCTTGTGCATAAGACTGGGCTATAGACAGAGATTTACGGTATATATTTTTTTTACTCACAAGAAGTTTCTTAGCACCAGATCAGAGATACCCAGCTGTCCATCAACATCAGTCAGGCGCCACTCGGCATGCTTGAAGCAGACCTCATTTATCTTCTCAACCCGACTCTGTTTGGCTTTTAAAGAATATAATAAATGGTCACACAACTGAGTTTTCACAACTATCTCTTATTGATGGAGGTGAAAATTATGATAAAACTTTACAAAATAGCAAATCAAAAGTCTCAACAGGCTGTGTTTGGACCCCAAAAGCCAGCTTCTGTCTCAAGGAAATCATATATTAAGTAAAATGATGTATTTTCTAAATTAAAACAGGCAAACCTGCATCCAGAAATTCTGCCCTGACTCACCAGGTATTGAAATGCCATATTTAAAATGGATGAATTCTTCATTTCAGTTTCAGTGAATTTAATACCTGATCCACCATTTTTGGTATAACATATGAGTTTTCTCCCTACAGCTTATCAGCATTGACTTAACTACAGGAGTGAACATGACCCCTAGATCCAGAATCACTTACATTTTGTGGCCTTCAGCTGTGCCTTGGTCTGTAGTTGTCTTTCATTGAAACAACTGCAAGACAATGATATTATCTGTTAGAAACATAAAAAAGAAATATATGTAATTTAATCTGATTCATTACAAAAATTATAAAACTACAACTACTATTTTTGATCAATTAACTGCAGTTATATGAAGTAAAGATTTAGCACAAATACTTATTCATTTTTCATTGAAAAAAAAGAATGTTTCACAATATTTAACTGTTATTACAAGCTACAGAACTGGACATATTCTCCCTTCAATTACAAAGTTCCAATTCTGAAACTGCTAACTTCATGAATATTCATTAATAAGTGCAGGCATGGATGTTATGTATTCACCTGTGTTTGTTTATGTGTCTAAATATCCTTCAGAGGACCAACCTAGGTATTCTTTAATAATACTATGAAAGTCTCATACTTGCTAAGCAAATCCTCTTATTTCCAGGTTTCTTTTGACATTAAAATGAAACTTAACTGACCATACACAGAATGATTTCTGTTCATACAGATGCAGCACACAAACTTACCTGATCATGATGTTAAGTTTTTCTCCTTCTGAGTTCAGTTCTCCTTTGTAGTGATGAAGCTGCCTCGTTAGATCATTCATTTGTTCTTCAAGCCTGAAAATCCATACAAGAGATGTGGAGAAAACATAATGCAAAGTCTCCTAGCCAAAGTCTTAACCACTAGGGTGTGCTCATTCCACCCAGGAGGGAATGGGTACTGGTCATGGGCAGCAGGCAAATGTAGATTACTGTAAAAACTCGCATATAAGTCGATCTCCCATATAAGACAAGTGTGATTTTTAGGATGAAAAATAATTTCTCGACTTTTATGTGAGTTTTTACGGTAAATAACCTTCTAGCACCTATTAGGGCTGCTTTTTTTCTCCCAAAGGTGCTGAGAACAGCTACAGAAATGAACAGGCCTGAAAGACTTGGAAGGCAAAGTGTACAGTTGAATGAGACTGACATTGTCAGTGATATAAGACTATAGCTATAAACCACAACATTTATATATATATATATATATATATATATATATATATATATATATATATATATATATGAATAAATAAATAAAAAAAAATTTTATGGCTTTATTCTTCTTTGTTCATTTCTGTTAATTTTGGAGGCTTGGAGCAGCTACAACATAAACTGTAGAGGGTTAATTCTATTTAATATATAAATATATATGCAAAATAAACATAATTTCTCAAGTATAAAGATTTAGCATTTATTGGCCCAAGCCTTCCTTCCTAAATGAACTTGTTGTTGTAATAATTTGTATTTTTTGCCTTAAACCTTGTTTTATTAGCATCAGAAAGAATTTATATAAAGTATCCTATGAAGTTAAATAGCCTCTTGCACCAGTACTCAACAAAATTTAATCTCACCCAAAGTCAGAGTTTTGTTCCATCTGTGCTCTGACGAGGTAAATCCCCCGCTCAACTTGTTTGATTCTCACCATTATGTCCCTGTAATGCAAATAAACAAACTACTGTGTCTGCACCTTAGTAATTAAGTGAAATTTCAAACTTTAAAACATTCTTACTTGGATTTTATTCAGACTGGTCCTGATAAAACTTTAATATAACTCTTTCTATCTTGTATTTATCATCTGTAGCAACATGTCATTGTTATTTCTATTGTTTAATATCTTGAAGATCATTGGTGTCAGCTGAAATTATTGGCTCAATGTGTCCATCAGCTGAGCACCGTGACCCATGGGTCACTTCTTGTTTTAATGTTCTTAACATTAACAAGAGCACTGCAAACATGCATAATACGCCTGTTGTGTTTCTGGTGACCTCTGACCTAATCAAATATGTGTAAATTTTGACCAGAAGGTACCGGTAGTTCAGGTGAGAAAATCTATAGGTATATATGTCTGAGTTTCATGAAAATCCATAGGATTTTTGGTAATTCACCAAGTTGCCTCCAAAGTGCAGTAACCTCTGACCTCATTAAATGGTATGGATTTTGCTGGAAATTGAACTTTGGCGAGTTATTTATTGATTAAAAAATTGTTTTATCGAAATCCTTCATATTCTTCAAAAGTAATTGCTGTGACACCACAAAGTAGCCAAGTGACCACTGACTTTATTAATTATGTGTGGATGTTGCCCATAATCAAACTCAGGTGAGATATTCTGTTGGTAAGTTATCATGTTGATTTTCATGAAAAACCATCAAAGCCCTGGTAAATTATCGCAGCAACACTCAAAGTTAACAGACAGATGGATGGTAGGTATAACATAATACTCCTGTCATATGACAGCATAGCTATGTGAATGCTTTCTTTTAGATAGGTTCCCCTGCATAGCATTATGATAGAGGGGGCATGAGAGCTCTGACCTGATTTTGTTCTGTGTATTGAGGATGGATGGCCGCTGGTCTTCGCTGCTTGCCAGCTGCAGCTTGAACCTCATGTCTTGTAGCTTGTCATTAAGGTCCTGTAAAATACAAGAGGCAACAGCTTAATGGTATGAAATACAATGTTATCCACTGGCGATGTGCCAATTAACTGATCATATCAATGACTGGTCATTTTCTTTCATAATCGAAGAAACTGGTTGCACCTTTGCATAATTGGTCAAAAAACGATGATGTATGTACATGTAAAGAAGTTATATTAATAAAAAAAAAAACCTAATCCTGTAAAAGAATTAAGAAAGAAGGGTAACAAAGTAGCATGCACATTCTTATAACTGAATCTTGTGCAGTGAACACAAAGACCACTAATAATAAAACCTTAATTTTGGATTATTTTGTAACAATCTCTTGATATAGCACTAGAACAATATTCTCATGAAATATAAAGTAGAACAATACAACGGGCGCTAAATAAATGAAAAACACACACAAAAAATCAGCAGTGATTCAATTTTCCACATTAAACTTCACATATACTATCATCTTGACATATAAAATCAAGCTAGATTTGTAAACTATCTACTTGTTTGTATAACTCACCTATGGAACCCTAATCATGAAGTTAACAATTGCAAAAAGGTTAAAGTTTAAATGTTGCATGTGTATTTAAATGCAAAGCAACAGGTAATCTGCATTAATCTGCCTTTTGGTTTTAATTTTCATATTCAAATATAGAGTTAAAAGGCAAATGCATTCTTAAGTGTACATTAATTCGAATGTCAATCATTCCTATTTCAGCATGTTAATTAGTAGTCAAACGCGACACTTTGTTGAAGGTTACCTTCTGTTTACTCTCTACATACAGCAGTAAGTTGTTCACGATGTCCAGGATGATGGAGAACTGCTTCTGTAAAACATAAATACAACATGTGCGTGGTTGTGTCAAACCAGAGCAGCAAACCCCATGGCTAGTTACAGGAGGGACATCCAGGAAAATATTAAGGTGTCACCTTCTTCATGAGGATGAAGATAACCAGATGACAAAATGACAAGTTATTTTTAGGCCTCCTCTGTTGCACAGGGAGGTGTATAGAGACTAATGAGTTTATTTCTGTATCAAAATCAGGGTAAATTTTTTTATGTGCTTAGACCCAGACATCCGTTTCTCCAATATTGCTCAGCCTCCAGGCATCCAGTGATCGCTTCATGATGGCACATATCTAGTTAGTTTTGTTTATTTCAAGTCTTCCACAAATGAGGAATCATCCAGACATCATAATAAATCTGAGATGTAGTGAACATTTAAGTGTTTTCCTATAATATAATATAAAAGGATGTTCAAACAGCTGTTAACTGAAAGGTTGGTGGTTTGAGCCCACCCATAGATGGTGATTTCTGGTGATGAAGAAATTACGATGTGGGTGTGTGTTGTGGCCGACTGGACTCCCCCAACGACTCTTTGAAATCTCTGAGACATGCTGGTGGCTGTAACAGTTCCCTACTCAGCTTTGTGGCATCTCTTGTATCAGCTCTGTCAAATTTCTCTATCTGAGACCCTTACAACTGAGGGCTCAGTGGGCTCAAAACATCTTCAACACAACAATGTTCAAACGAACAAGGTGAGTTTGGTAACAAAGGTCAAGTATGAAACATGCAATGCTCTGCTCACACTGGTTCTGAAAATTCTTGGCCATTTGCCAACTTTCCTGATGGTGATACCAAGCAAACAGAGCTATTGAAAGCAGTGTTTAAGTGGTAGGAGTACTAGAATGAATGTAGCACCAGCATAAAGTAAGAAGTACCTCCCCTTGTGTATTCTGCTGGATATGTTTGCATGACAGTGATATATTTTTATCTATTAAACAAGTGACCCATGACGCTCAGCTGACAAGCATGACCTGTATTTAAAGCCTTCCCCAACACCTGTCCTGCTATGGTATCAAAGGGCAAGCATAACAATAATTGCATAACTATAACATTATATGTGAATTCAAGAAGCTGGTCCTGTGACATTGACCTTTTACCCTAAGACCTAAATATCAAAAAGGTTTGTTCCTCTATTGATATGTAAGGTTTGGGATGATTATTTTGGCTATAAGAATTAATTCTGGGAGGTGCAAATGCACCCCGTAACTCAGAGAATATAGGTCACAGTGACCTAATTTCAGATCTACAAGGAGATGTTTTTAGAACCTCTAAGACTGCATAGGGTTCATGTATCTAGCCCTTACAGTTACAATTTGTGCCCTGCTAATGTCCGGACGGGTGGCCGGACGGACGGACGGACAGACGGAAGGACAACGAACAAAAACCCATCGCTATAGCACAGCATGACTAAAAAGTCAGCTGAGCTAAAAATCACTGAAACTGCACTGACAAAAGGATTTCTAAGGTGGCTAACTGGCAGACATAATGGATTTCTGACAAGTCTGACATTTGATATCACACATCCTCCAATAAGAGACCAAACTTGTAGCAAATTCTCCAAAGGATGTTACAGTAATGAATGTCCAAAACAATTCAAAAGGCATTTTCAGGCCCTCATATTAGATTTATAGATATGCAAATGTAAAAAGTGTAAGTCCAATATTTTTTATTATCACTCTGCTTTTCAATGGGATCAGCAGGGTAGGTAAACTGCAAAACCTGAAAGAAAAGAAATGCAGGAAGCATGACTTAAAGTCTTGTAATAAAAAAAAGCCATCCTAAATCCAGGTACACATCCACATATTATGAGAAGAAACATTTGCTTTTATATCTGGTGATTTATTTAAAAATATTCAGATATCTAGGAAACTAAGTTTATTGCTATGATTCCATAAAATGAACTGCAAAATGTTCCCATCATCTTATAAATCAGTAGCTAAACCTTAATACTATACTCTCACAGTCTTAATGCCTGGCTGAAGCATTCCGGCAACAGTGTTTTTGTTATGCAGTAACAAGGTATTTATCACTCAGCCTTATCACTTAACAGGCTGATACAAAAGAGAGTCATATGTCACCAGCATCACTCACAATTACAGCCACACAGTGAGATGTACCAGTTGGAGTGCAATGGTTATATGTACAAGAAAAATAGAGATGGTCTACAAAATAAGTTATTGTGAACATCCCTGACCTATGACCTTGGCCTTTTGCCCACATATCAACTGGATTCTTTCTAAATGATGGGTAACTACTAACCACTTACATTTGGCCGGGTGTAATTACTTGGCAACCAATGAGTGAATAACTTAGACCTGCAACCTTTAACCTCCTGACCAGCTGACCTCAAAATCAATTAGTTATTTCTTCATGCAAAAAGACCCATAAATAGGAAGTTTGAATCACATTCAGTGATGCATAGATGTGGCATATGTGAAAGACTGAAGGTTTGGGTTGAACAGTTTCACTTGAAATATGTTCACAAGCATTTAGAACAATATCGTGACCTTGACCTTTGACCTTTTGAACTCAACATCAATAGGCTTCTTCCCCTATTGGTAGGTAAGCCATATATGACAGATGGAAAGTACAGATTGAAAAGTTTGTCTGAAAATGACTCCACGCAAGAAGAGGGTGCTGTGAACTTGACCGTTGACCTCAAAATCAACAGGTCTTTTCCCCTGTTGGCAGAGAAACGATATCAGTGCTGAAAGGTTTGGAATGAAAGGTCTAGCTTGAAATGTGTCCACAACCTTTTCAAAGATCCTGTGACCCTGACCTTTGACCTTGTGACCTCAACATCTATAGGATTCTTCTCCCACTTAGTAGGTGAGCTATATGTGAAAGATCAAAGAATTAGGATGAAAGGTTTGGCTTAAAATGCATCCACAGGCTTTTCAAAGAAGTTGGTTCTGTGACCTTGACCTTTGACCTCAAAATAATTATGTTTCTTCCCCTGTTGGTAGGTGAGCTGTATGTGAAGGATGGAAGGGTTGGGATGAAAATTTTGGCTAAAAGAATTATTTCTGGGGGGTGCAAACACACCCCATAACTTTGAGAATATAGGTCGCAGTGACCTAATTTCAGGTTTGCAAGGAGATCTTTTTAGAACCTCTAAGACTGCATAGGGTTCTTGGCCCTAGCCCCTACGGTTAAGATTTGTGCCCTGCTAACGGCCGGACGGACGGCCAGCCGGACGAACAGACGAAAGGACGACGGACAAAGACCCATTGCTATAGCCCAGCATGACTGAAAGTCAGCTGAGCTAAAAAATCAAAATAATAAGGTATCTTTATTTTATGTCAGTACTACATGGCATTGCAATGTTTGTGCAATGTGTTAAAAAAACTTCTAGGGGGAAGATAAATAAAACCAATGTTAATATGAAAAGTATAATTACACACTGTCTAATTTTCACTTTATAATATGTAAAAGTATGACTATATATTATCTTATTAACTTATCATAATATGCAAAAGTATGGCTATTTATTGTCTCATTATAATGTGCAAAAGTATGACTATATATTGTCTCATAGGCTTTTCCAAAGAACTTAATTACTGATATTTTCCTCCTAAAAAAAGAATTATTCATAATTTACAATATTTCAGATTAACAATTTAGACTATATACGACAATATGCATAAACAGTATTTACAGAGTTGGTACAGATGTTGAGATCATGATGCACCAAAGTGAAGGCATCCACCCCTTCCTCCCTCTTCATCATGTCTGAGTCATCATTTGTCTC
This sequence comes from Sipunculus nudus, assembly GCA_026874595.1. NCBI lineage: Eukaryota > Metazoa > Annelida > Sipuncula > Golfingiida > Sipunculidae > Sipunculus > Sipunculus nudus. Next base: position 17,703,143 of record CM049312.1, on the reverse strand, counting down.
CAGCTGTAAGAAAAAGAGACTCCTGAGTCTTGAAGCTCATCTTGAACTTTAAGTCATTTATGACACAACCAACTGCAATGATCAGGCACATATAGCAGAAAAACATTTATCTTGTTCATAAAAACACACTATAATTCAGATCAGTATCTTCTGGCATTACAAAAATAAGTGTGTACAACTGCTGTATTTCAGAATGACCAAATTACAAACAGGGGTAAAGCTGTATGCCTTAGTAACTTAGTGGTAGGGACATGTATATGGGAGGACCTGAAAGAGGAAAACAGAAATGGTTACATGGAGGGAAAAGGAATAAAGGTAACAAGGAGAAAACTCTTTAATTCAAATGATAAGTTAATCTTTAAAACCCAAAGAAACTGAACACAGATTCCACCGGAGTGATATAGTCTAGTCCATACTATCCAAGTCCAGGTGCAAGTCGGAGTCTAGGCCACTAGAGTCTGAGTCATTTTGAACCCTGGTCCATGTCCAAATCTGAGGCCAATAAAGATCTGCTTATTTAAAGACTTGCTTATTTAAAGACATTTAAAATGAAATTTAAGATTATCAATTTACCATGTATATTTTTATGTTAGTTTATAGTTGCTTTTTGTTTGAAAGTTGAATTACATTTTGCTCCCTATGCAATGCTAAACTTGATATGTAGAGTATTATTTTTTAGTTCTATTCTTTCAGTATATATAGTTTTGTTTATAATTTTTTCTACTGGACTCGAGGTGGACTCCACCTGATTTCTCAAGTCCTTACCTCAAAATTGAGTACAAGTCTCAATTCATGATCCTCGAGTCAAAGTATTTAAAAAAACTAGGGACCCATGGGTCTCGACGCTCAGCTGCATTTGTCTATAAGGATAAATGTTTATGAGGTTTTCCAAAATATTGGTCCTGTGATCAGTTTGAAGCCAACCTGTATACCCAAACTGGAGTTATCATCCATAAACTAATTTGTGAATAGATTGGCCCTGTGACCTTAACCTTTGACCTTGTGACCCAAATATCAAAAGGAAACTTCCCCTTTCGGCAGGTGCACCACATGTTGATGGTGGAAGGATTGAGATGAGAAGTTTGGCTCAAAATGCATCCACAATCTTTCTAAAGTGGTGGGTCAGGTGACCTTGACCTATGATCTCATGACCACAGAATCAACAGTTCTTACTTTAGTGGTGGGCCATATATAAGTCAAGTTTGAAACCAATATTTCAAACCAAACTGGTGTTATCATCTGGCAACTAATATGTGGATAGATGGCCCACATGACCTTGACCTTTGACCTTGTGACCCCAAAATCCATCAGTTACTTCCACTATTGGTAGGTGAGCAACATCTGGAAGATAGAAGGTTTTGGACAGAAAGTTTAGATAAAAATACATCAACAATCTTTTTAAGTAAGTGGGTCCTGTGACCTTGACCTTGTGACCCCCAAATCAATCAGGTTCTTCCTCTATCCGCAGCTCAGCTATATGTGCAAGATGGAAGGTTTGGGATGAAAAGTTTGGTTTAAAATGCATCCACAATCTTTCTAAATAAGTGGGCACTGTGACCTTGACCTTTGACCTCATGACCCGAAAACTGAACAGTATCTTTCCCTATTGGCAGATTAACAACATCTTGAAGATGGAAGGTTTGTGATGAAAAGTTTGGCTTCAAATGCATATGCATTCTTTTTAAAGAAATTAGTCCTGTGACCTTGACCTTTGACCGTTTAACTCCAAAATCGACATGGTTCTTACTTTAGTGGTGAGTCATATATAATTTACATTTGAAACTAATATGTCAAACTAAACTGGAGTTATCATTTGGAAACTAATTTGTGAACAGATGGCCCCTGTGACCTTGACCTTTGACCACGTGACCCAAAATTTTTTTTTTTTTTGGTGGAGGTAACCGCCTCCATTTTTTTTAATGCTGACTTAACTAATTCTTTACTAAGTATGCACATCTGCAGAGTTTCCATTTCGGTTTGGGACTACTTGACAGGGCGGTAGCACTCGCTTCCTATCATTTTTATATCCTGGTGTCACCCAGGCCCGGTGTCTACCGCACCTGCGGGTCCTGGGTGTGTAATCATCCCCATTGCTGGGTTATAACACCGAGGAACCACCCAAAGACGCACTCGTATGTGAGTGATACACGGCTGTAGGGCTTAGCCTTCCCATTAAGCCTGCAGAGCGCTCACCTTGGGTGGGGGCCGACCGTGAAAAACCTCACCGCCTCGGCTGAGATTCAAACCCACGATCTCCCGGCTTTGAGTCCTGCGGCAAGTCAGCTAAATGCGCATAATGGAAAGTTTGGGATGAAAAGCTTGGCTTTAAATGCAGCCATAACCTTTTTAAATAAGTGAGTCCTGCGACCTTGACCTTTGACCTCTTGACCCCCAAAATCATGTAGGTTCCTGCTTTAGTGGTAGGCCATACATAAGTGAAGTTTGAAATCCATGTGTCAATACAACCTGGAGTTATCATCTGGAAACAAATTTGTGTGGATGGACGGACTGACAGACAGACAGACTAACAGACAGACAGACAAGGTAATTACTATATGGCATCCACTTGTGATCAATAAACACACCAGGTTTTCGGGACACTAGATGTAATTACAGCTGAGAAACAGACATGATTGTTGTCATTTTATAGTAAAAAAATAGAAAAATATTTGTTAAAATGACAAAAAATACAGGTGGCACCACCACTTTTCGGGAACTGACCAAACTAGTCATGGTCAATATTCAAGGCAAGATTCATGACAATCCATGCATTAATTATCAAGATATTGGAGGTTTTGTATTATATTTTTGATTATTCTGGGGGTACTTTCAAGCCCCATAGCTCTGAGGATATAGGTCACAGTGACCTAATTTCAGGTTTCCAAGGAGATTTTTTATGGACCTCTTTGGATGTTTACTAAGAAGTTTCTAGGACCAGCAATTACCATTTGTGCCCTGCTAACGGACGGCCGGAGGACCAGACGGCCGGATGGACAAAGCGCCATTCCTATACCTCAGTTGACTTACAGTCAGCTGAGCTAAAAATGGACTCAAGTCTGGATTTGTGTACAAGTCTGGACTTAAGTGAGTCCAAGTCTGGACTCAAGGCCTACAACCCTGTTCAAGCATGTGACTTACCAGAAGTGGGACCTCAGGAACTGAGTTTGGGTCAGCTTCACCAAAAGATGCGTAGAAGAACTGGCATTTACAGCGAGAGATGATCCTCTGTAGCTGGACTTGCTTATCTTCAATAGTCTGTAATATACATGCAACAAGGCTGTGAAAAGAGCTGTGGTCAAGGCAATGATTGGGTTTTGTAAAACTCAAAACTGATCTGCACATGCATAATAATATAAAATAATTATCTCATTTACACAGCACTATTTCAACAAAATTATAATGAAGTATGTTTTGCACACTAAGTACAGAATTTTGTAAAATCATTATTAAGAGTACAATTATTAATATAAAAGGATAATAACAAAAGGATGACTTCAGTGAACATGTAGATAAACAACATGCTTATCTAAGTTAAGTCAAATAACATGCTTAAAAGCAGATTTGGTCAAATTAAGTATGTCTAGATTTCCAAGTTTAATCATGGAAAGAACAAAGTTAGGCACTCATTTAAAAAAAATAGGAAATTCTTTTGCCATATCAGATTCTGAATACTATGCCATTTATTTGTTATTTAAATTCTTCATAATAAAATTCTTTCAATTTTATGAATCACTTGTAAAATCTGAGAATCATATGATGCAAAACTGTTTTAAAAAAAAACCATAAAAATACAGCTCTCCAGATTATCAGATCATTTTATAAAAATACATTCTTGCTGGCACAAGGTAACCCCAACAAACAAGTACAAATATCAAGTATCAATAATTTGAGAACGTCTACATCTTGGGGTATCTATAACAAAAGGTTCCATCATATACACATAAACCACCATACTAGGGGCCATCTGGAATCTGATTGTACCACTCTGAAGAAAGAATAAAAAAGTAACCTTACTTCTACCTTTTTAGGGAAATAGTACATTATATTTAAAGTAAAATACGGGTAGTCGACAAGCGACCTCTTGTATCGGCCATATCACAGAAGCATGGTAAGGTAAGGAGGCATGAATGTTCCTGACTTGACATCTCTCCAATTTTGTGGCATCAGTGATGCCAATAAAACTCCTAATATATGTGCAATATTCACCAAAATCAGATCTACAGATCTATACACCATGCAAGATTTCAGGCCGAGACACAAATCCACTACTGAGAAAAAATGCATCAATATTCTATTAAAACAGAAAAGCATGTTGCCCCACCTGTCTGGTCTACAACAAAGCTACCCAAGATTGATAAACATGCCAAAATTTCAGGCTAATACATCCATCCACTCCCCAGATATGAGCCATTTTACCTAAAGCAAACAGATAGATGGATGCCAAGCAAAAACAATTGCAGATTGCACCACTAGTCTTGAATACAAGATAGAGGTATCCAAGATCTATGGACATGCACAGTTTCATGCCAATATTGCAAATCTCTCCAGAGAAAAGGGCATTAATACATTCTACAAAAAAGGGGAGGTAGGAGGTGCCACCTGCCTGGTCTACGAGAAAATGCTCCAAGGTGGATGTACATGCTAAATTTCAGACCAATACATTGAACCACTCCTGAGATAGGTGGATAGTGCCACATGTCTGGACAGTCTAGTCTATGAGAAAACACTCCAAGATTGATGGACATGCCAAATTTCAGACTTATACATTGAACCACTCCTGAAATATGAGCAATTTTCACCAAAGTAAACACATGTTGGACGCCACATAAAACCAATTACAGATGGTGCCACCAGCATTCAGTCTGAGATGAAGGTATCCAAGAACTATGGACATGCATAATTTTAGGCCAATAAGGCTAATCATTCCTGAGAAAAGGACATTTATTTATACTATGAAAGTGGTAGGTGGTGCCACCTGTCTGGACTATGAGAAAACGCTCCAAGATAGATGTACATGCCAAATTTCAGACAAATACATTGAACCACTCCTGAGACATGTGCAATTTTCACCTAAAGCACATAAATGCATGGACATAACACAAAAACAATTGCAGATGGGGCCACCAGTCTTGAATAAGAGATGAAAGTATCCAAGATCAATGGACATGCACAATTTCAGCCATATATGTTGAACCAGTCACTAAGACAAAAGATGGCATACGCATGATGGATGCCACGTAAAAATCATTTGTAGGTGGTGCCACCACTCTCTAGTATGAGATGGAGAGATCCAAGATCTTTAGAAATGCACAATTTCAGCTCGATACATTGAACAACTCCTGAGATATTGGCTATCACCAAAAATACATCCAGATTCACACTGTACAAGAAGGACTACAGGTGGTGCCACCAGTCTTTGTTAGGCACAACTACATAGGTGAGCAAATAGCAATGCCTGGTTTCTGAAATATCGGTCCTAGGGTCTCAGAGGACTTCTGAGGAAACGAATGTGGCAGCGGCGGAACCCGTGGTCAAAAACATAGTATCCGCAATACTTTGTTTTGGCAGATGCAATAAAGTCTTGGTACAAATATTATTAAACATAATAACACCATAAAAATAAAAAAAAAAATATTTTCTATAACAATCTTGGTTCTTGGTGCACTTCAAGAAGAATTTAAATGATAAGCAGGAAAATCTATAAAAAAAGCTAAAAGAGGAATGACATAAAAATATAAAAGACCCAGAGAGCCCTGAATAACATATTACCCTTGGAATGTTCCCTGTTATTTCTTTGATAAGAAGCTGAGATAGGCAGAAAGCATATAACATGAGGAAAAAACTGTGAAAATGGAAGGTAATTTTAATTAAAAATTATAAACTTTACAAGTAAGTTAAAGATGAATAGGAAACAGCAACACTATTTCACTATTTATAACACATGAAACAAAAGTAAAACATTTGTCCAGAAACAAAAGTGAAACATTTGTCTAGACAACTTTCAGAAAAAGTCGTATGTATGAACAGTATGAACAAGAGGTCAGGTGTAAGAAGAATAATAATACAGTAGAGAATTGTTTATCTGAAAGCCTCAGGGGGAGGGGGACAACCTTTTTGTTTAGATGAAAGATCATTCTGATGAACAATTTCGAATGAAACTGCATGAAACATATCTACATCATGTTACGTGTAGCTGCAATGATAACTAAATTGACCCGTCATGACCTAGAAAGTGCTGCCATCCCTCGTACATCATGTTACGATTATGCCCTGATTTACAAGTTAGAGAAACTCAACACACACTGACACATGGAAACTCATTTTTTTCTGATTTTTTTTACTGAATTATGAGCAATAAAACTGGATGCTTAGAATTTGTTTTCAAATAGAGTCAAACTTGAACTCAAGAGGCTCTAAACAGCAGTAATGCAGTAATTTTAAGGTAATCATTACTAATCATTGTCTCCTTCCTAAATCTAAAGTGAATCATAACAAATAAAATAAGATTCTTAATTCTGACTTTATGCAGAAACAGTATTAACTACCAATCATGATCTCATTTCTAAACACATTAAGAATCAAAGCATGTAGACTATGATGCTTTAAATCAAATTTGTTGAATTCTGACATCTAATTAAAAAGTATCTATATTTATAAAAAATAATACTGTTAAATAATATATTCTTAATATTATTATGATAAAATATATCAGTTAGCAGCCTCATTCTGAATTAATGACTTGACTCTCCTGACTCATAACATATTGAACTATGTTATGAATATTCATTGCACTGGCACTACATTAACTCCTTCACCTGTGCTGTGGCCCCCACCGCCGAGCTGATGATTCCACCGACTGTATGTCCTGTCCCCACCATCTCCGTCATCCCGACAGACGGCATGTCTCTACTCTCGATGTTCTCTTTAGACACCCACATGATGTTGTCTTGTGATGCCTCTAGGTTCTCAGGAGCATCAACAGTCCCGTAATACTGAAATTTATCAAAATACAGTGAAACCTCGTTGTGTGTAAGTTGAAGGGACCCTCGGAAAACTTTGACACTTCCGAGGTTCCACACAAGTGGGTTTCATTTGGTTATAATTTAACTAGAGTTGTCTGGAATATCGAGCCTTTAACTTTGACATACGCGAGGTATTCGACTTAAGCAAGTTCGTCACAACGAGGTTTCACTGTATATATAATCAGGAGATTTCAATTTAGGTCTGTACAGTTCCTGTCTGGTAGGCAAAAATTTCTTGAGGTAATTGATAAAATAATGGTTAGGTAAATTGTGTGAACTAATAGAAGGTAAGATCATGAAAATTAACCCTTCGTCAAATGCTTAATAAAATATAAATAGTTAAAAAACCCCATGAATATAAAGGCAACCACAGTACTTTGCTTTAATAGTGAAGGCAAAAATGATTACATTGATATTGTGAATGAAGTGATTGTTCACTCAGACGTCTTAATCTTCAGCAGGTGTGTGGACTCTCTGAAGTTATTTAAATACTCACTTAGAGATTCTTTCATCAGTTTGATAAATCAAGTGCATATATAGATTTAATTATTATTTCTATTAATTACCTGCATACACTCGAGTGAGCCAAACCAGGTGTTTTTTGTTTTCAGTTGTCTGTCCTTCCAGACTGGCTGATGTTCACAGGATATTATTGAAGTCTTGGCTGAGGTTATGATGACATAACCTGCAGAGTCGCAGCCTTTCAGCATCATCTGACTGTTGTACACCTCAACTGTAAGAAAAACACAAGAATATATTCTTCTATGTAAAACTGAAATGAAATCCACAAAACTAAAAATAAAGCTATTTAACACAACTACATGTAAATGTTACCTGTATGTTACTATATATTCATGCTTATAGTTAGACTTAAAACTAGATATTAACCTGCCTTATCTGTAAAAATTTCTGGCTTAGGAAAAAGAAAGGTATGGTTCTCAGGCATTTTTTTTTTCAGAAATCAGTGCAGCCTGGCCTTTTTTTTTATTAATTTTTTTGTATGTTTCATAAAAATGTCATATGATCATGGAAAAGCATGATAATAACATAATTTTTTTTCTAAACAGGTAAAAGCACAACATTATAAAGGAAATCTTATCAAAATTGTATTATTTCATCTTCTTTAAAGATGAAAATCAAAGTAAAAATGTTTGATGCGGGGGGGGGGGGGGGCAGGGGTAAAAACTGACGTCGGCGGTGCCTGAGAAACCATACCTTTAATTCTTTTTGGCCTTACTCTTCATTCATATTAATGAACTTTAGGTAATTCCTGCTTTGAAAGGTTATTATAATTCCTCTGTGATGGATTTATGACTTTCTTTATCTGCAAACTGTTAGTAAGCACCAATGTTCACAAACATGAGAGATGAAAGGTCACCGGTGGTAAAATGCCAATAGTAAAATCTCAAAACCACAGAGTTGCCATTTTCCATTCTATTTTTATGAGAGGTTCGATGGATTATCTTTAGTTAATTGACGTCAGATAACAGAATCGGCCTCTTTTAATTTAGGCTGCTTCATCCCTATTTGTGTGCTCTCGTCACCGTGAATTGAATCCCTTACTGTGCCAGTTTTTAGCGATGACATCATCAGTCTGACACGCAACAACACCATGTAGCTGCTCCACTTGGACATCCCCTCCTGATACCTGCAATACTAAACCCTCTTATTAAACTGTACACATTTAGAAACTACATAACATAAGTAGCTGATTGTAATGACCACTTATTACAGGAAATATTCTATATATTTATATTTCAGGGGAAAAGGTTTCTGTCCATGTCAGTGACTCAACGGAAAGGTACTTCAAATTTTCACTTTTGTGATTTGGTTCATTTTATTTTCAGCTGTTTAATACAATATGTGAACATATAAGAGTTTAAAAAAAGAAAGTCTTACATATATCAATTTATAATTTTTAATGGTTTAGATGAATGCAAAAGAATGAAAGTCTACTTAATTTCATACTGAACTTCAGATACATGGTAAAATTTTTTAGTATTTTCAAGATATATGAGACTCCTTCCAGTGCCAATTACTGATGGTTAAATAAACATTTGGTTGTTTTGAGCAACTGTATGACGTTATGAACTCTGACCTCCTCATGTACTGCTACAAAGCTGCTGTCATGCTCCGTGATTAATTTCTTTAGCATGGTGAATGCTGGGCCTGACTGGAGCTTGGCCATTGGACTCGGTGTGTTCTGCATATTCATGATGCCTGGACTCAATGATGCTGAACGACTCAACTTTGATCCGGCCTGAGAACAAAAAGAATGTTACACACATCGATAGACACAGGGGCGTAGCCCTCCCCCCCGGTCGCATCCAGTACCGCCGTCCTTTGCTGAATTTCACTTAATCTAATACTAATATATATATATAAGCTATCAGTCGAGGATCCAGAGGGGGCGCCTTTGGCGCGCTGGCCCCCGATGAGCTGCAATATTTCTCATTTGATCTAATTCCCGATTTTCGTGATTAATTTTCGTTTTTCATATTTCGTATTATTAATACGCAATTAGACTTTTTTAAGTTATCTGCAGTTTTTTTTCTTACAAATTTATTAGTTGAGTATAAGGATATTTATGAACAGCTGCAGAACAACTGCAGATCGATCGAGCACCTGGCCCTGGTTGGGGTTGACAGGGAACAATCTTACGGCTCCTCTGGTGATACTGGTACTCGAACTCACGATCTGTGCTCTGAGGAGTCCTGTGTGCTGTCGAGATCACGGAACCCGGTAAAATGCAAAGTTTACCATAAGAATTCAACTTATCAGTTATTGTGCCTTTGTGCCATTGACTTGTTTGAAAAGGACTGAAATTTTATATCCTAGTTTTGAAGAAATATAAATATTAAATATTGAACCTCTCTACAGTTTGACTACATAACGCAAAGACATAAGGGAACAGAAAATCCTCATCTTTTGGTGAAAATTGCTTCAAAATGTCCTCTTTACATTGTATATTCAAAAAATTTCCCAATATGGGAGGGGGATACCCCCTCACATACCCTCCCCATGTACCTGTAACTAACCTTAATAAAAGTATGGTTCATAATTGAAAATAAACAAAAAATATATTTTTTCATACACTAAAATATATAACGTATATTAATGATAATAATAATAATAATAATAATAATATACATATATATACTTGTATATATAACAGTTTTCATAGTACCATTACATGCATATTAGCGCCCCTACCCCCCCCCCCCCCCCCCACCCCCGTTTTCAAATTTCGGTATCCGCCACTGATCATGGCCCCCTCCAATCCCTCAATCCTGGCTACGCCCCTGAGACACATTCACAAACACAATAATCTAAGTACACCATTCTAATAAATTAACATGTAAACATATGGGTAAAGGTTTAACTTAGTTTTTGAATCAAAAACACCCAAAGCCTAATTGAGAAATTAGGTCAAGCTCACTTGATAGATAATGCATGAAATGGAGGAAGGTCTTTGATGCTTGTCACGTTAAATAAGTATAAGGTCACTTAATGCAGGTTACATTTACTGATGCTTTTATCATTCCACAAAAATGTTAACAGGTGGATCTGCCAGTGGTTGGATCTGAAACTGTAAAACACACCTTAAACCTTACTTATAATGGGCAAAGGTCAATTAGTCCTGTATACAAGGGCAGCATATCCATAAGTATGCCAAGAAATGCATATCAATACTTCAGTGGACAAACGTATTCTTGGATAAGGGGTCAAGGTCATAAATGATAACACTGCATAAATCCCTAAAGCATTTGTTCACTTTCTGACCTACATCTTTGTTGTAACTATGCTAAGTATACACATACCTGAGCAGCTGTACTGTCAACCTTGAAGCCTTGGAGGGCGTTAGAGGCCAGGTTTTTCTTGAGTGACTGGGCCTTCTTGTAACCATCATACAGAATCATGCCGACATTCCTGTTACTTGGCGTCCACGATCCCTTCAGGCCGTATATCTGCATCTTATGTTTAGGCTTCTCAGGCTGAAAAATATTTTTTGATGTTTAATTAATTATCGTTTTCACTTGATTTTGTGTTTGTGTCCACAAGATATCTGAAGGATGGTATCACAAATGTTATTGACTTTATCAAATATGTTGGTAATGTAAAAATCTATAAAAAGTAAAATTTTGGTGTAAATACATGCGTAAATAACCCCAGTAATGTTGTTTTACAGGTTTTTTTATAGCATTTTGTTCACACTGGGACATCTCCATCTCTGGAGTGTGAATCAAGATGTAAAAGAAGTGACATCACAGAGGACAATGAATTCACTCCAGTTGTATGTGCCGTTTTCCTGAAACTGAAAGGAGCAGAGCATAGGGGCCATTGTTGTTGTTTGTTGAGTTTACAGTCAAGGGCAGCGATATCACAATGTAGAGGGGAGTTTTTGAATTGTCTCACTCTAAATTTCTCAGGAATAACACAGGTTTCATAAACATTCCAGGACACCAATTTTGAACATCTCTTCAATCCAAGGTTTGCATCATCATACCAGGCCTTTTTTTTAATTGCTTATTACAGCCATTACCTGAAGATCAAATTGTAAAATTTCTGATATCAAGCGATGATTTAAGATAACATGTCTATGATTTACTTTATTAGTATTTTCACATTAGATGATATTTGGTGTATTATGATATATGTGGTGATGTATGTGTTAATTAGCATATACATGTTTTGTCATGAAAAAATAATTTGATCTTATAACTAAAAACGCGTTATTTTTTCCACTGGGTTGTATGTGTGATTTTGAAGGTATGACGTTTACTAATTTCTTTATTTTATATACTCATATTGTTATTACTACAATTACAGTTAATTTTAAATAACTATTAATGCTTTAACTATTTTATCAGCATTTCAGGTTTCATTTACATAGTTACATTTTCATCAAAACACCTGTGACAACTACTTTTTATTTCTTCACTGAATATTAAACAGGAAATGGCAAAAGGGGTAAGCTGTTCTGAAATTCTGATGTCTTCTTTCACATATACAAACAAGACAGATGCTTTGATTGCTGAATACAAATAAAATCTCCTTGAACTTACTTCTGATTCCACTCTTTTCATGTCTGCTGCCTCCGTGAAATCTTCATCTGGCTCATGTCTTTGGTATGATAACCTGTGGAATGTACAAGATTAGTTTGTCAAGTTGTTCAGTGATCACACACTGAACTGACAATAAGAACAGAATCTGCCTTCATAAAAATGAGCATAAACCAGGCTATTTTACATACATATTTATATATGTCAGTGATCTGACTACATTTAATTGTTGTCTGTATGAATAAGTATATGTGGTTTATTTCAATTACTATTAAATACAAAATGTATCTCCATTAATACATTTTTTCTTAAATTATTGTTAACTATTAATAATTTAAATATCATTGCTGCCTGCACATGAGAATATGTATGTATAATATTTTCACTTATTTAACCATAGATTAATAATATCAGATAAGTCATTTTAAAATTAAAAGTTCTTTACCTAATAAATACAACAGGTGTCAACAGGCATGCAGAAATTTATATAAATCATTTAACAAGGAAAAATACAACCTGAAATGCTAGTAAACCTTTAAACTAAACACTTTTTATCTGTAAAACCATCAGTAAATTTTGGAACTGTAAATCAACACTAGATGTGTCCGAACGACATGAATGCCCGCCTGGGGCAAATTAGAAACTTTTTGAAAATTTCAGGAGGTGTCATATGGTCAAACGTAGGTCAACAAGGGCAAAATGCAAACTCGATCTGTAACGGGTCATTACCAATCAACACACCAAAAATCAGGCCAGTATCTGCAGGCATTGAGAAAAAAGTCCATACATGTGCATTTTCCATAAAAATTTCTGTCTTTCATGAAATTTTCTATGTTTAGGAGCTGTAAAACAATCAAAAGTAGGTCAACCGGGACGAAACGCGAACATAAAAAATCAGGGTGGTATCTGCAGGCATTGAGGAAAAAAAGTCAGTACATATGCATTTGTTATGAAAATTTCTATTTTTCATGAAACTTTCTATTTTCAGGAGCAGTCAAATGGTCAAAAGTAGGTCAACTGGGACAAAACAAGAACTCAATCTGTAACTGGTCATTATCTGCCTACACACCAAGAATAAGGCCCGTATCTGCAGGCACTGCAAAAAAAAGTTCGTACATGTGCACTTTTTTTATGAAATTTTCTATGTTAGAGCACCGTCAAACGGTCAAAAGTAGGTCAACTGGGACAAAACGTGAACTGGATCTGTAACTGGTCATTATCTGCCCACACACCAAAAATCAGGCCAATATCTACAGGCATTGCGAAAAAAAGTCTGTACAACTGTTTGATTTCGGAATGACGGAAGGACGGACATGGGTAAAACTATATGCCCCGGCCACTTTGTGGCAGGGGCATAAAAATAATGACGTAGAAATAAACAGATAATTCTACAACATTCACTGATTAAACTCTACACATTTTAGGTGCCTGGGAATGAAACATACTTCTGTACATTGAGGAAGAAACTTTTATTCACTGGATCCTTGACTGACAGGTTAGCCTGAAATATAAAAAAAAATAAAAACCAGGTTAACGTCTGAATACAATGATTAAATCTGCACACATACCAGTTTTTCCTGAGGAAAATCTGTCCCTTTTGAAAACAATTTTTTTTTCTAGAAAATACATCTCTACAACTGTTTGATTTTGCAGGACCTTAAGTAAGAAAGGATGAGTGACAATTTTAAATGAAGGCTAAGGAATTGTCCACATGAGTAAAGAATTGATTTAATGAAACACTGATAAATGAATAAAATCAAAATCTGTGTAGACCTGTTAAATGAAAAATAAGTTGCCATTTTATTGGCACAGGATCGATATAAAAAAGTAAAATAATTATTGCTTGGGTGGAGGTTTGAGCTTTATTGGTGCTCTCTAGTGAAAGACAGTGAGACTCACATCTTCCAGCTGTTTGGAGCTACACAACCAAATTGTAGCGTTGGTCAGTTCACACTGAAAGTGCTGAATGGTCCAGTTGGCCTGGCTGCGTCGGAAGAGGCCCTCGTCCTCGTTAGGGACGAGAGACAGCTGAGGGCCTATGCTCAGCTGGAACGCATCCCCAACCATCTCCATCCCATGCTGGCGAGCAAACGACACCCAGTAACACACCTGAAACTGGTGCAGCTTCACGGATATGTTGATGTCCCTAAAACAGATTTACACATTGAGTCAACTCTCTCCCTGGTGACCCTAGGTTTGATCCCCGGCATTGCTACAAGTGTGAGTTGTAGTAGCCTGTCCAAGGTTGTTGGTTTTCTCTTGGTCATAGTTTTCTCCACCTGTACAGACTACCACACACCACCATTGGAGCAATGGAGAGGGCCTTGTATTAGTTCACTAATTGTACAATCATATAAAATAAACAGAGTTTAAAAATATATCTGTGGTACCATCCCCTTTTTTGGACCATGTAATTTCTTTAATGGTACATTTTACAGGCCTGAATTGCATTTCTCTCCACAAAACATTGTCTGAGTAATATTTATCCAGTCTTAATTCCTACAGATTTGCACTGACTGATATGTAATATCTTGACAGTAGTTTTACAGATACACACTGTCTGGGGTGCCTTGTAATGCACAGAGACTATTTTATTTTTTTATCTGAGATAACTGAAGCTAAGCCTTTACAATTCAATCAAAAATATCAGGAGAGTAGTTTTACATACCAGCAGTATTTGGAGAACATTTTTTCCAGATAAAGTATTTTTACCTGTGATGTCTGTAGAGTAGGTTTTACTAACCAGAAATGCCTGAAGCCTAGATTTTACTTATCTGTAATGCCTGGAGAGTAATTTTCACATGCATATAATGCCTGAAGTTTAGTTTTTACTTAACTATTATGCTTGGAGAGTAAATTTTTAATTACTTATTATGCCTGGAGAGTAGTTTTTACTTTCTTAAAATGCCTGGAGAGTAGGTTTTACTTACCTGTAATGCCTGGAGAGTAGTGGTTTCTGAGGAACAAGGTTATTGAATAAACGTCCCCTTCTGATTGGTCTGGATACTCTGGCCATACAGTTCTGTAAACCAACTATGTCATTTAAATTAGCCATATATAATATACATCCAAACTGCTCCATGTTATGGTTAAAAATCAAGGCTTATCATTCTTCAACCAATGAAGTGCTTGGACTTGGATATGTGCAAACAATGACAAAATTCAGTACCAACAGCGAATTTAAGGTAAGATTAACATGATCATATTGTAAATTAATACAAGAATAATCTCCTGGATCTAAAAAATCTTGAATTCTCTAGAGGTCTTACACACTTCATTGTAATACTGACCTTGACCTTGTCAACCCACTTCAGAGTGTTAGCGTAGAAGACACATGATGGGATGTCATGGGGGTTGGACTCATTACTTGGTTTGGTTTCAAAGCTCAGGTTGACATTAAGGTATTGCGTACGGAATGCCCTGTAGGAGTCATGATCCTGAAACAAAAATAAAGCAGATAACATAACTGTAATACCGGTACAAAGTTCAAACTAGAATAATGGTAGTGGGCAAGTGACAACATGTATTGAACCAAATTAGAGTAGGAGGAGTGAAGTGACGCATGAGGCAAAACTTTGTTTTGGTGGATACAATTACCAAAAGTCCCAAATATATGCACTTTTTTTGTCACAAACCTTACTTATTACCCATATTTTAGAAAAAAAGAATATATGACATGAAAAAGTATCCTGAAATTAATATAATATTTCATCGAAGGGTGAAATGGATAAAAAAAGATTATAAAAAAATTCACAATAGGTTTAAATGCAAATGGATGACTGAAAGTTTCTTTTAAAGAGAATTATCACCAAAAAATCATTAAACATTCAAAGCACCAACTGAAATACTATATCTTAAGTTTTGTCTTAGAATTGTGAGTTTTTAGTTCTTTTATCAATAATTATTGTATTCTTTCATAAAATGTATTCTAAATCTAATGATTTTTAATGAAGGCCTTTTAACAGATTACCTGTACAGAATATTCAGGGACTTTATCAGGAGCACACGGCATGACAGAGTGATGGTCATCAGGGTCACCTAGGCAAACCCAGTTCAGTTTAAGGCTGAAATACAAAAATAAACACATTTAAATAGCAAAAGAAAGATAAGTCAGATTATTCAAATTTCTTTTGAATATTTTATTTACTAATAATAATCATTAAAATACTGAAATACAATTACTCTGCCCCAAGCAGATAATATATTTATGCTCGCCACACCATCAGTGTTTTGTTTGTTGGGCGCCAATAAAAGGAAACGATACTGCCGGGGGGGGGGGGGGGTGTCAATACTAGTATATACACAAATATTTAAAGCCCAAGACCTGCCTGGTTGAAAAGAAGGTAATGAAAACCAAAATCAGAGTTAAAAACTGTCCCGACAAATAGTGAGAATACTTGGAGGGCGGACATCGTTATTAGTACGGCGGTGCTGGGCGATAATTAAGGTAACACTGTGTTCTGGGAAATCTGGTACTCTTAACGTATGGAAACCCATAGCCGGCAGCGTGAGGACCTTGCTAAATAAGCAGATTCATTTGAAACAAGTAGTTTAATTTTATCTGCAGTATAACCAGTTCATGAAGATGCTGAAGTAACTAGGAGAGGGCGAATATCCAATATGGCGGCACTGCTTACAAGAGGGCGGAAGTTCAAGGTCGCTAGATTTTGAATAATGATTACAGAGGACCTCACTTTGACAAGAAGGGTCACGATTAGTAAATATATGTTACATACATCCCCATCCGTATTCTAACTGGACTAAAAACTCCATTAAATATTATATTAAGAAAGATTTGGGTCGACCATAATGCACTGCAAACCGGAAGTAAGTACCGGCCAATAGCAGTCCAGGTCATTGTTTGAGAAGACATGCCCGCGCTGGGACAAGATCACTCGTCAACCAGCACTCGGCAACCATCTACCACTAGTACCAGGAAAAACAACAACCATTGAATTCATCTGTCAGGAAAAACGACAACCAGCAACATACTATCTGGAAGAAAAACCCACCACCACCCCCTTTGCAACCGACTCAAGCACTCTGTGTTCTGCTTGTTAATGTTAAAATTTTAAAGTTGATTGTTTCTAAACAGTATATTTGTCGAAGTGTAAACTGGTTACTTTTACTACTACTACTGTTACTTTTAGTATAACCTTTATAATATATATATGGCGTGTTGTACCCCACCTTCCCTTCAGTGGGAAAGAAGGGATAATTGCTGAATATGTTGAATATGAAAATTTTAATGTTATTTTTAATAAAACTCGGCCAATTTTTCCCACAATTCCATGTCTTGTGCACTTCTTTCAGCACTTCCGAGAAAAGAGCAAATGACTGGATGGGTATGAATGATATTATCAAGTTTTGATTAATTATGGGATAACTGTGAGCAGGTTCGGGTGTGTGCATGTTGGTGTGACAGAGCATAAATAATTTTCTTGATGAGATAATATTTCTTACCAAAAGAAACTTTATGTTGACAAAAAAACCTTAAGATATTTGTTTTCATGATTTATCGGCAGCAGTCATAAGGTCAAGAAAAGTATATAAAATTTCTTTAGACACGATATATTATCTTCTCATATAAAATATTTTCTTCTAGCCTCTCTTCCAAGTGAATATTTTTTTTTATTTTCTTGTGGCATAAAAAATTATCTTATCATAATTTTCTTTAACTGTCTTTCAATTCATCAGATTTTGTTTTCTTTTAGTAAGAAATTATTTTTGGCCGTATATAATGCTATATCTAAATTCTGACTGAAAATTGCAATACTTCTCCTCCACACCTGGGACAGATACTAATAAAATGATGCAAGGATCCGACTGCTGATGACTAAAAATTATTCAGACTTATTAAAGTGCAAATATACAATTATTCCAGCATAAATTCATGTAAAGTAGCATTAGATACAAGCCTCTGCATGAAACTAGGCTACAGTTTAAACTCATACAACCTGTAGGCACTTAAGTAAAATTTAACTCCCAACAAAAATTTTTGTATAACTTGTTGTGGTGTAAATACAGAAATTCTAAACTACTGGTAATACTACACACAAAATATTCAGGCATTTTATTTTTATAAATCATAATAACCTTCAAAACGGGCATATTTTAGCATACTTACCACAGTCTTAACTTAGGCAAGTGTAACAGCCTGCAGTCGTCATATTTTGATGCAGTTTTAGAATAAATATCAAGGTCACCTTCAAACACCCACTTGGCTGAAAAATAAAGGAAACTACTAGACATGGGTAATAGTAAAATATGATAGACTAACAGTCATCTGAACAAGCTCAAAGAGAGGAGATCAAAGCCAGAATTAATTATTTATAATATGAGAAGTGGAATATCTATCCTTATGATGTGCATGAAGTTACTGCAAAACTCTAAATAAAAGGTATGGTTCTCAGGCAAATTTTTTTTCAGAAATCAATGCGGGCATGCGCCATTTTATTTTTGACTTTTTATTATTGATGTTTAGATAAAATGTCATATGATAACAGAAAAAGATGAAAATAACAAAATTTTATGGCTAAACAGGTGAAAGCACTACATAAAGGAATTCTTGTCAAAATTGTATTATTTATATACTTGAAAGATGAAAATCAAAATAAAAATTTTTGATTTACAGGGGTTAAAATTGTAGCGGTTGGTGCCTATGAACCATACCTTTTATTTTTTTTGGCCTAACACTTAATCTAACATTAAGGTAACCTTTATCAGATTTATGCAGGTCCACTGTCTTTCTCCCATACCTGTTTTACTTAAAACTCTATTTTTATATTCTCTACATAATCCAACTGGTACTGTTTAATTATGATTGTTTTGTAAATGACTCTTCACCTTTGCTATTATTAGTAAGGCTTAAGTACTGTGAAAAACATCTTTTAAGAAATCACTTTGACTGGATTTCTTAAATATTCAGGCTTGGAGTGCCTTTGATCCCCTGTTGTACATCAGCTTTATGCCTCAGGATTCCTCAACCATAATAAGTATAAACTGTACATGGATACAAGGAGAACAGACAGAGTTAGAACAGCCAGCAGCATTATATACCATAACAAATACTTTCAAGTAAATGTCTTATATTAAGACCATCACTATGAATGTATTCAAGTGGTGTATTAAAGGAGCTTTGGCCTCAGTCACTAGAGACCAAAGCATCTGCCATTCAATAGGGTATGACTGCTTTTCAGGAGTGACCATAAACATGAGTTCTGCTGTAGTTATAATTCACTGCTCACCATTGGTCCAGTCTAGCAGCAGGTCTGACCAGGTCCAGTCCATCAGCTCTGACGTGTTGTACGGATCCAGAGAAGCATGATACAGCCATGTCATTCTCCTGACAGCCATGGTCAAACGGCCGTGTAGTAGGAGGCGGAACTTGTCCCAGAACGGCAGTGGTGTGCTGGGGTCTGCTGAAGGCTTGTTGATCAGGTTAAGTGCCAGGTTGAACTGTGCATTTGCAGGCTCCCAGCAGGCCCCATATGCCATGATCCAGTGGGTTACATCTAAAAAATAACAAGCAAATTTGTGGAATTTAAGTCCCCCGCTTCTTCCTCTTGTTATCTTTTATGATTACCTGATCAGTAATGTTTCAGTTTTTATGTTTGCCTGAAGATGTCTGCACATGTCATAGTGGCTGAGTATTGTTTTCATGGTGCCCTGAAGATGTCTCTACATATCAAATTTTGTTGTGAATTGGGAACAAAAGGGAAAATTTATTTTTGTCTTGGAGCTGGTGATAATAATTATTCAGACAGACACTCAAAAACCAATACCAAACAAGATTTGCGAGAGAGCAATCACTGAGCCAAATTTAAATGAAATCGGATAATATTAAGGAAAGACAGAGGGACTGACAGATATACCAAAATCAAAACTTTTCCAGGAAATGGGGGACGATAAAAACAATAATAAGAATATTAGCAAGTGACCCATGGGTCATGACTCTAGCATGATATTATGGCCTAGTATTCACTGCTATTATTCAAACCTTTGAAGAACTTGATGACCAGTTTTGTTTGAATTTAGTACAAGCACAGAAAATATTTGTTTGTGTAAAGCACATTAGTTGATTATACAGAAGAAATTATATGACTGCTGAGACAGGTACCCTAACATAACTTTTACCTGTTAGTTTCAAAATATCCATTAACTAAGCCAAAAGTGAAAACGAGTTGATTTGGCACCACTGGTGATACCCTGTATCAAGTTCTTGTATAAGATATTGGTGCAGGCAACTTCATTAGCCAGACAGATTGTACAAAAATGCACGGGCTACAAATTCAAACCTTCTGTAAGTCTGAATAAACTCTAATTTTTAATGAACATTTTCTTGAACCAATGAATAAGAGTGACAACAGAGCTGCATTCTTTGACATTCTGGCCTGTTTGTACTCACCACAACTGAAGTCATGGTAGAACTTGAGTGGGGGCATACTGCGGTGTACTTTATAATCTCCCCATGGCTCAGATACTTCCACTGTGCAGGTTCTCCTGGCTATAACATAATCAACAGGACATGTGACTTAAAACCTTTTATGACAATGATCATTACTACACACTCATGATGCTGACTCCCAGAACTCTTTTATCTGGTCTGATTTTCTGGGGTCAAACATACATATTGTATATTTATTTAGGGTTCTTAAGATTGTTTTGAATACCTGACAATAATGTTTCGAACCTTATCATTAACATCAGAGGTTCATGAAACTTGTAAATCTGCAGTTCTTCTGTAAATTGTGACCACAGAATATTTAGACGTGTATGTTTAAATGAAATTAATCTAAACAGTGAAGTGTTAATTTATAAGAAAACAACAGCACTGCAAATGTGCATAATACGCCCGTCTTGTATCAGGTGACCTCTGACCTCATTAAATATCTGTGAATTTAGATGAGAAGGTAATTCAGGTGAGAAACTCTATTGGTTAATATGTATATAAGTTTCATGAAAATCCACAGGATTTTTGGTAAGTCACCAAGGTGCTTCCAAAGTATGGTGAACTCTGACCCCTTAAATATGCATGGATTTTGCTGGAAATAAAACTTAGGCGAGATATTTTATTGATAAACACTCCTGATGAGTTTTATCAAAATCCTTCATATTCTTCATAAGTTATCTAAGCGACACCACAAAGTAGCCTAGTGACCCATGACCTTATTAAATATGTGTGGATGTTGCCCAAAATTGAACTTGGGCAAGATAATCTGTTGGTAAGTAATTATGGTGAGTTTCATGAAAATCCATCAAAGCCCTGTTAAGTTATCACAGTGACACTAAAATGTAATGGACAGATGGTCGACGGACGGACAGTGGGTATACCATTATACTCCCATCATATGATGAAGCGTATAAAAATAGTTTTAATGTTAACTATAAGTCTTCTGCCCTAACAGCTGACAAATCATTCTGAACATATCCAAAAGAAGTACAGTTAACAAAAACCACAAACCTCTGTCTGCCGGTTCATTCTCTGCCCCTATGAAGCGCCCCCACAAGTGGAGGTCTGCGATGTCCAGCATGTGTTGTGGATAATCCCTCAGCTGTAGAACAAGGGACTTCAGGTCCAGCATGATGTAACGGCAGAACAATGAGCTGAACTCAAGGCCCGTTTCGGGATAGGGACTACAATTATAAACAAGACAGTCAGGAGACTAAAGAACCTGGTAGGCCAACTGCTGCCACCTGGGGAGTAAATTAAAAACTGCAACCTTCCTCTTCCAGATGGTATTGTGGGGATGGCTGGAATTCCTTGTTTTAGATGTCAAACTTTAAAACAAAAATTTATTTCATAACACCTGTTTACATTTCACATGCGCATGTTTACAAAATATCACTAATACTGTGAAGTCCTTACAACAAAAACACCCATATTTATGTAATCTACCTTGAAACAATTCTTACCCCGATTAAACAGACTATATTATCCTCTTCACAACATATATACCAATTTAGAACCCCAAGTGCACTGTAAGCATAAAATTTCTATACCTACAGTCCCTAACCTGCAGAGTCATACTTTGGTGAGTCTGATTCTGTGTAATGTGAGGAAAAACTACAATTCAATATATTATATAGCACCATTAACCAGTATGTTGGTCTTCCATCATGACCAATATTTCAGTCAATCTACACCAGAAATGCAATTTCTCATTAAGATAACCTGCACAAATCTGCTGACCTGTCTTTGTCTATTTCCCTCATGTGCCTGACGACGTTTTCTTTGCCGTGGTATGACTTATCAGCGAGAGCCTTGATCTCCAGGTTCTCCATCCTCCACGTGAAAAGTTTGCTTCTGATTGGTGCAGAGATATACAGCTGACGAGACCTGCAGAAAGATATACAGTTACAGATAACCTTACGAAAGATGAACAGCTATCGATAAGACCTTGGGGAAAGTAGCCCAAACTGGACTCTCTAGACTTTCTTGTACTGCCCATATACAATTTTTTAAAAGCATGCATAATCAATTTAGACACAGTGTGCCCTTTTCTTGGTTTTGGTGAGTCAAACACAATCAACTTTAATTAAATATTATCACTATAATTACACCTATCAAATACAGTAGATTATCTCTTATCTAAAAAATTTTGGGACAGGGTTTTTGATTGGATAAATAATCCTACAGACAACATTTTGTAGGATTCACCATGACTGCCCATTACTGGACGTTAACAGATACTGATAGACAAGCAGTACTGGACGTTATCAGATACTGACAGACACACAGTACTGGACATTATCAAATACTGACAGACACACAGTACTGGAGGTTATCAGATACTGATAGACACACAGTACTGGACGTTATCAGATACTGACAGACATGCAGTACTGGACGTTAACAGATACTGATAGACATGCAGTACTGGACGTTAACAGATACTGATAGACACACAGTACTGGACGTTATCAGATACTGACAGACACACAGTACTGGACGTTATCAGATACTGACAGACACACAGAACTGGACGTTATCAGATACTGATAGACATGCAGTACTGGACGTTAATAGATACTGACAGACATGCAGTACTGGACGTTATCAGATACTGATAGACATGCAATACTGGACGTTAACAGATACTGATAGACATGCAGTACTGGACATTAACAGATACTGATAGACACGCAGTACTGGACGTTAACAGATACTGATAGACATGCAGTACTGGACGTTATCAGATACTGATAGACATGCAGTACTGGACGTTATAAGCTACTGACAGAAATGCAGTACTGGACGTTAACAGATACTGATACACACACAGTACTGGACGTTATAAGCTACTGACAGAAATGCAGTACTGGACGTTAACAGATACTGACAGACACACAGTACTAGACGTTATAAGCTACTGACAGAAATGCAGTACTGGACGTTAACAGATACTGGCAGACACACAGTACTGGATGTTATCAGATACTGATAGACATGCAGTACTGGACGTTATCAGATACTGACAGAAATGCAGTACTGGATGTTATCAGAAACTGGCAGACACACAGTACTGGACGTTATAAGCTACTGACAGAAATGCAGTACTGGAGGTTAACAGATACTGATAGACACACAGTACTGGATGTTATAAGCTACTGACAGAAATGCAGTACTGGACGTTATCAGAAACTGATAGACACGCAGTACTCGACGTTATCAGATACTGACAGACATGCAGTACTGGACGTTATAAGCTACTGACAGAAATGCAGTACTGGATGTTATCAGATACTGGCAGACACACAGTACTGGACGTTATCAGATACTGATAGACATGCAGTGCTGGACATTTTAAAATACTGAAAGACACACAGTACTGGACATTATCAGATACTGACACACATGCAGTACTGGAAATTATAAGAGACTGAAGGAGATACAGTACTGGATGTTATCAGATACTGAAGAGACACTCAGTGCTGGATGTTATCAGATACTGACAGACACTCAGTGCTGGATGTTATCAGATACTGACAGACATACAGTACTGGATGTTATCAGATACTCACAGACACTCAGTGCTGGATGTTATCAGATACTGACATACATGCAGTACTGGACGTTATAAGCTACTGACAGAAATGCAGTACTGGAAGTTATCAGATACTGGCAGACACACAGTACTGGACGTTATCAGATACTGGCAGACATGCAGTGCTGGACATTATAAAATACTGAAAGACACACAGTACTGGACATTATCAGATACTGACAGACATGCAGTACTGGAAATTATAAGAGACTGAAGGAGACACAGTACTGGATGTTATCAGATACTGACAGACACTCAGTGCTTGATGTTATCAGATACTGACAGACATACAGTACTGGATGTTATCAGATACTGACAGACACTCAGTGCTGGATGTTATCAGATACTGACAGACACTCAGTGCTGGATGTTATCAGATACTGACAGACACTCAGTGCTGGATGTTATCAGATACTGACAGACACTCAGTGCTGGATGTTATCAGATACTGACAGACACTCAGTGCTGGATGTTATCAGCTACTGACAGACACACAGTGCTGGACGTTATCAGATACTGACAGAACGGCATTGCTGGATATTTTTAGGTACTGACAGACACACAGTACTGGATGTTATAAGATATTGACAGACATAAATAAGACACACAGTACCGGATGTTCTCAGATACTGACAGACACACAGTCCTGGACGTTACCAGATACTGACAGACACAGTGCTGGACGTTATCAGATATTGACATACACACAGTCCTGGACATTATCAGATACGGACAGACACACAGTACTGGACATTATCAGATACTGACAGACACACAGTTCTGGACATTATTAGATACTGACAGACACACAGTGCTGGACATTATAAGCTACTAACAGGCAGGCAGGCAGTGCTGGACATTTTGAGGTACTGACAGACACACAGCACTGGATGTTATAAAATATTGGCAGACATGAATAAATGAATCTGTGCCAAGAAAGCCTTTTGCAACAACATTTTTGATATATTTTACATCAATTTAATTAATAAATCAAGTGAAATACATTAAAACTATTGCTAATTAACTCTAGTTTATTAATCTGCATAATTTATCCTGGCTAATCTCAATAAATATGCTTGAAGTTAAACTATCTTTTATTTCAACTTTCAAATTTTTTTCTTTGTTCTGGTTTTGGATAATGATTAAATTTTTGGTTCTCAGATTTCAATTTTGGATAAAAAGGTTTTTGGATAAATGACAATCTACTGTATAACTATAACATTATCACCCTAGCATGAATATTTAATGTGGTTCTTCTCTTGAAGTACATATACCACCTTACAAACAGCACCTTACCTGTGTATATATACTTCTGCATTCTTTTTTGTAAGTTGGCCATACAGCTCCTGGACCTTCCCATCTGGAAAGATACAATAAATTAAGTATCTCACTGTGTCATGGCAAGTATGTAGGTCAAGGTCATTCACACTCCAAAGGTCAAGGTCATTAACACAATCAAGGTTATCATCACTTGCTTCACATAAGATTTCTCTGTAAACATTATGGTTGACCAATTTCTCAAATTTGACACATGGCATTATGTCTGACACGGTACCATTTAGGCTTGCAGAAATTAAAACTATTCTTAAGTAACATTTCTAAAACTCTACTGATTGACAATAGTAAAGTGATCAGCTGATTTGAAAATATTGCAGTCTTACACTATATATATACCTGATTTTGGCAAATTATTTAATAATGCATACTTTCAATAAAATTGGATGTTGATTTACCATGTAATAAGCCCACTTGCTGCCTGATTTCTGCAATACGTTTGTCCATTGCTGAATGTCTCTTGTTGCTTTCATTGAACTCATCTGCTTGTAGCTGCAAACAAAAGTTCAAACAATATGTTAATTGCCCATTATTTTCATTATAAGTTTGTCTGCATATCACTTGAATTGGCAGTGAATTACAATGAATATATATATATATAGCTGTATTCTGCAATGAATGAGCTTTCTAATCTTTGAAAGTCAGAGAAAGTTTTGTGAAAACAAAACAATCATGTAAAACAACATTACATACAGAATGGTTAAAGTTACACTGATTTGAAAGAAACCTGGACAGTGTTTTATCCTACTTATGTCCATGTTGACTGTGGTTGGCTTCATACTTTGAAGTTCAATTTTCTGGATTTTCACTTTTTTAGCATTTCAAAAGGGTTCAGTTTTTGCAATACAACAATACACAAGCCTACACAGAGCGTGTTAGTATAAAAATCATTTGCAATGGGCTGTTTAGGAATTTTGCATGCAAAATCTTAACATCTTGCGAGAGTTGAAGAGGCATCTTTACATTTTCAAATTTAACTTTCATGATAATGTCACTTTTAAGAATATGGCCATTTGTAAACTCAAATAATAATAAAAACAACCTCAGTTTTCAGACCACAAAGCTTCCAGAATGTCTTATTTTGGGTTCCCTGTTTTGACTTATGGCTACACAACTTTTCACATGGTTGGATATGCAAGTTCTGTTTTATATTATTCTACATTACAATAATTTTCTTACCTCATAATTATCTCCAAGTCTAACTTCAAATGGATCATCATTGATCTGGATATGTGTTGTCTACAAAGTTAATACATTGAAATAAGAAATAATCTGCAGTTAAAAAAGACAGAAACATTAAAACGTATAATGAGAGTGAAACAGAACATACATGGAATTTACATTGTTATCTCCTTCAAAAATTCATACATCAATTTATGTCTAACATAAGGTGAAACTGTATCATATATTGCAATATTATTTTATGAAATTCACCAGATACTTCATAAAAAAGTGATACCGGTAGTAACTGTTTTGAAAGACACGAGAACTTTGGTAATACTTATGAGTTCTTTTGAAATATGAATATTTTACAATTTCCAAAATGACACAATATTTTCAACTTTGAAAGGTATTGTTTCATTTGCCAAAGCTGTGTGAAAACCTTGAAAAAAAGGTCAAACATATATAACATTGTATACTGACCTTGACCTTAATAACCACATCAGGAGGGAGAGGACTGTCAACTGTGAATGGCTTCTTCTGCCTCTTGTGAACCAGCTTGATCCATTTATTCATATTGATGACCTGAAAATTAAAAATATGCCCTCTCTAGATCTGTCTCAGTATTTCTTATAAGCCAAGGTCAGGTATGGACACAAAAATCTGTGGCTGTGAGCTTAACACTCACAGTGATGAACAAGTGTACTGATTTGAACCTAAATTATTAAATTTTTAGTTTTTAGTAAGGTTTACTGTTTGATCATCAATTACCATAAATCATAATTAAGTTTTCACTCTGACCAGATAAAGATCAAATTCAATCTGCGCAATTCCTAAGATAACATACAAAGTTTATGTGTCAAGTGCCTTTTGGATCTTAGACTGACATTGTCACTTTGCCCTCTGTGTTCCCCTTTATTCTCTTCATCCACTGTGTAAACATCATTCCTACATCTTATTTAATCTCTTTTGTCTTGGTTTATCTTTTGTCTCATATTTAATCTTACATCTCATCTTGTATCTTATCTTTAATATCATCTTGTGTATTATCTTATCCCTCATCTAATATCTTATACCTCATTATAATTGTTAATACATCTTATATGTTATCTAATCTATCATCTTTCATATCTTATATGTTATCTTACATATGGACTCACATCAAACCCTATTTCTCAACATAAATATTATTATAGATTATGTTATATCTTATCCTTTATCTAAGCTAATACATTATCCTATACCTCATCCTCTATTTCCTTTTACATATTAACTTATACCAAACCTTATTCCTCATCATACATTATCATCTTGTCTTGTCTTGTCTTATCTTGTCTTATTTTGTCTTATCTGCCATGTCACTGTGCTCACCTCTTCAAGACATTTTGAGAAGTTGTACTCATATGGGAACAGCATGTTGAGTGTCTCACACTGCACAGAGAGACACCTGTTGGAGGACTGTGAAAGCTGGTCTAGGAGCTCTCTTTGTGCCTTCATCTCAACATTATGCTTTTGTAGGCAGAGCTCAAACTCCTGAAATATGTCATACATTGTGATAAATAAACCTGTCATGCATATCTATAACATCCTTGGATTCTACTGAGGACATGTTTTTGATTTTTTAAGTTTTGTTAGAATACCAAAATCAAAATCTTGACTAAAAATTTGATATTAGATATAATTTCCTTTGTTATGACATGTCCAGTATATCACTAAGATTTTTTGCTTTCAAATCTATACCATCTATTTTAAACTTATTCAAAGTACATGATTCTATACAAGTTTGGGTATTAATGGATTTTTTTACCATCATTTATGGATTTTTCATATTCAATGCTTACCTGTATTCTGAAGACATCATGTTTGTCACATGTCACTGTGAGTGCAGCTGTTTTAAACATAGTCCGACCTTGGTTGACATTGACATTCAGGCCTGGAGAACTGAAGGTCACTCTGGAAGAAAATTAAAGTAACTGAAAATTGTATTCTTTTTTAGTTCACTTCATTAATCAACAATCTACAAAACTATTCTGGATGCAAAATAAACTGACTTATCCTTCAGCAAAATATGTTCTAATCCAGAGTCCTCTTTATGTTGCTGTGGAGGTACACCTGAACTTATAACAACATACATTTATGTAAATGTCAAAGAAGAAATAACTCAGCTTGACTCATAGGATTAAAGCTACTACCAACATCTCACAAAATAGTTTGTGATCACAGACTTTGTGGAACATAAATAGAAAGGATTACATATATAAGTGAAATAACACACCTGTGGGCTTTGGACAGAAGCAGGATGACTGTAGCATTCGCAGACACTGTGATTGTGGCAGAGAACGAATTGCTCGGTTTGGAGGAGCGATGCATTATGGGCACTGAAGGCCTCCTTCTTGCTGCAAGGGTAACATATATAGTTATTTTACTTAACTGTTTATAAGTGAAGTGTTTCAAACATTGTAAAGATAAACTCAAGCACTTAATTATGTACTGATTTTGATATTATTCACAGTATAAGTAATGGTTTTATAGAAGGAAACAGATTTATAAATTAAGTGCGGTCTAAAAGATCAGCTACCTAAGCCGACCTGATATGGTAATAGAGTAAAACCTCACCTAAAAATAACCAATGTGTAGTAACCACCTAAAATAATGACCATTTGTTGACAGTCTTCTTTTTTGTTCTTTATATAAGATCTTGCTTAGATATCCCCTAAAAAATTTGACCACTTAATCGAGGTCACATTGGTGGATACTGGGGTTTAACTGGGGTTTATATTCAGTATATTAAGTAGTCATCATAGAAGGATTTCTGACTTTAGTTCCTTCAAGGTCTAGCCAGGACAGAGACATGAGACTTTGATAAAAAAAATTGCCAAATCACACTTTAGTAGCAGACTCATTCCTCCTGTGTTTTAGGGGACACACTGCAGGCCATCTATGACATAGATCACAGCCCTTTAAAACAAATAAAGTAGGGTGCCAATCTATATATAATGTTGGTTTCGAAGGGTTTCATATAGATCTCTGTGCAAGGATGGAACATGAGCAGATAACAGGTCCATGCATATAAAATATGACAAAAAAAAGTCTATACCATGTGTATCACTAAGATGAATTAGAGACATATATGCATCTATATGTGAGAATATAGACAGGAATTTACCTGGTAATTTACTAATGAGATCCATAGCATCTTTGAATGCTGTGTACAATGTTAAATGGACACAGGTGGCCCAGCGGAGGTAGCACTCTTCAGTCACTTTCAAGGTCACAACCTGAAAGGTCAGGGTCATGTGAAGTCGAATAGTTGAATAAATTCCATATGAAATTAACACATATATACAGACAGTTCCATACATATATATTGTTTGATTTAATGAAATAAATGTAAGTGAAACATTTAGGACATGTCCATTTTTGATGTACAGATATTGTAAAATATGAAAAAGAACCTAGGCATTAACATCTGGTACTCGAGGTCAAAGTGATAATATTCAAATTAAGTCCAGGTCATGAGACTTTTTCCAAACACTTTTGTGATGTAAATAATATTAAGTTCTTTTTTACTGTTCTGGGAATGAACACTAGAGGTTGCTGAAAAGCAACTGCAGCACAAGTGTCAATAACAATGTTCACAATATCAGGAATAATTACCTTATTGCTAATACTGAATGTCACATGGATTCCTTTAAAATGCCCAGTGTAACTCTGAATGTCAGCAGATTTGTCCAGGGAACAGAACTGAAACATACAAAGAAAGATATGTGTGAAACAGTGTTCATCGTGATAACATTTGTGAACAGCTCATATTAAGCTGAATAGATTTCTTTAAGTCAGGCAGAAAAATAAACATTACTTGTGACAATATATCACAGGAAAAACAAAACATAGGAAATAAAATATTTTATCCAGGAAACTCAAGAGCTTTCAAGCTGTTATTTCTAAAATGTTAGATTTTTACAATTAATGATAATTACTATTTATATGGGATATACAACTGGCCTGTGGATAACACGGTGAGCTGAATGAGAATATAGGTAACTGTAAGATAACAATGGATGAATGTCACTATAATAATAATAATAATATTAATAAAATTAATAATAATAATAAAAATAATAATAATATTAACTAGACATTTCTTGGCAAGGCAGGTGCCATGGTATTCAGAGACAATTAACCCCCCCCCCTTAAGAATACGCCCCAATCTTCAGCAGCATATATGACACTTTGCAAGCGCCCATGGTTTCTTCCATCTATCAACTTAAGAAACAATATTTTTCACCAAATATGGGGGCCAATATGGTGAATCATATTTATGATTTCTTGAGAAAAGGGTATTAATTTATACAATAAAATGGTAAGGTAGGTGGCACCATCTGTCTGGTTGACGGAAAACTCTCCAAGATGGATGAACATGCCAAACTGCAGACTAACACATTGAATGTCTCCTCAGATATGAGCAATTTTCACCTAAAGCAAATGTACGGTTGGATGCCACACAAAAATGATTGCAGATAGAGCCACCGGTCTTGAAAGTGAGATGGAGGTATCCAAGATCAATGCACATGCACAATTTCAGCCCATTCTGTTGGTTATTATTTGACTTATAATGCTCACAGTACTGTCAAATGGCAATAATTGGGTATCAGAAGGCAGGAAAACAAAAACAGGACAGAAGGTGGCACCACCTGTCTTCTGCAGAAGACAAAGCTATCAAAGATCTTCAGTCAATTTGATTTTTTGGACCAATCTATGCATCTCTTATTGAAATATTTATGATTTTGTGTGATTTTCACCATATATGGCAATATTCAAGGTCAAGGCTGCTCTCATAGGAAAGGTCATGAAACAAATTCAAATATACATCATCCCATAGCCCATACCTGTGTACAGGCATAATACAAAAGAAATCTGTCCATTAGTTTTGGACTTATAATGCTCACAGTACTGTAAAGTGGCAATGATTGGGTATAAAACAGCAGGAAAACAAGAAAAGGATAAAAGGTGCCTTTAGGTGGTGCCACCAGTTTCGAGTACATGACAACACAATCCAAGATCTTGGGTTAACTTGTTTTTTGGATCAATCCATGAAATATTTCTTGAGATATTTAAGAATTTGTGTGATTTTCCCCCCAAAATGGACTTTTCAGGGTCAATGTCACTCTCCTAATAAAGGTCATAACCCCATTTTAAATAGGCTTTGTCCTCTCACCCATATCAATGCACATGTCAAGTTTGGTAAAGATCTGTGAAATCTTTCTTGAGTTATTTTGTCCAAAAGAAACCTCTGTGGCGGCACAACTGTGCTTAAACCATATTATCCCAACTTTGTCTGGGGATACAATAACTTTTATGCAGCAAAAAATAACAGAAATGCTTACAAATGTAATTGACTTTCCATCATAAAATGACCTAGTGTGTAGTTATAATAAGAACAGTATCTCTATATAAAATAAAAGTCTCTTTATGTACAAAAACAATTGATGAATAGGAATGCTTTCAATTGACTAAACTGAGGGCACCTAGACATGGATCTTAAGCATGCTGGGAGACCATTTCACATTTTTGGGCCTGCCACGCTGAAGGCACCATTCTGCGCAAGGGCTGATTTTGTCAAAGGAACATTCAATAGACATTGAATAAATAACAGATTTATAATATATAACCGGTCATTAAATCATTAGAGTCAATTAATGAAGTTCTACTGAGATTTCACCATTTTGCTTTTGACACACTGGTATTTATAACCACTTTAAAAGCTGTTAATACTGTGCAATAAATGATCCAGGTTAAGCTAAGGTACAATTTGTACTGATCTGCTGACCAGTCAGTATTCACCTTGTTTTTCTGGATGAAGTAGACCAGTTTGGTTCCGTCAAGGTTCATATCAGCTTTACCAGTGCGCTGTGTGATGCTACAAGAATCTAGCCTCAGCATCACACAAGCTGAAAGAGGATGAAGATGACAAAATGTAACCACAGCTGGAGATAGCCATCAGTAAAGGATGAAAGCCAGTAGCAAGAGAACATAACTTTATTTTTTGTTTTCACAAGGGTAACAGTTAAAAATATAAACATGATGTTACCAATGATGTCAATTTAGCAGGTCTTAACACAACACTTTGAATACATGGCCTTCCAGTACTATGGTGGTCATTCTCAGCTTTTTATATATTCAACATTGAGCCACTGTGAATGACTTTTATCTATTCACTCATGAGTAAAGAGTGAGATTCCTTGTGAAACACCCTGATCAGAGGTCCTATTCTTTCAAACCAGATTTTAACCTGGAACCTTGTGGTTATAATATCTAGGGCACTAACCATCACACCACCATTCTCTTTAATAAGGGTATCTTATGGTAGCATGCCTGGAAAAATACCCTCAAATTAAAATCAATCCTAAAATTGTTCCGAATCCATATAAGGCCCCATACAGTATATATCATTTTAAACTTGGTGTAGTGTTCTATCTGGTGGTATATGTATTCATAAAATTCCTATTTGTTTTTATATTATATATTTATATTTTTTTAAAATATACTTCCTTGGTCTAATATTCATTTTAAAAGACTTTTGGGTTGATTTATTCTGAAGGGAATTTAGCCAGCTATGCTATCTAAAATAGTATATGAATGAGGAATGTACATTTAAAGCAAAAACCTCATGCACATTACAATAAAAAAATTTACAAGAACTGAACTCTAAGATACTATTTCATTTAATCTAAGGATTTAGGAATTAAAATACCTACCTTTTACATCATTTGTTGCAAAGATGTTGATATTTGAGACTTTAATGTTGACTATTGCTTCTTTCAGTAGTTCACCAAGTGAAGCTTCATCATTCCCATCAGCCTGTGCAACATCAACCAACCCCAGATTATTTGCATATGCATGATCAGTCACATGATCTGTATGTTGTGTCCCTGAGGCATGTCTGGTTTTAAGCACAACATTAAGTATCTGTGAAATGACCATCATGGCTGCTGTTGACCATTCCAGCTGGACCCTGTCCACCAGTAGATCTAACTGTAGTGAGTCTGACATTTTGTTCATCTGTAACAAAAGAAAACTTGACCAATAATATGACAGAAGCAAATCCATAAGCTTCAATTTTTGGATCCTCTTCTATGTGACAAAACTAAGAAAGTCATCTATCAGCATGGACAGTTGATGACATAGATATATTTGATTATATGTATATGTTTCTCTGAAACTGCAAATATTTCACTTGAAAAGGAAGGAGGAGTCGTTTTGGTGATATATCAATAAGGGGAAAAAGAAGGATTTTTACCTATTTTTACCTGAGCTACATATAAGTTAAAGGTAACAGCAACACACCAAAGGAACATAATGAAAATTTACCTGTCAGTAAATGCTGAAAATTTCTCAAAGATATCTTCAATGGTTGCTAAGTAAATGTATTTGATATAAAGTCATGTTAAAAAGTGCAAACAAATGCAAAATTAATCTGAACAGTAATTGGGTTAAAAAGAAAGTAGTTTTGAGTTACTTGAAATGCTTTTTGTGTTTGTTGTTCATTGTTTGAAACTGACAGGAGAAACTAAGAAAGATATAAAGCTCTGATTCAATAATATGGTGTACCATATGGTTATCTCTGGTTCTGAATGTATGAGAACATCTGAAAATATTAATTTCAAAACTTGAAAAAAATCCAGTTTCAAGACTATATAACAGTCTAATATTCAATAACTTTGTTTGTACTTAAATCTAAAAAAAATGGCTCTTTAAAGATTCATTGGGGTTACCTACCCTGACAAAGCATTTATTTGTGGTTTATTAAAAGTGGGTTATTAAACAACAGTAAGAAACTGGGATGACCATACTACCTATCATATATTATCAACAGTGATGGCAGTCCAAGATGTGACAAGGGTTAGACAAAACCAACAACCATCAATTCATTATTCAGAGAGACAAACTTCAGGACACTAATCAGATATTACTCTCTTCTACAGAATGTAAGCATAAATTTTTTCAGATGGTTTACACGATATTTTACATGAGTGTACCTTTCCGATGACTATGGCTACGTAGCAGAGCGTGTTCCAGTGATGGTATTTGGCTGACAGCTCAGCTGCTGGAGGTCCACCGTCAGCAAGCTTACAGTACAGCCCAGTCATCTCCACCTCAGCTCTCATGTCTCCCTGCCCTCCTGGTAACAGAAAATAATTTTTTACAAAGTTTAGAAGAATTATAACAATATGTATCATATATCATCATGAAGTCCTCTTGAAATTTCAAGCCTGAACCTGAAATCTCCACAGATATTCTGAGATATGCTCCAATGTCTTAACCCTAGGTTATTACCTGATTATTTGTAGCTTTGTGTGAAGGAAACATGAGATCCATAACGTGGCAAAGGGCTGAATTACTACATATTTACTTACTGCAGGCCATGGTTCTAACACTGCAATAAAAGTTTTTTTTTCCATTGTATTTTGTCAACACTATATTTCCTGGATTTGATACATATTTATCAGGTATACAGCTACTCTGTGGTGTCTCCTGTAAGGAAGTGATAATGTGATAAGTGATAAGTGACCCAATGGGTCATGACACTCAGCCAACTGACATGTTGACAATACGTCCTTGCACAGGCAACTAATTAAGATAATATAGGTGACATCATTGTTCATGCATCTTAGCTTAAGTTCATAAAGACCCATAAGCACAACAAATTTGATGACTATCCAACCAGCCTTTCCTGAGGAATCTGGCAATTTGTGTGTATTTTGCATTTTTTCTGGGGTGCTCAAACATACCCCAAAACTCTGAGAATATAGGTCACAGTGACCGAATTACAGGTTTCTGGAGAGAACTTTTGAGGTGGGAATATAGGTCACAGTGACCTAATTACAGGTTTCTGGGGAGAACTTTTGAGGACCTCTCAGGATAACAAGTTAGAAGTTTCTGGGCCAAATGGTTATGATTTATGCCCTACTTTGGAAGGCTTAGAAGCCCCATAGCTCAGAAAATATGGGTAACAGAGACCTAATTTCATGTTCCAAGGAGACATTTCATGAACCTCCCTGGATTTAAAGTTAGAAGATTCCATGTCCGATGGTTATGGTTTGTGCCTTCTTTGGTATCAAATATTTAATTATGCTGGGGGTGTTTATAAGCCCCATAGCTCAGAGAATATGGATAACAGAGACCCGACCTAAGTTCAAGTTTCCAAGGATATTTTTCACAGACCTCCCTGGATGTCAAGTTAGAAGATTCTAGGACCAATGGTTACAATTTGTGCTCTGTTAACGAATGACTGCATCTTTGAAGGTCTCGAAATTAGAAAAAAAACATATGTTAAAATTTTAAAAAAGTCCAGGTGGAGCCACCAGTCTGCAGGAACTGGGGAAACACTTCATGATGCATGTGCATACAAAGAATCATGTCTATCAATGCACTAGTTGTTTAGATACTAGAGCTTTTGTATCAACTTTTAAGTTATTCTGGGGGTAACTTCTGAGCCCCATAGCTCGGACAATATGGATGACATGAGACCTATTTTCAGGTTTCCAAGGAGACTTTTTTATGGGCATTCCTGCATGTAAAGAAACAAGATTCTAGGTCCAGTCATGACAATTTGTGCCCTGTTTACAGATTACCACATCTTTAAAGGTCTCAAAAACAGAGAAAAAAATTGTAAAAATCGAAAAAATACAGGTGGCGCCACCAGTCTGCAGAAACTGATGAAACATTCCATGACCAATATCCATGCAAAGAATCATGGTGATCAATGCATTAGTTGTTCAGATACTTGAGTTTTTGTATTAAATTTTTCATTATTCTGGGGGGGTACTTCAGAGCCCCATAGCTTGAAGAAAATGGGTAACACAGACCTTTTTCCAGGTTTCCAAAGAGATTTTTTATAAATCTCTCAGGATGAAAAGTTAGAAGATTCCAGGTCCAGTGATTACGATTTCTGCCCTGTTAATGGACAGACCGCTGGCCGGCCGGACGACGGACAAAGAGTGATCGCTATAGCTCAGACTTACAGTCAGCTGAGCTAAAAATGATAGTGTAAAATATATTATTAAACAATCCATATTATAGTGTTACTGTGTACAGAAATGATAATAATCCAAAATTCATTTTAAATTTCCACAATTAAATGAAAAGTTTATATCTGATTCTGGTAAAAGCTATTTTAGTTGGATCTTACCAGACTCTATATTTTAAAATTTTAACAAAAAAAAAACTGTCCCAAAAACCTGTTATCAGTCAGAAAATTAGTTTAATCAAATAAATTTAGACCAGTCATAATTTTTAAACATATGCAAATATTTTCCAAAGATCATTATGTCTGTTATGGTTTTGACACTGAATTTGTCTGGAGATCTTCTTCTGGATATATTACAACATAATGGGGAAGAAGTACAGAAAACAAAATACTATGGCTTGCCTCATGTTCCTGAGGCCACAATCTCCTGAATTCATTTGAACATTTTGCAAGGGTATCATTTTCATGATCTAGCCTACACCAATGAAATTTTAGTAAAGCAGTATTTGTGTAGGCCTATATTACAAAATAAGAATAATAGTACAGTACCTTATCTTTTTCTGTGATTATTTCCCATTCACAAATATCATAAAACTAAAACCCTTGTTAACAAAAAGGCAACCTTAGTACAGCCTCTGTGTATTAATTTATAAATCAATGCCAGATTATGACACCCATGTATACGTACCAGCATGACCTGGTCTGACTGTGAGGCTGAACTTGCCCTCTGACATTCCACCTTTGATCCCACTGCAGCTGGCTATAGCAACAGCCATGCTTGAGCCGTTCATAGCTACTGATAATGTGAAGGTCTTCTGTTTCATTGCTGTTTCAAATGAACTGGAAAAAATATACCATTCAGTTATATAATCATCTGAAATAAGTTTTTTTATCTTTTATATGAGAAGAATAATGTTGAGGGGTACACTAACAAAAGCCCCCCTCTCTCCATTCATTTAACCTTGTGTTTATATACCTATCCAGATATTTAATGTACCATTCAGTTATATAATCCATCAGAAACTAATTATTTCATCTGTAATATGAGAAGAATAATGTTGAGGGGTACACTAACAAAAGCCCCCCTCTCTCCATTCATTTAACCTTGTGTTTATATACCTATCCAGATATTTAATGTACCATTCAGTTATATAATCCATCAGAAACTAATTATTTCATCTGTAATATGAGAAGAATAATGTTGAGGGGTACACTAAGAAAATCATGCAACTCTTCATTCCTAGGTAATGCAGCCCTCTCCATTCATTAAATCTTTTGTTTATATATCTACCCAAATCCATCTGAAAAAAAAATTTTCATCTTTTATAAAATGAAGAAAAATGTTAAGGGGTAAACTGATAAATCTTGCATCTCTTTCTTGGTCTAAGTTTTCTCTCTCTCTCTCTTTCTCTCTCTCCATTCATTCTTATGCTTATATATACAGGTATTTAATCCTTTAACCAATGTCACAATTGTCAGTCAGTCTTACAGTTTGGAATTAACAGACTATAAATAAAAGAACAGCAAGTAATAAACTACACAGTTGATAAATACCTAGATACAGGCTCAATATCTTCTTCGTTTGTTACTATAATTCTCTTTGGTCTTTTGTGCTCTGCACGGAGTCTAGCTATAACTCCTAGCCAATAGTTGATCTCCTCATGGTGGTAACCAAGGAACATTGAGGTCAACCTGGTTTCTATGGAAACACTATTTTCAAGCATCTGTAAAAAAAGCAAAGCTATGTTTGAATGAGGTTAATATGCTTTAAGCTGATGATCTAATAAGAAATATTTAATTTGTGAAAAACTACATTTTTCATTCTAAACAAAAATTAAATTGTGCAAAATGGAAGAACTTTACATATCAGGACTAATCTTTCATTATATAATAAGCCATCAACTTATTTAAAAATTCAAAAAAAGAACACAAATATATGGCCGAATGGAAAATGTAAGGAAATAATGTACTAATGCACTGTACAAAATCATGTGACTGAGCTAAAATATTTCACCAATGACTGACACCGATTGATAACTTGGTACTCACTGTGAAATCTGCCTCCAGTTTATTCAAACTTGATATGTGAGCCTGGGGAGAGTGGGCTTGAAAATCTGAAAATTAATGAAATGACTGATCCCTTTATCAAATCATATATGGACAAATATTAAGTTATTAATAACACTATTTACTAGATTATTTATTAAAATCATTATTTATTACAAGAGAGCATCAATATATATTTATATATATGTTTCTTGCCTATAACATTACATTATCTTGTTTTCCATTTTTTTCTAAGCATAACTTAATTGATTTCATTCTATCTAAGTTAAGCTTATCTAATATTAGGACACAGACACTCACCTTCTAGCACCATCGTGCAGTGACAATATGTCAACATATTTGGCCCTTGCTTCCACTGTAAGAGGGCTCTCTTCAGGGTAGCAGAAAGTTTCCTGGAAAATAGAATATACCCTCCATGAGGACCTACATTCCAAAATCAGCACAGTAACAGCAAACAGACATGCATTTAATAATGTTACACCTTTTGAATTAACATTTACAACATATTACCACATGTGACCCATAGTTCAAAATATGAATTGCAGAAAATTGGGTTTCTGAAAAGGTCTCTCCAAGAACTGTCTAGATATAATTTTAGAAGATTAAAGCACTCAGAGATACAGCTAAAACCCAGCTTATGGGAAATCAGTCCATAAAAATCTCTGCATTATCAGTTAACAGTCAGCTGAGCTAACAGTTTAGGGGCTGCTGGTCTTAAAATCCAGTTATTTGAAAAAAGTACAAGAAAAATGTCAAAATCTTAAAATCTACCATAGAAAATTGTTTCTTTCCATATAACACATGAGATTAACCTTAATAATATTCTTGATGATGGGGAAAACTTTAATCATCTGAAGGTAATCAAACTGGAAAGACACACAGGAAGTAACACCAAGTGTTACGCTGTATTTCCATGTGTGTGAATGTGCATGTGAAAAATAATAGTTGTGTTTCCATGTGCGTGTATATGCATGAACTGGTAGATGTATGTATTTGTACATGGATGTAGCAGGTCTTCCACAATATAAGATGGAGTGACATCATTTTACCCAGCAATATCCGAGTTCACCCAGACCATATGCATGAAAATTGCTCCTGTGGCCATTATACGTATGCACTTACAAATATACACTCATGGACTTATGAAAACAAAATCTTATGAGTGAAGTTTCATGCATATATGCGCACATGGAAACACAGTGACTGGTAATGATACACACCTATTTGCAGTCTCTCTGCACAGCACAGCACAGACATTTTCTATCTCTACATCTGCTTCCTAAAAATGGAACAAAAGCAACATTAAACAGCGTCCATATATTCATATCACAGAAACAGCAATGGAAGCAAGAAAGTAAAGTTGTACTTGTATGTCATTTATATGATATTGTTAAAACAATTACAAAGATGCACATGACATAAATTTATGTTTACACATCGGGTTCCTGTTCTGAAGGGTTCTAAATTCAAAACAGTCTCTGCCAAATGATGTACTGAAACTTAATAATAGCCACAGAGACTGATTGTAATGCTTTAATTTTCATTATGAGTTCAGGATATTTTTTTTAAGATATGCAATATAATGTGCTTATAATGACAGCTTCATAATAATATATCATGTTGAATATAAGTTTATCTAATCTTTGTTCTGTACCCCTTACACATCCATCTTAGACATATATTTTCTATTATTAGTTCAAATATCTTATTCCAAGTGTTATCTGAAAAATCTTGGTCTCAATTGAAACTTTATTTTTAAGTTACCACATGGAGTTTCACTGATAATGTACAATCACACTGTGCAGATAAAAATAATAAATAGGTATAAATGTAGTGAAGAGGGCAAAGTAGTTCATTCAAATATGTTGGATAAGAATTGTTTCAAGGCATATAACTTAGGCCAAGAAAAAAATAAGGTTTGGTTCTCAGGCACTTTTTTTCAGAAATCAATGCAAACGAGCGGTTTTTTATTTTTAATTTTTTTGAATGTTTTGATACAAATTTCAAATGATAAGAGATAAGCATGATAATAACAGATTAATTTTGCTAAACAAGTAAAGGCAGTACATAACAAAGGAAATTTTATCAAAATTGTATGATTTTATCTTCTTGAAAGATGTTTGAGCTCAAATTTGGTAAGTCTCTATTGAAAATCATAATAAAAATATTTGATGCAGGGGTTTAAAATTGACGCAGGTGGTGCCTGAGAACCATACTTTTATTATTTTTGGCCTTAAGCATGGGTTTTTTTTGTGGCTAAGACCTTGCATAATAAGTAATATTTTGTAAGCATACACAATTGAAATGAAATGTAACAAATTTTGATTTTGAAGTTTGACAGCTGAGACAAGCAGTGCTGGTCCACCCGAAAGTTTCCAACTGGAAGAGGTTGGTTTTGCGTAGAAATGATTACAGACATAAGTGTGAATATACAATTTAAGCTATACGAAACACTAAATGTTAGGCAGAATAAATTTTTATATCAGGAAAGTACAGAATTCTATACATATAGATCAGAGCAATTTTTATATCATGAATAGACAGTAAGTACATAATTCTACCAATATAGATACAAGTCACACCTTAGGAAGCATGGTTAATATTTTTGGCACTTTGGCTGACTGTTGGTGTTGGAGGTATTCCACAGATCCTGGGTAAGCTGACAGCTGAGGGGAAGCTAAAACATATAAAAAAAATAAAACAAATCATATAAAAAAACATGTCGATAGCTGTAACATATACATGAATGAGACTGATGAAATCATTTTAATGGTTGACCAAATGGGATGGAAAACGGGGATGAAAAAGCATTCACATAGCATTATTTCTATTGAGTGAAGGCGTGATCCTGCTGCATGACAGCACTGACCCTGTGTGTGATTTAATTATAAATATTTAAAAATCTGCACTGCAGATAAAATTACACCTATGGATGATTATATTTTGACATTGGGTCATTATATTAACAAGCTATTACTCTCTTCTCCACAAAGACTGCATCCTGGTATCTTTATCTCATCTAATTTCTGTTTAAATTCTTTATGAATTACATATGGTGATCATGTTATTATATAACAAATGAGACAATGACCTTACACATATTGTGAGGAACTCCAACTACCAGTAGTATACAAATGTCTTGGATGTCAATCATTACTCACAAATCATTTTGTATGTTAACAGAATCAAGAACTGTATAATCTCACATTACCTGTTCATTATTCATTTATGCCCAGCTTAGTAATGTTGTTTACATCATATCACTCAGTCAAAAATATTAAAATCTATGTAAATATATCAAAATATGCATGGCTGTATAGGTCTTCCAAAACTGGGATAAACACTGACGATCAATACGCATGCACAGTTGCAAGACAATCCATGCAGTCATTCCCAGCTTCACCTGGCTAGAACTGACAACATAGTTCTATGTGACCATTTAGAATAACATTTTATTTCCTTTTACTCCTCTGACCACTCAAAAGATGTTTGTTCTGAACCTTATGAAATTAGATATGCAACAACTGCAGTCACTGCATGGTTTGTCTTGAGGGAAGATACGTTATAGATATACAAAATGTTATATACATATATATAGGTTAAGAGTAAGAGTGATGCCTTTTAGATAAACTAACTTATTTAGTCTAAGAGGTGTCACTCTTACTCTTAACCTACACTTTAAACTACAGACTAAGACGGCTAAACTATTATATATAAATATATTATTGACATATAAAATTACTAAATGTAACTGCTACTCACATGACCTTCTTGAGTTTTCATTCTGCTTTCTTAACTTTTGTATTTGTAGCACCAATCCTGATCAAAGACAAATATAGTTATGAATGATCATACATCCTGTAAAACTTATAAACTATTTGCATCAACCAATTATAGATTCATAGAAACAGCACTCTTGGGATAAGTGTTCTGATGGCCTTGCTGTTTTAAATTTTTTTAATAAGTTCTTACATTGTGCATAGATCTTTTACTGCAAATTTACAGTTTAATGCTCTCTCTGGTAAGGGTATTCACAATAAATGCATTTCCAAGTCAGGTGTAACTTAAAAGGAAACTATTATAACATTATAGCCTAT
Source organism: Sipunculus nudus (assembly GCA_026874595.1). Classification (NCBI taxonomy): domain Eukaryota; kingdom Metazoa; phylum Annelida; class Sipuncula; order Golfingiida; family Sipunculidae; genus Sipunculus; species Sipunculus nudus. The sequence goes on along the minus strand of CM049312.1, from coordinate 17,660,321 downwards.
TCCAGCATGAGCTGACAATCGGTGTTGAATACATTTACCATTAAAATGTAAGCTGCAATTAAACATGGAAATTATGATGAAACAATCATAATATTATAACAATTTGAAACTAATTGCTAAAATTCTTTGAGAACTGAAGCTACAGGAATTTCTTGGCAATATCGGATTTTGAGTCCTAGAGACAATTTGAGATACTGATTGCTTAAATCATTTGAGAACTGAAGCTAGAGGAAACTCTAGGCAATATCTGATTTTGAGTCCCAGGGCCTCAAACCAGAATGTAAATGACATAGTGCAATTTACACAGGGTTCAAGAAATGAATGTTTTATCATAGAAAGTTGGTATCTCAGGGGGCACCACCTGCAGGTTCCAAATTCCGTGTAAAAGTTGGGAAGGCGACCCATTGCCCAATCAGATAAAACAAGCAGACTCAAATTCAGTCAATAAAAATAAAGGAGGAGAAGTAATTTTTTAAGCATTTTTATTTTGAAAAAATTTGCATAAATTTGCATAATTATGAATTCAGAAAGTATGTGTAGAAGTTTAAAAGCCTACAGAAATCCTTAAGGCCTTAAATGCCAACTTTCACTAAATATGATTAAAGACTGGACCATGGCAGTCACTGATACTGTGGAACAATAGCTGACTGTGGTAAATGGTCATGGATGATTTGTTGGTTTCTTTTTAATCTTACCTTCTGCAATCATAGCATCCACGTTGCATACTTTTAACTTCAATACCTTCAAAATAAAACCAAACATAGATACAATTATATAAATTTGTTTGAATACAGATTTTTTAAGTGAATTTTGCAAGGACAACAAAAGATAATTTTTTCAAGTATTATCCCCAATAGAATAAAAACCAATTTCAAACAGTCATTAAAATATTTGAACCAAAGAACCAATGCCTTAACAATATGTACATCTTGCAAACAAGCATTTGAAATTATGTCTGCACAAATCTTGAGAGCAATGGCTCTTGAGTTTGTGTTTCATAATTCTTTATTCTTTGTAACATAGCAAATAATTGCTCTGTTTTAACTTTGCCCATGAACAGGTCCAGATTACTGTCCAGATTATCTCTCAGACTGAGAAAAAAGTTGATGAAAGTTCACGTATGAAAAATCTAGAATTACAACAGAAGGGCTGAACATTAATATTTGAAAGTACTTGCCTGACTGGGCAAGTAAGGCTAAGCTATTACTTGCCAGACATGACTTTTTACTTGCCCCTCTAGAATCAGTAATTGCAGGCGCAAACACAAAATGTGTTCCACTTGCCTCAGACAAGCTGTTAACTGTTAATGTCGAGCCCTGAGCAGCATCAAATCATCTAAAAATGACGAGTTACAATGCTTTCTGTCTGAACTTGATTCTGTTGCTTGTTTTATTGGTTATTAGACAACAGACATGTTCAAATATTTATTATTTATATTTCTCTTTAGTATAACCTATTTGTACAGATAAATGTACAGTTAACATAAGGTGAAGAAGTATTGTCGATATGATTTCATTTCTCATAGAAAGAAAATGGCAAACTGAAGATCTGTCCAGATTAAGGCCTAATAGGGTGAAGGTTTATGTTAAACCCACTTGTCCAATCAGGCAAGTAGGAGCTTGTTTATGGTTGCCCTGACCATTTTCTGACAAGCTGTTAGCTATAAATGTTGGCCCTGAGCAGCATCAAATCATCTCAACATGACGAGTTACAATGCTTTTTGTCTGAACGCTAACTACCTGCCTCACAAAAGAACAGAAACAGATTCAAAGACTAGACCTGAGCAATTACAGGCAGAGAAAATGACACACTTCAAAAGGTCAGACCCTGACAATTGAGAAAACGTAATGCAGATAAATTTCCTGTTAAGAACTGGTGTAATTATCTCTGTGATTACCATCACTGCAGGATGGAGTTATTTGCTATCATTTTCCTAAAGAATTACAGGAAATTGCATCATATGACATTGTATGATGTAACCCCTAACATGCTGCAATTTCCGGTGATCGTCTTTCCTCAACAAAGTCTAATCCTAAACTTATGATTGTCTGTTATTTTCAACAAAATCCCATGATATACCAGATTTTCTTAAACTTGATAAAAAGTCTATCAGTTGCTCTGATTGCCATCACTGCTATTTCTGTTGATTTAGTTTGATAAACTATGTAATAAGTGCCCTCTTGAACATTTTGCTACTGGTGTCTGTGATTCTGTGTTCAATAAAGAGACAACCACACTGTGTGAGGTCTTCTTTCTACTACCCACAAATTAAATCCTCTTGTTCCTGGTCTTCGGAAAAGTAAAATTGACGACAAAATGCCATGACAACAGAGTGCTAGCTACAAACTAACAGGACAGCAGGGATAAAGCAGCATATTTGATTGGTACTTTAATTTTGTTGATCCCTCCTAAAACCACTGAGAACTTGCAGAGATATTTCATGAATAGCAAACTACTACCTTCACACCAGAACCACACCCATCTATTTAACCTGAGCTTAGTCACCTCTGTTGGTGGATGCAATGAAGAAATAAATGAATGGACAAGTGAATGAAAGAATGAATGAAAAAAAATGAATGAATGTACAAAAGTACAAATGAATGAATGAATGAATGAATGAATGAATGAATAAATAAATAAATAAATGAAAAACATGCAAATGATGGAATCAATAGATAAATGAATGAAAAAGAAATAGTGAATAAATGAGCAAATGAATGAAGAAAAAAACAAATGAATTAACAAATATACAAATGAATGAATGAATGAGAAATTTGTAAATGGATGAATGAATGAAAGAATGAATGTAAGAAAGAAAAAACAAGGCCTACAGGCCTAATGCTAACCTGTGCAATTGGATATACACCAGGTATAATAATTCAATGCTGGACCATTCTTTTTCAAGTACATGTGTAAACATTTTGAACAAGATACAATTACATAAACATCACTGCTGAAATTCTGGCATAGGTGCACACAGCACAAAAATGACTGTAGCTGGCACCACCAGTCATATATACAACACAGCTATCAGAGATACGTGTGCCCAATTTCAGACTGATATGTCTAACCCCTCCTGAGAAATAAGCAGGGACATACAGTGCAAAAATTATTGTAGGTGGCGCCACCAGTCTTGTACATGAGAAAGCCATCAAAGACGCATACATAGGTTAAACATCAGGCCAATACACCAAACTTGCCTTGAGTTTGATGCACTGGGCTGACCAGGCTTAGTTGAGAAAGGTAGTTGCCCTGAGTGAACTGTGACAAATTTCTGGCTCAAGCTACTGCACTGAGTGAACTCTTGACATGCACCTGACTAGACTGAGTGAACATCTGACCTGTACCTGGCTGCACTAAGTGAACTCTTGACCTTTTTGCCAAATCTGAAATAGTTGGCAGTCTGCCAAGCTATTTAACCTAAAATCTAAATGTCTAGTGGCATGATGTAATAGGTTCTGATAAACTGGTGCCAGGCTAGATGTTACTGCTTCACACAGCTAACATATCTCGTAAAATGAATCAATTCAATCTCCATAATTCAGCCAAAAATCATTCATTTGCAACCATTAAAGACAATTATTATAAGAATTACTATGGGGATTATTCTTGTAAAATATTAAACACATTGGCCTCAGTGGCATCAGTAGAAAAACGTTTTGCAGGTTTAAAACTTATTTAGGAAATTACAGCAAAATGGCTAGGTTCAACTTCCTGTAACTCAGCCAAAAATCACTGAACTAAAACAATTTGAACAAATTTGAATTATCAACATCTTAGGATAATTAATGTGTGAGATTTAAGAATTTGGCCGTGTGGTTTTTGAGAAGAAGATCTTTGTAGCCACTGAGCTAAAATGGGCTGTTATGGCATATGACTAAATTCAGCTTCCCATAACTTTGCCAAAAGTCACTGAACAGAGACCATTTGAAGAAACTTCAGAAAGCTCTACCCTAGGATCATTTCTGTGCGATATTAAACAATTTGGCCATATGGTTTCAGAGAAGTTTTTTGTAGCCCTCTGTATGACACAGGCACTGATGACCCCCATACAAAAAAGGCCGATGCAGGTGGCACTACCAACACCTCAATTTCAGATATGACTCATGTGACCAACATTGGCATAAAAGTTGGTGATCATAGCTCCAGCCGTTTCTGAGATTGTAATTTTAGTATGCTTTTTTCGACAGATGACTAAGTTCAACTTCCTGTAACTTTGCCAAAAATCACCGGACTTAAACCATTCAAACAAACTTGTTCCAGGATTCATTCCTGTGAAATATTGGATAATTTGGCTGAACAGTTTAAGAGGAAACGATTTTTAAAGGTTTTTTAGCTTTTTCCCTATAAAATCTAAGAACATGCAGTTAGTAAAAAATTAAGCAAAATCTGATAGATTTTTTTAGAAGACTAATTTTTTGCATAAAATTTGGTGATGCTAACTCCTGGCATTTTCAAGACAGGACGACAGACGACGGAGGATGCCACACCATCGCATAAGCTCACACGTTTGCTAAAAAAAGAAAGGAAGAATGAACAAATGATTGATTGAATGAACAAATGATTGACTGAATGAATGAATGAATGAACAAATGATTAAATTAATAAATCAATGAATCAAAGTATGAATCAATCAATCAATTAATGAACAAAAAAAACTAATGAAATGGGCATATACATACCTCTGGTGGTAGTAGGCCCATGATGTCCAGCAGCACGGACACAGACACACACAGTGATAACTCTGCTAAACACGGCTGTATACTCGAGTCCTGTGTACAAACCATGAAGGTTGAGGAAGGTGATTTTTTGCCAAATAAGTTATTAATTAAGAGCAACATTTGTCAAACACTGTCAGGTGACAACGATAAGAGAACCCCTCACTTAAACTTTTATAGGGTTTATTGTAAAGTGATATGAAAGTAAACAGTTGTTTAAAAGTCTGGATATTAATCCATCTTATATTTTTGAATACTATGAAAATACAGAATATGTTTTTAAATCTTTTAAAAGTATTTTAAATAGAATTCCATCCAAGGTTTCAAAATTTTAGTGAAATGAAAGTTATGACTTACAATAAACTAAACATAAACATATATTACAATTTTTTTAACTGACATATTATGCAAACATAAGATCAAGTTATATTTGACCATTTTTAGAAAATAGGTAGTTTCATTTGCGGAGTTAAAACATGTTATTTGAAAGATTGAAATATTAAAAGCAAACTGGCCAAATGCATTAATAAGCATGGAAATCAGCTTTACTGTCACATGTGACTGACAATTTCTAACTGAAAATTATAGTGTTATAATTAAGTGTGCATCCTCACCTGTGACGAACTTCTCAGCACCTTGGCAGTAATCTGTTTAGCACCTGCAGCCATGTTTAAACTGAAGGAAATGAATAAAAATTTGTTTCATGGAACCCATTTGTGCCTAATTTGAATATTCATATGAGACCTCTCTTGGCATGGCACTGGTACTTATGCCATCTGTTGAGCAATACCAGTACTACATCCTTCACTATATAAGGTTGAGGAAATTACTATCATTTCAAATAATATCTGGATTAATAATGATTTATGATAAATGATTTGATAAACTTTTGTTATAAGCCAGGGTAGTGTACAGCAAAGTCAACAAGAACTATTTCAAATCCTGAGAACAAATTAAAACACTTGTTCTCACACAAAGAAAACATATTTATTTAGAATTTTAATACAATTGAGCCAAAAGCCTCGGGGGCAAGATTTTTGTTCGGATTAACAATTGTTTAGTTGAATGATTTAGCTTGAAAGTGCTCTGGGAATCACTGTGCTTACCACAGAGTTCAAGAGCTTACCAGGTTCTAACTCACCAAAATTCATGAATCTTGCCCATGATAATAAAAAACGTGTGACAATATTGTAACATTTTTTATCTTTTTAATGAATTTATCATTTAGAAGACATTATTATTTATTGAATTTCTGAGTAAATAACTGAGGCACATATAAACTCATGGTAGTACTCGAGGCCTGGTGACTACCGGAACAAAGATCAGAGCTATTCTTTAAAGCCACCCTGGTCAAAACTGAGCTGAGCACTACATGGTATGATGGGGCTTAGTTTATCACACTTACAACCTTTGGTCAGCTGCTCAGTAATAGTCTGTTGTAACATTTCGTATGTACAGGTTAATTACCCAGGCCTCAGGATTCTGATTAAAGTGAGCCGAGGACCAAACCAGCCGACGGGGTGGTATTTACTCACCAACTGCCAGTGTTTGGGTGCACTAATTAGTGAGCAATATGTATCAGCACTGACCTGGCTACTTTTGAATAAGAGAATCTTTTTTATCTTTTTTCCCTGGAATTTTGTCAATGTTCAGATTTTAGATAAATAGTCAAAATTTTGGTTCCAATTTTTCATTTCAGATAAACGATTTTTCGGATAAATGGTCGTTGGATATAAGACATTCTACTGTAATGGAATTCTGATAATATATTGCACTACTGTTTTTTATTTGACAATGAAACAAGCTTGGGACCCATGGGTCATGGTGCTCAGCTGAATTTGCCTAGGACAGAAAATTTCCAATCCTGGCGACAGAAAATAGGTTATTTTTTTTATATAGTTGCACTTGAAAAGGTAAATCCTATTACTACAGCAATTTGACAATATTATTAATACAACTGTCCTGCATATAGTTGCCTTCCAAATACCAGTGATGATGCTTGTGATCTTACTATGAGTGTACATGTAGCATAAGATCATTTTTATGTCTCTTTACTCCAAAGCCTGTTAAAAATACTGTTTAATCTGCTTAAAAAAAAGTCAGCACAACAACAAAGTCAGAACTTAACAATAACTTTGCTGAAGCAGTTGAGAGCTACCTTCTCTGCTGTAGGCTCCAGTGCAGCCCGACCTCCTGTATAGAAATGTCTATCATACTGTCCTGGAGCAGGCCTTTCAGAACGAATATATGTAAAGTAGACAGCTGGAAGGCCACAAACTGAAATACACAGGCATACCTTATGTCTGATGATCACCTTCAATACATAATTAAAACTTCAACAACTATCCCACCATACTAATTTGTTCTATATTAAGAAACTTATATAAAGGATGAAAAGGACAAGAAAATCTAAACAAAATTCAATGTATAATATTCCATTTACAACTGATATAATAATAATAATAATAATAATAAAAATAATAATAATAATGATATTATAATTATTATTTCTTAAGTCAGTTAACAGGGATAATTATGGTACATTGTTGCATTTTATGAGGATAGTCAAAATAAAACCAAGATTTGTTCACTTATATTTACAAGTGAAACAGAATTCACTCAGTGGCATAAAAGAGCCAAAGGAAACATATTTTCTAAAAAAAACAGAAGATCATTAAATAAATATAAGGGTTCAAACATCTAACACTTCCTGATATTTACTCTCAGAAAAACAAGTTGATACACATACCAAATGTAAAACACTTCATGACTTGTTCATGAAATTTTTAAATATCCTTTAACATCCTTATCCACATAATAACTGCTGAAACAATATTCACATGTCTAGGTGGTGAAAAATTTACCAAGGATCATTAATACATTTCATGCACATGATAACAGAAAAAAGGACAATTATATGCTGTGTCAAAAGTGGTCCCTGTATTTTCATGTCATTTCATGATAAAATGATTATACCGTATTTATTCCAATTTGGTGATCCTTCTTATTTCTCGACCCCAAAAAATATTTTGAAAGCATAATTTCTAGAATGACTCTAATTTTGCGACTGCCGACAATGTTTTCTGTTGACAATGTTTAGGTGAAATGTCTCCATCTCTCGCGAGCACGGCAGTTTGTATCTGACTAGATTCTTATTACACTGAGCATCCACATCAAACTTGTTTGCAAGTACTGATAAAAGAATTTCCATTTTGCAAGAAAAAATCAGGAAATTTACATGATTTTTAAAGATTTTCTAAAATTTCATGACTTTTACTTAATTTTAATTTAATTTTCAAATTTCATGACTTTAATCAGATATTCTCATGGTGACATCCCAGGCCGTTAAACAAGAATACTTACAGATTCATTTCATAAATTCAATAACTGACAGGCAAAAAAAAAATTGAACTGGAGTGTATAGTTGGCAGGAATAGTGGCAGTTAAGTACAGAGACATGTAGTTATAGCCATCATCCAATATCATATCATGGATTTTCATATTTAGTACTTTAAAGAAAGAAAACAACCTGACAGAAAAAAACAGTGATAGTTATTTATGGAAGTTATCAACATAAACCTTCCATAAAGAATCATTGTTGATATTTCTGATGACAACAATAACTCAGTAAACATAATCTGGAATAGCATCCTATATCGGTGTAATACACTAAAGTTAGCCTCAATAACAAAATGGGGGATGAGTGTAATTGTATTATGGTTTTACTTGTAACAACGATAGGAGCCTGGGGGCCCATCGATTGATGATTCCTTTTGATGCGGCTGTCTGGGTTGTGTTGCATCCTGGGATAGATCCATCACCACCTGAGTGCGCTGGAAGATTGATCTGTAGTCTGGTATCCCCCACACAAACGCACAAGGGTTTTCTGTAATGGCATCAATCCATCCATTTGTTGTTGCTCGTAACATACATGGCAGCGGTAAAGATCAATTTACTGAAAGATGCTTTTTGTGTAGGCAGATCTCTACACATAGTTTCACTTTACAAACAATACCAAGATATTTTTTTAATTTCAGTAAATATCAAACCCAATCTCATGATTACTTTCCTACATCCTGTATCATACACAGACTTTTACTTTCATTTTAATGTGACTTTTAATGTATTTTTTTTTTTAAAGAAGAAAGTCCTGAAAATGATGAAGGTTACCATCCAAAGACTAGTAATGAATAATTCAATATTAACCCTTCTCCATTTCAGTGTTTAAAACACAGGTTAGCAGATAATCCATATGTCATAACCTGTCAAAAGGATGTCAGAACAAATCTTTTGCTGTTCCAACGATAATTCTCTATTTTGCTTTTGAAATCCTATAGTTTGTTCCATCCCCTCATGTCTATCTTTTTTTCTATGAAAATTTTTATTAGTTGCATTTCAAGGGGAAAATATCAATGTTAGGTAAAAGGGTTTCATTTTCAAAAACATTAAAAAATATCTACCTTACACCTTATTTAAGAAAAAGATTGATTTAAAAATGTAAAAACCGGTTTATTTTTAACAGCAGATCAGCCCTCCTTATGGTCAGGGTCAAGGTCACATGCAAAAACAGCCTCAATTTACAGCTGCTGATCATGATTGGATGATATCATGTAAAACACTTTAAAATTATAACCAGCTGAGACAAAGATGGCTTCTCATGCAGCAACAAACCAGATATGTCAGATCATTGTAAAGTGTAAAAACAGTTGAGAAACATAAACTGGAGATTTATTGCAAAATTCTTAAATGCCATATTAGGCTGTTATTTCATTATGCAGCTTTATAAGAAATCATTGAAAAATATATTTTAAGATAATTATCTCCATGAAACAAGTGGACAGAGGCTGGTGGAATGGAGTATAGCTGTTTTAATCTTAGTAACTCTAGCTCTAATTCTGACACCTTACCTCTGCCTATTTAGACTTTTTTAAGTATGTGACAATCACATTTTGACTAATTTTCATAAATAATGAATAAACCTTCAGTTGATCAGATTCATATATATATATATTAATGCATACACCTGAATGCAATAATACCTGACCTAATTTAGTTTGTAAAATTTTACTGATATTCTGATTTTGCTGAATCAGCCATTTATTCAGAAATGTATTTATTTTTCTCTTAGATTTCTGCATATTTGAAAAGATATAAAAAATGGTTAATCCTCGTGTCTCTATGGATTAATCTGCATGTTTGGACTAACTATTTCAGTATTCAAATTTGGGACGTACAGTTAAACCTCACCTCCATTAAGCAACCACCTAAACACAATTACGGGCCCCGATTCTTTTACACTCTTTATATAAGCCTTGCTTAGATGACCAACTCACAAATCGACTTCTGGATCTAGGTCCTGACAGTGGTCGTAATTTTGAGGTTTTTGTGTACATAGGGACAGTTTTTTTTATGTTACAAATCTCATTTATTCTGCAAAATATGTAGTTGACAAATACAGCTGTATGTGAAAAGATCTGTGATATAACTGCAAAGTAATCTCACTGAACAAAGAGTTATGATACAAGTTGCAAAAGAGCTCACAGTGAACAAAAATCTTTTTTATGGTAAGGTGCACCTGTGCACAACAGATTATACAACAGGGTGCACAAAGTAATTTCAAGGTGCACAAATACATTAATGTCATTACAGTTATTTTTATTACAGCTATATTATATTTTACACATATTTCAGTGCAGTAAAATATAAGCTAAGGATTTAAACCTGGTCAGAAGATAACCTTGAATAATATCCATAAAAAGAGAAGCTCTGATCACTGGACCTATATACATGTAGTCTCGTGTGAGGTCCTGTTTAAGTTTATATGTTCTTGTTTGATCATCTGGAGTGTCAGATGTGCATGTGCCTAACGGTTCTGCAGATCTGTCCTAGTTACCGTCCTCAGTTGCACACTGTGCACCTTGCAGTGATACAGTTGGTGCACAAAACGTTTTTTTGGTGCATCTGTGCACCTAGGCACCCAGTATTTCAACACTGGCTCATATCACAACTCCTCACAAACATACAATCAGGGTTCCAGATAATAATTAATATGAATGATTAAAGTTGTCTGTTCATGGCTATGGAACAGTCAGCCTGAGATTTTTTCCTGAATAATCAGTCATATGTCAATTCAAACATGAATTCCCTGTGCAAAACCATAAATACTGGTGCTGTTTGAGTGTCAGTTATCAGACCTGAGATGTACAATCAAATCATTGTTCCCTGACCACACATGACATCATAATCATAGTACATAACATGATCACTGCATTTTCACATGACCATTACTGTCATGTCTTCCTGCTGTATTTTCTTTAACATTTGTCAAGTAAATCATTACATTTAAGTATTTCATTGTTTACATGCAAGTTTACTAGTAGCTGTGACAAAAACTGAATGATCTGGGTAAAGGCCCCAAGGATATGGAGACCATTTTCTAAATATAAAATAGGGTAACAGTGACCTAAATTTTATTGCTAAGCAAAATTCCACCTAATGTACCATACCGGAAGTCACATATTATTGTACATTTTATTAAATGAATATTAAATGTAATACTTTTTATTGTAACAAATACCAGTAATTTTATATTTTTCATATTATAATAAGGGATATTAGAATACAGACAATATGTTAGATTTTCTGTTTTCGTATCTCACTTAAGCTCATCTGATGTTTTAAAACTCTCTATTTAACTCTTTCTGCGAAAATTTTTTTGGGGGATAAACATGCACAAAATCACTGAGGAATGAAGATGGCCATTAGACATAAACAAATGTAAAAATGTTAAAAATAATTCAACAGGAAACAGATAAGGAACATCAATAAACATAAGATTTGTCTTACGTAATCTTTATGGTATTTAAGAGCTTTGGATATCAGCTCAAGGCTTAATGCATTTCTTGAAAAAATTTCCAATATTCTTCAAGTTTTCTTGGAAGAAATTTAAAAATTTGGAAATAATTATTTTGACCTATTTCCACATAAAAAGCCTACCACATCCACTGAATAATCTAGTAAAAGAACAATATAAATATAACACAATATGTAACATATTCATCCCATTCTCTTAAACATATCAAATTCCCTTTCCTTTTCCTACTTTAAGGTATTTTCTAAACATTCAGAAGTTCTTTATTTTAAAAAAAAGAAACTTATTTTCTAGTTTTTTTCATGAACTTCAGGAAGGTAGGGAACCCTAGAATTAAACATAGGTGGGATAAACATAGGTATACTTACTGTATTTCATGGTTTATATAGCTGCTGGACAGCCAGAGTTTTTCTATTTCCTGAAAGATAAGAATGAGAACATTCAGTCTCTATGCAGATACCAACAGTAACTCCATAGGCCTGACCACAACTTGAAACTGTAGAAAAAAAATGTAATTCATGTTGCAGGGGTGGTTGTGGCATGTTCATATGTTTATACGTAGCTGTAGGTAAGCCAGAGTTTTTTTTCTATTTCCTGAAAGTTAAAATATGAGCAATCAGACTTTACACAAAAAATTAAATTTTTTTTAGAAAAATCAAAATTATATTTCATTTAGTTTCTGTGAAGATTATTTAATTAGAACAAAACTGACTCCTGAAATCAGCCAACATATTATGGACGTTTTACTAGACAATGGTTTTGAAAAGACTCTTGAAGATCCAACATATGACAACAAATAATCAAACATCCAAGTGATTAAAACGAAGAAATAAATAAAACTACAAATAAGAGAAAAAAATCTAACTGACATAAGACAAAGTAAAGTTGACAATTCATATAAAAACATCAAATTGGCAAATGTAAAGATGGCTACTCATCTGAAATAAAATCTAGATGATAAAAGTAAAGATGGCCACTCATTTACATGCTGGCAAATGTAAAGAAGACTAGGTGTCTGAATGCAAAAATCCATTTCACAAAAATGAATGTGAGTGCACATAGAAAACAATCCAGTTGACTGCAGTAAGCTAATTATTCAAATACAGACTTTAACTAACAATTTAAAGTGAAGAGGATTTCTCAAAAGAACACATTTCCAACATAAAGGAGAGAATCCATAAAAACATGAAATTAGTTATCTAGCTCATGTATATCATTCATTCTCAATAAAGTCATGTCATTTACTATTGTTAAAAATAAGCTTTTCAAGACAGTCCTAGCAATCAGCATGTGGACAAGAAACACAATATATATGATACTGGAATAGGATGTGGGGCACTGGAGAAATTAAATATTTCTTGTCACCAAGAACGCATGCACAATATCTGTGATTAAAAGCACCCTATCGCCCATTCAGAGTCATGTAATTAATTTAGATGGAGTCCCTGTATTTGACTCCACCTTTTATTGGCCCACACTGTTGCTGATGAGGTCTGAACAATGAGCCATAAATAAACTCTGCCACATGAGTAACTGATAGTGACACCTGGTGATCAACAAGAAAACTAATTTCAATGGGACTCCTGTAAATCACAGGAGTGCACTCAGGTGACCTTGTATTGTTTACACCCTGTATCAGTAACCTGATGCCATAACTGCACTCTTCACTATGACAGTATTCAGGAGGACCTGAATATTAAACAGGTCTATAAATATTCATCAGGTAATGAATATTTAAGAGATCATCCAGGCATAATATTAATTATTAAATTAATGGTACTGGCAAATATTAACAGTATTATATATGATAGGCAACCAATGTTTGTATCACATACATGAACTACTCGAGTCTTGTTCACAAATCACATGATCTCTTATCTATTGATAGTCAATTGACAATGATCGCTGATGTGAGCACTGATGTTTACTGGCGCTGATATGTGCAACATACACTGTTTTCTTGTTATCTAAGTGCTATAAATGGAATTGATCATTTCTAATGGCACATTATCATATAAATATTTATATGTGCAGATATTCTGAATGTTTACTGCAGATATTTACATATATAATAATAATGATTTCTGTCTATCATTAAACATATTATTTGCCTTGCAAATGTGTGCATGTCAGTGCATCCATTTTGGATTTTAAGGTAAAAGTATTGCATCTGACAAAAATATTGAACAGACTGGAAAAAATGACAAATAAAAATATGAAAGTATAAAAAAATATTACAAGGGACCCATGGGTCATGGCACTCATCTTAAGTTTGAAATTTTTGCAAATGCAAAATATGCAAAATATTCTATTGTGACAGGCATGGGAAAATACTACATTTGAACCGAGCTAAATTGCAGCTATAGGCACACCTGGCCATCTGTGATGGAATAACACTCGATTTTGAAAGTGGGGGGGGGGGGGGGGGGGAGGGGGGGGGGAGGAGGGTTTAAACTGAAGGGTCAGCAGTTCAGAGTATTGTGTATTTGTTCAAAATAGATAAGATCATTCATTTATATAAGCATATGAGAAGCTAAGAGGAAAGGGGCCCTCCTACTTGGTTGCAAACTAATACTCTCACAAGACTATCATGAAGAAAAACAGTAAAAGTTTTGAGATACTGTGATTCATATGAAAAATTTACAGATGGACAGGCAAGTGGACAGAATGGACTAATACCTTTACTTTACTTTCAAGGGAATAATGCATTTAATTTTATATATAAGCCTATTTTTTTAGCATATCCACTTTTTCCATTAATTGTTTTTATCTGATTCATTTTTTTTTTATTTACAAGTTTTATAAATTTGTAATAAAAAAACTGAAAATATAAGTTAAAATATTAGAATTCTAATTTGAAATCATTACATATTAAGAGTGTAGCTCATATTGGGTCATTTTATGCATACACATATATTTTATTATTTTTAAATCAAATGTTTAAACAGAATTTAAAAGAAAATAATGCCACAACATGGCATCTACAAGATTATTCCTTGAACTATTAAAAAGTTTTGCACATTGGAGTTTTCAGTACATGCTTAATTTTATTCACCAAAATAAAATAAAAGATTCAGTAAATTTGATAAAATAAAAACATCTTTTCAAATAAAGTATACACACTGTTGGTTGAATCAGGGACAAACAATATCATTATACTAATTACAATCTCAGCTATAATTTATTACTGGAATTAATAGTCAATTTCACACCTGGTGAAGTTTTTACTCTTCTGAAGTAAGGAATTACTTATCTGATGAACATCCACACTTTCATAGAAATACACCACTTTGTGGACACAATTAAATGTGCACTTTAATCATTGTATCCCTGGTGGTACAAAACAAAAATTAAAATGCAGCATAGCCATAAATAAAATAAAATACAGAAAATTATAACATTCATCTTGTTAATGCACCATCGGGGGGGGGGGGGGGGGGGGGGGTGAGCAGGGCAGAGAGGAAGCCTGCTAGTAGTGGCCAAGCTGAGCCATGGCAAGCTGCCTGGGGTGGGTTACATAATGCAAGTGAAGGCTGTACTACTAGGTGGGCTAGATGTAAACAACACTTGACATGGTGTATAAAAACTTGAATAAAAGCTACTCTTTTCAATCAATTTCTTTTGAAAGTTCAGACTTTAAAAGATTAAATCCTTATGTACATATGCTGTTAAGATGAAATCAACAGTGCTAACAGGGAAAAAACGTGCCATTGCCAAAGTTGGACAAAATTTAAGGTATTGATTTTTTATTTATGCTAATAACTTGAAAAATTTGTGAAATTCAGATCTAATTTTTGGTAAACAATTGAATCTGGATTAAATAAAGTTATATTCCTGAATTAAAGTCTCCAGCTTCAGCCATTCTCATGTTAGGTTAGTAAATATATTTCCTTTTTTTTTAAAAATTGCATTATATTTTGGCCCATAACTTAAAAAAAATACCCAACACTGACCTAATTTTTGGTATGTTCATAGAAAATGTATGGAAGAATATGAATACTAAAATATATGATCAAAAACAGATCAGTGGTTTTGATATTAGGCAGCCTTGAAGTGTAACAATGGCTTTTCTATGGAAAACTGAGGTTTTTCCTTAATATCTCAAAGGAACGAAGTCCTAATGACCCAATTTTTGGTATGGTAGGAGATTTTGGGGACATCTAATGGTATGCAAAATTTTGGATTCGTAAGTACAACGGTTTAAAAACGTGCCCTGTTAACGTACGGACGGTCGGCCAGACGGACGGACGGATGACGGACAAAGGACCATGGCTATAGCTCAGATGACTTATAGTCAGCTGAGCTAAAAAAATGAATAATAAATTATAAACACAAGAGCAATTTTGCAAACATTTTTACTGTAAGTGATGCTTTTAAAGATGTTTCAGGTGTGACATCTGAAGTTACACAGCAAATTTAAGAACATGAATCTTGAGCATATGCTATTTTTGGCTATTCTGTCAAAGACTGGCAAAACAGCAAATATTTCCTCACTAAACTATATCTTTTATGAAGCAATAATGGATAAAATTTATTGCTCTCAGCATGTTCTGAAATATACATGTAAAAAGCCTAAAACCACAGTCTGCAAGATGCTATTTTTGCAAACCAAACCAAACATCAAACTTGCCTGACATTAAACAACAACAGAAGTACTGGATTGTCTTTGTGAATCCAACAGACAGAAAGCTTACTTCTTTCAGGTAAACCTCATTTGACTGATATTTTTACCTCGATACACTGTCAAAATTTGTGTATTACTATAAAGACTGGAATACTATAACACAATCTGATTTGTATCACAGTATGAGGGAACTGAGAAATATATGAAGTTTTGATCTTGATTCTTGTCAGAGCAATCAATAATTTTGATTCTTTTCATATATCACTAATAACCATCTTGATCCTTGTCAGAACCATCAATAATCATATTGGTCCTCATGCTTTGTGTGATACATCATCAAGGCTAAATATTACAACACTTAAGTCTACACTTAAGTCTACACTTAAGTCTACACTGAAGTCTACACTTAAGTCTAAGCAAACACTGACTAAGATACGTCATTCTCACCTACTGGTACCTGGCGACCTCAGATGGAAAGACTAATCCTGGGACTTTAATTATTTAGGAAGAAACTGATTTCATACCTTGTACAGATACACTGAATAACACCTGACCCATATGGCTACTTTTAGTGTAAGCTTAATTATCTGGCTGAGAATAAAGGATATATCAAGCATGTCTTTATAATCTTTTTGATATACATGTATTCTTTTACTAGAGGACCAAACTAAATGCTAACATTTATTACACAGTTCACTATTTTTGCAGGGTAGTCCATATGGTGAAGACCGCTGAATGCTTCAGGTTAAATACGACCATTAAGCTAAGACTCTATACAAACGGAATGTTGATCTTGCATGCAGAACGCAGAGTGATGATAAAAATTGATATTGACTCAATAAGTAAAGTCTGATTCCATACGTGTGGATTAGGTATGCGTATCTGGAAAAATAAATCACTGATGCAGCTTTATTTACTGGTCATGACAGACCAGTGACACATAGATAATATGCATGTTGCCGTTCCCGTACATATGATATCTCTTAACGCCCATTCTGCATTACATGCATCTGGAATCTTTGCTTCAATCTTGGATTGTTACATAGCCACAGAATGCCTGATGGTGTGGCATGTGTAACTGACGTCTGTTAACTGATTGTTTTTGTTATTATTTCTACTGCTGATAACACTTGTCTGGTCTGTTGCAGATACTGGCATAGTTTCCCTGCCCCCTGGGTGTAAGCTGGAAATGAACATCATTTAATGTAAGTTCTAGGTATTATTGGAGGATGAGTGTGGAATGACAGGCATTTCACAGAGAAGATGATTGATGTATGTTTGTTTCTGGCATAAAAATTCAAGTAACTGACACAGTACAAACCTTTGTGTAACAGAAGACATTTAAAACTTCTATATGTGTTTAAGACCTTCGGAAAGTTCTAGCTATTCCATAATGTGCATAAATTTGTTTAAAAATTAAAGTTTTATGCATAATATAATATTATTTTATATTTTACTTATATGTTTTTATTTTCAAAACACTCTCTATGGCATGGATGGTATCATTCAGTAGTGTCTGGTGGTGGAAGAAACTGGAGAACCCCGAGGAAACCACTGAACTTAGACAGGCCACTACAACCCACTTCACAGCCATGCCAGAGATCAAACCCTGGTTGCCAATGGAGAGAGCTGAGCATTTCACCCCTAAACTGTCCTGGCCCCAATAGTTTTTTTGTGAATTTGCCAAAAAAATTCATGTTAAACAATAATATAAACTTAATTTTCCTAATTTCAACAAAATATTATGAAATAAACTGAGAAAATAAGTACAACATAATTTGCTTAATATGGTAAGAACATTTTGTACAAGCTTTTTTGAGAAAAAAACTTCTCAGTGCCAGAAAGTGACAGAGCAAGACAGTTTTCTGCTCACTTGGAAACCTGTAATAGATTGCATAATTATCTACAATAACACATATCCAGAGTGCCTGTTATTGTCAGTGGAGGAAATCTGTGTTCCTGCAGTAGATCCAAAAACGCAACCAACAGAAATACTACTACTTATCCAAAACATTGTCTGTTAACAGATGTGAGTCACACACGCCACAGCCAGAGTGTGGACAGATATTAACAACTAGAGGTGATGTAATGGCCAGGTTTTTGGCTCATCTGAAAGCCATCAATGGCCAATATACCTGCATTATTTATAGTGGCCGGAATTGGTTTTAAAATTTTAATCAATGATTGAACAAGAAAAATGACAGATGACAGATTATTATTCAATTGTTTCAATTGATTATTTTATGTACTTTCTATATTACCCTGAAATCTGCTAGAACCTAAATAATGACCCCAGTAAATAGTCTGTCTGACATGTACATGCATATTCATAATGAATCCCTCAATCCCCCTTCATCCAAGGTCAGCCAGAGGTCAGAAATTTCTTGGGTGTGCAAGGCTTGGTTTGATGCTGTTCATTCCTTTGTGTTTGTGTATCTCTGACAGGATTACAATGTTTGCACGTGCATGCATAATCATTTTTAATCAATTCTGCAAAAATGCGACAAATTTAATTGATTTCGAAACTTATTTCTTGGTAGACCTAATTAAGTCAATCGAGTGTAAAACCATCAATTTCAGAGTTTTTCTCTTTCTTTTCTTTCTTGCTTCTGCCATTATCTGTACCACTAGATCTCCAGTATGGCTGAATTTTTGATACAACATTAGTCCTGAGTCACAGATTAGCACTTGATATTTATTTTTGACATTGACCATATTCCCAAGGTCATAGACTCCATAGTCAATCCCTGATTATAGGTCAGTTAAGGGCCTGGGTGGGGGCAGTTGGGCAGGGCTTTTATTGTACCAGTTAATGGAAGTCTCAAATTTTACAAACCCACTTATTCACTTATAACCTAATAGGTCAAAATAGTATGTGTGATGGAGTGTAGCAAAATTATGATCACATGGGGAACAACTTATTGCCTGACAGACACTAGCATCATTGAATGCCCTGTCTACAGTCATAATGTAAACCAAGCCCATGCATATTATGCAACAAATGCCCAAAGAACACTGGGGGGGGGGGGGGGTTCCAACCTGGGTACCAAACTTACACTTCTTTCACATCTCTGAGCATGACTCAAGCAGGGTTTATTCAGTATTTATTTAATTGGAATTAGCAGGGACCAAACCTGTGACCTTAAATAAGGAGGGACATGGCTTATGTAATATTAATTATTTTAACAGGAAAGAATTCAGGTTATTTATATGTAAATAGTTATCAGAAAACTGCACAACCTCTCCAACATCCTGTAAGACTACATCAAGAAAAACTTAATTGTTCTACCATTAATAAAGTAAAGAATTATAAATTGAGAGGGTAATTTTTCCCTTTTTTTAACATAACATGTGGAAATTGGTTAAATGTGAGGATGAAGACAAACATGTGCTTACAATTCATGACACCACAATTATAAACTAGAAGTCTGCATTCTATGGAATGCAATCCTCCGCCATGTGGGATCCCTATTGTGGGTCGTTCCCCAACCCATGTTTGCAGTGTTTGTTAACCCATTCAACCAGGTTCATTCGTGCAGATCATGTGCCAGATCCACACCAAAATCTAATTGATTCAACCATGGCCCCATTCCCAAAATGCCCTGAAAATTTCATGAGATTCCATTTGTGATTGCATGAGTTATGTTGTGAACAAACACATGAAAAAGGATGAAGACATACCATCCTGCCAGCGGCAACAAAATCAAATTCAGTCTTTCTTCTACCATATCTATATGAATTATTGAAGTGGTTGCTAAAGCACTATGTACAAATAGCAATATTAGGCCAAAAAATCAGGTATGATTCTCAGACACTTTTTTTTTCAGAAATCTGTGCGGTGGGCCATATTTGATTTTAATCTTTTTTTTTGTATGTTTCGATAAAAATGTCATATGATCAGGAAAAGCATGAAAATAACAGCTTTTTTTCCTAAACAAGTGAAAGCTCTGTATAACAAAGGAAATCTGATCAAAATTGTATTATTTTATATTCTTTAAAGATCAAAATCAAAATCAAAATTTTTGATGCGGGGGGGGGGGGGGGGGGGGGGTTAAAATTGAGGGTTGCCTGAGAACCATACCTTTTATTTTTTGGCCTTACTGAAGACTTTTGATCTCAATCACAAAAAAATATGAGAAATAAGGAGGTTGATCCTATAAAACAATCATTTTTTTGGTTTAGCTCAAGTGGCACTATAACTGTAACAGTTCAAAATTTTGATAAAACACCTTTTCCACCATGCAAGTAATTGTAATTAAATGACCAAATGTTTTTGTAATACAAAATGAAATGACAATCAAGAAACATTTCCAAATCACCTTTAAAATACTGTGGTTGGCTTTTTGTCTGTGAGGTTTTCAAATTCGCAATATTCGGGAAAGGGAAATTATCGCAAAAAAATAAAACCTTTGTTAATTAGATGCCACATCTGCACATATGTACAATAATTTTTCCTACATCCTCAATGGCATCTCACATATATTGTGCCAATAGCTTCAATATAAGCATGTGATAATTTAAAATAATATAAATTCTTTTGTATATCAGGGCTTGACATTAACTTTTGAAAGTACATGCCCAGTTGAACAAGTAACATCTAGCTTCTACTTGCCCTGCATGAATTTATACTTTCCCAACAACAATCTGTGATTGTATTTAAGAACACAAACATCCTTTTTCAGGCTTTTTGATAAATATTATTGTTGGACTTTAAAGAGCCCTCTAACTATTTTCTAGAACTTTCACTTGCCCAGGGGTTAACTGATAATGTCAAGAAGTTCCACCTGATTGATGTTCCCGTAGCTCCTTGTGTAGCTGTTAAATTTTGCTTACAGATTCAGTAATTTACATAATAGTGCTCATTTACATTGTGTAAGTTACTGTATGGTATATATTGTGAAAATGAAACCATCAGGAAACAATGAAGAAGTGAAAATCACGAATTTTTAACCTTGGGAATATAAAGCCAACCAAAATATCAACAAGAGCCTCTTTGCAAGATGTTCCTGATCAAATCATTATTATTAGCTCACCTGACTAAATGTCATCTGAGCTATAGGGAAGACTCTTTGTCCGTTGTCTGTCTGTCCGTCCAGTCGTCTGTCCAGTTGTAAAAATTTCCTCACAGTTTAAATACCATAGATAAAACCAGTTATGATACTAGTGCCCTGTTCCTGTTAAGTTATTACACAGTTTCATGTTTGACGTTCCCAGCACAGTGCAAAACGAAGTCAGTAAAATAAGATTGCTTCATGACTGATGGCACACGACCATGCACCACAGTATATGAGAGGGTTTTTTGGATATGATTAATGACATATTTATCTTATAATTTATTTAAATCATAGAATAGAATCACTTTTCATGCATATAAAATCAAAGCTAAATATATTCCTGTTACATATAAAGAGGGGCATTATCTTATGAAATTGTCCATATGTACGGTCAGTAGTAACAAGTGAACAATGGATGGGCTGTGGCTCTCAGCTGTGATCTGTGTACATGATCTAATTTCAATGAAAACTTGGACGATAATAAAAGAATAAACTGACAATATATGCAGCACCAACAAAAGAAGGCATTTTTTTAGTATGGAGCTGATTTTAATTAACGTACACTGATTTTAGGAAATTTATATATTTTTTTTTTCACTGATAATTTTCCTATTCATTTTTATTAAGTTAATTCTCAATGATGTGCAAATCAACATTGGGAATTAAAAGTAAAAACAAGGGCACCACAAACATGCATAACATGCCAGTCTTATGTCTTGTGACCTCTGACCTCATTACATGTGTGCTAATAAAGCCGAGAATTAAATTCAGGTGAGAATTTCATTGAGAAGCTGTGCTGGTTAATATTTACACTAAGATTCAGGATTATCCATCAGATTTTTGGTAAATATTTTAAAGAAGTGGGTCCTGTGCCCTTGACCTTTGACCTCATGAACTCAAAATCAAAAAGGTGTTTTACTTTAGTGGTGGGCTACTTTATTGGTAGGCCCTATATTAATCACTTTGGAAATCAAAATGTTAATTCAAACTGGAGATATCATTAAGAAACAAATATGTGGACAGATTGGCACTCTGACCTTGACCTTTGACCTCAAGGTCCCAAAATAAAAACGGTTTGTGGGCAATACATAATTCAAGTTTGAAATCACAATGTCCATCCAAACTGGAGTTATAATCAGAAAAACAAATTTGACGGACATACAGGAAGAATGCCAGACAGACTGAGAGGGTGATTACTATATGGCATCTGCTAATTCAAGTGGGGCCCTAATAACACACAAGGTTTCTGGATACTAGATGATTGATAGTATCAATAGAATTTGGCAGTCTCCAAATGTTTGGGAGTATGAATGTTAATTTTTAAAATTTAATATTGATCCACTCATGTCCTGCATATCTACCTTAGTCATTATGATTTCAGCCAAATGGAAGTTTCTGACCTGCACGTTTCAGACTAGGACATTTTAAAACTAGGATGTATCAGTCAGGATATTTCCGATATGTTATTTTTGTCAGGGAGGGATATTGGGACAGATGAACGTACAATTTGGCAGCATGGTTTCAGAGAAGAACATTTTAAAATGTTTTTTTGCTTTTCCCCTATAATATCTAAGAAAAAGTTTCTCTTTTAGCCTTGGTATTGAGTCACACCTATTCATGCATACTGGCAATGGAGGCTCTGCTTTCCCCCAGATCAAGGGTACCTAATGTGTAACCTCCGCAATGGCTCTTACAGACTGAAACTTGACCTGTTGGCAAATATGAAATGGTTGGCAGTCTGCCAAAGTTATTTACAGATAGAGAGCGTAACTTGACCTATTGTAAAATCTGACACAGTTGGCAGGTTCTAGACGTCTAGATGTCTAGGCAGAGCCAGGTCAGTTGCCATGGTGATGTCTTGATTGCACCTGGGTGCACTGATTGACCTCTTGATATGACATGTTGAAACTTGCCATGCTGCCAAATCTGTTTTCAAATAATGAAAGTCTTCTTCAATTGGCTACACTGCTTTTTTGGAGCTGCATTTACCCAATCTATTCTTATAAAACTGACAGAAAGATACCACAGAACAATTCTTGTAAAGTTTAAACCATCAGCTTAACACTTTTTTTAAAAGAACAGAGTATATGCTAGAAGAGTCTAAACTTACATTTATGCTTGTAAAAAACAGATCAATGTACGTGGCGCCACCAACACCTCAATTTCAGATATGACTCATGCGACAAACAATTGCTTAAAATTTGGTGATGACAGCTCTAGCTGTTTTGAGATTTTAAGTTTAGTATGCTTTTTTGCACAGATGACTGGATAAAGGTGGATTTGGAAGACACCAGTGTCCAAAGATCAAAGGGGGGCAGACTTTTTGGTGGTGGCCTCAAAGTTAGTTATGGAACGGAGCTAGATGATGAAATCACTGTGTGGGTTCTAGTGATGCGCGACCTCCAGCTACCTGTCACACAAGACATGTTGTGCAGTCATGCAAAAAGAGAAGGGAACGAGAAATATCCTAATGTATCCTTCACTGCCTCTCGAGGATGGATGTATGCCTTCTTAAAGTGTCACGAGCTGACATTGCACGCGCGCACTAGCATTTCTCAAAAACTGCTGGAGCAACTGGAAGCAAAAATCTCAAGTTTTCACAACTTTTTGACGAAACTGCGTGAAACCGAAGAAATTGATGATGAACTTATTCTAAACATGGATGAAACACCTGCCTACTTTGATCTGGTCCCTGGCAGAACCACTGACCAGACTGGAGAGAAAGAGGTCCGTGTGAGAACGACCGGGGCGGGGAAGAGACATATAACTATAGTTTTAACTTGTACAGCTTCAGGCATCATGTTGCCCCCCATGGTGATTTTTAAAGGAAAGCGCCAACTGAAACTGAATGTGCCCAAGGGATTCGTAGTCACAGTCCAACCTCTAAGCTGCAGCCACTGGACGTGTCTATCAACAAACCTTTCAAGGGAATATTACGCAAGAACTGGTGTGCATTCATGCATGATGCAGTGGCAGACACTGCCAACACAGAAACTTTGTCCGTGAAACAAACTCTTATTGACTGGGTGTCGGAAGCCCTCGAAGAACTATCTGATAAACCCTAACTGATCAAGCGATCATTCAAAGTTACTGGGATATCAACCAAACTGAACGGTTCTGAGGATCAGTTAAAGCAGAACGAGGACTTTTTGCGCGAGATTTTCCTGGATGACGAAACTGATGATGAGGAGATATTTGAGGAATTCGGTGCACACGTAGAACCATCAAATTACCGTAATGTCTACTTGAATTCGTACAGGAAAAAATTATTTTTTTTCTCAGTGTGTGAATTATTATATGTTAAATATGAAAAATTAGAATATTGCAGGAGAGAAGATCGTTTAACACCTGAGAACCGGCGCGATGGGCGATAATAGATGATGTACGGCAACTCTTATGTTAATTATAATTTAACACTTGTTCGGGAATATATGTGAGCGCTGCTGGTGACGAAAAAAATATCCAATATATCCCGTAACTGGCATTTTATAAACCGGTATTATATATATATATATATAATATACAGGGTTTTAGCCGCGCCAGTCGGGGGTTACCGGGACGGCCTGTACTGCCGGCCAGAACAAACTAAACATTCGTAACCCACAGACCGGCACAAAAGATCATAAAGATCGCCAAAAATCCAGCTACGGGCAATAGAACTTCAGTAATTTATTACCCCAAACTGTTAAATTTGTACCTCATTAGTATGTTAACAAATTTATTTGATCACGGCTGTGATGCAAAAAAATTGACAAGAGTCACTGATCACCTTAATATTACACATCAAATAAATTATTGGTAAACAAACAAGCAACAAAGTGTTTCAGTTTGGACATGAAAGGAAAACATCATTAGCCAGGGGTCTCTCATGGTGTACAGCGGTGCGTAGCATCATTAGTGGTAAGAAAATGGGCTATTGTTTTGTAATACTTCATGGCAACATTTAATTCATTTACAAACATTATTTGTATGGGTTGCAGAATCCCCCCAAAAAATGGTAATGGTGATTTTCTTAGGGCGTTAATGAAATTTATTCGGGGTGCCACCTGGTGGCAAGTGAACTTATAACAGCCATGAATATGTAATCTCACCAGATTTATTTATATATTTCAATAAATTAAATATTTATTTTACCCGTTTGGTGATTTCAGTGGAAAGAAATAAATGAAAAATTATATTTTATCATTTTTTTAAACTGGGATGGGGGAATAACATAAAAGGGGGAAAAAAAATTGATAGGTTTGAACCAGGGTCCCATAGTTCACACTTAAATCTATACATGCGCCTCAAACCAAATGGCCATGGTAACCAACGAATCGCTAGGAAGTTTTTATTTGGGAGATTCTAATAGGTTTTATACAGCGGGGAAAAAAAATAAATTATTTCATGGACATTACCGGGATTTATCAAATAAAAACTCTTGAAGACAGCGGTATATCCTTTATAGCTGCGGTTCAAAGCACTCTGGCGATCACCATTTAACCTTTGATGTCTTGTAGCACCAGGTCATGCCTGTGATCAGTGGTCCGTTCGAGGTTTGTCCCAAGTGGATTACTAGTATATGATCATCAGCTAATGTGATTTTTGTCCCACTTACAAATCCTTCTTATTCTATTATTAAGTAAAGGAAATATTATCGATTAAAACGCATTTTTTACCTCGAATTCTATTGTTCAAATCACATTCATGTTGTAACAAGTCTGAAGCAAAGATGGCCCCTCGGTATCAGTTAAGCGACAGTTTTTCCTGTTTACATACATGAAGTCGCAAATCTGATAAAACTGTTCCGATAAATTATCATGTTACTGCCACGCACTAAGACAAAAAGATGTGTTGTTATCAGGTGAACAGCGTAGACATTTGATTCATCTCCGCATGCAAAGCCATTTTAATCATAGCTACAATTACCAGTTGATTACTGTTCATACGGACCGCCAGTGGTCACCGGCAATAGCTAATATCGGCACAGTATGTTGGTGTACAAATTCATATATGTAATATAGAAAAATATGATTCAGGAAATTTATAGTGTGCGAACTAATGAAGGATACGAACTGATGTAGACATTACGGTAACACATGTCAGTTAAAGACATTCTACAGCTACATTGTGAAAAGCTTGAAGTTGTATGTTTATGCACATGCTTGGAAACATTGTGATATAAATATATGTGATAGTTATATCAGATGCCACCATGCCATCACATAAGCTCAGAGGTTCGCTAAAAATGACAGGTGGTACTACCAGTCTTCAGGAACTGAAGAAACTTGTCATGATCAATAAACACACCAGGTTTCTGGACACTAGATGAAACCACAGTAGAGAAACTGACATAATTGCTGTCATTTGACAGTCTCAAAAATAGAAAAAAATTGTAAAAATTAGAAAAAGCAGGTGGCACTACCAATTTTAGGGAACTGACATCCCTAGTCTTGGTCAATATTCAAGGCAAGATTTAGGACAATCCATGCATTAATTATCAAGATACTGGAGGTTTTGTATAAAATTTTTAATTATTCAGGTTGGTACTTACAAGCCCAATAGCTTGGAGGATATAGATCACAGTGACCTAATTTTAGGTTTCCAAGAAGATTTTTTATTGACTCCCAGGATATTCTGTTACAGGTTCCTAGGTCCAACAGTGTCAAACTGTGAATGTCTAACATAGGGATGGACAGAAAGATGGACGGACATATGACAGACGCTGATCAATAACTATAGCTCAGTTGACTTACAGTCAGGTACACTAAAAAACTGAACCTGACCTGCCAGGGAACCCTACCAATTAAAATGCTTATTACAAGATTAGAAATTTAAGGGCCCCTTTTTTTATTGCCGTGTCTGGGTATATTATCAAAGTTCAACAGAATACATATTTTAATTGAAATATCTTGACCGGTAAGGGAGAAATGAGCCTAACAAAAAAAAAACTTTTACTGAAGCTGTCTGTAGATGCCACTGCCAACAGGGATATGGTATCAGCTCTCCTTAACTTGAGCTGAACAGTTATTATCCTATATCAGTGAGTGATTTTAACATCAAATTCCACTCAGTCACTTTTCATAGATCAATGTCCCTAGAAGGTTCCAAGGAGCTCTAAGCAAAACCTGTCTGGATGTTAATTTGGTCTGTCAAAGGGATAGGCAGTGGACAGAGGGTGACCAGTTAAGCTACAGTCATCTGTGTTTGCATAACAAAGATAATTGCAGATATATCAAGTGAGCAATGTATTATTCAATGTAACACAAAGTGAAAATGGGAACAAAATGTGACAAGATCAATGTCACATGGCAATTATATAAATGTGAAAATGGGGATTAAATGTGAGAAGATTAATGCCAAATGGCAATAAATCAAAATGTGAAAACTGGAACAAAATGTAAGAAGATTAGTGTTACCGGTACATGGCAATATATCAAAATGTGAAAATGGAGACAAAAAGTAAGAAGACCAATGTCACATGGCAATAAATCAAAATGTGAAGATGGGGACAAAATGTGAAAAGATCAATGTCACATGTCACATGTGAAAATGGGGACAAAATGTAAGAAGATCAATGTAAGATGGCAATATATCAAGTGTGAAAATTGGGACAAAATGTAAGAAAATCAATGTTACATGGCAATATATCAAAATGTGAATTTGGGGACAAAATGTAAGAAGATCAATGTTAAACAAGGGACCTATGGGTCACTACGCTCAGCTGTTATATATGATAAGAAAATATTATTTAGAAATGAGGCACATGCTGGTTTTGTGTGGTAATAAATATAAGCTGTAATATGAGTTGTTGTTGTTTAGCTTTTGTATGATTTTGATAGTACCTTTGGAGACAGGGAAGAGGATTGATTTCATTTATTTTATTAACAAATGGAGTACTATTGTCACACAGATTTTGACTTGGCAATATAACTTATAAGCAGAATATATAATATAAGGGTTTAACTATTAATTAAAAAAAATTACAAATATTGTCCCAAATATAATTTTTATTAAAAATAATAAGAGAATCATATGATTTTTTAAAATGAAATATAACTGAAATGATTATTAAAATAATATTAAAGAATATATTCATGAATGCATTCATGAATACATTTTGAAAGTATTTGCACTGGTATTCATATACTTTCATTTTTACCTGAATTCCCATTCTTTATGCAAGAAATTTTATAATGGAGTACATAATCATATTCGTATTTAAATACAATTACAAAGTATTCGCACCATGTCTGGTATTTATTCAGTTTTCACCAAACAATGATGTTGAGAATCCAGAATATACAAAATTCACACATTTAAATAATGATCATAAGTACCTGGTTTTATGGCTTTTATTTATATTAAAAAATAACTGTAATAAATTCATTTTGGACTAATTTCACATCAATGTACACACTAGACACAGTAGGAATCTAGATTAATATTATCAACTGCATCTTTGTCTTTCATTAATTTCCATCATATGATCCCTAATGATTAGTAATGAATGATATGATTTACTTCTTTATCATTAAAATTGAACTGAAAAATACCATAGGTGACTGCATGGTGTTATTTGGAATACGTGACATTCTATCCATCGATACAAGATTCTTATATCATCAGTAACTGCAAGTTAATTTCCTGTTATAATAAACTAACAAATTCCTTTTCTATTTTTCATTAATTTTTTATTAAAAACCAATAAAAATTTATTAATTTATTGTTTATTGTATGTAGTTGGTTAAACTACTAGATGAGTTGGGTTGGACACCTGGATCAACTGTGGCTGGCCATAAGCTGCCTGGATTCCCTGTATGCCTCGCCTCAAGCATGCATAATTTGCTGAAAGTTCAACAAGGTCAACATACAGGTGACTCAAGAGGGGCTGGAGAGAGCCAAAGTCTGACAGGGTCTCATAAAAACATTAATAAAAGCTACAATTTTTGGCCAATTTCTTTCAGCTTTCTAAACTACAAAGATGAAATCCTTATGTGTGCATGATATGAAAATTATATCAACAGTGCTCACAGGAAACAAACGTGCCATGGTCAAAGTTGGGCAAAATTTAAGTTACTAATTTTACATTTATACTAATAACTTATAAAATTTGAAAAATTCATAACTAATTTTGGGTATTCAATTGAATCTTGATTAAATAATGTTACATCCCTGACAAAAAATCTCTAGCTTCAGCAATCCCCTTGTTAAGGGAGTAAATATATTTCTTGATTTTTTACAAAGTGCATTATGTTTGGGCCCATAACTTAAAACAATTACCCAATACTGACATCATTCTGGCATGTGCATAGAGAATGAAAAATATGTATATTATTTATGATTAAAGTCAGATCAGTGGTTTTGATTTTAGGCAGTCTTGAAGTGTAACAATGGGTTTTTAATGGAAAAATGAGGTTTTTCATTAATATCTTGAAGGTATTAAGTCCTAGTGACCAAATTCTTGGCATGGTAGGGGATTTACGAGACATCTAGCTGTATGCCGAATTTAAGGAACTAAGAGCTGAAGCTGGGCAGCTGAGCTCTTGCAAACTGCATAACACTAGCTTGATGTATACAATATGTTACATGGTGCTTGAAAACTTGAATAAAATCTACAGTTTTTGATCAACTGGTTTCAAATTTTTGGTGATAACAGTTGAAAAGGTAATAAAAACATGCTGTGAAAATTAAATCCACAGTACTTACAGGAAAAAAACGTGCCATGGTCAAAGTTGGGCAAAATTTAAGGTACCAATTTTTTATTTTTATTAATATTTAAAAAAATTTAAAAGATTTTCATCTAATTTTGGGTATTCAATTTAATTTTGATTAATTAAAGTTATATTACTGGAAAAAAGGTCCATAGCTTTAACATGTTTTGTGTTAAGTGATCAAATATCTTTCATGATTTTTTACAAAATGCATTATGTTTGGGTCCATAACTTTTTTAAATTATATAATACAGACATATTTTCTTGAATGTACATAGGAACTATATAGAGGAATATTTATGGTAAATATGAGGAAAAACAGATGAGTGGTTTTGATATTAGGCAGTCCTGAAGTGTGAAAATAGGTTTTTAATAAAAAATTGAGGTTTTTCCTTAATTTCTCAAAGGAACGAAGTCCAAAAGACCCAGTTTTCGGCTTGGTAGGAGATCTTGGGGACATCTAACATTATGCCGGATTTTGGATTCCTAGGTCCTACGGTTTCAAAACGTGCCACATCTACGGATGGACGGACGGACGGACGGACAGACGGACGGACGACGGACAATGGACCACGACTATAGCTCAGATGACTTATAGTCAGCTGAGCTAAAAATGGGGACAAAATGTTTGAAGATCAATGTTACATGGCAATATATCAAAATGTGAATTTGGGGACAAAATGTAAGAGGTTTAAGGACACATGGTGAAATGGGGACAAAATGTAAGAAGATCAATTTTAGATGGCAATATATCAAAATGAGAATTATGGGACAAAATGTAAGAAGATCAATGTTACATGGCAATATATCAAAATGAGAATATGGGGACAAAATGTAAGAAGATTAATGTTACATGGGAGTATATCAAAATGTGAATATTGGGACAAAATGTAAGAGGTTTAATGACACATGGCAATATATTAGGATATGAACCAGAATATCAGCAGAAAATGATAACTATGTCAAATAATGTCACAAGAGCTCTCATTTGGAAAAACAGTGTGTGTAGATGGTAATGATGACAGGTACAAAACATCTGCACTAACATGGATGTATATCTTTACAAATGTCTCTGGTCCAAGTTTACCACTTGGACTAGAGATGCATGTAGTATGTACTTTGGAAGTCTCATAACAGAAGTGATGAAGATCAGTACCATGATAAGTGCTTTGCATGGGATAACCTGTAAAATGAGATGTCCTTAGCATGATTACAGGACAAAAATAACCTTTCTTTGTACCTGACCAAGAATTTTTTGTGTGAAAAATCTCCCCTGAACAAAAGAAGAACCTTTGTTTAATTCTTTTTAGAGAAATCCTTCTCACAAGCTTTTATTCTATAAAAAACTCTGTGACCTCGAGTTGAAAAGGAGGTTAAGGTGACCCATCTTTGAACTTGGCCAAGACTTTGTTGATATACATCTGCACTGAAGAATTTAAGTACATATGTTCTGTTCTTTACTTTATGAAATATCCCACTAACAAGGTAAAATTTGAAAAGGGAACAACAATTTGTAAAAATTAAGATTTTAAAGGTGACACAACCAGTCTGGTGCAGCAGTCACATATCATCAAGGCCAATAAGCACATTAGATATTCTTAAAATGATCCATACAGTGCTTCTTGAGAAATGTGCTTACAAGATTTTTTTCTATAAACATCTCCATGACAAGTAGATGAAAAGTAGGTCGAAGTGACCCATCTCTGATCTAATTTTTACTGAGATATTGTTAAAATACATCTGCCCTGAAAAATGGAGTATATATGTTTAATTCTTTAGTAGATATCCTGCTCAAATGGTAAAAGTTACTGGATGGCAGCTAGATGGACTGATGGACAGCCGGACGGCCTGGGTGATGACAAAAGCCCATAAGCCTATATTGACTGAGGGGTAAGAAGGGCAAACATGTAACTGGTCTGTCATACGTGTAATTATAGCAATACATCAAGTGAAACACAAGTTTTTACCTTTGACATTTGGTTTGTTTGATTAAGACACTTACTAAAGATAGTCTCTCCCCCAGACGCAGATGAACACCTCCAACTGTGAAAATCCCAATGGAAGCCACAGACACATGTACCTTGAAGGACTTCCATAACGCCCAGCACACCAACCATGTGACCAGTCTACAGAGAAACAAAAATATATCGATTAACACATTAAGACAGAGCCCAGCACACCAACCATGTGGCCAGTCTACAGAGAAACAAAAATATATCGATAAACACATTAACACAGAGCCCAGCACACCAACCATGTGGCTTGTCTACAGAGAAACAAAAATATATTGATAAACACATTATTACCAAAAAGGCCAGCACACCAACCATGTTACTGGTCTATACAGGAACAAAAATATATCGATTAACACATTATTAACACAAATTCCAGCACACCAAACATGTGACCAGTCTACAGAGAAACAAAAAACTTATTGATTAAAACATTATTAACACAAATCCCAGCACACCAACCATGTGACCAGTCTACAGAGAAACAATAATAGATCATTTAAAACATTAACACAGAGCCCAGCACACCAACCATGTGACCAGTCTACAGAGAAACAAAAACAGATCAATTAAAACATTAACACAAATCCCAGCACACCAACCATGTGACCAGTCTACAGAGAAACAATAATAGATGAATTAAAACATTAACACAAATCCCAGCACACCAACCATGTGACTAGTCTACAGAGAAACAAAAATATATGGATAAACTCATTATTTACACAAATCCCAGCACACCAACCATGTGACTAGTCTACAGAGAAACAAAAATATATGGATTAATGGATTAACTCATTATTAACACAAATCCCAGCACACCAACCATGTGACCAGTCTACAGAGAAACAAAAATATATGGATAAACACATTATTAACACAGAGCCCATTACAACAACCATCGACCAGCCTACAGAGAAACAAAAATATATGGATAAACACATTATTAACACAGAGCCCATTACAACAACCATCGAACAGCCTACAGAGAAACAAAATTATATAGATAAACACATTATTAACACAGAGCCCATTACAACAACCATCGACCAACCTACAGAAAAACAAAATTATATGGATAAACACATTATTAACACAGAGCCCATTACAACAACCATCCACCAGCCTACAGATAAACAAAAATATATGGATAAACACATTATTAACACAGAGCCCATTACAACAACCATCCACCAGCCTACAGAGAAACAAAAATATATGGATAAACACATTATTAACACAGAGCCCATTACAACAACCATCGACCAGCCTACAGAGAAACAAAAATATATGGATTAAATCCCAGCACAGCAACTAACAGAGAGAAAAAATATTCAAACAATATTTCAGAAAATGGATTAAAACACTTAAATATGTTTTATTTATGTTTTTGGGTGATTTGTGTATGTAAATATATATATATATATATATATGTCAAGGCCCAGTTTAAAACTGGTCTGGCCCAGATTAGAATTTTGATCCGGGCTGGTCCAAATCAAAATTTTGATCTCGGCTGGGCCAGTTTTGAATTGAGCCAGATTCTAATCCGGGCCTCGACATATATATTTTTTATGCTTCATGCAGTGTATTTTTTTTATGATTTTCTGCGCTGTGATATAAAATACTTTCCTATGGTTGGCTATATAGCTAAACAAAAACTCTATATTAGCTGAATTCATTTTCAAGAATGAATGTTCCTTGACAAATGCAATTGAAACTGCACATTGTCGACTTTAACAATAAGTTTGAACGACACCACAATGGAAGTAAGTTGAGCCATAACCTATTCATTCCAATATGCTGGAAAGGTTGAAAATCCAGTATTCTTTAACATGACAGCATACGCTCCGGTTACACTCTCCTAAATTGGGAACAAGGTGCAAAAAATGTCATCCATAAAAATACCGATATGATGGCAAGGATAAAAGAACGTTGTGAACAAAGGATAATCTGAGCAACATAGCCAGTTACTGGTCTTAGATTGAGAGAGCTGCTAAAATCAAATGGTGTCCCAAGACTGCTAACAAGGTAGTAAACCAGAGGGTGTCACAAAAATACTGACAGCTCTGTAAAAACGGCCAGAATATCGATAACTGGCCAGGCACCTGAAGGCAGTGCCTAAGAGATGCTTACAAAACAAGCTGCGGTTACGTTCTCAGAATTGGCTAAAGAATATCTCTGGTATTTGTCATACATTATAGGTCACACACATCTAATTACTTATCTCTAAATATATCCATATCCTTCAAATATTTTCATATCATGCATTAAATGACAAAACCAAAAGTTATTAAATGCACATCACATGTTCCAACTGTTTAGTTTTTTAAAATATAATAAGATAAATTATTTACATAAATTTAATTTTAGTCAATATTAAATAACAAATTTAATTTCAAGATATTCCAAGCTGA
The DNA here is from genome assembly GCA_026874595.1 of Sipunculus nudus. Lineage (NCBI taxonomy): Eukaryota > Metazoa > Annelida > Sipuncula > Golfingiida > Sipunculidae > Sipunculus > Sipunculus nudus. The sequence continues at coordinate 17,625,935 of CM049312.1, read as the reverse complement.
TGAATAATTTGTTTTGATAAAAATCACAGTGTTGGTTTTGATTTAACTTCTGTTCCACAAGTATATCAGTGAAGGCCACCTTTCTATGGCTATCCTGCAACACATACTTCTATGTATTTGTCTTTCAAGGATTAAAATTTCAGATATTATTTATAATTTAAAGTAATTTCCAGAAAGTCTGGCTCTTGGAGTATACAAAGAAAACATGTCATTATATGATGTTAGTTCGCTTGAAATGAATGATCTAACAAATCAGAACTGAAAATCCAGGAAGTAAAAAAATAAATAAAAAATGTCTTTTATATAACATTTGGATATTAATCTATCTATAGATATTATAACATTTAATCAACTTCACCGAGGCTAAATTAACAAGTAGAAGGCAGTAATAATAAGTGAGGAATTTTCCTGGGTCTAATACTAAAGATAATCATTCTTTTGAATGTGAAAAAGACAAAGCTAGAATAGCTAACCATGACAATGATATCAGAATAACAGTTGCTATCAGTGGATGTTTATATCAAAGGGCACCTTTCATAATTTAACTTTGAATCATAACTGTTGATCATTTTGAACAAATTTGGCTACTAAAAGAACCATATAATTAATGTCTCTCTGTTCCTTTACAAACCAAAGGACTCAATTAACGACATATATTTTAGAAGTGCAATATGGTCCATTAACCCTCTCCTGTTTACTTTTATTTTAGATTTTGGCCAAATCTAGACAATCTTAATATTCACATTATAGGAAATATTTTACTAATCTTTAATTGTATATTTACCAAATTTATTTTCAACAGTTCCTAAAGAGAGGGTTTACTTTAGGATAAAGGGAATCTTCAGATCTGAAAATGAACAAACAATGTCTGCCCCGAGTGAATTTAACCATATGGGGGGGGGGGGGGTCTAGGTACCACTTAAGTGAACCTGCAAACAGTAAAGGGTTAACACCTACACTCAGGTGAGTTAACTTTTTTTTAAAATTTTAACCTTTTCAGAAATAGCACAGATTATGTGAATGGACTGTTGCCATGGCAACAAGCTGGATCATCCAGAATACGCAAATCTGGCTGTTCGTCATGGTAACATTTTTTTCTTAAATCTACTTTCCTGATTAGATACTCTCAGGACGGCCCTATCTACTTTCCTAACGAGATATAAAAACAGACCAATCAAGCCGAATGCCAGTTTGACATTAGAAATTTCTTGGTGGTGATGTCATACTTAACAAACCAGAAGAGTTGCCTGAAGAGAGTTCCATGTAGTTGTACCTATTCCTTCACATGTCACCTGGAGTTGCATACAATAAGGTTTCTTGTCTGAAAAAAATACCTCTAGCAGATTTGAGTTAAATTAATCTGGGATTAGAAATGTCACTTCTTATAAATCAGGTGCATCATTTATTTCCGTGTTTCTGTCATATGTATGGGTGTTGTCTTATTTTTTAGTATCTACTGATGATTATATGTCCTCTCTGATAAAGATACAATTTAACAGAACATTCATTGAAGATTAAATGGACCTTACAAAATACTGAGAAAGGGGATCTGGCTGCCACAGAGACAAGTACACAAAGAAAGACAGAAACAGTGAAAGAAAGGTGGATGGAAGAACGAGAAAGACAGTCACAGAACTGACAGCCAGCTGCACACAAGGAGACAAACACACACATATGGTGACATAGACAGAGTGTGAGATATACAGTGAGACAAGAGCCTGAGAGAGAGAAAAAGTCACACACACTAGTATGCACACACACACATAGGCACACAAATTGGAAGGGAGAGAGAGATGGGAGACAAACAGAGAGATTAACAATGAAAAAAATTAGAAAATGACAAGATATACACACAGACTAAAATGTACAACAATTCACACCGATACACAGAAAGTGAGAATTGGAGATAAAAACAGACAGACAGACAGACAGATGGTTAGGCAAACACACAAGACAAAACGTTTGGTGAACACCTAAAGTATATAAAATAATGTAACATTTTTACAATGACTGTCAACTGTACATTGTGCTGATTTTACTGATTCAGTGCAAGTAGAATCAGGCCACTCTACAAGTTTAATATTCCAAGAAAACTAGTATGTAATGGTACATGGTTGTGCCTCTCTGAGCCTCAAGCACTGCAGTACTATAAATTGTACAGCTGTATTGTGCCTGAGACACCATCAGTAGCTACGCCGCAGACAGTGGCAATAAAAGGCTATTTGTCTGGGAATTACATTTCTATCATGTCTCCACTAGGGCTGTTTTATTGGTCAGCTTTTTGATCAGTCTAACTCAATTCAAAAAGAGCCTTGATAACAAAATAAACACATTGTGCTTGATTGACTGCATGTACATGCAATATTACACATAGATTTTTAACATGTTCTGTATAATTACAGTTTAAGTTTCATCAGAACAAAAACACTATTCCTGTTAAATTCTAGGATATTTATTTTCTTGGCATTTGGCAAATTGCATCACCTATTACTCAGAGGGGATAAAGATATGTTGATATAAAGAGTATAACAAATGAACTAGGCTTAAAAAAAAGAACATAATATGTGATCAAAAGGGAAATAATCACAAAATAAAACCTTTCAGTTATGACACCTTCTTTACACAGTTACTTTTTCTAGAGCCTGATTCACATCTCATGTACATAATCCATGCCTGCACCATAATACCTCAAAAGGCAAAGGATTTATAATAAGAATCTTAGTCTGTATATATTGTATGTTACCTGTGAATCAAACACTGGTACTTTTTTTTTTTTTTTTTTAGGTGGAGGTCACTGCCTCCATTTTTTAATGCTTCCTTAACTATGTATTATGTACATCTGCAGAGTTCCATTCCAGTTTCGGACTACGTGACAGCGGTTTATACTCGATTATCCAGGTGTCAACCAGGATCAGTGTACCACTCCTGCAGGTCCTGGGTGTGTATCATCCCCATTGCTAAGTCATAACACTGAGGAACCCCCGAAAGCGGACTCGTTTGTGAGTGAAACACAACTGTTGGGCACAGTTTCTGGATTAAGCCTACAGTGCGCTCACCCTTGGTGGAGGCCGACCGTGAAAATTCTCACCGCCTCGGCTGAGATTATAACTCACGATCTCCCAGCTTTGAGTCCTGTGCTCTACCCCTGAGTCACAGAAGCCGGTCACTGGTACATTGTTAATAGTATCAAATCTTTTACATTTTAACCAATAGTGAAGAAGAATATCCACTCAATTGATATTCCCTTCTGTCTATGTCAAATGTGCCTCAAATTTAAGCCTTTACCCATAGTCCTAAATTTTAACTAACCTTCAGTGGGCCATTTTCTTTCTCGGAAGAATTAAAAAATATTAATAACTCCTCTTTATCTTGAATTACCTGCAGGTCAATTCTGTAACAAGAGGCCCATGGGCCATGACGTTCAGCTGACTTTGATGTACAGGTCAAATTTTTGATGTTATTATCTAGTGAAAAATATTGTATAAGGAACCTTGAACCAAGGGGTTGAACTACTCCAGAGTGCTGAAAATAATGATTTTTGCCCATAGTCCTTAAAAAATAGGTAACAGTGACCTCCTTCCAAAAAAAAATTTAATAGGGACTCCCTGAATGCTAAGTTAGAAGTTTCCACATCCAACTGAAACAATTTGTACCTGTCTGATTAATAGGGTGCTAAATTCATTTTCTTTCACATAGCTCACAGAATATATATCACAGGGACAATATTTCAGTTTTCAAAGGAATTTTAACTGAAACCAATCATGGAAATCTGTCTTAATGGGTTCTCAAACCATGTTCTTTCAGTGGAGTGAGGTAGTGCACTGGTAAGGTGTGCTGGACTTGTGACTGAAGGTTTGGGTTCATGTCTGTTCTGACCACCGTCTACTCTAAGTCTAATAATCCTAGGCAAAGTCTTTGCCACAAGCGTATACATGTGCTCTCAACCCAGTAGTGAATGGGTACTGGTTATGGGTGGCACGAATTACCTTCTTATGGTTGCTTGGGTTGTATGCTCCTAAGGGAGTCCAGAAAAGCTACAAGAATGAACAGGCCCAAAAAAACAGGAACACAAAGTGTAAAGTCGAATGAGACGGTTATTGACTGTGATATTAGATTATATACCCCAACCGTTTTCATGAATCACATATCTTGCAGAACCCTCATTTCAGACATCAAAGGAACTTTACAATGCCCTACAATTTACATACAAGAGTGTGCTAAATGGCACAATCAAATGAAGTAGAACCTTATGACTTAGAGAGGCTGCAGGCAGTTTTGGTGTGGGCATGGGGGGGGGGAATGAATGAGGTTACGCTTTACATTTATCTTTCCTTATTAAACTGACTGTTTATCTTAAATAATAAATATGATATATATGTATACACTATTTATTTACATTATTCTATTACTTTATAATAAGGACAAATATGGAGTATGTGTCCATCAGTAATGGAGGACTCGAGACCGGACTCAAGTCCAAGTACTGACTCAAGTCTACTATTTTAGGACTTGGACTCAGACCTGGACTCGAAGGTCTTGGAGTCAGACCTGTACTTGGACTTGGAGGTAAAGACTAGAGAAATCATACTGAGTCCATTTTGAGTCCAATAGGAAAGCTTTTTCACATACTGTAGTGTTATTTATATACAATGTGCAAACTATTAACAGAATAGTACAAAAAAGACTACCGTATATATACTAAGCTCCAGACAGTTTAGCTCTGCATGGGAGGCTTAATGTAATCTTCTGGACTTAAAAGCCATGTGTAAATTAACACAAACATACTTATGAGAATTTCAAATCTCCCATTTAAATTTCTTTCAGTAATGAGATTTTATTTGACTCAGACTTGGACTCAGGTTCCAGATGACTCATATTCGAAGGTGGACTTGGACTCAAGACCTCAAGGACTCAGACTGTAATTTGACTTGAACTTGACTTCATCACTAATATGTATCCCGTGATATGAACAGCTGTCTCTCTCCACACAGTATCCCTACTTCTGTGATAAATGGAGTGTATATATGTAAACACAGCTGCCAAGGTTTGATTTAACTTTTCTATGCATGTCTGCAGCACCACAGATCATTGGTTTACCTGCAGAGGACTGAACAAAGCTGCAAGTTATTGTAGTCAAACAGTCACCTCAGTGCAATGAGTGCATAGGTAAAAAACAGGAAGAAATGTGTATTTTTGTTTGTTTACTGACACAATGTATTTTATACTGTATTGAACATAACAGCATACCTGCTAGTATCAATATTAGATCAATCATCTTTAATGCAGGGCTTGCATAAGCAGAAAACTAGGGACCCATGGGCCTCGATGCTCAGCTGAACTTGTCTATATTAAAGGTGCCCATTCACCTACCTTTTGAAAAAGAATTTGTAATATCTGGCTTCCTCTGTGTATATATTAATGATCTAAGGGAAATTTTGGTTGTGAAAAGTTCTTATAATGCCTTCATGATGGATGTATGAATTCGTTTGTAAACAACATGTTTGTAAACACAGCAGTGTTGACATACGGGAAAAACATGTAACCTAGGGTAGTAGGTTGCATGTTCGAGGAGGTAGAAAGGTCACTTGTTGCAAAACGCCATTTGCAAAGCTCTTGCTTATTTGATTTGCTGTCAGATGCCCTTGAGGAATTTGTTTTAATTATTTTTGACGGGCCCCCACAAATTATAAACAGGTTTATATCAACAAAACAAGCAGCCTGTGTGTGATGATATCCACATTTTCTGGCCTATTTTTATAAAAGCTCCAAGCAATTACCTATAGTTTACAAAGGTCAGACAGGTGATTGGGCCCCTTTAAGGATATGGTAATGAGCTTTTCCAAAATATGGGTTATGTGATCACTTTGAAGCAAACCTGTCTACCAAAACTGGAGTTATCATCCATAAACTAATTTGTGAATGGAAAGGCCCTGTGACCTTGACCTTTGACCTAGTAACCCCAAAATCAAAAGAAAACCTCTTTGTGGAAGATGGAAGGTTTGCGATGAAAAGTTTACCGTAGATCCGCGTTTTGCCGCCGCACGTCGTCTAATGGCCGCACCCCATGTTCGTAAAATATCTGGAAGGCTCCTTCACTAGAGTAAAAAATTCCCTAAACCTTAATTAATGGCCGCACCACATTCTCACACCGTTCCGTTGCCGAATGATGTAGGGGAACACAACGAAAACGTTCTTTTCTTAAACGCTAGGCTTCAGCTAGGAACGCTGCGGTATGCTGATATGCGGTCAGGCATAACAGTTTTGGGAAACAGTTGCAACTGTGTATTTTGCTTTGCTTTGCTAATAAATTTATTAAATTAATTGGTTAAACAGCCTGATCTACCCGATTAGAATAGATGACTCATCTAAGATGAATCCTAGTAGGGCCATGATATTAATTTGACACATCATTGAATGTCAGAGAATATTTAACTTGGCTAATTAAAGTTCAATGAGACATCAAAGCATTGTATGGCACAACGGTTATTTAGATATTATACATCAATGGTCATTTAACAACAAAACATTTAAATAAACGACACCCGCGTCAGTGATCATAATGCTAGAGACCTCAGGTTGTGCTGATCATAATATATGCAAAATGGTGTCCGAACCGTCAACCAGCAAAACATACCACATAAAATGATAACGAAACTAGCGGCCCTTGGGGTACCTTGCGCCTTTACCCTAGCTAATTAAACTTCAATGGGACATCAAAGCCAACGGTACTCTTTGTGATGACTTTTATTTACACTCTGTATAACGTCTGTCAACCTTGACAAAAACTTTGAATAAACAAATCCTGTGTCGATGTTCAGACAGCCTGTACTCGTACTCCCAGGGTCCTGCTGATCATAAATTATGCACACTGGTGCCCGAACTGTCTGCTAGCATTACGTGCCATATTTAAGGATTACGGAACTAGCTGATGAGGATATGACCTTTGAGCGCCATCTATTGACAATGTGATGAACGCAGGTTTAATTGCCCAAGAACGTACGGTCTTTGATTATCTTTTGTTTTACAGTTTATTTTAAAAGAAATGATATGCTCAAGAAACATCTTAAAATAATGTTTTACCGGTATTGCAGCCATACTCAAATATAGGTACAACCGTTAGTCTGGTTAGAGTGCATAATTTGGCGACTGAATATCGATCTTTTATCAATCATTGGGTGAAAATGGCCGTGGTTAATAACTGACTCAGAAAAGTTTTATAATACATATGAGAATGATTAAAATATCAATTTTACATTTAATAAAATTAACAATGAATAAAATTAATATACAAATATGCAGTATCATAAAATATATACGTTCTCAGTATTCACTTCCTCCTTCCTCAGCCTATTATTGCCCATTGCGACTCGGCGGGCCGTCGAGTCTCATGTACATCTTTGAATTTAGCCTAACCTGTGTTTAATAGCCACATCCCTTGTCGAGAAATATTAGTCAGGATTTTTAGCTGCAAGTCTTATTTTATGGCCGCGGCGGCAATACGCAGATCTACGGTAGCTTAAAATGCTTTCACAATCTGTTTCAAGTAGTGGGGCCTACGACCTATAATCTCATGACCCCGGAATCAACAGAGTTCTTACTTTAGTGGTGAGCCATATATGTCACATTTGAAACCAACATTTCAATCCAAACTGGTGATATCATCTGGAAACTAATTTGAAGATAGATGGCCCCTGTGACCGTGACCTTTGACCGTGTGAGCCCTAAATCCGTAAGTTTCTACTACATTTTGGCACCACCAGTCTTGAATATGAGATGGAGGTATCCGAGATCTATAGACATGCAAAATTTTAGGCCAATACAGGGAATCACACCTGAGAAAAGAGCATGAATATATTAATGCTCCTTCTATAAAATGATAGATTCTGGGATGGTGTTATTCATGGATACTTATTTTTACAATTTCACATAAACAGCATCCCCCATTGGAGTATCCACTTCCTAACATTATATATTATTATAATAATATATAAATAAATAGAATGATGCGTATTCATTATCCACACCTTTTTGTAAAAGGATTTATTTGGTGGAGTCAACCGCCACCATTTTTTTTATGCTTGCTTAACTAGGTATTATGAACATCTGCAGATGACAGAAGACAATATCTTTGAACGTTTCAAAGATAGAGAAAAAATGTGTAAAAATCTTCAAAAATCCATGTGGCACAAGTCTGGAGGAACTGATTAAAAAACTCCATGATGATGATGCATGAATATAAATCATGGTGATCAATGCATTAGTTGTTCAGATACTGGAGCTTTTGTATCAAATTTTCCATTGTTCTGGGGGTTACTTCAAGGCCTCATAGCTCAGAGGATATGGGTAACACAAACCTAATTTCAGGTTTCCATGGAGATTTTTCATGGACTCTCAGGATGTCAGGAAAGACAATTCCAGGTCTAATGGTTTACAATTTGTGCCCTGTTAACAGATGACCACCTCTTAGGAGAATAGAAAAATAAATGCGTAAAAATTTGAAAAATACAGGTGATGCCACCAGTCTGCAGGAACAGATAAAAACCTCCATGATGCAAAGAATATTTAATTATTCTGGGAAGGTACTTCTGAGCCCCATAGCTCGGCGGATATGGGTAACAGAGACCTAATTTCTGGTTTCCAAAGAGATTTTTCATGGAGCTCCCTGGTTGTCAAGTTAGAAGGATCCAGGTCCATTGGTTACAATTTGTGCCTGGTTAACAAACAGACGGCACTACAGACGGACGGACGATGGACAAAGACTGATCAATATAGCTCAGATGATTTTCAGTCAGCTGAGCTAAAAATTATAATAACAAAAGGTTATTTTCTTGTTATAATATTGATCTGTCCCAAACATCCTCCCTTGAAAAAAAGGCCTGTCTGAAACGTCCTAGTCTAGAAGTCCTAGTCCAGAATGTCCTTGACCAGAATGTCTGTGTCTGAAACATCCGTACACCTCTATAATCATTAATATAACAGTCATGTTTTATTCTTATTATATTACTATAACTTTAAAAATCTGGAAATTTCTATTATTATATATCATATTATTATCCCATTTCTGGTGTGCGAAATTTGTAGATAAAAGCAATTCAGGAACAGCACTGATTAAGAAGCATTTAAGCTGTTATCATGTTCTTTGTGTCAACCATGAGAGGCATTTTTGTGTGATTTTACCCAAATACTGCATGGCAAACCTTAACACTGACCTTGAGCAAATTCAATGAGCAACACTTACGAAAATAGGAGATCTGGAACAATTCAGGTCAATTCAGTGTAGCCTATAAACTTCAATTCAAATTCATTTCATTTTCACTTTTTTACAATTCAATTCCTATTCATTTGATTTTCTTTTCAATACCAATTCAAATACAATTCAAAATTGACCCAAGGTCTGAATTATACTATGACAATGGTAAGGTAGGAGGCGCCAACTGTCTGGTCTCTGAGTAAACTCTGCAAGATGGATGTACATGCCAAATTTCAGACCCGTACATTGAACCACTCCTCAGATATGAGCAATTTTCACCTAAAACAAACGTATGGATGGACTCTACAAGAAAACTATTACAGATGGCGCCAGCAGTCTTGAATATGAGATGGAGGTATCCAAGGTCTATAAATTTGCACTATTTCAGCCCAATATGTTGAACCAATCATTAAGACAAACAGATAGCAAAGGCAAGAATGGCACTACACAAAAAATCATTGTACGTGGCACCACCAGTCTCAAGTACAAGATTGAGAAATCCATGATCTATGTACATACACAATTTCAGCTCAATATATTGTACCACTCCTGAGATATGGGCTGTTATCAAAAAGAAACCTTGATTCATACTGCACAATAAGGGCTGCAGGTGCCATCACCAGTCTTTGTTAGGCCCAACAACATAGGTGAGCAAATAACTATGCCGGGTTTCAGAAAGACTGGTCCTGTTTGTGTGTGTTTGCATTGATTCACAACATAAATCACACAATATTAAACAGACCCTAATGAAATCTCTCTGGACATTTCAGGAATGGGCCAAGAAGGAATCAATTAGATTTGAACGTTGATTCAGCATCTTCTCTGGATTCTGGATTCAATTAATATTCACAACTGTACGGTCACTTATGCACAAATGATCTTGGGAAAAATGGACCAAAAAGTAAGTGAATGCAGATCATGTCATCGTCAAGACCCAGCACCTTAGAGTGACAGTGTCCAGTGGTTATCTGCAATATGGGTTGTGCACACTGGCATTTTTAAAGTATAAACATTAGCACCTGGATTTCAATGATCACGGAGCATTTTTGAAACATGTGCTCTTAGTTCTGAGGTAAGTGGATGCAAACACCGTTTTGGGAGCATCCCAGAATAGGGAACCAAACATGGTGGAGGCATGCATCCACTGGGATGTAGAATTCTAGTTACAGTTACATTAAAATGCCCAGGTGTTGTGTTTCAAGACACGTGTTCTCTGGGGGAAAAATCCCGGAAACAATAGGGGTTAAATTCAAACATTCCTGGGTACCATATATTTGCACCACAGCCTGACAGGGTTTGCAAACTCATGTTTATCTTTTTTATCTTAATTGTTTCATTTCATAATTATTGAAAGATTTCAAAAACAGTGACTATATTAAAGAAATTGGGACGATTATGAGTTAACCCATATGTTTCTTTGTCTTTCTGTACATGTTTTACCAGAAAAAATCACAACTGACATCTGGTGGAAGAATTTAATACTACTGTTGGCACTATTTTATAACTCTTTGGTACTTACAGGACAATAAATCTAGCAGGCTGATTAATATATATTTAAAGGTGAAGAACCTGTACATAGTAATTCGACAATGAAACTTTTAAACTGTCGGGAAAATTATTATTATTACATATTCTTAAGTCATGCTTGTCCAATCAATGGGGTGAATCCCTAATAATTAAATAAGAATATGTTATGCTAGTTCAATCAATAGTGTGAATCCCTAATAATTGCATATTATGTTGTTATGCTTGTTCCTGTGTAGGGGTGAATGACCATGAATCCCTGAAATGCATATAATGAGGTAATACTTGTCCAATCAGTGAATTCCTGATATTTGCATATTATTACAGAAAGCATATAAAATGAATTGTGTGAATCCAAGTCCCATTTAAATGGAATGAATATTATAAGGCCTGATATCCATGCACTCAGAGTTACTACAATATAAGCCACGGAACATGCAAAGGATCTGTTACATGTACTTTGGCTGATTGTTTACTGCCTAACAACAAGACACAGGATTACGTTTACACAAAAATATATGTTACACAGTTTTAAAAGTAAAACTAGAATATGGGTAGTCGACAAGCGACTACGTGTATCCGCCAAAATCAGAGTTGGACCACTGCTGAGATATGAGTGATTTTATCCCACGGCAGACAAACAGACAGACGATGTGCAAAAATGGTTGCAGGTGGCACCACCAGTTTTGACTATGATAAAGAGCTATGTGAGATCAATACACATGCAAAATTTTGGCCAAATCAGTCAAACGGTTCCGGAGATATAAGCCTGGATGTCTGCAGCATAAACATAAAAGTAGGTGGCGCCACCTGCCACAAAATCCAGAAAGCTATCAAAGATGTATAAACATGCAAAATTTTAGGCAGGTAAGTCAAACCACTGCAAAGATATGAGTGATTTTATCCCATGGCAGACAAACAGACGGACGCTGTGCAAAAATGGTTGAAGGTGGCGCCACAAGTTTTGCGTATAATAAATAGCTATGTGTGATCTATACACAGGCAAAATTTTAGCCCAATCGGTCAAACGGTTCCCGAGATATAAGCCTGGATGTCTGCAGCGTAAACATAAAAGTAGGTGGCGCCACCTGCCACAAAATCCACAAAGCTATCCAAGATGTATAAACCTGCAAAATTTGCAGGTGGTGCCACCATTTTTTATGTATGTAATAAAGCTATCCAAGGGCTACATTTGTGCAAAAATTTTTTCCTGATCGGTCAAACTGTTCCCGAGATATGTGGGTTAATGTGTCAAAACAGATGCACAGATGGATGCAGAGCGCAGAGGAAAGGTCAGAGGTCAAAACAAAATCGGGGCACAGCAGTTCACATGTGGCCCGAACATAATCCCGGGTTTCGTAAAATTCCGCCCAGCGGTTTCGGAGGAGTTTTCCGGACACCTACGTGGGGGCCGCGGCGGCGTCTGGCTGAAAACATAGTATCCACAAAAATCTGTTTTGGCTGATACAATTAAACTTGAAATCTCAATAACTGACCTTTTTATCAATGGCATATCAGCAAGTTTAGTAAGGGACATGGAACAACATCATCATTTGGGTACCTGAATACAGCAGCAGGAGCCTCACTGACTTAAGCAACTGAGAGCTAGAATTTTATAACAACTTTGAAAAGTGAAGTACCTGTAACACCTGTTGACACTTGTTATGAGTCACCTGAGCTTATATTGTAGAACTCGTTTAAGTTTATATAGATATTGGACTCAATATATAGCAGGGCAGAATCCATGATACTTGAATTCATATACTTTTATTTTATACCAACAGTTATTAGGATTATTCCTGATATTTATTATTAGACAAAACTCATAGCAATGTTTGTAGTATATCAGTGATATATGCATATTATTACATAATGTTTGTTTATAAGATGGAATGAGATCCTGATATAAGCATATATTAGTACATAATCAATGAGGCATATATAAATTAATGCTACAATGACAGCAAATCATAATAGTTAAACATGTGAAATTTGTACAGTTTCATAATATTGTAACCATATACATGGACCACCTGCCCTTGTTGGTCTGTCAACAGCTGTTTTGGCACAGGGCCAAGAATCAACCACAGGTTGATACCACTGATTGATACCACTGAGAGTGGATGTCTTGTGTTTAAAATTTGGAGCTGGATGCACAGTTCAATACTATGCTACCATTGGTCTGATTACACTTCTTTGCACTGTCAACCCTGGTCCAACCAGAGAATCCTGCTATACAAAGCAGTAGTTACACTAAGGAGGTAACCACTGCGTTACATAGGAGATAACCACTCCGTGAGGAGTGGGCGTTTTATCCAGGCATTATCCATGGATTTGTTGCACAGTTTTTACGATGCCACTTCATAAACTCTGAGAGTCAGAGTATGACATGCTGCCTCCTACCATTGGTGTATTTCATAATTTATTAATGAGACTGTTCAAAGCAACTACAATTAACAAAGTGCTCGCATTTTTTTGTGTTCTGGTTAATTTACCCTCACCTCAAACTTGATGGAGTTCCTTTTCTATTTTTGTCCATGAAAGCTCAAATTTGAACACCATATAACTGTTTCCTTATATACACAGAAAGTTAAAAAATATATCTATGATCTGGACACCTTACTTCAAATTAACTGAAAAATTGTTGTTTAGGTTCACCTTGTTAACCTTCAACAGTATTCTCTGAATAGAGCTTACAGCACTTCACTTGTGTCCATTTATACAAATACTATTTTTGCCTCATTCCTTTTTAAAGTATCAGGCAAGTAATGTTAGATTTCAAGAAATGTGAACTTAAGCTCTGAGACAAAACTTATAAAGAATCATGGTACTGTACATGGCATCACTTTGGTTTAACTATAAAGCTAGATTATTTTATCTTGAAACTTCAATTTATGATATAATGAAGCTTTTCATAATATTATATTGAATACATAATCTTTTTAAATTATCTATAACTGTCTTAACCTTGGTTTATAATATAATCATTAATCAATATTATTATTCATTCTGATATTATTAATAATAATATAATATTTACAGCTTATAAATTGAAAATTTTGCTAGAATTCATGATTCATGAATGCCAAGAGGAAATCCCATGATCCTAGTTTTTGACTGGGGGGGGGGGGGGGGTTCCCATTTCAAGTCACAAGGATGAGGGTTATGTGTCGGTGATGCTAATTTTAATTAAAGGAAGACATGACATTTGACAGGTGACGCTAATCAACATAGTTATGTGCAAGTACAAGTTGTTGTACCAGTGGGGAGTTGTGTGTGGTGAAATGTCAAACTCTTTATGAACTTAATCTGGGATGAAAAGTAGCCAGATTATTCAGTGGGTGCATAGATTGTACCTGATAATTCCATAGAGTATGACTATGGTCCCAATACAGGCGGCGAAGGCGTATGCACTCATACTTTAACTGTTGTGTCAAATTTCCTGGAACACACGGCCAAGTTGTTGTGGTATCTGTCAGCTGCCATGATTGGCAATACAACTATCACTAAAAAGCTGAGCGACCGTTGATATTTACGGAGAAGTGTTGTGGACTTGCCCGAAGACAACTGTTTCAGAATACCAATCAATGACAGGTAAATTTTCTCTCGATCTTGATGTTTTTAAGACATTCATTAGTAAGAAACAAATACGTAAATTAAATTACGAGTTACATTATTACATCCAAAAGAATTATCTGAAACATTTTTTAAAAATTGTCAATTGATAAGTATACATGGATTCACTTTGTAATTAAATATATAATTATTCTAAGCTTGAAAAAAAAGACATATATTTATCTTTGTATTTTAAGTAAATTAACTAATTGTTATAATGATTTTCCATGGAATTTAAAGATCAAGCTTTATATTATTTAAGAAATAAAAAAAATATGATATTACAGTATAGTAACTGGCACTGTAGAATATCTCGTCATATTTGTCAGCTTAAATATATTTTCTAGTTTGTTGCTAGATGAAATTATATTGATCAAAGTGTTTAAAATCATTTATTTGCGGATCACAGCTGTAAATCAAATGGATTAACTCCAATAATCTGAAATTACATCCACATTTTAGTGTATATCCTGTCATGATCTCCGCTGGGTCATTGGTCACATGACCAGGGCCACCAATCAGGACTGGGACCCTTACCGCCTTGTTGTTCTGTTGGAGTCTCACCGCCATCTTATGCCAGAAATTTGAGTATCGCCGAAATTTTCTGGATATATGGCTTTATATTGGTTTTAGCGCTTTTTGTAGACACCCAAGAGGTGTATTAGGTCATGGAGTCACCATGAGTAACCCAAATCCCACTGGAAACGGCTGTAGTCTTGAGGATTGCTACACAAACCTCTTCGCTTTGGTAAGTTCATGGTCGTTTTGAAATGGACCAACGTGATAACTCTCGTCATGTCAATTACCGCGTGTGCCTGATCAGATGTTCTTTGTTAAATAAACCACTGGTAACGTAAACTTGATCGAATTGGAAACCCTCGTATATTAATTACGTAAAATGAATGTATATTGTTGTGAAGATTTCTCTGGCCGGTTTGTCACCTGTCGCGTCGGGCCGTAATCTATCGTCAGTGTATTTAAATATTGACACGAAACTAGAAATTGGACAAATGATATAATGTTTCGAGGCCTGTTATGAATGGCCTCTTATGAAACTTTCCCATTTCTTTATTTGTAGACGGACCTTTGTGGGATAAAGTGGAAAAAGCTACAGCCGAAACAAGACCATGTTTGTTGTGTCGACCCCTTGGATGACCCCGTTTTACAATCGTTCACCAAATGTATTCGATCGGATATTTTATGCGTGTGGCGAAGGGTTCTGAAAAGTGGTTCAGACCAACGCAGCGCAGCTGGTTCAGAAAACTTGCTAACATGCAATAAGGAATTGTGGATATTTTGGTACGGGAACGAGCCGGACAACTTGGCCAACCTGATCAGTGGGTTAGATGGTAAGTACGTCAGCATGCATGGTCCCCCTGCACTGATGCTGCCAACAACCACAGGCAGGTCTGCCCGCAACACATGCTGCCTTTATTTATCATTTCACGTTAGGGCAGCGAATTAGCCCTGTGGATGACCATTCCCTTCAGTGACATATGTTTCAGGTCAATGTCTTTGTTACATGCTTGTGTTTTGTGATGTAGCATTGCCACATAGTGACATATAAACAGATGGCACTGCCAGGATACAGTGATCAATACACTGCCAACTGATTACATCTCCACCCAAGCTCTCGTGACCTTTTTGACCTTAATGACCATTCCCAAACTTGCCTTAGTAAGATTATAACGACCAGCGGTGACTCCAAGCAGATTGAAACTGCTTACTGGTACTGTGTAGAAAGTTTCTTTATTTAGTTTTCCATGTTTATTGGGCAGACCAATATTGTTTAGGTTAGTCTGGCTAATCTAGCTAGCCAGGGTTGGCCATTCATAATTGATTTGTAGAGCTTTGCCCAGTGATTACCACAGTGGGTGTATGCAGGGACCCTTACAGAGTAGAATTCCTGATTGAGCTGTGGTCTTTAGATCAATAGGAGTCATCAGGCAGCCAGTATCTTGATAAATCACTAAGTCTTGTTGTCTGAGGCAAGCTGTCTGACTACAGCTGACTAGAAACCCATCTGATGGACACCAGTTAGAACAGGTTTCAAGCAACTGCCATTTACCATGATAAGGGCATACAAATATGAAAATAAATACTATCCCTTACATCACCCAAATAAGTAAATCAAAACTATTGTCAATAAGCAGGGATTCTGTAGAAAGTTTTTTTAATATTTACCCAATATCTCAATTCATCAGCAGAGTAGGGTCAAAACTGATATTATAATTTTAAAATCAGGATCAAATAATTTAGAAAATATCAAATTAGTAAAGCAGAATAATTTACATCTGAGTAATTAATTTTACCTGTGGTCATTGTTTATTTATTTTCAAATTCTGTTGGATGGGTTAAGTGTTGTTTGAACTGTACTGACGCAGATAATTTTGATAAATGCAAATAACTGATTTGTTTATGTAACTTTTCTGATGGTTGGATTTTTGTCATGAATGTTATTTGAGAAAAAAAAATACTTAGTGCTGTTAAGTTTATAATTGATAGCTAGGATCATTTTGACATTTTTGTCCTTTGTTTGTTAATTCCTTTTTCTGTATGATCTTGCATTACCCTCATGGGCTTATATGATATATAATTAATTTGAAATGATTGTTGTAAGGGGGCCAATATAGTCACTTGGAGTTAGGACCAGTATCAAATAAAACAGTTAATGTACAAATGGGTATAGCAGACACTACATGTTAAATTATATTTTTAATTTTATATTACCTGTGACATATTCTATTTCACAAAAGATTTTGGTAGTCTGTCTAGATGTTTCTTGGCAAATTTAGAGTTCTTCAAACTGAAACATGGAGGGAGGGGTGGGGGCTTTTTCACTCTCTTCCTATTGCTGGGTCTTGTTGTGTATTAATTATAAAAAGTGACTGGTGTACCGGAGGTAGTATATGTGAAGTACCACATTCATTCATGTTCGGGCCATTAGTTTTTAACCTTGCACCACCACACACACAAACTCTGGCACAGAGTTCTAATTTAACAGGTTGTAGTGCTATGGTTGTGTGACATACAGTGTAGGGACATGTATCTCCATAATTGTTTTTATGTAATCTCTGAAATCAAAGGTTGTGGTTTATGCTCAATAGTGTCTTTAGCTCACTAAAAGACCTTTTGTAATTTACTTGTGTTTCTTGGTCATAAATCACCAGATAAGGAACTTGGTCCCAGGGCGCAGTTGAAGATATCAGCTTCAGGCACAGCTAGTTGTGTCAACAGGTTTGTCAGCACACATTTGATATGCAGAGTTTGAAATTTTAGCCAGTAAGGTGGTATTTTTAGTTATTTTCAGCTCGTAGAAAATTCTTGGAAAGGCAAAGTTTTGCTAGTTACATCACAGCCACTTAATCTGTACAGCTAAGATACTAACAACATAGACTATAGGGCTGGGAATTAGCAACTCAGAGTGACTGGAGTGTTTACAAAACAAGCCACAGATATTATATTATGTATAATCATATTTTACTAAGTCATAGGTTAGTATAAGCAGCCAGTCACTATCAGCTGTAGATATTGAAGTCACAGTGACACTGTTTTAAATAAAATATTTAAAAAAGTTGCTATTTGAAATTGGCTTGTTAAAAAAGTACAATTAGCAAACCTTAGCCAGTGACAAAAATATTGAATTTCGAAGCATGGTTATGTTACATCGTTCTCTCCTTCAAAACTGTTGTGGGGGGGTGGGGGGGGGTTGGTTCAGATTCAGTATCAGTACAAAGGTGAGTCTGATGATGTAACAACTGCTCATGAAAGAGCTTTGTTTCTTCTCAGTGTTTGACAGCACTTTAGTTTACACAGCTGTTAATATGCATCTCCTGATTGCTGCCTCTGAACTTGAAGAATCCTTGGTCTCTGTGGAAAGCCTTGTTTCATGTGCCTTTGAAAATTGATACAGTTGATATCAAGCACAAGGTCAGATCAAATATGAAAAGCAAAAGTTTGCTGAACAAATTAACATGGTGTAATGATATGGCAGATAAGTTTTCTTTTTCACAAATGCCCATGGACTTTTATACACTAATGTGTATGTCTTTCTTTGGAACTGAGTGGATGTAGTTCCTTGGCCCTGTTTCAGCCTACACTTTGTTGTTATTCATTCAGATATGCATGGTATGTCAGGAATGATGCACATTTCAAACCTCCAGGAGATCCCAGTGCTTCACCAGGCCTATAGGCATTTACATCACTGACATCAGGAAATACTTAAAAATTAATGACTCATTCTTATCATACACCTTCAATATATTATTACATAAGCTATTAAGTTTATTTTTGCAGTTTTTTTTTTAGATTATAAATTTCCAATTTCCAGATATGCAACAATTATCAAGTCATTACCAAAGACCTGTACAGCTTTAATGTCCTTATCTATGAACATGCTAACTCCTTTGGTTCACCAGTGAGATAAAACTTTCAGGCAGGAGTGTTCACTTGTTTCCTCACAGGGGGACATTCCTTTTCCAAAGAGCATGCCAGGCCATGGGAAAATCCATGTATGTCTGTCAATCTGTGAATGTTCTGCTAATTTAGCCCCCTTTCTAACTTGGAGTGTGGTGGCGTAATGTTTAGGGTGCTGGACTGTTGTACGCAAGGTTGTGGGGTTGCATCCCCTTCTGGACCCCACCTCCTAAGACTCCTAGCTTAAGTCTTTATCACAAGGGTGCGCTCTCTCGACCCAAGGCTGAATGGGTACTGGTCCTAGGCAGCAAGCAAATGTAGAACCAATAACCTTCTAGCTGATACTGTAGCTGCTTGGCTGTATGCTCCTCAGGGAGCAGAGAAAAGCTACAAGAATAACAGCCCTGAAACACCAGGAAGGCTGAGTGTAAAATCGGATGAGACCTACACTCGACTATAAATCCACACCTTCTTTTATAACTCACATGATAGAATATGAAAAACATTGTGGTGAGATACCCATATTATTTAAAAAAACATGAATACCAAGTGATTTTTATAAGACAGCTTTGTCGTACTTGATAAAAACCTTTGCCAGATCACCTGTCGCATGACAACTATTCATGCTATTTTATTTGATTTAATTAAAAATAATAGAGGAGTTTCAAAAAGCTGGTCAGTGCTACTGTGCTGTTATAAACTTTAGTCTGTTCAAAACCTACTCCCCAGTTTGCACTATCCTTCCCAGTGCTGTCAAATCAGATGATATCCTGCTGCCGAGGAGTACACCTACACTCACAGGCGCAGCCTGTGCTGCCACTAACTGATCACAGCTAGCACTTAGTTCTTACCCCACATAACAGCAAGCTAACCTTTCATACCCACCTGTTGCTGAAAGTCTCCCATGTACACTCAACCTACCTGGAGTTGTTTACAGTGGAGTGAATTCATTAATTTTGGGAAAGGTTAGTTCAGGTATAATGACCACAGTCAGGGAGGTAACATTGTCACAGGTCCTGTTTTTGGGTTTGTTTGCAAGATTGCACAAAAACGGCTGAACTAGTTTTCCAAAATATTATGGAAGGATGGAATATATTGCCAGAAATGATCTATTAAATTTTGGTGCTTATGAACGAGTAGATCCATTGTTTGTTTTGTCTTAGGGGAGATTTGCACTCTCCCTGGCACCCTCAAATTTTACCAGGACACATATGATATTTGTGTGTTTGTCAGATTTCTGTTTTCAGTTATGCACAACATCTGTCTAAAAGTTGTTTGTAATTTTATGAAAATTGGTGGAAAGGTACTAATTGGGGTAAATACTAAATAACTAATTTCTTTATGTAGATTTGGATGCAGGGTCATTTTGTAAATTTGTATCAGTGTGAAGTACTGTGAAAGATGCTGCCTTAATGCGAAAGGTTAAGCTTCTTCAAGCTAGGTGGACCTTGTAGTTTATTATAATTTGGGAGTGTGATGGAAAATTTTCAGGTATTCATGCTTAAGGCATTGACTCCATGGTTGAACAAGGCAGTAATCATATTAGATGCACTATGTCACAATGTGGGTCAGGTATGTTTTTTTACACTTTGATAATCAAATAACACCAGTATGATCACACTGGATGGGTCACCTGCCCAAAACATGACAAAAATGCACATTGGTGTTAGGACTGGTCTTATAGTAGATTTCCTGTTTTCAAGGTACTCTTTCATTTTGCCTGTTAAATGTAAATATGAATGATATAGAAGGTTCGCAAATTACAATTAAAGGGGCTATAAGAAATATTCAGGAAAAACGCTAAAAAACTGAAAGCTGTAGTTAAATATTAGTCCCCATTTTGAAGTTTCTTTTTTTTTTTTACTGTGTCAGTGCTGATTGGATGTGAACTTTCACCTTTGGTCAGTTTGCATGAAAGTTCTTGAATCCAAAATTTAAGTTATACAAAAATCTGTTAATGAAGGCTGTAGAATTTTCTTTTAATGTTTACATAGATTTTAAGTGAGGGGAGAAAATTTACTAAGTGCAGAATTTACAAAAAATAAAGACAGTTTCAAGTAAATTATAAGTAAAATCACATGCATTGTAAGCTTGGCATTTATAGCCTAATTTTGAGAAAATACTTCCCAACTATCATACACAAGTAGAAGAGACTCTGAGTTTTGAAGTAACTTGTTTTGTAAAGCAGAAGTACTTATTAAAATATTTTTATGACTTAAAATAAAGGTTCCCAAATTACTACAGCCAATACACTGATCTTGAGTTCATAAATTCATTATCTGTCATTTTAAGGATGGTCATAATACGTTAGTTTTTAAAACATCCAATATGTCATCTGTCTGTTTACTTGACAAAACAAAATGACTGCATCTTTGTGAGTAACTTCCTGTCAGATATTTGTGTGACAGCATTTTGTTTATTAAGACGCTAGGTCTTCCTTTATAATTGAAAGGAGCTCTCCACACATGCTTGGTGCCATAGAGGTCATTTTCTAGTGGAGTAATTGATTACATGACTATGTTAATGCTTCCATACAGTGATTGGCGGTACTACTTCTATGGTCAATTAATAACCAGTGTGTGCTAATGATTTCTCAGCAGTGCCATTTTCAGGCAGGAGGTGGACTTGCATTTCAGGTGCCCAGCAGTTTATATTGATAAGTGAGTTGGCAGCTATCTGATACTCAGCCCCTCTGTATGACAAAGCACCTGGTGCGCTCTCCCCACACAAGAGAGAGAAGATGATTTATCAGTTTTTCCAGTGGCCTTGATAGTCCCGGAATGCACTTTAGTGTAGCGAAACACAGGCGAGGTGTTCCCGTTGCAAGGCTGCGACCTGGTTTCACATTGGTGCCTGCATGCATTAATATTATAGATACTGGTTTGTTGTTCAGTCTGTTAGGTTCCCATTGCTTTGTCACTGTATGTTGACATGTTCCCTTCATGAACTTGTACACAGAGGACCATCATTTGAGACGCACAGTACCCAGCTGATTTGTGTGGAAAGGAGCTTGTTTCACTCCCAGGTTGAATGGGTGATCTTTAGAGTCTCTCCTTTGTGAATTGCCCCTCCCAGTAACCCTGTGGCTCCAGGGCACACCTCGGGTCATTAAACGTAGCGTCTAACTTTACTGATTTAATAGGGAAACTGGCTTCCTTATTTGTTTAATCTGAGTCTCTTTGATGATGTAATGCATTGCCCTTCTTTCTTTTTTGGTTATTTTGTTTGTATTCTAATTCAGGGATATATTTCATGGGATAATTATTAAGTCAAGTAACCTTAATTATAACCTACATGTTTATTGAATTCAAGCAACTACAGCCAGGGTGGATGGTCAATGACATATCATATTCATCTTCAACACAAATTAATTTTAGGTTTCACTTGAAAGAAAACAGGACCTGGCAATATTTGGGTGAAATTTTGAATTTTCATTCCTGCTAAGTAATGCCATTTATGGTCCACTGCCTAATCCCCAGGGGTTTATTAATAATATCTGCTCACATGCCAGAAAATATATGTTATAAATCTAAATATAATTTATATCTCTTTGATTTGACATATTACTGAATTAATGCCAGTGTTAATACATTATTTTATAGTGAATACCTGGCTTCGATGAACAGCAACTTAAGAATCCCTTGATTTGCTGGTTTTGTAGTTGTTATATTAAATTATCATTTGGTAGTCTGTTGTGGCCTGGGTCACACCACACACACAGCACAGTAACAGTACTATGCTGTTGTCCAGCCCAGGTATTAAAGTGCAGATAGGCAGCGGTCAGTGATTGACCTCTGTGTTTGGCATTTGAGCAGCTGCTGGTACAGAGAAGAGTCCGTTACGAACATGGCCCTGTTGTATAACAGTTTATATTTGTATTCCCCTACCAAAGTAGCTGTTAGAGCATGGGTCAAAATGTTAAAACAGGCCAGCAAAAGTAAAAAGGGAGGCAGTATTAGTTTACATATATGTTGTGCCAGAATGTAAGGTTGTTTTAATTTACAGGGTATTTTGGAGACTTTTCAGTGCTTTGAAAGCCTTGTAATTGATTTAAAAATTACATTTTGAATACATTAAAATTCCATGGAAATAACACTTTCCCGCCTTTTGAAAGTCTTTAAAAATCCACTGGATTTTGAAGCATATATATCTTCATCTTTTTCAGCCAGGCTGTTACCAAATACATCTGGAATGATTAAAGTTTTAACATTAATAAGCTAATGTTCATTTTAAAAATATTATGACACTGATGCATTTCAAACCACTTAACTTGCTTTTATATTTCTTTTAATGCATGGGGACAGACAGATCTAAGTTGAGATAATGCCAAGAAAATTTAGCACTGCCTGCTAGAGATTTTGTCAAAAACCAAAGCTTTATGTAAATATAAGGTCACTGTAAAATCTAAACCCAAGTCCATGGAATTTGCTCTTGTATAAATGTATGAATCCTGTGTTAGGTAAACATATTTGAACAACCAAGATTCACCTTGCCACTGAAAATAGATTTCAAGCTCATTGAGCCTGTAATTTGAATTAAAAATTTTCAGGCTTCTCACCTGAAAATTATTAGTTTCAATGTCATTTGGTATGAATGGAATAAAGTTGGACAAAACAAAAATGAAACCCAATGTAAAAAATTTTGCCATAAGGGTAACTTATTCACAGCACAATACTCAACAATGTAACACAATAGTCCACTCGCTGTGTGATATTTATTACATAATGATAAGGCAAATTATGTCTAAATTTAATGCAAAATTCAAATTGATTCATGAAAAGGCTACTCAGATGTAGATTAAGTGTAGAATTCCATGATAGTGGTTTTAAGCCCCACAGGGTGTGTAATTGACCCAAGAAATTTCTACCTAGTTTCTCCACTGCACAGTTTTCCATGACTGTTATCATGTAATGTGTGTTTTCGATGCCTGGTGTGATTTTCCAGCTGCTTGCATGTGTAATTGAGGATTGATAGTGAAGAAGCTTGTCATTATCCAGGCTGTGATTTTAAAGGCAGGCATCACTGTCCATTATGACAGTTAGCCTGGCATCATGCTCCACTGTAAACTTTTACTAGGGCTTTCGTTGAGAGAGTGGTAGACTTGGATTCACGGTCAGTTAAATTCATTAATTTACTTAGTCCTCGGTCAACTGGAAATTTAATTAATATCTTTAATCATGATAGACCTGTTTTGTTAAGCAAGCTTCACATGGTATGATTCTGTACCATTTCCCATGACTTTCACAATATGATTGGAATTTTTGAGAATCTTACCTTGTGATGAAGTTAGAGAAAACCATGAGAAATTGCAACATATTTTGAAATTGCAGCATATTTTGAGTTATCATAGAAATTGCAGACAGTCAAAGACAGTCTTTTACTGTTCAAATTACTGGCATGTTCCAGTGCAGAACGAGCTGATAGCAGACAATTGCAGGGAATCTTAGCAGATGAGGAGTATTCCTATAGCTCACTTGTTTATTACAGTTGCTAGGAATTAACCACATCACAAAATTTAAGAAAAATACTGGAAATGTTAGAAAATTATTTGTGACTTTTTGAACCCTGCTTTGTTTAGTCATATTAGTTCAATACACAGTTTGATGTCATGCAGCATAAGTGGTTTAACTGTAAAATTATAATGTTAAACTAAAAGGTTCTCCTCTTGTTCTGTGGTAGCTGTGTTTGTACTAATGTCAGTGGCCTGTCTTAAAACCTGTTCACCTGCTTCATGACTGCATACATTAAGCCAGGTTAACTTTACAGTGGTTTAATAAGTCTGTGGTGAGAAGGTTCATGTGTATGTCAGTCCCTGTTTCACTATTGATTGTAAGATGCTGAACTTGAATGAGGTCATATGATCCCAGTACTTGCCAGTGCATTCTGTAAAGATATTCCAGGAAGGTCACAGTGGGCCCCCATGGCAAATACATAAACACACTGTGCTCTACGCTGTTGATCTTGTTACCTGGCCTTACTAACACCTATACCATGCACTCAAGCCAGGTAGAGAGCCACGTGCAACTTGCTGTATATATGAAGCTTTGCAGGCGGGGTCTAGCATTGGTGGCAATCGTGTACACTGTGCATAAGTAAGTGTTGGGCTACAAAAGGGACCCCCTCATTAATAGCTTGTGGTACAAGTCATCTTTGTGTGTGTTTCTACCAGTATTTTTACCAGACTCAGTGGCTTGTTCCGCTTAAATTATGTACATCAGAGTCGAACTGAGAATATATTGTCCGTTCAGTATGCTGGTATAATGTATGGGTTGTGGATTTAATAGTATTTTGTTTTGTTTGGCTCTAATGCACTTAACACCTGTACATGATATGCTTCTGTATTACTCAGTAATTACCCAGGTCTGTATTTATATACGTAATCAGTGAAAATTAAAAGTTTTGTGCAAAAGAACTGCTGCTGGATGACCATTGAAGAAATAAATCTGAACTATTTCTCAATGTGATGAATAACCTACAATAGTAAATCAATATCAGGGGTTCATTGAACTGTATAATCTAATATATGTCACTCACGTTAACAGTGCAAGGTGATGATACTTATGTGCACTACCATATTAGGTCTATGAACATGCATATGATATTTCTGTGGAATATTTTACAGGGCATTACATTCTGCTTCTAACTATGTCAGTGTTTCAATGGATATTATGTCTAGTAAAGCATTTGGTTAGCTGTACATCTTAGTGTCTTCTGTTTCCGTATCTGTGTCTTTGGGGTTTCTGTAACCCCTTTCAACAGTTCCCTGATTAAAAATTACAAGTATTTTACTCGTATACTTGCAGACCCTCTAATTTCAAAGCCTAGTTAAATCCCTGTACCAGTGTAATCACAGCTTCCCTCTGTCAGAGAAGGCCCCAATTCTTAATACTATCAACACCATCATCAGGGTTGTGTATTTGTCCTGGTCAGTCTCTGTCAGACATCACAGGTGGAATCCTGAATTTGGGTCCAGCTCCTGTCAGCCTGGGATGCCAGGTATGTAGAGCCAGGTTAAGCTGTCTGCCAGCACTGTTTGAATGACTACCACAGCCTACACCTTCAGGTTATGAACTGCTTAGTGCAGTTACCAGAGAGATCATGAGAACTCAAATGTCAAAGACAGGGCCTGAAATTGGCACTTCCTTTTGGTGACAATTAGATTTCAAGTTGGGACAGTCACCTTTGACATTTTATTGTCTTGGAACAGCTGAGCTCTTACGGATCTTACGTTGATTTATTTTAACAAATATCCCTTTGTATTTTTCCTTTAATTACAGGTTAAATTTTGCAGCTTTCTAAAACAAATGTAGCTTAAATAAATTTCTCATGGATTTTATAATCAACTTTGTTGCCTTTATGTAGATATTTTGGAACACTGGGAGATTTAAGGGTTTAATGATTTTAACCACATCTGGGTGCTTGTACCATAAAACATTTGTTAGACCACTAGGCTAGAGGTACACTCTGAACACAGCGCGTGACCTCCCGGCCCAGTGACCTTCCACTGAAAACCTGTGAGAAATAGCTGAATTTTTTAGGTTTGGCAATACCTAGTCAGTTTGTGCTGGATAAAGTAAAATTTTATTGGCTTAGCGCACATGTAAACAAACATAGCTATGCGGGGCAAGCTAGTGTGGCACACAATACTGGAAATATACAGACAGGGGGGATAACTGACCTCGGGCAAGTCAGTATACAGACTGTATTGAAAGCGGACGATTGCATCGTGTGTATTACAATGGGGGTAAAAAGTCAGTGGTACCAAGCGCTTTCCACAGCAGTGTAAAGTGGCTGGTACCTCGAGGACATCCGCTTGTGCTGGTGATACCTGCAATGTGTTTGGTTAAATATAACGCAGGGGGAATTCCATAGAGACAGTACCATCTGGTGGCTAAACCTGACCAGCAACCGCAGTTTAATGCAGCGGGTAGTGTAGCAAATAGTTGACCTTGGCGTAGCCATTGCTTATGGAGCGTAGGCTAGAAGGGGCTATATTAAAAATATATACAGGGGCTCAGCAAGAAAACTACAGTACATGATTGCATGTTTTTTAAGATCAGTAGTGCTTCATTTTTTTCTTTTTCATGAATGACAATGATTTAAAATTGATGAACAAATATTATAAATGTATTAATTATAAATCCAGTGATGTATTCATATGGAGGACCATTATTCAAACAAAACACTTCACTTTCGTTGAATCACTGGATTAAGAGCAAAGTCATCACAGCCAGGTATCTATGTTAGGTATTTGTAAGGTGACCAAACATGCCAGGTATGTTAGAGTAAGAGTGACCTTAGCAGGAATGTGAACTATTCTACCAGTGACCACCCTGCACTACTATGCAGTATTCATGCTAGTGATGAGGAAATGGCAAACCATTAAACTACCCCCCCCCCCCCACCCCCCCCCCCCCCACCCCTCAGTTTCCACAGTTGATTCACGAGGTGTTTATTAACATATTTAAATAAGCTTTGGTGTTTGAATAATGCACATGCCATCTACTGGTATAGTTCATCCATGTGACTGTTAATGAATTTTATACAAGCATTATTGTGTCAAAATAAAGCAGTGTATATGCTTTTCATTTACTTATGTCTCACATTTTAAACAGATATATCCAAATAATTACTTAATTTCAATTGAAAAATGAGATTTACAAAGACATCTGAGGAACTCATGGATGTGGCTTATGCTGGACAGTCACTGACTGCACCCATTTCAGATGTGACAGAAAAGTTTGCCATGAAAAATTCCTTGATATTCTTTATGTAAAGTTAAGAAGGTCCCTTTTAAGATTCATTTCCCAAAGTATTGTGATATTCAAAATAGAAAATCCTATTTTTCTCGTGTTATTTCTGTTCACTGGCAAGCAGGCCCAAACTGCCGCATCGGAAGCTCTACTGTCTGGGTACACTTGCACTTCTGACTTCACTCACTTGCGAGTTTCTTAACTCAGCAAACTGGGTTGACATCCATCGATGCGAGGTGTTTGGTTCCCCTCTTACAAAATGTGACAGAAAAATGTTGTCGGATCACAAAAATGTCTGAAATTCTCAACTTCTGAGTACTTTTATGTGCTTCATCATTCTGTTATGGTCCAATTTGTGTTAAAAGCCAATTCAACAAGTATTTATATCACATTTTAACACTGGCAAAATGCATTTTTTCTCGTCAAACTGATGCGCTACTGTGGCATTCGTTTTTCAAAAGTCACATGACTAATAATGTGATTTATAGTCATTTCCATAGAGATGTAAGGACATTTGGTTTAAGGTCATTCAGCAAATACCACTGTGTACACAGGGGTCACTTGATATTTACAGATAAACCAATCGGTCATGTTACTTTCAAGTTTTAGCAGCAGGTGGCGCATTTGGAGCACAGGCAATGTAAATAAAGCACACTTGGAGTTTGTAGGGTTCACTGCGCGGATCAGCTGTCCAGCAGCGTGCCTATAGAATTAACCATTGGATGGTAGCAAGAACACATTCATGTGGTATGTTTCATAAACAGATATTGATGGTGTGGCTTTTTCAGGATACTCTTATATCAGGAATCGGTGAGCAATATTATAACATTAATATGGGGCAGATCTGCACTTGCTGCAACTTTATAATTAATTTCACGATTCATCTTCCACTGCCACCCCAACTCTGGTCATCACCAGTTAATAGTTTGAGTGACAGAAATACTGCTGCCCTATTACAGCTCCTTATTGATGTGTGACAAGAGTTCAGAAGACTTAGCATCACAGAATATTGGACCACCAGCATGGGAGAGGGACCATAAGATAACAGGCTGTTTGAAATACCAAGTTGACACGGGTCAATAGCTTTCTGTTGTGCACAAGTGTAACCTTTGATACAGGCTATGATTTCATTAAAAAACTAGAATACGGGTAGTCGACCAGCGACTACGTGTATCCGCCTAAATCAGAGTGGAACGGGTGAAGTGAGGCATGGATTAAGGGGCAAGGGGAAATAGAGTGAAGTGTTGCATATTAGCATGGATGTCTGCAGCCAAATTGTGTATGAAGGTTGCCCCCACCTACCACAAAATCCAGAAAGCCGTCCCAGTTGTATACATATGCAAAATTTAAGGCAGATAAGCCAAACCACTACATGTATATGAGTGATTTTAGCCCGTGGCAGACAATCAGATGGACGCTGAGCAAAAATGGTTGGAGGTGACGGCACCAGTTTTGCGTATGATAAAGAGCTATGTGAGAACTATACACATGCAAAACTTTGGCCCAATCGGTCAAACGGTTCCCAAGATATGAGCTTGGATGTTTGCTGCATAAACTAGAATGCAGGTGGCTCCACCTGTCATAAAATCAAGAGAGCTGTCGGGGATGTATAAACCTGCAAAATTTTAGCCAGATATGTCAAACCACTGCCGACATATGAGTGTTTTTATCCCATGGCAGACAAACAGACAGGAGCTGTGCAAAAATGGCTGCAGGTGGCGCCACCAGTTTTGCTTATGTTATAAAGCTCTCCAAGTGCTACATTTGTGCAAAAAAATTTTCCTGATCGGTCAAACGGTTCCCCAGATATGAGCTTGGATGTCTGCAGCGTAAACGTGAATGTAGGTGGCGCAACCTGTCATAAAATCAGAAAAGCTATCCAGGATGTATAAGCATGCCGAATTTCAGGTGAATTAGTCAAGTCACTGCAGAGATATGAGTGATTTTAACCCAAGGCAGATAAACAGATGGACACTGTGCAAACATGGTTGTAGGTGGCGCCACTATTTTTTGTGTATGTTATAAAGCTCTCCAAGGGCTACATTTGTGCAAAAAAATTTTCCTGATCGGTCAAACAGTTCCCGAGATAATAGCTTGAATATCTGCAGCGTAAACGTGAATGTAGGTGGCGCCACCTGTCACAAAATCAGAAAAGCTATCCAGGATGTATACTTATGCCAAATTTCAGGTGAATTAGTCAAGTCACTGCAGTTTGTGTATGTTATAAAGCTCTCCAAGGGCTACATTTGTGCCAAAAAATTTTCCTGATCGGTCAAACGGTTCCCGAGATATGAGCTTGGATGTCTCCAGCGTAAACGTGAATGTAGGTGGCGCCACCTGTCACAAAATCAGAAAAGCTATCCAGGATGTATACGCATGCCAAATTTCAGGTGAATTAGTCAAGTCACTGCAGAGATATGAGTGATTTTAACCCAAGGCAGACGAACAGATGGACACTGTGCAAACATGGTTGCAGGTGGCGCCACTTTTTTTTGTGTATGTTATAAAGCTCTCCAAGGGCTACATTTGTGCAAAAAAAATTTCCTGATCCGTCAAACGGTTCCCGAGATATGTGGGTTTATGTGTGGAAACAGACGCACAAACGGACGCAGAGCGCAGAGGAAAGGTCAGAGGTCAAACCAAAATCGGGGCGCAGCAGTTCACATGTGACCCGAACATAATCCCGGGTTTCGTAAAATTCCGCCCAGCGGTTACGGAGAAGTTCTCCGGAATCCTACGCGGCTGCGGCGGCGGGGGCGTGCAGCTGAAAACATAGTATCCGCAAAACTCTGTTTTGGCGGATACAATTACAAGAAATGGAGGGTGCGATTTTGGCCTGTACACATCTTTATATCAGAGGTTAACATTCTTGATAATAAAAAAACCTGAAACAAATAGTTATTTAAGCTCAGTAGTGAATTCGGAGTAGTGTTTACTGTTAAACATTGAACCTTCAAAGATGAATATGAAATGCTAGTAGGTATACATGCACAAAAATAAGCAAATCTGGTGCAAAACTAATCAGCTAAAGCAGTCACATCTCCTGGTAAAGTGTGTGTTCAAAATAGCACCTGCTACAATGCTGAATTCCTAGGCCTGATGATGGTATAGTTTCCTCAGGCCATCACCAGTACCAGTCAGGTTTGTTAGCAGATCTGCCTGTGTACCAGATGCTCTGCTTGATTTAGACTGCTGGAAGAGGATTATCTGTATCATGTCAGTTTACACTATAGACTCCGATTAAGAGATATTTGTTGACAACATCAAGCTCAGGAGGAATGAGATTGGGTGGAATATATATGAATTTCTAAGGTCTAATAGATCAATTATAAATTAACTTGCTGTTATATTAAGATATCTTATTTATGTTTTATATAAATTTGATTTTATTGTGTGGAATGAAAATGAAATTTATTAATTTATAATGAAAGTCTCATAGATAAAAATTGAACTTACTTTAGTTCTAATTGAAAGATGTCTTCTTTATAATATGTGAATTTTATCAATTTAATTTGTAAGTCAAGGTTTTGTTTATAATTTTTATTAGCATTTCATAATTAAACTTTAAAAAAAGCAGAAATAACATCAAAACAGCAAACTTGACCCTGTCATCAAGGTAGTGAATATAAACCACCAGAAAATTCATAAAAATATATAACATCTCACTTGCCCCAGGAATGTTGATGTGGGCTTTTATGAAGCCCTGCTGAAGTATAAAAAGTGGGATCTTCCAGGGTCTGTGGCTGCCAAATCCACACCTGGTGTGCCACAGTTAATAGTACAGTTTTTTCTCATTACTAGCTTGATGTTAGTATACATACCAGCCCATTTTATTGGCCAAAAAAGAGGCAGTTTCTTGATCATTAGCACAGAGCACCAGCTTACCATGAGATTTCTTTTGGTGTCATGTTTGAAGTTAAACCGTGGCTGAGTACAGTGTATTCATGATGTTGCCTCATGGTTTAATTTTATATATAGAAAAAATGAGGATTGTGAATATTTTATTTTCTGAAATGGACAACACAGTTGCTGTATCAGATAAACAAATACAGCAAATGTGCGATTATATCCAGTAATTGTTTGTCAGTTTGTGCGATTAATTAAGATCTCCGAATCCCACTAATTTGATAATTCCCTGACTGCCAGTCATGTCCCACCTCCAGACCAACCTCCACACAGATCACAGGCAATGCTTCCTTGTGTAATGAGTAAATATTGTACTGCATGCTAGTGTCACTGGAGAAATGTTGGTTTATGACAGGGCTCAACCTGAGAAGGCACCCTGCTGCCCTGGCCCAGTGGAATTGCAATTTGAATAGTCTTTAGCCAGCTGAAATCTTTCTGAGTTGTGACCCAGGTAAAGATTAATTCATTCTTCAGATAACACAGGCAACATTTCCTTGTGTAATGGGTAAATATTGTACCGCATGCTAGTGTCACTGTAAAACATGTAACATGCAAAGATGACAATGTTTAGGATAATTACAGTGATTCATCTTTAATTTTAAACTTTAATTTTAAATCTTAAATTTATCAGCAGATAATTTTTATGTTGCTTAGAAATACAAAATAATTTTCAACAAATATATTTCAGCCTCTTTTCGTAATGTTTTATAATAATTTAAGTTAACATTTATAAACTCTTAGTTTAACCACTTTCATTCTTTGTGAGATCTATAGATGAAATTAGTGTATTTAACATGGACAAATGTGAAATATCCTGAGTCCTACATTATGTGGGACTTGGAATTCACTTTGAAATATCTGGTCTTAATAAGTGTATATGTGAATGATTTCGTGTCAGGTACACAAATACAGGTTTATGAATCGATTAGATGCACTTATATGTATACAGGTTTATCTGGTACATTCATCATTTAGTGATGCCTCACCATGTTATCAGCAGATTCTATTCATCCTCAGCATTAAGGATAACCAGATAAAAAGCCAGGCTCAGCCTATTGTGTTTGATTGACATCTGAGGCAGGTGCCCCCTCCAGCAGCTGTCCTCATGTAAATGAAACAATCAAGCCAGGCCTGTTTGAACTTTGGTGTATTTGTTGCAGGACCTGGTGTAGATTTTAACAGGTTGGAGCCATTTCACCTCAAGTGTGAGTGGGGAATTATTTTATTGTTGTCTGGAGCAGTTGGAAATATATACTTTGTATGGTGTGCCTAGTATTTAATAATCTACACACTCCCTGAAATCTTACCAAGGAAATAAACAAATAATGACAGGTAATCTCTTTGTTCATAAAGATATTAATTTTGTCGTTTACTTTTAAAATTTTATCCAGGTGAATAGGTTAAAAATGTGCTATATTTAGATATGTAAATTAAATCTGTCAATCAAATAAAATATTTTTTTAATTCTACAACAACTAAAATAATTTTTTATGAGGTTGGTGAAGCAGAATGCAGCCCAGTTAGTCAGTGATTGTGAGTGTTAGTATATAAATATTTCCTGTAAATTGTAATATCTTTGAAAAACGCTGTAATATCAGACATGTCTTAAAGGCTGTCATAGGCTAAGTATTAAATGATGGAAAATTAAGTATATTTATTTAATATATATGTGCCTAGAAGGGAGGGGGTATTGTTAGCTGATGTACCATGGCTTTATGTACCATGCTCCTTAAGTGAGAGACATCCATATGGAGACAATATCACTTTGATATAAAGCTTGGTATATCCTTTAGTGCAGGTGTCCTCAGACAGATCACCTGGTGAACACTGTCAGGGAGAGAACATTACTTAGGGCTCATTGGTGCCCATTATTTAAAAAACACTGCCACACTAGGACACTGAGCTACATCTAAAGCATGTATTGATAACTGTTTGAACTTCACCCTTGATTAAGTACTCACAAACACAAACCCCGCCGGAATCAGGTCGATGTATCCACTGACCTGATCCAGTTGTTACTGCATTGCTGATCAGGTTTCTTTTCCTGCCAGAAATGTTAGTTCATTGATTGTGTAGATGCTTTGCTGCCGTAGCCTTCAGAGTGATGCAGGCATCGTCAAAGCAGGTGATCTGGTTTAAATATTAGTTGAAGAAGTAAGGTAATCTGTTTGAAGGTTTGCATTGTAAAGATATTGACTAAAGTAAACAAAACCAGAAATTTGAATATTTACTGTTTGAATGTGAATTCAGGATATGCTCCAAAAATCACCTCTAACATGTATGTAACATTAAGAGCTGACAGAGCTGACAAGAAATTATATTAATTACAAAAACCCAGACTTGTTAATTTTTAGGGCTGGCACTATTTAAAAGTATCCATATGTGCAGGTAAGGTGACATGGGTCATGTGACCAGCAGTGTGTGACAGGAATCTATTAATATATATATATCAGTGAATAGGCACAATATTCAGAAGTGTGCACCTCATAAAAGCAGTATTTTAGTTCATGTTTAATGTGTATTGCATAGAAAACCATGCATCAAAGACATGCCGAAGAGCCTCTCAGGGTAATTCTAGGTTAACTATTTGTAGTTTTAACATGTAGTTATACTGCTGGTCTAGTCATACTGCTGGCTTCTCCACTCTTCTTGTTGTCAAGGTGAAATAGGCACAGCCACAACTTAAACTGTGGGATTTTATTCAGTTCATTTTATAATGCCAATTTAAAACAAATTGCAAAAATTCTCATGTCTTAAAAAATAAGTTTAACAATAATTAATTATTGCAGAATCGGGCTGATAACTTAAAAATTATATGAATGTTCCTCAAAAAAAGGCAGCTCTGTTCCACATTGAACACAGTGTCCCACACATTCTTTCATTGAAGAAATGTACGTCTATATAAATCACTTGTATTGTCATCAAATAACCATACATAAGAAAGTTACTACTGTATAATATGATTCAGTTCTTTGTCATCAAACTCAATGCATTAGTTCATAAACAGGACGAGCAGTAGCTTGCAAGTCTTTAGTTGTCCAGATTATTCCAATCCTTCCAATACTTTTAAGTTTTATGTTTTCCAATTCTTTCCAATTTTTATGCCCCCGCCACAAAGTGGCCGGGGCATATAGTTTTACCCATGTCCGTCCTTCCGTCATTACGAAATCAAACAGTTGTACAGACTTTTTTTCGCAATGCCTGCAGATATTGGCCTGATTTTTGGTGTGTGGGCAGATATAGACCAGTTACAGATCGAGTTTGCGTTTCGTCCCGGTTGACCTATTTTTGACCGTTTTACGGCTCCTGAACATAGAAAATTTCATGAAAATACGAAATTTCATGACAAATACACATGTACGGACTTTTTTTCGCAATGCCTTCAGATATTGGCCTGATTTTTGGTTTGTGGACAGATATAGACCAGTTACAAATCAAGTTCGCGTTTCGTCCTGGTTGACCTACTTTTGACCGTTTTACGGCTCCTAAACTTAGAAAATTTTATGAAAAATAGAAATATTTATGACAGATACACTTGTACGGACTTTTTTTCGCAATGCCTGCAGATATTGGCCTGATTTTTGGTGTGTGGGCAGATATAGACCAGTTACAGATGGAGTTCGCGTTTCGTCCCGGTGGACCTACTTTTGACCGTTTTACGGCTCCTAAACTTAAAAAATTTCATGAAAAATAGAAATATTCATGACAGATACACATGTTCAGACTTTTTTTTGCAATGCCTGCAGATATTGGCCTGATTTTTGGTGTGTGGGCAGATATACACCAGTTTCAGATAGAGTTTGCGTTTCATCCCGGTTTACCTACTTTTGACTGTTTACGGCTCCTGAACATAGAAAATTTCATGAAAAATATGAAATTTCATGACAAATACACGTCAGACTTTATTTCGCAATGCCTGTAGATATATGCCTGATTTTTGGTGTGTCGGCAGGTATTGACCAGTTACAGATAGAGTTTGCGTTTTGTCCCGGTTGACCTACTTTTAACCGTTTTACGGCTCCTGAACATAGAAAATTTCATGAAAAATAAGAAATTTCATGACAAATACACATGTACGGACTTTTTTTCGCAGTGCCTGCAGATATTGGCCTGATTTTTGGTGTGTGGGCAGATATAGACCAGTTACAGATAGAGTTTGCGTTTCCTCCCGGTTGACCTACTTTTGACCGTTTTACGGCTCCTGAACATAGAAAATTTCATGAAAAATATGAAATTTCATGACAAATACACATGTACGGACTTTTTTTCGCAATGCCTGCAGATATATGCCTGATTTTTGGTGTGTGGGCAGATAATGACCAGTTACAGATCAAGTTCACGTTTTGTCCCAGTTGACCTATTTTTGACCGTTTGACGGTGCTCTAACATAGAAAATTTCATAAAAAAGTGCACATGTATGGACTTTTTTTCGCAGTGCCTGCAGATACGGGGCTGATTTATGGTGTGTAGGCAGATAATGACCAGTTACAGATTGAGTTCTTGTTTTGTCTCAGTTGACCTACTTTTGACCATTTGACTGCTCCTGAACATAGAAAGTTTCATGAAAAATATAAATTTTTATAACAAATGCATATGTACTGACTTTTTTTCCTCAGTGCCTGCAGATACCACCCTGAATTTTTATGTGTGGGCAGATAATGACAGTTACAGATCGAGTTTGCGTTTCATCCCGGTTGACCTACTTTTCATTGTTTTACGGCTCCTAAACATAGAAAATTTCATGAAAGACAAATTTTTATGGAAAATGCACATGTATGGACTTTTTTTCACAATGCCTGCATATACTGGCATGATTTTTGGTGTGTTTCTTGATAATGACCGGTTACAGATCGAGTTTGCATTTTGCCCTTGTTGACCTACTTTTGACCATACGACAGCTCCTGAACTTAAAAAATTTTTCAAAATTTTACAAATGTTTCTAATTTGCCCAAGGGGGGGGGGGCATTCGTGTCGTTCCGACACATCTAGTGTATTTGTCATCACTCTGTTACAAAACTGATATAATACTATATCATATGACTTTACAGTTTGTCACAGTTACCAAGCAGGAAATGATTTATTTTCTTCAGCAGCTTGTATGTGAGCTGTCATGTAGTGGTGTCAGTGTTTGGTTTTCCTGTCAGCTTATATCTGGAAAATTGCAGGATACATAAAAAACATTGACCATCAGCCAAGTTTATGATATTTTCCCTGCATGGTTATCAACACAAAATAACAGGGCTCCACATATCAGTTCTTTGAAACACCTGTAAGTTAACCAAAAATATACTTCCAGATAATTCAGTCGCTGAGTTAACTTGATGATGCTTCCTGTCCTTATCAGCTACAAAATCTGCACAAACCTATATACACATACATTGTACTTTACATGAAAAAGTGGTGTATACTCATTCATTAAATGCCAGGTAAGTGCAGGTGATAAATAAATGGAATATACCCAGTAACCAGTAATGGGATCCCTGTTCATCACCGCCATTCCATGTTGTTGCCTTATGAGGTTATGGTTGAAGTTCCTTTCTTATATCATAAAAACACCTTAATTATCATCATATCTCACAAAGGGTTCATTATTGACACTTGTATACTCTCTGCTCAGCTGAACTCCGTTATCAGAGGATTTTCTTGACAAGTTGCAACATGTGTCATTTAACTTAAGGCGCTGACATCAATTTTCATTCATTTAGTTCCTTATTAAGGCCTGGCCACACCAAACGCTGCGCCGCGCTGCGCTGCAGAAAATGTTGAGTACATGCAAATACACTGGGGTGTCCAACTTTCTCCGTTTTGCAGCGCGGCAAAAATTCCCAGTTGTTAATATAGCATAGTATTTGCCACGCACTGCGCTGGAAAGCACGGCGCTGCGCTGGAAGGCGTGGCGCAACGCAGCATTCGGTGTGGCCGGGCCTTTATGCTAAAATATCATCTTGATCATTTTTTTGTAAACCTTGCCATTTCAGCTTTTGGAAGTTCTTGCATGGACAGTGATGCTTGATATCATCATTGAATAAGTGTAAAGTTAATGAAGTCTGAATATGAGCTCAAAACAAAGAGATAATCAGAGACATTTATGACTTCAGAATAATTAATTATTAATTTAACAAAACACCACAGGTTCTGTAGCATATTATTAAAAAGTGAAAACTTATATTGCAATAAAGAATTTCCTTGGAGTTACTGTTTCTTGTGCCTCAGAAATGATATTTCAAAGAAATATCATAAAGAGCTCTTTGTGTTGTCTTAAATCAGCTGTATGACTCTGATAAAATTACAAACAGGCAAATAAACCTTTGTCTTTATGATTATTTTAGAATGCCATCTGTTTTGATCAGGACAAGTCATTAGTAATGCCTGATAAAACCATAGCCTTAATGAGAAATCTTTGTTGTTTAGTGTTTTTACTAGTGGGTCAAGTATCAACAAATCTGTTTGGTTTTCATGGCTAAGCTGCAGCATTTGCCACAGCCTGTGTTCAGTATTTGAGCTCCTCAGGGTGCCAGGCACAAATAATTTATTAGTCTGCTATGTGAAAATAGACTCAGCCGTCACCCCAGTCTCACTGGCTACCTACAAGGAAGACTTTTTTTTCACTCAAAATCAGGGACTGCATGTCCCTGGACAAAAAAGAAAGTGACACTTATTTTACAGAGAGGGTGTAATTAAGCTGATGTGACTGAACAGAGCCTGGGTGCCAGGTGTACCTTTCAGAACTGGAGCTGCTTTCTGTTGAATTAAGCTTTGTTGTTGAGCATATTAAGGTTTAAACTTTAAGGAATTTTCATTCCAGTATTTAATTCTTCCAGATGGAAAACATTATTTCTTGTCTGTTTTTCCCCTGTATTATGAAATATGATTTTTGCAATTTAGTTGTATCTGTTGTATCAAAGTTAATTTCATTATTCCATTTTAATTGTATCTGTTGTATTAAATTTAAAAATAAAAGTGAAACC
This sequence comes from Sipunculus nudus, assembly GCA_026874595.1. Classification (NCBI taxonomy): domain Eukaryota; kingdom Metazoa; phylum Annelida; class Sipuncula; order Golfingiida; family Sipunculidae; genus Sipunculus; species Sipunculus nudus. The sequence continues at coordinate 17,587,503 of CM049312.1, read as the reverse complement.
TACATAATACATGTTTTTTTTTAATATTCCTCAAATTGGATGAATATTTGAATTATTATGAAAAGGTTTATATTTTTTATGAAAATTTATTAAATAAGAAATTTAAAAAAAAGACCATATACATTTAAGTAGGCATGAAGACTTATTACCTGTCTTTACCTTATATTGTTTGCCTTATTATGACACTAGGACTGTGTTATCAGCTGTTTTTACATGCTAATCTTTCCAGCCACTTGTGTCCTCTATTGAGTTCCATTGCATACTGTGTCACTGATTGTTATTTTTATCATCACCTTCAGTTCTTTGTAATAATCGTCCTCATCATCCTCTTCTTCCTCTTCTTATTATTATTATAACAATGTTAACTCCGTGTGTAAAAGGCTACCGTTGTGTGTATAGAAAAAAATGGATGTCTTCCTTATTTTTTCAGTCTGTAAAATGCCCTTTTCTGCCTTCATTATTGTGTTTGTAACATGTTTGTCATATCCTTGGTTGAATGTTGTTTTTACAACTCATTTTCTGAACCTTGCTTCTGTCACAGTTGGTTTCTCATCATTTGTTAATTTCCTTATTGTTTGTGTAATTAGTTTCGGTCGTAGTCTGCTGCTGAGTGTAGAAAATTGCTTTTTCAATGTAAACCATTTTGCTTAAAATGTTTATTTTGAAATGAACATATAGAACAAATAAATGTACAGTTACTTAACATATGGTACAGATAAAATTTCACCATCATCCAATATACATAAAAAAGCATACATTTATACATACAAAACAGTATTGATGTGTGAAAGTCAAAATAGTTTTTGCTTTAAAAGTTAAGTGAATCAATATTATGATTACACAAAGAAATCATACATTACATAGAGTAATATTATTTTATTCATTATATATTTTAAAATATTTTAAGTGATCAAAATACATATCCATAAGATGATTGGAATGGAAAATAAAAAAAAGAGTATAAAAGAAAACAAACAAGATGCAAGGGAGAAACCAATCTCACATGCTGTTGAACAAAGTATGCCTTTCAGTCTTTGGTTTTGACATATAAAATGATAAATGAATTCAGGGAGGAAAGCCAGCCAGACAGTGAGTGAAAGACAAGATACAAAACCCTCAGGAAAGAAAGGATAGAAAATGTCAATAAAAATAGAAGATATGTTATTGTAAGTATAGGGAATGAAGTTTTTAAGTCAGTTCAGACTAGATCACTGGAATTTGCCTGCATACATTTGTGGAATGGAAAACCTTAAAAATCATGGGTTAAAGCCCATTAAGACATGATTCTCAAAACACAACTTGAGCCATATGTTTACCAAGCTTTCCCAAAGGAAATCTCTGGACTAGCTGAATTTTTCAAGCTGTTCCCTAATTTCATCCGTACTTGTAATTTAAACATTCCTGTTTTCCAAGGTTATGACATTTTTAGCTCAGCTGACTATAAGTCATCTGAGCTATAGTCGTGGTCCATTGTCCGTCGTCCGTCCGTCTGTCCGTCCGTCCGTCCGTAGATGTGGCACGTTTTGAAACCGTAAGACCTAGGAATCCAAAATTCAGCATAATGTTAGATGTCCCTAAGATCTCCTACCAAGCCGAAAACTGGGTCTTTGCGACTTCGTTCCTTTGAGAAATTAAGTAAAAACCTCAATTTTTTATTAAAATCCTATTTTCACACTTCAGGACTGCCTAATATCAAAACCACTCATCTGTTTTTCCTCATATTTACCATAAATATTCTTCTATATAGTTCCTATGTACATGCCAGAAATTAAGTCTGTTAAGTATAAATTCTTTAAGTTATGGGCCCAAACATAATGGACTTTGTAAAAAATCAGGAAAAACATTTACTCACTTAACATGAAAAATTTTGAAACTAGAGTCTATTTTCCCAAGTATATAACTATGTTTAATTAAGATTCAATTGTTTACCCAAAGTTAGATCTGAATTTTGTAAATTTTTAAAGTAATTAGCATAAAAATAAAATCAGTACCTTAAATTTTGCCCAACTTTGACCATGGCACGTTTTTTTCCTGTAAGTACCATTGATTTAATTTTCACAGCATGTAAACGTAAATATTTAATTTGTTTAAATCTGAAATTTGGAAGTTAAAGCTTGAAAATTAAGCTAGTTATTGATTTTTTTCTTGAGGCTCTATTGTAGTCATTTGCTTTGATTACAGATTACAGATGCAGGGTCCCCCTCCAGGTCACTGGAAGTCAGCTATGCCAGGGTTTCTGATTTGTTACAGTCACTGGGGGAGATCCCCTGCTGTGACAGGTGTACAGTTATTCTCATATCATCACCCCAATCACCCCCCCCCCCCCCCCCCCCCCCCCCCCCCCCCCCCCCCCCCCCCCCCCCCCGCAAACCCAACCCAGCAAGTGTTATGCAGTATTGTTATTGTTTTCACTGTATCTCCTTAATTGTAATGCTGTTTCCACTCTGATATGCAAAAACTTTCCTTGGAAAAGTAATTTTAGGTGTAATCCAGAAGATGCAATGTTGTGTAATGTAGCATTTTTAAAGAAATCATTTTTCTTTTAAATGATTTTACCAATCATAATGGAACCCATCAGTATGCTTAAATTATGATAAAATATGAAGCACATTATGGATAAATAAAGACACAATTAAAAATTGTGAAATCTAAATCAAGTATTTTTTTTTAGATATTTATTGTTTTTCAGATTTAAAAGATATATTTTTGTGGTAAAAAATAAATAAACATTTGTATGCATGATGTGGTGTTATCTGACAAGATTGAGATTTATGATGATGCAATTGAGAATTATGAATCAACTTTTATATTCAGATATATATGTTATATTGAAAATGTATAGAAATATAAACTTAAATTAAAAAAAATTGATGTGATAAAAAAATGAGGATTTATTACAAACATTTGTTCATTATTTTCCTGCATCAGCAGAATTTGAGATCAGGCTTTGTTTTCCATGTTTTATGTTGTTAATTATATTTCATCTGTATACATTTCATAAAAAAAAACATATTTAATAATATATATATACAAAAAAAAGATTTGATTGAACAAATGTGTAAACTACTGAAATGTCAACAGTTAATCGAAAAGCCAACTAATGATCATGGTAATTGTACAGAGCATTTGTTCACAAACTGCTCACATGCTTCAGTTTCAACATTAGGAAACACATGGTCAGGTCACAAAATATTATTTGCAACAATTTCTTGCTCATCAATACAAACCAATCACATAAACCAACCATGGCCTTTATTACCTCTTCCTCTTACACTTTATCTCAATTTGATATTATTTTAGATTTTTACCTTCAAGGTTAATGTCAGCTGAGCACAGTGACCCATAGGTCCCTTGTTATATGACTGTCATATGACCAGATGGTATACCCAAGCTTGTCCATCCGTTAACTTTTAATGTTGCCACATTAACTTACCAGGGCTTTGATTGGTTTTCACAAAACTTACAAAACATACCAACAGATTATCTCACCTGAGTTCGATTATGGGCAACATACACGCATATTTAATATGGTCATGGGTCACTAGGCTACTTTGGGGTGTCACCACAATAACTTATGAAGGATTTTGATAAAACTCATCAGAAATGTTAATCAATAAAATATCTTGCCTAAGTTTGATTTCCAGCAAAATCCATTCATATTTAATGAGGTCAGAGGTCACAGCACTTTAGAGGCACCTTGCTGACTTGCCAAAAATCCTGTGGATTTTTATGAAACTCATTATACATATTTACCAATAGAGTTTCTGACCTGAATTACTTTATCATCAAAATTCACGCATATATAATGAGGTCAGAGGTCACCAGATACACAACGGGTGTATTATGGCAGCAAATATTACAACTACAAGTACATTTCACTGTGGTGATAAAGTTTTTCTGGGATGTGTCAGGTGTCAGAGAATATGCATGTGTAGGCAGTGGTAGGACAGGCTCAGGCTTATAACCTTATCTCTGAGTAAGGACAGTGCACTGATAGTGATGAATCTTTAGGAAAACAGAAGCATCACTCAAAATGTTTACATGTACTCAAAGTGGGTACATCCTGCATCTAACATGCTTATGTGCGTCATCAGCAGCAATATCACATGAATAGCATGGAATACTATGATTATGTCATGCATTTGCTTTTTATTACAGAGTGTTACATATTTCATTATGTACAGTAAGATGCTGGGGGGGGGATGAATTTGTAACCTTTATGTAGTAGTGAAGTGAGAGTTGTATTTAAAGGGGAGACCACGTACACAATAAAAGCAGGATTCAGGGGAGGTGGGTATTTAAAGAGAACAAACAGTCCTTGCCAGGCACACTTTGGTTCACAAGGTTACATTGGGTATCTATTTGCCTGAGGATAACAGGTCAGTGAGAGCACCACTGCTACCAGTGTTTGGACTTGGCTTAAAAACCATCTGGAGATCAATCTGGAATACATTCTGTTTCTTGTAATGGAAATATTGTATTGATGAATCATAGGGTGTCTTGTCTATCATTATATAATGACACAACCACTGGTAGAGACTGGTTGTGCCATCAGAAACCTTCCCACCATCTTTATATTCAGCACAGGTATGTCACAGGTGTGTCACCTGGTGTCATTCCTGGGGTTGAAAAAAATTATATAAAACAAATTTTTTTTCTTTGGACATGGTGATCTGTCAAATCACAAGCAAATATTAGCTTTTCTCCCCCCCCCCCCCCCCCCCGCCTCTAAGTCAGTGGATAGGTGGCAGAATTTAATAGTTCATCAATTTATTTATATTTACTACATTACATAATTAGGGATTTTATGTTATATTGCAATGAAACCCTTTATTTTATTAAAGATAATTATCAAATAGAATATCTTTTACTTTTATATATAAGAATGTTTAGTAGCAATGTCCCAGTGATAATAGTCAGCATGCTAGTTACAGTACAAAGTTCCATTGATCCAACATTGACCCCATTCCATCTGCAGCCACAATCTTTAAAGCAAAGCTTGCTTGAATAGTCTTAAAAATGCAAATTGGTACTGCTGTAAGCACAGCACTGTTTAATTATGGCTCAGAATTGTCATCTTTATTCTAGAGGTTTTCTGGATGTCAGATGACGTTATGTTATCAGATCCTGATTACGCAAGTTGCATCATGACACCCTCCTTGCCTTGAATTTTAACAGCTCAAGTGCATTCCTGTGGTAGAACATATCCTATCAATTAAGAGTGTTGCGGGTCCGCTTTGTCCTGCTTTGTAGGCTCATATATCAAAAAGCCTCCTTTCCTGGTATCACTGCTGCACCTTTACTTAGCTCTCTCAAAGTCAGTGCCTTTATAAACTTCTTAATATTTAGTTGTTTTGATATTGAATTCAGGATACTGCTATCTTATGTCTGGTGAATATCAAGTAAAATGATTGGATTAGAAGCACCAAGAGGGCATAGTTCACATATTCATAAATCCTTCACTGGATGTATTTTTAGGTAGACTGCAAAGGTTGTGCACTGCTGTTGATCCCTGTATAGGAATTACTTATTGATGTGTGTATTGTTCAGGTCAGATGCTCTTGCAATGTTATAAATAATCATATAGATAAGACTTGTTCTGATGTCCCTGCCAGTGAAACCCACTCTGAAAACCTAATTAATTATAAATAAGTTTCCTTAAATTCAGGGCCAGGTGCACAGTTAATGACTTCCATGATGAAGTATATATGTAAAGGTTGAAATGATAAACATTACAAACCTTTGTATCTGAAGTGTTCTTCATGACGATATAACAGTACATTGTCTCATGATAGCATTTATGTAACCTGATACCTGGCTAATGATACAATACATGATATTATATATATGAGGAATACTATAGCTTTCTAAGTCAGTTTTCTTCTGTAATGATAAAATACTAAAATAGTCAAACCAAACTTCATGTTATAAAATATACATCCTAACATTTTATCAGCTGCTGTTTTACGTGTATCAAAATGAACATGACCTTCACCTTGCATATTTTTCGTGGCACTGGAGGCTATTATTAAATGTCAAGACATCGCTGATATGAGACAATTATGAGTATCATAGTCCCTAGCAGTTGTCACTATTGCATGATAAGAACTAAGGTCTTATCATTAAGTTGGAAACAAAATAAACATTTTTTTGTAGTGTTTTTGACTTTTCATAGAAGAAATGGGTTACATGCTCCATTCAGACAGATCAAATACTTAACTTTCAGTTCAGGTGTGTTAATCTTCTTTATAACATGTTACTAGGTGGATATATCATAAACATCGTATTGGCAAAGAAACCAAAACGCATGATTTATAATTCTTTATTGAAATATGGTAACAAAGCTGTGTGAATAATATTAACCTTTCCTTACAAGAAGTAGTGTCAGACTACTTCAGTATCACAAACTTACCTATTCACTGCCTAGTATTAATATGCTAGCTTCATGTTTCACAGTTGTAAGTCTTGATATTTATACAATTGTTTTACTTTGCAGAGGCCGATAATGGTAACTGGGAGAATGGATTGACATACGAATGTCGTACACTACTTTACAAGGCCATACACAACCTGATAGAAAAGTAAGTTATTTATTTACGGAGCTTCTACGTTTTTGCTTCCAGGTAAAAATGATTAATGGAAGCAGGTGTTTTTATTTCACCAAAGGAGGGTATGTTATCATCATCTGTGTTTATTGTCTGTTGTTGTGTTTTTCTGTGATCAGGATTTCTCAAGTGGTAATGCATTATGTTGATTGGCCCTGCTAAAACAGAGATATCAACAGGCTCGTTTACATCTGGATCCATAATCTTATTCTTTCAGGATTTCTTCTTGGTTTCCTGTATTATCACTCATCTTTCCCTGGTGAAATGCTCTTTAAAAAGGATCATCTGCCTTCATGTTACTTGTTAGTCTAGTAGAAGCCTGTGTGCTGTCTGTAATGAATCCCAGTACAAGCTTGCTGTTGTTGACTTGGGTTTTGGGTTCCATTATTGGCAGGGATATGTGCTTTACAAATTGCTCCCTTTTATTCAGGCACATTAAGCACAATTATAGTGATATGATTTTCATGTAGAATGCACAAATGATTGGAGCACAAGCAAAAAACCTGATAAAATGATGTGAATTTCTTAGTAAGACCCTTGATAGTGCACAATCACAAGTATTCAGATTACCAGTCAGTCTAATGCTTGTATATGTAAGTTTCATTAATTGACATTTCAGCAACCATTGTAAAAAAAAGCCATTAGTGTTCCTACATGATTGTAGGTCAAAAATGCCTGTCAGGCGTTCCCACTCAGGGAAGTAATCACATGGCTGGTTAAAGCTTAATATATTCAAGGTAAAAGGCCATTGATTTTAGGTTCTCTTGTGGAGGATATGATTGGGTATGTCCTTAGGCAGGTACATACCCACCAGATCAGTTGGTGTGCACTTCGGGACACAGGAATAAGTGTGTTTTTACAGCATGCTGGATGCTTGTGTACCTGTGTTGTTTGTAACTAGAGCTGTAAAAAGACAGAATAAGAAATACTCTTTATTTATTTTACCAAATAATAATGGTCTTGTTGATGAGTTTTGATATACATATTGCAGAGATTGAAATATTGGTCTGGACCCAGACCAATAACATTTAAAGTAATCTGGTTATTGGTAATAAATATTATCAATCTTGGCTTTGCTAACACCTCAGAGCCAGTGTTTCAGACCACAGGCCTGGGATATTACAGACAGACCTGTACACAAGATGAAATATTTGCTCTCCTTCACTTAGTTCAGGAGGGAGCTTTTTGTTGGCTCTACTTTTGTTATTGTGTTAATCCTAGTTTAGGGTTGCTTTATGAAACAAAATATTGATAAGTTAAAAGGTAGTAGATTTGTGGGTCATGTTTCTTTAGGGAGCACATTAAATGTATTATATCCAGCCATTGCCTTTTACACACAGGAACTGCTGGCTTTAGTAATTTAAATGTCACTTCGTTTTTGTTAGAGGTCAAAGGTCACAGACTGGTCATACATCTGGTCAGCTTTTTGAAAGGTCATCTTCCTGTCAATTTGGTTGTTATGTCGTTAACTTGATTCTGGTCAGAATGTTTTGAAAGCACCTGTAAGTCAGTTATATGAAATTTGTTAGGAAAGACACAAGTGATCAATCGCAAGTTGAACAATATTGTTCTTGGGTAAATGAAATAAAAAAAAAACAAGATTCTTAATAAATAGTTTGGTCTGTTGGAAATTGGCTGAAGTTCATTTTATCAGGTTAAATCCTGATTTGCCAAATTCACATCTACAATCTTGTCAGATGTACTTTTTTAATTTTATATTTTAATCAGTTCACAAAAATGATATATACAGTTAAATAAAAGTTTAGATTTTGAAGCACAAAATCTGTTTGGTGACTGGGTTTGTTATTCATACCACTGTTGTTATGTAATACTCATTATTGTATAAGCTTGGTTGAGGACTTAATTGTACATAAATGGTTTTGTGTCAAAGGTGCTGTTGTAATAGTCCATTGAATCAGTATTACCCTAACCTGTTTTGATTGGCTTAAAGCTCCATGTAAGGAAAGCCTGGCCTGGTGGCCCGAAGGCTCTAATACTAGGACAGCAGGTGACAGTGGCATAATAGAAGCACACACACATGACAGCTCCACATAAAGACCGGCATTAATAATAAATGACCACCCTGCCCAAGCCTGCCTTGTGGCCCTCCTATCCACACTTTTTTCCTGGTCCTCAAGGAATTCTCCACAATCCTCCCGAGGTACATACGCTATCCCTAGACTCTTTTCTTGTCCATCCAATGTCGGGCAGATTTAGGGAAAGGAAAACAGTTGGACAAATTGAATAAATTTAAGGTTAACACTTGTTCAGCATGCCCTAGGAATAAAATTCTACCTAGGTAACTGGAACAGGAAAACAGAGAATACACGAAAAAAAAAGTGTAAAGGGGTGGTAATCTGTTAAAATCTATGTAAAATTATGAACATTTGTACTGTGAAATTTTAGTACTTAAGACCTGCAAGTCATTTAAAAGTAAATTTTATAGGATATAAAATCTTTCATCAGTGCTGAAATTTTGGCTTAAGTTCATACATTAATTCCACATATAGGACTATGAAAGTAAGCTTCATAATATTCAAAGATCTGTAAATTTATACATTTATAATAACATGCCAAGCCCATAAATTAACAAATTAACTACTTTTATAAAGGAACATGACTTGTGCCATGAATTGATAGTTCTCTATCAACACATATCAAATATCAAATAGGTAGTATTTATATTAATATCAATATCAATATTTTATTATTATTGTGTAAATTTAAAATTAATGACGCATGGAATTTTAGTCATGTAAAAAAAAATATATATCTGTATTTAAAATCAGAATGTTCTTTAACATGTGATGCATGCAGCAATGTAGCAGCTAAATTGTGAGGGGAAGAAATCACTGATATACAACAACTTTAATTTTGCTTACACTTATAACAATTTGTCTGAATTTTTTTGCACAGTTTAATCATTTGATTTTCTTTTAACCTTTAATCAACATTTTTAGAAATAACAAATGGCTGATATTATGAATGAAGCATTTATTCCTGTTAATTGAATTTTGGTTCCTTGTCATAAAATACTCCTGAATGTGCACAATGAAAATAAGTATTGAGTAAGTTTTGTTTTCAAGATCATACAAGGAAAATTCATCAGAGTGTAATAATAACACATGCTGTGAAACATTGAATGCAAAATCAGTAAATTGTTAAAAAAGAAATGAGTAAAACATTGTGAAACAAATTGCTTCTGAATGGCAGTTCTCCAGTTTTAGGCAACACAGCAGTAGGCACAGAGGCGGGTTGACTATCGGTCAGGTAACACAGGCAGGTAGCAGTAACAAGAGCCAGGTATTATTAGAGGTCCATTTGTCATCATTGACTCGGTGGTTTGATCAATGACCTGTGCTCACAAACAATTAAGTGTGAAAGTAATAAATGTCCAACAAAAGGGTAATGATTGACCCATCAGTGTTGGCTAATTGTAAAACTGATAGAGTTCTGAGATCAATTGTCAGTGTTATGCATTGCTGTAGTTGAAATATCTCTTTCAGAAAAAAAATCTCATAAACTTTGCTTATCAGTGGGATAAGATCCTAGTACAGATACCATAAATTATAACTTTTATATTTCCCCAATTGAGTTTCATTTTTGGGCCCCTGTTTATGGTGCTATCATGCTTTTATTTTATAACAGTTTATAAAATTTTGGATGAAGGATTGGTTATAATGATATTTTTGTTAATCTATTATGTGGATCTAAATATTTTATGATTAATAAAAATTTTGTGGCATAAAGCTTTGGAACTTCAAAATATACTAAATATAAAACACACTATTTACAATTTTCTCTAAAAAAATTGCACAGCTTTTTTATCAAGTCAGGAAGTATTCTCCTCTTAGTCATAGATGATTAAAGTATTCAGCCTTTGACGATCTGATTTTTCAAACCCTGGACTACCTGATTTTTCAAACCCTGTATGACTGATAAATGGTGCAGTGTTACAGTAAAGAGGAATGTAGAAACAAATGACTATCATGGGATGCTGCTGTTACTTCCCTTAGAATTGATCATATGACAGCAGTATGAACAGAGGTCGAGGCTGCTGGTCCTGTAGTCTGGCTGCTCTGCCAGCCCCAGCCATGGAGTCTCTCTTTGTGTTTACAGGAGACCTGACCAGGGAATAAACACAGCTCCCACCGGAGTCTACCTGGCTACCCCCCAGAATTGACCCACAACCAGATTAATGCTTAATATTTAATAATGTATCTGTGTGTAAGTCAGTAAAGCTGAATTAATAAAGCTTTCTGTCGCTGCAATCTGAGACTCTAGTGGTAGATCGAGTCAGAGGTACTTATCTTTTCCCTCCCTGCTAGTTTGTGTGTCCACCAGGATTGGTACTGGGTGCATCAATTTAAGCTGATATAATAAAGCTATTTGTTACTGCAGTCTGAAACTCTGGTTGTATATACAGACATTAATCCATTCCTTGCCATCAGTTCAGGAGTCTGCTAGATCTTACCAAAGTCAGCTTGAATTAATAAACCTCCCAGTCAGTGATATCTGAAACTCCAGCAGGACCGTAAAGCACAGGTTCAGTAGAGCCTCGTTTTATCCGCACATTGTTTATCTGATAAATTGTCTGCCAGTATTGAAAACTGGGAACCAAAATTTTGTTCGTTTATCCGAAATCCGAAACAATGAACAAAAATTTGGAATGTTTGTAAAAAAAAATCCCATCATATTTATTGAGATAGGCAGGCATAAGTAGTGCAAACTTATTTTCCATGACCATTGTGTTTTAACTTATACATTAAAATGATGGAAACATCACACAAAACCTTGTTTTCAAGGTATATTTTAGTCTGTCAGTATCTGATAATGTCCAGTATTTGACTGGACTATCATAGTGAATCCTGGGAAATTGTTTATCCAGACGATCATTTCTCTGAACAAAAACGTGTCTCTTGAGCTTTTTGGATAAACGACCAACTTCTGTAGTCATCTTCTCCAACCAGGTAGTTCTGGAGTCTGTGAGATGACTTGTTGTAATGGGAGTCTGTTATAAAGACACCTTGCAATTCAAACTAAACTAGAAATGAAATGGACGTACAGGAACTCAAGGCCCTACCATGCCCTAGGTTCCAAGGCTGCCTTAAATTAATTAAGGGAAGTTGCTCAAAGGGTTTTAGCGGTAGTGCCCCAAGGAATTTGCAGTCTTAAGACTTGTAGTCAGTCAGAGGCACTGATCTTTTCCCTGCAACAGTCCATGGGATGAGAGCAGCCAGAGTTATCTAGTCTCTAAACTCTGCCAGAATGTTCTATTTATTTGGAATGGACTAGTCCACTTGGATCATTTTCCTTCATGATTGCTAGATGATGTCATCGTTCCTTTTATTTTGTAACAACATTTCGTCAGTGACTGATCGTGACAATCTGTATGTTATGCCAGTCAAGTGCTGTCATACCAAAGTCCAGCCACCTTGACACAAGTTATTTATTTCAATTGTTTATCTTGCAAATTACATTTCTATGGTATTAGGGGGCTGAGTTTCAGAGGATAATCCCTTTGTGTACATTAATACAGTATTTATCAATTTGGGTGTTTTTGTTTGGCAATAATTGAATAAAAGTCCACAGGCTTAAAATGAGATTAAACAGAGTGAGGTATGACATGTTATTACAAACAGCCATCCTCTCTGTTTACACTGACTGCCTTTTTCTTGTGGAACCAGCCCTACCGTCTCTCCCTGCCTCTTTTTTTCAGGTTCATTAACTCGGCAGTACATTGTTTTGTCAAGAAATGCTGACTCTAGTGATCAGGTGTTCTTTATCTGGTATTTTTCACCTGTCAACACCTGTTAATTGTTTACAAGCTGGCATTGTCTTGGCTTTGGCCCTGTAAGGCATTAGACAAGCTGAATCAATAATAAAATTGCATGGACCCTGTTAAAAGTATTATAAGTATACATCACAGCTCCACATCCTAATAATGGTGGTATGACAGAAAAATCATTACATTCAGGTTTTACAAAGAATTAGAAAAAATACATTGCTTAATCAGTCCCCTGTGTTATTGTTGTAAAACCTGATAAATTATCTGAAATTAAGAGAGACACTGGGGATGCCTACAGCCAATGGCGCAGTCATTAAAAGCACATATTGGTAGTTTTTTTATCAAGTAAAATGGAAAAAATTGCTATTTGCAGTGTTGCACTGCATTTTGATAAGTGATGATGAATGTATTTTTGTTTAATTTGATTTATGTAATAAATTTTTCTGGAAAATATTTATGCTATGAACAAGAGTGTTTATAATCACTGAAAACAACTTTTAAATTAAAAAAGTTGTGGGTAATTTTTAAACCCGACTCCTATTCTACTACTGGAATCCTGTTTTTGAGAGTTGAAGGAGACACTGAGTAATTTTGGCATTTGCTTTCTGATATCGACATAATCATTGGTTTGGAATGAGGTGGTTATGGTCACTAGTAGTGAGCTCAGAATCTGGCAACCACTAGTCTTTCTATTCCCTCACCTCCATAGCAGAGTATCACTCCCAGTCCTGTAATGTTCAGGCCAAGGCTTCCCTTTGCCTATAGAGCAGAGTGGCTTGAATGTGGGCTCGTGGTTTTGTGCTGTGATTGTTTGCAGCGGCAGGTAACCATTAATGATGGCTCTGTACCTTTTGTTGTTTTGTGCCACATGTTGTGTAGTTGTTGTTGTTGTATTCCATGTGTGATGAAGCATCTGAGAGGCTGATGAAGGCACCGTTTTTACCTGTACTGAACTGACTTTGTTTTTCTGAGTTTTGACCAGCTGCTCATCATGTAAGCACCGAGATGGCCTGGAGACAGTTTCCTGTTATTATTGATCAGACTCAGTATATATAATCATTGAGGCTGATGGCTACCTACAAGTGGTAGTAGTCAGAAGCAGCTCTAGATGGTACTTGAGCAGTCTATTCCATAAACTATCAGGGTATGAAATAAAGGGTGTACTATTGCACGTTTGCATGTACATTTTCTTTTGTGCAGGTAGAAATCATACTGAGAGTGCACTCTGTGCACAGATTATAAACTAATGAAAAAAATGTTGGTGCAGTATCTTATTATTTACTATTCATAAACATCACAAACATAAATTAGCATTTCTGTTCTTTGAGCAACAGAAACTCCTTAACAAGCAAATTTTCTCACTAGTATTACAGAGTGCACATTGAAATCTTTAGGTGCACGTAGATTTTGTTTCAAAGGTGCACCTGGAGCATGTGAATTTTTTAGCCTAATTCATACCCTGAGCCTTTGAAGTGAAAGAGAATGGATTTTGAATGCAAGGTTATAATAAGTTCACCAGACTTATATCTGAAAATTATGAAAATAAAGGAAGTTCAAATCCTCAGTCATTTTGTTTACATAATCAGTCATTTTTTTATTAGCAGGTTTACCTCCTGAACACCACCAACCCAAAGGGATACTCTGGTACTTTTGTTGGAGTGTGTTCATGAAGGTTACCCCAATCATATTTTTGTGGTCTATTCCATTCAGTATATGATTTATAGGTGTAGTTTTAAGTATGTATTTCATTTGAATGCTGGTTGACAGGTAAGGTAAAATACTTCAGATTGTTTATATGTTAAAAATGGTTAAATTTATGTCAGTCAGTCACTGATATGCAAATATCTCATTTTAGAGTGTTCTGTCGTGGTAATATCCCACATAGATACAACCATTCCATAAGCACCAGCCATTGAACTTACCTGAAGATCATAATATTGATAAACACTGTCAGTGGTGGGTTTATTATTTATGTCATGCATACTCCTTGCTAAAAGACAGCTAGGCGTAAAACAGCCTTTGTTCAGTCCATGACCCAGCAGGTCAGTCATAACAACAGACAGATGATAAAGCTAAGATTTCATATTCACAGTGTGCTGAATGTGGTATAAGGTTCATATGTACCAGACCTACCACAGGTATGACAGCAAGCAATATTTTCTATATGTAATGTCCAGTATACCGTGCAGAATTGACAAAAAATGCCACATGTTTCACTTTGTTTTGCTGGATACTCATTCAGCATGCTGGATTCAGGCATATGGAATATCACCTTGTTCATTTAGTTGAAAGGTTTATAGTATGGTACCTGATAAAGCACACCTTTTACCTGATTGACACATCATGCATAATCATAGAAGTCAGGTCAAGGTATCTTTGAAGTTTGAAAAATAAAAAGATGGTTTTAATCCTTTGGAAGTTCAGCATGTCCCTGTAGTTTACTTCATTCTGCACATGATAATAGATTCATTCACTGATTTAGTTTTCTCATAAATAAATAAGTTTTCATCAACTTAATCCAAAGGAGCAGCAAGATTTTTACAGTGATTTATTTATTAATTACCTTGTAAGCTAAAATTAGCTCACAGACCAAAGACGAGTTTACACCTGGGAGAGGAAGCACAGATTTATATGACAAGGGTTCAGAACAGAAAGAAGAGTTTTTGCCAAGATGCTGGGATTAAAGACCTCTTGTAAGCTCCTTTTTTTCTCACAGGCCTTTTCTGGAAACGCTGCAGGTTCTGTACTGTTATATCATGTAAACTAGTTATTTTGGGAAAATTGTCCATAAATTTTTGTATTCAAGGGGGGGGGGGGGGGGAATGTTGTATTGCACTCATTGTCTGAATGGTAAAACTCTTTAATCTGAAATTTTGTTTATGGATTAAATTTCCATGCTATGTGATTGTTCATGCAAAATAACCATTTGATTGATAAAATAATTGCATTTTCCATACTTCAGATACATAAATAAAGTTATATGTGATAACAGGAAAGTATGGTATCAGAATTTTACATGCTGTCTTAAAGAAGAGAATAAGAGGCAAGGGACAAATAATCATATAAATTTGATACTGAATTGTTTTAAAAATTATCTTGCCTTTCTGTTTTTGAATCTGTAAAATATTAAAAAAAAGAGTTCATACACATCATAAACTAATTCTTCAAGTATTCATATGGTTTAGAGAAAGTATTATCAGTCATGAAATCACGATTTCCATAATTATAATCAATTTATAATTTGGTGTATTTATCTTTGGCATAATCAGCAATTCTGCATCAGAATCAGATAAAATGCAGATGCTGGAGTAAAGTGATCTTAACCTAAACTTGTGTGATGTGGATTAAAATTAGATAATCACAGTCAAAATAATATCAAAGCAATCATGATCAGATCATGAACTTTATGTTTGAGGCATAATGAGACATTGATCATTATTACCAAAGTCAAATTATTACACTGGGACTTCAATATTTATCCGTCATTATAATGGCCATGCCTCTCTCCCGTCTGTTCTTTTTGGCTTTGGGTACATAATTTCCGAGCAACTTGTGTATTTGTCAACAACCATTCTCTGTCCATCAAGCCAGCGCAGACTAGTCATGGTGTGCACTGAATAATGTTACCAGATTGGTACCCAAAAATCTTCAATAAAACTACCAGCTTGATATATAAGTAGGCTACATGTCCATTTGACTACTGTGTGGCCTTCTCAGGGGGCGGTCACTTAAATTAAACATGGTATTGTAAAAATGGTGCCTACTCGCCCATCTGCCCAGTGTCACTGTTAAGATGGGTTACTGTAATGGGATGGCTGCTGTGCTGTTGTGAGTAGGATGCACAAATCATAGGCTGTATTGATTTACTGGGGCTTAATGAAGGTGTTCCATGCAGCTCATGGGGGCTGTGTTTAAAGCCTGCCACAGGCGGTATCATGTATGCTGCCCAGCCCTGAGCCCCTCTTTGTGAGCCCCATGCATGATTGTCATGCAGTCAGGCTTCTTGTTGCTGGACAGCCTTCCCACTATTGCCTTAATGAAATTTACCTACTTTGAGGTGAAATATGTGGGCTCTAGATCTGTAGGTCTGAATGCAACCTAATCAGGGTCCATATAGACCTGGATTACCCCACTTTCATAGGATGGCTAGCTTTGGTATCATCCTTCAGTCACTTATCTGAAATCTACAAGGCAGCCAGCTGAAATCTGCAAGCCACAGTGTGAAATGTACATGGCAGAGGGCTGACATGTACAAGCCAGGGGGTGAAATATACATGACAGAAGGCTGAAATCTGCAGCACAGTGGCTGAAATGTACAAGCCACTGGTTGAAATGTACATGACAGACGGCTGAAATGTACACTATTGAAGCTGAAATCAACATATCAGGGCTTCCTGCTTACATCTGATGGCTGCAAAAGGATATTAAAATGATGATTTATCACTGTGCTTTGGGCTGAAATGTGCTGGAGTTACAACACAGCTGCCAATTGGTGTGATAGAGTGAACGCTAACAAATTTGATCAGCCTTTAAATGTTCTGGGATCGCATGTGATTGTGTTCTTATCAGAGGATGAGCATTTTCCTTTTGCCTTTGCTGTCCTTATTATACAGTTTCCCCACAAAAATAAATATAAAGCATATTGAAGCACATGTCTGCTTTCCAATTCAAAGAAATAAATTAAAAAGTGCTTGCACACACTGACACCTTTTCACCAATGGGGCTTTTGATTATAGCAGAAAAAGTAAAGCCTGGGTCAAAGATACATATCTGGATGGCTTTGTTTTCAGATTGCACTTTGTTACCTTGCTGTTCATGAATTATCTACACACTAACTATTGTAACAGTTTAAAGAAACATACAATAACTTGACTGGTTGCCATACATTTTTTCAGGATAAAACCATGTTTCTTTGTTTTACTAAATTTTATCTGCACATATGCAGGCCTTCCTCGTAAAGTCACTTATGTGCCATTAATTTTTTTTGTTGATGATTAAATAATTCTGTGATAATTTATGTGATTATTTTTAAGAAAAAAAGCAGATTGGTGAAACACAAATAAAATTGATAAATATGTAACTTGTAATAATCATCAGTCAGATAACCAAACAGGAAAAGATAGTTTGTCGTCTATGAAATGGTCTTGGTCAATTTATAATCCTGTTTTACATTTTAAAAAAATAAATCATGCAAAACTGCAAAATTTGATATATTACAGCGATGCTACAAAGTTGTAGCTCCACCAGTTTATCTTTGGCCAGTTCACCATCAGTTCCTGAGAGTAATGTTAGATCCTTCTGTCATATCCAGCTGAGTGAGGGTTTTACCAGAAGGCTTTAGGTAGACATAACAAAGCCGCACTTACATATTCATGGACTGTTTATCAGTGCAAGTGACCAGGGAATTCTGCTGTAATGCACATATAATATACTAGCCAAGACACAGCAGGAGGCTACAAGGGGCCATTATGGCTTGCTTTCTGATGAGTCCGGGACTGCCTATTGATCTGTTATGACTGTCTGCAGTCCAGGAGGATTTATTGCAGTTCCATCGGACTTGTATGAAATGCCAGCTAAAGATTGTGTGCAGAGAAGGGAGCAACTGATCAAAGACTCCTTCCTCACTTGGGAATTTGACCAAGTGGATGTCAGGACACTTGTGAGTGACCAGGATGCCGGGAATGCCTTTAATTTGTTAATTAACCTCAGCTGGTCATCAGGCTTTCAATACGATTTGCAGTTTATGATAATAACCAGTTTTAAGGGGGAATACGAACTGAAACTTGTGTATTATAACATGTCACTCACAGGTCATATGTAAGTGAGCAGGTACCTGGAGGCCAAGTCAGGTCATAAATAGTAAGGTAGCTAACAGGAGAAATGCTAACAATTAACATTGAAAATCAGCCCAAGTTTTACAGTCAATTGCAGAAAGGTATTTTAACAGGGGAAGGGTGATATATTAATATTGCTTATAATTAAGTGATTATCACAAGAAAGTCTGTGGAAAGTGCTAAATACCCTACCTTAGCAGCATTGTAACTCCTCAAGGAACAATACAGTATTACGAAAAAATTTTTGAAACCAGCAAAAAGGGTACATTTGACAATTGCACTTATTGGCCCAGACTTTTCAGAAATCAGTCTTTGTTGGTGTGTGCTCAAATCATGTACTGTGTGCTTAACAAGTTAAACATATTTATGCCAGAATGTTAATGGCAGAACCTTTGAAAATCATAAAATGGTTTGTCATCAGAATCGCTGATTATTAGGTCATTCCTCTTTTCTCCTGTAGACCCATGGATTAATTGAAGAAGTGCACCTTTGATAATTATTAGTATTAATCACTCTCACTTGATTTCACATAATTCTGAATTTAGATATGTATTTTATCTTTGTTTGCTGTAAGAGTAATATTCTTTAATGCCATCAGAAGACCAGGCATGAGTGATTTTTACCAAAGTCCGCTAAATAAATTCACAAAATCTGGTCATAAATATTTCCAACATTGTTAAATTAAAAGAAAAAATTGCAACTGATTATGATTGGTAATCTGGGTTTTATGATGAACAGGATAAATTAATGATAACGTATCAATTACATAAAATCTGAAGCACTGTATCACCGTATAAACTTCAAGCCCTGCTTCCACAATTGAAATAAATATGATCCCTTTGGAAGCTTGTAATTAGAGGAATTCTGCTGCTTGTTGTGCCTGGAGCAACAACAGTGATTCCAGTATTATGAGGCTTGTTGTATGCTATTGACAAATTGAGCCTGATACAAGAAACCGTAACACAATCAGACTCTGTGGAGTCCATTATTATCAAATATAATGGATTAATAGAGCCAGTGAATTTCAATTCTTAACCTGGACTCAGCTTCTTTTTGATTCAGGCAGGGGTTTTCTTTATTGACAAACTAGAGCCAGAAAATATTAGCTTCAGTGAACAATGACTCTGTGACTTCTTTAAACAGCTGTTCATTTAGAGACAACTTAGTGGAGAAAGAAGAGAGTAGGAAAGAATCATTGTGGAACCAAGTAGAGTTGTGCTTTACAGTTTCATGCCAAGATTCAGCTTGATTGTTATACATAATGAAACTGAAAAATGTTATGCTGTTCAGATAACAAAGCAAGACATGCTAAATTTGAATTGACTGCTTGACTTACAGTATTATTTGTACAGAAACTGAAAAAATATAAAGCTGTTCAGAGAGAAATGAAGACATACTAAAACACTTGACCACAACCACTTGAATTACTGTACAATAAAAATTCAAGTAGACTAATTAGCCACACAAGGTGGAAGAAATCACCTAAGGAAAAAGTGTGTGGGGAACCTATACAGTAAGCAAATCAGTTGGGGAAAATAAAATCTGATAACTGAACCAGATAAGTGGACCACCAGCCATATAAAACGTTCAAACATGTGTAAGCCAGGCTTCAGGTAGATGAAAGAAAATATGCAGAAAAATTTCTTGACTTTAATTGAGTCTTTAATAGTCAGTTTCGATATCATAGGAAAGATGGGTGAAGAACAGTTGCATTGAAATATTTGATTTTTATATAAGTCAGCTTATATATCACAGCAGAGAAAAACCAGCATCACAGTATTGCAGCATAGCGTGGCTAAAATTACCTTCTTTATCAGAGAGTATTACACGATGGTACTCTTTTTATAAAATAGTAATTGCTCAAATCAGAAGAACATCTGAATGTTTAATCTTATGACCAGTTTACCAGATTGCCATAAACAAGCATTATTATTTACAACTTCATGACGAACATTGTAAAGTATTTACCATGGTATCAAGTTGCTATTTTTTGGGGGATCAATCCGTTCAAATGTGTTCATTATGTTTACTTTTGTGAAGTTTAGAGTTATAAATGACAATACATTTAAGTTGTATGATTATTACCAAGTGTTTGGGTCATATGATGAGACTTTTGACCACAATTTGTTGATTTGTGGATATGATAGAATAAAGGTTATACATAACTAAATAAAGAAATATGATCCTTGCCCAGAGATGGATCTCCTTAATAGTTCTACTCCTATTTTAGCAACAAGATCAACAGTTTGTCATATTTAAAATGCTGAGCTCCCAGGTAACAGTATCTTAACACCTTGATCATTATTCATAAAATTTTTAACATTTAAGAAATGGGGCAGTGTCATTTCTCAATTACAAAGCAACATTTTGTAACACCAGTGAACTGGCAAGCCACGACCCTAAAATTAGGTGAAAAATACAAACAATTTGTGGTATTCCTTATAGTTTATAATCTTCGGGCAGTTGCCCTTAACTAAACCTATTAGTTTATACACCTTGTATAGTTATGTTTTGGTTATTGGCGTTTGTCTCTAGAGGGAGGAGTTAAGACTGAACTCGTGCAGTACAATGCTGTATTTGTTTTGACAGGAGCTGCTAGTAGGTATTATAGGGCAGTTATTCCGGGCTTTATTGAGGACGGAAAAAACCTGAGAACAAGCTGGCTCCTCTGCTCATAAGGTGCCAGCCAGCCGCCAGACAGCCTGTGCAGTGCTGGTACAGTTTGTGGTTGGCTGTAGGGCTGAGTAATGGCTGTTACAGTCCTGATATGCTAATTTACTTAACGTTCAAAACAGGATTGATTGTTGAACAGTTAAGCATTTGATAAGCTGGTTTTTTGTTTGGTTTTGTACAAGCACCAGTTGGCTGGCTTTAATTTTGGTTTATTTATAGTGCCACGAAGGGTTACAGCTAAGTGTCACAAACTTTATTGCACTGCGTCTTAAGCAAACTCTGTGTAATACAGTATAAACAAGGTATATATCAAATGCATTCTCCATATTTTCTTTGCATGCATTGTGTACATCAGCACTGATGGTTTTAGGCTAAGTGGCTATTCCATGAAGGGGGAATTATATTAAATGTTGTAGGCAGTGCCTTCACATCACAGGAATTGGTGAACATTTAGTTAATTTATTTTGCTATTTCATTCTGCTATAAAAATTATTCATGGAAGGTATCAGGGCCACAAATACATTACATAGCTGGGTTAGGCATGCGCCTAGTGTATCAGTTTACATAAGTGTCAGGTCATTGCCTTGTTAGTTTATAATTAACATACCCATATTTCCACCACCACTGGCAATGGCTCTACATTAATAGAACTGTTACTGGTTGTTTTCCTTTTTGATTAATGACTGTAATAGATTAATAAACGTGCTACAAAAGCATGCAACTGGAAACTGGCAGGGATACTGATCTGTTTGTAGGGAGTTTGGTTCATGTCTTTTGACTGAATATTACTTGATCTGCTATAATTTGAGGATTTAGAAATGCTCCAGAAAAAGCATTATTCCGACTAAATTTTACTGATATTGTTACATATTATCTTGCCACCAAAATCTCTGTGCAGATGGATTTTCGTTTGGACATTCTGTCCTTGGAGTACTTTCATGTCATAAGCCCCACCCTTACTGAACCCTGACTGGTTTATTTCTCCCAGTTTCTCAAAACAGCTAATGGGGGATGCCATTTTGGGAACACACAAAAACCTGGATGTTATAGGTCGCATGTTGAAATTAGGGTATTCAGCAAGTAGCAAATTTTGTGCATTATTAGTTGGTTTTGATTAATCATCTTTCATAATGGTAATATTGTTAATTTCTCCCTTGGTTCATTTTTTTTATTATTGTTTTATTAGTAGGAAAATAAAAACACAATGGCAACCAAGTATAAAAGTTCAGGGAAGTTATTTCATTTCAGTAATTTTCCATAATTTGTAAGTTTCTCCCCTGGTAATAATAAATCATCAAATTAAAATCTGGTCAAGTAGTAATACATAATTTTAAACATAATTATGTGAAATTGAATATTATATTTCATGCAAAATAGATCCCAATCAACATTATTTACTTGTGCTTTCACTTTATCATATTAACCCTTTACGGAGCAAATACATGAATAATAGTGAAATAATGCTAGATTGTGGTAGCTGGCCTGTCTTTGGATTTGCACAAAGCTGTTGTTAAGTTAGCATATATAAATTAGACCTGAGGGTCACTCTACAAGACACACTGAGATTAGTGAAAGAGGCAGACTAGTTTTAACCGCAGACATTGTATTACTCTTTAGAGAGTAATTATGGTACACCAGTGCATGGACCTAATAGTTACATGCCCTGGGTCTGAATCACTGTTCCCACATGGGTCCTTGACAACAAGGCCCTGGTTGCCATGGAAACAGAAATGCCAGGAGACACTTCGCTGGGGTTGGTAGTTTTTGGCTAACAGAAGATGTGTAAATTACATAAATTAGTCCAGAAGCAAAAATAAAATAATATTTTGCTGCAATGACAAACAGAGTTAACGATATTCACATTGACATTTTATCTGTGTTGTGATGTTCCCATGAAAACCAGCTTTCATTGAAAATATGTCTTTGGTCTGGTTAAACAACTAACGTTTGCAACCTAACCCTTCCAGGTTATGGTCTGATTCGCTTGGAGCTCTTTTTATCTTAGAATGCAGTCAACTCTACTGCTGGAGACTGCTGTTATGAATATAAGGCCTGTGTAGATGTGTCTGAACCAAAATAGTCTCTCAAGTATAAACAAATTATATTTCCCTTTTTTGTGTATATTTTCTGGTCTATTTTCTTGGCTTGTCTTGATCAACACTTACACAACCTACATTGTAATATCATTGTCAATACATGCTATATTGAATAAAATTGCACCCTTTATTCTGTTACTTTATAGGAGCATTTATTGAGGTAACCTGTGTGCTACTATAAAGGCTAAAATAGAGGTAGAGGTAAAATGGAATTAAAGCAGAACACCTCAGTAAACATGTAACATTTCCCAATTCTAATGGTATCCTAGGATTATAATTAAAATCCAGTATGGCACAGTAAATGTAGGTCTGCGTGTCAGTAGTATGGATGGTTACAAAAAGCAGCAGTTGTTATGTAGCGATTGTTAAATGTGTTTGAAACCCTGATCTCTCCCTGTCACCCAGGAATTGTTTGGTCTGTTTATAGATCAAAGCCACCTGAAGTAACCAGCACACCACCTCAACCAGAGGTGAGCCAGGTCTTACATGACAGAACTGTTTATTTGTCCAACTGCTGACTGTGCATATGATGCCTGTCTTGAGACCTGCATATGTGTGCCCTTCTGAATGGTATAAGGCTATGAGATATGGCATGCTGGGATTAAAAGCCTGTGGGAAGATGAGAAATAAACCAATCTGTCTGTCTTGTGAGATTTTTAAATTCAGGGCACAAGATTGTTTTGTATTTACTAAGATTTTCCTTGGCGTATAATATTTTTTTTTCTCAGTTAATTGTCACAATACTTTCCATTAACTATACCCTCACACATAAAAATCTGTTTTAAGAAATCAACACAAGAATTGATTACATTGTAGAAGTGCACATTTTTCATCTATTTCAGCTTTATCTGTCCTCAGCCTTCAAACTGCTCTGTAAAGTCAGATAATAATAGTAACATGTTCCGACTCAGACCAAGTCCTACTACCTGCTTTGTCAATATGGAGGCATTCTAAACAGGCCCACTGTAAATCTATAATACCCAGTGTAATGTGATGGTTTTAATTAATTAATTTGCATGTAGTTCATGTCTCCTGTCTGTTTCTGAATGTTATCACATTAAATAGTTTATATAATTTTCAGTGTTTTTAACTCCTCACACAATAACATAAATATTGGTTATTTTATCCACTCAATTATGGTTGTATAACCTTAAACTTGCAAATTATTTATACGTCTACTACTAATCTATAGCTCAGAAAAACATCACTTTACGAAGAAAAAGACTGCTGTGCAGTACAGTGAAACTGTCAGGCCCGATAAAGCTTATGCTAAATGTTGTAATATCAAGGGGACCGGTGTCGTTGAAGGTGAGACCACTTGTTGGTGGCAGGATATTTGTCACTAGCTGTGGTTTTACCACGGGGAACAAGATAAGAGGCAGTCTGTGTACACAGATACTCAAAAATACATATGGTTTGCAAACATATAGTATTCATACATTTAGGTGGTTAAATTGAGTTCCTGCCCTAAAGATAGTCTCACTGTGAAACCACCTGAACAAATGTCATATTTAAATTGATACCTGGCCAACTGTCATCGGATACAGTGTATCCAGATGAAACATTGTTAGAATAAATGTGATTGGTGAAATTTTAAGAATACAGAGGCTTGGGCTGTACTTTGGTATCACTTCTTTCACATTTACTTGTGTGACTTGTGTGATTACAACAGTCATATCTGAATCATATCTTGCTGAATCAGTACGGGCTTGCTTGGTAGCTTTCAGAGAAATAAAAAAAAAAAAAAAAAAAAAAACTGCCAGGATGAATTAAAAATTACAAACAATACTTGTGGGTGTGTATGTAAACCTGTTAATTGACTGGTTGTAGTACATGCACTTTTACTGTTTTAAATTTTATTTTTTAAAAGTTGTAAATTTTATTTTGTTATTATGATCAGGCCCTGAGACATATTATAATGTGATCTGATTGGAATGAGATTTGATAGATAAGCATTTTGTTACAAGAGGGCCTTCTTGTGGGACTGCTAATATTATTCACTATTCAGTAACAGAAATACATGTTAAAACAGCTCAGAGAAACTTTTCACAATACTGCGCACCTCAGCCAAGGACTTCTACCACCAGTTGCCTCACTAACCTATAGGTAATTCACAAAATGATTAATTACATAAATTTCGTTATTTTCCCTTAAGGGGGTATTTCGTATTTTTCATGTTGCTTTCAGCCTGGGCCCTGTGCTTGGTATGTGTGGAGTCTGCCATTTCAGCTTATTGCCTCACTTGTCAGGCACTTCATTCCAAAACATGGGTCTTTCGTAATATGTATTATTAAATCAGCCCCACAGAACCAGTCCAGCTGACAGCACAAGGTTGGCTGATAGGCCATGCATTTCATAACATGACCACATAAAATAATTCATTCTGAAGATTAAAGACAGGTTCGCCATTGTCTGTTAAGAGTTAGGTGTCTCCGAGTTTTACAGGCATATAGATTAATTTGTTGCTACATATCCCTTGACATATTGCTGCAAGCTTTCAGAACAGCCCCCAGGCACTTACCTTACATTGATTAAATCCAAGTAATTTATTTTTATGGTTTCTACCAATCAAGGTTTACTTGTGCTGCTACTCCAATACTGTTCAGTATAGGTGGTCATGCAAACCTCTAAGTGGCTTCACAGAAGATTTACTGAAATTTTTATATTTTATGTAAAGGGCTTGAAATTTGTTTGAAGTTTCCAAGGAAAAGAAACATTTCTCTTGATTAAGATTGGTTGTAGTTTATGTCTCTGGCCTAATGCTTGGATCCACGGCCTCTTTATGGAACAGCAGTTGATTATGGTACTGTAATGTCAATGATTTATTTGTGTGAGTTTTCCTGTTTTTCTGATGAATTGATATATTTTTTGTGAACCTGCATTTACAAGGGATGCATGTAAATAAGTAAATGCACACAGTATTTCCTGGAAAAATCTTTATGTGAACTAATAAGTTTTGAGTAATGTTGGAATCACTTGTCAACATTGGGATAATTATCAAAATGCTGATTTGTGAAATCCAGTAATTACCCAGCAGAATCAAGTAGTAAGAATGCTCATTGGCAACTGGTAATGGCTTCGCAGTGAATGAAAACAATGCTGGTGATTTGATAAATGTATAACCATCAATTCCTTCCAAACAAAATGTGTACAAGAAACCAGCACAATTTGATGTAATTAGTACTGAATTATGTGTCCTTTCAAATCCTCATTGGCCAGTTAATTATTGTTTTAAGGAAACTGGGAACAAAGTTGATAAGATAATGATAAGAGCATGTTTTATAACATTACTGAAATTTTAGTCATGATGCTTTGAGCAGATAACTAAATTCATTCCCTGGACCTGTTCATGTGTACTGGTAAAGTATCCCATTTAAACCCATAGCACGGTTACTGTATCTACAGCTCTGTCATCTGATCTCTGCTGAGAGCCTTTTTACCAGAGATTCCCTACACATGACCTTTCAGCAGCTAAAGGGCCCACAAGCTTTGGTCATTGTATTTACAGAGACATTTGATCATGCACAGTGGACTTGGAGGGGTAGGTCCATGTATTAATTGGAGACACCAGTTGATGCATATTTTGTGAAGCTAAATAATGAAATAATATCCCCCCCCCCATCTCTCCTAAAATTAAAAAAAATTCTGTGGTTTTGTCAGGTTATTTGCTTATTGCATTATATCTGGACCATTGATTTGTTTCTGTCATACACATCTGGTGCAACTGCGTGTTTGTTTTAAACAGGATAAACAACAGTCCATAATTCTGATTGATGTAAACTGTGGTTGCATTTTTGTTGATGAGGGCTTTAAATTTATGATACTCACAAAAGGGGAATTATTGTGATAATTAAACCTTTGTGAATATGAGGTCACATTTGCCAAAAGCAAAAATGAAATGTAAAAGGAAAGTTGAAAATAGGAATCAAAATAGATCATTTATAATTAAAGACTGATATTTTTAATGATATCAGATCTTTCCAATTGCCTGCCATTAACAAACATTTTATGCTGTTTAGAATTTGTGCATACAATATTTAATATTTAATTCACATAGTAATTATAATATTCTTTACATAAAGGTCTTTTGTATTGTGAGATTGGGAAAATAGAACCTTTGAGTAACAATGAAAAGGTGAAATTAATGAAGTTTTAACCCTGCGAATAAGAAGTCAACCGCAGTATTTGAATACTGAATAAGACCATAACATTTACACAATACAGATTTGTTGTTGTTATTGTAATAGTAATTAATAACTCAGTGTATCATTATAAATAAATTGAGTACATTTTGTAAAATTAAAGTCTTTGATTTTAAAATAAGAAAAATTTACCAGGTACTGCCCTTCATTGTACTTTTCTGACAGAGAAATAAAACAAGAGATTTGCTTATATCAACACAGATATTAATGCAAATTTCAACCAGTAAAAGGGACTGCTGATTTTTGGGTTTTGTTGAATGATCATAATATTTCCACCCATTTCATAAATTAACAAATTCATTTTCTTTTTCATAGTGGCTCAGCTGTGATTCTAATTTGCGTGATCATACATTTCCAGTCATAAAAAGCCACAGCTGGTGCAAAGTAAACACTTCGACAGTTGATGTGCTGCTTGAGTCCATAGTTTTTGTACCCTTGTGATGTAAACAGAGCTGCGCACTGAGTTAATGTCTCTTTCACACCAGCTCAAGAGTGACGTGAATAACTGGATCGGTGGGGACTTTTGCAAGTGTATGTACCAGTGTAATCTGATGGCTTGTCCCATTATGTATCATGAGATAGGTGTGAATGAAGCATGCACAGGTCTTACAGACACTGGCTGACATCCAAAAGATTTTTATTTTATATAATAATCAACAAAATTTAGAAGAAAGAAAAATCCTTTATATAGTAATTGTCTTGACATGCTCATTTATCACATGCTTTACACTCAAAATGTGATTCATCATATCATAGATATATCATAGATATGCTTCATAGAATATCAATTCTAAGAACTGACTGCATTTCTCATATTTAACATTAAATAGGTAAATTTATTCACTTACCTTTACATTGAAACTGACCTTTTTCACGGAATTTCTGTGAAAGGTATGAAAAACATTTATTTTAATATTCTAAATATACATATCCATATAGTAAAAGGTCTCAAAGTCCTCCAATTGATCAAGATGAGCACCAGTGATCGAAACTTGGGGATGTGACAATGCATTGGATAATCATTGCATTTAACTAACTACTCAGTTAATTTCTAATCAATTCTTAACCTCTGAAGTGATTCATCTGGATTATTAATTTTTGTTTAACACCCCACAAACCCTCTGTGAACTGTTAATTTGATGGAGTCGTCATGAATTTGATGGCTATATATTATGTATGGTCCCTAGATGTGGCAGGTAGAACACTCGGCTTGCATTGAAACAAAAATAGCAGCAATAAACAGAGAGGAAGACTCAATCTTCCTTCAGTTTAAATGTTAAAATTAACCAACATACATTTTAGTAAAATATTTCCTTTAGATATTTGCCAAATATTGAGAGGAAATTCTTGAAAATTCACTTCTGATGTAATTATTGAATGGAAAATGGAATCAACAGTAAATAATTGATTATTATATCAATTTGAAGGCCCCTTTTAATTCACAGGCCTATTGAGACTAATACTAAAGGTAATTACTGAACTGTAGACTGACAAAGAAACAGACATATACAGGATGGTTACATAATCTCCTTTATCTTTAAAAGTGACAGTAAAATACAGGATATGTCCCGCTGGGTAACGACAAAATTAATACAGCCAGACCACTTGTCTGCAAAATATGTTCTAGCCTTTTATCTCAGTGCAGTCTGGGTATTATTCAAAGTATTCTGGGTATTATCCATAGTTCAATGGCAGGCTTGTGTGAAACTAGCTGAATTAAACCTCAGAAGCCTGATGGATTTTAATTTAAATTCAGAGCCAGCTTTAAACAGTGGGTCCTCATTGTGGTTAGCATGTTTATTGTACACACTTATGACAAGTCACATTGTATCAGTGCGTATGATTTTTACTGGGGGGTCCCAGTTATATAATATATATCCTTGTTCCGTGTTCATGAAATATCTATGGTACGTTTATGTGATATGATTGTATAGAGTGCCTTAGCTCCGCAGGTACCGCAAACACAACGGTCATGAAGTTACCTAGCTCATTACTAGTGAGCCTATCATTGATGTGTGAAGAGGTCAAAAGGAAGATTAGCAGTTTTTATGTCATGTTCGTGATATTTTGTCATTACATTCATTTTTATTGTCTGGCTATAAAGAATGAAATTTCTGAGGAAGACTGCTAAACCATTAATTTACAAAATAACATTAATCATCGTAATTTTCCTAGTTCTCCCTGTCATACCTGACTGTTAATTGTGAATGATGTATTTATTTATCATAAACTTTTCATTTATAATGTGAGGAAAAAATAAGGCTGAGAGGCAGTAGGATACAAATATATTGAAATAAGAAGAAATGAAATTATGCCTCTCATTACAAGCTTGCATAAATTATGCATTATGGCGGATGGCACATACATGTACATGTAAGGTGGTCAGGATAATAATATCCCATTGTAATGTAAATTAGCGGAACAAAAGGAGCCACATTCTGCTTATTAATATTTCTTGGTACCAGTACCGAGTCTATGTGCCATTAACATTTAAAATGATAATCATTTAGAAATGACAAGATATATAAATATCAAGAAATTTTTTAAAATTGTTCAAAATGGTCCATCAGATTTTGCACATTTTGACAAAATCATATGATTGCATGAATTTTATGAAGCTTTTATAATAGGGCCTGGTTTGCAGATTGTGTAACATGTGCTCATGTATGGCAGCAGACAAGTGATATGAATTTCATTTTTTATATGTAACTAAAATAATTTCAGAAGGGACTAGATGCAGGATTACTTTGGCACAACATCATGTTCAGGCCATCATTCAGCCATTTTGTTTATTGGATACCAGCTGCGGTGTTGTGCCTCGTCACAGTCGGTGTATGAACGGTGATAGTATATTATCCTTCTTTTCTAGGATCTAGAAAGGGGGGGGGGGGGGGGGGTTGGGATTTTTTTTTTTTTTTTTTTCACCTATTTCTGCACTTGTTTTGTTACATTGGCTGACAGAGGACTGGATGTTGTCAGACCATCACACTGTGCTCATGTTAACACAACATTGGTAAACAATGCTTGCAATAGCACTGTCAATACTCCATGCAAATCTATTTATAGCCTGAAAGTCAGAGTGGAATAATTCCCGTACACCAGACCTACTCAAACTGAAGTGAAATCTGTGAGGGACTTTATGAGATATCTTATGTACTTATTTTAGACAGATAATTTTATGAATATTTGTCTGGAAAAAAATTATCAAGCAAGAACTGTAGTCTGTTAAACAACTGTCAGCAGATTGATGAAGATCAGTAATGATGGAATCTTGACTTACTACATGGCCGAGCATGCACATCCCATATCTTATGAAGGTCAAGTAATAAATCAGACAATATGTTATGTACTGATAGTGATAAAGGTATAAAGATAGGAGCCCATCAAGCACTGTGCAAATAACATTCAGCATGTACGATTATTTAAGATTTTTTTTTCATAAGACCAAAGAGCCTCTGTAAAGGGCATCTTACACTAAATTGAACTGTCAATTATTTAGAGTGTACACCTCTGTGAGGTGCCTGTTGATCCTGTATCAGGCGTCTGTTTCCAGCTTGACTCTCCTTTGAGTTACATTGCAGATGCACACCACTTCATATCATGAATAAATAACCTCTGTAACTCACTTATCCTGTGATATTTTGCATCAACTTTGATGATCCAGATCAGGCTTTTTTTATTCATAATAAATTGAAGAGTTAATACTCTGACCAGTGCTCAATCCCTTTTATAACTTTCCTGCCTTTTGATTGACATATTGATCAATTTTGCATTTACTGTTTATTTAACTTGTATTTTACTCAAATGAATATATCCATGCCCTATTTTATTTTGAAAATGCCTATAACATTACATATCCAGATTAATTTAATTTAATTGCATATATAAATTTTTACCATTCCTCAATACACAGATCATGTCATTTATCTCAATATTATTTTCCTATAGAGGAGTAAAGGTTTGTGGACATGTAATTATGTCTTCTATCAAAAGCAATTCTTATACATAACAGATCATCACAAGGTTTTGCTCATTTATGGAATATAAAAGTAAATGCAGTGCCATATTTTCCACTTGAAATTATGCTGAATCCATCATTGCCCATTTCTGTCTTTTTTGTTTCCCTAGTGTTTTTAGGAACAGTGCCTCAGTTGGAATTAATTCAGAGATTTCCTGTGAAAGCTGCGTGGTAAATAATGAATGAATAGGGAGAATTCATGGAGAATTAAGAACCAGCCAAGATGTAGAATTGGCTTTTTTGCAAACTCTCAAACGTCATTGAGAGAAAATGGGATAGATGCACTTTTTGACTGATCGTGTCATTATGACACTGTTCTAAGTCACTCGCATCAATTACGTGGGAGAGCGGCACTGGTTTACAGATTGATTACGCCAAATAAGCTCCGAGTTGAAGTGTTATTTTACTAAAGGTGAACATGTGTCACAGCTGTCCCCATATAAAATGATTCTTAGTTTAAAGGCAGTGTTTCCTCTGACCTGTGATACATTGCTCCTGGATGAATTACATCTGTGACAGTGGCTGTTATATTTTACCGTTTTCTGTCATTGGGGTCATGGCAGGTGGGTTCCCTACAATTGTAGTTCTTGGGACCTGGGTCGTTGAACGCAAAAACAAAATGCACTATAAACATCAAATGCTACATTGGTCAGATGTTAAATCTAATAGCAGCTGTGTTTGGGGTATTTGCATTTGATTATTGTGGTGATTTTGTACACATGAGAATGAGGCAGAGATTGTAAAATACAGGATCTTGTTTTGTAACTATGATGTTACAAATATTATGATGTATTCAACATAAATAGACAGAGAACAAAAATTGTAATGATGGTTGTGTGGAAAATCTATTTAGATTAGTTGTGATTTACCGTAAATTGTTAATCCTTTCAGTTGAAAATCATGGACCGCTTCATCTCATGGCATGGTCATCTTACGATCATTATGATTCCACGAAGGCTGGACCCATCAAGGATTTGTTGATATTAATGTGTTTCGGGGCAAACCAACCATCTCACATAACATCACAATTAGTTCCATGTAAATGTGTTCTGTGCCATCATGTGCCCCCCCTCTGAGATTTTTTCGGGGATGCCTCAGACAGGAAGATCAATGAATCCAGCGGAACTTTGGCAGAGGGAAATGAGGAACCAGGTCGTTTTTACCAGGCCTGCATGTTAATGGCATGACGTGGGCCAACCTTGCTTTTCGCAATAATTAAAATTTCACTTGCTCCATTCTGAGTTTCTGGCCTCCTCGTCATATGCTGTGAGATTGCTGTTCATTTGGTGACGCTAAGAGGTCTGGGCGGGGATATTACGAGCTCGTCTTGAACCGGGGGGTAACGTGGCTCGGTGTTTGATTGAGTTCACCGCATTAATTGATAGGGAAGCATCATTCCAGGGAAAAAAACCTGTGTAATAATTTTGGGGTTTGGCTCGCCCTCTACCTGTAATGGGTCTTCAGGGCCAAAAGTCTGGCAGTCCATCTTTGATTAGGGCAGGCTGGGACGCTTTAAAGATAATTGGCTGTTGTCAGTCAGATACTAATCCCCTGGTAGTGTTCTCCATGTTGATTACCCTGATAGGACAAAACAATCTTCTGCCATTTGTTTTGCTGTTTCAATTAATGCAAGACAATACTTTGGTAATACAGAATCAGTGTGAACTAATGTGCTGAGGATTATGAGATGATAATTATGAAAGTAAACAGTTCATGAACTGTTTCTTGGAGTAAGGACCAAAACACTGTAACCAAGTTTGCCCCCATCTCCCCTGAAAATAAAAGATGAATAAACAAAAACTGTGTAAACCGCTTAAGTCTGTTAGGTGTTGTCTTTCTTTTGGGGTTATAAATAGTGATTTTAACATGATGCCTTCTCTGTGACATTGTTCCTTGACATCAGTTACTTATAATTCTGGCAGGATGTATTGATCAACAAATAGATGCAATATGAAGCAAGATTATCGATGGCTTTGACAAGAAACTTTAAATTATTGAAGGGTTTCAGATAATGATTGATAAAAAAATTAATAACACCCTCATAATTTGCTACAGGAAATAGTAAATCATTATTCTAGCAGAAAACATTGAAGGAATGATTGTCAAAGAGTATTGAAATGTTTAAGGCAAAGGAAGTGGAGCCAAATTATTTGACCCTTTTGTTCAGGCCATAAAGACTGCTGTGTTTCTAATGCCTAAAGACCTTGCAGCCAGAAATGTTATTTAAATAAATTTCACAGACTGTCTGGATCTATATGGTTATAAAAGTATTGATGTTTTATTTATAATTGTTTTTCAAAACACTGTGGGTGATCAATATCACGTTACTGCCTACAGTCAGCTGTTGAATAAGAGATATGCTGTCATTGATACTGATCTGTATATATGATGTTCCTGTAATGTGTTGGTGCAAATGCAGCACAGATACAATAACAGCAATACTGAAAGTTGAATTTTAGCAAAAAGTATGTGCTATATTAAAGACTTTACTTTAGTGTTTTGGTGTTATATATAACTTTGTTTTGATCATTATTACTTGATACCTGTAACTTGTTTTTATATGGAAAGGTTTATCCTTTTGTGCATTGTTATTAAATAAGGTGCATTCCTTTTATGAAATGCTTTTATTTTCTTTGAGTTTATGCTTATAAAATATGTATATTTATTTTTAAACAGTAATTGTCAGAATACTAAATGTATTGCAATTAATAAAGAATTAAATACTTTTCATTATACCTTTTAAAAATTATAAAAATAATAAAAATATTGATGCTTTAAAAATCTACAG
Source organism: Sipunculus nudus (assembly GCA_026874595.1). Classification (NCBI taxonomy): domain Eukaryota; kingdom Metazoa; phylum Annelida; class Sipuncula; order Golfingiida; family Sipunculidae; genus Sipunculus; species Sipunculus nudus. The sequence goes on along the minus strand of CM049312.1, from coordinate 17,553,499 downwards.
AAAGAATAATCATAAAAAAAAATATTTCCCTTTAAATGGTGCAATATGTAAATGAAACCCCTGCTAGCCAGTCAAAGTAATAACTATTGTAGTCTCCTGCTTGTTTGTGTGGACGTTAATATTGCCGCTACCCTCCAGTGATAACAACAGGCATTCTGTTGAATCAATCATAGACAACCATCATGTATAAACAAGCTGTAAATGTTTTTTACGGCTTGATTTGCAGACGCATTGCCACAGATCCGGTCCATATCCATGCCCTTGTGGGCTGGCGATAAATAATTTTGCCTTAATAACTTTTAATTTTGTTTGCTGCAGGAACGTTTCCTCCAAAGATCCAGCCAGCTCAGTGAAAGAAAAACTGTTGTTCCACTACAGTAGTTTTATTGGATTGGCTTTATGTCCCTGTGTGTTGAAATGCCTTGGTGAATAGTGTAATGGGTGCAAACATCAGTGTTTTCCTAATTGAGTGATACTTGGGGACTGTTTCAATCATACAATTTTCAATTGCATGTAGAATTTAGCAATTATCCCTGATATTACAGCCATGATAAATGTTGCTACAAACACCAGTCTTCGGTTAAAATTAACTGTTTAAATCAATATAAAGTGGTCATACAAATGAAATTCTGCTCAAGCAGGAGGGAATGCTTCAATACACAAGCAATTAAACATATGTACAGTTAATTTATGATAAATGTTGAAATATTATGTCAATTTATCAACTAATGCACAGACTCTGCCAAATAAGATGTCACGGTTGCCATTTGGCCAACTTCAGTTCTAGATTTCTCAAAATATTGGGCCAAGTGTATCATTTCAAAATGTTTGCATATTTAAGTTGCACATTTCACATGCTAAGTTTGCAAGTACTGTGTTTGCAAAGTGATAATAAAATTTTTTTGTTTTAAACCTTGTAATCTTAGGGTGTCATATGCTTGCTTGCAGAACAGCTTTTTGACAAGAAAGCTAGATCTTGTGAAATAAAAAAAAAATTAAATAATAGTAGTGTGGTTAGGTAGTTATTTTAGAAATTTATAAAATCAGGTCAGAGGTTGAGATTTTCAGCTGATGCGATCACACTTGATATGTTACTTTGGGAAGGAAGGGCATTACAGCCACATTCATCAGTGCTGGGGATGCTTGGTGCTCCATCTGTGGCTGAAGATGGAGAATTCATCAAGTGTAATAAGAGTACATCCCTGTTGTGTAGCTTGTTAAACAGAGCATCTTGAGCCCATCATCACAAGGAGGAAAGTAAAAGAAACCCTGACGCTGCGTTTGGTGGTATCAGCTGCGCCTTCATTTTGGTCTCCACGGTGATGTCTCGTCGATACAGCTTTGTAACCTGATGTTTCTTCATCATTGCACGGGATCTGTTAATTCCTCCGAAATTCCAGCATTCACAGTGGCGTTGTTCCAATATCAGCACTGTGGTTCTGTGAGACTGAACCTTTTTATCACAGAAATTATTTTTCTTGTTTCTTTAAACTAAACATTGGAATATTTTTAAGGCTCATCTCATGCTGAAAGTTAGTTATCAAATATGGGTAAAAAATATGAAATAAATAGAACTTCTTTACTGCTTTAAATACATTTAAACAAGTTCCACAATTGCATCTTCTTTATGATAATAGTTTTCCTTATCATTTAAGCAGGACCATCTCTTTGCACTCTTTGAGTTTAGAACTGAGTACAGTCTGAAACTACCATGACACTCATTCATCCTGTTAAACTTGGTTGAAAGTTTCTTGGTGAGATTTGTACACACTATACATTAAAGTCAGAGCCACCTGGTAGTGAGTCTGTTGTTGCCCTTGGAGGAGGGGGGATACATGTGATAAAGGCAGGAACATGTGGGGAGCAGTTTTTAAGGAGTGACATATTGATGTCTAGGGCACGGGTGGCAACCTGCCATTGTATTAACTATCACATATGTAAACCATAAGACTATTTGCCAGGCGAGTGTCACTACCAGTTCTGTAGTCAGCTCACCCTCTCACGCCAACACCACAAGCAGTAAAACAAAAGTCTCTCCATTTTTATCACTATATGAAACACGTTTACACCTTCCATGAAGAGTCAGTTGGTGATCTTATCTTCACCACTCATCATCCACCGGAGGTTTTCCCTGATCCTGGCAGGCTCTTTGATGCAGGAGTTGGTATGATTTCTGGGAGAAGCTGCCTGGTTTATTGATGTCACATGTGTAAATATCAGAGTCATGTTCTAGGACACTGCGCAGGATAACTGGGCCCACCAGAAGGCTACTTGTAATGCATGCAATGTTTACTCACAGGGTATTGGCTAAGTGTTGTTGACCAGGCGGCCCTTCCCAAACCCCAGTTTGTTGATGGGTTACATGTGATAATGCTGTTTGTTAGGTTGAGATCACATGCATGTGTGCAGAAACACCTCTGTATCCTGTTTTGTTTAAATGAAGATATAAAAGAGAGGAGAGAGAGAGAGATCAAATCAAAGTTTACTCAGAAGTGTTTGTGTACACTTATTTACAGTACACATATACATTGTAAACTGGTTAGGATACTCAATAATCAAGAATACACAATAATCAATTATGAATATAATGCTTGAATATTTTAAGACACAGCACAACTTGACCAAGTATGTGATACAAACAAGTAGAGAGTGTTGAGACTTGTGGGAGATGTGAAAAGTGGTAGAGATCTCTCTCGACAAGTTGTGTATGTTTATACAGGAAACAGTCTCAAACCGTCAAGTATTTACTCAGGAAACAATAATTATCCGACCATGATTTTGCATATTCCCATCCAGACTGCCGGTGAACTGAAACCAGACCCTCTGTAAACCATATATTTGGTAACTGCTGCTTCTCTTATCTGTGTGCACAGGGTATCTCTGCTGTCAGAGTATAATGAATTATCCATGCAGGCTCAGGGTTTTATTATCAGCCCATCCTGCCCATGTTGAGCACCCCAGCAGGTAGATGCATCACCCCCTGTAGCATGTGTAAACAATGCTCTGACATCTCCTGACTTTAGTGTGTGTACACCAGACAGCTAGTCAGGCCAGGCAGTGTTGATTGTTTGTATATAAAACAGGATAAAACGACAGATTTTACGGAGCACTGCCTAGGTGAATGAGCTTTCTCAGCTTCAATGCAGTAGCTACTTCGAGCACTGAGCTTTCTTGTGTCTTCACTTAAAACTTGGGTTTCATTAACCTGTATATCTTGTGTATTTTTGTTTACTATTTGCTGTTACAGGGTCATGGGTTATTTAAAGAGGCTTATTCGCCAACTTTGCAGATCTGGCCTATTGATACTTGTAGGCATATCATGCATGTCTGTTGCACTGTATGTCAAACAGCATTAAGTACCATGTATTTCCTTATTAGGTTGTTAAAAGTATGAAATACAGCTAGCATGTGGGAATAGTCCATTTAAGATATACTGAATAATTCATTTAACTGCACATATATGTATGTAATTGGCTTACTTTGAAATAGTGATGATCTGTATCTATTGAATAAAATGTTATTTCATTGTCTGGCAGTGCATGTACAGATGATAATTGCAACAGGCCAGCAATCCACATGGCCAACACGTCTGTACACAACAGACAGTGTGCCAGCATTTCATATTCAAATGAACATCACTGCCCATGGGGCCACTTGTTACCATCTCTTCTGGTTTGATGGCCGCCCTGGCAGGTAGGTCGGTATAAATCAAAATAGGAAAGAACCACGGCAGTGTGCCTGGAATGTGTTAGCTGCTTACAGCCGCTAACAGACTTCCTGAGCTGCTGCTTTCTGTTGCTGCAGCCCCCAGTCATCACTGTAGCAGTGACCTCCAGATACATATCTGTGTTAGGTCTATGGTTTTAGTAGGGCTCCACCAGCCCTGTGTGACACATGTCAGTGATGGGACGTTTTTACAGGCGCTGTAAGTCCTGTCTCAGCTGCATGTGTTTATGTACAGGATACTATTAGATAAACATTAGGCCCCCCTGTGTGCACGTCCCCACAACCGAAGATATCAACAGTGTCAGTGATAACAGTCTTTGTTACTAACTGTGATCAGCTACTATCATATCTCATACCCTGAACACAAATTATTTATGTACAGGGAAGGTAAAGCAAATTTATATCAACCAATGAAAAGCATGGAGAAAATCATGCTGAATCATGTTCTGTTTAATAACTCAAGTTAATTACATTTCCATGCAGTGTTACACAAATAACCGTCAGAATTTGAGAGATAGGACTTGGAGTAACTATCCTATACAGAGCTACCAGCCTGTAAAAAAAATTTAACCCATGTTGACCCCTGTTGTACATTTATAATACACACCTGCTTACACAGGCAGTGACCTGCAATCTGGTCTTCAAGCAGTTGCTCTTGATGAGAGAGCTTATCATGTGAACTTGGATCATTGATAAGCAAACCTTATATCCTTAGTGACAGACAACCTCTCCATTAAATGTTAATTGAAATTAGGAAATTAACCTTTGCTCTCATTTTAGTGGCTGGAAAACCTTACATCTGCCACCACCATATCTTCCAGTTGTTCTGAGGATATTTTAATGTTTTAATTTTAATGATGATGTTAATACACAGGAGAACCTCTCATTATAGGCACCTCCCTGTAATAGACACCTGTATATTACAGAAACTCAGGTATTCCTGTGAAGAGTGGATTTAAAGGTCTGGAACCTCTATAATACAGGGACCTCTCTGTGATTGATCCCAAGTCCTACCAGTATCCATAATCACAAGTGTCTATAATGCAGAGGTTCCAGTATATAAAACCTACTATAGTATGCACCCAGGCAGGTACCCACATGTATTAATACTGTTTGTTATATACAGCTTCACTAGTTCAGTGTGTTGTAATGCTATCAGCGAGCCTTTATCTTATCAGTCAGGGTTTCTTTATTGCTTTGATAAGAAACCAAGAGATGCCCACTGGGAGCTCAGCAATGTTTATGGCCTGTTTGGAGGAGGGGGAGGGGTTAGGTGTACTCCGATCTGTGCAGCTTGAACTGAACATGATCAGGCAGTGTTAAAATTGAACTTTTATCTATCACTTACTTAGGACTTAAGTCATAATGAAATATTCATATATACAAATGTACTACTAAAGTGCAGTTAGGCTTCATTTTTTAAGTTAATTTTAATTAGAAACATCCATAGTACTGCAATATTGATTTATGTTGCTGAATAAATCCTGGATGTTGGAAGTTAAAATGTATGTAAATTCCAAAATCTGACTGAAATTAAGGTACGTTTAGGAAAGTAACCCAGATTAATTCCAAATGAAATATTTAAACATTTTCCCCAATATTTTAACCCTGTTATGTTCATATCAGTTGTCATGTTTAGGACATTGTCATATTTTAAAGACACATCACCAAGTCAGTCATAGCATATTATAAACCTCCTTTGTGTTTGTGAGTATTGACATGCCTATGTACACTATGGGCCATGTTTTGCATTAAGATGTAACACCAGCGAGTCATGGCGTAACCTTCATCATAAGCCCATACACTGCTATTTTAAGCACTTTTTACCAGAGATCTGCTTGATTTGTGATACTGTAAAATGAAAATGATAGCCTTGCTCTCATGAGCCAGGCTACTCTAAATGCTGCCATAATGGGTCTACGATGAATAATTAACTATTACTGGGGGCCTTTTTGGGTGCCATGTATTTGATAGTTTAATAAATGCAGACTATGCCGTAAAGAGAAATCTAACATAAAGCCCAGACTGGTCCTACAACACTGCATTGCTTTATTCGGAGCCATGAACAGAGGTATGAGAGGCTCTATTGATATATGTTATGAATATTATATGTGAATCAATCCAGAGGTGTGCTCCCAAAGTCAGTAAGGGCAGTTGGATTCTTTTCTCAACATGGGTGGCCTTATTAAGCTGTGGATTTCTTTTCATTCATGTAATAATTATAAGCACAATGATTAACAATTAGTATGTATTTAAATTTCAGTTACAAGCTAGATTTATTTGCAAGACATGATTTAAAAACTCAGTAATTTACTTTTTGAATTTATGAAGCCCATGCTGCACTCATATATATTGAGTAATAAGTGAAAGGCCACTGGTTTTGCATGCTTTATTCAAATCTTATCACACTCTGATATGTATACTCCAGGATACCTCTTGTGTAGCCCAGTTTTTCACGTAAACTTCTCATCGGCATTGTCATGAGATTCTATGGTTGCACTAGGTTAAAAAATTCATTTGTAAATTTAAATGTGGGATGTGAAAATTGCTGTTAGTCTACATGTATGATTGTTGATTTGTTAAGTGTTTGGGTGATGTGTATTTGGATAGTTTTTTCCCCAGGTTTTAGTCGTTCAAACTGATATTACTTTGTTACTTGCATGCTGTTCATTCGTTTTCCAATTTACTCTGTTCTGGATTGATGTTTGTGACATTCAGCACAGCTGGATGATGAGATGGGGAACTGAAAGGTCGTATGAAGCGGAATACTCACTCTCTCGATTGTCTGCTTCGTAAAAACTCAGATGGTAACGGGATTCCCGTGCTGCGTTATTTAATCTCGTTACGACTCTACACAGCTGAGGTTCTGCAATCACTAAGAGCGAGGCTTCCTCAGGTCAAAGGTCAACCCATCCGTAGTGACATGTTGCGTGAATTGCAACATGGCTGTTTAGATATGGAAAGTCTTGTTTAAAAAATATAATTGTCTGACTAGAATTCATCTGCTTGATCATCAGCCACTGATATGGTCATGTGAATGTGAGAACAGTTTGCTTATTTTATAAGTGACAATATCAGAGTGATACGATTCCATCATGGAGCAGACATTGCTTCACATGTGCCTTGCACATACATATGTCAGCAGCTCTCACATAAATTATTTTAATGGGTAGGTCCATGGCCTGTTTGTGGCAATATCTATCAAATGAGGATGAAAGTAGCTGTATGATTTGATAAGAATGACTTATTAACTGTCAGGATTTAAGGTGTTCTATGTTCAGAGCAAACAACAATGCAAAGGTGATAACTTAAAGTCGTCAGTGTGAATCTCAGAGCCTGTCCAGATTTTGCCTTTGAGCTTTTGGTGGGGATTGAACCCTGCACCTTCAGCTTTGAAATCCAGCGCTTTAAGAACAAATCAACATTGTATCCCTTACTCTGCATAAAGTTGTTACAACTGAGTATACATAAGCAGGTGAAACATCTGATCAGAATATATAGTGTGTGTCTTTTTAGTCATATTCTCATGACAAATGTAAGGTATCAAGACTGTTTGTATACTATTTTCTTTCTGAATCGGAATGATTGGTATCTATGTGTCATTTTCAAAGATGGACTGAAATGGTCACTTGATCTGCCACAAAGATGTCAGTGACTCTTAATTAATGAATAATACAGTAAAGTCTCATCCAATGACCACCTCAGTTTGGCGACCACCTCAAAATAACGACGACATTTTTACAGTCCCAATTCTTAATTTCTCTTTATATCACACCTCACATAGAAGACCACCTTGAAAATGCGACCCCTTTATTTGAGGTCTGGTTTTTGGTTGTAATTTCGAGGTTTTCGTTTATATTATATCAGTTCAGCTATACAGTCATGTTTGTGATCAGTTTTATTCAGTAATGAATTGTTAATGCCGTGATGTTAATGGTAAAAAAAATGTGGTCATGTTGTACTGCTTTATTTCTTACATTTTTTGTCCAAGTGGCTGAGCTGTTTTGCTTTGATGTTTCAGATGTTTGATGGGCCAGGGATTTGTCCGGATTGGGAAGTGGTTTGTGCAGCCATTTGAGTGTGGTGTCATCCCTAAGGATAAAAGGTAAGCCATGTGATCTGTAAAATCCAGAGAACCATACCAGCATTCTTCAACAGGTTACAACAGAACTTGAGTTTAGTTTTTCTCAAAAATAATAAATGAACTGAAAATAACCTTGTTTTACTTACAAATATATGATGATTTATTTAGGATGTCAACTCCAGAATGAATAACCCACCTTCCTATCTCAACTTGCTGAATTAACAAATTTAGTGCATGAGTACATGAAATTAGGACAGTAAAATCAGTCCTTGGCTGTCATAATTCAACATTTTATAACTGGTCTGGCACATGGTTTCAATTTGAGTAAAATTATTAAATAATTAAAAAAAAACTGATTTTTAGATGATTGAACAGAGTTCCTTTCCTAGAATACATCCTTTTCATCAGTTGATCAATAAATAAATTAGAAAATTTAAAGGACTGCATTTAAGGACTAAAGATTATTTGGCAGTTATTGAACATAAGGCCAGTGCTCGTTTATCTGGTAATGTATGTCCCATCTTTGCACAGAGGAATGTTGACATTTTCAGAATCTCAAATGACAAGAGGGTGAAAATGACATGTGGTAACTGACATTTTTTTTGAGAATTTTTATTTTTTCATTTCTTATATCCCAAAGAACAGCTCTGTTAGTGTTCTTGCGTATGCTCAGGCTTTTAACTTTTTTAGCTAGCCAAGCTGTAGTGTTAATATTAGAGTATTTTATTTCTCTTAAAAAAATTTAAGACGCTAACTTTTTAGGACGGGATTCAGTGAAGTGATGAAAAACAACGCTGCTGAAAAGATTGGCAGGTTACTACATGTCAGGGGTGTTCAGCAGTTGACATGTCTTTTGAACCAGGGAGGGAACATTTGAAAGATTACCTGGCTTGTTGTGGGGATCTCATCAGCGTGGCCTCCATGTGCATCATGTGTTGGTGTTCCCTAAAAATACAAAGAAATTTACTCCGGTTGCTGTACGCTTTTTTAGTTTTTTAAGTTAACAGCAGTTTAATTTTATGGATCTGATGTTGTTAGGGCTCTGAAGGGATCTTCAGTCTATGTTATTCTTTCATGACCTATAGTTGAGGCCTTTTATACAAGACACCATCAGAATTCTTTTTCAGAGAAATTAGATATCAAAATAAGGAGCACTGCCCCAGGTATTGATTAATTGGTGTGGTGTAACAGCTGTCAGGGCTAAGGAGACCCAGTGCCTGCAACAAAAATTGCCTCAGCAGTACATAAAAACTGTATGGTGTTGCTAATGTTAATGTCTGTCATATGACAGCATTACACTTGTGGAAAAGGTCAGATATTAAGGGTTAATGTTAGTTGTAATTTAAGCCTACAGATGGGACCCTGGCTCAACAGTCTCCAGTAATGCAAAAAGGTTTTCTGCAGATTTGTATACCCCCTGGAAATTTCTTAATGCCCCAGTATTGGAATTTACATTTCTGCACTTATAGACTTTTTAAAAACATGACCAATCTCTGTTTGTAATAAACTTAGGGATTAATGTACATGGATTTAATTTTGGACACATCGGAAGTTATACACTCTTTTACCAGGTTTGAATGATCATTGACACCCTTACCAAGGGAGGTTTTGATTTGAGTAGCAGTTGAAGGCAAAACCTTTACCTCATATAAATCCTTTAAATTTTTAAGTAGAATGCATCATTGGTCAAAACATTAATAGACCTCCAGCCCTGATGCTTGTTATTTCACGTTTAGGCTTTACCTCTCTTCCCTGATGATGATTTCTGTGTGTGCATTGTTCACTTTTTGTACCCTTCTGTAAAAGAACAATCGGATTAAATTGATGAAAACATCTTGAAAATATTTGTTGTCTGTGTGTTCCATGTGTATCTTTTGAGTGTTGTCATTGCATGTATTATAAGATACAAAGTTGGAGAACGTTTAAAACTTGTGTTGATATTTTGTTATTACTATGTCGTGAAGTATAAACCTTTGCAAGACACCAGCCCCTCATATATTGAAATGCTAGAATTTGCTGCACTGTTGACATTGTTATTTCTGTGGTACTTCTTGTCCTGGTATTAAGTGTGTTTCATTTGCATGTATATGTGTGAAAATCACTCATATGATTTTGTAACTGAGGTGTTTCCATGTGTCCACCAGTGTATGTGTGTTTATATGTAAATATCACCTCAGGAGCCATTTTCCCGCATGCATAGGGTATGCGTGCACACAGGATTTCGAGGCAAAATGACATCACTTCATCATCTTATTGTGCGAGGCCTGCTCGATCCACTGTACAAATATATTAGTCTGCCAATTCACTCATATACACACCAATGGACACACCCCTATTTTTTCATGCACATACACATATATGCGCACATGGAAACACACCTTCAGTTGTGTAAATGAAATACTGTAAAGCCGAAGGTTGGTATCCATAAATAGCATCTTGAACACATTAAAAACCCAATGCTTGCCAAAGAAGAAGCTATTTCTGCATCTCTGTTTCCGTGGTACCATGTCACTGTGTGGAGTCTGGTAATCCCTGTCTCTGGATGGATGGCTGTGAGCTGGCAGCATGATAAATTGTCGTTATTTTACAGGTTTCATTATTCTGTTGGGCTTGGAAAACGTTAGTTAGGAAACTGATCCCATGCCGCGTATTTGTTCTAAGCTTAATCAACTGCCTCTGTTTATGGCAAGATGGTTTGGATAGATCCATCACAGAGCTGATCAGGATCTTTTAAAATCAGCCAGTGGGGATCTGTGGAATAACAGGTGACAAATGTCAAACCCAGCTTGCCATGTCAAGATATGATCAGCTTGGATAGAATGAGAGCACGAGGAATGATGAGTGGCTATATGTAGCTTCTTTTCCTTGTGCTGTAATTGCATTTATGAGGGTCAGATAGGTCAGACTCCTAGAAGTGATTCACTTGCATAAAGCACCAGAACATTACATCCTCACAAAATAAATATGATACTACATCTCATCTGTTAAGACTAGGTAAAATTTCTTTTATTGAACACCCAGTATTCCGACTGCTAACTCTTCTCCCACCAATATGTCTTCCAAATAAATGGTCCCATTTTAACTCTAAGGTGAGGCTTACTTTATTCTTAAAGGAACTTGCCAAAGAATGGGACCCTAACTTCATTTCCTTTATTTTTGTTGTTGTTTTGTATAGCCAAATCTCTTTTCCACAGGTTTGTCAATTACAAGTTTTCTGTGTTAAGGAGCTTCCATTCTGTATTTATGGAGAACATGTTACATACATGCGATGAATTATTTCAAAAGGTTTAATGATGGTGAATTTTATACATAACTGTTTCATAATCATATCTTTATCAAATGATTATCTTTGTTTAAATGCATGTATTTTTTACTTGACTTTGTTTCCACGTCTTTTTCCAGATGTGGTTTTTGAGTGTTGTTTTTTATGTGGTTTGGTATTTTCTACAAATTATATATCTATATGTGTCTTACTGTTGTTTTGAATGCTTTCAGCACCCACCTGTCAATTAGCTTCTCGTTTTTCCTCCATGGAGAGAGCCAGGTATGTGCCAGCATCGATGTTCGGCAGCATCCGCCGCTGTACCGGCTACAACAGCATCACCTAGCTCTGGCTGCCCAGTCATCGCCCGGGCTTCAAGGTAAAAATCAGTCACACCATAACAAAATACACAATACAAAACACTACTGTTGTATACAACACAGTCATTACCCGGACTGCAAAGTTAAAACCAGTCACCACCTAACAAAATACCAAGGACAAAACCCCATACTGTATTTAGTGTGTATACAGTCATGCATAGGCTGCAAAGTAAGGACCAGTCACACAGTAACCAAATACATAGGACATATAACTCTTTAACTTTATTTGTAGCACTTTTATCATTTAACAAAATAAATGTAGCATAGAATAATCCTTCACAGTTGTATAGTTTGGCATCCACAGCGAGTGAACTGTGACATCTGCTCCGAAAATAAAAGAAGAAAAAAATCAGGATCCTACAACCATTTTATGCTGACCTGTAATATTTTTTATCTCCTTTTTTAGTTTGAATGTAAACATTCGTTGAAGCAGGTGGTTAGACCTGGTAGAGGTTTCTCCTGTTCTAATTTCACTTTCACTCAGGCCATGTAGGCAAGGCACAAAAACTCTACTATCTCATGTTGGATGTGTTTATATCGTAATGTTAGTCACCACAGTCCCGCTTAGCCTGCCAGTATGTGATAACGTATTGAGCTAATTTAGCTCTTATGTACAAAGGTGTTTGCCTAACCGAACATGATAGGGCCGCAGTGAATAAGTCATGTGATTGTCAATACACATGAGGAGACAAATGACTGACAGTTCTGAATGTCAAGAAATGTGTGGTTACAGGGATAAGCTCCTTGTTATGGCATGGTTTAAACATTGTTTATTCTTGGCAGACCACTATGGGGCTACAATTACATACAAAACCCCTGCCAGAACTACAAGGGTGACTATGACGATGGCCTTGAAAAGTTTAGTCAAATAAACATTCCAACACAATCCTCTGGAGTACCTGTATTGATGTTCTTTTGATGCCACGTTCAAACAAGTAGTCATAGGAACCACACAGAGAAAAAAAGCTTGCGGATTGGTAAAGGATCAGTTACACGAAAAGCAGAATGGGAAGCGGAGATGGTTTATATCTTAAGTTAGGGTTCACAACTGGTGTGACTGCATGAATGCCATCCGCTTTCTTTTTGCAGCTACCATTTATATTTCTAATCTTTTTATAAGGCTTATCTGTTGCTCACGCTCTTATCAGTATCTTTATCTTAATAAAAAAAATGATAGGCTCATTTGAAGACTTGTTTTTGACACTCATGTTGTGTCATAATTTGTAAAAACTAGATGTTTGCATTCCTTGATTTGTAAATATTCTTTTATGTCTCCTTAAACTCCTGTACACATCCAGCCAAGATGTACATTTTCTATTGCGGCGTTTCATGGTATATAAATGTTCTCCTGATTCTTAGAAGATGTATAAATTTGTTTCCATCTAAAGGCAACTACTTGGAAAATTGGTTTGTTGTTACCATGTAATGTACAACTAGAAATATATGGTTAAGGAAATATGACTAGTATCAGAAATATGTATATGAAGAGTTTTTAATTAAGTTCCCCTGAATTTTTCTCCTTTTTTTCTGTTCCAAGGCCTCTGAATGGTTGTATGTGAGGTCATTTTGTCTGCCGTGTCGGTTTATTAATCATTTTATAATATCTCTGATGTCACTGTATACTGACACTGCTTTAATCACCCTTCATATGCCAGTCATCTGTTCCTTGTGAGCGACCTGCTGACAGGTAAAAGGAAAGTGCCTTTAATTATTCACAATTACTTGTTATTATGACGTCTTCAATGACGTAAATTGGCTCCGGCACTACGTATGATGCTAACCGGTTCCATAGCAGGCCAGTTGTGGGTAGGTTATTGAGCAGGATTCGTTTTATATTGAATCGACTACACAGGTGGAAGTGCTCTGGCTTTATAGTACATTAGGCGAAAGAGAATATGACATAAGACTGTTTTATGTGCCCCGGGCAGGTACTTGTACATAAATACCTTGTCTCGGCCACAGATCTAATGGTAATAAACAAGAAGACAGCATGCGTGGTATACAGCCGGCTGCGCAGTCCGATAAATTGACTGGCACATGTTGTCTGGTTACATATGGTAAGAGACTGATCAAGGAGACAGAAAAAAGTGGGGCTTGTCTGCAGAGAATAGAGCAGTATTAACTGAGGCACATCTCGTTAATGTCCCTGTGATAGGACAGTATCAGAGCATGATCCAACACTAAGTGACATCCAGGACTATAAACCGCTCTGAGGACTGCTCCGAGTGAATCCTCCAGAGGGCCCCAGGCAAGCGTATAGAAGCTTACCAGGAATGGCAGAGTTATCACAAAGCTCCGTAGGTTCATGGGCTTTCCAGTGAAGTCGGCCAAAGAGAGCCTTGGCAATACTAAACAGCTGGGATGGCTCCCACGTCACTTAAACTTCAGGCTTATCTGGAGAAATGATGATTTTTTACTTCTCATTTTCAGCCTCTGAGTACTATTACCAGGCTGGTTTTCTGCATTCCTGAAGATTTGTTTTATGTCATTGCGATCATACAACCACACCACTCTGCACAGCCCTTCTGGTTCTCAGCCAGCCCTGTCTTTGTTCTTTAATTAGTGGCACCTCCGATCACTTAACTGGGAGCCTCTGAGCTTGTTAATTAGTCTCTCAGCCTCAGGCTTGTCAGACAATTACATATCAGAAAACACCAGTGCATGCCCCTTACTGTATGTAACTTATAAGCAGTTGATTTTTAACAGTGGAGTGCACAAATAACTCTGTTGTATTGTATCAGCAGAGTTTGAAATAATCCACGACTTCAGGTCTGGTACACTTATATTTAGTGTGTACCTGTTATTTATAATTTAAAAGCTGTGTCGGTATGTCAGAGATTTTTCTTAAGTGATGTCTATCACTATTGATTATATTCATTTGATGGTTCCTTGCACCATTAAAATTGTATATTTATATTCATCCACTAGCATAAAAAAAAAAAAAATGTCTGATGAAGTGAAAGTGCGTGGTGTCAATGGGCAGACTTGTCAATTACTAACACCAGCATCATTTGCTTGTGAAATGTTTTCAATCAATTAATCATTTACATTCATCCAATGTGTAATACCAATTACTGGATTAATACAAAACCATGGTAGTCCTCAAATGTCTGTCATAAAATCCACAAAGTTCTTACATTCTGCAGTGTTTTAGTCACTAAATCAGAAGACCACTTTGCTGATATTTTCGGAATCAAATTGTAGGGTTGCCTTTTCATGATTTCAGTCATTTAAAGAAGGGGTTTCTTTGGTACTTAATTTGATTACCAAGCTCAATCAGTAAAATTGAAGGTAAAAAGACAAAGACAACTTTCAGTATCATTTCCAGTAAATTGTACGGCTGGACTTCTCTTTATGTCCTGTATTGTTCTCCAAAAGCAGCATTGACGCTGCTCTTTTTTATTAGCTTGACTGTGCACTACTTCGTGAATTCATGCTTCTGATCAGGTTAGGTCACCAGGGATGCCGTAAAATAAATTTTAAACCAACCACATTTTATGCATCAAAAGTGCATCCATATTGATTTGAAAGCTGCATTAGCATTATGTCCAATCTGATGGAGTTCATTAATTCTTAATGGAAAACATCCAACCAGGTACCCATTCAGATCATAATATCTGTCAGGTCAGGTTCAGTTTCCAGAAATCCCCCGATGTCCAATCCTGGCATACTGGTTAGGTTTATCCACCTTGTGAGTATATAGCTATGCAACACACTTGTTCTAAGCATAATCCAGGTAGAAACTGGTTTCCTCTTGTGAAATTTTACCCTCATCACTGTACTGTGCATAGTTATCCCGTTCTATCTGTCTGTCCGTCTGTCTGTCTGTCGAAAAAAATTTTTTTCATACGCATCCTGATATCTCATAAACTGTCACTTAGACCTTATACAGTTGTTGGATATACAGTATCTTTACACTGACCAGAATGATGTGAGAGTTGTCTTCAGTTTTATACCCGAGCAGTAATATAAGTTGTATGGATGATATGTTTATTCTAGAATTTTGTAACTCTCTTATAAGGCATAATGCAGTGTTACCATGGCATGTGAAATTATGCTCTTTACTCATTAGACAGTCGTCCTCGCATCAGTACATACGTAAAAAACTGGTTTCCTGTATTTCCAGCTTCATGCTGGTGGTTGTTAAGCATAATTGGCCTTCACAGTAACCTAAAGTGAGCCAACATGATCTATCATACATATAAGTATTTTTTGTGTCCTACAAAATCCCTATCCACAAACAGGGGAAATTTATAACTTTATAATGTTAATCAAAGAACGATTCATCCAAACATAATTTTTCTGACCTTTCATCATAAATTTAACCACAACTGAACTATAAAAATAATACTGTCTTTAATAGCATTGTCTTGCGCAAAGGATCAGCCCCCTTTATATGGACCTATAGTAAAATGTAATGTAGTCTTTCATGGCCCTTTGGCATATGAGAGAGTGAGAGGTTTGAATTGTTACACTGAATTGAGATTATAGTTAGTCCATGCATGTTTCAGTACTTTATTTTTAACCTCCCCACCACAGAGCTCATATTCATGTTGTGATGTTAACAAATAGCCTTCTAAGAAGAGCAGTGTGTGACGTCATACAGAGGATAATGACATGTTGCTGACCACTGTGTGGGGAATTTGTGACTGGGTTAACACAGTGATTGGTGTTTAACTGCTGCGATTTAACCATCACAACATGCAAATTTTTTTTTTTTTTTAAGGCACATTTTATCCCTTTAACAAGTTACGGGAAGCCTGGAGCTTTGGCAGCAGTGTCCTGGATGCAGACATGGCATCTGTCGCTGTTCGCTGGACTGCAGTTTTATGTTAATGTAATCCTCCTCAGTAATGGGTGTCTCATAAAATACTCACTCCCTTGTCCAGGTGAAAAAAGCCAGGTCACAAGTTTGCTGCCAATTACCAACGCTACACTCTTAGGTTTCTGTGGGGGTTGGATTGGTTCTATAATGACCCTGTTAATCTGAGTTTCCTGATTTTCCTGTTCTTTTTTAGTTTTGCTGTTATATTTAGGCTTTCCATGAAGCGTGGGTGTCCTTGTATTATATAAAGCTCCCTGATCTCATCGCTAAAAAAAAGGAAAAAACGGCGGTGAGAATTGAGAAGTACTTGTTATGTGACATCTTGGGACGTGAAATGTCACATGTTAAGATGATGGACTGTGAAATTGTACCTCCATCACTGTAGTTATACAAATAAATTAAGACTCAAATAGCATTATTGTTCTGTATGAGCAAGGTTTGCAAAATCTTCCTCAGGATAATTTTGCAAGGAAAGGCATAAAAATATCCAGATCCAAAATGTTTTATGGGACATAGTGTTCAGTTTTAACATCTGTCTGTCAGTTTTTCTTTTAAATATAAAATATGTAAAAATGTTATATGTATAAAATTTAATTAAAACAACTAGAAAATTGTTAGTCTTTGGAATAATAGACATTTAAAAGATATAAAGATTGTGTTCGAAGTTTCATTGCTAAGACAGACAATACTAAAATACAATTGAACCTTGGTTGCTTGACAAGGAGGGCTGCCACAAACCAAGTTTTTTCCAGGCCTCCCTTAGAAATCATGCATGTGACATGCATTTTGATGTGCGACATATTTATCAATCTCCAATCAGTGCCTTGTGAGCACTCCCCGTGTCAGCGTTAATATGATTCCTGAAGCAAGAGAACATGCACGACAATAACCTACATATAGTCTACAACGGCGGTGTTGTAGGAGCATGTGGCATTTTATATCTGACATTTGCTTTGTATTACTCTACATTTTACTGGGTGAGCACTACGGAAAGATACAAAATATATAAATAAAAATATAACTTAACAAATCTGTGCATGGAATGGCTTCCAGATTTAATCAGTTGTAAACTGTCACAGTATGGACTTGAGTATAAGTTCATTTTAATTAATGAAAACAGAGTTTAACACCCTGGACTTTGAAGTAAATTGCAGAATCATTTCCCCCCAAATAATCTTTGTTAATATTTTCCAATCTTCAGGAGGCTTGAATTATGTTACACTACATGCCAGTATTAAAATAAATATATTTAGATACATGGCCAAAAGACCATAAGAACATTGTATTCATTTGTTTGATATGTTCCCTGTATTAAAAACACTTAATAGCTACATGGAATTCCTGTCTGGGTTTGTAAAGTGTTTAGTTAAACGAAAAAAAAAACCTTGACATGACAGCTGTGGTATTTAGGTTTACTTTAAGCCTGCTATGATGTCAAGGTAAATTTACGTTATCTCTAATCTTACCTGCTTCATTTTGACATCAATCATCCACTAGATCAGTGGAAGTATTTGTGTGTAACTGAATGTATACAAACTGAACAGGAAATTTATCAAGTTTGACTGTTTATTGTGTGAACCAGTGTTAAAGCAAGCACAAAATGGTGGGTATCTGTATCAGGATTTCTGTAAGGCATCTGTGTATCAGTAGATTTCTGTTTGGAAATGTCTTACATGCTGTTGCTTTTAATTAAAAGAAGATGTATACAAAAATATGAAGTTTGTGATAGTATGTGTAATAACAAAGAGATCATTTCATCCAGGTACAGTTTTACCTTTAATGTACTTAGAGTGCTGATCCTGTCAAGAGATAAATGACTGTTGTCTAACCAGCCGGGGAGATGAGTGCTTTATGATGAAATATTGATGGCAAAGAGAACTTGCCAGTCAGTTTCAGAGAAAATATTTGTTTTGCACAGCTCTTCGTGGAAATCAACAAACGTCTGGTTTTTGCGATCGCCTGTTTTCCCCCATTATGGTCTGCAGCTGGTACTTCTTGGGTTTGCCGTTAATTAATTATGAGATCCAAATACAAAGCACAGCAATTTTAGTTTGACATTTCATGAGTTGAAGCCGTTTGCAGGCAGTGAAATGAGGTCAGGGGTCATATCGTGTGTGATGAGCACGACGCGTTATGGACTATTGTGCCAGGAACGCTCTCTTGCTGCTGCTACCTCAGCTGGACTGTTATTTCTTGGTTGCCATGGTTACCAGCTAGGTGGGCTGCCACCCAGACAAGGACAGGAGTATTTCAGCGCAGATTTTGTAAATGTCATAGGTCAAGACAGAGATGTGCAGTAGAGTTCACATAATTGGTATGGCATTGGTACAGTGTTCCTGTACAGCTAGGCTGTGGTTCCACTGATAGACACCTTGCTGATTAATAGCTGTACTTGGACATTTAATCTCCTAGAAGGCCTAAGGTTCCCTGTGGGACGAGCAATTGTGAACTCCCACATTCTGGCCTGGATCAGTTTTGATTAATAGGCTGAAATGGATCACAAGAAATGAGAAAATGTATTTGTTTTATCACTAAACTGCACAAAGGGTGGAAATTAAAAGCCAAAGTCCTAGTGTAATTTGATGGAGCTTTGTAACATGACCTTTAGAAATTTCAATAACTGGAAGGAAATGAAAGGAAATCCATTGAAAAATGTATTGTAGTTATGGTCTGTATATTCTGTTATTTACCGTTACCATAACCAAAGTAAATTATTGTCCATCTTACAAGGGCATGAGCTTGGTTATAATTCCCACTTAGATTCGTCACGCTTGCATGTTTGGAAAATGTGGTTGAACATGCAAAAATGTAATTATAGTAATATACACATTCTGTAATTAACCAGCAGTAAGACCATATGAACTTCTTCATGAATGTTGTAGTGTATTGTTTTATCGGTGTTCTTTTGCTGTCATTGTAGTGGTGCTGGGCCCTTACGGATTGGCAGGTACCCTGACCGGTCAGCAGTACAAGGAGACTGATAACCAGACACAAAAATTACTGGAAGAATGGCGTCAGTTTTACGTCTTACGTGATGGGCCATGTGACGTCTCAGGACTGCCACCTGCCGTGGAGGTGATTGTTGGTGAGTGTTAACTTTTTTAGTTTATCCATAATTTATATGTTCCTTACTGTAAGTACAGGTGTAAGAAGCCTATACTGTATACTTGTAGAACATCTATCTTTCAGGTATTTCTTTTTATTTATCAGGTATGGTGCTCAAATAATTATGTAGGATGCTAATATTTTCATGAACTCACAAGTTCCTTTAAACAGGTATTACTGGAACTTGGTGTTTTTTTGTTTTTTTTTTAAATATGATCATTTCAGAACCATGGAAAACCAGATCATTGCACACACTTTCCCCTTGATTCTATGCCATTCTAGAATAAGATCCAATTCGCAGGAAGTTATTTCCTTGCATATCTGTTTACCTCCAGTCACTTGTGACGCTCATATTCTGACATGTGAGGTTAGTGTTACATCTTTTAGTGGATTTAGATAAAGGTCCTGTAGGACCATACCATTGAAAATGTTGACACCAAATTAACTTAAATTTTATAAAAGCTTTATCATCTTGAAATGTTGAGACTTGTGTTTTCTCTGGTGAACTTGTGGCAAAATCCATGCATATTTAATGAGGTCAGAGGTTAAAAGATTGATGACAGGTGTATTATGCAACATTTTAAGTACTCTTTATTCTGAATATTCTGAATATGAAAAAAATGATCATCAAGAAAACATTGAATGGCTTAGGTTCCTTTAGTTTTACTTTGAAACATTGCTTATAACAGAGTGAATGAAATATATGAAATTTAAATTGTAAAACATAATATTATCTCAATTACATGTAGGATTCCACTTTCTCTGGTCAATAAAGAAACTCCTTCAGAACATCTTTAAAGGGAAGTATGTTCAGCAAAGTGGAAACTAGTCTGTACTTGAGATTGAAATGTCAGGTATAATGTAAAGAATAGTGAGAGAAACGGAAAATGACGTCACATGCATGCCATCCTGCTATTTTTGATTAATCAATCAGCATACTTAATGAATTATTCATGATGCAATATGTTAATTGCATGGTGCATTGGTCTGTAGGAATATTAAACAAGCTTGAAACCTGGGCCATGGCTGGGTGTTTGATTGTGTGTTTCTACTCCTGCTGGTGAATGCTTAATGTCATATCATTAATTACAAAACATTTTACATATCAAAAGATAATTTGCATAATTATTTCTTTAGTGTTTTCTTCAGGGAAAGATGAATTAATGATAACATTGCACACATTCACAATGAGAGATAAAAATGAAAATTGCATGTCTATCATTCACCATGAAGATGATTATATACTGATAACTCTAGCCAGGGGCAGAGAATGTTTTCTAAAGGTATCACTATACACTAAA
This sequence comes from Sipunculus nudus, assembly GCA_026874595.1. Classification (NCBI taxonomy): domain Eukaryota; kingdom Metazoa; phylum Annelida; class Sipuncula; order Golfingiida; family Sipunculidae; genus Sipunculus; species Sipunculus nudus. The sequence goes on along the minus strand of CM049312.1, from coordinate 17,532,816 downwards.
CTTGTCCATCAGTAGAACAGACCTATAAATATAAAGTTTGTGACCAAAGGGGAGCATTGACATAAAGCCATGTGTTAGCATTCACACAAAACTGTCCTCTGGTGTGGTCTCACAGAAATCCATCAGTGAAATAAAAGTGTTGTTACTGTTCATATAAAAATAGTAAAAGAGATTCAGTTCTGCCCTGAAATGAAAAGTGATTTATTTTGATTTCCCAGAACAGCTGTCATAATTTTTCATCTTTACAAACAAAAGTAATTTAATCTTATGTTGGAATATAATATATCTCGAGCCTGACTGTAACATACATTGGGTTTTCGTGGAGTCAAAGCCTTTCTTTGGGCCCTATTTTTGTCCCTCCCTCCTCCCTGAACATTTTGTGTCTTTTAAGTAAAATTCCCCCCTTCACTTATTAAACAGTACAGAAACAATTCCTGCTTTAAGCATAAAAGGCTCCAGGTCTTCAAAGACCAAATGATTTTTGTTTGCTCGCAGCTTATAACTACCGTTAGAATGACTTTGCATCATAAGCCTTCAGGCAACAAAGACTTTAGAGGAAACACTTCATCCAGTGATAATTCAAATCATACCTTGAATTTATTAGTTGAAATTTTTAGCTCAGCTGACTATAAGTCATCTGAGCTATAGTCGTGGTCCATTGTCCGTCCGTCTGTCCGTCCGTCCGTCCATCCGTAGATGTGGCACGTTTTGAAACCGTAAGACTTAGGAATCCAAAATTCAGCAAAATGTTAGATGTCCCCAAGATCTCCTACCAAGCCGAAAACTGGGTCTTTGCATCTTCGTTCCTTTGAGAAATTAAGGAAAAACCTCAAATTTTTATTAAAAACCTATTTTCACTCTTCAGGACTGCCTAATATCAAAACCACTCATCTGTTTTTCCTCATATTTACCATAAATATTTTTCTATATAGTTCCTATGTACATGCCAGAAATTAAGTCTGTTAAGTATAAATTCTTTAAGTTATGGGCCTGAACATAATAGACTTTGTAAAAAATCAGGAAAAATATTTACTCACTTAACATGAAAAATTTTGAAACTAGAGTCTATTTTCCCAAGTTTATAACTATGTTTAATTAAGATTAAATTGTTTACCCAAAATTAGATCTGAATTTTGTAAATTTTTTAAGTTATTAGCATAAAAATAAAATCAGTACCTTAAATTTAGCCCAACTTTGACCATGGCACGTTTTTCTCCTGTATGTACCATTGATTTAATTTTCACAGCATGTAAACATAAATATTTAATTTGTTTAAATCTGAAATTTGATTTGTTACAGTCACTGGGGGAGACCCCCTGCTGGGACAGGTGTACAGTTATTCTAATATCACCACCCCAATCCCCCCCCCCCCCCCCCGGCAAACCCAACCCACTAAGTGTAATGCAGTAATTGTTATTGTTTTCACTGTATTTCCTTAATTGTAATGCTGTTTCCACTCCAATATACAAAAACTTTCCTTAAAAAAGTAATTCAAGTGTAATCCAGAAGATGACATGTTGTGTTAATGTAGCATTTTTAAAGAAATTAATTTTCTTTTAAATGATTTTAAACAGATATAATTGAACCCATCAGTATGCTTAAATTTATAAAATATGAAGCACATTATGGATAAATAAAGACACATTTGAAAATTGTGAAATCTAAATCAAGTATTATTTTTAGATATTTATTGTTTTGCAGATTTAAAAGATATATTTTTGTGGTAAAAAATAAATAAACATTTGTATGCATGGTGTGGTGTTATATGACAAGATTGAGATTTATGATGATGCAATTGAGAATTATGAATCAACTTTAATATTCAGATGTATCTGTTTTATTGGAAATGTATAGAAATATAAACTTAAATTTTAAAAAAAATTGATGTGATAAAAAAATTAGGATTTAATACAAACATTTGTTCATTATTTTCCTGCCACAGCAGAATTTGAGATCAGGCTTTGTTTGCCCTGTTTTATGTTGTTAATTAGTTATATTTCATCTGTATACATTTCATAAAAAAATACATATATAATTAATAATATATATTATACAAAAAAATAGATTCAATTAAACAAATTTGTAAACTACTGAAATGTCAACAGTTAATCAAAAAGCCAACTGATGATCATGGTAATAGTACAGATCATTTGTTCACAAACTGCTCACATGCTTCAGTTTCAACATTAGGAAACACATGGTCAGGTCACAAAATATTATTTGCAACAATTTCTTGCTCATCAATACAAACCAATCATATAAACCAACCATGGCCTTTATTACCTCTTCCTCTTACACTTGATCTCCATTTGATATTATTTTAGATTTTTACCTTCAAGGTCAACTTCAGCTGAGCACAGTGACCCATAGGTCCCTTGTTTTTAATTAGAGAAGAAATGCAAAGGGCAACTTTTCCATATGAGGAATAGTACTACTCTTTGGGCAGGTTCCATATATCCATTAGTGTGGAGCCATGTATTAATTCATGCATAAAGACCTTATTTATGATGAAGTAAGCTCTCTCAGGCTTGAGAATGACCATATTTTCCTGTGTATGATAAATGCCAGATGGATAAATTAATAATGTTACAGGCAGTCACCCGGTTATAATTAATCTGCGATGCACGCCAGGGGTTTGTTGATTGACACTTGTTACCTGACTGCGAGACTGATGAAAGAGAATCTCAATGTGACACAGGAGCTGACTTTTTATGGTCATTACTCTGATTACAAGAGGATCTCCATGGTTTTGTGAATGTGTATGGATAACGGAAGTGTGTATGGGGAAATTAAGTTACTGAGAACCCTACAATGTCATGGTCACAATTTTTTAGCTTTCGGGTAGTGTGTAATTTCTTTGATTGTGCATTTAAAAGTCACTGTTAATTAGAACAGTTATGCACATGAGTGAATACATTTATTCTAAATAGGGACAGCTGATATGTGTGACACATGTAGTAAAACTGGTTGACTACACAGACCCATCATTTCAGACATAGTTGTTTAGTTTAAATGTGCAGTGAACATGTATTGTGTATTTGATTATCACTTTATAATAGGATGCTTTAGTAAGCCTCGAATCGAGCTGCCGTGACTCGCTGTTGTTTTCATTCAGCATTTCAGTGAACCCAGTGTGGACCTCATAATTTAATTATGAGAGTCCCAGTAATATAGGTGCTTCACTTGCACACTGCCATGAAACTATAAAACACTTTGACCTTGCCTGTTACTTCTCCATTTTAGTCATGTATTACATGGGATACTGAAGGTTATTTTGCACTAGTGTGGTTTGGGATACTGAATGGGTCTGTTTTTGCACTGGTGTGGTTCTTATTTTCTTTAGCCTCTTATGCAAAACCTGCAACCATTTTTTCACGTCTGTCTTTCTGCCATGGGATAAAATCACTCATATCTTAGTAGTGGTTTGACTTATCCACCAAAAATTTTGCAGGTTTATACATCTTGGATAGCTTTCTTGATTTTATGACAGGTGGCGCCACCTACATTCACATTTACGCTGCATACCTCCAAGCTCATATCTCAGGAACCGTTTGGCCGATTGGCCCAAATTTTGATCTCACATAGCTCTTTATCATACGCAAAACTGGTGGCGCCACCTGCAACCATTTTTGCACAGCCTCTGTCTGTTTTTCTGCCGTGGGATAAAATCACTCATATCTCGACAGTGGTTTGACTTTTTGCATATGTATACAACTTGGAAAGCTTTCTGGATTTTGTGGTAGGTGGCACAATCTACATACACATTTCGGCTGCAGACATCCATGCTAATATGCAACACACCTCACTCTATTTCCCCTTGTTACTCAATCCATGCCTCACTTCACCCGTCCCACTCTGATTTCGGCGGGTACACGTAGTTGCTTGTCAACTACCTGTATTCTAGTTTTTAGCTCAGCTGACTATAAGTCATCTGAGCTATAGTCGTGGTCCATTGTCCGTCGTCCGTCCGTCCGTCCGTCCGTTCGTCCGTCCGTAGATGTGGCACGTTTTGAAACCGTAAGACCTAGGAATCCAAAATTCAGCATAATGTTAGATGTCCCCAAGATCTCCTACCAAGCCGAAAACTTGGTCTTTGCGACTTCGTTCCTTTGAAAAATTAAGGAAAAACCTCAATTTTTTATTAAAATCCTATTTTCACACTTCAGAACTGCCTAATATCAGAACCACTCATCTTTTTTTCCTCATATTTACCATAAATATTCTTCTATATAGTTCCTATGTACATGCCAGAAATTAAGTCTGTTAAGTATAAATTCTTTAAGTTATGGGCCCAAACATAATGGACTTTGTAAAAAATCAGGAAAAATATTTACTCACTTAACATGAAAAATTTTGAAACTAGAGTCTATTTTCCCAAGTATATAACTATGTTTAATTAAGATTTAATTGTTTACCCAAAATTAGATCTGAATTTTGTAAATTTTTTAAGTAATTAGCATAAAAATAAAATCAGTACCTTAAATTTTGCCCAACTTTGACCATGGCACGTTTTTTTCCTGTAAGTACCATTGATTTAATTTTCACACCATGTAAACATAAATATTTAATTTGTTTAAATCTGAAATTTGGAAGTAAAAGCTTGAAAATTAAGCTAGTTATTGATTTTTTTCTTGAGGCTCTATTGTAGTCATTTGCTTTGATTACAGATTACAGATGCAGGGTCCCACTCCAGGTCACTGGAAGTCAGCTATGCCAGGTTTCTGATTTGTTACAGTCACTGGGGGAGATCCCCTGCTGTGACAGGTGTACAGTTATTCTCATATCACCACCCCAATCATCCCCCCCCCCCCCACCCCGCAAACCCAACCCACCAAGTGTTATGCAGTATTGTTATTGTTTTCACTGTATCTCCTTAATTGTAATGCTGTTTCCACTCTGATATGCAAAAACTTTCCTTGAAAAAGTAATTCAAGGTGTAATCCAGAAGATGCAATGTTGTGTAATGTAGCATTTTTAAAGAAATCATTTTTCTTTTAAATGATTTTACCAGTCATAATGGAATCCATCAGTATGCTTAAATTATGATAAAATATGAAGCACATTATTGATAAATAAAGACACAATTAAAAACTGTGAAATTTAAATCAAGTATTTTTTTTAGATATTTATTGTTTTGCAGATTTAAAAGATAATTTTTGTGGTAAAAAATAAATAAACATTTGTATGCATGATGTGGTGTTATCTGACAAGATTGAGATTTATGATGATGCAATTGAGAATTATGAATCAACTTTTATATTCAGATATATATGTTATATTGAAAATTTATAGAAATATAAACTTAAATTTTAAAAAAAATTGATGTGATAAAAAAATGAGGATTTATTACAAACATTTGTTCATTATTATCCTGCATCAGCAGAATTTATGATCAGGCTTTGTTTGCCATTTTTTATGTTGTTAATTAGTTATATTTCAACTGTATACATTTCATAAAAAAACATATTTAATAATATATATTATACAAAAAAAAGATTCGATTGAACAAATGTGTAAACTACTGAAATGTCAACAGTTAATCGAAAAGCCAACTAATGATCATGGTAATTGTACAGATCATTTGTTCACAAACTGCTCACATGCTTCAGTTTCAACATTAGGAAACACATGATCAGGTCACAAAATATTATTTGCAACAATTTCTTGCTCATCAATACAAACCAATCATATAAACCAACCATGGCCTTTATTACCTCTTCCTCTTACACGTATCTCCATTTTATATTATTTTAGATTTTTACCTTCAAGGTTAACGTCAGCTGAGCACAGTGACCCATAGGTCCCTTGTTTTTAGTCGTCCTGCTTGTGATCATGCATCCATTAAAAACACATCTTTTACCACAACAAGATTGAGCTTTAAGTTGGGGATCCTGAAATTCCTCAGTATCTGTAGAAATATAACTGAGAAGAAATAATCAGTGGAAGTCATGGTTATCATAGGTGTGACATTATTACTTGTGGGTTATTGTAGCAGTGTGACATTTGTAAGCTCTGCTCCGCTACCTGCTCAGCTGCTGTGATCATATTCCTCAGCTGACAGCATGACAAGTTGTCCATCAATTGCTCACAGCTTGAAGCTTTGTATAACCTGAGACAAGTTTAGTATTAAACTGATTGTGAAATCCTTTTTGGAAATCCTCATGAGTTCACTTTTCACTTCATTTGCTGCTGCATTTATGATCACCCGAAATATGAAATTAAGTCAAATTGACCTCATTGTTAGTGTTTAGCATGCTTCTGATCTCTATGGAAATTGGATTTGACATCAGGTTGACCTAAATATTAGTATGATTATCCCTCTGAAAAATCATTTGGAGCATATTACTTCTTTTTATTGTTTTTTAGCTCAGCTGACTTAGTCAACTGAGGTAAGGAATGGTGCTTTGTCCATCGGCTGTCCGGCCGTCCATTAGCAGGGCACAATAATGAAGTCATGTTGAACTTATTATTAATTGGAACTTAAAATGAGGTCATGTCAACTTAATTGTTTTCCTGTTTTGCAGCTGGGGTGCGAATGAGGTATCCCACGTGCTTTGTTCTGGTCAGCCCTGACGAGGATCATGACAGACCCATCGCCGGGGCACCCCCAGGGTCAGCAGCAGCTATGGTACCCCCACCCCCTCCTCCTCCCCCACCCAGGCCAGTCAATATTGGGGCACTGGGGGCACTGACCCCGCCCACATCACCGTGCGACGGGGCCATGATGAGAGAACATGGGATGGCGAAGATGGGCATGCCGCAACAAAATGACCGGGAAGCCGGTCGCGGGCCGTCATACTCTGCAGAACATCTACTTGGCCACCGCATCATCGAGAAAATATGGCAAGATTCGTGCATTAGTTGCTCAGGTTCACACAGGTGAGTGTCTTGAATTGTTTGGAGTATTTGTAAATGTTTGATACAAGATTTGTACATCTTTAAAATTCATTGAGCAGTAATGAAATGTGAAGTCTCAAGGTGAATTAAGTCTTGATATAAAAAAATTCTCAGGAGAAATCACATTATTTATCCTCCATTATGAAAAATGTTTGATAAATATTTTTATATAATGCTAGAACAAGAAAATTTATCTTATTTGCATATTGACTAATGTCAGTCTAATATCTTTATTAGTCCTTATAAGTTCATAAAAAAGTACAACTGTTCTCATCTTCACAAAAGGAGCCTATACAAGTTAGTTAACTGTGATATATTTATACGGTGATGTAGATGAATACTATGTCTTCCACTTATTTAACAGGCATCAGACTTCAGACGGGGATGAAGCAGCGTACCTGGGCACCTGGGATTTCACAGATCCAACAACAAGGCATAATTGTCATTGCCCAAAGTAAGTATTAATTGGTTATGTATTAAATTGAGCATAAGCTGTTGCCATGTTTGCTTTTGTATTATCTTCAGGCATGCCCAACTTCTGAGCCTTTCAAGACTGTTGCTTAGCAACCTGCCAAGTGTGGAACAAAAATCTTTACTTTGTGATCATTGGTTACTTGGTAAAAGTCTCGCTGCACGGCAGTGTTATCGGAGACTGCATTATGGGCTTATATTTCCCAGAACAATTAAGGGCCAGTTAACTATTCATTCAGCATAAAAGAATTTAAAAATTACCATTCTTCCACTGCATACTGAATGTTTGATATATATCTGAAATGTACTGTAATACCTTTGAGAGTTTTCTAATTTTCATTGGAAATGTAAACATTAATTCCTTGTAAGTCATTATATCACCATATATAATATTAAATTATATTAAATCTTGTCACTCTTTTCACATTTTTATTGCTGATATTTTATGTGCAGAAAATAAACGAGGAGCTTGCTTCTTACTTGTCATAAAAATGCTCAGTATTTTGATATCATAGGAGTTGGGTCAGTTTCTGAATCATTTCCATAGTGGTGAGATTTTGTATTTGAACATTTGAATATATCTGCAAAATTGCTTTTTAAAGATGTTGTGACCTGACATTATGAAGCATAATGTAATATAAAAAAATGACTGGTAACTGTAATTGTCCTGAGATGATATACGAGTGTCCTCTCATATACCGCTAGCAGCAAGGCATCTCTGTCAAGCAGGTTCTCTAGAAATCAATAAAAGGGGAAAATAATATTACAAGAATTAATCGCATACATGTGAGTGCTACTACAACAGCACTAGTATCTAGTATGGTCACTAGATGGCACTTGCAATATGGGTACATTTTACTTTGACTACAGAATGACAAGAGAATAAGGCTGTACTTCACAGTGTATGTAGAATCTTTGGCCATTTTAGCCATACAATCGTGACAAGTGGGTATTGCATTATAAGTTATCTGATTTCTGTTGTTTGACTTAACTAAGAGCGTCATTGACTTGAATGACTTGCATTGATTTGGTTTTACCCCAAAAATTTATTCTCTAATTACAATATTCCAAAAATTGTGCAGTATTTTATGGGATATGGTCTGCTTGCTTTTTCTGTTTTTGACAGTCATACTATAATACTAAATTGGAAATTCAAATGACTTAGTAAAAAAAATGCAACATAAGATGAATTTTCTATATTTTCTGAAAGTCGTATAATGTTAAGCTGTCAAGGTTTTTGATGTTCCCCAAAAAAACAGATTTCATTTCATATTTTAAAAACCTGGTTCCTGTTAGCTTACAGACTAGTGATGTTTCTTCAGTCTTCTGTTATTATGTTATCATTCTCCTGGAGCTCATACCCAGCCTACCATAGCCTCAGGGATATTCATATAAAATGATTTATCACTAGTAAATAATGAATAATAAGATATAATTATTTTTTCCGAGGCTGGCTATGTGAATTGTCTAATATCATGTTTCACGTATTTACAGGGGTAATCCGAAGAAGCAGAGACAAGGACTGTTGGGTGTGAATAAACAAAACTTCCCAGGGTCCAGTGTGTTGAAAACAATCAAAACAGAAAAAGGTGAAAAGTTGGAGAAAATGGAAAAACCGCATGTCAAACCTGGGAAAGGTCTCATGTTGTTTCATCGACGGATGCAGCTCGCAGAAGAGATGCTACATGTTGATGTGGATTTTGTGCTGCAGAGGGCGCCATATGTGCCTAACAACCCACCATCAGCACAGTCCCAGTTCAATAGCTTTAACGCAGTCAAACCTGCAGCCCCCAGTGATGTAGTGTCGCCGCTGCAGAGTACACACTTTGGCAATAGTAGTAGTGTTAATGGGGTAGAATCGCCCCACTCCAGGGCACCTTCGCCGCTAGTAGCGACACCTATACAACCCTCGGCGGGTAGTCAAAACGGAGACCCTACTATGCCAACGCTTAGCCCCCATCCACCTCCAAAAACAGGAGACAGGGATACCCGTTCATCACAGTCAAGTCAGGGAGACCCTGTGCTACCAGATGACCCCGGCGGGATCACGGCGGCATACCCGAACCCCAAGATGATGGATAATTGTATACCTCAGGCCACTCACGATTCAGTGTCACAGTCATTCCAATCCTCTATCAGTCAGCAGCCCCAGCAGCAGGCGACAGCGCAGCAGCAGCAACTGTCGCAGGCACCCCAGCAGCAGCAACAAGCCCAGGCCAATGTCAACGGTTTTGTTGACCCAGCGCAAAATGCACCCAATAGGACTTCACAGCAGGGTATCAAAAGACCCACGCTAGCCACGGATAGTTTTGAAGATGAAACTGAGGATGTTGGCGGATCGCTGTATGATTACTCTCACATGGACAGCTGGTGAGTATGCTTTATATTGACTGTTTACAGTTAGACACTGCCAGCGTGACCATATTTGTTACCACTGAGACTGAGAGTGGCTGTGTTTGTTGGGCTGCTATATAATTATGTTTACCTGTCATGTAACTGACATCTACATGGCTAATTCGCAGTGAGGTGGGAAGTAGTCTAATGACCAGTGCTTCAAAGGCCAATTGGTGAAATTCTAATAGAATGTTTGAGATATGCTCCCATAACTTATTAAATAAAAAAGGGTGTTTCCAGGCCCCACTAGTGTAAAAAGGCAATCAAGAAGGCTAAATAAGTACATTATTATTGTATCTATACAGTCATTGATGGTATTTATAGTTTTTAGGTTTTTTTCACAGAATTTGATTCATACAGGTGATACATGATATTTTGTGCCAGTCCATTGTGTAACAAAGTGTTACATTTAATGCTGTAGGTTACAAATGCCAGTTAAGCGAGCACGCTCAGATCGACTGTCAGAAGAAGCGTCAGGACGACTAGGGCACTCCTTTGGCAGCAGTATCAATCATTACCTCTCCGGTGGCGGGAGCAGTGAACGCACGCCCTCCCCACAACCTAGTCGCGATCCCTATGAGTTCTCCGATGAGTCATCTATAGGGGCAGGCACGTTCCAGTGCGCTGGTATACGGAGTATCAGAACTAGTATTGATGAGAGGTCACCATTTTACAGACAGGTATACATGCCTTTACATGGACAACGTTAATACATGTTAGTAGATACCAGCAGTAAAGATTTTCCTCTATACTTAAATATAAACTATATTCATTGGGATATATTCTAATCTACCACACATGATATACATATACAGACAGGTTTCAAGACCACTATTGCCTTTTTTGGTTAATGCAAATTGCATATATAATTGCTGAGTTTTATGTATGACTTGAGGAAAATCTAGTGATTTCATGTCAAATTTTTAAATTTTCTTTGATCATTCATCCTGAGCTGTAAACCAAATTATTTTTCCATTGATCAGTCAGATAAATAGACTTTACACAAGTGTACCAAAATCCTGTTTTTGACTCTTGATTTTTGGTGATAAAAAGCATACAGAAATGTTTTGTTTCTGTTTCAGGATGGGGATACCAGGAAGAGCATTGATAAAGATGAAAAGGATGTTGGTAAGTGATGATAGTACCACATATTATTTCATCATTATTATCAAAATCCTCTTTCATTTGTTCCCATTGACTCGCATATTTAAACATACAACTTTACTCAAACAGTTAAGCACTGAACGTACAAGTATATTACAGTTCCCTGGATGGTCTCTCTCTCTTCCCTCTCTCTCTCACATTACATGTTGCAGTCTCTCTCGCCTCTCTCTCTCACGCACACAATACATGTTGCTCTCTCTCTCTCTCACACACACATACACACACAGCACATGTTGCTGTCTCTCTCGCCTCCCTCTCTTTCAGTGGATTTATGTCAGTTGTCAGGGTTAAGGCACATTCGTATCAGTCTGTTTGTTCACCTCTTCCTGTTTAAATAACCAGCCTGTTTGATTCTTTATCTTTGTGTTTTATCATTAATCTTTATGGTTTTCTTAGGTATGGGGTCGCCACCACCAGGGGGCCGTCCAGCCACTGCGTTGATGCGTCCTGAGGATCTCGTTGCCAAACTGACTGACCTGGAAAATATATTCGAGTCCGATGAAGACAGTAATGACCATGATCCAGTGAGCATGCTTTCAATTACGTGATATACTGTTTTAAAAATAGTTTTCATTGGTAGATTCTCATTTCATAAAGTTTCATAAGAATAGTTTACAATTTTCTGTACATAATGTTTTAGTAAATTATTGTGATATTATTATAATAATGATTAATTTAAGAACAGTTTACATGGGTCAGTTATCATAGAAATATATTTTAGAAAATTATTGTTACCTATTACGGTATAATATTAATAAAAATTATGTTGATTTTAATTATATAAGAAAACCTGGAGCTTCAAGATATTCTGGAAAGATTTCTGATTGTTAATAGTTCAAGGTACCTGTAGTTCAGTGGTTTTCCTGGTTGCATATTGTGGAATCATTGGTACTTTGTAGTTCACGGAGCCTGTTGGGACTGCTCCAATGAATGAAGAATCCAAAAAGAACAGTAAAAATGTGGGGAACAGTGATACATGCAGTACAGGTGAGTTCAAATTTAAATGACGGCTTTGATATGTAAATTGCAGAAAGGGGGAGTATGATAGCACCGCAGAAGAACTGTAGATATTCATGCATCGGGTGAAACAAACTGCAAATTTTATGCAATTATTCATTAAAGAAATTTAGGGAATAGGGATTGCCATTTGGCCAGGGGGTGATCAGATGAGCCATACATTCATGAAAATTGTATGAAATAAATTTTGACCCTTTTAATTTGCCTGCCTTCATTACAACAGCCATAGATTGAAGCTTATCCTTATTAAGCTCTATCAAAGATTGTTGAGGGTACTCCTGTAAGCATACTATTTGTGTTAATGAAGCAAATTTTTAACTTCTACTGATATACATACATGATATGTCATAAGCCTAGTACCACAGAAATAATAAGTGAGAGTGATATTGGTTCTTGTTGATCCAGGGCTCACCTCTATAGAGCTGATACGCATGTACCCAACACCGCCCTCCTTGGAGACTCATAACCCGGCATTGTCTCCGGGAACGGCTACAGACACGCTGACAGAGCCGATCATTGATCACTGCTCTTCACAAATGGACACTGCAGACACTGCCATGATGGAGGAATCACAAAAAGTAAGAACGAGCACAGAACTTTAAATTGTTTCCTGGTGTAGGGGATCGGAACCATTGAGTCTCTGATCAAATGTGGCCCTACTCTTCTGGTGTACACATATACTTGCACTCGCACAACTTCAGAATGGCGGTTGATATTTGCAACACTCACACAGCTTAAGAATGGTTGTAGATATTTTCAGGGTATGAGGGTTAGTGGACGGAACAAGGTGCAAAGTAAGTATGTGTTTAAAGTGATCCAGCATAAACAGCAGAATCATCTCTGCTCAGGAGCAGCCGGACTTGTTTTAAAATTATCTGATTCATATAAATAGGGACTTTTTTTTAAAGATCCATCTCCTGTAGGTAACAAATCCTGTTGAATGAAGATGAAGAAATTTATATAAAAACTTTGCAATGGACTTATTATTGACACATGTTGATTTCAGGTTTTAGTTAGTGGGAAATCTGAATATTTTAGAAAGTCTCATTACAGTGTCAGGCTAAACCTTCATGGTCTAATTGGGCTGTCAGTGCAGAGATCAGGTGTAACACTGTGCAGAATTGGATTCACTAGAGTATGACGCTGTTGGTCAGGGTTTGTGGGCATAGAAATCCTAACCCCACAATGCACCATGGCACACCAGCAGCATAGGTATATATGTAGTGAAGATTTCAGTGTAATCCATTCAGACGTGTTGGATGAGATTTATTTCAATGAAAATTACCTAAACATAGGTATTGGGATGGCAAGGACTTTAGGGTATAAGTATAACTTTGTAAGCATGCAGATGTGAATGTGAACAGAAGGGGTTTCCTCGAAATGTATCAAAAGATTTTGAAGTTTGACATTGAGACTGGTCCCTGCTATCCCCACAATTCCCAGACTGGAAAAGGTTTGTTTTGAGAAGCAATACCCTCAAGCGGAAGGGTACAGATTATAAATTACAGATTCCTGCTGTAAGCATTGATGATAACAGGGCAGTGAAATGCACATGGGTATTTAAAACTTGTTGGCTTTCACATATCGCTACTGTTATAATTAATTTGTTCTCTCTCTTCCTTTTGTCAGGACTGGTCATTTGTGTTCAAGCTTCCAACTGTGGCATATACTCTCTCTTCAAACAAGTATGCTCCCATTGATGTGCCTAGCACCAAACTGCCACCGCTCAACGTCAACTCTGACTTCATATACAAGCCCTGGCAGTTCACTATACCCATCATGGAAAAACCTGTCAACAGGTATGGGAACATGCTGGTTACTAATTCTTTACTGTAATGACAGGTAAAGTAAACCTGACCTGACCCTGTTTGGCATGCAAGTGTATTAATTCATCAAGTGAATGTTTAAAAGTAAGGATATTAAATCAGAATGTGTTTACACTAGTATATATTTCACACATGGACTGAATTTTGTAAACTGTGCAAGTGAAGAAATTTTTCAACTGGTACAATAGCATGCATATAATTAAAGATATCACTAATAAAATACATCCATCAGATTGGTGGTTTTCATGATGTCTGGGGTTGCTAAGACAAGTCTTGGTTCTAGTGTCTGTTCTCTTTAATTTACTAAATACCCGGTATGTTTTTATAGCAAAGTTTACAGATGTCATTTATTTATATAAGAGACTATAACATTGTGTCTGTATTCCAGAGATGATATCTGTTTATGTGAGAGACAAATACATTGTGTCTGTATTGTTTCAGCCATTACCCCAGTTTACCGTCCAACGAAGCTGTGGTGAACTCCCAGCGAGTGCCAGCTGATCGCATGACATCGGTGGAAGCTTCCCCTGCCCCGTTTATCAGTAGCTCCCAACAGCGTACACCTGGCAGCTATGAACTCCCATCACCAGCTTCAAACGCCAGCTCATACCTCAACAAAACTCTTGACTCCGTCAATAATTCGAGCACCAACAGTCAAGCCCCCGAGGCTCACAGTCTAGTGGTGAATGTGTTACTTTCTGACTCCATACTTAATTTATACAAAGACTCCAATTTCAATAGCTGTAGTATATGTGTGTGTAATCTGAATATTAAGGGTGCTGACGTACCGCTTTACATACCGGACCCTACCGCTGAGCCCCAGTACAAATGTATGTGTGGCTTTAGTGCTGTGATGAATCGAAAATACGGTACAAACGCTGGATTATTTTACGAGGATGAAGTCGATATAACAGGAATCAGGGATGATAGGCTTGAGCGCCATAAACCAAGTTTGTTAGTTGTTGAGCCAGCTAAAGATGGCCAATCAGGTGTCAATAAAGAGACAACAGTATCCGTGCCCGATGTGATACCTCAGCGTGTGCTCCTAATGCTCCAGGGGCAGTTTTCATCACCCTTCCCATCATGCCTCACTATGCAGATGGACCAGCAGATCAGCAAGTTTAACCAGCACTCCGACCACTCCAAAACGCTAGAAATGCAGGATGGCTGCGAAGCGTGTTACAGTGCACTCGAGCAAGGCCGGCAAGCCATGGACAACTGCTCATCCAGTAAACTGGAGGATCCCCAAGCCAAGAAGACATGCTTGCACATCTGGCCTTACCTCCAGGTGGCAGCACGCATGCCACCGAATCCTCAGGATGCAGCACATTTACTGAAGGATCTGAAACCGGTGCTCCAGGACTGCATACACAATAAACAGACGCCATCTTGGGAAGTGAAATATAACATATCTGGTCCCCTCTCCTGGAAAGATTTCCATCTGCTCTCTGGTAGAGGTAAGCTTGGCTTATTTTTATTGTACTCTGTTTATTTTTGGCAAATATTATCAGAATCCACAATCTCCTGACATGATGCATATCACACACATTGCTCATAGTACAATACCTTGAACCATACATTTAAGGTGCATTATATATCGCATACCAAACCAGTCCTTTCTTGTTTTAGAAAGATAACCGACTTACCTGTCATGAAATTTCTTTCCAAGCTATAAATAAAATTCAATTTTCACCATACATTTAAGAAAACACATTATACATTTTAATCAGCCTCTTCTCTTAGTATAGCTCTGTTTTGTCAATATCTCACTGAGCGTGCATTTTACTATGCCTGTGAGACTTTGTCTTACTGTTTCTTTCCACTGGATGGCCTAATTTCCTCACTGAATCAGTTATTAAATGATAAGAATACAATCTTTGACATGGAATTATGATTTATCATCAATGTAACTTTAAAGCTCTAAATAAAGCTCTCAAGATCGCTTTACTTGATGGCCCTATGTCAGTTATGAAGGCAGAAACGATAACTGCTAGGACTGAAAACTTTTGAATTAATGTATCATCCAGAAAGATCCAAGGTTTACCTTGGACAAATGAAAATAAAACACTGCAGCTTGATTATCATATTTTGTTTGTAAATTTAACAGGTAACCTAAAATTTGTTCTCTTGGAAATCCAGTAAATTTTCTAGTCTTGCTTTTGTTTCATGGTGGGAATCTTCTAGTCTAAGACAAATCATAAGTGAAAATTATACTTAAAAAAAGGAGGACCTAGGTTATTTGTGAAAATTACCTTTTTACAAAAGTATATCGTGGATTATTTGAGAAAGTTATTTGCTCATTAAAGGTCAGATTGGATAAATTGTGAAAAGTACTAGCTCTTAAAAGAGAACGTATTTTATTAGGTGCAAATTAAATTTTTTTTTTCTTCTACATCTTTAGAGTTTTAGCTGTTAAGAGTCCCATAAAAAAAGCCTCATCTGTGTAAACTAACAGTGACTGTGTTATCTTTTTAGCGTCGGATGAATCCAGTGAGCCTCAACCTATCCCACCTCTACTGGTGGGTTACGACAAAGACTGGTTGTCTCTTTCACCTTTTGCTCTGCAGCACTGGGTAAGATTTTCATTATATATTTATCTCATGATTTTCATATCTTGTTCCATTTGAAAAATCTTTTGCAGATTCTACATTGCTGTAATACTGTTTACCACAGTCGAGCAAATGTCAGTGATTCTCAGAATTGATTCTCTGGCATTGTTTTATTTAGAAATCTGTGTACAGTTGAAATAGATATATATCAGTATGTATCTACAGGGACAGCACACTTATTGTGTAACACATGCTTATTGTTATTTTCTAAGTGAAAATACTGTGTAGGGATGGTTGCATTGAATATCAGAGAAAAACGTGAATTTGCCTGTCTAAAGTACAGGCGCACCTTTGCTCCGAGCACACAAAAAGTGAGCTATATGCAGTACCTGATGTACATCAACTGTTCATTGTAACTTGTAAATTTAGAGAGACCCCTGTAGCTTCGGTTTGATTATAAAAGTATACTAATTCTGTAGCTGTGATCCAGTGATCATATTTGTACATATGCTTAACAGAATCTCCTGATCTGAAAACTACTGCAGTACAGTATATTTTCTTACATTATGCAACTTTCGATTTTGTATTATTTGACATTGACATTTTGTATTAAGATCTTGCATTAATCCTGCCTATTTTTTTAATATTAGTTTTGATTATTTTTTCTTGCAGGATAAGTTATTTGTGGAGCCTTACTGCCAACAGCGAGATGTCGCTTACGTCATTATTTCCCCGGAACACGAACTTATCCTGAATCACGTACGGAACTTTTTCAAAGAGCTCAGTACGACATACGAGCTGTGCTTGCTGGGTCGGCACAGTCCAGTTAGTGATAAGCTCAGGGATGGGATATTGCGGGTCGGAAAGCATGCAGCTTCCAAGGTGATGGATCAGCAGGTGGATGAATGGTTCACGCTCATCGGAAATTCCCCGATTGCTGCCAAGATCAAGTTATATGCACAAATCTGCAAAAATTGGCTAGGTGAGAAAAGGGTTATATTTTAAATTTAGCAACAAGAATACAGATTTCCTATTAAAGTGATCAAATAGATAAATATTATGAAAATAAAACGAAAAAAGCTTGAAGTTATGTTAGTAGCCCATTTAAGAATACAATGATGCGTTGAAATTTTTTCACCAAATATAATTGGTCAGTTCTCAGTAGAATTGTCAGAAATACTGCAGTTTTTTACTGACATTGCTATGTTTCTATGGAGGAGATAGATGATGAATTTTCCTTTGCACTTTCAATAATGCTGCTAATATGGACATGTACCTGATTAATGGTCAGATGTAACCAAAAATGAGGAATCTCCATGTGTTTATGATCCCTAATGTATTTTAGAAAACAGAAAGCCTGTATAATTTAAGCATTAACTATTACAATCTGTATCTGCAGCTCCTTTCCTAGCATCTCAGCAGCTGGACAAGATATTTGCAGAGACACCGCCATTGAAACCAGTAAAACCAGAGCCCTCGCTGGCCTACCAGTCCCACAGTAGTGATCACGGAGCACCCTCCACCCCGCAAAACCACAGTGATGACAGAGGTATGGGAGGGGTATCTTAAACACATCCTTGAATTACTGTTGAAGGAGTAGATTATCTACTGTTTAACACTATGGTCTTATATTACAGTGTAATGTCTTTTTAATTATCATTAGATTTGCCATAGCAATAAGTTGATTGTGGCAGCCACAGGCCACCATTTCATTGCATTGTCACAGCATTTAAGCTGAACACGGAAAATATCTAAGCTTTGATGTAAAATATATCTATACAGACATTTAATATTAAGCACACCTGGGGAGGATTGGGAATGTTAAATCTGAAAGCTCTTGATATAAAATATGTCTTTAAATACATTCAATTTTTAGCCCACCTTAGGGTGAGGGGGGTGGGTGTTTTGTTACTGTAATACTTCCCTGTATCACAGGAACACTGAAACAAGATATCATGAATCCTTCCTTCATATTATGTCAGGATATTTCTATCATTCTTTTTGACTAAATGGAGTTGCACTGTCTTTTGTTTATGTATTTGATATATCATCTTTACAATTCACTTTAGAAGACGGGGATGGCAGCACGCCTTCTGACGGATCCTGTGGTGACAGCGGGGGTGACCAGGAAGGGGCAGACCTGCCGTCAGTTGTGGTGTACTTTGTGGACCCGTTCACGTACGGACAGGAATGGAATGACCCAAGTCGGCTGGCCACTCTGGGTATATTCCGGTGCTTCCAGGGCTTGTTGGAATCTCTGCCAGAGGTTTTACAGAGCCATGTTCATCTGCAGGTCAGTACAACTCTGTTTTACAGAGGAAAAACATTGGGAGAAGATTTTCTTCTATGCATTCAGTTGTATCAACTCTGTTGATCATTGTCTTCCAAATGAGTTTGCTTAAAGTCAGCATCACAAGGTTAGAGATATTGAAGATGCTACAAAATTTTGGGGTTGTAAACCTGTACATGCAGATACAATCACATCATTATGTGACGCATCCAAGTAGTGGGGTCGGGAATTGAGTTCAAGAAGTGCACTTTTGCAGATTAAGCTACAGAAAAAAAAACAAGACATTAGGAAGCAGCTTAAGAGATGGTATCATATTTCATTTCATAAACTAGGTTAGGTTATTATTTCTTCCTCTAGGTGGTGCCACTGCAGCACATCCTGGACAACCAGCCAGGGTCACAGTCTCAGTACTTCAAGCAGCTGGCTTTCTCAGTCTTCACACAGTGCCGCCGGACAATGCAGCACAGCATTCTAGGAAGGTCTCTCACTGGCTTTGGACCAGCTGCTGCTGCTGAAAGGTTGCTCAAGGGCCAAGATGTAAGTGGTGCTGTCTATGCTTTCAGATATTTAACATTTGTGATAAATAACATTTGTGACTTTTTCCTCAGGGAGCATATTTGAGAGGATTGTTAATTTAATTTGCCTACTACTCACTAGGTGGCAGCACTTACTGTTAGCTAGTTCAGGTGGGAATTTTCATTTATGCCTGATCATCAAATAATGTTGTGCATTTACCAGTGTAATAATTAGAATTTCAGAGAAAGCAAAAGTGTGAATAAGTTTTTAATTATGTGCCTTTAGTGAAAAAAATGTATGGACTTGCATGGACTGATCTGATCATAATGATAAATATACTCGGTGCCAGGCTTAATATTGAAACATTAGACATAAAATTGATTCATACTGGATTGTGATTGGAACCTACGTTGTAAAGAGAATGTTTGATGAATAACTCTTTTGCAAGGGTTATTTTTTTTTTCAGAATTGATCATTTGGTTATAATCAATGAGTTTAAACATCATGTTTATCATCACAATGCATGACAAGATATTTACCTTATCATGTAACAAGAACTATATAGTTGTCTGTCTCTCTATCTGCAGCACTCAAAGTCAGTTGTGGCTACGAAGCTGTTCAGCCCGCCTTTTGTGTTGGCACCAATGAAGGACATCCAGTCACAGTTGTCCAAGTCCCAGCTGAAGCGCCCCGAGATCTCATCAGTGTTGTTCTGTAGTTACTGTCTCTCTGAGGACCAGCAATGGCTGCTCGGAGTGTGTACGGACGAACGTGGAGAAATTCTGGAAACCTGCACAATAAACATTGAAATCCCCAATCGTAACCGGCGCAAGAAAGCGTCGGCCCTCAAGATTGGTCTGCAGAAATTATGGGATTTCCTAGTCAGTGTAATGGCCACGTGTGCTCAGCCATGGAGACTTGTGATTGGTCGATTTGGCCGTCTTGGACATGGGGAGCTGAAAGGTAAACTTTTTATTAGGGCACTATATTTTACTTGCAGTCAAAATAAATATGTACATCTGCTTAATCAGTCACCAAAGGGACAAACACCAGGCTGACCTACAGGATAAAATGTTTAATAATTGAAATTGGAATTATTGCAGATTTGAGATGTATTTCTTATATATCCTATTTGAAAATGGTTAAATATATTTTATTTATATTTATTTGTTTATCAAAGGAATTTGGAAATATAGTTAGGTATATATTTATTTTTTTCTTTACAAGTAATCTGTGGTTGTGAAAATAGCGTACATCAATAAACCAGTAAGTGTTTTAATTACATTTATACACACTGAAGATAAAACCCTTGTCAAGTCAACATGGATGCAAGGGAGATAAATATATGCTGCATGTAAGGTTCAATAATAGTGGGGTATTGAATTTAAGCCAGATTGAAACAAAAAATGTCAGTGTCACACATAGTGAAAAGCATATTATTTAATTATCAGAAAATGCCATGTTTTAAAATATACACTAAGCTTAGGTGAATTTAAAAAGCACTGGATGCTGAACAACAGTGTAACACTTGCTGTTAATTTTAGAATGGTCCAAGTTGTTGCGACGACGCCATCTTCAGAGCACAACAGACCAGTTGCAGAAGATGTGTTCGATGTGCCAGATAAACGGCTGGCAGCAGGCTCCGTGCATTCTCTCTGCCTGCCTCACTTCCATGGAGCTAAACCGTAACATCTACATCATGACGGAGAGTATAAAGTCAGAGGAGAAACAGAGCAGCAACTTGCCGCTACACACGCCGGGCGATTGTTCAGTCACGCACATCCTGGTGTTCCCGACATCTGCAACAGCTCAGGTGTGTGGAATAATTATCACATTTATGGTTTTATGGATTACTGTAATCCATTGACTTATTGATAAACATAGGGTTGTCAGTTGTCAGGGAAAAAATTATTTTTTTCAAGGTCAGGGAAAAGTCGGGGATTGTCATAAAATGCCAGGGAATTCTGTGATAATTAGGGAAGTTAGGGAAAAGTCAGGGTATTTTTATTGGTTATTGGCAATCACAATTTATAATCAGGTTGAAAGGGATTGGTATCTCTTAATAAGTTTTGATGTTTTATTTTATGTTATTTATTTAGTTTTAATTTTTCACAGGATCCATCACTCCTTGCAGAATGTTAGGCAGAAATTTTGTTGCCCCTTTAATTAACCTGTTGTTTTAGAACATATCTTTCTCATTTACATAGAGATATAGCATGATTTATGTGTTCCGCATACTTATTGTAACAAAGGTTTGATGGGTGTTGGCTAATGACACTTCTAAGACTGAATTTAAAAATTTTGGTTTTGGTGTGTCCGTATAACAAACTGAAAGATTTATTTAAGTTGGCTGGTGGCAACCCTGAAACAGTTCCTGGAGAGGTGGGGGATCAAGTGTGTTGAAATTACCATTGGCTGTCCCAGGCTGACTTCTGGGATGCCCTGCTGATTGGGAGGTCTCCAGTAGCACAATTAACTTTTAGCTAAACTGAAAAGTGTGTACATTACATGTGCTCTGCAAGAACAACTTCTGCCAGACTTCCCAATTACTCTCTAAAAATGTGTTTTTTTATTTTCCAGTCCAATTCCAATATCCAGACACAAGCGGAGGACAACCAGATGGACCTGCAGAATATTGAAGATGAAATCGGCGATGCATCATTGTTGCAAAATGAAGAATTCATCACAGAATTTGGTGACCTTGGTGACATGTTTGTGGACATGTTCAATATGGATAATCCTGTCGCAGACCCGTCAATATCAGTCCCGGGATCCCCGAATGGTGGTACGAGTGGCCGGCACGCTTCTGTGTCGGCTGCTGCGGCTGATCATGGCCCGAGTGGTTTCTCCACGGACCAGGGACAGGAGGGTATAAACTTATTGCAGCAACCACTAGCGATGGGCTACTACTTGTCCACAGGCAAGACGGGGCCCTTGCCCAAATGGTTCTGGACGCACTGTGCTCACAGAGAGAAACACTGTCCGACCTGCTTCATGGTAAGAATTGTCCTCTTCATGGTTTTCACTCTGAAATTTTTAGAATTTTATCTGGATCAGTCATGCAGTATAATTAACTAAAATCAAATCTGTTAAAATTCTTAGGAAGCATTGTCTCTTGGGTAATGGGGGGGGTCACTAAAGACTTTAAATTTTCAGAAAATTTTTTCGACAACTCTTGATTCTTAAAGTTAAATGAGGTCAAGGTGCACCTGGTCTAAATCCGTCTAGAGCATCATAGGAAACATGGAAAAATCACAACAGAACAAGAAAAAATAAATTGCACAAGTGTCTTAACAACAGTTGTGATTTCTGAATTACTCCTTGCTTCAGATATGATTACCAGCATTCCATGATTTCAGGAAAATGATTGAGGGGAAATGTAAGGGAATTTTAGAAAAACTCAAAACAGATAAAACTGATTAACGCTAAATATTTTTCCTACAGGCGGCGCTACATATCCACAGTCCTGGTGCTCAACTGAAGGAGGAACCTATCCACTCAAGTAATTCTCGCCACAACCATCCTCTCGACTCCACGCTCACCTGTGATGTGCTCAGGTAATTATCCTTGAAAAGGAATTATCCTTCCTTAATTAATCTATCCGTACATTGATGTTAATTGTTAAACGTAGTAATAATTGTTTTTATGTCACCTCAACACCTTTTACATAATCATATATAAAACATAACCTATTTTAATATTTTTAATTAACATTCGATGATAGTTCTCTGTCAAGTTAATCATTTCATATGATAATTTTTATAAATATTTGAGTGCAAATTTGTATTAACCATGTCTGTCATTTTCTTTAATGATAAATTAATTACTCTTCATGTTTTTAATTCAGCATATACAATACTGCCCCTCAGGTTGTACTAATAATGTTATTCAATAAAAATTAGCCAACCATTTAATTTTGAAGTTTTATGTGGCACTAAATTATTTTCTTTCCTCTTTCCAGATATGTGCTAGAAACGTACAACGCCTTGTCTTGGTTAACTATCGACCCTCAGACCAACGATAGACGGTCTTGCCTCCCGGCACATCTTGTTGTACTCATGCAGCTTTACCATGCCATGAACACATATGTATGAGCCCCTACAACTCAGAGTAAGCATGCCCCACCAGTTATGTACCAAGCTGTGTGATTGGTCGGCAGCTTCAATTTGGGCTCTTCCATTTTTACTTCGGGTGTAACGGGTCATAGGTTGGGTCAGATGCCTTTAAGACCACCCTATCTCTCCAGTGGACTCTTCTGTAGTTGTATCCTGGTCAGGTGAAGAACAGGACTGCAGTAAATATAAGTACTGCAGTGGAGTGGTCAGATTATGAACAGGACCGCAGTAAATACAAGAAGTGCAGTGGATTGGTTTGATTAAATAACCCGGCCACAATAAATACAAAAGCAGTGGAGTGCTCACTTGGAGTGGACGAAGATGCCAAATATGTTTCAGAGTGAATGTGAAGGAGATCCCAGGGCCATGGAGGCAGGATCTGTCATTGGATATTTGAGAAAGATATTTGCATGTAAATCTGTGATCATTCAACTGTCAGATCTCAGGCTTGCACGACTGTGTGATTTGTGTAGCAGGCAACCAGCTGATCACCCATCTATGATTGGACAGCTGAGTATGAAAAAGGAGCTGATTGGATGAGCATTAGCATAATTTATTCAGACGTAATATGTAAATGAGTTGTGGTTTCCACAGGCTGTAGTTGCCATGCACTCAGCATTATGGAAAGTCTCTGTTAGCAATATGAATATGTTGAAAATGGTGATGATGTTGAATGGACATTGGAGGTATTGGGCAGACTTGGTGCTCACATAATTTGCAGAAGACTGGTGTTACATAACCTATAGGGCTTCTTCTCTTCTCTATCGAAACATACCTCATAATAACTGGGAAAAAATCATCTCAGGGATATCAGAAAGTTAATTAAAACTTCTCACACCAGGATATAGATCATGCATATTCATGAGATGAATATATAATGCATATTTATGAGATAATTATAAGCCTTGGCTTATATCATGACTCAGTCTGTAGATGTTGAGCCATTAGTTTGCCTTTGTTTCTTACTTGCAACCATG
This sequence comes from Sipunculus nudus, assembly GCA_026874595.1. Lineage (NCBI taxonomy): Eukaryota > Metazoa > Annelida > Sipuncula > Golfingiida > Sipunculidae > Sipunculus > Sipunculus nudus. The sequence goes on along the minus strand of CM049312.1, from coordinate 17,508,600 downwards.
GAATAACTTCCGCAGAATGTCAGTGAGTACACAATAGAATGGTTTGATATATAATTTACAGATTTAAATTGAACCATCAGAAATTTAACACTTGTTTTATGTAGAAACCCATATTTTAAGTGTGTAGCAGGTTAGTAGAGAGAAAGTCTTCAACATATATTCAGCAATATTACTACTTTTCTGTAAATTGTAGGTAGTTTGTTCACTGATTAAATACATCACTTATTTCCTGGGTTGGGGGGACAGGGTGGAAGTGTTTATGTAGTCGGCCAGATTCAAGGTGTCATAATATAAAGTGAAGCCTTGTGATATCATATCTTCATGTTCCTGTGATACTGACAAAGTATTATAGTCACACTAAAAGCCCACCCACTCAAAGACAAATTAGCTGTCTGCAAAGTGTTGTTGGCTTTGAAAATTAAAATTGTATTTGTTTGTTCTGAAGTAAATTTTATGGCTGTGTCATGTGGCATTTTAACCATGTGACATTTTTAGTCATGGGTTGCACACTCTTTGGCAACATTTGGAAGAGACCGATATTCCTATATTTATGTTTTGTAAAGAAACCAAGATATTTGGATATTACTCTGATCCACTTATATAAATGCATTTCAAGATCACTGGATGAGATCTTAATTGTTAGTAAGTCTATCTGCATCCTTCTATCTACTTTCAGTGCCATCTATCAGGTGTGGAAATTATCTAAAAATAAACCCTTAATTTCTGTGTTATAATATACACCTTTGACAGAACTTTGACAGAAGTGTTTTTCATTCGGTCACAGAGAACGAAGCATCTTGTGGTTGCTGGTCATGTTTTGGATGCCAGCAGCTATGACTGAACCCCTGAAAACAGTGCAGTTATCATGTAAAATTATAATTGGACCCAGTGAAGTAATCCAATGTGTACAGTGGTACACAATGTGCCTTTTAACGATTAATAAATGAAAAAGAAAATTTCTTTGATTTTCTTATTAAAATTTGGAGAAAATTGAAAAATTAAAATTCTCAAAAGCGTGATATTTTAAGCCCCCTTCAAGCTAATATGAAACTACATGAAAATACCTCCATTCTTTTTCCATCCAATTAGTTCTCTTGATTGAAGAAAAACATCAACCTGGTGATCTGCTTTCAGACATTACAAATCAGTCAACTGAGAAATACTCTGCAACATCAGAATTTCAGTTCCAGGTCATAGATATTGATTGTATTCTCAGTAAACAAATAGTCTTATCTTTAATTCATTGTCCTATTGTTCAAAATCGGTTTTACACAAAGTTTTTAAACACATGTATAATGTATAGTTCTTATACAATTGTGTCCATAATAGTAATGTATGATAATTGTCTAAAATAAACATTATTATAAGTTACTTCGACTGACTTCATAATTGTCTCTGCTATAGTTGGTATTATTGCTGATTGGTCCTTTATCATGAAAATAATAAAATTGAGAAACCACAGTTTCATTTTTTCTATTACTTGACGGGGATTATCAAATTGTCAATTTATTACTTGTGCACTTTTGATTTTATATTTGAAGCACACCTTGTCCTACAAGTGTTATTATTTGCTCACAAACCTGGTCTTGTTGAATATAAATGTTATTGTTACCAGCTGTGAACCACGTGTACTTTGTTGGTTTAAATGTGGCATTAATAAGTTGTTATCTCTCATGTCAAAACCACTGTTTAACATGTTGTCATTATATATAAAATTCTGGTTTCCTAGGCTTCCACAGGTATATTTATTGACCTACAGGTTATTTTTAAAACTTTGTGTTATATATAGCAGCAGCTAAGAGTTTAAAATTAGGTATGTATTTCAGGTTGGTCATTCTGGATTTGCATACTGTTTCTGTGGTTACTCTTATGACAGCTGAAGCATCTTCACTGAATCCTTAGTTTAATCCCAATTCAAGTTCAAAGCTCACCAGTAACCAGAGTGATGATCATAATTATTGCTGTTTGTCACAAATGATTTACTAACTGTATATATAATATTGGGAAAACTTCTGAGGCTCTTCAAGAAATAATGTGATGTCACAGTGGTTGCTGTGGTATTACAGCAGTTCCTTAAGAACCATTGTGATGTCACCATGGTTGCTATGGTATTACAGCAGCTCTTTAGGAACCATTGTGATATCACAATGAACGTTGTAAAATTCCAGCATGACCACCAACTTCAGCATTAAATTCTTCATGCAGATGAGAAATTTTCTGTGTTTCATCATCCTGTAATTTATAGCTTTCTGTGTATCCCCATGTTCCCTTCAATTTATGTGATTCTGACCAAATTAGTGAACTTTTGTAAACCCAGTTAAATGATGTACAGGAGAGACCGTTTGAGGTGACTGACCATGCTGTTTGCTTATCATGATGATTTCAGGCCAGTTCCGTTTCTGTAGTACAGTATTTATGTTGTTCCATGGGAACAAAAATAATGCTCAGATAGCTCACTGTATCAGTGAGCTTTTATTAGGAGCAGACCTTAATTATAGTGCTGGAAAGTTAAATAATATATAGACAGGGACGACTATTGGGATTATGTGGATTATTATAGTCCTTTGTAACTTATTCACAACATTGTAAGATCATGTCAGTTTCGTGAAACTGCTTCAAGACAATACACAACCACAAAGGCCAGTATTAAAGTGTGGGGTCCACGTAGAGATCGGTTGGTTTTGTGAAATAAATCAAGTGCTATATAGCATTTTCACTTTATTAAATAATTGTCTGCAAAGAGTTTAAATGGTGTTTCATGGTATAATGGAAATTGATGGTTTATAGGCTGTTTTATAATCGGAAGGTCACAAGTCTTTTGACTACCAAGGTTTTTTATTTTACGTAGATTACATAACTTGCACCGACTACAGTAAGCCATGATTTCAATGCCATGTATTTAAACATAAGTGCTTTCAAATTGTTTTAAGCAACTTTGTCACACCAAAATAACAGTGAATTGTTCTGGGAGCATACGGTATGCGTAGGCTTAGAGTCCTGAAACAGGTTTTAGTCGAACAATACATGATAGGTACAAGAAAAAAATGTCTGTTTTAACTGTTATCTACCTGTAAAAAGTTAAACATAACCATGACCACTGTTAAATGTTAATGCCTTTGACAGGGTCATCGATAGACAATATAATTGATGGCAAAATCAGTTAAATAATGTGGCCGGTGCAAGACACCCTGGAAAACAATTTTGTGACCTACTGCTCTCCTTATGTAGAAGAAAATATTAATTTTCTATGGAGGGATAAGGACAGATGCAGACATGGCAGCTTTTGTGTATTTAATTTTATTAATATAGCCATAATGTTCCATTTACTTGACTGAAAGGGGGGGGGGGGGGTAGGGAATTGCTGAGCTGTGCAATCCATGTTGTTGTTCGTCCTTCCAGGAATATAGATAACATACCGATATATAGATGAAGAATCAAAGGTTTAGTTATTCTAAGGAAAGGTACCATTTAAGAGGTTTGGCTGTCAAAAGTTCCCAATATGTACACTGGTATGGTCTTGAATAATTTTCATCATATCAAAAATGATCTAAGTAAGGCATGTGAACATATCATGATTAGTTTAATTTAGGTTATTTTAAAATAAAGGATTAGAAGGAGATTCTATTGTTTATAGTAGTAGTTGACTGGAACTAGCTTAATATTTGTCAAATTAGTAGATTACAATATGGGCATCTGCGCAATTTAAAGGGAAAAAAATGATGTAGTAATGTACCTATGGATTATATTGTATATTAAGACGTATTTATATTTTTACTAAATTCCTGAAGTCCATCTTTCCCGAAGGTAAAATGGCCATGGGGAATATTTTATTGCCATACTTATGTACAATGATTTTTGTTCTAAATATTCGTGTGTGGAGTTGAGAAAAAAAAATCCCACACTAATCATGTTTTTAAACCATACATTGAAGTTTTAATAAAAAAGAATACATTAAGAAATTTTTCATAATTAGAAAACAAATAGTTATTTGGTCTATTACAAGGTAGATCAGTCCTTAAAGTAGGGGATTTGGATTGAAAAGGGTGCCTATGAAATTATTAACTCGTAGATGGATTCACTGGAGACTCGTAAAGATAAGGCATAGATACATAGGAACATGAGACCTGGTCACGTTGAATCGCTTCGAGTACCTGATAGGCTTTTTAGAACAAGATGTCTCAAGGTCAAGTGGATGTGAGCGATCACTGCGATATATGTAGGTGTATGAGAAAAAGTCCTTTTAACTGGCAATTGGATTGGGAGCACAGGCTAATTTAAAAATCTTTAGAAATGTCTTCTTGGTCATCATTAATTCAGCATAAATTATATGTACTGTTTTCTTTTCAATCAAATGCATTCGAATACGTGCACCCTATGACGTTCAAGTGATTGTCAGAAGGTAGTGTGTATTTTACATGTATGTGATAGCGTATATTATATTTGTTTAGGTTCCACAAAGAAATAAGACCATTATTTTGATTTCTTCCCGCCTTGCGACATACGTCCTAAAATTTTTGGCCTGGGTAACATTGAAACTTCACTGGGTAATCAGGACTATTTATACTCGCATTTACATGTTATCTTCATAAATATGCACGTGTTGAAATGCAAAAGTAACGGGGAGACGTTGGGGGAAAATGTAACATTTTCTTTATATAAAAAACATGGGTTGCGTTTATGCTGGCACACCGGCAGCTATATTTTAGTGTGACAATGGAGGGGAATGAAAGATTACGTCAATTGCATACCTGGTGTGGATATTAAGTATTTGTCCATGAATTTCATGATACCCCACAGCCGTACAAGGCATTTGTTACAGGTTAATCCCAGGGCACTGCTCACTTATAGGGTACCATCATAGCTTGTACCAAAATGGAGATATCATATTTATATCATGAATGTTGAAATGCAAACATATTGTAATATATTTGTACATAAAAGTAAAGAATTTATAAAAAGGTGCAAATGCAAATATTTGCACCCTATTTGTTGCATAAAATGTATCTATTCTATATCGTTACTATTATGTAAGTTATTTTCCTAGATAGATATGTATTATACTTTTGTCAAATGAAATAAATGTAAATTGTACAATATTGATAAAACGGATATTTTTTATGTGGACTCCCCCTGAAAATGTGCGCCCAGTGGAAGGCCTGTGCATGAGAGAGAGAGAGAGAGAGTGAGAGAATTGAACGTTACCTGCACTTCATATTAACATGTAATTGGTTGTTTAACTTTTTTTTAAAGCCAGCCAATGACTTGACCAGTTACTGGGATGGAGACTCTTGCTATACATATAAAACCTTATGCGGATGTCTCTTATGGAACATAAAAGGCTTTTTTGGGCGAATAAACCTCAGTAATGGGTAAGGGATTGTAAAAAAGACACCAAGTAATGGGCTCCACAGTGGAGTGTGGTGGCGTTCATAATGGTTATATGGCGCTGGACGTGCCTGCAAGGTTGTGGGTTCGTGTCCCGTTCTGACCGCAGTCTGCGCTGGGACTCCTAGCCAAAGTCTTAACAACAAGGGTGTGCTCTCTCGAACCAGGAGTGAATAGGTACTAGTCAGGGCGGCAGGCAAATGTAGAATGAATAACACTCCAGCGCTTGATATGGCTGCTTGGGTTGTATGCTCCTTAAGGAGCCGAAAAGAGCTACAAGAATGAACAGGCCCGAAAGACCAGGAAGACAAAGTGTAAAGTCGGATGAAACTGACATGGTCTGTGATATCACACTATAAACCAAACCTTTACCTAAGATCGCTATAAGAAGCGAAATCCTTGTCCAGGTTTGTTATCAGTTGCACAAAGACCCCTAGCTTTAGGCGCCACAAAGCGTCTTGTGACATCTCGTCGAGTGCATCTCGTTTCTGAGCTTCGTACACACAGGAAAGATCTTGGCCTCATACTGAACCTTGCTGGACGATTTCGATTCGGTGAGTAGGTGTGACTTCAGGAGCCATAGAGGCACAGGCAATTTGACGTTTTGCAGTTTGGCTTACTCTACAACTAGTCAAGACAAGTGGCGTGGCCACATTCCACAGTAGATGTGTCTCCCCGGTATCCGAAAGCAGGGTATAAAAAAAGAAGTGGCTGAAGCTTTGGTGGAAAATTATTCCCGGTTTGTGGTCGGAATAGGAAGATTAACTGGTTTGGGTGTAGGTTGCTATTTATCCGGTCGTGGACAAGTCCTTATCATCCAATGTGTAAAGGAATGACCGAGCGTTTAAACGCAGAGACGTCCTGCTTTGCCTTTCGACCCCAATTGAAATTTTGGTATTTTCTCCGTTTGAATTGCTTTATAGGAGAATGGTTCTCGGACCAGTGGCTTTGCTGTTGGACATCTGATCAGCAGAAACAGGCATTGACACAAAAATGTAAATCTTTCTGACAGTAAGTTTTGTGTTTTAAAGATCGGTAGGAAAGTATACTTGTGAGCTTGCCACCTCGCCTAAACCTAAAGGAAGCCCCCCCCCCCCCCCAAAAAAAAAAAAAAAAACAACGAAATCCTGTATGATAGCCAAACCGAACTTCGAAGGTAGGTGGAATTACCGCCATGTTTACATCAATACTACTTAATAATTTATCCCATTAACATGCCAAAGACGTACCATACGATAGAAGTTTCAGCACTATGCCCGCTAGACGCACCTTCAGTGAATGACGGTCTAGATACGAGTCTCCAGGCCTATTAGTGACAACCTTTATCCCCAACGAGGAATAGGTGTTATGTCAGATAGGGTTGAGTGTTGAACCTCCAGCCAATTGATCTATGAGTAACGTGTTAGATTTGTACCATTCACTGGGCTTCTTCCTCGTCGGCCTCCTTTAATCTTCCAGTTCGAACAGTCGAGGAGTAAAAAGGTAACCGGTATAAACAACATTACGAGGCTTAAATTAAGGTGGTATTTTGATGCAGTTTGATAGATAGTACGTTTATTTTCCATGGTGATTTTTATATGATCGATTTAAGCATTTAGGAGTTTCTTTCACACAACAAGCACTAGCATAACTTATCAATGCACTCAGTCGACCAATAGGGAAAACTCTCACCTCAATCTACTGTAGCGCTCGATAACCATGCCAACCATAATCAATTGATTCATACAGAAGCAAGCACTATCGATGTAAGCATTGACCAATGATTGTGCTTATTGGACCGATATTATGATGCAAAAGCATTCGGGCAATATAACCCAACGTGAACGGGCCTAATGTCTGTCAAAAAACCTTTGTCCGCATATTTTTTTCACGATTATTATTTAAAGAATATTCTTTAAAAATGTCCTTTGGCCTAAAGCAAATATAAGATATTCCGCCGATTTTTGTGTTAAGTAGAATATATCATGAAAAGTATTTTCTTTGCAACTCTTTTGCGTTAATTATGCTGATGGACCGTGGACGGCGTTTTCCCAGCACTGATGAAGGGTATATTTCTCAATAGTACCTTGTGGTGTTTGGTCAGACAACAGTGACGTCACAGAGACGTCACAATGATCGGTCGCGCGTCACCTTCAATTGATTGACGTCATCAGATAGTCCGGCCCGTTTATTTTCAGTTCTCTTTCGATGAAAAGTCGTAAACGCTGTGAACTGTTTTGTCATATTTTGAATCCTATGTTTTATGCAAAATCAAAGCAAGGTAAGGCATATTTCACGCATGAAGTCGGCGGAATAGCTCCTGAAACCTTTGGACAAGAAAGGTTTACACTGCTTCGCTGTATGAAAAATTACCCCGGAAAACACGGGTACTGGGACGGACTCTATAGTTTAATCAACAAATGGAAATCTAGGACCAACGTGTCAAATATGTGGCAATCATTGCATGGGCTATTAGTTTGGCGTAGGTGCATGCCGCGTGTACAATTAAATCTTCCCCTTAATGGTTGAATCTGCATGGTCTTCTGTGTTTAACTCAGTTATATAAAGGAATGTCAACCATCTCATTAAAATTATGGTTAACATGGCAATAAAATTTTCAATCATATATTCACTTGACATTTCAGATTTATTGCTGTGCAAATCAATAAATAAAAACAGGGATCGACATAAGAAGAAGAGTTGCATTCTAACGAAGGTCCAGTCATGCCAAAAAAATCAGCTTGAGCTATTAAAAACACAATTCATGGGAAACAAAGTACGATGTTTGCACGATGTTTCAATTAAGTTGCCATGGCATGTTATGTCATATATATGCTCTGTTGTTATTCTGTTGGTAAGTCGTGTCACCCAGAAAGTTTGCAGGAAAAAACAATACCCTGTAAATTTGACATTTTGGTCAAATCATCAGAAATCATATTAATTAACGCATAATCAGTAATATTAATATAAAAGGTAATTGTTTATTAATAACGATGGCACAACTAAACTGATATAACCTCTTTTTCTCAGTGTAGTTGATAACAACGGGGTCTTTTGGTGCCGTCGTAATCTTTATATAACCGCCTTGTAAAATTATTTCACATGCATTGTACAACTAGTAATAATAGGCCTAACTAATACAAGGCACTCTCAATGGCTCGGATGTTGGCGCTCGGTAGTCGGTAAGGATGGAGGAAACCGGAGGACCCGGAGAAAACCACCGACCTTGGACGGGCAACTACAACCCTCTCTAATAGCCACGCCGGGAATCAAACCCGGGTTGCCAGCGGAGAAGGCCGAGCGTTTTACCACTCAGCTGTCCAGGCCCTAGACATGATTTCATAAGTTGTTTAATCTAGCGGTTTGCCAGTTGTCTAATACAAAATGTCACAAAAAGTGCCAGTCGGAATGTCTGATATATACTAGTATTGTGAGGTGCTGAGAGTTTGACTTGACAGCCGGGCGAGAATCATATTTTTTTACCGAAGGACACTTAAACTTATAATTAATATTTTAAGTGAATACCTATTTAGATGCAATAAAAAACTGAGGACCTTCATCAGTTTTATATGAATAGTGTAAGTAAATGTTTTGTATTCCAGAAACAATAACTGACTATTTTTCTCAGTCTCTGTGGATAAATTGTCACCTGAAAACAAATGGTGAAATTATATTTAATAAAAAAAGGTATGGAGCTGGTATAAAATACCTCCATAATTTGATCAATTAAAAAATTCATATACATTCTACACTATTGATGAATTAAAACAGATTTTTGGCATTGATGTTAATGTAATGACATAGTATTTATACATGCGATTCATACAAAATGGAAACGAGAAATAAGAAACTCCCGAGATGATTATGCCAGAGCATATAAAATCGATAATATTATTCAAATGCCAAAGCCTGCAAAAGCTGTATGTACTGAAATTGTTGAAGAAATATATGTACACCCAGAAATTGGTATTTCAAGGTGACATCAAAATATTGCAAACTGTAATTAAGATGAAATTCTAGAGACATTTAAATATATGTTCTATAATTATATCAACAAAACAGATAGTTTTAATTTAAATTTTCCACAGAATTATTACACTAAATCCATTACTTGCAAAACCTGGCTTGATAGAACATGAATATTGCACCTTTTTTAAAAGAAACATATACCATATATTCTATGATAGCAGCTTAGTAAAACAGTAATGGTATGAAGTGTTTCGATATTTGGAGAACTTTGATATACCACGAATCTTCTCACATACAGTAATACTTCTTATCCTCAACACGGATCAGTTTCTAGACAAAATAAAACTGTTACTTAGGTATTACACATTCATATCAAAATGTCAACTGTTCAACGACCACCGTTATATTCAGGAGGTGTCATCAACATTTTTAAAACATACCATTTTATTGAAAAACAGGTGGCTTTATCCAAAGGAGTATTAACATAACTTGAAACTGTCTCATTTTTTATTGAATAATATAATGTCTGCAGAAAGCTTATATTCATTTTTTTTGGCACTGGATGTTTCCATATAACTGACCAACACGGTTATCCTTTGTGTATATATGGATGCTAGCTATTCATGTTATGCAATATATACATAATACACTGAATCCATACTAGTGATATTTGGACTTAATTCAAATCAGTGTAGTCTGTACTAGAAGACAAATATCCCCTGAAGATGTCTCCACATGTCAATTTTTTGTGTGAATTGAGAACAAAAGGGAACTTTTTTGTTTGTTTTGGAGCTGGTGATAATTAATTTTTAGACAGACACTCCAAAACCAATCCCAACCAAGGTATGCATGAGAGCAATCACTGACCGAAATTTGAATGAAATATTTAGGAAAGTTATCACACGGATACGAAAACCTGACGGACGGACAGACAAAATGACAGACATATAGACAGAAAGAGAGAACCCAGAGACTCCAAAACAAAACAGACAGACAAACATTCTTCAACTTTGCTTTGTGTATTGAAATATCGACTAAGAAATAATTCGCCCCTCGGCGGGATATAGAGAACAGGATTTCCTCGGTCTTTCCGGAGGGATGGAATGGGGGAGGGGGTGGGTGGGTTAAATTGGGTCTGGATCCCATCCGTTTTCATCAGCCGCAACCTTTTACAAGGGGTTCAAACAAATTTTTGCGGCCTGGGCCCTTCCTTTTCCGGACATGAGGATCTTTTCAGGTTATCTTATTAAATTTCCTGGGTTGGATGTCCCTTTAAATATATCCTCGATCCGCCCTTGCTGTCCGTTGGTCCGTCGCATATTTTGCGCCCATCATCTCAAGAATCGTTCAAGCAATCGTCAAGAAAATTTTACTGGAGACTGACACATGTAAGAGAATGTGCGCTGTCGTATTTCAGTGGAATCTCTTTTTAGAAATATCATCCATATTACGGCTTATATAAACTTACTGCCGCTAATTCGGGACCGTGATAGCGATCATCCTGAGCCATGAAGTTTTTGTCTCCCAACCGCAGCAGTCGGCGAAAGACCCAGGTGTACTGACAAATTTTTCGTCGGACACTTTACGCAATTGTCGGTGATAAACAGGGTGTCACGAAACTTTATGAAAATTTGATCTCCAATGAATCCAAATCCGATTCCCGTCACAGGTCCAGGTGGTCTGACAGCCGTGGGCAATTTGGAGACCTTCACTTTACTAGACTTACCATTGGTCCGTCCGTGTGGCCTTCAATCCAGTGAGCTGCGCTTTTCCTCTGAAGTAGTCTACCTTGGCAGACAAAATTTTGAGTGAAAGTTTGTGTAAGGTACAATTGAACACCAACTGCGACCTGTCAAGAAAACAATGTGAAATCTCTGTCAGTTAACGGTGGTTAATTACCGAGAAAATTAAAATATAATGGATGTAACATTTTCCTTGAGCGAATATTTTAATATCCAAATATATATAGAAATGTGAAGATTTCAATGGAAACAGTGAACGGATGTCACGACAGTCACACACAGTTAATTAAGAGAAAATAACATACACAATGAACAAAAATAATGATGTAACATATATTCAGGTCATTAACTAGTGCAAAGTTTGTTTAATTAAATTTCGAGACACTTGTTTTGAAAATGTAAACTATACCTCTTCGTCAGGAAGTGAGGTGATGTGGAGATTAAAACCATTTATCTCTGATAATAACTCGCTCTGCGGATGTAATTAAAGATTCATTCCGAAATGTCAAAATTGTCTGCGTAGACACCATTCCTAATGATTTGAACGTAGTTTGTGCAACTAGCAGTTCTAGATGAAAATTTGAGTACTGATTCCGGAAATGACATAGTTGTTCTTGTAATCCGCCATCAAAGGTTTGAGACAAAAAACTTCAATTCCATCTGTACCTGAGAGGGTGATCAGTGTGAAAAACGAATTCATGGACGGCGGTGGCCTTACATAGCTGTTAGTTGAATGAACTGTTTTCTTGATCAGTCGTAACTGTACCTGCATTCACAGCATCTGAAAACATCGGGCCTTGTATGGCTGTTCCTGAATACGGTATGCACCCATCAATAACGTGTTACCCATCAGCTGAAAATACATGTTGATGACGAAATAGCTGAAACATGCCCTCTGAGCTGTTTCTGTGTGAAAATTCAGACTATATTATGATGTGTTGCAAGCAGAGCTTCGGTAAAAACAGATGAAGCATATGTAAATTGACACTTCGTTAAAACCTAGGTGCGTCAAGCTCTCATTTACATTGGATGGCTAAGCAAATAAGGGTGGACTAGAAACCATGTCGCTTCTACTTGTTAGAAAGAAATGAACCTTCTAGTCGACAGCATCATTTTGTAAAACACAGTTATAATTTTAATCAAAATATTTCAGTAATATGTAAGTGACAATAGAACCTTGATTGTTATTGCTGCTTTGAGTCGGTGTGTTTATCATGTTTGATTATTGAGAGACAAAAGCAGCCGGTGATCGATCATGTATCAATCAAATCCGCCCCTTTTTCATTGTATTTATTACTGTAATTTGTAAAGTTTTAACATATAACGATGCTATAGTTATCTAAACGTTAATAAAATAAACTGCATCATAAACCGGTAACTGTATTTAATAATAATATTTTTCGAATTACGTGTAGTATAGGCACCAAGACCCTAAAATTTCCATAATTCATTCATTCATTTTCCAACCAAAAGGTACAATTTTAGTATGGATTTAATAAACTTACACTGATATTACTTTTTAATGTAAACAAGTTTTATTCCTGCCCGAGTCGATAATGTATGAAATAAGAGATTAAAACAGGTACATTAATCATTTAGTACTTAGGTAACTTACAATCAAACGTAACATTTCAGAGAGCTGCTAATACAGAAAGAACGAAGGCCTCCAAGAGTTAAAAAGGGTTTTGCCAAATTACGCCTCGGGCTTGAACGTTGATTTTCATTGAATTCTTGGTATGAATTTTTCCTGTCAGATACTGTAGACAATGTTATGGAAGCTTCACTGTTCAGGTCACTTTGATGTATTTTGTGTTATATGACAGTGAAAAGGTAAAGGCGGTGTACATGAGACCCCAAAGTTGTGGGCTCGCGTCTTATTTTGACCGTCTCCCGCGCAAAGACTCGTGGCTAAAGTATTTGCTACATGGAGGGCCTTCTCTATATAGGAGTTAATGGGTATTGGTCATAGGAAGCAGGCAAATGCAGAATGAAAACCCTTCTAGTGCCAACTATGGTTGCGTGGGTTTGGTGCTCCTCAGAGACTAAAAAAGCTACAAGAAGTAACAGGCCTGAAGAATCAGGGATGCTATACACAAAGATGGATGAAAATATATTTTAGAATATAAACAAATCTTTTTTCCATTTCTGCAGGATTACTCCATCCTCTCCATGGATTTTCCTGAGCTAGTTTTGTTTGTAGCTCTGTCGACCTCTCGTTGCTGGAGTGGAACTGTAAATTAAACGTCTGTTGTAACTGGGCCAGAGTACCTGCACTAAGTATACGGAAAGGCTTTTTAGAAGAGTGGTCACATCGTCTATCTTTCAATGGTGATGTCATCCTCTTTACACGGCGAGTCGTTGTTAGAAGCGACGGAACTCTGGACTGTCCATACTCTGCTTTACAGGAGCTGAATGACATCTAGCGTTCTCAGTTTCAGCGTAATGCTGGAATAAAACACTAGATAAATTAGGAAAACACATGTATGAAAATGTATTAAAACAAACACCAAAGGTGCTATCAAAAGTGCTTTCTGCAGTACACTGGATTTTCTCTTTTGGTTTAATATTTCTGATTTGAGGGTTATATTTCAATTCCTATTGTTAGCTCTTTTTCTTTAATGTCAGGATTTAGATATAACGGTAACCCCTTCATTGTTCAAGGGAAAAGAATAAAATAATCACCGGTAGAAGTGTTTTTTAGAAACTCTATAGAAAGCTCGACAGTAGTAAACAATTCTGTCGTACTTAAGTTTGTCCGCTCCATTAGAGTACGTGGCGGCTCTTGGCAGCCCTTGGTCTTCAGACCCGACTCTCCTACAAATCTTGATTTCACCCGGCAGCATTAGTGGCTTCTAGAAAGCAGTCGAATTTTTCGCTAAATATCCGACAACTATCAGAAATTATCCAAGCGCCCATGGATATTAGAGACTTCACCAAATCCATGATTTTACTGAATTTCGTCAATGGACTGAGGATTTTGACGGATGTCACAGGCTTTAACCTTCTTAAACAATTTATAAAACGCACTGCGGATGAATTGGCATTGCTCTTTTTAGTTTAACTAACAGTTTATTTCACGTCACCTTCAAGTTTCTTGCTATATTGTCATGATTCCAGGGAAGGTGGTCACGTGTACACTGCTGGCAGACGAAGCATACAAGACACATTTGTTGATGATTAGATCACCATTTTTTAGTTCTCTCTGTGCGTCCATCATCCACTGTACACCGCCTGTTACCAAATATCTCAACAGCCGCCGTAGCTATCATCATAAAACTTCGTAGACTTTTTTTTTATTATGTGATAATTATACAAAAATAAGCTTTTGGTGGCGCCGCCTATGCTGACCTCTTTCTGCGGGCTGAAATGATTTTTTTTTTGGCTTTTACCATTTTATGTCATATAGTATTCATATTTTGGCTTTACATCAGAGTAAACAATTCCTTAAAGGGAGTGGAATAAAATGAGTATAAAGTAAGTAATTATTTTTCAAAATGGCGTCTTTATAAAAGTTCAGATTTTGTCAATCGCAAAATTTGACAATTTGTTGTGTTTGCATACATTTTGTCATGTATGTTACCAAATATCTCAGGAACTGCTGCAGCCTTCAAGACCAAATTTCACAGGAATATTGATCATGTTACTGCTATTTTATTTTGACCTGCAGGTTGTGCCACCTGTGTTGACCTACTTTCTGTAGACTGCAATGGTCCCTTCTGCCTTTTCCAAGATATATCATAAAATGTTAATATTTTGACTTACAAATAAACGTTATCTATTCCTTAAAGGAAGCGAAATGAAATGAGTATATATCCAGTCAAATTATTTTCAAGAAATAACAGTTTTGTCACATTTTTAGTTTGTTCACTTCGTTAACTTGTGCAATGGCACAGTGTCCACTGGGAATGCATAAATGGTATTTTTACATTCATTTTTATTTCTTAATCACCCAACATTATGCACAGTAATTCACAGAGTGAACATTAGAACCCTGGGTCTCTTGTTTTCTTTAGCAACTATTGTGGGATTGAGCTTTTCTGTACCAACAACTACTTCAGGAGCTGTTCCATGGAACGTGGTCAAATGAAAGAAATTTCCAGTTATATGTACATAACTTTCCCCGCTTCAGTCTTTTCCTTCCGGATCCTGATACAATATTAGTTCCGAAAAACTCATGCATAACTCTGACTTAACTGTCTTTTTATACGGAACAACCGCCCGGTCAATCAAACAACTCACTTGAGAAATCTCTTTTCTTCTCGATGTTCCGGGTTTGTTGCCATCATTGCCTATTGCTGGAAACAGTTTTACGTAATTATGATAGCATTTTTTATAGACCACCAATTCCTTTGCGAGCAGATAGATCCCTTGTAACTACAGAAGTAGTCCATATATCGTTCAGATGATGTGCTTCTTTGATCCCGCCTCGTTCAGATGAGGTGCTTCTTTGATGCCGCCTCGTTCAGATGAGGTGCTTCTTTGATGCCGCCTCGTTCAGATGAGGTGCTTCTCTGATTCTGCCACGTTCAGATGAGGTGCTTCTTTGATGCTGCCTCGTTCAGATGAGGTGCTTCTTTGATGCTGCCTCGTTCAGATGAGGTGCTTCTTTGATGCTGCCTTGTTCAGATGAGGTGCTTCTTTGATGCTGCCTCGTTCAGATGAGGTGCTTCTTTGATGCTGCCTCGTTCAGATGAGGTGCGTCTTTGATGCTGCCTCGTTCAGATGAGGTGCTTCTTTGATGCTGCCTCGTTCAGATGAGGTGCTTCTCTGATTCTGCCACGTTCAGATGAGGTGCTTCTTTGATGCTGCCTCGTTCAGATGAGGTGCTTCTTTGATGCTGCCTCGTTCAGATGAGGTGCTTCTTTGATGCTGCCTTGTTCAGATGAGGTGATTCTTTGATGCTGCCTCGTTCAGATGAGGTGCTTCTTTGATGCTGCCTCGTTCAGATGAGGTGCGTCTTTGATGCTGCCTCGTTCAGATGAGGTGCTTCTTTGATGCTGCCTCGTTCAGATGAGGTGCTTCTTTGATGCTGCCTCGTTCAGATGAGGTGCTTCTTTGATGCTGCCTCGTTCAGATGAGGTGCTTCTTTGATGCTGCCTCGTTCAGATGAGGTGCTTCTTTGATGCTGCCTCGTTCAGATGATGTGCTTCTTTGATGCTGCCTCGTTCAGATGAGGTGCTTCTTTGATGCTACCTCGTTCAGATGAGGTGCTTCTTTGATGCTGCCTCGTTCAGATGATGTGCTTCTTTGATGCTGCCTCGTTCAGATGAGGTGCTTCTCTGATGCTGCCTTGTTCAGATGAGGTGCTTCTTTGATGCTGCCTCGTTCAGATGAGGTGCTTCTTTGATGCTGCTCTGAGCATCCTTGTAAGAATCTAGCAAGCGGAGTACCACATTTCCTTTTAACTATTATCCTAAGATATCTGCATAAAATGCAAACTTTGGATAGGAAACATTCCCCTCACAACAGAGCCTGTGCCATCTCTACTTAGATTCTGAAGCACCGTCTACTTGATTTTGTACCTCTTAAATGCAGATAAGCTATTTGTAATAACCAGGGCTCGTCAGGAATGATTTTATCTTAAAGGTTTGAATTGTTAATTTAAAATTAATAAATAATCAATAAATAAATGTTAATTTATTTTGTATATAGTGAGCAACGCAATTACATATGCGAAAGCACACTTCAAATGAACCAATATCACGTCCAGGATCTTTTCAAATCACCTTTATTGCAGTAGTTTGTTACCAATTTAGTCCGTCCTGTTGTAAATCTTACCGATGTTCTGAATTCTTCTGAAGGAATGGCGCAATTTTCAGTCATAATAACAGATTAAATATACTGAAGGAACAATATGTATATATAAATTTAAAAATTTTGAACGATTAACAACCGAAAAAAAAACATGAACCAGTAAATTACTGAAGGTACTGTGGAGAGTGTCTTACGAAACGACTCGGCAGTGTTTCAGTTATTTCATGGTATATTTACAGAATTGCTTTCCATTATTTTTTATCTTTTTATCTTGTCTTACTGAAACTAAAGGATAAATAATGTTAAGCTTAAATTGCCTCAAAATTTGTGCCCGTATTTGACATTGTGAACTTTACATAATGCCCATATTTGACAGAAAAACAAGGGACCTATGGGTCACGACGCTCAGCTGTTATATATGATAAAAAAATATTATTTAGAAATGAGGTACATGCTGGTTTTGTGTGGTAATAAATATAAGCTGTATTATGAGTTGTTGTTGCTTAGCTTATGTATGATTTTGATAGTTCCTTTGGAGACAGGGAAGAGGATTGATTTCATTTATTTTATTAACAAATGGAGTACTATTGTCACACAGATTTTGACTTGGCCATATAACTTATAAGCAGAACATATAATATAAGAGTTTAACTATTTATTAAAAAAATAACAAATATTGTCCCAAATATAATTTTTATTAAAAATAATAAGAGAATCATATGATTTTTAAAACTGAAATATAACTGAAATGATTATTAAAATAATATTAAAGAATATATTCATGAATGCATTCATGAATACATTTTGAAAGTATCTGCACGAGTATTCATATACTTTCATTTTTACCTGAATTCCCATTCTTTATGCAAGAAATTTTATAATGGAGTACATAATCATATTTGTATTTAAATACAATTACAAAGTATTCGCACCATGTCTGGTATTTATTCAGTTTTCACCAAACAATGATGATGAGAATCCAGAATATACAAAATTCACACATTTAAATAATGATTATAAGTACCTGGTTTTATGGCTTTTATTTACATTAAAAAAAATGTAATATATTCATTTTGGACTAATTTCACTTCAATGTACACACTAGACACAGTAGAAATCTAGATTAATATTATCAACTGCATCTTTGTCTATCATTAATTTCCTTCATATGATCCCTAATGATTAGTAATGAATAATATGATGTACTTCTTTATCATTAAAATTGAACTGAAAAATGCCAAAGGTGACTGCATGGTGTTATTTGGAATACGTGACATTCTACCCATCGATACAAGATTCTTATATCATCAGTAACTGCAAGTTAATTTCCTGTTATTATAAACTAACAAATTCCTTTTTCTATTTTTCTTTAATTTGTTATTAAAAACCAATAAAAATTTATTAATTTATTGTTTATTGTTATGTTGTTGGTTAAAACTACTAGATGAGTTGGGTTGGACACCTGGATCAACTGTGGCTGGCCATGAGCTGCCTGGATTCCGTGTATGCCTCGCCTCAAGCATGCATAATACAGGTGACAAAGTCTGACAGGGTCTCATAAAAAACATTAATAAAAGCTACAATTTTTTGGCCAATTTCTTTCAGCTTTCTAAACTAAAAAGCTGAAATCCTTATGTGTGCATGATATGAAAATTATATCAACAGTGCTCTCAGGAAACAAACGTAACATGGTCAAAGTTGGGCAAAATTTAAGGTACTAATTTTATATTTATACTAATAAGTTATAACATTTGAAAAAATTCAGAACTAATTTTGGTTATTCAATTGAATCTTGATTAAATAATGTTACATCCCTGACAAAAAATCTCTAGCTTCAGCAATCCTTTTGTTCAGGGAGTAAATATATTTCTTGATTTTTTAAAAAGGGCATTATGTTTGGGCCCATAACTTAAAACAATTACTCAATACTGACATCATTCTGGCATGTGCATAGAGATTGAAAAATACGTATATTATTTATGATTAAAGTCAGATCAGTGGTTTTGATATTTGGCAGTCTTGAAGTGTAACAATGGGTTTTTAATGGAAAAATGAAGTTTTTCATTAATATCTCGAAGGTATTAAGTCCTAGTGACCAAGTCTTGGCATGGTGGGGATTTTGGAGACATCTAACTGTATGCCGAATTTAAGGAACTTAGAGCTGAACCTGGGGAGCTGAGCTCTTGCAAACTGCATAAAACTAGCTTGATGTAAACAATATGTTACATGGTGCTTGAAAACTTGAATAAAATCTACAGTTTTTGATCAACTGGTTTCAAATTTTTTGTGTTAACAGTTGAAATGCTAACAAAAACATGCTGTGAAAATTAAATCCACAGTACTTACAGGAAAAAACGTGCCATGGTCAAATTTGGGCAAAATTTAAGGTACCAATTTTATATTTTTGCCAATATTTAAAAAAAATTAACAGATTTTGATCTAATTTTTGGTATACAATTAAATTTTGATTAATTAAAGTTGTATGACTGAAAAAGAGTCCCTACCTTTAACACTTTTGGTCTTAAGTGACCAAATATCTTCCTGAATTTTTACAAAATGCATTATGTTTGGGCACATAACTTTTTTAAATTAAATAATACAGACATAATTTCTGGCATGTACATAGGAACTATATAGAGGAATATTTAAGGTAAATATGAGGAAAAACAGATGAGTGGTTTTGATATTAGGCAGTCCTGAAGTGTGAAAATAAGTTTTTAAAGACCCAGTTTTCGGCTTGGTAGGAGATCTTGGGGACATCTAACATTATGCCGAATTTTGGATTCCTAGGTCTTACGGTTTCAAAACGTGCCACATCTACGGACGGACGGACAGACGGACGGACAGACGGACGACGGACAATGGACCACGACTATAGCTCAGATAACTTATAGTCAGCTGAGCTAAAAATCTTAAATGGTACATTTTTGTAAACATTTTCCGGCATACTTTTTTTACTTTGTGAGATTTTATTTATTCGTTTAATAAACGAAGCATTAAGGTACAAATGACCAAACATTTTGCCGACATTTTGATGATACTTTGTAGGTCTCGTCTTGTTTCTCGAGATGTTATCCTGACCAATTGACAAAAGGATTAACCGAATGACCTATGAGTCTGCTGAGCTACAAAATAAAAATATAATACCCTTGCAGAGGTCTGAAATGGCAAAATAACCAGGACAACCTTGTAATACTAGTTTCTAAATACAGGTAAATATATTTTACTGAAACTTTGAATAATCATAAACAACTGATATGAGAATATAATTTACTGTTGAAACAAAATACACAAACTTTTCATCACTGTCGAAGGTTGAGTCTATAGTAACTGAATAAAAAACGTAATTAATATCAATGAAAAATGTACATATAAAAATTCCTACTCAGCAGTTTACAACTACTCTGTTTGTTACCCTAGCTACACAATATATACAAAACCCACTGTGCAAAATAGTTGAGTTTCAAACAGTATAAAGCTATTGCTTACGTTACAGTGAAATGTAAAAAGAGCACTTATAATACATCTTATGACTTGTTATAGTTATATTTCTTATCCATATATCTGAGGTAGTACCCTTTGTATCATCGCGAATTTAAACACCACCTCTATTGACAACATCATCGCCACCTCCCCAGCCAACATTAGACATGATATACAAAGTCAGTTATTATCAATAACATGTTAACAGAAACGGATCCAGAAGGGGTCCAGGTGGTCCCCCCTTTTTTCGGATCTGGACCCTTTTTTGGACCCCTCCTTTTCCTAAATCCTGGATCCGCCCCTGGTTAATGTTCTGCAGATCAAATGTCTCTTTGTGTAAAGAAAAATGCTACCATTTGAATCTCGCAATGTTTTTAAATCTACCTATTATATTTCTATCAACAGGTTCTTTTTCAATTGATGATTTAAATAATTTTATCACTGAGATATTTCTTTCATAATGCTTACAACTGATTATATAATTTTTAGAAAAAAAAAAATAATAGTAATTAAATACACCTTACATTTATAATTCAAGAGTATAAAATATGTAATAAAACAGGCCTAATCTGATTCTGAAACCTGAACAAGGAAAGCAACAACACTAGGTAAGATGGCACATGAGTAAACTGAAACTGCATAGCTTCACTTTTAACATGGTACTCCAAAACTGAAGATTACAATAAACATAACAATGTCAAGTTTACAAAATAAATATATTTATAACAAAGACTTTCAATACAACAATCCTTCAGATCATACACAATAATCCCTCTAGAAATTGATCATTTGCTTTCAGTTTTCAAATTATTTTACAAGACAGTCAGCTCCAACTATCAAATATCAGATTTCCTGGATATCGTTTTGAGAATTAACTGCACTGGCCATTATTATATTTTCCCCCAAGTTTCTTAGAGTTTAGAATAATTATCTGCTTTTATTGACAGGTTTTATACTTCCTGGATATCTTGCTATGGAACAACCTAGCCTGTATCACCAACCTTCTGATTTCCTGGAACTTTCAAATAACATTTTGCCCTTATCTTTTCAAATTTTGTCAAAACTTGTTTAAAAGCCATTTGATCTTACAATAATCTTACTCGATTACTGTGAACTCTCCAGTCCACACTGATACATGTTAATTCTCTGTGTGAGGCCAGGAATTTCCGCTTACAAATAAGAGGATTCTCAATAAAGATCCCACAGGAGTGATTTTAAGAAAATATTATTATTTCATCTGATAATTCTATGAAAAACTAGGGACCCATGGGTCTCGACGCTCAGCTGCATTTGTCTGTAAGGATATATGTTTATGAGGTTTTCCAAATATTGGTCCTATGATCAGTCTGAAGCCAACCTGTCTACCCAAACTGGCGTTATCATCCATAAACTAATTTGTGAATGAATTGGCCCTGTGACCTTAACCTTTGACCTTATGACCCTAAAATCAAAAGGAAACTTCCCCTATTTGTAGGTGCACCACGCTGTTGATGGAAGGATTGAGATGAAAAGTTTGGCTTAAAATGCATCCACAATCTTTCTAAAGTAGTAGGTCCTGTGACCTTGACCTTTGATCTCATGATCCTAGAATCAACAGTTCCTACTTTAGTGGTGGGCCATATATAAGTCAAGTTTGAAACCAATTTTTCAAACCAAACTGGTGTTATCATCTGGAAACTAATATGTGGAATGATGGCCCCCATCACCTTGACCTTGTGACCCCAAAATCCATAAGTTACTTCCACTATTGGCAGGTGAGCAACATCTGGAAGATAGAATATTTGGGACAGAAAGTTTGGCTAAAAATACATCAACAATCTTTTTAGAGAAGTGGGTCCTGTAAGATTGACCTTTGGCCTTATGACCCCAAATTCAAAAGGGTTCTTACATTATTGGTGGGTCATATATAGGTCAAAATTGAAACCAATATGTCAATCCGAGCTGGAGATATCATCCACAAACAAATATGTGGACAGATGGGCCCCTGTGACAATGACCTTTGACCTTGTGACCACCAAATCAACCAGTTTCTTCCCCTATTGGCAGCTCAGCTATATGTGCAAGATGGAAGGTTTTGGATGAAAAGTTTGGCGTAAAATGCATCCACAATCTTTCTAAAATAAGTGGGTATTGTGACCTTGACCTTTGACCTCATGACCCCAAAACTGAACAGAATCTTCCCCTATTGGCATGTTAGCAATATCTTCAAGATAGAAGGTTAGGGATGAAAAGTTTGGCTTCAAATGCATATGTATTCTTTTTAAAGAAATGAGTCCTGTGACCATGACCTTTGACTGCTGGACCCCAAAATCCAAACGGTGCTTACTTTAGTGGTGAGTCATATATAAGTTAAGTTTGAAACCAATATGTCAAATTAAACTGGAGTTATCATCTGGAAACTAATTTGTGAACAGATGGCCCCTGTGACCTTAACCTTTGACCATGTGACCCCAAATTCATTTATGCTCTCCCCATACTGGCAAGTCAGCTAAATGTGCAAAATGGAAAGTTTGGGATGAAAAGCTTGGCAGAAAATGCAGCCATAATCTTTTTAAAAAAGTGAGTCCTGTGACCTTGACCCAAAAATCATACATGTTCTTGCTTTAGTCGTGGGCCATATGCAAGTCAAGCTTGAAATCCATGTGTCAATACAACCTGGAGTTATCATCAGGAAACAAATGTGAGTGTGTTGGACGGATGGACAGACAGACAAACAGACAGACAGACAGGGTGATAACTATATGGCATCCACTTGTGATCAATAAACACACCAGGTTTTGGGACACTAGATGTAATTACAGCTGAGAAACTGACATGATTGTTATTTTATAGTAAAAAAAATTAAAAAATATTCGTTAAAATAACAAAAAAATACAGGTGGCGCCACCACTTTTCAGGAACTGACAAAACTAGTCATGGTCAATATTCAAGGCTAGATTCATGACAATCCATGCATTAATTATCAAGATATTGGAGGTTTTGTATTATATTTTTGATTATTCTGGGGGGTACTTTCAAGCCCCATAGCTCAGAGGATATAGGTCACAGTGACCTAATTTCAGGTTTCCAAGGAGATTTTTTATTGACCTCCCTGGATATTCACTTAGAAGATTCTAGGTCTAGCAGTTACAATTTGTGCCCGGCTAATGGACGTCCAGACGGACGACGGACAAAGCGCCATTCCTATACCTCAGTTTAATTACAGTGAGCTGAGCTAACAATAAAGAGGTTATCCTGGATTTAACTCTTCTGCATGTCTTCTGACATGTGCCGTCATTCAGTTTGAGCTGAATTCATCATTTAAAAATTCTAATGCGTCTTCATGAAAATGCACAAAATAATACATACTGATAACATATGTAACAGACTTGGCAGATCTGACTAAATTAGTGATTCAAGCACAGTCATATTTATTTGTATATAATATCAAAATATTTAAGTACCACTGGTTTTCTTGCGAGGAAGGCTGGTTTTTGAGCTTTATCAGTCCTCAAGATGAGTGCTACTTTCCTGCTGACATTTAACCCTTTAGTACAGTACACAAACAGGTGGAAGACCTCTACATGGATCATTTCTGGCAGTGTCAAGAGCCACAAGGCTTAATATGTGTATAATGTATAGTCAAAACAGCAGTTTTCAAAATTGTATAAAAGAGGTTTGGATTTTACTTTTAATGGAAACTGTATGAGGACCTTTAGATCAAATCTATGCAAATTCTAAATTTTCTGGAAACTATAATGTATATACATACGATTTCAGATCTGCACTGTCAAAAGAAATTTTGTTATGATAAAATTTCTTGGCAAGAAAATCTTTCTTCCGACAAGAAATCTTCAAAAAAATTATCTTAATTTTCTTAAGACAACATATATTGTTTTGTCAGAAGAAATATTTTCTTGACCAGTGTAAGACAAAAAATTCAGCCTGACTCCTAAGAAAATATTTTTTTCATAAGATTTTTTTTCATAAAAGAAAGAAATTTATTTTTTTTATGTGCAAGCACATGCACTTTGTGGATGTGTGATATTTTTTCTAGCCATAAGATATCTTTTTCTGATAGCAAGAAAAATCATCTTATCATAAGCAAAAAAATCTTGTTATAAGAAAAATTTTCTTGCCCCACTTCCAAGAAAAATATTCTGATGAGGAAGTCCACCATGTTCCTCCCCATATACATTTTTTGACAGATCATATAAACATAACACAGTACCATTAATACACTTCTTGTTTGTCAGCTATTAACTTATATGCAGACTTTTCTTGATGTTTATATCATTAATCCCTCAAAAATAATAATTTAATGACTAATTCTTCTATGCATCTGAAAGCTTCTGATTTCTTCATCTAGATAATTACATGAAACTGGAGGCTTCTATATACAGTTCCCCTTCAAATGTTGTGCCCCTTACTGGTATGTTAAATGTACAGCTGAATTAAAGGTAAATAAAAGAAAGACCACAATTTTGACTTTATACTTGACAAGCACTGACATTGATAAAGGCAAAAGATTTAAAATGTTTGAAGACTTTCACCTAAAACCAAATCAACCATGGAAAAAATATGATGGTTCCTTAGTAGCCTCATTCTGTCATTTCTTTTGTTATATATTATACTGGTATATATCTGTATCTATATTTTAAAATAAATATATTTAATAAAAAGAACAAGGAACATAAAAAGCTAAATAAAATATCTTGTATGGTAAAAAAAGGGATACACTTTTGAGATTTTTCTGCTGTCATACAATATAAATCATGTACATGTAGTATGGACATCATGTAAAATATTCATGCTTTATTACTAACTGTAATCTAATCATCCAATTCTATTTCCACAAAACTGAAATTTGTCCCCTGAACATTCTCAAACAATTATGTCCCTTTACATGTCATTTGGCATTTTGTCTTGGCACACTGTCCTGTTCTCATCATGTCCGTGGTTACATTTTGTTGTGCAGCATTTTGTCTGTGAAGACTTTGTTGAATGGCATTTTGTCTTTTGAATTTGCCGTCCTGCACTTATACACCCAATTTGATCAAATGATATGCCTAATTATCATAATCATCTACTGGCCTTCTGAAAATCTTACAGCTAGAGAACTCACTGTAAATTCATAGTACAACTAGATGTACAATAAATTATTAATAATATTATCATTATTATTATTATTCAATAGCAAAGCTATCATGGGAAGCCTCCCCCGACGCCAGAAACTGAACAATGATTGGGAATCAGCTGTGAAGTGTACAACCTTGGTCAAGGTCAAGGTAAAAATGAATATCAGGGTCAAGGTCAAAAATGAATCTGTGACCCACAAAAAATATTATGCACATTCAACAGATATTAAAAAAACAGACATGCATAATGGAGGTCTAGTGCAAACTGGAAATGGCAGAAGAAAATATAAAAACAAAAATTTGAAATTAATGATTTTTCACTCAGGGGGACCTAAGTAGGTCGACCCATAATTCCCCCCCCCCCTAAATATGGATACAGAAAAATAAACACATCAACCCCTATATGCCTCCCCTTTGTACAGAGAGAGGCTTGACAAACAGCTGATACTTAGTATTGTATTTATTCAGCAGATGTCAGCACATATTATACTGACAACATCTGTGAAATGCCATCACACAAGTCTCCTCCTTAAGTCTTTGTTCTTATACTTCCCGCTCAGAGTTAGCTGGGGACTCCTGTGATTGGCTGGTACGAGTTGATGATCATAAACCTTGAGAAGATGATATACAGAACTCGGAACCACACAAACTGACTCCAGTGAATCATCATGGCTTCCTGGAAAAATAAGCAAAGATGATGATAGCATGTAAGTGATTTCAAAAACATCAATCAGCAGTGCTGCACTACATGTGTTGGTCCCCCATTAGTTAGTCTGAAACAATATTCAAAGTGAGTATAAACAATGATTTAATGAAAAACTCAAAATCAAAAAAGAAAAAAGCCTCAGGGGATGAAACAGGTAGCAAAATTTGGACTCTACAGCTGTAATTTCTTCAGAATTTGTGGCAATTATGACATTTTACAATGGACTACTTAACAAGGGACCCATGGGTCACGGCGCTCAGCTGTTATATATGATAAAAAATATGATTTGGGAATGAGGCACATGCTGGTTTTGTGTGGTAATAAATATAAGCTTTATTATGAGTTGTTGGTGTTTAGCTTATGTATGATTTTGATAGTATCTTTGGAGACAGGGAAGAGGATTGATTTCATTTATTTTATTAACAAATGGAGTGCTATTGTCACACAGATTTTGACTTGGCCATATAACTTATAAGCAGCACATATAATAAAAGTTTAACTATTTATTAAAATTTAATAACAAATATTGTGCCAATATAATTTTTATTTAAAAAAAATAAGAAAATCAAATGATTTTTTCAAATAAAATATAACTGAAATGATTATTAAAATAACATTTTAGAATATATTCACGAATGCATTCTTGAATACATTTTGAACGTATCTGCAATGGTCTTCAAATACTTTCATTTTTACCTGAATTCCCATTCTTATGCAAAAAAAAATTTTTAATGCAATACATATTCATATTCGTGTTCAAATACATTTGCAAAGCATTTGCACCATGTCTAGTATTTATTCAGTTTTGGCCAAACAATGATGTTGAGAATCCAGAATATACAAAATTCACAAATTTAAATAATGATCATAAGTACCTGGTTTTATTTCTTTTGTTTATATTTAAAAAAAAATGTAATATATTTACTTTGGACTACTTTCACATCAATCTACACACTAGACACAGTAGGAACCTATATTAATATTATCAACTGCATCTTTGCCTATCATTAATTTCCTTCATATGATCCCTAATGATTAGTAATGAATAATATGATTTATTTTTTTATCATTAAAATTTAACTGAAAATACCATAGGTGACTGCATGGTGTTATTTGGAATAACATTGACATTGACCTTCTATCCATCCATACAAGATTCTTACATCATCAGTAACTGCAAGTTAATTTTCTGTTACTCATCAACCAACAAATTCCTTTTCTATTAATTTTTCTTTAATTTGTTATTAAAAACCAATAAAAAATTATTGATTTATTGTTTATTGTTATGTTGTTTTTCAAAACAACTACAAGATGAGTTGGGTTGGACACCTGGATCAACTGTGGCTGGGCATTTGCTGCCTGGCTGCCCCAGTGTATGCTTCACCGTGCATAATCTGATGAAAGGTCAACAAGGTCAACATACATGTGACTGAAGAGGGGCTGGATTGAGCCTGGATCTGACATGGTCTCATAAAAACATTAATAAAAGCTACAATATTTGGCCAATTTATTTCAAATTTCTAAACTACAAAGATGAAATCCTTATGTGTGCATGATATGAAAATTATATCAACAGTGCTCTCAGGAAACAAACGTAACATGGTCAAAGTTGGGCAAAATTTAAGGTACTAATTTTATATTTATACTAATAAGTTATAACATTTGAAAAAATTCAGAACTAATTTTGGTTATTCAATTGAATCTTGATTAAATAATGTTACATCCCTGACAAAAAATCTCTAGCTTCAGCAATCCTTTTGTTCAGGGAGTAAATATATTTCTTGATTTTTTAAAAAGGGCATTATGTTTGGGCCCATAACTTAAAACAATTACGCAATACTGACATCATTTCTGACATGTGCATAGCGAATGTATAGAAAAATATGTATATTATATTTGATCAAAGTCAGATCAGTGGTTTTGATATTAGGCAGTTTTACAGTGTAACAATGGGTTTTTAATGGAACAAGGGACCCATGGGTCACGGCGCTCAGCTGATCATGATTGGACTATAAATGTTTCTCCACTGTGATACTATATCGAGTCGATAAAGTTTATGAATATCATGGACATGTTGGGTTATTATAAAGGAATGTAATGTAATATGTGAGTAAATGATAAATGAAATTACCTGACTGATGGATTAATAGAGTAAAATATAGTGGTTTATTTTTTATTTATTTAGAAGGGGTTGACAATTGTGATATATTTGAGCAAATATGAATGCAATGACAGCAGTAATAAGCAGTAGTAGAATGATGATAAGGCTATTTGTTGAAGGATCTAAAGTGTATGGTAGTCTGCAAGCTTTCAATTTGACAGATATGATGTTATGATTAACTATGCTGATGAAGTGATTTATGAATTTGTGACTGTATGACACAATATCTCTTTAGTCTTGACAAGGTTCATTATTGTGATGCCCACTATGTCTACATATTACACAATATTGACATAATTTCTGGCATGTACATAGGTACCTATGGACGAATAGTTATACGAAATATTAAAGTATGAATATATTCGATTCATCTTGTTCTTGCTTACTGAGGCTGACTTTGGGATGGGGTTCGGAGAAGGGAAAAGCGAGGGCAGCACGAAGGTGGATGTAGAAATATTCTATTGTAATGTTTTTCATTTATATAAGAATATGAAAAGCTAAGAGGAAAGGGGCCCTCCTACTTGGTTATAGTAAAGTTCTAAATATATGATTGCAAACTAATACTCTGACAAGACTGTCATGAAGAAAAACAGAAAATGTTTTGAGATACTGTGATGCATATGAAAATTTACAGGTGGACAGGCAAGTGGACAGAATGGACTAATACCTTAATTTCACTTTCAAGGGAATAATGCATTTAAGTTTATATATAAGCCTATTTTTTTTAAGCATATGCACTTTTTCCATTAAGAAGTTTTTATCTGAATCTTTTTTTATTTACAGGTTATATAAATTTTTAATAAAAAAAAAACTGAAAATATAAGTTAAAATATTAGAATTGTTGCAAAAGTAGCAATCATTATATATACAGAGTAAAAAACTGAAACTAGAAGTTAAATTATTAGAATTGTTGCAAAAGTTGCAATCATCATATATCCAGAGTGTAGCTCATATTGGGTCATATTATGCATACACATATATTTTATTATTTTTAAATCATAAATGTTGAAACTAAATTTAAAGAAAATAATGCCACAGCATGGCATCTACATGGATATTCCTTGAATCACGATTAAAAAGTTTTGCACATTGGAGTTTTCAGTACATGCTTAATTTTATTCACCAAAATAAAATAAAAGATTCAGTAAATTTGATAAAATAAAACATCTTTACAAATAAAGTATACACACTGTTGGTTGAATGAGGGACAAACAATATCATTGTGCTAATTACTATCCCAGTTTTAATTTATTACTGGAATTAATTGTCAATTTCACACCTGGTGAAGTTTTTACTCTTCTGAAGTAAGGAATTACTTTTCTGATGAACATCCACACTTTCATAGCAATACACCACTTTGTGGACACAATTAAATGTACAACTTAATCATTGTAACCCTGGTGGTACAATACAAAATCTAAAATGTAGCATAGCCTAGAATAAGAATGAAACAAATACAGAAAATAATAACATTCATCTAGTTTATGCACCATCTGGGGGGGGGGGGGGGGGAGTGTAGGGCAGAGGGGAAGCCTGCTGGTAGTGGCAAAGCTGAGCCAAGGCAGGCTGCCTGGGGTCGGTTACATAATGCAAGTGAAGGCTGTACTACTAGGTGGGCTAGATGTAAACAACACTTGACATGGTGTATGAAAACATGAATAAAAGCTATTCTTTCCAATCAATTTCTTTGAAATTTCAGATTTTAAAAGATTAAATCCTTATGTATATATGCTGTGAAAATTAAATCAACAGTGCCAAAGTTGGGCAAAATTTAAGGTATAATTTTTTATTTATGCTAATAACTTGAAAAATTTGCAAAATTCAGATCTAATTTTAGGTAAACAATTGAATCTTGATTAAATAAAGTTATATTCCTGAAAAAAAGTCTCTAGGTTCAGCAATTCTCATGTTAGGTGAGTAAATATATTTCCTGATTTTTAAAAAAATTGCATTATATTTTGGCCCATAACTTCAAAATAATACCCAATACTGACCTAATTTTTGGTATGTTAATAGAAAATGTATGAAAGAATGTGTTTACTAAATATGAACAAAAACAGACCAGTGGTTTTGATATTAGGCAGCCTTGAAGTGTAACAATGGCTTTTTTAATGTAAAACGGAGGTTTTTCCTTAATATCTCGAAGGAACAAAGTCCTAATGACCCAATTTTAGGTATGGTAGGAGATTTTGGGGACATCTAAAATTATGCCAACAGCCTGGGGAGCATAGAGATGCGCACTGAATGACCTACAGTCATCAAAGTTGACTGCTTGACAATGTAAGGGAATACAACAAGAGCCTCCAAAAAAATTCAATAACTAGCCTAATTTTTCAGCTTTTATTTTCAAATTTCAGATTTTAACAGATTAAATCCTTATGTATACATGCTGTGATAATTAAATCCACAGTACTTACAGGAAAAAAACGTGTTGTGGCCAAAGTTGGGCAAAATTTAAGGTACCAATTTTATATTTTTGCCAATATTTAAAAAAAATTAACAGATTTTGATTTAATTTTTGGTATACAATTAAATTTTGATTATTTAAAGTTGTATTACTGAAAAAAATTCCCTACCTTTAACACTTTTGGTCTTAAGTGACCAAATATCTTCCTGATTTTTTTTACAAAGTCCATTATGTTTGGGCCCATAACTTTTTAAAATTAAATAATACTGACTTAATATCTGGCATGTACATAGGAACTATATAGAGGAATATTTCTGGTAAATATAAAGAAACCAGATGAGTGGTTTTGATATTAGGCAGTCCTGAAGTGTAAAAATAGATTTCTAATAAAAAATTGAGGTTTTTCCTTAATATCTTGATGGAACGAGGTCCTATCGACCCAATTTTCGTTATGGTAGGAGATTTTGGGGACATCTAACTGTATGCCGAATTTCAGATTCATAGGTCAAATGGTGTTGAAAGGTGCCAGTCTTACTGACGGACATCCGGACAGACAGACGGACGGACAATGGACCACGACTATAGCTCAGATGACTTATAGTCATCTGAGCTAAAAAGCACACCTGACAGCTTATTTCTACTTTAACCTGTAAGTTAGTACCAGTATGTTCCAGTGTATGAAAATGTAAATAATTCTATTTAATGACCTCAATAAGTCATAAGACTGGGTGATACAGAAGAGAGGAATATAATAACTTTATCATAAAACATATTTTCCATGAGCCTGCATCTGGTACAATCATTGTCTGTTATGTTCAGGTCAATGAACCGATAGTCCAGGTTTGTCTAGTGAAATCAGATGCATATTAAGAGGCTAATCAAGAACCTCACTATTACAGGTTATGAATATTTTTTATTTATCATTTATATTTCAGATATAAAAAAATATTATTTTTATCTCCTCTATATAGCACCCAAACATTTGTTCTTGTTTGTCACTGTAAGATGTAATTAGCATGCTGGAAAAGGTAAGACTTGCAAGTTTTATCAATATCCCTAAAAATACCAAATATAATTAATTAATATTCTGTTATCTTAACTTTACTCATTCCATTTCATATATATAAATATATTTAAAAATATATATATTTAGCATAGGTAAAGATAAAGAGTCACGCATTTTAGACTGACTTGTTTATTAACATGTTTATTAGTCTATCTAAAAGGCATCACTCTTTATCTTTACCTATGCATCTACTACAGACTAACATGGCTATACCATTATATATATATGAAATAGAAACCCATAAAATACAAGCCTACCTGTCCTCGGCGGAAATCAGCCCAATCACTGATGAAGACCATATCACTGGTGTACCAGCTGTATGTGACATCAAAGAAGCTGATGTATTTGTGATGTAAAGATTCACTGGTCAGTCTGTAAGCTAGCACCTCTGAAAAGAGAAAAAACACAGATACATATATACATCTGTTCTCTTGCAATTTCATCACATATCACAAAATTGTCTGCGAAATAACAACTTTTGTATTTTTGGTTTTACAATTACTTCTTCCTGGCATTTTAAGTTAATGGGGATGCTTCACAAGTTCACTGTATTATTTTTTATTAAGAAAAGGTAGATT
Organism: Sipunculus nudus; assembly: GCA_026874595.1. Taxonomy (NCBI): domain Eukaryota; kingdom Metazoa; phylum Annelida; class Sipuncula; order Golfingiida; family Sipunculidae; genus Sipunculus; species Sipunculus nudus. Next base: position 17,476,253 of record CM049312.1, on the reverse strand, counting down.
TATACTCTGAAGCTAGATATTATAATTTATTGTTAAGAACTCTTTTTGCAATATCATTTTAGATTCATTTATAATGGCTCTGATCATAATGACAATAGTATATAGCGGCAACTTGTATAATTAATGACTCTGAAACAAATTTCCTTTCTCTTCTTATATGTTGGGGCTAAATGATACGAGTCCCCTCCATGTTTTGCCCTCTGATTCAATTATGGAAGTCCTATTTATGGCTAAACATGGAATATGAAACATGTTGTGGTACAATTTAAAACAGGATCATACATATTTGATGCCAAACATTCCCTGATGCCTGAACTGTAAACATTTGGTATCCTGATTAAACTTTTGAGTTTTTTTCTGAAGAGTTAATAGAGATATAGCCAGATTATTCAATATAATGCTATCTTGAAAACTCCAACTAAAAATTCTGTAAACAATGGAAGAAAAAGAAAATGCTATTTTCCCCATCCCTGATTTTATTATTAACTGTTAAACACAAAAAAATATATCTACAAAGCAATCAACAGCACTGATTCAGTGCTAGAAAAAGATAAATAAGCAATTTTAAGCAATTTTAGAATATCTGAGATATCACTGGATTATCTCATGGCGCAGGGGTGATCAATTCAACAGTATTTTTCATTGTGGAGTTCTCATACTTACTTGAAGAAAACTGTCCAGATGAATGGCTCATCAGATAACTACAAACATGGATAATATCCTAATGCCATTAAAGGAACAAAAGTTAATATTTCTTATGTTGCATGTGATATTAATATGTTCTCATGTCTGATTACTATGATTATTTATATATAATTTTCATAATAACTAAAATATTTTAATTAATCATATGAGGAAACTAAAGATATTTAACTGAGATCTGTAGACTGTGGACTTTAAAAAAGGCCATTACATTTCAGTTATACAAAAGCAGTTTTTACACACTAAAAAAGAAGGGATCAAAGTGACAGTGTGCATAATAAATCCTTAGGATTAATTATCAAGTGTGAGTTAGAGATTAAATATTCTAAAGAAGTGAGAAAAGGTGATGTTACTCACCAAACAGCATCATGTATTGCTTGGTGGTTCAAATGTCCACTTACTCCATATGAATCAAATGTTAATACCTGCAAAATATAGCAGGCAACTAGATATATACAATCAAGTCATCCATTGTTTCCTAAAATATTCATGGTGTATTTTTCATCCAGAAAATGCACACATCTGTAGCACTATGATTAAATTTACCAATATTTTGCAAATAAAAAATCTCATATTTGTGTTAATTACTTTTCTTCAAAAGGGTTGTTTGCTTCAATCTTCAAATTTATACTTATATAAATATAATATACATAATGAAGGTTACTGTAAAACTACAGCAGTGACAGTTACATATAACCCAGGAATAATGACTTCTTGGCTTTTCGGAGAAATTATATATTAATATGGTCAAGCTGACACACTTACAATATCAGCAGAAATTTCTTCCACTTTTTCTGAAATATATCTGGCTACTGTCTCCCGGTTCCATCTCACAGTTGGGTCATCTTGTAAAACACTATAAATGCAAAAAGGATATATTCCTGTAAACCTCAGATAAACAAGCAAGTCTTATACACAGACAGCATGAGACCAAACACTTTTATTTTGTAATTTTGATGATTCTGAATGTGGTGACTATTGTCTCCGAGCTTAAGGAAATTCTACTAATATCTTGACTGACTAGCATCATCAATAGTATACATATATATCATATATTGTAATTAACTAAGGTATTGTGTAATGACTTTTCTAGAAAGGAAGATAATTGGTCAACTACTAGACCCTAAAGAAAGCACCGGGCAAGTTACATTGTAACACCTCTGAAAGGCAAACCTTGTCTTGCAAATTTACTAATGCTGTATGGCATAACAGCCAAGATTTCTCTTACTGAAAGCTTAAAAAGGTAATGTTAGAGCACTTAGACTGATAACAGATTTCTCTTACTGAAAGCTTAAAAAGGTAATGTTAGAGCACTTAGACTGATAACAGATTTCTCTTACTGAAAGCTTAAAAAGGTAATGTTAGAGCACTTAGACTGATAACAGATTTCTCTTACTGAAAGCTTAAAAAGGTAATGTTAGAGCACTTAGACTGATAACAGATTTCTCTTACTGAAAGCTTAAAAAGGTAATGTTAGAGCACTTAGACTGATAACAGATTTCTCTTACTGAAAGCTTAAAAAGGTAATGTTAGAGCACTTAGACTGATAACAGATTTCTCTTACTGAAAGCTTAAAAAGGTAATGTTAGAGCACTTAGACTGATAACAGATTTCTCTTACTGAAAGCTTAAAAAGGTAATGTTAGAGCACTTAGACTGATAACAGATTTCTCTTACTGAAAGCTTAAAAAGGTAATGTTAGAGCACTTAGACTGATAACAGATTTCTCTTACTGAAAGCTTAAAAAGGTAATGTTAGAGCACTTAGACTGATAACAGATTTCTCTTACTGAAAGCTTAAAAAGGTAATGTTAGAGCACTTAGACTGATAAGAGTAATCTACATATTAGCAGATTGAGCTCATGGAAACAGTAGCACTTTGAGACTTGTGTTGGACCTGGAACATTTCATGTCAGGTGTGTTCTTAATGCACTGTAAAAAACATAACTCTTACCTGTCATTTACAATAAACACCTGCTGTTGTGGCACACCTAGCTGATTACAACTTGCATAAAGCTCTTTTACTCTGACTGGTCCTTGCTTATAATAATCACCTAGAAAATAAATAACAATTGAATTGGAACTACAAGATTTTTACAGACACTGATGCAACCAGAAATGTACGGCTAATACTGATAAATTATTGTATATAGTTGAAACATAATATATCCTTACATGTATTCATTAAGAGAAAGAGAATATGTCTAGAACAGGAAGGCATCCACAACAGAAGTTTCTAATAAATAACAACAGAAAAATACTATTAATGCAAACTAATTTAATCCTTTAAACTATTACTTGAATTAGAATGGTAAAGTTATAAATAAACAAGCAAATTCTTCAGTGTCATTTTTTTCCAATATCCATATTAATATACATGGTATGATAATAACAGCAAAACATTTTACATTAAATGCTTTTTATAAATTATTCTATTTATGGCTATTTATAAATAAATAAGCAAATTCTTCAGCGTCATTTTTTCTCAATATCCATATTACTATACATGGTATGATAATAATAACAGCAAAACATTTTACATTTATTGCTTTTTATAAATTATTCTATTTATGGCTATTTATAAAACTGTTTATTACAGCTTACACACACACAGCCTTTCTCTCTCTCTCTATATATATATACAATCTAAATACTACATATTAGCCATAAGAATATATGATATTGATAAAGTGCTACCTAACATATAAAACTACAATCCTGTGATACAGCTACATTAATTAAAAAATAATAATATCATACATTAATAAATGACTTATTTATTTATTATGAACAGGGTTTACCTTCATAATTGACCATTAACAGACAGCTTAAGTTAATAGTTTGAATTAGTTTCCCCTTATTCACCTGTAGACAGGCACATGACGAAGACAGTGTGGCCCAGCCGCTGTAATGACGTCAGAGTCGGCGAGAAGAACATACACTCGTCATCTGGATGAGCAGTAACCAGCAGCACCCTACGAGGTGTCACTGCATGCAGCCATGGCGGCCCTTTTATCCCTCTGGTACCGCTCAGCTTGACCCAAATAGCTATCGAAACTACAACTGATGCGGTTATTACAATGAATAACCAGGGCATTGCTGCTGAAGCTTATAACAGTCCAGTCATCGCTGTGTAAACAGCTGTTATGAGCCAGTCAGTGCTTGTGACCGAAGTCGGCATGTCGTAACAGAGGTCAAGGCCGTTGTACGCTTTTCTTTTCGCATATCCTGTTTATTTTAATTAAATAGAGTAAATAAATTCTGTAAAGTAAATTGGCCGATACATATACAAAGTACCTATAATAATAATTAAAATACTACTCTGGCTGATGGCATAATTTACGACAATCAAAAAGTCGACTTGCAGTTGCTATTGGTTACCGTGGACAATATTGGTGTGGGCGATATTGTGGATATTAAAGACGAAAATCAGCTTATCTGTGTTGTAAAGAAAGGTAATTCTACTTTTATGCTCTCGTTCTTTCACTGACTGTATAAAACTAAAATATTCTTGTTACTATAAGCTGAATTATTCCTCCTTTTCAACAAAGTCTCTATCTGGACAGCCAACTCGCATCATCTTGTTCAACTTCAAGAATCAAAGGCAAGCTGAATTTTTCAAAGCATCAAATTATAAATGAAAATGGTATATAGTCAATCCCATTAAACCTTGTCTCCATGTTTTCTTGCGATAGTTATTTTAAGAATATTCTTTAAAAATGCCCTGCGGCTTAAATTATTCTGAATTTTGTGTAAAGTAGTAATATGTCATGACAAATGTATTTTTACTGTACAGCTTTTGTGTCATTTATGCAAATGGACAGTGGATGGTATCCTCCCGGTACAGCTGGACGGTATATGCCTCAGTGGTACATTTTCCATGTGTTGTTTGTTAGACAACAGTGACGTCTTACAGTGACATCACAAAGGGTGTCATTCCAGCTGGATGACTTTAGGATGGACAACTTTTGGATGGATGACATTCCGAATGGATCACATTCTGAATGGACGACAATATAACTTTATATGTTATAAGGAGTAAAAGTGGGGTTAATTGGGGTATTACTACTGTAGTTAGGGTTAGGGTTATATATCACTTTATCACTGTATTAATGACACCTTCTTATTACGTATTAAGTTATATTGTGGTCTATTCAGAATATCGTCCATTGTGTATTGTCTGTTTCAATGCTGTCATGATTTGTGTACTGTCTGTTACAGTGTTGGCATGGCAGACCAGGAAGAGCAAGCAGCAGCAAGTTCACCAGCTCCACCAGCCCAGGAGGGTGACAGTCCATCACAGGATGTAGGACAGGCTGCACCTGCAGGAGAGCAGCTGCCAGCCACAACAGAAGCTCCATCTCCAGCTGAAGATGCTCCTCAAAAAACAGACACCCCACCTCAAAAGGAAGAGGCTCCTCAAGAAACAGAAACACCTTCTCAAACAGAAATGGCTCCCCAAAAAACAGAAACCCCACCTCAAACAGCAGAAGCCCCTCCTACAAAAACTGAAACCCCACCCCAAACCACTGAAGCTCCTCCTACAAAAGTAGAAACCCCACCACAGACAGCAGAACCCCCTCCTCAAAAAGCAGAAACGCCACCACCGACAGCTGAAGCTCCTCCTAAGACAGCAGAAGCTCCACCCCCAACAGCTGAAGCTCCACCTCCAACAGCTGAAGCTCCACCTCCTACAGCTGAAGCTCTTCCTTCCCAAGCTGAGGCTGCACGCCCCACGTTGGAAGCTCCAGGCTCGCCCCCTCCTCAACATTCACCCCAAGTTCCACCCCCACCACCGGAACCATTTCTCCAGAAACCAGCAGACGATTTCATAAAAGCAGAAGCTACAACAGCGAATGCACTGGTAGGTTTTGATTATGTCTACATGTCTGGGAGGAATATTAAATATATTGAAGCCAGGTCAAATGAGAAATGGTATTCTGCACAGCAGGCAGAAAGTGGCAGAAACCCTTTTCTGCCAGCAGAAACTAGTTTCTGACAGCAGAAATGGCAATTCAGGAAATTAGGTTTATTGAAAATGATGAAGCCTCTGGCTGAGCAATTAAAATTCTATTTCATTGTAAGATTGGTATTTTCAAATACCCTTATTTTTTATATCAATACTTTTTATATTCCACAGGGGTTATTTTTGCTAGTGTACAGTTCATTTAACAAGTTAAAACATTTAGCTCTATCTTGCAAAGAGTTTATGATAAAATTATAACTGTTTAATTGGTAGTATGTGATACGTAGTTTGATATTGTCTATATTGGAGTCAACATGTTTTTAGGCCTTTGATGTACCCTTTATTAACTCATGTCTTAGCAAAATAGTAAGCATACAACAAAACATCTGAGATTCATTCTGAATCATTCATGTCACAGTGTCGATTCTGTGGTTTTGATTTACCTTTTACCATGCATTACAAAATCTAAATTTCACAAAGCTGGATAATAATGATATCATTCTTATCATTTAGTCTTCATTTCTCATTCAACAAGCAGGGCCATTCACAAAAAAATACAAAGTTTTGAACAATATCAGGTTTTGATCATCATGCATTCAGTGCCATGCTTTAATATTTATAAAAAAAGTTATGAACAATAACAGGTCTGAGATCATCAAACAGTTATCCCAGAAGAAAATGCGCATCTTTTGTAATACTTTCAAATAAAGTTTTTATGTGTATATCTGAGTATTGTGCTTGAACCATAATTGTTACGGCCAAGGCATCAGAAACAGACATACTAATGCTGTTAGAAATGTCATTTTGAGAGTTATGATGTATTGTAAACGACAGGGTGTCAAGGATATTTATAATCTATAAAATTGTCTGCTGTATGATTATATGTTATCACACTGCAGCAACTGACGTGGTCATTTGGAATGAACAAGAATGTTCCAGTCCTAAACCTGACCGACGGGAAACGCAAGATGATCTTCTACGTGTGTGCACACACAGGTGTTCTCTATGACATCGAGACCAACTCCCAACAATTACTACAGGGCCATGTGAGTGTAATATTTAAATATTATTGTTTAGTCTATAACAGATCCTTCAGCAGTCATCAGGGTTCTCCCCCTATGTAGTGATAAAATAAATTTTGTATATAATATTTATACCCTTTTGGGTAATCGCAAATTATATATTATTTAAGTTTTACTAAATTTTTATGAAACCATGTAACTCTTGATATGTTTTGGCATCAGTCAGTTTAATCTGGTTAAGAACATGATTATTTTTCCTGACTCAGAAAAGAAATTGAGATAATATGGTCATTTATGAAAATGTTCATATTCCATATATGCTCATTTCATATGAGTAGGGATTATGACATTTTTTTTGGCAGTATCTGGTTTTTCCATAAAAACTTTGAAAATCCTGTTTAATAAGATACTATTTTTCTGCTCCTTTTGGACGTTTATTAACAACAATCAGGCTTCCATATTAATTTAAATTTCAGTAATATATAGTTGATATATGTTAAAACAGTATGTAATCTTCATCTTTTACAGAGTAACGCAATCTCCTGTACATGTGTCAGTGAAGATAAACGATGGATTGTTACAGCAGATAAAGGCAAAGACAGCATGGTCATCATCTGGGACTCAGAAACTGGGTAGGTAATTGAAAATCAATCAATCACAGTTACCTATCATTCCTGTAAGGTGAACTTCTTCAGTATACATGCCTTTTTGAGTTTTTATACTGAACTAAGTATGTGTGTATGACCCATAACGGTGATGGTAAGGCTGTTGGGGAAAGTGTAATAGAATTTAAAAAGGATGTCAGTGGTCAAATGCAGCAGTGTCAGTCTGATGACAAAATGGAATGTTGTATGTTTACCTTGTCTGTTTATAGTTTGTTTGTTTGTTTAAGTGTGTACAAGATTTCTTAAGTTCTTTCCAGTCAACTTAATGGTCAGTGAATGTCCCAATCTAATAGTATTAAAGAAAATAAGTCTTTTATCACTTGTAAATTTAAAAGCTCCCCTTTAAAGCATAAAAAATGCCTACTACTTTATAAAACATATCACTGTATAATCTGTTTTATTAAAATCTTTGTAATTAATGTCTCTGCATGATTATGAGATGTAAGTATATTTCAAGTATTCCTGTGAGGACAATCTTTGATGCTGGTCCTGAAGATGGAATAGAGGCAGTTGCCATGACACCAGATGCCAAGTACCTGGCAACCCTGAGCAGTGGTGATGTCCAGGTGATTTAAATACAGATTTGTTTTTATCTGAAAACTGTTTGTGTCATTGAAAGATGATATATAAACAGTTCATACAACTTTGCATTAAAGCCTATTATTTGTATATAAAAATTTTTCAGAATGAATGGCCATAGGTAGTGGTGGACTAAGACATGTTCAGAAGAAAAATCCTGTAAATACCTGGGGTTTTTTTGTTGGGTGTTTGTATATAAGCAGCATAGGATTGTGATACATCATTTAAAAGTAGCCCCTCAGTGTTAATTACTTGTACAATCTTTATAATGGTCAGTGGGAAGTCACAGATGTTGTATGAACTCATGTTACAGTGGTGGCAAAGTTTGGCATATTTTTTGGTAACATCCTATAAAACTTTTACAGGCTTTAGCAATTTGGGACTGGACTGTGGAAGGAGATGTGCCAGTCTGTACAGCAGAGCTGAATGAATCATATGGTGTACAGGTAAGTCGGATATTATATATATGTTACAATTCGTTTTGCAATAATACAGCATGTTCAAGCCAAAGAATATTGTAATCATAGTAGCTGTGTGCCAGGTGCACCATTTATTCCCTTCTGGAAATATTTACAAAATATGATAGGTAAAAATGACTAAATGCAGGCTACAGTGATAATATGGTCATTTTATATGTTTCAATGTGAGATGTATGGGATTTATGAAAAACTTAGCACATGTAATAAATTTGTTTTGGCTTGAACCAGTCAATCCTGATTAAACTTCTCAGTTACAAGGCTCTTATGGTTGCTGGACTGTTGTATTTCGTTTCATAATTATTTTAAACCATTATTTATTTTTTATCAGAATGGCATTAATACTGATGGTCTGATAAAAGTAAATTTGTAAATTCAGTTTAGTAAATTTATTCAAATATGTTTAACATTAAACAAATTTTCTAGATTTAACCCATCTAAACAGTACAGTGCTGTATGTGATAAAATAAAATGTGAGATTTTATTTTTTGATCCTATTTTCAGAACTTCATCCTCTTTAATCCTGAAGATACATCACAGATCGTGACCAACAGTGACTGTCAAGTCATCTTCTACTCTTGGGTAATTATCATATCCTAGCACTGTAATGGAATTCTTGAGAATCTGAATAAATAGAGGGATTCAAGGAAAACTAAGTTTATATATGATTTAGCTTGGTAAACTGATAGTTTAGCAATAGTATCTATTGCTTTATATAAATCCTTGAGTTGATTTTTCAGTAAAATTATTAATATAATAAATAATTTATTTTCCATTTGACTTTTAAAAGTTAAAGAATTTGAACTTAATTACATATTTTAGGGAAAATAATAATTTTTACTGACCATATGGTCAGCTTGTTTGAATACAGAATGGATGAATTCAGGTGTGGTTTTGAATGTCATGGAGGCAAACCTTGGCCCATATGTCATGTTTAGCCCAGGTCCAGGCTTGTAATGAGTTAATGTTGGTGCAGGTTGTTACTTGATATCAGTCTAGCACCTGTAGTCATAATTTCCTTAACTTTCTTTATGAAGAAGGGTGGATCTTTGGAGTTCTTTGCTCCACCATTGAGTGATGATGATTTCAACAAACCAGTCGGGAAGTACAGTCAGTCCATCTTCCTTAGCAACTCCACCCGCTGTCTCACTGCAACCTCCATTGGCAACTTGGTCGTCTGGGATACCAATAAACCTCTCACAAAAGGTAATGAGATAAACAGAAAATGTTAAAGGATTTAAATGTGACATGAATTTACCTTTACACTTTATTTATCAAGATTATAACCTGTATGTCTTATATATTGAATGAAAAAGTTTATATTTATTCAAATGTATTTTTTTGCTAAATCTTATGATGAGATTTTCATCATCTTACTTAATATCTTAAATATTTTGTCCAAAAATGTTAAGTAGAAATAAACTTCAATTTATGAGGTTGATAAGTTATTTGTTACTCTGCTGTATGATGGATTGGTTTAATTTGCAGTGGTTTCATCTGAAGCTACACCTGACAAAAAGGCACTGAAACTCGTTAAACTGCAGGAGCGAGGAATCAATGTTCTAACCACAACAGAACAGTAAGAGTTTTTTTTTTTTGGTTTAATTTTATTTGTTTGTTTGAGGTAACTACCTCCATTTTTTTATGCCAGCTTAACTTAGTATTTACATCTTTGGAATTCTATTCAGGTTTTGTAATACATAATAAGACGAGCTGCTCCAATAAGAACATTGTGGGTTCCAGGGAATTTATGTTTGTCACAGTGTAGCAAAATGGTGTTTTTGTATGGTTTATGAGAACTTAAAATATAAAATAATAGATTTTAGTCATCAGAAATGATGCCTTCAATAATTTGAATTTGCCTTCAAAGACATTTTGGATTTGGTTCCTGGTTTCATCAAACCAGTGTAGTGCTGTGGATTTAAATTTATTTGTGGTTTTGAATGTTATCAGTTATGTAAGTTATCAGTTTACAAAGAAGAACCAAATAATCCTTTGTAAGGAGAGCTAAGATGAAGAATTGTCAACCTGCCTTAATTTCAATAGATTCAAAAAGAATTCCTCATTACAGCAGGCTCACTTTGGCTCAAAAATGGTTCTACAGTTGAAGTTCTGATAGTAGGTTTCAATAGAAATTAAGTAAATTATTGCCAAATAAAAGGTGGTTGGGTTGAACATCAAATGTATTGAAATCATTCTCTTGGTCCCTTCAACTCAACAGCGTTTTATTGTTAATCATTTTTCAGTTCTTTTGAACTGTTTTTTTTCTCTAATCTAATTTGGTTTATTTTCCTTACAGATATATTGTTGCAGGAGATGTCCTTGGACATGTGAAGTTCTTTGACCAGACATTGAAGTTAATGAACTGGTATGTTCTACCCGCATAAACCATCTAAACTTAAAATGAAATTATTTATATTAATAGGCCAGTACTGTAATTCTTGACATGAATCAAAGATGTGTCATTTAGACTATAGAGAAGTATACTGCCACAGAAATAATTTTAAGACTATGAAAAGGTCAACAGTCACCCTGAAGCTACCAGGTTCATCAGTGCTTGAGACTAAACTTTTAGTTAATTCTAGAAAGGGTGCTGGTGAACTCTGCTTCGTTCAGATTGTTTTTTATGAGCCAAGACACAAAATCCTGCCTTATCAGATACCAATGATAATCAAAATATAAGACAACTACATATTATTTAATTTGTGACTCTCAGTTAAGTCAGAAATCAAATAAACAAGTATAACAAGTAAATATAATAAAAATATAATATACTTTTGCAATTATCTTTAATTACTTAATTTATCTTAAGGCTTAATTCAAAATGTTGATCTTTTGTTGTATATTATATTGTTATATTCTAAAAGAAAATAAACAATTTGTTTGTTTCTTGAGCAGGTATTAAAGCTTGTGATGAACCTTATTTGATTATATTATTTCTTTTTCTACAGGTATCAGGACTTTCACCTGGGACCAATCAACTCATTATCATTTGCATATGAGCAAGAGTTTCTAGATGAGTGAGTATCAGACATAAACAAATTTGTCATTTGTTTTCATTTAAATGCAAGGGAGAGGTTATGTAACATCTAATATTTTTGTTGTAGCTGTTTTCAGGTCAGGTTGTTTGTAAACGTAACAGAAAAAATGCATGTGACCATGGCACATTGTCGACACAAACAGCATTTATGGCACAATAGCATAAAAGTCCAAGAAACTGGTGAAATGTTGACTTGCTTGCTTCTAAGATGTGATGTCTACATAAAGTTCACAGTTACACCAACCATATTTATTGAACTACCATTACAAGAGTAATTAGTGCTGACACATTATCCTTCAAATTGTTTGCTTCAAGTTGTTGTCAACATATAAAGTAATCCAGCTCATTCATTTTTGCCCACCACATTGCCTATCAGGACAGGTACTATTTATTGATATACCAATATGCCAAATTATGCAAGTCAATCAATTTAATTATTAACAACACAGACAGGAATAAGTACCAGAAATAAGGTGAAATTCCATGCACTGGTACCTCATACACAATTGAATTTTGGTTTTATTAATTTTAGTTATCTGTATTACATTATGGTACACAGAATGAATTTGATCAAGTTACTGTCATCTCACCATAATGATATAAAAATTCTGTCAGTGAAAATTTATGCAACTCTAACTGTGGAGGGATTAAAAACAATTACTGCATTTACAAGAGCATGATAACTACAGACACTTAAAATCAGGAAAAATTAGTGTAATCACGTTCTGTATTATTATATATAATCATAATTAAGTATTACATATGTCATAATGACTGCAGCTGGAGTTTTAAATGGTGAGTGTAGAATCACTGATTAATATTTGATTGGTGACTAAAATGACACAGTTATCACTTTTGTGCATGCCAGATCTCTGTAGTGGAGTCTATATCAATTTTGATATTACACAAGTATCACTGTGAAACTATATGTTGCCACATATGTTACAAGAACTACAGGCTGCAGGAAAAGTATCATTTGGTTTAATCGCTATTTTTTTCACCGACTTGCAACCTCCCCCCCCCCCCCCCTTCTTATTTTTGTAGGTATTGATATTGCAGCATAATCATGATGCTGCTGTATTTATTTGAAATTATTAAAAAAATGAAACTCTGCCTGTTTTAAAAAAATAAATGTTTTACAATTTATTTGAAAAATATTTAATAAATAAAACATATTTAAATTTAATGAATAAGATCCCCATCTTCCTCATTAAATCAGTCTCCCAGGTAGTGCCAAACAAAATACAAATGTTATGATGTGCCACAGAAGCTGAACTTGCCTTCCTAAGCATGACTTTGAGTGCCTTAAATTTTACTCTGACTTTACTGTGCCATCAACCCTTGCACTGCTTCAAACGAGGCAGACCTGACCAGTTTTTCAGCTATATTTGCTTTTATTACCTATGCATGATTTAGAATGAAGATATTATTTGCACAGATAATTTTACTTCATAATCATGGGTTAGGGGTTTTGTTATTTTAGTTTTGTTTTATCAAGAGATAACATGATATATGCTTTAGCATTTTATGCATGTCTTTTTTTGTTATATTAAAATGGCTATGCTTTCATGCACTAACAGCACAAAATGTTATGAGGATTTGAATTACTTGTTTTTGCATTTCTGCTGAGGAGGATTTTAAATTTAAAAAATCAGTGTTCTCCACTTATGAAACTTTTTCTGTGCAGTGAAGGCCTGTTTTTTCTGGCGAAAAACAGTCAAAAGATTTCCTTAATTTTTCATCTTTTGCCTCCCCAAAAATGTGTAACTCAGATACATTGTCAGTTTGGACATACTACTTCACCAAATGCAGAAATACACTGTAGCTTGTTCCATAGTACTAGTAGTAATATATGAACTAGCCAAATACATGTAGTATTAATTAAAGTACAGTGAAACTTGTGTAATAAGACCACCTTTTGGACTGGCCAAAAGTTGTCAGACACATCAGAACCAATGTGAATGATTTTAGTTCACTCAGTGGTGGTCTTAATAGACAGGTGGTCCTATCAGACATGTGGTCTTTCAGGCAGGTTCTACTGTAACTTTGAGGGTGTAGTGCTTAGGAGGAGGGAGTAGATATTACAAGCAGCAACAAAAATAGGCTGGCAGTAATCATCATCATTAATTAAAAGTGGGGAACACTGATAGGAATAATGCTTTTTATGTTTTTTTATTATACAACATCAATAGCATGTTACTTAAGTATATGGCAATTTTAATTTTTAAGTTTATTTAATTTGTATTGTTGCTCTGCTTTATGGTTCAGTGCATTTTTTGACTAACAAGAGAAAATGCTGTGTATTTTTCACTTTGTTTTCTCATGCACTTACTAACTTACATGTTGATTTGTATGCAGAGATGAACAACTCCAAATACAGATTGGTCTGATTCCGCAAGAAAGGTACTATTGCAAGGGGCTTTAGCCTTACACAGGGCCTGGGAGTTTCTGTGGATTTTCAACTCTATTAGCAACCCTTATCATTTTCTTCAGAACCAAAATCTTATGAATAACAACATTGATTTCCATCAAATTACAAGTTGTTCTTGTCTAATGTATTTACACATCATGGAAGAAAACTTATCTCATAGTGTATGAAATAAAAACAGGAAACAGAGAAATGTTAACATGTGAAAGGAATTTGTGAATAACAGAAGCTTCCAGGCCTTGCCTCTAGCATCTTGCTGGTATATATGAATATTGCATTTGGCAACCAGGGTGCCTCATCTTTGCTCAAAGACAACCACACTTTGAGATGTGAACTTAGGTGTTAGTATGTTTTGGGACAACATTCTTTAGTACCTTTGGTTCTTGTATGAAGGATGTTACCTTGTTATAATGGATTATATAATGGAATCAGTTTTCTCCATCCAGTTCTTAACAAAAAGTGGAATACAAAAATAAAGTTTTTACCCTGGTGTAAAATTATATATCCTGTAAATGAAATTTGAATGACCAAATAGTCCCTTAGATACCTGCTGTTACCTGTAATCAAACTGCTGGGACCATTTTACTAAGTGTAGATAATGCCACCATGTGAAATAAAGCTAATGTTGCAGATTTCAAACAGCAGATGCCCCCCCCCCCCTCCCGCCATTGATAGTCTAAAATAAAAATATCAATTATTGTTTTGATATTATCAGCATGCTGCATGATTTTTTTTTTTTACAAAAATGTGATAGTGATTATATCATAGAGAAATGGTCACAGCAGTTTAATTATGACAGGAATTTGCAGGTTTGTTGATGAGCATATGTTCATGCTGATTGCATGTATCTGATTTCAGTGCTGTGTCAGATGTTCAGGATTATTTTATTTACGTACTGTGATATATTGTACCTGTGAAACTTGCATATTTTTTTCCATAGGAGAGGGACAACAATTTATTCTGAATACTGTGGCACATTGTTTGTTTAATACACTTTAGCTGATATTGATACGTCTTCAATATATATTAATTGTATTTTCCCTTCTCTTTTAAAAACATACATGGTGATTCACTTGTTTTCATCATTAGTTCAGGCTCTGAGGTCCCAGTGCTTGTATTTTTCAGGAGTCTGTGATATTCTGTATTGTATCATATATGTCATTTGGATTATTCTGTATAGAGAACATAGAAATTGTGCCTTTCACAGTTAAATAATTGGACAGAAATCCAGAAAAAGAAGGTATTCTTTCTGATAACAGTACCCTCTATTCATTTATTAGAGTAAGTTTGATGCCCACATTTTGAATTAAATAATATTCTGGTAAATTAAATTTTTTTTCTGAATGAATAAATAATTCTGTCAATTCTAGAAATATTACTGAAGTGAACCTGACAGAATATTACTTTGTAAATTATTTTATTAGGGACTCAGTCTCTAAATTAGATCATTCATTTATCCAGGCCCAAAAAAGATGGGGACTTTCCACCGGACGCTACGATTGCAGCAAAACAGTTTGTGTTACGTGACTTTGTGATTGGAACTAGCAATGCTTTGTACGCACATGTTACAACTGATGGCACAGATGTCAAGGTATGTGTTCAGTTGAAGGTCATTTTATATCAGGTCATATTTAATATCAGTTGATTTGATATTAATATTACATTTTAATGGCTCAGTCAGAAATCTTGTGATATGTCCTGTTGAGTCCCTGTATGCCTCCATTACCTTCAGTGGCACTGATTTCAAGGTCATTGTACTGGGTCAAGGTCAGATAAATGGTTTACACTGGTTTTAATAAGATGGAACATTTTTATTCCAGTAGGTCACCTAATTAACTGAGTCTGTTGATATATGTTGATGTCCTAATGAGTCCCGCCTATACCCATTTGGGTCTAGATAATAAGGTCATACCAGGTCATGTTCATTGAAGACATTGTCAATTTTTTTCATATCATTATAAATAATATGTAACTGTGTAAAATGATTGTTTAACTGTGTGATACGATATCCCTATTTATTTATTTCACCTTTTGGTTCAGGTGATCCACCGAGACCATGATGCAGCCGTACATGCCCTGGCCAGCCACCCTAATATGTAAGTCAGATATAGTATAGTTGACCGTATTCATTTCTGTTGGTAACATTATATCAGCTAGAACATGATATGATCAAATAACACAAATATTCCTACCATAGCTGCATATTCATATTGTGTGAAGTAAAATAAAGATATAAAAAGCTTGCCCGGCCAAGAGACCAATAACTTCACTCTAAATCGTTGTGTGAGACATTTGTGTCAAGCTCACCTCGCATTTACACTCCGAAATCCTGTGTTCTACACTGTACCTAGTAGCTGTGGGTTGTGACGGACTGCACTAGATTTTGGAGCGAGTGGCCACAGATCTAGTGTGTTCACTCAAGTTCTATTTATACATGAAATTAAGCATGTTCCAACTGCATTCTTGCACCCAAGTGAAAATGCTGGTCTAATTTTGGCAGCTCAAATAAAAAATTAGCCTTTTCTGCCCAGATCTAGCACATTTTGGAGATCTGAAGTGGTCTAGATTTTGTGTGTAAATGGGGCTATTATTGATACACATAATGATTTCTCTGATGGAATTGATCCAAGGGCAATAATTAGCAGTATAAGAGTAAGTTTAGTCCTTATTTACCTTAAAAAAATTTTATCTATGAGAAATAGGAGCAGCAGTTCTGTATAAATTTAAAGTATCATGATGTGGCCTTACTGTACTATGTATGATTTTATGCTATTTTTTGTCAGCTGTCTTCTTAAGTTGGGAGAGGTGTTGGTATGCAGCAGTTGAACTGACCTACTTGTTAAAAAATGCAGCTCCACAGAAATCTGATTTGTATAGCTCATGACGTTTGTTTCATTTCAGGTCCAGGCTTGTAGTTGGTGGATACTCTGGTTTGCTGAAGCTGTGGGACTATGAAACAAAGTGAGTGGTATTTTATATCATATTAGATTACAGCATAACAAGTGTACAAATGACTCAAACTGAACATCTAGTCAGGAACAATCTAGTTTGACATTTTTCATCAGTTAACATGCAAAGTAGGGTCTTTGAAACATTAAAATTGATAAATGGAAACATTAATTGATAAAACGTCAAGTGACAGTATATGGAGCCCTCTTCTAGTGGAACCAAGACACCTGTAGCCTGAGTCACTGTGTTATATAATTGAATAGAGAGAATCTCTGTAGAGTTGGTGCAAATTTTTAATTGCACAGTCCTTGAATCCAATTTTTATTAAGGTCTTGTCCCTGTTTGACATTATGATTGATATGATCATAATTTTTAGTGTACTGAGCACAACTATTGCCACTTATTGGTAGCCTCTGAGATAATTGCTCATACTAAGCTGGGGCGCATTCATATTCCGCCATATGTTGGGGGCCATTAAAATAAGAAGGCCACAGTATTCTCCCAATGGAGCTGACTGAGACACCAAAAAGGAAAAGTCTGAGTCAGGTTAGCCACCAAGGGTGACTAAAATGTTTAAAATTTCTGAGAGTACATTTTAGTCACCATCCTATGTATGCACTTGGGTGGGATTCTGAGCTCAGTACATGATCTATATCTATAAAAGGAAAAAAAAATCAGTATCTCTTGTATTCCTTTTTTTAAAGACAAAATTCTGTTATGATAAGCTAAATGCATAAATTCCCAGTTAAAATATGTCTATATACAACCCTTATAAAATGGGACCAGTACACAAAGCATTGTCCCCACTATTTAAACATTCTTACTGCGGTCATCGCGGCCATGAGCAGTACAACCCGGCTGTGTCTTCTTAGACCAAAATCCACAATAAGTTAGATAAAATGCACTTACAGTTGCCAATATGTTGCAGTTGTATTGAAAATAAGATACTTTTGCCCTGGTGAAAAAGTTTTAATGTCACCCCATCTGTGAAACTGATAATAAAACAGACATTTAGGAAAATATAATTGTATTGTGTTCAAACACCAAATATCTCTATATATGGTGAGGCGATGAAACAGTCGTCCATTTAAAGTGCAAGAAGCTTCGTCGCTGCAGGTGGCTAGAGTCAGGTTAGACTGACAGCATCAGTTAAATCAGACTAAAAACCAAACCTCCACCTTATTTTACCATGACTGACCACCATACAGTCTACCTGAGTTTATTATGTCAGTTACTCCTGTTTCGTCCTCTTTCAGACAAGTGGTTGCCTCCAGGTGGTTTGAGAAGGGACAGCTCATCAGGTGCTGTGCTTTTAATCCAGATGGACACTATTTAGGTAAAATATAGTTTTAAAGTTTATTTCTCTCTCAGCTATAAATAATTTCACAAGTTTCATTTAGTTGAGGCGGAGGCATATGGATAAGGAAGTGTTATGAACATTCAGTGTTTACATACAGCTTGGGACATTGAATTAAATTGTAACTTCTCCAGTGATCAAAATATACATTTAAGTGTGAATTGAAATTGACACTTGCTTAACATAGACTAAGGGTGTGTATGGCATTCTTTGGTAGATCTAATCTTTATTCACATGTGATGACTATTATAATGTGAAACATGCTTAGCCTATTGCCAGAGTATGTTACTTATAAATTGTAGTGTTGCTCACATAAGTGCTACAACAAATGTATTCACCTACCATCAGTGACATACTGGCAGTGGGTAATACATCTGACATTTAGATGGGGCAGACTGCCTGTCAGTTACAATACACACGCAGAAAAGGAATTGAAAATGACATCCAGAAAAATTTTATGAGGATGATTTCATTTGCATTCTTTATTTTTTCAATCTCTCTTTTACAGAACTATAAAGACAATATTTGATTTGCAGGCAATGATCACATAGTCAACATTTTAGACATTTTTTATATTTAATATATGCATAGTCTTTTAAGTTAGATAGAATACAGTTGTATCAAATGAGTGCCCTCTAAATAATGCCTTTTATTCTCCTGCAGCTGTTGGCTTTATGAATGGGAGTGTACGCGTACTGGATGGTTTGACCTTGAATGATGCCCTTGAAGAACCATTCCGCTATTCCAGGGATGCCATCACGCATGTTGCTTTCTCCCATGACTCCCAGTATCTGGCTACAGCTGTATGTAAATCATTATATGATATTTTATAAACCTAACTTCTGTTAAGGTTCATTTGTATGTGTCTTTCTTGACAAAAGGCTTATACTCCGGCATTTCCTGTATTTTGGCCACACAAAACAAAATTTTTTCTAAGGACTCTGGGAACAAAAAAAATATTGTGTGAATGAGCACATTTTTTTTCTACCAAGTGAGACAATATGTATAATTTTTGCCAGCCTGACATGAAAATACAAAATAAAATACAAAAACTTGCTTCAATTCTTGAACTTGTGTATTTGATAAACAAATTTAGTCCATTTTCCATTCCTTTAATTCTTTTAAAGAATTTGTACCATAGTACAGATAAGCAACATGAACAAGGATCTGATCTTCATTTGTAAAAAAAAAATTGAAACCTTGTAAACGGCAGTCTCAAATCTGTAGAACGATAAATGTTTTTATGCATAATGTATAATTCTGGTAATATATATATATATATATAAATATAAAAATGCAATGATATAATTTACACAACCGAATCTCATGTATCCATACCTCAGTTTCTCATATTTGTTTTTTTTGTAAATGAATACAAAGAATCAAATAATCTCTCCTTCAGCTGAACATAGGATAATACTGTAAATTTTAACTTCTTACTGGCTCAGCTCTTATTCTTTATAACTTTTGTATGTATATAAGATAAGATAAAAATATCTTCACTGTGAGGGCTACCAGTGATCAATTGGCAGTTGCATACATCTAGATTGTATTGTAGTTTGTTTTTAATGCTGGGGGAAATTTGGCACTGGACAGCATGCACTAGCACAATTTAAAGAAATAAAACAACACAGTTAACTGAAATTTAAATTAGATTCTTAACCTTCAAATAATCAAACTACAATATAACTGCTTCAGTTAAACATGAAATTGAAAGATACATACCAAGCTAAGAAGAATGACTGCTGTTTAAATAGGGGTTTACCACTGGATGTAATAGGCAAGGCCAAATGTCAAGCATCCAGGTGGGTTCCCAAATGCTGAGGTCAGTGCTGAGGCTGACCCTAGCAATCAGCTCCAGTGTCTGCTGGAAAGAGTACAGAAAATTGGAGTAGCTCCATTATAATACTAGCTGCTGAAGGCAGGGTAAAAACCCAATGCCTTGTGATTGGCCAGTTGAGTCAGGGCATCTGTTGACTGACAGTCAGGTAGGATGCCCCGCCCCTTGCCCAACCAAAGGTTAATTACCGGTAGTGAAAAGGTAAGCATCACGTAGGGCAGGATGCTACAGTATACTTCATTTTATTTTCAGGATGCAGAGTTTACAGTCTCTGTGTATGAGCATCAGCTTGGTGCATCTGGTGCCCCCTATGTTTATCTTGGCCGTCATCGTGCTCACTACAAACTCATCGTAGACCTTATGTTTGGTATTCAACTGGATGTGGATAAACCTCGACTGTTATCCTTGGCGGAAGACCGAGTTCTGGTACGTAACTTTAGGAAAATTATTCTTTCTACTCTCCTGAAAATGACTTAGAAATATTTATAAAGTATTCCAAGTCTTTGTAATGTTTGTGGAAAAATTGATTGTAAATATTTGTTAAATGACCGTTTAACTTATGTGGTTTTTTGGAATAATTTAATTCCTTTTGAGTGATGTGGTACTGAGTAATTAATTACTATAAGTAATTTGGTGAATTTGCTTGCAGTAAGAGTATTAAGTCATTTTGATATGCTGTTGCATATGTCTTTATTTACTCTAATAGTGCTAAATTCAGTTTGAATCTCTCTCTCTCTCTCTCTCTCTTAATGTGAATTAAGACACTGATGAGTTCTTAATGATATTTGTTAGAAAATATATTAAAAACTGATATACACTGAATATATCAGAAGAACCGGCTTCTGTGGCTCAGGGGTAGAGCACAGGACTCAAAAGCTGGGAGATCATGAGTTCAAATCTCAGCCAAGGCCGTGAGATTTTTCACGGTCAGCCCCCACCCAGGGTGAGCACTCTGCAGGCTTAATTGGAAGGCTTTGCCCAATGGCTGTGTTTCCCTCACGAAAGAGTGCTCCTTTCAGTTTCCTCAGTGGTATGGCCCAGAATTGGGCCCGAAGGTGCAGTAGTCACTGGGGCTGGTTGATGCCAGGATATAAAATGAGAGAAAGTGTGTGATACTGCCCTGTCACATAGTCAGAAACTTGAATGGAATTCTGCAGGTGTACATATACGTAGTTAAGTTAGCATTAAAAAATGGAGACGATTACCTCCACCAAAAAAAAAGTATATCAGAAGATAAATCTCTCCTTATATTGTTCATTAACCTATTGATTCAACAACAGGTTGAGTATGACCTAGAGAGCAGCTCCAAGGATGATTTGCGTGTTTTGAGTTTGGATCGTATTGAGCAGAGCGCCACACCTTTATGCATGACCTGGTATCCACCAATCACGAAGGAGAGCTTCATCCTGACAGCTAACGACCAGTTTAAATGTAAACTCTACAACTCTACAACCAAGATGTGTCGCAAAACATTACTGGGGCCAACATTTGGCAGTCCAGTCATAAAGTATGTATATCATTTATTATAACTAATTGATTAATCATTTGATTGACTGCTTTACTGGCTGACCATTAATTATGGTGCCAAGCTCAATAAAAAACTAAAGGCCAAGAGAATGCAGTTGTAATACATAGATTAGTTATTCATATTATTTTTTTTTTAATGTAAAGTTCACATTTATGGAAGTGATTGTCTGTGTTGAAAAATGATAATTAAATTGCTTACATGTATTTTAACAGTTCAGATTCAAAACTGTTTCATAACTGTCATTACACAAATACATTATTTACGTTTTACCCAGATGACAGAAATAGCTTCAGTTTCTTGACTGTAATACTTTACCCATCACTCACAGCTAATTAAAATCCTCATCTCTGACAGTGCTGGTACAAGACATTAGAGCTACCTACCACCCCTCTCAACTGTAAGTTGACTGATTGGATGAAAAAACCCACTTATTCTCTAGTGCCTGAATGATACAGACAGGCCCACATCTAAGTCACTATGACATGCTAAGGGGCTAGACATTAATCAACTTAAGATGAAATATTTAGATAGTACCAATTGCTACAATTGTATAGCTCTTTTATGATCACAGACTGGCAGTATATGTTTTCGCTTAGTAATAACAACCATTCCAAATTCAGACGGACTTTTAGGCCGTTTGGTGATTTAAAACTTAAATTGCTATGTCGTTTTTGATCAGGTTCAACCCTCAGACTTGCAGTATATGTTTGGCTTATTAATAACGACCTTTCCAAATTCAGACCATTTGGCCATTTGGTGTTTTAAAATTTAAACTGCTGTGTGTATTTTTTTTTAATGGAATGAACCTTACACCATATCCTGTGTTGAACAGGTTCGCCATCCTGCCTGCACCTGAGGAGGCAGAGAAGCGTTACATGACATACATCACAGAGGATAAAGTCGGCCTGCATATTCTGCCGCTTGATGGCAACCCGCACAACGCTATGGCTCTCGTAGCACATCCTCAAGGGGTGAGTGATGGCTGAATATCAACTTTAAAGTCAGCTATTTACCTACTTTTTCTGTAGGAGTTTTGTAAATCTCAGTTACTTATAAAAAATCCTATGGATTTTCATGAAACTCATACATATTTTCCAAGAGTTTCTCACCTGAATTACCTTATCATAAATATTCATGCATATTTAATGAGGTCAGAGGTCACCAGATACACAATGGCATATTATGCACATTTGTGGTGCTCTTGTTTATTTATCCCTCCTCCATAATTAAGTAAATGTTTTTCTGAATCCATAATGTGTGTATATACTTTCCCCGTCTTTTACTTCAGGTGTCAAACGTTGTAGCCAGTCATGATGGGAAGTATGTATTCACGGCTGGTGGAGGAGACTGTACAGTGCACATGTGGACTGTTAATGTCATGTAAGTAATACGGTTGCAGCTCATTAATAGCTATATTAGATTTAACCATTCGTTTGTTAAACCAGAGACCTTCAACATTGAAGTATGATCAGTAAACCACCATTATCTTCACACCCTCAGCAAGGATGTTTTGTCCATCATCTGTTGCAGTATGTCACACAATGATATAAGTGTATTGGGTATAAAGCATAATATCACAGATGAGTCCACATGGTGGTAAAGAACTTTATCAGGGGCGGCAGCATAATCACCATTTGAAATAATTGACACAGCCCTCAATCTTTCAGTGACAAGTTCAACATCTTATCAACAATCGAAGCCCTGGTTCATTAAACTGCTTTGTAAGCTAAAAAGGTTCTTGTTCTACCTCCACCTGGAGATGCTATGTTTTTGCCCCTTTTGACTGTTTGCCTGTTAGCAACTTTAATAAAAATGTTCTGGACAGATTTGATAGAACTTTTTGGTGGGTTTGGGTAACACTGTAGGAACAATCCATTCAGTTTAAGTGGGATTTGGATCTATTATGTATCTTTATTTAGAGGGTTCTTCACCATTATGAGATTGAGGGCCATTGACTTTCACTAATATTGGGGGAAACCTTAAATGTAAATTTCCAAATATAGCAAATTTCCCCCACCTGCATGTACATGTACAGGCTTATTAAAACTGCCTTTGTTTGTGAGGGCAGAGCTGACCTGTGATTCTACCCTCAAGTTGGTTTACCCGGACACACTGTCCTCCCTGCTTGGATTCATATATTTCATGCATTTATGTAGCACACCACAAACTTTGATCAGGATCCTGGTAATATTGAGGATCTTGTGATCCAGAATGTCGGTGGAGGTATGCTGTCTCTGAGTACTCTCTAATTTTTTTATGACACTGCTGCTGTACTGATCAGTATCATCTCTGGTAAACCCTCTACTGTTGCAGGGTTCTGGAGGCACAGGCCAAGCTGGGAGGAGAAGATCTGGTGCCGTTCTATGGATTGATGGAAGGTGGGAGGGATGGGGAGCTCTTCAAGGAGCTGGAAGATTATTTCTACTATGCTCAGATCCGAAGGTAAGCTTATATTTTAAAAACTTCCTTTTGACTGTCTTTAGTTTTAATAATACATTGTAGCATTTCCAGTTGAAATTTATATGTTTCAATTACCAACAGCTTTTTCAAGCATTGCCAAGTTATGGTTTTTGTTGTGAAATTGTCCGATAAGATACTGTGGTTGGCTTGTTATTTGTGGTGGTTTCAAATTTGTGATATTCGCTCTAGGAGAAAGGCCGCCAAATTGAAAACCATGCATATATGAAACCTTGCTGTCATGGGAAAATAGTCTCTGTAGTTGCCACCAGGTGGCAATAATTGGCATTATTTGGAAATAAATATAATCCAAATGACGATCATGTTGATCATAGCGTACGAAGTGTCCACAATCTAGTTTTATATAAAAAAATGCTTGGTTCTGACCTGCAGTTCTGCATGTCTGATTTATTTATTAAATTGTGAATGCAAGCCACTTTTCTTGGTCCACCTGCTTGAACTCTCCCCTCTTAGGCTCTGTTGGCTGTCAGTCAATCTGATCATTCGCTGCTTAGATTATCACTGCTCTTTCTTCACATTCACGGGGATCAGGCAGACATTCCGTGCGCGGTTGCTTCAAGGATATAGACCCTTCCCAACCCCGTAAATATAAAGCCAACCACAGTACTTGTAAACCCACTCATGTGATCCGACTGGGCAGGTTGTTATTTATCAGAATTTTCTTTACTCAAAAAAGTGTGTTGATGAACATTAGGGAAATTTTAATTATAAAATATCATTAAATGTAATTAACTCTGTAAATAACTGGACAAATAGAAAATCCTTCACTTGGGTAACACTTTATTCTGATTATTAGTTTAGGATCGAGGCTGTCAAAGCTGGTGACTTTCTTTGACTATGTCACTTTATGTACTGTGGAACCTGTCTTATAACACCATCTATCTATTATGAACACCCTTGGGTGAACCAAAAGCATTCACATTGGTTGTTTCTGACATGTCTAATAAGACCACCTGTGAATTAAGACTATTTTTGGCCAGTCCCTTGGATGGTCTCTAAACACAGGTTTCACTGTACTTGTATTTACTATTTGTTGGTTGTACATGTTGCAGTCAAGGTGTGGACACCATGGAGGTAAGAAAAGTCTCGACCACCATCGCTCTGTCTGAGGTGCCGTATGTCATGAGGGCCCTGGGATTCTATCCATCTGAGCAAGAGGTGAATACAGATGTTATCATGTCTTAACTGTGCAGTAGAGGGAATTTTAATTCTTTAAGTTTTTTTCTCTAATGGTAAAGCTAGTGCTCGTGAAGTGTAAAATAAAAGTCATTCTTCATTTTATACATAAGAGCTACAGGTAGTGTTGCTTAAATAATAAATGTAAGTCATACGCCATTGTAAACAGCAATGAAATTTTTCATTAAATGAAAAACTTTAGCTCTCAAAGTCAAAAAGTAAAGTCCTACTTCTATATGAACAACAAACATCTTGTTTTAGAAAAAAATTCAGTGATTAAAGTTGTTATTTAACATTTGAGTATACCCAATTTTTTTTCCTTGTTATTAAAGTGATCAGTATACCCATTTTTCTTTCCTGATCAGTATACCCATATTTCCCTTTCCTGATCAGTATACCCATTTTCTTTCCTGATCAGTATACCCATTTTTCTTTCCTGATCAGTTTACCCATTTTTCTTTCCTGATCAGTATACCCATTTTTCTTTCCTTATTGGTATACCCATTTTTTCCTTATCAGTATACCTATTTTACCTGATTATTGTACCATGAGTTTCTTTCGCTAAATCATGATTTTAGCTCCTTTTTAAATCTGTGTTTAGTTTGTGTTGTTGAATATATTCTACAGATCCAGGACATGTTGAATGAAGTAAAATTCAGCACATATGTCGACACAGGATCGTACAAGTCTGATATAGATCTGGGTGATTTTATCAAATGTAAGTTCACCAGTGTAAAGCTGTCACTGTCATTATCATTGTATTTCTGTCTCTGACAAGATACAACTAGACACAACTCATGTATTTTTGGCTCCATGTGTATAAGTGTATCAGGGCTATCTCCATTGTGATGGTCTGTAAATGTGATATGCAGCCTAAAAACTTAAAATATATTTTTAGCAATATTTTCAATTTTACAAGGAATAAGTGTTAAGATCAGCATCTCCAATAAAAAAAACTCAACTAAAATCAACGATGTGGAGTTTTTTAATGAAAGTTGTGGACAACATTTTTAAACACTTTACTGATAAAAATAAATAAACTAGTATTTTTTGGTAGTTGTTGTTAAAGTAATGTTTATAAGTTCAGTACCATTTTGTGTCTGAATTATTAAACATTGGCATTTTAATCTAGTCTTCTCCACAATGTTCTAGCTGGTGTATAACTTTGTCATTTTGCACTTTTATTCTAGTGTACATTAACCACAGACCAGCATTTGGTCTCCAAGAGGAGAAGGTGCGCTGGGCATTCGAGCAGCTTGGCTTCCCGACACAGGAGGGTCCGACAATTGAGAGAGCAGAGCTGCTTGACCTACTACAGACCAACGGTAATTATCAATCAACAGATCTGTTGAATGTGGGACTTCCAGGACTACTAAGTCTGGTTTTAGTGTTGGTAAAGTTTAACCAGAGGCATCATGAAGAAAGATATACATTGTATCTTTTTACTGGACATTTAGAGCTTGCAGTGTCACAGGCCTCAATTTTAGTAGGTCTGAAATGATTCGTTGGATAATTAAAGGCAATTGCTCAAAAGGGTTTATTTATGAGATCAGTATAATATGCCAGTCCTAGCTAATCCTCTAATGCTGCTATATATTAAACTAACACATTCTCACTTATATTGAATCTGGTATGGAAATACAATAGCACCTGTGTTTGACTATTTTGTTCATATAAAGTTTGTTCTGCTTTAGGTGAGCATATGACTGAGTACGAACTCGCGGAGTACTTGACCACGCTCTTAGGATTCAACATGGAGGGTGGAAGCAGTGAGCTGCATGGGTTTGATCCAACCATGGCCGGCGATATCATCGAAGAAAACCTACCGGTTGATATCTCGTCTAAAATGTTCTCCAACGAACTGCTGGGCTTTGGGGCTTCACTGGAAAGTTCTGAATTTGAAAGCTCACAGGAACTGGCACAACTTCAGGCACTCTCCTCATCTCAGGAGCAGGTTTCTTGAAGAACTGGTGTTTTTAGAAATGATTGTATATATTTGTAGACTTAACAGAATGTACTTTCCATTACTTTTTAAACAATCTACACATATTTGTTGTTAAGTATGAGTATTTGGTTTGCAACATACAAATATGGTTGCATCGTAAGTGATGATATTATTAAGTGGACCTACTCCTCAAAACACTGCATTTTCTGAAACATCAAACAGGGGTGTATGATTTATGTTTCTCATTCTTTGCAAACACAGTAAGAAGTTTCATAAACAGGTTTCTTATTTATTAGAATAAAACCCATTTAAAGTGATAAACTTGAAGTTTTTCCAAATATGAATTAAGTTATAACAAAGTAAAAACCTGCTTGTGTTGGACCTCTTTTATGTTAAAGTTTCCTGTCAACCCCAAAATGAGGTTTTTTATGCAGTGATAATATTTACAGGTAGTTGGAGACTGGAAATACAGGTTTTCCTGCCTCTGTGTCAGAAAACACTCAGAAACACACACACACACCACTGTCATAATCTTGAAAAGACAGGGAACATTTGCTTACATACATCAGGTGTATGTTTATATGCTTTTTTGAGGGTTGTTAAAAACATCTGAGGATAAAAATTATTGAGTGTTTCATTCAAGCATCTTTAGAGTTGTTGTGTTATGGTGAGATTGAAAATGTTCTATCATAGTGAGGTCTATTTGGATGATGGAACTCTTTTAATAGAGAAAAGATAAAATCACACAAATTACAGATATATCAACCATTCACACATATACAAATATAATGAAGAAATGCATGCAGAATGTTTGCAATTCTCTCAAGCTGTTTTCATAACTACAATGTCATGATTTCATGATGTCGGTAACTAGTTTGTTGATGCAACATTTATATGAAGTTTATTGCTCCTTTACTGCATACAGTGAATGATTTATTCCATGTGGATGCCACATTTATAGTGTGTCTGATATATTTTTGATTATTGGAATGTGTAAATAAATTTTTTGTATACTGTATCAGTATTTCAAGTGTGACTTATGATAAAGGGTTTTGTTTTTAGATTTTTTTAAAGATATTCAGGCCTCCATCTGCTTTCCAGTTTTGAAACGGTTCACACATGGTATCATTGTTTTCCAAAGACTTAAAACATAAATGAACCTTAAATGAAAATTTGGTGCAGAATCAAACTCTATAATTACGAACTGAATGACCTATAACATCCCAGCAAACCTTAATTAGGTACACATTTCCATACCATAACATATAAAGAGCAGATTTTATATGCACCAACTAAACAGTTACATATATAGTTTCATGTCTGACATACACACAGTGCCTTTTGCATGAATAATCCCTGAAATATTTATCTTCATTCATGTATGCTGAGCTTTTTCATAACCGTTCTACTGAAACAATTCTTGTTTTATTTCACACTGAATCTTATTACTGTGAAATTCTTAATAGAATACGAATTCTCATTTAGATATGAACCCTGATTTGTTAGTTATCTAATACATGTATTCAATTGTGAATTACAAGTATACAACTTTATGAAATTCTGGTTCTTTAGGTGGCTTTCAGGTGTTGGAGAAAGTGCAACAATTTCCGGTCAAAAGATGGGTAACGGTAGTTATACCCGTCAGACAATATAATAGAGAACCTACCCACAATGCCCTGTCCAATTTAAATAACTCCGGTGTCGTGTTTTTATGGTTAGAGCCAGAGGATATTACTCCATGAAAAAGAAAAAAAGTTTTCATCCAAATAATTGATTTGAAGCTTTAAAGTAACACTACTGGGAAACAGTCTTTCTATGGAATCTTTATACTTTCTATTCAAGGTTTTGTGTATTGTGCAATGTAAAGTCCTACTTTTAAGGCTAACTCTTAATATTTCTTATACTTTCCTATAATTGTCTCCTATAATTTCATATATTTTCAAGCATTCAGACTGAAATATCCTATATTTGTTTCTACACTATCATATTTCCAGTATAATTGTTATTATTGAAGAATAATCCAACTTGCTTTGTTACACGTCGAAGACCTAAAGAAAATCTCTCCATCCTGTAATCTTCCCTCTGGCTCCACTTGCCCCCTTGAAGGACACGTAATAGGCAGTGTTGACTTTCTTGTGGATCCATCGTAGCCACACAGTTTGACCAGAATCAGTAGTAAGTTGACTTTCAATGCTTTCTTGGCTGTGCAAAATTTTCTTCCTAGGAAAAGTGGTGTGAGAGAGCTGCCAGTTAAAATGATATATACTATTTGCAAAGGATCGAATGGGCTAATATGAATTTATAACGTCTTAATTAAACGTTTTAGTGTTAGGAATTGTACACAGTAATCCATTGATCGGATTAAATGTATAATATAATGTGATTTATTACATTATCATATTATTTTCCCAATTTAAAACCTTAAAACAACTTCATGTATGTTATAAAATACTATGTCAACGAAGGGAATCCGCGAGAACGTCAGCCTGAATCTCCTATGTTGACGAGAACTAACGCCGGGACCTGGGAACAGGCTTCTCCCAACTATAGCAGTCCGCTAAAGGTTCATATGCTATTTCTTTTGTTAAAAACTGCAGACGTCGTAGACATCCTTTCTTGTGTAAACGCTGCTTGCTATGGCAAGGTTATTGGGTAGGGACACCAGGGCGCGCACAGAGCATAGAATTGTAATCAGACCACTGATATTGCATTGTGCATCCAACCAAAATTTTACACATACGACACCCGCGCTCTTTGGTCTGGTTACACAGTTTCTGGCCTATGGACAAGAATCCGACTAATGAGAGCTTGTATCCTGGTGAAATGAAGCCAACGGAGCGGGCGTTACATGTTTAAAATATGTGCTGGATGCACAATGCAACATCAGTGGTCTGATAACAATTCTGTGCTCTGTGCGCACCCTGGTATTCCTGTCCAAAGAAGCTTGTCATAGTAAGCAGCGGTTTCACACGAAATGATGTTTTGGACGACTGCAGTGTATAACCGCTGTGTGAGGAGTGAAGTGGAACACTTATGACAAGGATTGTCTACGGGGTTATAACGGTTATAAAAATTTGGTAATTAAATCACCGAAATCCAATGGGCCCTGAAGGGCCACAAAAGTCGGTGATGTTACGATCTTCACATATTTCCGGTACTTTCTGTTTTAGTTGCTCTGTAATGAAGGTGTCAGCGAGTATACCTTCCAATCGTGTAGTCCATTTTGACAGCCAATGCCTATATATATTTCTATTTTCTATCTGAACATTCACCGCAACCTGTTAGTATATGGAAAGAGTCGTAACCGGTTACTGATGCGACAATTCATTGAATCATGATGAAGAAAGGTTAATTTTTTTGTTTACTAGAGTTCAGCTTAACGACAAAATTTTGATGGAGTCCGGAACTTTACTTGCAATCCGCTTAGCTTAAGTGTAACAAACATTTTTATTTTGTATAAAAAATCATATAAGTTACACATTTCGACCCAGCTACATCATGCCAGTGTCAAAATCAATTTTCTCTGGTTAAAGTACATCTATCTTGTTCGTTGGTTTCGGCTACTGCAGTTTCCGCTGTCAAGCCGTCATGACGGGCAAAGGGAAAACCTCAGAGTAAACCCAGCCTCATTATTAACAACTGCGGCTTGCATAAACGTAAGCCAGTCGTTAATGTTATATTTATTTTTTTCCGAACCGAATAACGTCACTCTTACCTCCTGAAAATGACAATTAAAAAACAGATGAAAATGAAAAGAGAACTCTTAAATATGGCGTGCGCATCTACTTATAACTAGATTTGATCCGAATCGTATGGCTTGCACTGCCACCTCAACGTCTTCCGTTAATTAAAAATAGACGTTTGGTTGGCAGGCTGCCGCTGGAGGAGATCAGGGGTACTAGGTGAGTATTCGAAGGAGTTGTACCCTAAATTATTATTTTTTCGTAATCCTCCAGCACCGGCTTTGCTGAAAATATATGGGATGCCTCCTGTGCTCGGCGGACTGTCAGTCGCGGAGTAAGCTGCAGCTGACATAGGTGGCTTAAACAACAATCTTACCAGGCACTGGCAGACATTACATTAAACAGCAAACTAGGCTGTGACTGAAACCTCGGCCTTTCAAAGGATCTGGCCTTGACTGGCCGTCCCTGGACACGGAATTCGTCCATCAATAACCTGCCACCAGGGGCGTCAATATGGGGGGGGGGTATATATCCCCCCACTTTTTGGCAAGGGGGGATGGACGGATGGTTAATGTTATCATCCACCCCCCCCACTTTTCAGAGAATTATATATATATATATATATATATATATATATATATATATGTATATATATATATATGTATATATATGTATATATATATATATATATATATATATATATATATATATATATAGTAAATGAAATAAAGATTTGAAATATATTTCAAATGTGATTAAGTATATATATATATATATTTCAAATGTGTCATACAGGTGCCAAAAAGGTATATATATATATATATATATATATATATATATATAGTGTATATATATATGTGTGTGTGTGTGTGTGTGTGTATCGGCGAGTCGTCCCCCGACCCTGGAAGAAAAATTGACGCCACTGCCTGCCACCCAATATTTTCATCTATGTAAAGTACCTCACTAAACGACTTTTCTTGTTGGGGAGACCCACCTTGTACACAACAAGTCATCTTATTTAGGGCCCCGTCATTGAATCTACAGTCGGACGAACTATTCATACAAGTATAATGAAACAATGGCGAGGATGTTAATGGACACTACGTTTTGACAAAAGGGACTTAAATAGCCAATATATCTTCATAGGTGTCTTATAGAATTACCTGCTAGATCATGACATGAGGAGATACAGTAAAAATTGAATCTCGTTTATCATGATAGAAGAAGACCGCATATGGCAACTGGCCAAATCTGTTATTCGTCCTCTTATAGGTAATTCCCAATATATTTAAAATATATTTCATACATACTAATCGAGTAATTAGAGTGAAAAGTAAAATTAATAATTAATAATTTATTAACTATACTTCCCTATGCTGACGCACACCTCACAATCTCTTTTTTTGTGATGCTAAATAAAGTTTTAAAGACTAGTTAAATACATTTCAATCATATTGTCAAAGATGTTATGAAGCGTCCTGTACTGTTTTTTCTGTCTGGTTTCCACTGAAATAATTATTTTATTGCAGTTTAATGGAGGACGCATTGACCGAAGATCTTGTTAGTCGAATAAAGGTGAAAATAATTTGACAGCAACCATTTAAGTAGACATGTGTCACGTGGTGTAATTATTTCCCATTTTTAGTCTCTCATGGTATTCTAAATGACGTCATTTTTTTCTCTACGTTTCTTTTATGAAATTGTGATTTCAGGGGAAAATATTTATTTCCATGGGATTACTTACAATCTTTCGTGTGTATCTGTAACAGCTTAATCGTACGTTTTAGGCCTTGTTACAACTGGTTATTTAATAATCATCTTAAAATGTAACATTGAACGATAAAATTAAAAGAAATTTACCGATAATGTAGCAAAAACTGATAACGTAAAAATAAATCTGATAAACTGATAATGTTATACCAACCAATAATGTAATAAAAAA
Source organism: Sipunculus nudus (assembly GCA_026874595.1). Taxonomy (NCBI): domain Eukaryota; kingdom Metazoa; phylum Annelida; class Sipuncula; order Golfingiida; family Sipunculidae; genus Sipunculus; species Sipunculus nudus. The sequence goes on along the minus strand of CM049312.1, from coordinate 17,443,479 downwards.
TAACCGATAATGTAACAATAACCAATAATTTAATACAAAATCAACCGATAATGTAACAACATTTGCTCACATATAACGTATTACGAAATTACCCGATAATGTTACAAAGTTCCCTAACTGTTAATGTAAAACAAAATTAACCGGTAATGTAATAACACTTTACAGAACATACATGATTTGTGATCGTTTATGCAAAATGCAACAATTTTAAACGGTTATTAAAGAACTAAATATATACTTTGTCTCCAGGTAGGTCTCTTGCATACCAGAAATAGGTAAATGTGACCTACATTCTACGGGTAACGTAGTAGTTTTAAAGTTGTGGCACCTGTACTTGTGTTCTATACCGCAGAGCAAATATTTGCATTAAAAAAAGTACGCCATCTGCACAATTAACATTTTTACATGACCCATGGGTCTCGACGCTCAGCTGAATTTGTCTGTAAGGATGTTCTTTTTCAAAATGTTGGTCCTGTGACCATGACCTCACCAGAAAGAACTTACTTTTGTGGTAGGTCATATATAAGTCAAGTTTAAAACAATATGTCAAACCAAACTGGAGCTATCATCTGGAAACTAATTGTGGACAGATGGTCCCTGTGTGCCCTTTAAATTTTACCTTTTGGCACCAAATTCAATGATCCCCCCCCCCCCCCCTATTGGCAGGTCAGCTATATGCGCAAGATGGAAGGTTTTGCATGAGAAGTTTGGCTAAAAATGCATCCACAATCATTTCAAACCAGTGGGTCCAGTAATCTTGACCTTTGACCTGATGAAACCAAAAGGTTCTTGCTTTAATGGTTGGCTATACATAAGTTTGAAATCCGTATGTCAATCCATACTGGAGTTATCATTTTTAACAAATTTTTGGATGGACGACCAGACAGACAGACAGACGGACAGGGTGATTACAAAAGGTTACCCGGTTATGATAAAAATAACACACCAGTTTCCGGGACACCAGATGACATCATAGCTGAGAAAATGATTGCTATCATTTTAAAGTCTAAAAAAATCATAAAAATTAAAAAAAAAAAAAAACAGGTGACATCACCAGTTCTCGGGAACTGAAAATCTAATCATTGTCACTAATAAAGGCAATATTCATGACAATCCATGCATTAATTATGAAGTTTTGTTCTCGGGAACTGAAAAATCTAATCATTGTCACTAATAAAGGCAATATTCGAGACAATCCATGCATTAATTATGAAGTTTTGTTTCAATTTTTTTACTTACAAGTCAATAGCTCGAAGTATATAGGTCGCAGTGACCTAATTTCAGGTTTTCAAGAAGACTTTTTATGACTTGTATGAATGTTTACTTAGAAGCTTCTACAGTCAGCAGTTTCGATATGTGCATTGCTAACAGTCGGACGATGGACGACACGCCACACCTATACCTCAGCTGACTGTGTCCTTAAAATCTGTTGACTATACAAATGCGACATTTTAACATTTTGGGCTTTTGATGTACGTACATCATTTATGTAATATAGTTTTGGAAATGTTTAAGATAATTTGTCCAATGTTTTTACGGCTGTTGCAGACAAATTTACAAAAATACTTGTGTGGCAGCTGATTTACCTGAAATTAAGAAATCTCAGTAATTGTTGAATGTTGTAATTGTTGCATGTTATGTTTTGAAATTTCACACGTTTATAAATCCTGGATAGCTCTTTCAGACGTGGAAGGACCGAGATGCTATCTATATTTGCTTCATTCTTATGCATTTTTGGTTGTATTGTTTCTACTCAGAAATTAGGACTGGTCATTTGTAAACAAGGCAATAATCGCTAACGTGAGAGCATGAAAATGTCTTACTTGATATCAAGGTAGGTCATAATAAGAAAATATAACAAAAAAAATCAGGTCACTATATTGACCCGATTTTTTGTATGGTTTTAGCACTTCTAGCACAATTTTATCAATGCTCTTGGCTGCAAAAAAAATTTACATTTAACCCCCCCCCCCCCCTAAAATAATGCATGTAATGAACTGCTTGGTCTCACACATTGGGTTATCATTGAATTCTTTGGTCTTGCCAGGTTCGATAAAGTGTCATTATATAACCAGTTAATTTTGTTTAACGTTAACGGTTAGGGAACAGTGTAACATTATCGTGTAATTTCGTATAACTTTATTGGTAAGCAAATGTTACATTATCGGTTGATTTTGAATTACATTATTGGTTAGTATTACATTATCGGTTATTTTCCATCACGTTATCGGTTGGGTATTACATTATCAGTTGAATTGTTATTACGTTATCTGTTTGTGCTACATCATGGGTTAATTTCCTATTATATTATCCGTTATTACATTATTAGTTGTAACAGGCCTACTTAAAGTAGGGCTAGTTATGGGATGGATATGTTTAAAATGTAGAGTTAGATTCCTTTAGATATGACAGTCAATGTAATGATACATAAATAATTTTGTAAAAGCTTCCAAGGTGTCTAACTATTAGCATATTATTTTATGTACCCACAAGCCCTATATAATGGTAGTAAATCATAAGTCGAATGGTGGCTGCAAACTCTGATGTTATTCATTTTTTAGCGAACCTGTCCGTCGTCCAGCGTGCGTCGCCCGTCGTCTGTACGTTAACCCATACTATCTTGAAAACGGCAAGAGTTAGCATCACGAAATTTTATGCAAAAAATTAGTCATCTAAAAAAACTCTAGCGGTTTTGCTTATTTTTTTGCTAACTGCATTTTCTTAGATTTTATAGAGAAAAAGCTAAAAAAAGCTTTAAAAATCTTCTTCACCGAAACTGTTCAGCCAAATTGTCCATTATTTAACAGAAATGATTCCTAGAACAATCTCTCTCAAGTTTGTTCGAATGGTTTAAGTTCGGTGATGTTTGGCCGAGTTACAGGAAGTTGAACTTACTCATCTGCCCAAAAAGCATACTAAAATTACAATCTCAGAAACGGCTAGAACTATCATCACCAAATTTTATGCCAATGTCGGTCTTATTAGTCATATCTGAAATTGAGGTATTGGTGGCGCCACCTGCATCGGCCTTTTTCGTACGGGGGTCATCAGTGCCCGTATCATACTTACGGCTACAAAAAAAACTTCTTCTCTGAAACCATATGGCCAAATTGTTTAATATTGGGCAGAAATGATTCTAGGGTAGTGCTTTCTGAAGTTTGTTCAAATAGTCTCAGTTTAGTGACTTTTGGCTGATTTATGGGAAGCTGAATTTAGTCATATGACATAACAGCCCATTTTAGCTCAGTGGCTACAAAGATCTTCTTCTCAAAAACAACTGGGCCAAATTCTTAAATCTCACAAATTAATTATCCTTACATGTTGATTATTCAAGTTTGTTTAAATGGTTTTGGTTCAGTGCTTTTTGGCTGACTTATGGGAAGCTTATAACTTAGCCATTTTGCTGTATTTTCCCATATGAGTTATAAACCTGCAAAACGTTTTTTGACTGACACCACTGAGGCCAATTTGTTTAATATTTTACAAGAATAATCCCCTGAATAATTCTTATAATAAATGTCTTTTATGGTTCCAAAGAATGAATTTTGGCAGAATTATAAAGATTGAATTGAGACATATTACCATATATGTTAGCCGTGTGAAGCAGATACATCTAGCCTGGCACAAGTTTATCAGCATCCGTTACATCATGCCTCTAGAATTTAGACTTCAGGTTATCTATGGTTAATATTGACAAGAATGTTTTTTAAAAGCTTTTAAAAAATATAGATTTATGATTTTAGATATTCCTCATGCAAGGCAATGTTTTCAATCACAGGTATACAGCTCTCTGTAGGTTTATAGAGACGGATAATAAATGGATAATAAATAATTGGTATCCATACTCAACTTAATTCAAGATTTTGCCATCAGTGAGATGTATCTGTATTATAATTTTGCATTCAATATGCATCTGTTGTAATTTTTAGCGAACCTGTGAGCTAATGCGATGGTGTGGCGTCGTCCGTCGTCTGAACGTTAACCCATACTATTTCGAAAACGACTGGAGCTAGCTTCATGAAATTTAAAGCAAAGAATTAGCCATCTGAAAAGCTCTGCATTTTCTTACATTTTATGGGGAAAAAGCTAAAAAAAACCTTTAAAATCTTCTCCTCCTAAACAGTCAAGCCAAATTGTTCAATATTTCACAGAAATAATCTTTTATACCATCTCTCTCAAGTTTGTTCGAATGGTTTAAGTTCGGTGAATTTTGGCCGAGTTACAGGAAGTTGAACTTAGTCATCGGTCCAAAAAAGCATACTAAAATGACAATCTCAGAAACGGCCGGAGCTATCATCACCAAATTTTATGCCAGTGTTGGTCACATGAGTCATATATGAAATTCAGGTATTGGTGGCGCCCCCTGCATTGACCTTTTTTTGTACGGGGGTCATTGGTCATCTGTACATTAACCCATAATTTCTCAGGAATAGCAGGAGCTACCATCCTCAGATTTTATGCAATAATCTGTCACATATCAAATGCTGTGGGATTCAGCTTATTTTTTTTGCTATCTGCATTTACTTTATAGGGATATTATAGGGAAAAAGCTGAAACCTTTAAAAGACTTCTTCTTGTAAACGGTCCTGCCAAATTGTTCAATATTTTACAGAAATGATTCCAGAGGCAAGCCCTCTCAAGTTTGTTCAAATGGTTTGCATTTGATGAATTTTAGTGGAGTTACACGAAGTTGACCAGTCATTGGCCAAGTAAGCATACTGACATAGTAATCTCAGAAATAACAGAAGCTAGCATTACCAAGTATTGTACAAATGTTGGTCACATGACTCATAATTGAAGTTGCAGATTTTGTGGTGCCACCTACATTGACCTGTTTTTTATGGGCAAAAACCTCATAATTTTAGCCTCTTTCAGCTTAAAATGTTTATGATGAAACTGTCAAGTTGAATCGTTCATTTTTTTTTCAAATTAATTATCCTAGGACATGGTTCTTTCAATAATATCAGAAAAGCTTAAGTTGGTCTTATGGCCATAATTATGTCTATTTCAAACTGAGGACTGGAAAGCTGTTTTTCTACAAAATTATTGTTTCAATTATAACTTCTGTAACATCGCACAAAAAATATTCTTAGGTGGCCTTTGTTTAAGTTTACTTGAATGATTTTTGGCAGAATAATTGGACCTTTAACAATGAAAGTACTGCATCTTTAATATTCTATTTGATAAAAATATTTATGAATATGTCAGCTTGAATAAAAAGCATTTAAGACAAAGTCTTTCAGTATGTATTAACAAATTTACCAACAGGCCAAGATTGTGTCTGTATCTTTAAATAGGTTGAGAAACTGCCAACTGTTTCAGAGTTGGCAACAGATCAAGACTTTATTCAGTGCCAATCTGTAAGCTTATGCAATGGTGTGGCTACTATTTCAGATTTGGCAACAGGCCAAAGGTCATCTGGATCTATCTATAGATTTGGCAGACTGCCAACTGTATCAGGTCAAGAGTTCACTCAGGGCAACCAGGTATAGGTCAGGCGTTCACTCAGTGCAGTAGCTGCATTCTATTTATTGCGTTGGCAGACTGCCCACTGCATCAGTTTTGGCACCAAAATTCAGCCTGGATCTATTTATAGCTTTGGCAGACTGCCAACTATGTCAGATTATGCAACAGGTCAAGAGTTCACTCAGTGCAGCCAGGTACAGGTCAAAAGTTCACTCAGTCTAGGCAAGTGCAGGTCATGAGTTCACTCAGTGCAGTAGCCTGAGCCAGCAATTTTTTCACAGTTCATTCGGGGCAACTGCCTTTCTCACCTAAGCCTGGTCAGCCCCATGCATCATACTCAAGGTATGATGTATAATGTATTGGCCTGATATTTTGACCTGTCTATGTGTCTTTGATGACTTTCTCGTTCACAAGACAGGTGTCGCCACCTACAATGACTTTTGCACAGTGTATGTGCCTGCTTATTTCCACAGAGGAATTTGATATATCAGCCTGAAATTGGGCATACATGTATTTATACATATCGAATAGCTTTGTCGTATACGAGACTGGTGGTGCCACCTACAATAATTTTTGCACAGTGTGTGTCCCTGCTTATTTCTCAGGAGGGGTTTGATATATCAGTCTTAAATTGGGCATATGTATGTTTCTCTGATAGCTTCGTTGTATACAAGACTGGTGGTGCCGCCAGCTACAATCATTTTTGTGTTGTGTGCACCCATGCCAGAATTTCAGCAGTGATGTTTGTGTAATGTTTCTTAATCAAAATGTTTAGGATTTGCATTGTTCATATACATGAGAAGTAATGGTCCAGCATTGAAGCATTATACCTGGTGTATTTCCCAATGCACCCGTTCGCATTAGGCCTGTAGGCCTTGTTTAACAAAAAAAAAACCAAAAAAAAAAAAAAAACAGAAACTGAATCAAACAAACGTTGACTGATTTATATTATAGATATATAACACGGTTACCATGATAGGAATACTAAACTAAGCAAAGCCTCAGACGAGTGGAGTGGTAAACTGCAAACCCTGGTTTTCTTTATTTTAAGACGAAAAACGATAAATGAACAAAACCAACATCATTTTACTGACTGACTGAAGATGAATTAAGCCCTCCGAGAGCTCCAGTTGGATCGGTCTGAGACCAGTTCCCTTGGCGCTTCCTGGGGCCTAAAATTTTGAGAAGAGCCGATGATTAAAATGCCACCAAGCCAAGCAGAGGGTCGATCCAGTCACCAGCGTGCCCGAGGGGCAAGCAAAGATATTCGATGAGTCCAGATAGCAACAGCATCCACAGGTACAACACAGAAGCTCGGAGCACGCTCACCCGAACCCCACCTGCAAGGAATCTCTAGATACGCAAAGCCATTATCGTCATAATGCAGCCAACATCATTTTAAATTGAAGTAAATTGTTCACAAATTGCACTGAGTCTTTCCGTTCCCCATTTGGAATAGCCTTTATTTATATTCTTTTTCCATATGAACAGACAGTCTCCTAACAGAACACCAAAACCAAAACCCAATTCCCAGTTACTGTATTCAAGTGCGTTTCCTGTGGCCTCCCATTTCCAAGTCCGTAAGAGGTAGCTGTACCTGCCACTGGTCCAGTACCAAGGAACCCGCGATCCTTTATTTTAAAAAGAAAACAAATTTTTAACCACACGTGTTAATGATTTGACACCGTATTTTATATGTTCGAATATTACCAGATTGAAACACACCAATCATTTTTTTTTTAAATTGTCGCATTCGAATGGTCTTGATTAATGAAAAAATTTTTGAACAAGCAAATTTTCAGACACACTCGTTTACATAAAGAGATAGAATCTTCATTTTTTTTTGTATTAAAGCCACACCATACAAACATTTTTTTTTATCTGTGAACAACAAATATGTTGCGAGCGAGTAAATTTTACATTTTTTTTTAATTAAGCACGATACGTTTACTTTTGCAAGCTAGTGAAGAATTAGACGGAAGTTCGATTATAATCTTGAAACGGTGTATTTAGTCTATTTTCCAGAACTTTCAGAATTCCTTTAAAGAACCGAGACAAAAGTACAAATTAGCAACCTTACATAGAATCTGGTCCTCATTTGGAAAAAAAAAAAATAAAGAAAAACGAATCCGTAAAAAATCCAATTTTCGTGTGCGGCCTCACTACAACAGATTTACATTACTTGTATCATCTGACCTGATAGCAAACTGTTTATGTGCTGTTGTTCCTCTCTAGTTTCTATGCTGACAAGGTCACCGCCAGCTACTTGGCACTGCTCACGTGACTCGTCCCATGTTAGGTCCTTGGTGATAAGCTTGTAGCAGGAAGCTGTTCCGGTCCGATTCAATGTAAGAAGATGACTCCAACCAGCGGCACATGGGTCTCGGAAAAAGAAAATCATTGATTCGGTTTCAGTTATTTACAGAAAATCAGACCAACACCACAAAGACGCGTACGGAGCCCGGGAGACGACATGGTGATAAATATTTATTAATCCGTGCGCACGAATTACTAATCCGTGCGCACGAATAACTAATCCGTGCGCACGAATTACTAATTCGTGGTCACGAATTACTAATCCGTGCGCACGAATTACTAGGCGTGAAAAATATATTTCCAAGGTGGAAAAAATATTTATTAATTCGTGCGCACGAATTACTAATCCGTGCGCACGAATAAGTGACCAATGAGAACAGCTCTCTTATGTTCCTCGCTCAATGCTCATTGGCTACTAATTCGTGCGCACGAGTTATTAATTCGTGCGCACGAATAACTATCCAATGAGAAGCAAGCACACATCGACTCAGTCTGGCAGTTTCAGCGGGCACACACGGTTGTCAAAATGGAGCCCAGCGCCTTCCGACATTTCCGTGACTTCCTACCTTGGAAAATTCGGAACTCTGTATGTTGAAAATAGAAAGGGCTTTAAGCGATACTTAAAGACTATAAATATAAAACTCACAGACCTAGTTGCCGTGCATGATGGAAATTTCTAAGGTTTTCTCTGGTAAAAAAAAACAACAACCTACATTATCATCGTTGGGCATAATGGGAACATTAATAGACAAAGCCGATCAGGCTGAAATTTTTAACAGTTATTTTGCTTCACAAAGTAACTACAGTTACAGTTCTCAATCGCGATTTGACGATGAAGCTAAATTGCAAATTACACATAAACTAGACGAAATGAACTTCACACAAACTGAGATATCTCATGTCATATTTGGGATTCTCTATCCTGACAGGAACACATAAAAATGATATGTTTGAAAGCCAATAAGCGTTTAGAAATTTTGAAAAAAATATATATATATAAATTCAATTTCTCTATGAAAGTTTAGAGATCGTATGTACAAATCATTAATACTTTTAGTACTGGAGTGTGGTGTTTTAATATTTAACAATTGTTCTGTCAGACAGTCATACCAACTGGAGAGTATACAACGGAAAGCATGTTTAACATGTACTGGAGGGCTCTCGACTTCCAGCACTGGAGCTATGGTAAAAGAGCTATAATGGTCAAGTAAAAAATTAGAAGAGTGCTGGCTATAAAATCCACATTTTATGAAATGATTAACGGACTAGATCCAGATTATCTGCTAATATATTAACTCAAACTCTGTCTCATGCTCAGCCCTATATACGCTCTTTACACAGCGCTTTACCTATAGGGCTACTACCTATATCGTAAAGCGCTGTTTGTTATGACCTCGTATCCTGAATTGCTACACCAGAGGGAAGCACTGTATTTTTGTCCAATCAGATGAGACCTTGTGCTGGAAGACAAAGCCAAGCGAGGAATACACGGAGCCAATCATGTTTATTTCGTTTTGAGTGACAGCTCATCGCCCCGCGTAACCGTCTGAACAGGCCACATGCTCAGAGAGAATTGCCCCTGACGTGGTTTGCTTAGGGCCTCGGGCACATAGGATGCTCGGCCGGGGAGCTGTAATTCAAACGAAACGTAACAACAAAGGCTGCGTGCACACCTCGCTGGCTGGTTTCAGTTCTGCATACAACAGATACATGGCTACGCTAACACAGTCATAATGTCATAATCGGATCGGTCGATGATGCGAGAATGCAGAGGGAGCAATTTAAATTCGACCGGAAACTCATCAAGCGGCGCTTGAAGCGCAGCAATGGGCTGAGCCAGGATGCCTGTCGAGTGTTTGTTTATTGGCATCTGATTGGCTGCTTGTCACATCATACACACGTTTATTTCAGCGGACAGCGAACCGCCATCTGGTGTCTAAATATATCATAAACGGTCAAAGCTGGCAGCGTGAAAATCAGTTGCTTCTTTAGAAGCGCAAGATTTCCGCTGCCTCGGGAGCGTAAGCCCTATACAGTCCGCGCAAATCGCATTTGCTAAAGATACCGAGGTTCACACGGAAAGACTGTCGTTTTTCTTTCATTCCAATTTGTTTATTTCGTTTTGAGTGACAGCTCATCGCCCCGCGTAACCGTTTGAACAGGCCACATGCTCAGAGAGAATTGCCCCTGACGTGGTTTGCTTAGGGCCTCGGGCACATAGGATGCTCGGCCGGGGAGCTGTAATTCAAACGAAACGTAACAACAAAGGCTGCGTGCACACCTCGCTGGCTGGTTTCAGTTCTGCAGACAACAGATACATGGCTACGCTAACACAGTCATAATGTCATAATCGGATCGGTTGATGATGCGAGAATGCAGAGGGAGCAATTTAAATTCGACCGGAAACTCATCAAGCGGCGCTTGAAGCGCAGCAATGGGCTGAGCCAGGATGCCTGTCGAGTGTTTGTTTATTGGCATCTGATTGGCTGCTTGTCACATCATACACACGTTTATTTCAGCGGACAACGAACCGCCATCTGGTGTCTAAATATATCATAAACGGTCAAAGCTGGCAGCGTGAAAATCAGTTGCTTCTTTAGAAGCGCAAGATTTCCGCTGCCTCGGGAGCGTAAGCCCTATACAGTCCGCGCAAATCGCATTTGCTAAAGATACCGAGGTTCACACGGAGAGACTGTCGTTTTTCTTTCATTCCAATTTTCTTTTCTCTCCTTTCAATAGTCTGCAAACTTTGAAACAGTTTCCTATAATTCAGTTTACTTCAACAGATTCCTTTAAGGAAAATGTTCGTGACTATATAAACCCTGCCTCTCGAGAAATATACAGTTATTATTGCGACAATCATCCTCAACATGAAATTATCCATATCTCTTATCGTGTGTGAATATATGTGCACTTTTCCAATCTGATCATTTATATATACATATATACATTCATGTTAATTTTCCACTTTCTTTTCATTAATATACAGGAGAGCAGTTGAATTAGTCTTATCGGCTACTTTGTTATCCTATTGAAATAAATAGTTTTCCACCTTGGAAATATATTTTTCACACCTAGTAATTCGTGCGCACGTATAAGTAATTCGTGTGCACGAATTAATAAATATATTTCACGTCGTCTCCCGGGCTCCTTAGAAGCGGACACAGAAGTAAGTACATTTCTTGAAAATCCATCGAAGTTATCGTCGCAACAATAACAGTTAAAGGACGGAAAGACGAACCGTTGGTTTACTACAATACGTCCCGTCATATAAAAGCGCGTATAAAAACTTGAACCCCCCCCCACCCCCCATCCGGAAGCCATACAGAGCAACTTCGCAAATCAAAATTATTAAGTTTCCAATCTTTTTTTTTCTGTGTTTCCAGTATTCTTTCTTCTGTGTTTCCAATCTTCTTTTGTTCTGTATTTCCAGTCTTCTTTCTTCAGTGTTTCCAATCTTCTTTTGGTCTGTATTTCAAATCTTCTTTCTTCTGTGTTTTCAATCTACTTTCTTCTGGTTTTCCTTTTTCATATTTCTTCTTGTTGGGGACAAATGATCACGCAGTTGCTGTTTTAGCAGACACACGTAAGTTGTGTTTTCTCAAACACAGAACCGTAACAAACAACATTATAAACAGGATCACTAAAGAAAGTAAGTCCATGTGTCGGGATACGTTTTCTTGAAATCTTTGGTATTTAGTAAAAATGAACATATAAGTAAGACAACACACATATTACTAAAATACTGTAAATGCACCTTTAATTGTCCTTTCCTCTGCGGCCTCATGTATCAGGTGAATGAGGAAACCCACGTGTCTCTGCAGGCCTGGGTCCTGGCAACGGGATCCACAGCTGACACCCAGTGTTACCGGCAGCGTGCCCTCTTTATTACCGTCTATGACCTCTCTATCTTGCTTGGCTCCCATGGCAATTCCAACTGTTTAAATAAATCGCATTATATTATTAAAACATCAAGTACGTAGTCACTCAAAATGCTGGTAATGGCCTGTGTCGGAGGCGGATTTTTTTTTTTTTTTTTGGGGGGTGGGCTATTACCCGACCTAAAATATCAGAGAAATAGAAAATAAACGCTTAATACCCAAGAGAAACCCAGATTTTGTATCACGATACTTTTTAAGTTACCATTGATTACGGGATCAGTTGCCTTAAGTGTCAAAATGTGTTTACACTATGGCAGGGGGATGCCGACTCTAATGCCCTCCCCTCCCCTCTGCGCCCAACATTCCCAATCTTCTAGAACCTTGTATCACCCTCACCGCACTCCATAATGTACAGTTTATAAAGATAGGAGTGTCCAACCCTGGAGGACTAATGAAAATCCTAAAAAAGGTCATCAGGTCCGGAAAAGGGGGAGGGTCCAGGCCGCAAAATTCGTCCAAAACCCTTTAAAAAAGGTTGCTTCGGATGAAAAGGGGGGGTCCGGACCTCTATACCCCCCCCCCCGGATCCGCTTCTGTCTCACCTGCAATATGTATCAGGAGTGTCCGTTTGACCAACATGATTCAAAACGGTAAAAAGCAAGTATAGCTGGCTGTAAAACAGGTGTCTCAATATTTTAAACTGAACAAAGTGGCTCGCATGTTTATCCAGTCAAGCTGCATTTGGTTCGTTCAAAAAGACTTTGAAATTAATAAAGGATTCAGATGGTCGCGGCGTCACTAACAATACGTTAATCGTTGAGCATTTTACAGCCTGCCCGCAGAGATCCAGTTTGAAGCGGGCGGAATTGAAGGCAAGCCAGTCAGAGTGTATATTCAAACAGTTCTCGGTCCAGCGGGATCACTCAACCTGTCAAATGAACTTATATAATATATGGAACGCTTTTAAGCCGCCATTACCTTTATAATAGAACGTTGACGTTTTGATATGTTGAACATGTTTTATTCTGGAATTGTTATCATTTAAACATTTAGCAATGTAGACATCACATAAAATGACATTTAGTTGTCAGTGAGGCAACTGAGCCACTCACAATCTCCTAAATTGTGTCAGGATGAGATGCATTTGTAACTAAAATGTTTTTGAGGAAAATTTGAATTTAATGAAGTTACTGAAGAACATTTAATCAGTGGCGTAGCCAGCCCCCCCCCCCCCCCACCCCCTGAATACTGTTAGATATGGCTTGCACATCTTCTTTTAACTAGATTTGATCCGAATCGTATAGCTTGCACTGCCACCTCAAAGAAGTATTTTTTTCGTAATCCTCCAGGACCGGCTTTGCTGAAAATATATGGTATGCCTCCTGTGCTCGGCGGACTGTGAGTCGCGGAGTAAGCTGCAGCTGACATAGGTGGCTTAAACAACAATCTTACCAGGCACAGGCAGACAATACATAAAAAAGCAAAGTCGGTTGTGACTGAAACCTCAGCTTTTCAATGGATCAAGCTTAGACTGGCCGTCCCTGAATACTGTATACATCCATCAATAACCTGCCACACATAAATTTCATTGATGTACAATACTTCAGCGAAATACTTTTTTTGTTGGGGACACCCACCTTGTACACAGCAAGTTTTCTTGTTTTGGGCCACGTCAGTAATCTGCAGTCGGACGAACTACAGGTTACAGGCGTCTCTTTTATTGTGCGCTGTTGATATTCTGATTCGCCCTGATTTATTGTGCGCAGGAGTCATACATGAGTCTGTTAGGTCGGCCTAGTTCGTTGCCATGGGAGACGTGCGAGTTGCCCTGGCTCGCGTCTGAGATCTGAAGTGTAGAAACATAGCGTTCTTTCTTATAGATGTTTCAAGTATGTTCCTGTAACATGTGTATTGTTCTTTGGAGTTTTCCATTTCTAGATGTTTCGGATAAAAAGTTATAAATAGGGGCTGTGTTTAGAGAAGGGAGAAAGAGAAAAAATTCCAGCGGACACGGAAGAGTGTGAGTTAGTTTTGGGACCTTTCTGATAATTGCTGCACTTATAGATATTCTTTGAACTTTGTAACAGATTTGTTCAGTTTGTCTTTTGGGTAATTGCCAGAACTTCACTTTTGGATTGGAACAGATTGATTTCGATATTACACTGGACTAATATTCTATGAGAAGATTTACGTGAACTGTTCATCCGGATTATATCACATTTTCATTGCTTAATTAAGTCTCTCATTTTATTCTAAGTGACGTCATTTGTTTTTTTCTAGACGTTTCTTTTATGAAAGTGTGATTTGAGGGGGAAATATTTATTTCAATGGTATTATTTACAATCTTTCGTGTGTATCTGTAACAGCTTAATCGTAACAACTGATAATTTAATAATCATTTTATAATGAAACATTAACCAATATTGTATAAGAAATTAACCGATAATGTAACAAAAACTAATAACGTAAAAATAAATCAACTTATTATGTAATACTAACCAATAATGTAATAAATAAAATAGCCGATAATGTAAGACTAACCAATAACGTAAAACAAAATCAACCGATAATGAAACAAAATTTGCTAACCGATAACGTATTACGAAATTACCCGATAATGTAACAAAGTCCCTAACTGTTAATGTAAAACAAAATTAACCTGTAGTGTAATAACACTTTAGCGAACATATACATGATTTGTGATCGATTATACAAAATGCAACAAATTTCAACGATTATTTAAGAACTAATTATATATTTTATCTCCAGGTAGGTCTCTTGTATACCAGAAATTGGTCAATATGACCTACATTCTACGGGTAACGTAGTTTTTGTAAAGTTGTAGCACCTGTACTTGTGTTCTATACCGCAAAGCAAATATTTGCATTAAACGGAAAAAAAAAAGAAAACAAAAAGAAATACAAAGAAAAAACAAACAAACAAAAGAAAAAAAAATGTTCATCATCTTCACAATTAACATTTTTACATGACCTATGGGTCTCGACGCTCAGATGAATTTGCCTGTAAAGGATATTTTTATGAGCTTTTTCAAGATGTGGATCTTGTGAACATGACCTTATCACCAAAAATCGACAGGATTCTTCTTTTTTTGTGGTAAGCCATATAAAGTCACGTTTAAAACAATGTGTCAAACCAAATTAGAGTTATAATCTGGTAACTTATTTGTGGACAGATGATCCCTATGTGCCCTTTAAATTTTACCTTTTGACCCCAAATTCAATTATTTCCACCCTACTGGCAGGTGAGCTTTATGCGTAAGACGGAAGGGTTTGCATGAGAAGTGTTTCAATTTTTTTACTTATTCTGGGGGTACCTACAAGTCTATAGCTCGGAGGATATAGGTTGCAGTGACCTTATTTCAGGTTGTCAATAAAATTATTATGACCTCTATGGACGTTTAATTAGAAGCTTCAAGAGTAACCGGTTACGATATGTGCCTTGCTAACGAACGGACGACGGACAAAGCGCCAAACCTTTACCTCAGCTTTAAGTCAGCTGAATCCTTAACAACTGTTGACTATACAAGTGCGACATTTTCACATTTTTGGCTACTGATGTCCGTACATCATTTATATAATGTATCTTTGGAAATGTTTAATATAATTTTTCCAGTGATTTTCATAGCTGCTGCAGACAAATGTACAAAAAATACTTATGTGGCAGCGGATTTTACCTGAAATTAAGATATCTCAGAAATTGTTGTATGTTGTAATTGTGGCATGTTAGGTTTTGAAATTCCACACGTTTATAAATCCTGGATAGCTCTTGCAGGCGGGGAAGGCCCGGTTACTTTTCATTACGTTATCGGTTGGGTATTACATTATCAGTTGATTTGTTATTACGTTATCACTTTGTGTTACATTACAGGTTAATTTCCTATTACATTATCCGTTAATGTTACATTATGATTATTACATTATCAGTTGTAACAGGCCTACTTAGAGGTGCCCATTCACCTACCTTTTGAAAAAAATGTGATTTCCGGCTTCCTCTGCGTAAATATTAATGATAAAAGGAATTTTTGGTGTAATGTACTTATAAGGCGTTCGTGGGGGATGTATGAATTATGAACACAGCAATGTTGACAAACGGGAAAATCATATAACATAGGGTGGTAGATTACATATGTGCGGAGGTAGGAAGGTCACTTGTTGCAAAGCGCCATTTAATTGCAAGCTCTGGCTTATCTGACTTGCTGACAGATGCGATTGCTGAATTTATTTTGATAATTTTGCTGGTCCCCCACGTATTATCAACACGTTGATATAAACAAAACCAAGCTGCCTGTGTGCGGTGATATACACGTTTTCTGGCCTATTTTTTTTATAAAACCTGAAAGGGGTTACCTTTATTTTATAATGGTCAGGGAAGTGATTGGGCCTCTTTAAAGAATCGCTTATGATGGGATGGATATGTTAAAAAGGTAGAGTTAGATTACTTTATATATGACAGTTAATGTAATAATACATAAATAATTTGGTATTAGCTTCCAAGGTGTCTAACTATTATTATATTATTTTCTCTATCCACAAGGCATGTGTAGTATATACGTGGTAGTATATCGTAAGTCGAATGGTGGCTGGAAACTCTGATGTTATTCATTTTTTTTAAACAAAACATAAACTGATTTAAATAAACGTTGACTGAGTTAAATTATAGATATATATCACGGGTACCCTTATACGTTCACTACTAAACTAAGCAAAGCCTGAGACAAGTGGATTGGCAAACTGCAAACTCTGGGTTTTTTTTTATTTTAAGACGAAAAACAGTAAAT
Source organism: Sipunculus nudus (assembly GCA_026874595.1). Classification (NCBI taxonomy): domain Eukaryota; kingdom Metazoa; phylum Annelida; class Sipuncula; order Golfingiida; family Sipunculidae; genus Sipunculus; species Sipunculus nudus. The sequence continues at coordinate 17,427,018 of CM049312.1, read as the reverse complement.
GAACAAATCGAACATCATTTTACTTACTGACCGAAAATGAATTAAGCCCATCGAGCGATCCGGTTGGAAGGGTCTTAGACCCGTTCCCTTGGCGCTTCCTAGGCTGAAAATTTTGATCGGAGCCGAGGAGGAAGATGCCACCAAGCCAAGCAGAGCGTCGATCCAATCACCAGCATGCCCGAGGGGCAAGCAAAGATATCTGAGGGGTCCGGATAGCAACAGCATCCACATGTACAACACAGCAACGCGACAGCTAAGAGCATGCCCACCCGAACCCCACCTGCCAGAAATCTTCAGATACGCAAAGCCATTATTCTCATCATGCAGCCAACATCATTTAAATTGAAGTAAATTGTTCACAATTTGCACTAAATCTTTCCGTTCCCTATTTGGAATAGCATATATTTATATCTATTTTCCATATGACCAGACTGTCTCCCAACAGATAGTCCAAATCAAAACCTTTTTTCCAGATATTGTATTCAAGTGCGTTTCCTGTTGCCTCCCATTTCCAAAGCCGTAAGAGATAGCTGTACCTGCCACTGGTCCAGTACGATTGAATCCGCGATCCTTGATTTTAAAAAGAAAACAAATCATTAGCCACACTTGTAAATAATGGACGGTTTGACACCGTGTTTTATATATATATATATACATGTAAATATATATAAATATATATATATAAATATAAATATATATATATATATATATATATATATTCAAACAAAAGACAATAGAAAGATTGGATCATTGTTAACAATACACAAGTGACGTTGACAGAACATTTCTTCAAATTATCACATCAATCTGTAACAGTTTTGTTAAATTTATCAGGAGGTCATCATTTTTATTTGTATATACATACACACATATATACCCAACAAATACTATACAAATATAAATACAAACGTTTATTGAATACCCATGTCATACACAATCAAATATGCATTGCACACTGATGCATATAATCATAATATCTAAACACATGCACATATGTATTAACTCAAATTATTTGTTTGGCAGGTACATAACAAGTTGAGTATACATGGCTGTTCACACCCTAAACATGAACTATATTCCTTACTTTATATAGAGATTTTCGTATTTTTTTTTTCAAAAGCCCAGAATTGTATTCAATTACAAACACTTTAGGTTATCAGAGGTAATAGAGCTTTCCATTTCTTTAGGTGGTCCTCTAGTTCTAACCCTTTTTTAGCAATGAGATGTTCTTCTTTTTGCAAGGATTTCAAAGTATTAATAAATTTAGCAAATAGACTTGCGACAGATGGAAAAGATTAACCTTTAAAAATAATATACTTATATTTGATAATAATGGTATTTATCATGATATTTTCTTTACTGATAGGTTGGATTCCAAAGATAACTTTATTTTGTGTTATTTCAGGCATATTAATGTCACATGGTTTTAACCATTTCTTAATCTTAAAGTAGAAATTCTTTGTAACTGTCCACTCACAAAACAAGTGAAAAATTGATTCTTGATATAAAAAGCAATAGTCACATCGACCAGTTTCAATTGATTTCCATTTATATAAATTTCTGTTGACTGCCAAGTAATTATTCATAATTTTGTAAAGAAATTCTCTTAAATACCTATTATCTGAAGAGATCTGATAAACTGATGTAAAACGAAGCTTATTCTCTTGTGCAGTAACATCCAAGCATTCATCCCATATAATGTTTCTGAACTCAGTTTTGCCCTGAATAAATTTACTGTAAATCATTTTTGAATTCAATTTTGATATAGAATATTGCTTGTTGTGATAAATACTGAATCATCGCAGGTATTTATATTCTCAAACGTATGTTCTTTTATCAAAGAACGCAAGTTCGCTGAGACTGACGCAATTACTGACTGTAATAGAAGTTTATCTAATTCAGCTTAATTGCCATTAGTCACATTATTCCAAGATTTAAATGACCCATTCGTATGAACATGGTCATCTATGTAATTAATTCCGACAGCTGATTAATGTGTGTTAAAAAGGGCGCATGGTTAATTTGTAATAATGAATTATTCTATAATGTTTGAGATAATACTTCATCCCTAGATTCTGGATAACTTTTTGAAATTTCAGTCCATGAAAACAAGCATGTTTTTGTAGAATTTTGGCAGACCCTGCGGAATTCTTGCTTTATCAAAATTTGATCTTATTAAAGATGTTCCTCCTATTCTACTTAAATAACATTAGACTAACTTCGCCCAAGGTTTATTTTCGTCAGTAATTAGTCGTTTTATCCACATGACTTGTTGACCTTTCAGCATTGATTCAATGTCTGGCAGTTTCAGGCCACCCATATTATATGGTTCTAATGCAGTGTTATATTTAACCTTTGGCTTTTTCCCTTCCATATAAATTGTTATATAAACACCGTGTTATATATTTTCTAATAATACTAGATTAAAACACACCAAAATTTTGAAAATTGCCACATTCTAATTGTCTTGATTAATGAAAATTGATTGAACAGGCAAATTTACAGACACGCTCGTTTGTATAAAGACATAGAATCTTTCTTTTATGTATTTAAGCACCATACAAACTTTTTTTTATCTGTGAATAACAAATATGTTGCGAGGGAGCAATTTAAACATTTTATTTTGTTAATAAGCACGATACGTTTACTTTTGCAAGTTAGCCAAGAAAAACACGAAATTTCTCTTCGATTCTTGAAATGGTGTATTGAGTCCAATTTTCAGACCTTTAAGAATTCTTTAAAGAATCGAGACAAGAGTGAAATTAGCAACATTACCTAGGTCCTGGTCCTCAATTGTAAAAAAAAATCCATGAAAAACGATTCCGTAAAATCAAATTTTCGTGTGCGGTCACTACAATAGATTTTACATTACTTGTATCACCTGACCTGATAGCAAACTGTTTATGTGTTGTTGTCCCTCTCTAGTTTCTATGCTGACAAGGTCACTACCTGCTGCTCGGCACTGCTCACGTGACCCGTCCCATGTTAGGTGCTTGATGATGAGCTTGTAGCAGGAAGCTGTTCCGGTCCGCTTCAATGTCAGAGGATGACTCCAACCAGCGGCACATGGGCTTGGAAAAAGTAATTGATTCGGTTTGTTTTTTTACAGAAAATCAGGTCCATCTGCAAATGCAAAACGAACTCACTAGTAATTACTTTTCGTGAAAATCCATCGAAGTTATCGACGCAGCAATAACAGTTAAAGGTTGGACAGACGGACGGACGAACCTTAGGTTTACGACAATACGTCCCGTCATATGGAAAGGCGTATATAAAAACTTGAGCCCCCCCATGCGGAAGCCATGCATTTCATCTTCGCAATTCAAGATTATTCAATTTTCCAATCGTTCTTTCTTCTGTGTTTCCTCTTTCATATTTCTTCTTGTTCGGGACAAATGATCACGGATTGTTATTGTAACAGTCACACGTAAATTGTGTTTCCTTAAAAACAGAACCGTAACAAACAACATTACAATAAACAGGTGAACTAAAGACAGTGAGTCCATGTGTTGGGTTACATTTTCTTTGGAAATTTTTGTATTTAGTCAAAATGAGCTTATAACGCAAGACAATACACATATTACTAAAATACTGTTAATCACCTTTAATTGTCCTTTCCTCTGCGGCCTCATGTATCAGGTGAACGAGGAAACCCACGTGTCTCTGCAGGCCTGGGTCCTGGCAACGGGATCCACAGCTGACACCCAGTGTTACCGGCAGCGTGCCCTCTTTATTACCGTCTATGACCTCTCTATCTTGCTTGGCTCCCATGGCAATTCCAACTGTATGAATAAATAATTTATTCTAATTAAACATCAAGTAGACCACTTAAAATGCTGCTTGTGTTCTGTATCGGAGGCGGATTATTTATTTATTACTTTGGGGGGGGGGGCTATTTTCCGACCTGAAATATCAGAGAAATTGAAAAAAAAGCGCTAAATACCTAAAAGAAACCCAGATTTTGTATCACGATACTTTTAAAACTACCATAGAATGCGGCATCAATTGCCTAAAGAATCAATTTTTACATTATGGTAGGGGGATGCCGACTCCAATGCCTTCCCCGCCCCTCTGCGCCCCCCTTCCCCAATCTTCTAAAACCTTGTATCACCCTCATCGCACTCCATAATGTAAAGTTTATAAAGATAGCTAATCTCACCTGCAATATGTATCAGGAATGTCCGTTTGACCAACATGATTCAAATCGGTAAAAGGCAAGTATAGCTGGCTGTAAAACAGGTGTCTCAAAATGATAAACTGAACAAAGTGACTCGCATGTTTAACCAGTCAAGCTGCATTTGTTTTTTTTCAAAAACGCTTTAAAATTAATAAAGGATTAAGATGGTCGCGGCGTCACTAACAATACGTTTATCGTTGATCAATAGCCTGCCGCATACACCCAGTTTGAAGCGGGTGGAATTGAATGCAAGCCAGTCAGAATGTGTATTCAAAGTTCTCGGTCAGGCGGGAACACTCAGGCTGTCAAATGAACATGTTTAAAATATAGTCAGATTTAACAAAATACATGGAACGCTTTTAAGCTGCCATTATCTTTATAATAGAACGTTGACGTTTTGAAATGTATTACATGATTTAAGCTGGAATTGTCTTAAATGAAGCATTCAACAAATTAGGCATGACATAAAATGACATTTTGTTGTCAGTGAGGCAACTGACCCACTCACAAATGCAATCTCCTAAATTGTCTTAAGATGAGATGCATTTGTAACTGAAAGATTTTTGAGGGAAATTTGAATTTTAATGAAGTTATTGAGGTACATTTAATCAGGGGCGTAGCCATGGGAGGGAGGCGATGAGGGCCCATCTCCCCCCCTCCCCCCCGCCTGGTCGAAACCAGTATATTCGATGTCCTTTCGGAATTTAACTTAGTCTAATTAAATTCAATTTTTTAGTTATCTGCAGTTTATTGGTTTCAAATTCATTAGTTGATCATGAGGACAGTGGCAGAACAACCACAGAGCACCATGACCTGGTTGCGGTCGACCGTGAACAATCTCACGGCTCCTCTGGTTGATTACGGTACTCGAACTCCCGATTTGTGCTCTTAGGAGTCCTGTGTGCTGTCGAGACCACGGATCCAGGCAAAATGCAAATTATTGATAATTATGAAAAAAATCTGATTATTGGTCAGACCTTACACCAGACTGAACAAAAACACAATTGTGCAATAGTTACAAAGTGAGAATAATGTGATGCCGGATGGCTTCCGAAATTCGATCGTATCATAGGGCCTATGATGGTAACCTAGTCTCCTACAACAAGACACAAATGTTATCAGATTTATCGGATTGTGTTCAATTGTAAAATAAATAAATTAAATACTCGAAATCATATTATATACTAGTATACAATACATCTAAGGTTCACAGAAGATATATCACAAAGACACAGACACACTGCATTGACCCCGTTGTTCATTTCAGTATGTATACATGAAACATTGTATAATTTTCTGATATTCGTTCATTTCAGCTATAGGCCTAGCTAATAACAAGCCCTTTTGAATGTAAACAATAATCTTTTATTTTGGCTGTCAGTCTTAATTAATAATACTGCCGGCTTCCAGTTATAGAAGATAGGCCTGTCTATGATAGATGTCACAGAAGGCCTATACCGGTATTTGAGTCTGTACGCACTTCCTATATATAGGCCTACTATAGGTCTGTGTTATAAATGTATAAAGGTCTTGATTGGACCGGATATTACGTAAACTTGTCTATATCAAATATGGGACATAACCATCGCCATATGAGCTAAGTGTGATGTAGTCCTTCCACACACACATATAAGCCACATTATGTACATCGTTTCGCTCAGTAGGCCTACAGACTTATTTGCAAGGCGTAGGCCTAGGTCTTTCTGCTGTTCACGTCTGACAATGGTCAGTCTGAGTTTCATGCAAAGTGGAACACATAACAACATGTACCGGCATTAAAAAAAAGAATTATAATGGGCTAAAATTATTTTATATTTATAGTGGGAAACTGATGCCTTTCGTTTTCAAATGAGCGTGCTCATACGTGCACTTTTCTTGAATGATTCTGGGTGGTGACCTTGTATGGTAAGATAACAATGACGTCATAAAGCTGCGTGTCCACTTGTGCAGTACGGATGCATGCGGATACGGACACGTTTTTTGCCAACCGGACCATGTAGCTGTGGGTACGGAAAGGCATGCCGAAACGTGTAGAGGTAAAAAAGGAAAACCGCACTGACAAACGTATCTAATGGACACACACAAAATATCCGCATTCGTATCGCACCGCATACGAACCGCATCCGTACAAGTGGACACGCGGCTTTAAACTGAAAAATATGCGGGCCGTGTGTCTAAAGTCAAAAGCATGGTGGCTGAGACCGCCCGACTGGATATACAGAACATTTTCTAATTTTAAAGCTTTTACCCAAAATTTCTTTAAATGGATGTTGCATGATTGTAAATTTATACAGCCAACCTTTATCAGTATGTGTGATTCACCAGGAATCTATAAAAATCGTTACACTTCAGACTTCAAGCAGACCACCCATTTAATGTATAGGCTACGAGGCACGTTTTCGGGTATAAAGGACCATTTGACGGAACGTCATATTAAACTTTTGGTTCTAAATTCATGTTAACCAGAATTTTGTGAAGAAAACAGTGTTGCAATATATGTTTTATTAATCCCAACAAGATTTTCAGGAATGGTTATTTGGAAACCGTGGTCATCCCACTCGATCTCTGTTACATTAAAATTTAAAAGTGATGCTTTAACTGTTTCCTTGTCCTTTTATTCATGCAATTGCCATTTGTGTGAAGTTTCCCATTCCATTTATTTGTCTCGATGTAAGCTCAGAAAACGATTGAAGCCTTACTTCTTCATAAGAAACCAATTATCCATCGTATATATAGATTTGGCAAACCATGGGATTCCTAACCCGAATCAAACCTACTGAAATATGTAAATTAAGGGGTTCTTCTTGAAATACCTCCGAGTGAGCGTGTCCACCCGTGCAGGCGTGTTTCTGTTCGGGGCAAATGATTTCTCATTGAGCATTTATGAAGCGATAAAATATTAACTCAACTAACGAAACGAAGCTTTATTATATTCACTGGAGAATAGGAAAATTGATATCTTTTAACTGACTATTCTTTTTTATTCCCTACAAGTTTGAGTTTGCATGGTGCCACAAGCACAATACATCACTGTCATGGCGAAATATATGTTAAGAAACTCCGATAAACCGTTTGTAATACACGTTTATGGACTTTATATATGGACTGGATTGAGTGTAACTTTGAAGTGTGAATAAATTTAAAAATAAATTTTTACATCAGTACAGCAGTACAATTTTATTTTACTATTAATTTATTAATTTTAAGCCTTCTTAATATAAACAATGTACTTATAGAATACAAACAAATCTTTGTCTTTACCCTCCACAGAAATAAATCCCTGGGGGAATAACGATGGAAGTGGTTCCATTACCTGCCTTCAACGTTGACTATGTGCCCGTCCACTGAAGGCGCGGGGCGACATCTGGTGGACAATATGACAATTATTGGCACCCAACCTGTCGCCAGCCGCTTTTTTCAAATTAATAATATCCAGGGAATAATCCATTACATTTATTAGGTAATCTGGATCAACATAGGACATTTTAATTCAAAGGATTCTGTCCCATCTTTACAGCTGTTTTCATTATAATTAAGCTATCATAACTAATTTTTTGTTTTGATAGTTTTCTTCCGGAGGTGAAATAGAATGGGGTTGTTGAAATGTGATAGGTGTGAAAACCGACACAGCAGAGGGGATCCTCTTGGCGGTTGTTTGATGCCTCAAACATCTTGTTATAAAAGTTAAATTGGGTCTCGCCGAATGCTGTACTGAAACCCTCTTATATGAGTCTTTGGAACAATAGGTATCTTAATTGTCTGTTGATATTCAAAGCTTGTGTCGTCTGTATTCATTGTCCACGCAAGAAAAAACGGGGGTTCCACTTCCACACGATTTTATTTTTTCCTTTTTCGTTTTCCTAGGTGTGCCAGGATGCCTGGTGTTAACGTCACACCCGGTGTACAGTCACCCTTCATCGGAAGCGGATCTTTGGTAACTACCTACTTTATTATTCAGCATGACGAACTGAGGAAAATGTAATCTCCAAATTTTTTTCAAATTTGCCTTACACATATATGTCCTAACTTGAACCCCCACAAACATAATTTATTTAGTTGTATACGTGCATTAAATGATCGCGTTAACGCATTCTGCGGCCCCATCTGCCCTCCCATTCTATGAATGACAAAATCCTTTCAGACCCCTTAAAAATAAATTGTGCACGCAACATATGACGGACCATTATGAATGTATAGCTTCAAATAGAACATATTGAAAGTATGGGAACCATGGAACTCAATGTCCATGGAGTATGTTCTTAAATTATTCTACATCGTAATCACAGTTTTGCTTGTTGAAATTCCTCAGCGGTGCGAGACGTTTGTCTTGCCTTTCTGCGATTTGAGTCTTAATTGTTTGTCTTTTAAAGGTTGTGTTTAGGGTCTGCCCACAGACAGTGTTGGTAGCAGTTTTTACTTCGCCATGGAGTGAGTCATCATGCACACTCAAGTATATATGATTGCACAACTTGGGACCATATTTCTCCCAACATACGATTCAGTCGTGTGGTAGGTACAAAGAAGATGACAAACTAAAACCTCTTATAACAGACATATTGTGAAAGTACACTCCTCAAGGAAGGTCTTCTTTCCTGACAAATAAATACCGCTTTATCTCATGGAAATTTGCAGTCCGGAAACCTATAAATGCATCGACACCAAAAGTGGGAGATCGAAAATGTACAATCTAAATCGAGATTAGTTTTCATAAACACTCAGAAACCAGGTTTGAAAAAAGACCATGGATTTTGTCCTGGCCAGATTATGTTCTCTGAATGAGGCAGAATGCTGGTGGTCTTGTCCAAAAAATGCGTTCTTTCAATCTGCATTGAAATGCACATTGTAGAAGACAGATGAAGAACATATAGAATAATCCTTGAGCAAAAGTAACCACTCAGGCACCCATGTATAAACATTTACCTTATATATATATACCTAAACTTGATATATACCTTTACCTAATAAATATAACTATATATAGCCGTATTAGTCTGTAGTCGAAGTGAAGGGAAAGAGTAAGAGTATTTATATGTGTTTCGTGAGGGTTTCAAATTCGCGATTTCAGCGAAAGTGAAATATATGAATATAAAACATTCGTGTTTAAAGCGCCTCATATATGCTCAAACGTGTGAAAAACGTGGGAAAAAAGCAATTTATACAGTATAATTAGAATGTTCCCTGTGCTTGTCGCATAGATGGCAAAAGTTTGAATAAAATGGATAATGATAAGTTCGGTGTTATTTTTTTATCTTTTCAAATTGTTAGAATACATGAGTATATAATAAATAATATAAATATTGTATGTAATAAAGTATGTACTATATGTGCAATTTACTGCATGGTGAATTCGCGAAAATGAAACCATCGTGTAACAGAAAAATTAAATTCCCGAAAAATTTACCTCGCGAATATGAAGCCAGCCAAAGTACACTGTTGTCACAGTTCAACAACCCTATCCCACGGCAGGTCAGCTCCGGAACAGAACACCAAGCAGCACCTACCAAAAGCCCTATTATAAAATGTTATAGTCTCATTTCTCGATGGGAATCTGCGAAAGTATCCTTTAAAAATGAAAAAAAAAATGGTGAATTATGGTGATTACCTTTATAATATAACTGGATCTTATCTGAATTCTCGATGAAATTTCAACTAATTCTGTCCTGTAATTTTCGGGTTTGGTGCCCATAGTTTTCATATTGTCCACCAGATGTCAACCCGCGCCGTCAGTGGCCGGGCACACTGTTCAAAGTCGAAGGCAAATTGCCGGAAATGTCGGTGCCAATGTACTAGTTCCAGCGTGATTCCACCAGGATATTATTTCTATCGAGGGTAAAGACCTGTTCCTTATGTATTCTGTAAGTGCATTGAGGTATGCTGATGTAATTTTTTTAAAAGTTTATTCACACATCTGAGTTAAACAGTATCCAGTCCATATATAGAGCCCATAAACGTGTATAACAAATGGTGTATCTGAGTGTCTTAACAGATATTTCGCCATGGGAGAGATGTATCGTGCTTGTGGCATCATGCAAGTTGAAATGGATGGGAAATAAAGAGGAATGGTCGGTTAAAAGATTTTAATTTTCCAATAAACCTTCCAGAGTTCCAGTAAATGTAATAAAGCTTCGTAGAGTAAGGTGATTTAACAGTTTTATCGCTTCAGTAATGCTCAATAAGAAAAATAAAGTTTGCTTCAAACAGAGACATGCTAGCAGGGATGGACAGGCTCAGTTGGCGACCAGGACATATAGACCGTTGTAATGGTGAGGAGGCTTCTGTGGTCTACAAGGACGGTCCACTACCAGGGTGAAGGCATGATGGGAAGGCCGTGGCAAACGGCCGTCTTTCACACACTAACGGGTGCGCTTTTCGGGGGTTCTTCGGTGCTATGAATCAGCAATGGGGATGGGAGATGATTGTGCACACGATCCGCACGGGCTAGGTTAACATAGGATATAGGTGAGAGGAATCGTGCGCTACCGCCCCGTCATCGCCTCTATCAGAATCCACAAAAACAATCTTCAATTAATGGTTCATGTCTTATCATTTACGACAGTTCTTGGACATCGATTGAGTTGGTTATTCTTTATTCTGCCAACATACAAACCAACAAACGGATAAACATACATTGGTGAGAACATACATTGGAATAAACACACTCACAAATGTTGTGTATAGACCGTTCAACCAGCAGGTTGTCCGTCATTCAGGTTTAGGTTATATCTTGTAAACATTTGAAACTAACTTTAAATGGCGGTTTATGATGTCATCCTTATTTCTTTAGCAGAATAATTACAAAATGACCTTTGTTTAGTATAGACTATTCTCTGTATTCGAAAATGATCAGATGAGGGCAGGAAAACAGATTATAAGTTCAATTAAGTTTCTTTATATTGTTACGGAACCTAATATAAACAGATCACGTATGCGTGATAAACACAAATTTTGTAATGGAGATAAAAACAAATCAGATTCTGTAACACTAGGCACCGTGAAATGTCTAGGGGAATGAATAAAGAAGTCTGTGGTTTTTTTTGTAAACAAATAACTATAATTTATTCTTAAAACAACCCTAACACACTAAAGCAATACAATTATACAGCAAAACAGCGTTATAACAACAAGTCAATACAATCACACAGAAAGATAATGGTACAGTACTTGGATACCAATACCGTCACGACGATAAGTCCTTTAAATGTAAACTCTCGGAGAATGACAGTCCAGTGGAAAGTTCTTGGAACAACCCAGAAGAATGAAACAGTCCAAATGTATGAAATCCAGGAGAAAGTCTTTGAAAATTCTATAATTGCCGCATTCGTCGGATAAGGTACTGACACACGCTTCAGCGTCCGCTGGAATCTGCTCTGCTGTTCCCTCTCTGTCCCCTGGTTCTAAAAAACAGCCACTTTATATACCTTCACACCCCAAGCCGGGAATTTACCACTTCTCGAACAGTCTACAAGGACCCTACTCAACAGTAAACACGCGTTTCAGGAACTCTCCAGAAAACAGCGCTGCGTGTCTCCACACACCATGTAGTACACGTGACTCACGACCAAGCCAGCAGGACAACAAGAGTTCAACCGGTACGGATTAAACATAGAATGTAACAAGCGGCCAGGCAAGAGCGCTACAACATGAGTTACGCCCGTGTCACATAACAAAAAGAGCACCTGTAACAATATATACAGTTATATTTTATGTTATTTATCATTCCTTGTAACGAAATATTAAAAAAGAACAACATTTTAGTATAAGGTAGAACGTACTCATGGCATACCATGTACAGGATAACGTGGCTGATAAAGAAAACTTGCAGCAAATTTGAATTTCCAGTCCCTCCAGATTGAATAATCCTTACCGTATTTTAGGTAAATTGCCTTTCCTACTTTGATTAACATCAGTTAACCATTCTGCAACATCTGGCCACTCTGAACAAAGAAGAGCCTATGCCTGGCAAAATAATATACTCTGTAAACACATCTGTAATTAGTATTTATTTTGATAGCCTGTCTAAATACATCAAATTACTCGGCAGATCCCCTGGACCAACGACCCTAGGCTGCCTGGCAGATGGCGGTCAGATGACCTCTACCCTGACCTCACTGACGTCTTCTTCCGGTTTAACTACCCTGCCGACAGAGGTCGTTTCTTCTCAAAACAAACTTCTACCAGTTAGGAATTGTGCAGGCGGACGGAACTACTGGTCTCATTAATCAAACTTCAATGAGACGTTCAAAATTCATCACAATCCACGAAAAAGGCTTCTCTCTACATTGAACATACCCGTTCTTTCCAGGTGCTACTTTTAGATTAAAGCCCTTATCACAATCTGCCTAGATCAACTATTACACAACATGCATGCCCTAAGATCTTCACTAAATTAACTTCTAAGCTATTAGTGAATTTAGAATATCCAGTGCATCGTCGAGAAATTATTTTTTTACCCACAATTTCTGAAAAGCAGAGTCATACTCTTGTATGTATGTATATATATATATATATATATGATATGTGTGTGTGTGTGAGAGAGAGAGAGAGAGAGAGAGAGAGAGAGAGAGAGAGAGAGAGAGAGAGAGAGCGTAGTCACCTGACCAAACAGTATGATGGCAGATATATATATACCGTTAATGCCTCTGGCCATAGTTTGTTTGAACACAGCTGATTTATCACGTATAAAATAGAATATTTATTTAAAACTGCATGTGGACCTGTGTTGACAGAAGTATATATATAGTAAGATTCCATGCATAATAACAGCTAAGTTTTTTTTCTTTATGAATACTCATTGTTGAATAAAACCCGTACAAAAACGACATTAACTATAATTAAGGGCGTATTACTGCATGTGCCGTTTATAAAGTAAATAAAGATAAAGCGAAATAAATCATGGAATGCTGACGGTATTATATACTTCGAATTATACACAATATAAACTTTACTATAGCATTCACGCAAATACACAATTTATTAACTTCTTTACATATACATGCATACATGTATATTGTGTATTTACATGCAGATTTTCTGACAAGGAAAAAGACTGCATGAGAAACAAATATATGAAATACATTTTTCATAAGAACAGTTATTAAAATATGTATTCAACATTTAATTCACACATCCCTTGTTATTCAAACATGACAGTTAATATGAAAAGTCAAACATCGCCATTGTCTGCTTCAAGTATATGAGATTCGCACATGAGCACATGTGGAAGAATTTATCTATGGAAACAAGCAACGAAAAAAAGTGTTCAAACACAATAGATAATTGTAACGCATGACTCAGATGTCATATATAGATATTCATATAGACACATAAATCAATATAATTATTGTCCTCATATACACACTAAAAGATAACAAGATATCATATGTGGGAAGGCAAATATCAGTGGAAACAAAGGGGAAGAGGGAGGGTAACTACCTATAATTACCTTCGGAACCTTATCTGCTAGCTCTGTCGGGTCTATTTCTGTCTTTCAGGCCTTGAACATAACAAACAATATAATGAAAAATAAATTTTCATGAAAACCTACACGCCGGGTACAGCACATCGCCTGTTGGTTGACGCGTTGCATATATTATAATGAGCCGAAGGTCTACGATACCAACGCGCCGCTCCACGTGGGTTATAACTTCAGAATGTTCCTTTTTCCTCATACATATAAAATCCATAATTAAACTTTAAACTCTATTTATTTTAAATAGATTGTACAAATAGTTATTTTAACTCATCATGGCACTCTCAAGGGCTCAGATTGTGGCAGTGAACTTATTATCCTTGACCTCACAGTTGATTTTCATAAAAATCTTTTTAAAAAAGTGGGTCCAGTGATCTTGACCTCTGACCAGGAAACCTCAAAATCTACAGATATCTTCCACCTTGGGCAGGTAAGCCCAATGTGAAAGATTGGAGGGTTGGGATGAAAATTTTGATTTACAATGCATCCATAATCTTTTTAAAGATGTGGGTCCTGTGACCTTCACCCATGACCTCAGGACCCCGATATCAAAATAATTCTTACTTTAGTCGTGAGTCATAAATAAATCAAGTTTGGAGCCAATCTGACTATCCAAACCAGAGTTATCAACCATAAACTAATCTGTGGATGGGCCCTGTAACCTTGACCTTTCATCTTGTGACCCCAAATTCAAAAAGAATCTTCCCTTATTGGCAGATGAGCAATGTCTGGATAATGGAAGGTTTGTGATGAATAGTTTGGCTTAATACGATCCACAATCTTTCTAAAGAAATGAGTCCAGTGACCTTGACCTTAGATCTAATGTCACCAGGGTCGATTGGTGTTTTACATTAGTGGTTGGCCATATAAAAGTCAAGTTTGAAAGCAGTATGTCAAACAAAACTAGAGCTCCCCCCCCCTACTGGCAGGTTAGCGATATGCGCAAGATAGGAGGTTTGGGATGACAAGGTTGGCTTAAATTGTATCCACGGTTTTTCAAATAAGTAGGTCCTGTGACCTTGACCTTTGACCTGATGACCCCAAAATCATTAGGTTCTTTCTTTCTTGATAGGCCATAGCCGCCATACATAAGTCAAGTTTGAAATCCATATGTCGATCCAAACTGTAGTTATCATCTGGAAACAAATTTGTGGATCGACGGACGGACAGATAAATGGACAGACGAACAGACGGACGGCTTGGGTGATTATTAAAGGGCATTTACTTATGATCAGTAAACACACCAGGTATCGGAGCACAAGATGAAAACACAGCTGAGAAACTGACTTTATTTCTGTCATTTTACAGTCTAAAAATAGAAAAAAATCGTAAAAATTATAATAAATACAGGTGGGGCCACCAGATTTAGGAAACTGACTTAACTAGTCATGGTCAATATTCAAGGCAAGATTTATGACAATTCATGATTTAATTATCAAAATACTTGAGGCTTTGTATCAATTTTTAAATTATTCGGGGGGGGGGGGGTACTTACAAGCCACATAGCTTGGAGGATATAAGTTACAGTGACCTAATATCAGGTTTCCATGAGATTTTTTTATTGACCCCCAGGGATGTAAACTTTGAAGCTTCTATGATCAGTGGTTACGATTTTCATTTTTTATTTCACGAAAAAATGAAAAGAAAGAAAATTATTAAAATAAAAAATGTGAAGATTCTTTGAACTTTCTGGGTACCAGATATAACCGAATGCATGTACCCATGTCAATCTGGCAGTGTTATATTTACGACTGAAGTAGGTGTCAGTATGACCCGATAATGAACATTTAAAGGCCAAATAACAGGCTCAGACACTCAAAACCTGGGAGTGCTAGACTACCTGTAAAGGTTAATCTCTTTTGATCTGGGAGGATTTGAAAAGCCATCTGATTCAACAGATGCGTTGCCAATAGAAACAGCCTGAGGAGCAACAGCTGAAACATAAACCTGAATCTAAACACAATGCTCGCGTAGCAACGGGAGGCTGGAGGGATGCTGCAGCCCCGAAATGCATCTGTCATCTTTCTGATAGCACCCGCATTCGGCCCGTCTGGAATTACAGCCCGGGGGGACAGAACCCTTCAATGTAATTAGAGAGTAATTAATTATCCAGAAAACTAAGCAAACTGGATTATCATGAGTGTACTCTCCTCCGCCATGATTCTGGCAGGCCCAACGGCGCCCGGGGAACAATTAACTCGAATGTTTAATTGACAGTGTCTTTTGTGGCGAGTGGACAGTGCTGGATGCAGCTTAATCCACAGGGGGGCTCACTTGTACCACGACTCTGGGCAGCCTTTGTCTCCCTCCCCTGACTGAATCAGAATTACATCTTGTTTTTAACCCAAAAGCACCTGTTGTTTATTTTATTTGTGCGTTGTTTACATTATGATTTCAGCGTAAAAAAATGTCGACCATCATGAATGCTATAATCCGCTGCTGGGATTGTAGTGATACTTTTACGACGTCACCCTAGTTTACATCTAGTACTCTTATAACCGCAAATTTCTGTTTATTATTAACACTATTTTTATTTTTGTTTCTATTTGATATAAGTATTACCGCCCATTTGTTGTTCTAATAATTTTACGAATGCAACTTTTTAGGTTGACATGTTGTCCAATAGCATAGGACTATTAGGCTAGCTGTCGGAAACGTTTAAGTCGACTTTAAGCTAACATGCTTTTTCAGATATACTGAATGGCAATTGTAGAAAAAATGTCCATCCTCAAGGGTGTTTGGGACAAAACAAATATTTCCCATGACCTTTGACCCCTATGTCACGATGAGAATACCCTCAAGATTTTTATGTGTATTTTGAGTGAAAGATTCTCTACTGTATTCACTGCTGAAGTACGAATTTTGTTACAATGTCCTGTAAATCTGTGCCAATGACAGAGTGCTTACTGAACATTTGTGACTGGCATGGCGGGTGTCGTCTGCTTTGTGGGTCCGTCTTTTGGCGAGTAAACAGCATGTCAGTTTCAATTGGTGCTTGAATAGTGATGAATACGTTGACACGGTGAGATCGTTCATAGTTGGTATGTCTAGCTGATAATGGCCTTAAAGTGATTGTTACTACAACACTGGCATCAAACTAAAAGCCACCTGTTTCTCAAGATATTCGAGATGACTATATACTTCATATATAATTAGTGTCACCTCTAAACCGGACACGATGACAAGAATAATTTACAAATATGTTTCTTAGATGTCCATTATCTTTATCTGTTTCATGTTTTTTATGAAACTAATGAAAAGATTTTTCCATCTTAGTTCATGTCACAATGGTTTATTTTTCATATACATGTTTATCACTCTGCCTGCTATTTCCATATAATAAAGCTGCTTACTTAGGAATGCAATGTGTGTGCGGTGTGTGTGTGTGTGTGTGGGGGGGGGGGGGTTGTCCTTATTGTAGGATGCCCCAAAAACCGTGTTTGCATTCACGTATTAACTTTAATGACTTTACATTTGTGAAGGTACCTTGCTGACGTTCCTGAACAGATCCTCACCAAAATCGTATCTGTTTTTCACTGGTCCATTCCCGAAATGCCCTGGAAATTTCATGAGATTTCGTTCATGACTGCATGGGTTATGTTGTGAACAAGCACAAAAATAAACACACGCGAACGGGGATTAACAGTTACCTGCATGCTCGGCTTGAGTAAACCCTAGTTAAAGTAATTTAATTTTAATTACCCCTGATGTGTTTTTTTCCAAAGTGAAACATATATAGCGACCTTTTTTATAATGCTAAGACTGATGCACTGTAGAGTTAAATCATTTCTACTAAATATACTATAAATGCGACAGAGTATTTCTAGTATGCACATTGACGTGATACCTCCACAAAGTAGCTAAACAAACAAGCAAACCAACATACAAAGACGCAAACTAATATGTACCCATCTTGACCAACAGTTTATTTAAATGAAAAAAAACTAGCTAACTAATAACCAAAAATCCAGAAAACAACTCGTTGCATGGCTAGCCCACCATAGTTTCCCAATATATCTTCCCCGTGCACCAAATAAGTCACACCTCGCAGTGGAAATTGACACAGAGTGTTCAGGTACCCTACATCAACTAGAAAGATGATATTTTGGCATACCGCCAATGGTAAAAGTACATAAAAATATACTAAAACTTGTTTCTTTAAGTGCGAGGTTCCTGTTGGAGTCTCCATTATGATACTTGATCATATTTCAATAAAGAAACACAGACGTTCATTTCGCGCAAAGCGCATGATTGTTGACATGAACTAAACCATGCAGCTAATCATTATAAAAGAGGTTATACGACCTTCTAGGTAATATATATATATATATATATATATGGAATCAGATATGAATATAGATCAACAACGTTCTCCATGGAAACACAAAGAATGGCAGAGAAATGTTAAACCGAGACATTTAATGTCACGAGATTTCCTGTGACGCCGTGGAGCTATCCTTGTGGAGACAACCAGTACTTGTGTTTATCCTGAAGGGGTAAAACAATAGTTTATCTTTCGCGAGACAATATGAACAGATACAATGTTAATTGCCCCTTTGGAACGCCAGTGGGCGTGTTCGTCAGTCTGTCGCCTGGTCCGTCACTTCAAATATTTGCTATTGTAAGTATTAATATTATTATTGTAAAGGCAAACTGTATGGGGAATAACACGTCTTGGTTGAGAGAGAGAGAGAGAGAGAGAGCAACAAATGTATATTTCCAGGAAATATATCGGTTTCTCTGCAAATTAAGATGGGCTTTGTGCATGGAACTATCACTATCAGAATTGTCAGGGGTTGCCGACTCGCAGGTTCTCTCATGAAAACTCGAACTCCAGACAGACGTAAAGACGATGTTTAATCAATATATTATAGCCGTACAGGTTCGCACCATGCACATACACTAAAATATATTAAAACAGCAGGCTACTGGAGACTCGAGACGACACCTCCGACTTGACTTGACACTTCCCAGTATACTTAGATATTCTATAGAGGCGTAAGTGAGGACCTTAACAAAACAGGGGTTGCAAGGCTGGTGTTGATATCGCTATCTGGTCCAGTCAGAGTAAAAGTGTGTTTCTTCTTAACGCTTAAAATGGATATAATCAAAAGAGTACTATATACGCTCAACAATAAATAATACCTTGCTAGATAGCTCACACAACACTTTATCAGTAATACTAATTGTGACGTATCCACGAATTATAATTAACTTGTAATGTGAAAAAAACTTAGATTATACTATGTGGATCTTAATGTATCAACTGAAAATGATTAATAACTGGAAAATTAAATAAGGTTAGGTATCATGGCATATATGTACATACAGAGAACAAAGAGGCCCACCTGAAACTCTATTATTCTAAGAAATATAAATAAGGACCTGGTTGCTAATGAAGAATATACTTTTACAGAAAACACTCTGTCTCTCTCTATATATATCCACATGGGATATTGAGCAGGGGTTGAGGGGACGCCATCAGCCTCATCGCGCAGACGCTGGGCTGGGTGGCCACTTACGCAATCAGACCGGAGAGACAAGAACTAATAGTTAACGGCTGGACATCAGTGTACGCCTAGACCTGTATATGTATAAGTGTGTACAGAATACAATTTATGCATTCGTGCTTACATTCAACTTGCGCAAGTATGTATCTATAATTGGGGACGTTGCACATCCTATGTTTATTTTACAACATTTAACATTTAGATAACACCCGATTGTGGGCCGCCATTAAGATAAAGCCTCAAGTAATGCTTTGGGTTATATCAGTGGCACAAGACCCGAGAAATGTCCTGTGCCTACAGCAAGATGACAGCACTTAAAGCGTGAGTTATGTGTATTATCTTATTAGGGGTGGGGTTGGGTCACAATAGGGTGTTAAACTCTGACCCTGCTTTGACTAGAGGTCGCGTCAGCACACGACGGGCATAGTCGACGTCACAGGTCACATGACCAAGACAGGATGCGGTCACCAACGCGGGGGGTCGTTCGGGCACATCTTCGCCAGCACGCACGCAGATGATAAGAAACAGAAGTCTGTTACTGATGGGAGTGCTGCACAAGCACTAGAGCACCCGGCACATGCCTAGTTCAGCACGTGAACTCTGTTTGTAACCCCCCTCCTCTCGCCAGACAATCCGCATTACGTGTAGTTTTTTGCCGCTAGTTCCCTCCATAGCTGACAATTACTGTCTGGACCCTCGGAGATAATTGTGTTACAGGTTTTTAAATGGGGGTGGCGTTATGCTCTGGAGTTGCAGGGGGTGCAGATGTCTTACCCACTTAAAGGCCTTTCACATCACTCCGCAGTCATACAATCAATATCACCATCAGTAGACTGGGTGCATTGGTGAAATGGCCCGAGGATAGTGGATGGCTTGAACCCGGACAGACGATAAATAATTCAACAGCTTAGTGACAGTCAGAGAAGCTGCGGGTACGTGCAGACAAAGCTTGGTACAGTAGTGTTCAACAGCAACAGTCTTGCTGCGGTGGCTGGCATGACGACAGGCAGCATGTAAGACCAGCTCCGCCCAGCTTTTAAACTTCCTCAATCAACCAAACTTCATGTTCAACTTTTCGACCCAGTTTCGGTTGAGGTTTTTTTTTCTCACTGTCTGCTAAAAGGAGGAAGCATCACTTGTTACTGCTGTGAACGCTACAGGATACAGCCATCGGAGTTCTTGTATTACACGCAAGATACTGAATGAATCTGCGGCCCAGCTGATCGCCACGCTAGTTACTACAGAAGCACGTTTTTCATGGTTGTTAGTGGATGCGGTACCGTACTAATGCGAGAAGTCTTAAAACCAGATGACCAAGTTACTACTGTTGACAGAGACCGAAAACTGTGTTTCGTCCGTTCGGATTATTGCTTTTATCAACAACATTAAGTTGATAAGAGTGTTATTACAGGCTAACCGGTATACCACCAGGGAATTCAAGATCAGCTGAACACTCGACAAGTGCTGTGGTGTATTCTTTTAGTTTTAAATTACATTTGCAGCTCTGTAGTGAAGTAGCAAAAGGAAAGGTTGGACGACGTGTCCTCAATGGAAACATCTTTGAATAAAATATAGGTTGGAAAAGCTTTAAGGTACAATGTTCTCACCGTTGTATAGCGGGTACAAGGATCTTTTTATGGACTCAATATCTCAGCGGAGCACTTAATGAGATTTAATAAATGAGATTTATTAAAGATAATCCGATAATCCGGAAAACAGAGATTGAGCCCCGATTAAGATACTTCGATTACTCATGAGTGAATGTCAACGGATATAGTCATAGGAAAAACAAGAGTTGAGAATTAATAATTCCGAACAGAGTTGTTCCACTGATGGTTCTTTACGGTAATTTGCCCACTTTGGCGGGATTTGATTGCCATGGGAACACCACGTGCTCGCTGCCAAGCCCATCCTTAGTCATTAGACAAATACTGGCGTCGGTGTTGCAGGCCTGAGGGATTAACTAAAGCTGAAGGTCGGACCATTGGGGATTATATGGCTGTTTGAAACATCCCTAAAACAGCATGTAGCGTTCAACAGCTGCCTCATTTGCCAGGCTGGCGACTGTTGTGGTTTTGGTGGTCCCGTGTCAAAGGAAGCATGGACTCGGTGACGGGATGTCAGTCCATCAGCCCCACACAGGTTGACTGATTATTATAAAAAAATATATCACACAACAGGAAGCTGACAAGTAACCTTGACTTGCAGGCTTTTGATTCAGACAGGCTCCGGAAAAATAGACCTCCTACCTTTTGATGTGGAATTTGTTTATCAGTATTTTTGTGCCGGTTTACCTTTGATGTAGAATCTCCCCGTCGGCGTTTTGTTCAAGGTAGGTGCATCTGTACTCTCCCTGTTCTACTGTTTTACATGGCGCTTATTATCTCCCTGTTCTACTGTTTTACAATTTGCTTATTGGTGTGCTAACTTGTATAGCCTCTGGCCGCTGCTTCAGTCACGGGGATTTTAGGATTTGATATTGCACGATCGTCCCTGTCACTTCTAAATCGGATCGTTCAGATTTAAGTACAAATTTTATTGTAATTATATGTGTTTGTGTTACAATTATATGTTACAAATATATGTTTAATGCATAAAACACAATACATTATATATATGTGTGTGTATAATTTCAATGAATTTGCATATTCATTTTTAATTATAAAACAATCGACGTAATTGGATCTGACTTACAATTACAAATTTTCTTTGGACTCATAATTCCATTTTTATACAGCAGTACGTGTTTCGTTTGACTATTCCGTACCCCCGGGACTTGTCAAAAGTCGATTCATTACAAATACCTTCTTGTCGACATCATTTAGATATCGGAGCACCCGAACAGACGCGCAGAATCATCTTATTTACTCAGATGACTCCCATTCCATTCATATGTATCAGTCTCGGTTACCTCACCCAAAGGATGATGGGTATTTTTTCCTTGGCAACGGCACTTTTGACTGTGGCATCCGCGTGTAGACCAGGATGCAATGATTCAATAACAAACGGGCAAAAGGTAGCTCTAAAAGATAAATATGTACCAAGGATACCGAACGATGTTAGTACGTGTGAATGACACACCGTGTGAATAAGTGGAGGCCAGGTAAAGTGCAAGGTTACATGGGATACTTTTGCTCAGTAACGTAGCCGCGTCAGCTGCTGACTATTACGTCTGTTACCTATGGCACGTGACTCCTCAGACTTTGCTATCTTTGGCGCGCACATGCGCGGCAGGTGAGCTTGGTGTATAGTTGACTCACCTGTAGTCAGTTACACGGCTCACCTCGGTTAATGGCAGGCTTATACACAGTATCTGCTGCTTCCGTTACACCAGTTTGTGCTGTATACTTCTATTATTGACACGTTGTGTTCAGTGTACTATGCTTTAAAGCAATGGTATGGCCTTTCTGGTTTGAGCAAGGAAATAAATCTGCTTAACGAGAACGGCACCCAGTATAGAGCGCATACCTCCGCCAATACGAAAAAAAAATCCAAATTGATGCGCTGTTTATCCAGATCCTAATCGAAATCTGACGGAATCGTCTGTGGCCGATGTCCCTCCCTTGCACAAAGGTCCAGTTTTTGTGTGCAGACTCCACGTACACGTGATCCTTGGAAAAACTTCATTTACCTATTCATACTCTCAAGTGTGTAGCTATACACCTTCACAGACTTGGATTCAGCGACTAGCTGTGACATCTGTTTCACGAATAATCAACAAGGCCATTGAACCAATCAAATGACTCGCGTACACTTGTTCTACGCGGACGTCGGGTGCGATGTTTAGATCACGCTTATAGCGAATCTGACCAATTAAATAAAGCCATTTAAGGGTTTCCAATTGCTGGTACATGTGTTCTTGTTCAGACGGTGTGAGAACAGTGCACTATTTGCATTTTCTGCGTTGGACTTGATTCGCAGTTATGATTTCGCAGAGAACACATGCATGCAGGTATGAAACAGACGCCAGGCGGGTGGCTGAATCAAGGCCTTTGAAAGCTTAGCCACAGACCTGATATTATGAAGATCACATTCATCGTTTGTCGATTTTATTTGCCGCTGCAACTTTCCCTTCCTTAAAAGATGAAGAAGCGCCAGTAGTAGTAAACCAAAAAAGACGAAATCAATACCACAGAGGTCTCAAATATATACGATTATCCATCTATCTCTCCATCTATCTCTATCTATCTCTTTCTTTATCTATCTATATATATATAATTTATCTCTTTTAATGTGAAGACTCCCCAGTAAATATGAATTCAGTACAGTATCAATAAGCCAGGTATATAGCAACCGCCAATTTTAATGGCCATACTAAACCGGCAAAGCGAAATTTCATCCATGTGCATATTTGTATCCCCAGACAAAGTCGGGGGATACTATGTTTTCATACCGGTCCCGCCGCCGCCGCCGCCGCATATGAATCTTGTTGGCGCGATAACCCAAAAAATATTTCACAGAACTTTACCATACTTGGTATATGTATAGATATGGGTAAGAGGACGACGCCTATTTAAAATGAGGTCATGACCGTAACTAGGAGAGTGTCCTTGACCTTGAATAGGTCCAATTTTGGAGAAAATCACACAAATTCTTTAATATCTCAAGAAATCTTGCATGGATTTATCCCAAAATCAAGTTGATGGAAGATCATGGATAGGGTTGTCATGTTCCAGAAACTGGTGGTCCCACCTATTATTCTTTACTTGTTTTCGTGCCGTTTAATAACCCCAAAATTGCCACCTTACAGTACTATGAGCATTAAAAGTCAAAAACTAATGAAAAGATTTCTTTTATTATATGCATATACATAGGTATGGGTTATGGGATGATGTTTATTTAAATTGGGGTCATGACCTTTCCTATGAGAGTGGCCTTGACCTTGAATATTGCCATATATGGTGAAAATCACACACCTCTAATGATATCTCCAGTGTTGATATCCATATGGATTTCAAACATGACTTATGTATGGCCCACCACTAAAGTAAGAACCCTATAGGTTCTCGGATCATGAGGTCAAAGGTCAAGGTCACTGGACTGGCATCTTCAAAGATACTGGGGATGCATTTTAAGGCAAACTTTCATCCCAGGTCTTCCATCTTCAATATATAGCTCACTTGCCAATAGTGGATGATCCATAACAATTTTGGGTCACAAGGGCAAAGGTCAAGGCCACAGGAGCTATCTGTCCAAAAATTAGTTTCTGGATGATAATTCCTGCTTTTATTGATGTATTGATTTCAAACTTGACTTATTTATGTCCCATTTAAAAACCAAGACTCCAATTGATTTTGGGGTCATGAGGTCAAAGGTCAAGGTCACAGGACACATCTTTGAAAATATTGTGGATGCATTTTCAGCAAAACATTTCATCTCAGACCTTTCATCTTGCACATATAGTTCATCTGCCAATAGAAGAAGACCCCTATCAGTTTTGAGGTCACAAGGTCAAAGGTGAAGATCACAGGAGCCATCTGTCCAGAAATTAGTTTCTTGATGATAATTCCTTCTTTTATTGATGTATGGATTTCAAACTTGACTTGTATTTGACCCATTGGAAAAGCAAGACCCGAATTGATTTTGGGGTCATGAGGTCAAAGGTCAAGGTCACACGACACATCTTTAGAAAGATGTGGATGCATTTACAGCCAAACATTTCATCTCAGATCTTTCATCTTGCACATATAGTTCACCTGCCAAGAGAGGAAGACCCCTATCAATTTTGAGGTCACAAGGTTAAAGGTGAATGTCACAGGAGCCATCTGTCCAAAAATTAGTTTCTGGATGATAATTCCTGTTTTTTTTATGTATGGATTTCAAACTTGACTTGTATATGTCCCATTGGAAAAGCAAGATCCAAATTGATTTTGGGGTCATGAGGTCAAAGGTCAAGGTCACAGGACACATCTTTAGAAAGATGTGGATGCATTTTCAGCCAAATATTTCATCTCAGATCTTTCATCTTGCACATATAGTTCACCTGCCAAGAGAGGAAGACCCCTATCAATTTTGAGGTCACAAGGTCAAAGGTGAAGGTCACAGGAGCCATCTGTCCAAAAATTAGTTTCTGGATGATAATTCCTTCTTTATTGATTTAGGATTTCAAACTTGACTTGAATTTGTCCCATTGGAAAAGCAAGACCTGAATTGATTTTGGGGTCATGAGGTCAAAGGTCAAGGTCACAGGAAACCTCTTTAAAAAGATTGTGGATGCATTTTCAGCCAAACAATTCATCTCAGATCTTTCATCTTGCACCTATAGTTCACCTGCCAAGAGAGGAAGAACCCTATCAATTTTGAGGTCACAAGGTCAAAGGTGAAGGTCACAGGAGCCATCTGTCCAAAAATTAGTTTCTGGATGATAATTCCTCCTTTTATTGATGTATGGATTTCAAACTTGACTTGTATATGCCCCATTGGAAAAGCAAGATCCAAATTGATTTTGGGGTCATAAGGTCAAAGGTCAAGGTCACAGGACACATCTTTAAAAAGATTGTGGATGCATTTTCAGCCAAACATTTCATCTCAGACCTTTCATCTTGCACATATAATTCATCTGCCAAGAGTGGAAGACCCCTATCAATTTTGAGGTCCAGGGTCAAAGGTGAAGGTCACAGGAGCCATCTGTCCAAAAATTAGTTTCTGGATGATAATTCCTCCTTTTATTGATGTATGGATTTCAAACTTGACTTGTATATGTCCCATTGGTAAAAGCAAGACCTGAATTGATTTTTGTGTCATGAGGTCAAAGGTCAAGGTCACAGGAAATCGCTTTAAAAAGATTGTGGATGCATTTTCAGCCAAACATTTCATCTCAGACCTTTTATCTTGCACATATAATTCATCTGCCAAGAGTAGAAGACCCCTATCAATTTTGAGGTCCAGGGTCAAAGGTGAAGGTCACAGGAGCCATCTGTCCAAAAATTAGTTTCTGGATGATAATTCCTCCTTTTATTGATGTATGGATTTCAAACTTGACTTGTATATGTCCCATTGGTAAAAGCAAGACCTGAATTGATTTTTGTGTCATGAGGTCAAAGGTCAAGGTCACAGGAAATCGCTTTAAAAAGATTGTGGATGCATTTTCAGCCAAACATTTCATCTCAGACCTTTTATCTTGCACATATAATTCATCTGCCAAGAGTGGAAGACCCCTATCAATTTTGAGGTCCAGGGTCAAATGTGAAGGTCACAGGAGCCATCTGTCCAAAAATTAGTTTCTGGCTGATAATTCCTGTTTTTTTTTATGTATGGATTTCAAACTTGACTTGTATATGTCACATTGGAAAAGCAAGACCCAAATTGATTTTGGGGTCATGAGGTTAAAGGTCAAGGTCACAGGAAATCTCTCTAAAAAGATTGTGGATGCATTTTCAGCCAAACATTTCATCTCAGACCTTTCATCTTGCACATATAATTCATCTGCCAAGAGTGGAAGACCCCTATCAATTATGAGGTCCAGGGTCAAAGGTGAAGATCACAGGAGCCATCTGTCCAAAAATTAGTTTCTGGATGATAATTCCTCCTTTTTTTATTGTATGGATTTCAAACTTGACTTGTATATATCCCATTGGTAAAAGCAAGACCCGAATTGATTTTGGGGTCATGAGGTCAAAGGTCAAGGTCACAGGACACATCTTTAAAAAGATGTGGATGTATTTTCAGCAAAACATTTCATCTCTGACCTTTCATCTTGCACATATAGTTCACCTGCCAAGAGAGGAAGAACCCTATCAATTTTGAGGTCACAAGGTCAAAGGTTAAGGTCACAGGAGCCATCTGTCCAAAAATTACTTTCTGGATGATAATTCCTGCTTTATTGATGTATAGATTTCAAACTTGACTTGTATATGTCCCATTGGAAAAGCAAGACCCGAATCGATTTTGGGGTCATGAGGTCGAAGGTCAAGGTCACAGGACACATCTTTTAAAAGATCAAGGTCACAGGACCAACATCTTCAACAAGATTGTGGATTGATAGATGAAAGAAACAATAAATATGCCAAGTGTCAGTATATATGCTGCTAAAAATGGGGGCCTATTCTTAAAGGGGGTGGGGGGGGGGGGGGGGGGGGGCTACTATGTCTGGGGATACTCTGGCACCTGCGGTGCCAAGAAATGTCTAGTTATTTATATATTTATATATACTTTGTATATGTATGTAAATATCGTACAATCACTCAAATGAAACATTGTATACCCTCATGGAGTGCACTCGACTTTTAAAGGCCCTATACATTTTATTTATAGCGACATATCAAGTGTCTTGCAGTTAATGCAAGTAATTGAATCATTATTCTACAGCCAATCACGAATAATCAAATTATTCACCCCTGAATTACCTTTTTTGCTTTCGCTGCGTGAAAATATAGGGGTCCTCTATAACCAGAATATATTGCAGCCTCTGAGTAATACACTTATAGGCAATTCTTTGTGAACGCCTTATAATTATATTATAAATCCTCTTTTGCAGCAAAATTTGGAACTGATTAGACGAAACGAAAAATGTTCAATGGATAGTTTGTTTAACAATGGAATTACCCCGGGCTATACAGTTAAATATCATAATATACGATATAATGTCCATCAGATTCAGTGTTATGTTATATCATATGTATTATGTTATATGTCATATCATGATGTTATTTTATTGCGTATTGGCAGGGACATATTTTTCTAAAGCTAGATATATTCTAAATACATGTATAAATACATGCTCATTATATATATATATATATATATATATATATATATATATATATATATATATATATTTCACAAACGACATCTATCGGCTATGGGTCTGATTTATAAACGGAGAACGGTCATATCTAGGCAAACATCAAGTTCATAAACAAAGAAACTATCTTATCTTTGACCGAGAAGTTCCTGTGGGAATCACAGAACATGATGCCGGGTGATTGGGCTTCAGTCTATTCACACAAGTTTTTAAAAACATTTTTACCCACGAGAAGAGATTCAGTATGTACGATAATATCTGTATACTTAAACACTCAAGAAAGTCAAATGTTTATCTACAGCGGGCTCATATTTATAACCAGCAAATCATGCCCGGACTTTGGAAGGCTACGAAGAGTCTCGTCTTAAGCTTCGTGGGGCCCTAAGAATGAACCAATATTTATCAGATATTTTGAAAGGTTATTTTCATAAAACCACCTGTTAATTTGCATAACATTTCCTTTTGCGGACAGGTAGAATCACAAGAGTATCCCTCCCCCACAGATATTCGGACACTATACTCCTAGGAATGGAGGTTATATTGATAAACTTTATATATTTTACATGGATTGTCCTCTAGGTATTATACTAATACGAGGCACTCTCTATGGCTCCGATGATGGCGTTCGGTAGTCTGACCTTGGACGGGCCACTGCATATAATATAACAATCCACTCTCATGCATGGCAACTCCGGGGTTCGAACCCGGATGGCCAGCGTAGAGAGCTGAGCGCTTTACCACTTGACTGTTCAGGCGACTAGGTTGGAATGGAGGTTGAATGTCTGGGCTCATTTCACCCTAAAACATCAACCGATCATGCGGCGTAATGTGCGCATTACCCGTGGAAGGTATAGATTCGTCGGACGGACGAAGCTTTAATGTAATCAAAGGGGTTATATAGTAACATTCTTGATGTAAGAAATCAGAGACATTCCTATGGATTTCCGATGACAAAATATCGTCTTCCGCTTGACAGCGTGATTGCATACTCTGTCTTTCATGTAGGTCGCGGCAAAGTTTAGGTCGTTCGTAAAGAGACACTCTATGCAAGAAAAACCTGAATTCACAACAAGACGCTCCTACAAGGCAGTCTTGTTATCTAGTTACAGGGGGGAGGTAAGAATAGTAACAGATTAGCAGCGGAGATCACAGTTTAGTCATTCCTCGTGATTTCATTCACCTGTTGTTGTGACTGAGTGGCAGACCTACTGGTTACCATGGCACATGATATAACGTGCCACTTGTACGACGCCCGACTGGTCGTCCACCTGTTGGAGATCCTACACAGCGAATGACGCTATGCGTTGGTTTAGATTATAGATTTTCAAACTGTTTCTTCCGGTCTACTAATATTTTCACATCGTAAGCCTCTCTCTCTCTCTCTCTCTCTCTCTCTCTCTCTCTCTTAATTATCATTTTCCGCAATTTGTCTAATATAAAGCCACCATGAATATTTACGTAATCATGAAGGGCTCAGCGCAGGTGAAGTCGTTCAGTTTTCCCGATCTATAACAGGTGCTGACATGATTGTTAACATATTTACAATGAGCACATGTGTACTATATACTATCTTTCCGTATATTTATTGAGCCGATCTAGGGAAACACAGGTGTTTCCGGTGAGAATACTTCCCAAAACAATTCTTTCTATAAAATCCTATAGATGCCTTGGGGTTCATGTATATTTTCTTCTTCAACTCATCATTAGCTATGGTCTTTTCAATCACAAGTTCAATGATATTTTCTTCGCCTCACCTGCATTGCGAGTAAATGGTATTATGGATGTCGAAAGTTTCATTTAGTTGGTTTACACATCATATATAGTTTAAGAGTCTCCATATAGTTCAAACCCCGCCACATCAGTATGAATAGCTATAGACATACGACCATGCATACAACTCTGTAACTAGAACATATAGCCATTATATATATTGATAAGTTATCAATTGACAATGACAACAACTGGTCATTAATATGTCAATATAGTAAAGTACTTACATAGCTGATGGATTTTTTCATGGCTGATGGATTTTTTCTTTTGTATAAACCTGAAATCTAGAAGACTTCCTCAAAGCATTTCAATAATTATTGTATCCCCAGACTGAGAATTGGGAGATATTATTTTTTAAGCACGGACGCCTGTTGATTGGTAAATATATAGGCCACAATGGGTGAGAGGAGGAGGTCTATTTAAAATTGGGTCATGGCCTCTACTGTGAAGAAAGGACGTATGGATTTCTCAGAAAATCAAAGTGCTACAAGATCTTGGATATATTTATCTTAAACGGAAGACCTATGATTTTTTTGTCATTTTCGCACGGTTAAATAACCCGTCACTTGCATTTGAAAACAAGTATAACCAATATAACAAAAAAAATAATATAAAATAATGGACATATATCTCTCATATACGTATACTGTGCACATGTTAAGATACAGATCATCGAATGAAGTAGAACATTGACATTTGGATCACAAGATCAAAGTTCAAGGTCACAGGACCCACTTAATAAAAACGTTTGTAGAGGCATATTTAACCAAACTTATTGAGGTCACATGGTCTAGGGTCAAGGTCATAAAACCCGCTACTGCAAAACATTATGGACGCATTTTAAGCCAAACTCTTTATCTATCAAATATATAATACTTCACAGTATATATAACTTCCAATCGAATGCAAATAATTGACTTTCCCCACATGTTAAATTGATGCGACATCAAGGTTGAACCGTATAATGCGGCTTTGAATACATTTGATATTTATTTTAAATGCCTGACATGAAATGCAAAGCGAATCAGGCCTGGAGCCTCATGGACGTGCATGTAAATACATGGTCGAGACGACATGGAAGATTCCTGCCATTGGTATAGGTAATACTGAACCTTAGTCACAGTGTGCATCACAATAGTAATATTCCCCATGACATCTGGCAGAGGGGTGATGAACACATGTTTTTGGTGGACCAATAATAGAACGCATTAATGCTCATTAGGGCGGGTAGAGTCAGCCAATTAACGGGCACGTTATTGCCAACACGTGCATCCCAGCATGCAACAGGTAATGGTAAAGGGTCCTGTCCCCCGGGGCAGAAGAGAGGCGGGGGCGTGGGTGCTTTAACAATATCCGTTCTTTATCCTCTACACGTCTATATTGTGTCCAGATCGACTTTGTGACTAAAAACTAATACAATAAGACGCCATTACCCTGAGGCCTGCTGATTACGGGAGACGCTGCATGGTCCCGCTTTTAACATCTGTACACATGCATATGTTAACTTATTTAATAATCCCTACTGACAGTTACCTATTCATTCAATAATTTAAACAAAAATCAGTTTTAGACTTCTTGACGTTAATTAAGCTTATTATTTTTTAATTACTCAAGTCTAATTTGCCATACTACATTTTGGAATGCTGTTTTTAGATTTTGGGAAAGACTTTTTTTAAATGGTTATTTAATGATTTACTTTTTTCCAGTTAAAGACATTTTGACATATCCCATTAGATAGTGATAATTATATAAGCTTTA
Organism: Sipunculus nudus; assembly: GCA_026874595.1. Classification (NCBI taxonomy): domain Eukaryota; kingdom Metazoa; phylum Annelida; class Sipuncula; order Golfingiida; family Sipunculidae; genus Sipunculus; species Sipunculus nudus. The sequence continues at coordinate 17,395,591 of CM049312.1, read as the reverse complement.
AATAATGTATACATTAATGGGTCTGCCACCAACCAAAAAAAGGGTATTTAAATAGCATTCTATTCAGGCCTGGGACCTTCTCTTAAATCTCTCTTAAAAATGAACAAATAAAAAACCATATTGTACCGCAGTTTTGCTTTCTGAATCTGCATTAACAAAATTAAGTTTTTGTTTATGATTAGAGTATTTTAATTTTATGATTAATATGATGTTGATTGGACACCAAACAGAAATAATGGTATTGTTCAGCATAGAGTCACACAGACATTCACCATGCTGAAATAAAGCAGTGTCCTGGCTGTTACAAAAAGAACTATACGCTGGAATAAAACCTAATGCAGTAAACACACACCTGCACACGATTCTCTCAGTTATTTTCTAGCGCATCTGCATGGATCAAATTCTTGGTACACAACTGTACGTGCGGGATGGCCATCGTAATTCCAACCATACAGTCTTGGACCTATAGCTGCACGTGCGCTCAGCTATTGATATGTAATAACTGTGAACACATGTGAAAACGTACACTCCAGACTGATTTATCTGCGAAACTACAACCAGGCTCGGAGGAAGAATTCTTATGACCAACGTTGCTAGAAAACGGACTAGCGAACTTAATTGTTATGATATCTATCCTTTCTTGCTTGAATGTTTTTGTGCATTTTTGCTGACTCACTGCGTGGGATGAACCCAGTTTCCCCTGCTTAATAGTGTTTCTTGTCTCGCTTGACGCAAACGCCTCGCAAACGCAACTCTTTTGGGTTCTCGATCTGTCTATATTAATTTTTACGTTTTTTTGGCTATAAAACCCATATGTTTGTAATGGTAATATGGTACCCTAATTATAAAAAATTGATACGAGTAAAGACATTTTCTATTTAATACATAAGACATAATTCCAATTTAATACACTCTTCCTTGCTAAATACGTGCTTGTCTTTTAGTACCTGTTACCACCGTCATATATCCGTTAGCGCTTTTGTCATTATATTTTTTTAATTAGAAAGATTGCAAACAAGCAAAAAATGAATATATGTCCTCGTCCATTAAATAATTTAAGTGTAGTCAGGCTATACGAATCTCCCGACCAGTGAGAACGCTGTATTGCCGGAGAAGAAGGAACTTGGTTAAAGCCGCAATTATCCATGCATGCACTCTCATTGACTGTATTATGTTATACCATGCAGCATGTGCGGTCCGGGTGCCAGAACACAATAAAGGGGGCCTTTGCAAGCATGGATGAGTGGAATGAATAAAATAAAGTCTAATGGCCAGCTTAATAGTATATTAAGAATTTTATTATGATATCAAACACATAATATTGTATTATATTCTAACATAAATTATAATAAACTATTATATTTATTATTCCTGGCAATACCCCATGGTGACTGTATTTGTATTTGTAATATATAAGTTATTGTACAGTGATTAGGGTACAGATGGTTAATGCATATGTGTATGCAAATCAGCTGACCCTTCACACGCGTTCTTACGGTACCTAGTTCTTACGGTACTGGTAGGTCTGTATCGTCTGCTCTGATGACGTACACCTGTTCTTGGGGTCGTCTGATGTCAGGTCGTGTGTCAGCTCGGTACGTCTGTACCCTTTCAGTACCTGTAGTGTTGTCAGCCCTCATAAATCATAAAGAATGGAATCTTTGAATAATATATAAAACAAGTAAAAACCCTATGCGGTTTAATTCTTTTCATTTATAAAATTTTGAATGTTTTGGTCACGTGATTAGTCAATCAATTATTTTTACTTGTTCATGAGTATTCATTAAAAAAATCAGATTTGAGCTTTCTTTAACATCGTGATTCTTTAGCCTGATATAAAACCTCTTCCTGGAGTTTTCTTTTGCTTTACGTATTCCCAGTTGAATGGAAAATTTTTCATATATAGTTCAAAAACTTTAAGTGTCGTTATTTCAAAGCTCTTATAGTCTAATATAGGATTCATCCTATCCTGCATGGAAGCAAAATTAGCAACAAAACTCTTGTTTGACCAACTACCTCTGAGAAAATGTATTGTCAAACAGCCTCACGGACTTAGAATTTACACTGGATCAAAGGCCCGGCAAATGTATACAGATCCCATTATACCTAACGCCACGCGTATCATTATTTCAATTTTGAATTATGTTACAGGTAAATAAGTATTTGTAATAATATGTGCATTATCAAACACCATTAGTTCATTTTGAGAGAAAACAAAAGATTATTAGCCAAACCATACCGCGGACAGTTAATCCATTTAAAACGTTATTATGGTTCTGGATGCATGCGAGTCCATGTATATATATTTAGCATAATACGACCATGGCATGACCAGAGATCCGTTCCTGCGCATGCGCGACAACTTCCAAAATGAAGACGTAGCATGAAAAAAGAAGCACAGATGAAACACCGCTCGATTTACGAGGTCGCCCGGCACTGCTACCAGATGGCGTGCGTGCTATCTTTTTACTTTGCACTATTGATCGCATCCCGTTTCCCTGTACTGAAGCGAGCTAATGGCTTTAGAATGAAATAATGTCAGACACCATGATATTTTTTGGAGAAATCTATAATTCGTGTATATTCAATATAACTGGTATATGAACAACCCATGGTTATGTTTACGCACGTTCGCAACGGACGAGATTCCAACTGACGCTGACGTTTATAAATTATTTCCACCTTGTCAAGGTGTATATATATTGAAACCTATAATTAGTTGGAGTGACCATTTTCTGACAAACATGTAAAGGTCCATCAACGTCGTATACTGGCCCAGCGTCTTAATTATGACTTTGCAATGACCGTTTGCAACAATGAGGCATGGCCCATATTAAGACATGTAATGTAGTATATTTACAGTTCGTGAAACGCTTTCTCCTTGCAAGGTGTAAATCAGCTTTTTGTTGCCTCAGCAGAAATTTCACGGTGACTGAATGCTTGCTTTTCCCGCCAAAAAAAAAAAAAAAAACGGCGGATGATCTCGGGGCCTTGAGGGGACGCCGTGCCCTTCTTCACGGAATATTCCTCAATGGTATATATAGTGCACATTCCAGAGCCTGGGGAGAGGCAGGCACCCATTAGGAAAAGCGTGCTTGTTCTGTGAAAAAATAAGACTTATTGTAGAAAACAGCGGGGCGTTATATCAAGGGACTTTTTTTGGCCTCGCCTTACCGGGCTTATGCCATTATGCGGTTGTAATAAAGAATGAGAGCTGCTTTGTGGCAACTGAAAACAAGATGAAGATAACAGCTCGTGCAGTTTTCTCCAGGGGAAATAACACAGTAAAGAACTACAAACGAACTCGTGCTGGCATATATATGGCACCATAGCGAGTATGCACAAAAAAAAGATCGAGTCGGATGCTGTATTAGGATATTATCAGGGTATATACTTTAACGTATAGTTGATCTCTATTGTGTAGTTGGAAATGGAACATAGCAGTTGTTCTTCAGGATAAATGCAGTACTAACAGTAATATTAATTTAAATTTTGTTCCCGTCACAGAGTGTATGGCCATGAGTAAATACAAGAATTTCACCAGTCACTCATATTATGTTTATATACACGAAACCATGGATTGGTTCTGGTATATTCATGAGGTTGCAAACATTGTTTTATTTCTGTAATAAGTACTAGTATATATTTTGTCATATTTTCACTCATAAATCAATTATAATATTCATGTTATAAATAAGCTACATATAAAAAGTCGAAAACAACCGATAAGGGTTCAGCCTTAAAAACAATGGCCTGTCCCTGATGTCCATGCATGGTCCTTTGCATGGCCTTCGACAGCTTTACAGCTGGGCCGCTGCGGGTCTTTTTTATGCTGGCAGAGAACGCTTGTTTACAAGTTTGTGTGCAGTTCTAAAATTTCCTTAAAATCTACCCTGGATATTATATATAAAACAATTGGCGAATGGGGAAATTTTAATTAGACGTATATATAAAATAGCCGTAAATGTGGTTCTGATTATAAAATAAGTATGAGTTGTCAAGTAATTATAAGTGAAACGACGGAAATTTTAATTAATATTATCCGAAATAATGCGACTTAAAAGTCGGCCTCGGTTGGTTTTCAGTGGTGCACGCTGTGTTCCATGATCTCTGAAACTCTGAACGTTTCCCCTACAGGTAGGGTTAACAGGTATATAGGGTGCCTCCCGTCAAATAACACGACTTGAAACTCGGCCTCGGGTTATTACCGCCGAAGGATCCACAGTTGCTCTGTTTAGCGCACTCTGAAACTCTGAACGCTTTTCACTACATGCACACTCTGAAATCTGAATCACTCTTGAAAGGCAGGCCGCCTCCCTGTTACCGTATTTATACACTGAGATGACGTGCCACGGAGGTTCCAGGTACTTCTCTGCGTTCAGGGGCTCAGTAAGTTCCGTGCGTATATGTAGCTAACTTGCCAGTTGTCGTGGTCACGAGTTGACATTCCTTTCACAAGTTACATCCATACAACGTCGTGGACGAGTGAACCAGTTATGTATCTGCAGGCGCCCCCTCAAACTAGGAGCGGAAAGACCGAAATCAAGTCTTATCTGGTGCACATAATACACAAAAAAGATCAAATATGGCTTTAATAAATATCATAAAACACACTACTTGAGTGTGTTCTTCGAAACTCCCGTGAATCCTCGATCATTGTACACATAAACGGAGGACCCGTGTATGGGGAGTTGGCACAATAAGTGACACGATAATATGCCAGACATGTCTTGTATTCTAGGTAATTATCATAAATACTGCGTTATATGAAGATGTTTTTAGCCGCCAAAATGCCATATACCATTTGGTCTTTCCTTCGCAGTAAGTTATCCATTCTGAACGGTTTGGAATTTTCGATTTATCCTTACATTATGCGCGACCCTGGTTTGGGGTCGCGCTGCAGATACTTTTCGTTACGTAGCGTGCATGACTGAGTCGGGGCCCGTCTCAGTCATGGTACAGGACAAACTTGCCAGGGCTCGGTTTTGTTATATGGCAAGATGAATGTGGTAGCGCAGAGGGTCAAGTGGTTATAGTGTGTATGATGATTATGCAATCTCGCCGTAATTTATGGAGAAAACAGCACACCCTGAGTAAAGTTAACGTTAGTGGTGGCAGTGTTATCAGTACCAAATATATAGTAGTATTATCAATAGCATTTATGATTTTAGTTTTAGAATATTTAGAATCTTCTGCAGCAAAATAATGTATTACCAGTTGTTTATATGAAAAAGGCGAACGAGCTTGATGTGTTTTAAGTGTGTCCTACATGATTTTCATTAAAGTTGACTTAGTTGAGACACATAGATAAACAAGAGGATTAGGTTTCTCACGTCCCCTTTGCTGTGGGTGTCTGAATGTCAATGTGAATTAAAGTACCAAAATTAGTGACGGCTATGAATTATAATATCAGTTTTGTCACATTAATATTCTATTGTTGGAGTTGATTTAATAAACAGATCAGGGGCGTTTACAGAAGATATTGGATCCGTTTACGTGACTTGTTATATTTCGTTGCCATTCAGTGTAAAATTTGATTTGTTTTCATAAGTTTTAGTAATAACATACATTGTATAGCGTAATAGTGAGACAATGGCTTTATATGCTGATTCTTTTAAACGTTTGATATACACTTTAATTGTTTAAGTATATGCCGGTACACGAGTATAAGTACACTCATAAACTATTGTTGTTCAGAGCAAGGAACAAAAAGTGTGTAACTTTCATTAAATGCATGAGAATTACAAAAGGACTTAAAATCCTAAAGCCTTCTGGAACTCATTTGTTATCCATTCTTTGACTCATTATTTTTATTTAGATACCATCAGTTTTGTGTAAGTTTTATACTGATTGGGTTTGGATTCTCCAAATTGAGCTACTTATGTATATATAACGCTTATATAAATAGATTCCGACATCTAAATGGAAATTATAAGTTAGAATTGAGAAAATATACATACCAAGAGGCTAAGTTTAAAGGGGTCTATTCGATATCTGACGTCTAAAGAGAATCCCTTGAACATTTTATGAGAATAGGCCAGAAAACATCGATCTCACTGTACAAAGGCTGTTCGATATATGTCCCCCCCCCAATGTTTATAAATAAATAATTGAAACCCAGTCAACAAGGACATGTGGGGCCAGTCAGAGCAACCAGAGTTTATAAAGGGCCTTTGGCAACTAGTGGCCTTTCAACTTCAGCACAATAAGCAACCAACCACCTTAGGTTACATAACATTTTATACGTAATGGATTTTGATGAAACTGAACAGAAATATTAAAGTCCATGCAAAATCGATGTTTCATGTGGTCAAAGGTCACTATAGACTGGTGGGGTTGTCTTGGGTAACCAGATATTTTTTATTTATTAGAAGAAACTCATAGAAAAGATATAACAAATAGAGTTTCTCACCAGAATTACATTGTCGGCAAAATTCACACATATTTCATGAAGGCAGAGGTCACATGATTGCTGTATGTACTAACATCTTGCAGATAGAATTCAATAATGTTTACGCATATAAAGTAAGCAAGATATCGGCGAAATTATGTAGAAACGTTAAATAAGGTGAATAGCTTGCATTAAATTTCCTTTAGAAAAAAAAAGTAATCAAGCGCCCTCGGACTGTAACGATTCCCTTAGCTTATATCTGTAAGCCATTACATGGCAGGAGCTTGGTTATAAATGGAATAATGAGATTAAATTACACTGACACAGGATAAGACCACCACGATGCTTGCTTTATCGGGAAAGATGAAGCCCCAAACTGCTGTGTCAATGTGACATTAGTATTGGCAGAACTGCAGTTTTACGGTGATCATTGTTTAAATAATTGATCTCCGTATCTAGTTATATGGTTTGAACTTTCTTCAAACCGGCTCAGTCTTTGGACCCCCCTCTGACGAGCCTTTCTGACTTTGTTCGGTTTCCTGACAACAAGCAGTATAAATGGTTGATTGAAAGAAATCTTCTCTGTCTGTAGACTAGAAATGTACCCCTTTCAAACTGAAAAAAAACCACAAAAGTTTTGCTTTAATGAAATTGTATCCATTGAACCAATATGATGATTAGATAGCCAAGGAGACAGGGGCGGATCCAGGATTTAGGAAAAGGGGGGGTCTAACCCAGGAGGACTAATGAAATTCCTAAAAAAAAAATTATCAGGTCTGGAAAAGGGGGGTCTAGGCCGCAAAATTACGTCTAAAACCCCTTAAAAAGGTTGTTTAGGTTAAAAAAAAAAAAGGAGGGGGGGGGGGTCCGGACCCCCTGGACCCCCCCCCCCGGATCCGCATCTGGGAGATAGTATAACCTTTATGTGTACATATGTATGACAATATTGACAATAATAATTGATGGTTAATTGATAATACAAATGATACATATATGAATCATGCAGTCATCTTTAGATATAATTCAAATGTCCTTGTCTAGTGTTTACTTTAATGAAAATTCCTTTATAAAATACCTGCTCGTTCTATACTAATATAATATGAAATACTTAATAAATTCAAACTTAACGGCCATTTTTGATCGATTTAACGTATTTGCCGGACAAATATGATAAATGGAGTGGAAACTTTCAACATGACCAAGAATACATGGGGTTTCTCACAATTGCAATACGATACATGTCGGCTGTTTGGTAGAGAAATCTTGGGAAGGTGACCTTACGCTGACCTGCCGAGTCGTTCTCTTTGTCTCGGGTTGCTAGGGCAACCAGCTCTCTCCATTATCGTATCAGTTACTTGATGAGTTTCAGTGACCCCACCCCTGGAACGTAAAACGATACAGGTCTCTCTGTTAATTAACGAGGAGCCAGTAATGACTTCTTTCTGAAGGAACTTTTTGTCCTAAACGCGGATACGTTGTAAGAATTTTAAAAGATAATAATTATTGTTCAAATTCCAATTTATTTATTAACACAAATGTTTTAAATTTGATTATTATCTCTGTAGTTAAAATTCTGTTTATAAATGAATTAAACGGATAGTTTAAGTGATTATAAGTGATTTAAAATGATATTTTCAGTGATGATAAGTGAATTAAAAGAATATTTTAAATTATTATGAGTGCATAAAAATAATATTTTAAGTGACTATAAGTGAATTAAAAGGATATTTTAAGTGTTTATAAGAATTTACGATATTGGAAGTGATTATAAGGGAATTCAAAAGATACAATGGCATATTATATGTCATTTCAGACATATCAGGATTAATCATGTCATTCAAGGGAAGCACCTTGTTATCCCCGCTGTTTATGTAAACCGTTAGACTTTTATCTATGTGAATTTAACTGTTCATTAAAATCCAAGTTACAGTCTGTATCCAAATCTATCTACACATTTTAAAGCCCATCATCGTAATCTTCATGGGCAGGCGATATTTTTACCGTATAACAAAAACAAGCGACTGTATAAAATTGTAATTGGGAATAAGACACATTGGTCATTAAAACGTACAATTTCAAGTTCCAGAACAGCATTGTATGGAATTTATTTTACATTGAAACATAAAAATGCTGCTCCAAAGTATACATGCATATCAATACAAAAGTATCTGGAAACAAAAAATGTACACTATAGCTTTTTTGGGGGCCGGGTCGAGGATTTCTTAACGTGGGTTTCTGGGGACTGACCCATGAAAATGATTTGAAAGAAATCTTTATAAGACAATATTACTGAAATTGATATATTTTACTATATTAAGAGCTTAAGAGTAGAAAAATAACGAATATTTTCTAGGTTTGTAAAGGGGGTTGCAACTTCCATTATCACCTCCGCCCCCACCCCCGGATCCGTCCCTGCTGTGAAAGATGATTAATGACTGCACATAACACAAACATCTTTCAACACTTCAAGTTATGCATGATGCACATGTTACGCATCAGTCTGTCAGGATCCTAGAATACCAGAAGTCTTCAACTCGTCCTGGGGCATCGCCGAGTGCAGAGGTCAGCAAGTCCGTCCTCGAATTTCACGTGATCTCGTTAATGGGAGCCACGTGACCTGTTCGGGTGTCACTTGTTTCTGGTTTGTAGTTGTCGTCACCATATCTGTCACATCTGATACTGTTCTTGGTTACTTTACGATTGGGTTTTATGGAGCATCCCATGGTTGACAGCTTGATCCCCTTCCGGCAGAAGGCGTTTCTTTTCTGAACGAATGTCTTCCTGGTAGGCACTGTGGGACGACCGGGACTAATTATCTCAACTGTCAAAGTTAAAAATCAAAATTTGTTGCATTTCTAGGAAACATATTCTATTATTATCTCACATGCGTATGCATACAAAATACTACTAATTACGTATAGTCCTTACCACAAAAACACCCATGTTTATGTAATTTGCCTATAAACTATTATAATCCAACATATTGAACGGACTAAATTGCAGTTTCGGGGGTCAGATTGTGACTCCCAGAAACCCTAAACAGCAGAGACGTACTTTGGTGAGTCCGCGTCTGGCCAGCGTTCAGCTTGATCTGCTTAGGGATGCCCACGTGGTCATCTGCTATAACCAATCAGCTACAAACGATATAGAAATATAAACCATCATTAGAGTTTAAGTATTGTTTCATTTATGCAGGCATGGCGGTAAATGTATATTTATATAGATAAAAAAATAATCATATTTATAAAACAAAGTGAAAACAGTACCATTATAAGCGTTGGCATTGATTTAAAAATTCGGGGCCATTTGTGATCAATAATATGTATACATAATATTTGTATATACGTGTATATGAATTGACAAGGTTGCTATAGAAACGGTCCCGGAAGCGGCCATGGGAGGAGAGCCCCCTGGTGGTACTTCATTTACGCACATACCAGTACTTTAAGAATTTATGTTCATTTATGAGGTCAGCTCGGGGTCAGGTCTTGCATGCCTAGCGGGACAACATTAACTAAGTTGTCAGAAACCCGCAGTCCTCTATTGTCACGGTGCTTCTGTACAGGGGTTATACCGTTAATCCGAAAGGGGTTAACCAGCAAGACCTTGTGACCAGAGCAGTTCAGTCCTCTACTTGTGTATATCTGCTAGCTCAAGATATCAGAATTCAAAGTTACAGGACCCTATCACTTAAACCCCAGGTCATGTAAACAAATATGACCACGTGATCGTAAGTGTTACCAAAACAGGAAACAGATGAAACGAGAGGAATGGAGGATTTCTTCTATTTGGTTTATAAATTATTATAAATCATAGCTGTTGTAAGCTTTCTTTTATTTATAAGATCAAATCATATTGATAAATCTCCCTCTATCTTTCTCATATATAAGTTGCTACTTCAATACCCTTCACACTTTAATAGACAAAAAAATTGCCGAACTTCGTTAAACCTTGCACCCTGCAGTTAAGACTCCTCCGTGCCATACATACACGTGAGATCTTAATCTGGTTTAGACTGATAAGTATTGGCGCAGATACACGGCTAATTTCCCCGCCTTACAACCTAATCCCAATAACTCCAGGGGACAGCAAGGCCTCATTAGTTAGGAAAACTGACCCCTGGTCACTCCGTCCATTATGACAGCTCGCGGCCTTATCCAGAACATCTGGCTACGTCGGGTTCAGAGAGGTCAGACGTCTGTGGTCTCCGAGACCCTGCTGTCGGCAAATTGAATTACCCAACCGAGACCCAAACATCCCTCAAATGGGTCACGTTCGCTTTTTCGGCAATACCAGGAAACCGAGGGAGCCCATACCTCTGCCTTTGTATCCAGATTTGCCCAACACCATGTGACCTCAAGTACTAGCCTCAAGACGCACCTCTCGTTTAGTACCAAAATCCTCCGCTAGAGCCAGTTCTTTAGATGGATACATATAGAGGCAGAACAAAGATAATCATCTAGATTCAGATCAATATCCACAAATATTATCAAGATTATTAGTCTGTGACTCGAAAATGGGGACCCGTTGGGCCCCTTTGCAGAGGAAGGGTAAATTGCCACGTATTGTGTGGCCCGATCGGTAAGGTAGCCAACTCCCCAGACCCGTAAGGTAGCGATGTCTTGTTGTCGATACTGAACCAATCTATATATGTTTTTGTGGTAATGGGCCAAGGTGAAGGTGAGCAATGGCATGTGTGGTGTGATGTTGCCGGGAATTCAATTGTGTGAAAGTGGAAGGGCCAAATTGGTGTGCATTCTATAAGATAGTACCTCTGACTGACGCTGATAGCAGAACTGGCCCACTGTCATGGCCCGTTTCTTCGGAATTTCTGGGACAAACATACAGACAGGACAATTTTAGTAGTATATAGATTTCTTGTTAACGTATAATGAAACAGTTGTTAGTATCTACATTTAGAGAAGAGAGAAAAGTCCAACAGTTTATTCTCTGGAGTTCACAACGTCGTATTAACAAGCTTATAGTTGTAAGCCTCGCAGGGATTGGATATCCTTCCTCTGGTTGGCTGTAGCTTTAGGTCATTAGGACTGTATATAATGACCATTTAGGGTATAAAGCACTTGTCCAATGTTTGATCTTTATGAATTTTTTTCTGAAATAAGTAACAGTCTTGGTCAAGTATTTTTGTATCTTTGGGCAAATCAAAGACAGATTTGTAAGAGTTTCTTATCCCAGTGGTTACCCCGTAACTGCTTGTCAAAATAATATAAACTTATAAATATTGCCTCAAAAATTAGTTATAAAGAGCCTTGGCGTGAGTCTATACGGTAAATGTCAATTAATGTAACAAGTGGCCTGGTTCAAAATCAGCTATGCACTGTAAAATTGCGCAGGACAGAACATTCACATAGCTACGGTACGCGGTCTAAACTCATACAAATTAGCGGAAATTACTTCTGGATTATCAGTGTCCCGTGTCGAAGAGCGGTCTTTTGTTTATAAACAAGTCACTCCAGATAATTATATCTACATCTTGATTAATTTTCATTTCTGCAATGTTTCCTCATTTATTGTGAAGCCTCGCGTGTCATAATACCCCCCACGAAGGTTAACCTGCGAGTCTGTTCGGGCAAACAGCTGGATGCGGCTTTTTTATATTTATATCAAAAGTTGTTATTTCCTGGAAACAAGTGCAAGCAGGGAGCATTCCTGTAGCGGTTACAGATGGGTAGTAGAAGCTTCTTCACAGTGAATGTGAACTGATATGGAAGCTGTTTAATACATACGCAACCATCCCCCTCTCCCCTTGTTTATACATGTGGCCAACGCGCTATATCAGTTTATTTGACTTTGTTTCTTCTAGCTCTGCACGTGTATGCCCAGCTGGAATGCACCATGATTTAAGGTTAATGAATTAAATACGTTTCCTACACTGCTGGTATATATTGAAATATGGTTGTTTGTGTCGAATGTTAATCCCTTTTTATTCAGTTTTTTTGTTAAATGATGATTATATACTTATACAAATACTAATACTGATACTAATACTAATACTAATACTACTTCAACTACTACTACTACTTCTATTTATTATTATTATTATTATTATTATTATTATTATTATTATTATTATTATTATTATATTTATTTTATATTACTATTAATAATAATAATTATAATAATATTAATATTAATAATAATAATAATAATAATAATAATAATAATTATTATTATTATTATTATTATTATTATTTTTATTATATTTATTATTATTATTATTATTATTATTATTATTATTATTATTATTATTTTGTGGTTATTGTACATTAACTATTGACCATATAATTATTGCTGCTGTTTTTATACTGCGTGTAAAGCTATGTTACGGTTTAGCACTCGTGCTCAGTCGTGCACAATGCTGCCCCTGTGAGTGTGTGTGCATGTGTGTGTGAGAGAGGGAAAAAGGGATACACACATACACATGCACACGTGCAGACGAGATATCAGTGATGAACTATAGAGATATATCATCGTCAATGACAATAGCTTAACATTGAAAATATTACCAGTATGTAAAAGGAACAGCCATGTATGTTTCAGATAAAAAATATTATCTGTGTGAGTGGAAACCTTAGTACTGTAATTGATTATATCCGATGCAGCTTAGTAAAGCTTTTAAAAACTGCCCAAGTCCAGGTAAGCGATAATCTTATTAGGTTCGGAAATAAGATTAACCATTCGACAGGGAGATGAAAACATGATATATAAAGACCATGTAAAAGCAGTTCTTTGTATGTATGCCTAGATAAAACTATATGTCATCAGAAGTAAATTTTGTACAGGCTTCAGGAGAGACCAGTGCTGTTAGCTGATTAAGTAAATTAAATCCTTGGGGCACAGCAACAGACTTGAATAATTCAGTGCCAGCATATATAGATATGTCATTAAAACAAATAAAACAGAGGGCAATACGGAAGCGACCTTTGATATCGTTTGTTATTACATCATCTGGCCACAAGGAATGGGCCGCAAACTGGCTACGACCTGCAGACTCAACATGTACATTGAAAGGTCAATATTTCTTTCATTTTAAATAATTCCTTTCAAATTTATTATTTCAGAAATATATAGTTCCTGAGCTTTTAAGAAATGTTTTAGTTTTCTTAGGACTATTTAATTTTTTTCTGATATATCTATCATGTGCAACGTGGGATAGGAGAAATGGACAAGAGATGGGCGATTTAAATAAGAAAATCATTGAATTCTTTGCTTTTACTTTAACACACTTGATGTACGTTTACACAAGAGAGAGAGAGAGAGAGAGAGAGAGAGAGAGAGAGAGAGAGAGAGAGAGAGAGAGAGAGAGAGAATGAGAGAGAGAGAGATGTGGGTGTTTATGTTTGTGTGTGTTTTCAACACTATAGAACATAATCGTGACATTCCTGTCTGATTAAGCGTCCTAATTATCTACACCAGACAGACAAATGTGATTAGCTACCGCACTATAAAATCCTTCCGCGTTTGTGACACTTCTGATAAAAAAATAAACACTGTTAATATACACGTTCACGGATCAAACCCATAAGCCTATATCAAGCGAGGTTATTTTAATGTTTTAAATACCAAACATGGCGGATGTTGCTGCGTGATACTGAGCTCGAGAGAGTTAACGCTGTTGCAACAGCAGTGGTTTTCAAATGCAACAGCACCAGACCCACTGGAACGCCAACATTTAACCATTTCAGCAAATCTGTTATCTGTTTACTGAATTAAGATACGGCTCTGGGCTCGTGAATATTTGTTATGTAGCGTATAATAAGATGCCCTTGAAGTGGAAATCTGAGTTGAGGGGCTGGGCCTTAGCCCTAATCCAGATCGCTTGTGGTCGTTAGATATATGAAATAGCAGCCGACCCCGGACTGTAGGGATTCACCCATTCGGGCCATATACACATGGGACGTACAACGCTATATGTATAGGACAAGCTTATCGGTGTGTGAACCTTGCCGAGTGATATGAACATTTTATGTGCTGTATTGTTTTGCTTGCATGCTGTGCCAGTGTTTGGATAAAGATAGGGACACGGCCAGACATATGTGGTTATTACAGATATATAGGACATGCACTACGATCTAGATATTATCCATAACGTTCAATTGCGTATTCCTTTGAGCGAGCAACTTATAACACAATGAGGTAAGTGACCCTATGAGTTAAACACACATGTCCTAATGTCCCAGCATTTTGAACATGGTGCACAGTAAATATTGCAGTCCTAAGACAAATTAATTACGAAGACGTTGTGAGCACGTTGTCCGTCGCTGTTCTTTTCCGATTCTTAATGAGGCCATTATTAATTTGCTTTCCGGTTCTAAGCATAATTGTATGGGTGCTTGACTTTTTAAGTTCCACCCTCAATCATGACACGTGATATAGCTTGTTTGTGCGTATATTGACAGACTCAATACTAGTAAGTCAGTTTTCTGGTACACACATATGTATTAATATCAAGGCTTGGCTTTATGTGTATAAGGTTAAGTCCAGTCGTCGTCAACTTGCCATAGCATTCTTATAACAACTGTGAACAGATTATTTTTGATACACGCACAAATTCATACGAACCTTAATAACATTTGGCAAAATATTCTTAACCATGTGATAGCGTGCTAATACAAATTATTTTCCGATTTGCACAAACGTTCATACAAACTTGGCAGATGTTGAGGGTTTATGAGCGCTGAGCAGGACATGAGAACCCGTAACCTAAAATATACAGTGGTTCACAGCTCTGCACACACGTGATAAAATGTCAAACATGTTCAGCGATACAGACTCCCTAACTCCCTGCGCGTGTTATGAATTACTGAATATACAGTTATAATCTTCTGGTTTATGTATCTTAATTAAATTTATATAAATGTTGCAAAGTAACTTTCGCTTTTGAATCAGAAATATGGTAAAGTTAACCATGATAAATTAAACAGAGTCATATTCAGGTTAGCCCCGCGTTCGGGACTGTCATCCCTGAATTACAATCCTGTGTAACATTGAACAAACGTACATTTCCTGTTCAATTGTTCTTTTAATTAAAAAATATGAAAATAAGAATGTAAAATATACGAGCATGCAAGGTACTTAATAAGACAAGTGACATTTGTTGTGATAAAACAGTGTCAACCTTAAAACTTACGGTATAACTCAATTGCTTGTCAAAATTATATGAACTTATACGTTTGGCATAAAAATTTAGTTATAAAGTTGTCTAGTATAGCTTGATGCAATACAGGGAATTTCAGTATAACCACGTGACCTGGTCTAGGATTAGCCACTGTCAAATCACTGTCATCCCTGAATTACAACCCTGCCTAACATTGTATAGACGTATAGCCGCTCCAGTAAGCTTTAAGGAAATATATGAAATATGAAAAATAAGGTACTTGATCAGAGAACTGACACTTGACGTGCTATAGCAGTGTCAAACATAAACGCGTCAGCTTAGCTCTAAGAAGTGTCATTTTACGGTCGTACATATTGTTATGTGCACTGTGAACTGACACCAGATAGTGGCAGATACAGTTGTAGATTTTTACCAAATAGTTCGTCTGTAATCTGGACGACGCCGACTGGACAGGAGATGTACCATGGGAGCGAGAAACCGAACTACTGTACAATGAACATACGTTTCATTAAATAATAAAGAAGAAATGAATCACTTTTCATTGTGGTTTCTGGTGTATGCAATAAAATTCACATTAATTTTCATTACTGCCAGCACGCTTAAATATATGACATCAAGATCAAGGGAATGACGGCCATCATGCAGCGTTTATCTGGCGGTGCATTACCGTCTATAATAATGTCAGGAACAAGGTTGGATCGGGTTGAGGCCATCAACTCCCAATTCAGTAACGCCCCAGGCGGTAAATTACTCGGCCCTGATCCACTAAATCCTTTGATTACTCACATTCACTTCATTCGGGTTGTTTCTGACTCTGGAGTTGCAGCAAGACAGACTCTTTCCAAATAGAGCCTTTGCTTGTAGACTTGTAGCAGAAAGCGCGAATTGCAGAAATCTTTTTACCGGCCAGTCGTACAAAAGGGTGTACTGAAATCTGATACCACCGCGACCGACCGTCCTGTTTTATTAATGTCTCGGGCTCGAGGTTTATATTATTTATTCATTCAATATAGTATGATAAATGGAAGGTGATATATATGATAGACAAACGGTCAACATGATAACCTTTTCAGCGGTTTCTCTTCTTCCACGTGATATAATATTAGATTTGAAAAAAAAAATGAACATGAAAGCGAAGTTGATTTAATAAATACCACATGTAGCTTTTTCTTGGAGCTATAGGTATATATAGGTCCGTAATACCTTATTATATGTTTTTGCTTGTAAAACCTTACAGAAATAATAATCTACAAATGATAGTAAATTTCCGGTAGCAATGACTTTTTACCTCCGCAAGAGGTTCTGTTTCATTCCTTGTTTGTTTGCTTATTTTGTCTGTAACTATGCCATTACCTAGAAACTATACTGAACCCACGAAACCTTGTGGAAGGGAAGCCTCATTGACATGATATATGCAGTTAAATAGCCAGAGAGCCGCCAGTTAGTGCTATATGTATAATTGCCATCAGGTGGAAGTTGAGAATAGAGCGAGGGGAAGTTTGATAGCTCTCTTGAGGGATAGCAGTTTTAGAGTCTTATCAGCTGTATCGATTGGGCCAGTCTACTCAAATTTGTCTTTGGTTCATGTTGGGATCAAAAGATGACAGTGTAGTTTTCTACGATTAAACATGGCTGTACACATAACTTATTAATCCTCATAAAAATATAATATTTAAATTATCAGCCTTTTCTAAGGGTAGGACACTAAAATATAAATTGTCCTCTTCGCTCAGATTCATGGCAAATTAGTGAAGTTTCAGGGAAGTCCGAGAGATTTAATTAAAAATCTTCAAGACGAGTTATGACATGGGGATGATTCGTAGCCAAGTATATATACAGAAGCGTGTCGTTTATTTTGGCCTTTGTTATTTTTTAATTAACTTGTACTTTTATGTTATTCTAACATGTAACACACAGAGTACACGGGTATAAGACATCCCGTATACGCGTGCTATTTATTTAAGGCCTTTGTTATTTTTAATTAACTTGTACTTTTAAGTTGTTCTGACATGTAACACACACAGGATACACGGGTAAGACATCCCTTGTACGAAACTACAATCTGGATAAAAAAATACACAAGACAGTTTCATTTTGACTACATAAATGTTTATGTGACCGTCCTGTTATATTGATGTACCGAGCAGGAGGTTTATTATTTATTTGTTTCAATATAGTATGATAAATGGAAGGTGATATATATGATAGACGAACATTCAACATGATATTCATAACGGTAACCTTTTCAGCAGTTTCTCTTCTTCCACGTTTTATAATATTACATTAAAAATTAACACGAAAGCGATGTAAATTTAATAAATACCACATGTAGCTTTTCTGGGAGCTGCAGGTATAGATCTGTATTACCATATTATTTATATTTGTTTGCATAACCTTATAGAAATAATAATTTGCAATGTCAGTAAATTTTCGGTAGCATTGACTTTTTATCTGTTTTCTTCCTTGTTTGATTGCTTGGTATGTCAGTCACTTCGCAAATACGCCAAAACTCCTGAACCCCCCCCCCCCCCAACCCCGAAACTTGGTGGAAGGGAAGAATTCATTGACATTATATGGATAAAGCGGCGTACCGGTATATGCAGCTGGGCGGGGGGGGGGGGGGTATGAGCTCCACCTCGAGCAGTAAATAGAGACGGAAAATCAAGTGTGAATCCATGCACCAATAGAGGTAAACTTACACGAACTACGAACTGTTGTTGTTAAACGGTCAGAGAGATGCAAATTAGTGGTGTAATTTCCCGCCAGGTGACAGGGCCTGTCCTAAGCGTTGCGAATTGAGTGAGAGCAAGTTTGATGACTCTCTCAGAGGAAGCAGTTTTACAGTTCTGTTAGTTGTATCGACTGGGCCAGTCTACTCAATCTAGTCTTTGGTTCATGTTGTGATCGTTAGATGGCAGTGTAGTTTCTTCGATAATACCCAGCTGTAAATAATTTTTAGATCATTATAAATATAAAATTTAATTTTCAGCAATTTATGAGGGCAAGATAAATGGACACAAAAATATAAAAAATCGTCTGCCCTCAGATTCATGACAAATTAGGGATGTTTCAGGGACGTCCGAGAAATTTAAATTAATATCTTCAAGACAGGTTATGACATGGGGATCATTCATGGATAAGTATAAAAAGAAGCGTTTCGTTTATTTTAGGTCTTTGTAATATTTTGTAACTTTAATTTTTTTGGTTAATTTAACCTGCTACACTTGCACCTGCAGAGTACATTGATTTAAACATCTCTTATTTTTGGCTATCATGTGAAAAAAAAATATACACACGAAAGTTTAATTTTGACCACAGTAATATTAATTTGATCTTACAACATCGAATTTGGTTCTAACACACATGATTTTGATCAGTTCAGCACTAAGGAAAATTGTTCAGAGGATATAAATTAAGAGTCATATTTAGTAATTGCAGAATGTGAAACTAAAGTTTATAACCGAAAGTGATATTGGTTCAGAGGTTCCACAGCGAATATTAATAACGTGAGGAGTAGACCAGTTAATCCAAGCGGAATGCCATCAGTTGTTGAGCAGTCAGACTGCCGAGGAAGCGCGTTGACCTAGCTCTGTCTCTGTATAAACATATGAAGCACGTCCGACTTCAGATATACAAGAGATAATCAGTTTAGTGTGAGGACTCTGAAGTGTATCTTCTTATAAGAAGAAGGCTGGTTTTTACTTTTTATTAAAATGCAAATTTTCAAAAACCCCTTCGGGCCTGTTCCCCAGCAGACGATAAGAACCGTGACCGCGGAATAGTCGGTACCGCAAAGATGCGGCATGCGAGTGCGTGCTGTTTGCAAGGTGTTTCGATAATGACCCTTATCTGTTGGCCCATTCTGTTCATGCTTTACTTATACATGTCATATGTAACTCGTGTCTCTTGTGCTTTTTTAGGGCTTTAACCAAGGCCAGGACCCGCGCCTGAGAAATCAGAGTGCACCGAATTAACCGTAAAGAATGCACAAAACCCGCCGATTCTCAGGTAGAACGACTGTGCGTCATCTTGTGTTACGGAGTGAATGTCGTCTTGTAAACAAGGGCTCGTTCTAAACCAAGAACCCAGGTAAGCTGTCGTTTTCATAAACAGAGCTATATTACATTTTTCCATGCAAATAGTAAAAATGCTTTCCTAATATACTGGGCATGTATATATATATATATATATATATATATATATATATATATATATATATATATATATATATATATATATCCAGGTAAGCTGTGGTTTTCTAAAGAAGAGCTATTACAGGCAAATAATTAAAATTAATTTGCTTGCACCTAATATCGTACGTAACAATATTTTATATATATGTCAGAGACGAGATTGAAATCCAGCCAGATTTTAAATTTGCCTAGACGAGATTGCAATTGTGATCTCGCCTAGGCGAGATTGCGATTGCGATTTCGCCTAGACGGATTTTAAACTCGCCTAGACGAGATCACAATCGCAATCTGGCCTAGGCGATATTAAAATCCATCATGGAGCGGGCCAGGATTTTAATCTTGCCTAGGCGAGTTTAAAATCTGTCTGGTATCATCCAGGCGAGTTTAAAATCTGCCTGATAACACGTACAGTGATATCACTAAGGCGAGTTTAAAATCTGCCTAGGCAAGATTAAAATAGTGATCTGATCTAATTTCGTAATATATTATGTATTGTAATTGACATATGAAAGATGTTTTCAGTCAGATATTAAATATCTTAACACTGAATGGTTATGTATAGTTCAGAAGTAATATATTTATTAATATTTACAGAATATTATATTATTAATGTAATAATCAACATTAATTTTGGAAATGTTTTTTTATTATATATTTTAATAAATATGGTTATATATAGTTCACAAGTAATACATTTATTAATTTTTACAAAATATTATATTATTAATGTTATAATTAACAATTTTTTTAAATTTTATATTTTTATTTTTTTTAATAATTTAAGTAATAAGAAACTTAACTTACATGGTTATTGTTATGGCATATTTAAATTATATATGATGTTGGCTGCTGCTGATTATTTACATGATAATTTTGTTGTCAATATTAATTAATTTGAAGTGAAAATGGTATTAGTAATATTAGTAATGTAGTATTTAAAAAAAAACCCAAAGGGGACTGAATATAATGTTTAAATACATTAATTAATATATATGATGTTTAATTACCAAAAAAAGGAATCGTGTATCAAAGTCCATCATAAATAACTGATACCCTATATATTTTGTACCATAAGCGTACATGTTTTGACTGTTGACTGTCTGGGTGAAAAGAAACATTTGAACTAGTTCAACCAACTAATTTATTCTGTTTGTCCTGTAAGGATTATCAAATAGGATGATTGTTTATGTTAATGTGTAATATATCCTTTAAATAATGAAGTAATATCTATCTAGACTTATCTATCTATCTATTTATCTATGATTGATTCAGTATGCAAGTGGAAGACTTTTTCCCCCTGAGATTTGCTCTTCATAATATCTCATAAATGTGCTTCAGTATACCTCTTGTTACTCTCTAATTGCCATATATTAAATACAATTACAAATTATCTTTCTTGGTATAAATTATTAGTGATTTTTACAACTCCAAGGTTGTTAAGAAAACTGGGAAGAAAATAAAGATTAATTAATTTTTAGCAAATTATTGGTATGATATGGATGCTGTAGACAGATGAAACACATCAAAGGTGCAAGTAATAATCAAATACCTATTTAATAATTCCATTTCCAAAATTAATGTTAATTATTACATTAATATTATAATATTCTGTAAATATTAATAAATATATAACCTGTGAACTATATATAACCATTCAGTGTTAAAATATTGAAAATATGACTGAAAAATTCTTTCATATGTCAGTTACACTGCATAATATATTAGGAAATTAAATCAGATCACTATTTTAATCTCGCCTAGGCAGATTTTAAACTGGCCTAATTGATATCAGGCGGATTTTAAACTGGCCTGGATGATACCAGGCGAATTTCAAACTTGCCTAGGCGAGATTAAAATCCTGGCCTGCTCCATGATGGATTTTAATCTCGCCTAGGCCAGATTGCGATTGTGATCTCGTCTAGGCGAGTTTAAAATCTGTCTAGGCGAGATCATAATCGCAATCTCGCCTAGGCGAGATCCAAATTGCAATCTCGTCTAGGCGAATTTAAAATCCGCCTGGATTTCAATCTCGTCTCTGACATATATATATATATATATATATATATATATATATATATATATATATATACATTCATTATTTCCCTAGTAAATTCTGATCGGGTACGCACGCATATATATGTGATATAAAACAAACTTATTTTTTCCTCAAAAGTATATGCAAAATTTCTGTCGTGAGTCTGTCACCTGATTCTGTCATTCTTACGTTTGACCATGGAGATGACAGGGGCAGAACAAGACACTTCATCTCAATGGTTGGTTCCACTGGGCAGAGTGGCGATTCTAGAAATTACCAATAGGTGTCGCTGTATGCCGCTGATTCCAGTCTGGTGCTATTTCAGGATTCACATGTGGCCTTCGTTGATTGTTAAAGAAATCATCAATTCAAAATGGCAATCGAATCGGCCAGTGTTTAGACAATCAAACAAAAATGTCGCATTGTATCAGTGCATCTACACTGTAAAATAGTTTCTTGTAAAACATTAAACAAACAGAGAAATTTATAGGCCTATTTTTTTCTATTGGAATGCCAATTAATCTCGACAGTAAGAAGCTGCAATTCTATGCAGTCAGACTTTGGATGAAACCGTTATTTTAACTCTAACAGCACATTTCTAGGTGAAAATTTAAAAAAAGTAGGTCAGTACATTATCTCGATCCTCCTCCTCTAGATCATCCCGATTCTTGATTTCATTATGCACTGTTTTAAAAATACATTAAGACGTAGTTATCTCTTCTCTTCCCCGATGGCGGCATAGAGAGGGTCTGTATTCTCTGGCTTTCCTGTTTAACATGTTTGAAAAAAAATCTCTGACCCATAAAATAAAAATATAAACTCAACCTCTTTGCTTTCAGTTTTGATACAGGGTTTTTCTTTTTGTCACATCGTCTTTTAGAGGACCCTTCAGGGAGATACAAGAAAATACGATACGAAAACATGGCATTTCTATCTATTTGACGTATCGTTCAAGTTAAAGATATTTTAAGACTTTCATTTTGTCATTCCAGGCCCAGTCGTTCATTAAACTCTTATAAATCTTGTGAATTTATGAGATTTTAAGGGTAATCAACCGTTGGTTAGTCCTTGCTGGTACTGCTGAGGCTTATTTAGAGGAAACCCTCACGTTTGCGTGCCCCCCCCCCCCGAAACTTAAAATTTATTTAAAAGTTTATATGTATTTCAAGGCCTTAAGAGTGGTCTGATTTAGCTCAATTGAAAGTTCCTCGTAATGATCTTCAGGACTATATAATTGAAGAGGAAAAAGGCATTTTTTTTACCTGTTAACAAAAAGATCTAATGATTTAAGCGAATTAGACGTTCGTATGAAAATGGTGAAAAAAGGATCAGACGGCTTATAGGGTAGAAGTGAAGGTTGGCAAAAATAAAGTCCGTGAAACACTAAATTAATATTATTGAAAACCCACGAAAAGAACCTGAAATTAAATTTAAAAAAAAAATAATTGGAACCCACGTGTAGTTTACTGAGGAAAGCGCCTGCATGGTATAAAGTTCGATTTAATGGTTTTATTTAAACGTATGGCTTTTTCACCGGCAGCCCTGCTACATATAAGACCAATCGATACCAGATTATGCAAACGAAACTAGCGTCAAGTGTCTGTGTTTCTGTCCCTCATAATGGTCACTGTTTATTATTGGACAGCGAACGTATATGTAACAAACAAACACGTTATGCGGCTTCACAGCTGGTGCTACTTACCTTTTACAAACAGAGTAATCTTAGTAAATGTAACCATGCCCTGCGAACCCACAGCAATGAGATACCATAAACAACCTCAATTGAAAAAGTGAAAGGTCTACCACACAGCCCGAGGGCAAATCTCATTATACCTGCGGCCGTCCAAGATATTGTCCCCGTTATAGGTAAACATGATCCATGAATAATAACAAGGGTATGATTTGAGTGGTGTGCAGCTGGCTTAGTCAACAACCAATGAAAGCTAATTAGCATATGTATGAGATGGCCAGATGCATTACCGCATTACACCATATACACCACATGCCTACGCGGGTGGGTCGCCCGCCCTTCATACGACAATAATAGGGAGTGGGTATGTTTACATATCGGCTGTTCCTTATATATTTGGGCCTGTGTTAGGTTTAGATATGGCAAGCAGTACTTTAACAGTAAGGATTTATTTCTCCCACAAGCTCCCTGTAAATTATTATGGACGTACTGCCCGTATCGGTGTTTTGCTTGTTGACGCACTGCGGTAGACCGGTTCCTAGGATTAACCGTCACGATATCCGTGAACGGTGTGCGGCCTGTGTTGTCGTCTGATGAAGTGTAGTGGACGATATGGTAGCATGTAACATTCAACCATGGCAAATGTCTCAAAAGGTAAATACTTCACATTTCTCTATGGCAGTAATATACATCTTGACAAAAATTCTGCTCTCTCTCTCTCTCTCTCTCTCTCTCTCTCTCTCTCTCTCCACCAACAAATGCCACTTACATATGTATTTGATATACATGTACAATATATATATATATATATATATATATATATATTTATATATATATATATATATAATACAATTATATACACATGTATATAAAATATTTCCATGCTATCGCAATCGCCAGATGTGAACTGTTAACGAAAGGTTGGTATGTACGATAACCAATAACATCCAAATTTGCATAATACTTACATCATATTGTTTTCTTTAAATTTTATTCACTTGTGACATGTATATGATTTTATTTTTACTTCATTCTTCAAGGAAAAAGGAAAAACGGGGGGAAAAGGGAAAGGAAAAAGTGGATGTTTTTTCTTAATAGGGCCTAATTTTGTAAGACTTACCAGAGACCATATCGTCCAATAATGGGGAATCTTTACCAAATATTTTGGTAATATATATGGGTATGTAGAGATCATATCAGCATTTCCATTGCTAACATCTTAACGGCTTCGTCTTGATTATATATTATCAGATTCTAGCGTTAGTTTCGAATCATGTTGTTATCGGAAACGACTTCCGTTGACAAGCTGTTGCGTCAATTTACCAAGGTGTCAAGGAAGTTGCATACCACCCTGCCATTCCACTCCCGTGATTTATGAGAAAAATCTCTGAAAATGTCAACACTTGTGGTGTCACGGGGTTGTGGGGTGACCCTCCTTATCACTTTGTGGTACAGTGACGGATCTGGCATGTTATTGCTGTAACAAGAAGTGATGTTTCTGTTATAGCGTTGGTTTAATGGACACTTGAACTGTGTGGCTGCCCAGCCTGGGAATCTGATTTAAGGCTTAGTGACATCCTTTACAAACCTTTAACTATTTAAATGCAAGCTTTGTGTTAAGATGAAAGTTGCGTTTATAGTCTGTTAGTTGCCTTTATGTATACTTTTAGTCCATCCTAATATATTTATATACCTAACAACTACTTGATCAATTCCGTTTGTCGTTTAAAACTATTGGTTAAAATCTTAGGTCAAATAGGGGATTACACTTAACTATGAGAAAAAAACCCCTATCTTCGTAATTTACTGAAGGTTACATTGTGTTATTTTCTTTAAATCAAATAGTGATATATAAATACTAATCCGGCGCAAACTGAAACATTGATTTCTGTTTAATCTTGTGTCTGACTCTGGTTACAAGCAGCGTCACCCAAAGCAACATTTTGCTCTGACCTGTCCAGTGTCCATCAATGTATCAGTTTCAGTTAAGAAAGGCGTAAGCATTGAAGTAATTTTAGAAAATCTACACACAATTTAAAATCGGGTTAACATTCGCTATGCCTTTGAATTCTGTTAAAAAACCTGTCGCGAATAGCTGTACTTAAAACATTCAGGTCAAATTTGTGTTATTAGATATTACTCTGTCAACCAATCGATATTTCCGTGTAGTGTTTATAGTCATCTCAGGAAGTCTTCATAATTCAGGAATCCGACTAGTAACGGACTTAAAACAGGGTTTTATGGTTTCAGGTTATCACTTCACCAACATTACTTCAGAAACCGATTCTTTGTGACATTAACAAAGCGTTTTCTTGTGAATGTGGATATTTCATTATATTTCAAAGGTTAATGGACAATGCTCGTCCATAAAGGCAGACCTTTAGGAGTTGTCAGTAAAATATTACTGCCAAGTTGTGCCATAGATTTTACTGAACGTGTTCTCACTCACAAGTGTACACATAAAGCACCCAGCAGGTCAAGAGCTGTGTAAATAGACACCTCAGCATACCAAACTGTTTACCGTATAATATAAACATAAAATAAGGGTAAGTGTTCCATTGTACTAGAGAGAGATTTATGACTACCGTATAGAACCCAAACAAGGTACAGTTCCAGTAGCCTTAATCCTACTGTTTGTTTTGAATACTATCAAGTGTACTGTAAAGTTCGAGGATCCCTTGGAGCGACAGTACCCACTACACCTTTTGCGCTGACAACTGCATGGCAGACAGTGATTAGACAAATATCAACGGAGACCACTGTTGAACCCACAATAGTTAGACGAATATGATCTGAGAGACTCTTTGGTGACATGATTGTTCCTTCGTCCAGGTCATGTCGTAGGCGCTGTTTTATGATTACCTGGACTGTAAGTGTAAGTATATTAACCTTATCAAGATAAGCAGAGAGGTTATCAGAACCTGAGAAACAAACTAGCTACAGGTGCAAACTCGTGATAGAATGCAAGTCCTTGTCTAAGTAATGCTTGATAAGCGCATACTTGAAACTTTTTCACCTGGAGTGAAAAAAGAGACAATATATGTAGCTTATATTGTGGGTCATATGATGTGCCACGCGACTGTTGTTTATAAACCCTGTGACAATTTTCACGTACAACTGAAACTGAATGAAATTCAGTTTGGTTTTCTTCCTTCAATGCTCTGAAAGATTATCTACAACCCACGTGACCTAAGAGCAGATTTTCTCCCTGATAAAATACACAAACGCATGCGCAAGATAGAGTGCCGAAATCTGGAATTTCTGTGGGCTCTTATATTGTGAGGTAAGTTATGGATTGCTTATATTTGAAGAGATACAGACGCATCAAAATTAAAGTGTCAGCAAAAGGGCACAGAGACGTGCAGAGAGATCAACATTTCATTCAGTGAACATGAAATAGTTGATCAAATGATTGACATTGGGAGATTCCTGAATGTACAAGGTCTTGTTTGCAGTTGTGTAGTTATAATGTATTGTACGGTAACGGATGTCTTTAACATGCTCTTTATGTGAGTGTGATAGCTGAAAACAAAAAGTATAAAATATAAATTTCACCAAACCTGCTATAGTATTCAATCTTTCCAAATACAACTTGTTTTATACAATACTTTTGTTCTCGTCAGAATCTGAAGAGACCTCGGCTAAACTCTGCCCTTCTTTGAATAATAGAAAAAAAGTATCAGTTGAGAGTCACGTTTAGCGTTTAGCAGACCGACAGAACGATTGAGAAACTTACAAGCTAAATATGAAGAATACATTGACAATGTGTATACTCTTATTGAATATCGCAATAATTCCTCTTCTTACCATTACCGGTCGAAACCTTAACCAACCGAGGGATCAAGCACTCGTATGTAGTTGATCAGTGTACATTAGTGCATACTATGTATAAATTTATTCCATCGAGATGCTATGTCGTCTGAGAAAAAGGAATTTGTATGTATACACTGTGACATTATGACGACAGGGGGGTCATAAAAAAATTCAGATTGATAATTTAATATAAGAGACGCATTGTTCACAAAATATAAACCTTTAGGCCCCCCAAAAATAAAAGGTATGGTTCTCAGGCACCGTCCGCGTCAATCGTAACCCCCCGCATTAAATTTGTTTATTTTGATTTTCATCTTTCAAGAAGATAAAATAATACAATTTTGATAATTTTCCTTTGTTATGTAATGCTATTACCTGTTTATAAAAAAAATGTTATTTACATGCTTTTCCCTGCATGATCATATGACATCTTAATCGAAACATACAAAAAAGGTCAATAATAAAGTATCGCCCGCCCACTGATTTCTGAAAAAGTGCCTGAGAGCCATACTTTTTTTGGCCTTACATTTGTATTTTTTATCACCGAAGTATCCTCAATATCCTTCATGGTATAAAGTACCATAACTGATAAAAAATAACGTGCCAGTACTGACAATTAAAGCAAAGAAAAAACTCTAAAACACTTGCTGAAACAATTCCATGTATTTGTTATTTGCGTTTCTGCTTTGAGAGAAATGGTGATGTTTTAACCGGAGCCTAGAGCAATGTCATTCATAACGTACAACCACAAATTTATCAATATTAATTTACAGGACCGGGAAACACAATTAGTTTGACACTCAAATCATGTGCTGTGATTTCAATGTTTTACAGCCTCGTGCTCGCGTGTATTGAGCAAGCCAGACACGAAAACCAATATTCGCTTATTAGCTATCAGGAACCTAACTGATGGTCGTGTTATACACGGGTATCTGAACACTGGCCGTCGTCCGTTATCCGCTCCAGAACTCCTGTCTTCATCAGCTCCATAAACGAGTTCATTTGCAAAGGTTGGTTAAATACCTGGTATTCTGTAGGCCTATAGGATGCTCCACCAATACGCGGGCAACATTTGCCAGAGTGATCCATATGATAAACCGGTTTCACATGGTTGGTTATTGCTAAATGATGGAATCATTATATTTTATGGAGAATTTGAGCCTCCGCAGTGAATGGTTTGATCGATCGGATTCCTAGCAGATGAGACGTTAGGTGTCAACCAGCCCGAATTCCAGCGAGCTCCAGGCATTGCCGACTGAAGCACCAGTCCGTCTGCCTCTGTCGTCCGGTTTAAAATTGGAAACACAAGGACACTTCTGCCGCGGCAGGCCTGTCTGGCTGGAGGCTGGCTGGATGGGCTGCGCATGCTGGTGCGAGGCTGCCAACCCGTAATTGTCACAGTTTTCCGTCAGCTGATGCCAATTCAGATTCAGGGCAGATATATCTCGACAAATAATGGACTGAGTATCTGATCATGTATTTGAATACATAGGAAATTTAGGCGAAAGGGTCATGAAGCAAAATATGCTAACCTCAGATGGTCATGGGTTTCTTGACGTGTTGGGCATTCCCTATATGGTTCAGTGCCAGCGGTGAAACCTATGGAGCACAGACTTGGAGACTTGTCTGGTCTCTGTTTAGTATGGTCTCAAATATGAGCGTCTCAGGCCAGAAACTTCATCAAAAGATCTTATGTATAAATGAAAGAGTCTGTACAAATGTAGTGTATAAAAATGAGAAATTTGGACGAAACGGACACGGGGTGAAACAGATGTGGGCCGAGGCAGACACCGCATATGTCGGAACAGCGTGCAAGTGCTCAAATCAGCTGACTGCAGTCCTGCCGGGTGTCAAGCCGGTCTTTCTGTCTTTATTCAATATAATTTTTTCATTCATAATCGGTATTTAGAGAGACACCCATCACAATAAGGACATGAGCCCGCCATGTGACAGCTGATGCAGATTTCAGGAGCGTGGGGGACTGCAACAGCTGATTGTACCGGCGCAGCACCAGCACTAAGGATTTAAATGGCAGCCAGCCTGATGCCTGATTTGGCCTGGGTCGAGGCTTTACCATGTGTAATGGCGGAAAGAGGTACTTTATACTGTCTTGGGACAGGTAGGAAATTTGCTTGATGCACCACCCGTGCTCTGATCCTTTTAGAAAATCAGGGGAAAATGTTCAAACGACTCTCTATAATCAGAAGAAATATACCTTGCCAACTCTGCAGCGGTGAGCCGCCTGAAGTCGGAGCATGGTTTTGACATGCTGACCGCCACACCATTCGTTCTAGTTGACCAGGCGGTGTAAGAGTCTTCTTTGCATGGCCGAGAAGAGACCAACTTGACCACAAGAATTAAGGTATGTTCCAAAATTGGTGTTGTTTTCTTCGTCAGTTATGATCTTAATTCTTTGAGATCAAGTTTTCCAAATTTGGAAGATGGTATCTATGAAAAAGATGTGCTTGACTTCCCGTCTACATGCAAAATCTCTCTTTGCATACCCGCCCAGTGTGTGTTTGAGAGAGAGAGAGAGAGAGAGAGAGAGAGAGAGAGAGAGAATGATGTGTTTCAATTATATCAATAAATAAACATTAAGGAATAAACAAATTAAACAACATATCTTCAATACGACGCTTCCAGTTCTATTTATCACAGATGTAAAAATATTATCATTTTTCTCAAAGAGCTTTCAAATTTTGTGGTGTAATACTCATTAGCACGGCATGCTTCATCAATTAGAACATTTAGTCATATACCCTTTATCTGAAAATAGATTTCCACGAACACCTTGCACGGATAAAGAGAGGTGCTGTAATGACAGAAAAGAACTGAGTGCAAATAGTCCCCAGGTGAAAAAGTCAGATTCTTTCCTTGTTAATGGCTTCTGCTGGATGACCTACGTCACGGTTTCCATGCCACCTTTCAACTTAATTACCATAATGTCTGTCGTATCGTGTCTGTCCAGGCCTGACTTTTAAGCGTCACAGAAACGTTTCCATGACAACGCGGTAATATCGGGAATCATTATCGGTGCCTCGTTGCGGGGATACAAAAAATGCTTCCCTGGATACGTTTAGAATCTCTATATAAAACTGGACAATATATATTGTATCATTTATGTACAGGTACTTCAAGGCTTTCCAGACATCTGACAAGGGAAGACATATATCATTTTACAAATATTATATTCAATATCAAATGTCTAGGTTCTTTATGGTAAAACAGGTTCTTAATATTAAAAGTTTAACGATATTTCTTCAAATTGTTGAGTGTATCATCATTTTAGATTAGAAAGTAAAGATCTCATTCGTGTGTCAAAGTACAGGATAAATCCTGTTCGAACAAGAGATACTTTCCATGTCAGCATCCAAGAGATACAACCATCTCAGTATCGAAACGGGAAAATGAGTTAAAAAGGCTGCAAGAAAGGTGCATGTGTGCAGTATAATGACAATAGAATTCCACTTCTTCAATGTTTTTGAGGTTGGATTTGCAAGCCGACTACCGCTGAAGCCGCGATATTATGAGATTAAATATCATTGATATTTTGATGTTATATAATCAATATCTTATCGATAATCGATCTGAAAAACAGAAACATTTCCCCTCGGAATTGTTGATTTCGCAACAGCCGTCAGAGATATAGTAGGGCAGTTCATGAGAATTTAACCGTTGTTAAATTGTGCATTCTTCCATTTCTGCGTTGGCGGCCAAGTGCTGGCTTTATGTAAGGCCCATCCATTATACAGTCCTGTAACAGCACCGCATATTTATCTGCCAAGCTTTCATATAACGAATTGATTGCAGTTCTGACACCGAGTGAAACACCCATTTGCATTCTAGAGGACCCTTGTTTTAGTCTGCGTCGCTTAACATGTTTGTTTTGCCCCAGGCACTTGAAGGTGTGAATAAACATTATATAGTGAAAGGAACAAGTTATTTAAAGTTGCCGTGACAGTCCACGTTGATATATTGTAAAACTACCCTTTCGTTAATAATTGGCAATTATTTCATTTCCCCTGGTGTAGCTAGTTTCCTCTGTACTATTTATGCAAGACTTAATCAGGGAATGCATATAAGGTCTGTATTTGAGGAAAATGAAGATACAAATGTGTAGTTTTATTCTCGTGTGTTAAGTTTGTACTGGAGTTTTTGTTCTGGAGCGGTTTTAATCCAGGGAGGTACACAGTATAATACAAGATAAATGGATCATGTTTATAGAGCAAGTATGAGTATTAGTGTATTAAGTAAGTGCATGGGTGATCTGGTTATAATACTTTCAGCCTTAGGCGGAGGTATGCGTTCTGGTAGGTTCGTTTAGTCACATACGAATCGCATAATCTGAGCCTGAAGAGAGAAGGTATGACTTTAAAGGAAATACTATATAGTATCGTGCATACGCCCCGTTGTAATGTCGCCTTTTGATTATCTGTTCTTCCTTCATATAGCAGCAAAATGATTCCTTAATCAATTAACAACCTACGTGCTATA
The DNA here is from genome assembly GCA_026874595.1 of Sipunculus nudus. Taxonomy (NCBI): domain Eukaryota; kingdom Metazoa; phylum Annelida; class Sipuncula; order Golfingiida; family Sipunculidae; genus Sipunculus; species Sipunculus nudus. The sequence continues at coordinate 17,363,836 of CM049312.1, read as the reverse complement.
TCCTGCATGTATCTGAATTCCCTACATGTTTTGTAAGCGATTTAATTTCTGGGTCTATTCTTCTGCGTTAGGTGCATTTTCTTCAGGCATTTCCATCCGTGCACTCTTACCGGTTAATTAATTGTCTAATTACGTCGATCAAATATTTTATCTTGAGCTTGTCCGGGATCTCGTCCTTGGACATGGAGACCGTTACGCTCACGAGATAAATTACAAAAACGGTGTGCCATTACTGGTTCCCTCAGATTCCCGGGTGATGTTGCCTCATGTTAATTGTTAATTAGGCGCTGAAGTAAATGAAATTCTGGTTCTTACGGACGTACTCAAAGTGGTATAATTTAAAATCATAACAGATCTGCATGTATATGACCTACACTAATTTAGGCATTGTCCAGACACTAATTAAGGTATTGTATTTGTCTTGACCCCTTGCCTCTTTCTTTTCTAAATCTATACTCGAGTCGCATTATTATTTATTTAAAAACGTTGAATACCAATATTCCCAATTTCCAATTGGATAGGGTATTTTAAAATTCCATAGAAAATGTAATAGAAATACATATCAATCTATCCACGTTTATTCTGTATTTGTTTATTCATATCATATTTGTATACTGATTTGTTTGTTTGGTCAATATTTATAATACTAAATTTGAACCCATTAATTAACGTCGTGACATTTATGAATAATCTCATTTGTATAACTGAAAGATTTTAAAGGGACATCCCTTTGGATAGTTATAATGTGAACGACGCATCCATGATTTGATTATTAAATGAAACAATTAGTGAGAGGGATATTTTTATATTATAATAATATTATATTACACGGTCTTTGTAATCTGCCACTATCATTATTTATCACATACTTCATTTTTGTGATGGACAACACAATCCGAGAGGTTATCATTATGTATGTCAATGTTTTTTTGTGCTCCGTCTGGTATTTCTTCGTGATCTACGAAAATATTGCCGCTAGATATATCTGAATCAACGCTAAAAATAATGGATCAATTACAGAGAACTATTGGTCATATTCGAAGACACAGAGCTGAATACATGTCAACAGTGAGAACAAAATCGAAACACGTGGTTGCTAATATGAAGCCACTGCGCATGCGTAGAAACTTAATCTCGAGGCTGCTCGGAAACCTTGGCGCATACTTCTGTCTAGGGAAGAATTATTCTGAGAGGTTATGTACAGCGTGTTGTCTTTAACATACAGAGGCTGATCAATCAGTTTGAATCTTATCAAGAATCCAATTGACTGCGGTTTTATGTCCACTTGGGCAGCTTAAATCCATGATGTCACTGACTCAGTCAAATTGGTATTACCTTTAGCATTCCAAAGGCCTGAATTCGTTTCTGAGAGACGTATTTGGTCTGGGTCGCTACCTAGAAGTCATGCTTAACGTGTTGTTTTGCATTCCACGACGATTTGATCAGCTTATAGATCATAAGGGTTTAAAAACAGTATCCCTGGCATTGATCCAAAGGTTGTTGTCTTACTTAAAAAAGGCTTGCTATTGTGGTTAAGGTTAAGCCGTGAGGTACAAACCCTATATTCTCAGCTACAAATTTAATGATTCTTACTTTTACTGAGTAGTATATGAGAGCTTTTACCATGTGAAAACGAGGTAACCATTGTAAGCTCATACTTGACTTTATAACCTAAATCAGAGCTGTTAAAGAAATCCATACAGTAAAAAACAAGGGACGTATCAGGTAGGGGCCCAAGATTATATATTTTATAGTTAAACTTGTATTTAAGAAAAACGTTTATAGATAAAACTGTCGCAGAACAACAGCGTTGTTGTGTTGTTGATCCTCTGTTCCTGTGATTGTTCATAACATATGGTCGCTGCTCGCCCCGGTTATTCTGGACATTGTCATATTTGTAAATCTATCATATTCAGGGTAAAGGGAAAAAAGACTATAAATTCTTTGATAAAAGTAACAGATAACAGCAAGCAAGAAAGTCACGTCAGTTTGTAAATTATGAAACATAATCCTTATGGTAAAGTTTTTATGGATGAGTGCATGTTATAAATGTATATCTTTGAAGTCATGCTCAGTTTCGTTCGTTATGCAATTATCATCTTAATAAGGCGCTAATAAACCCACTCAACAGTGAAGAACCGATCATCAACTGATATACCCCATGCCATTATCGTTACCATGGTACTGTGTGCTTCTTATCAACAGTTTTCAGACACAGAGGAAATGTACCCCGAGTTGAACCTGTATTTTACTTTAATGTCTTAAAACATGGCCACGCTCTCACGTGACCAAGAATGAGATCGGCGACCTGAAAAGATAATTGCGGTTTACTGTCCCCGGAACAGTCGTCCAGGCAATGTGCAGCCTTTTTATACGTCCTCCGGGGGATTTAAATACATGCTGGTGCCGTTAACCAAGTGCTTCATGCACTGAAACATCTGCAGTTTGCAGAGATATCGGTCGTTAGTGTTGCAAAATGTACAAGTATTTATGGCCCGAATGGTAGTGACTGCTTTGCACCATACCAGGTCAGCACGGTCGATGATCCTTTTGTAAAACAGTCCACCGCAATATTTATTAAACCTCATGGTGGTACTAATTTGTCTGGCTCTCTGGGGTCCACTTTGACCGTATAGACGAGTTTTGTCCAATATCTTCACTTGGGGGTAAAAGAAATTATTGGGAAGTTCAGCAGGGTTTTGGGAGGTCACCCACGGGAAGTCTGGACGGAACTTGACATTCTATCACAGGCACGCTCATTTAGAGATTGATGAAAGTCTCTTGGGTTTAACAGTCTCGGCGGCCATCAGATATTGGCTGGCCAGGCTCTCGTAATTTCGAGTCTCATTCGAGGTTGGTATTACATTGATCGACTATGACGCGCTGGTACCGGAAGTGGCCGCATTGACCCGTGGTTTCGGTGCAACTTCCCATTTTGTTCATCACGTTAAGCCAACCGTGATCTTCTTTACACGCAACTCATCTCGATTTGACATGACAGTAAATTAATGTGAGATCAATATTCCACTGACAAATATAGAACATACAGTAGGAATTATTCATTAAAATCATTATTCTCTCTTTAAAAAGACAGACCTAGCATGAGGGTTAACCGAGGACACATGTATAGCATCCTTCGAGTCGTCCGTATCTAGCTTTAATTCTGAGTTTCAAGAGCAAAGACTCAGAATTGCAAATTGATTCATAGTTTACCTTCCAGAAGTATGCAGCTTTAGCTCATCTTGCATGCTAAAACAAAGCGTGTTAAAGCAGCAGACTATTGGAATAATTGAATATGAAATTTAACTGTGACAGACAACCCTATGATCGTTTAGGAAATGTAAGTCACCATTTGTATGTACGTCTGAAACATGATCGGCACTGATTGATCTTTCAGTGCTACAGCCGAAGAGGCACTGTTTTTAAGAACATTATCATTTTTGTAGCTTCTTTGTTACTGGTAAAGCTTTACTTCAAAATGGGAATATTCATCACATTATCTTAATAATATACTATGACTAATTAAACACTACCAAGGAAATAATACGCATTAGTAGCCAGGCCTATGTAAAAGTTTCATCTGCATGTCGATGATCAACGTTAACCTGACCCAGCCAATCAGAGAAAAACATTGGAGATATGCTTGAAAGCGGGAAAAATTTCAACAAGATGCAAGAAATTTAACTTTATTATCATGATATTACCGATTTTTTCACACATTTTAAGTTCCATTGGAACCAAGCAAATATGTATTTGGTCGGAATATATATAGTAACATGTGACATATACCGTCACTCTAACCGCAGAGGCATTTTCACATATACATACGGAAATGATTTATTTCTCATCAAGATTTTCAGCGCATTTTTTAAAAGGCTTCCACTTCTACTCAAACCATTGTCAATTTTTTTTTACTCTCTGTCGCTGGAGGGTCAAAATGCCACTGGCAATTCTTCGGTTCTTGGTCCAGTGCCCAAGGACAAGGAGACTGCTATCACAAGGGGGACTGATCTAAATAATATCATTTCACTTAATGGCATTCTTTACCTGGGTAGATTGTTCTGAATCCAGTATTGACTCTAAACGTGACGTTTCCATATCTTTCAAATAACACATGCTCTGTTGAGAATTTGCTTCAAGTTTCAAGCATTTCTTATCACCAGTGACAATCAAAATTACTTCAGGAAGCCTCCCCTCAATGAACTGTCGGCACCATAAAATGCCTTTAAAAGTGCTTCGAAACTCATGTTAGCCATCGCATGAATAACCCGATCGATAAGAGAGAGATGTTCAATGCATTTGACGGCTACAGACGTCGCTGTATTAAAGCCCCATAGAAAGAGAGAGTAACAGAACAAAGATTGCCCAGGGCAGGTATTGGCTTACGTCACGTTTTTATGCCTGTAAACATGATTGACTCATCTTATACTTGTGAGACCTAAAGACCAACTTGGAAGAGATATAGGACGTCTCATTGATTCGCTGCATTAAAAATTAGACACTCGAAAGAGAAGTCATTCCGAAGAAGTCCACAGCAGTCTGGGAAGCATGTAATGAGAATAATCCCGTCTAAGTGTTACTCGTCTGAGGGGCGTTTGTCTAAATGACATTCGTCGAAAGGACATTCGTCACAGGGGCGTACGGGTATGTATTACCAGAGTCAGTCGCAGTGCAACATTAACGTCACATATTTCCTGTTTCCTTGTAAAAGAGAGACAGCATGTCAGTAAAACCATTTAGGAATACATTTGGTTGGCATGAATCGTTGCATGATGCTGCATTGATGCATATATGTTTTATCATACTCCGATCCTGGTAACATGTCTATAAACATGGCCACATCTTAGGCTGGAACCATTCGATATTATGGCCCCTCAAAGCGCATACCCAGAAAAACAAACAACGCCCTTTTTTGATCACTTGCACAAGCAATTCATGAAATTCTTTGAGATCTGCCCATGTAGTTAGTCATGTAACAAATAAACAATGTCCAATTTTTCAACCTTTCTTGGTTGATGTCCCAAAAATGGTTTAGCGCCAATTTGATAATATTCACATATATACTATATATTTGACAGATAACTAGATAAAATTCACATTTAAAACTACCTTTGAAACTTTGTTTCTGAACATAAGTTATTATCTGTTACTCCGAGTTACTCCGAGAGGATGAGCTAGATTAATGTATTAAATAGCGCCCGGTACAAGAACAGAGTTCCGCTTGTTAGCGCGGGGTCATGTGCCATCATTGTGTAATCTCATTCGCTGCCAGCTTGAGATCGTTTAGCGTTATCTGATAGGACACCAGCTTGTGGAGATTATAACGGAGTTTTGTTCTTCACTTGTTTGCAGAGTGAATCACCCTATAGTGGCAATTTAACACCATCACATAATAAACGGTGAAAATGGTTTATTGATGGGCCTCATTACAAACAGTGTTTTATTTGTTGAAGATCACCTCCAAAATGTTCAAAGATGATCTTTGCAGGGTACCATTAATTAATTATTGACTCTTTCTCACATTTTGAAATTACCTTTGAAAAATACGTGACCGTCACGTGATCCAACGGTTATACCCTGATATGATGATTGTGATATTTTACTTCTCCGGTACGACGGAGAAATGGTGCCATAGTAACGAGTCACGTGACGCTTTAAAAGAACAGAAATGTCTGTCTCGAGACAGCATTACCGTAATATACTCTGCTTTTGAGATTTTGGATACTTTGCTTCGTTTATTTTGATTTAACCATTAAATAAATTTCATAGTTTGTTTGATGTCAATGGAATGCAGAGAAAGAATTTACTGCAATTTTGGTGTTTCCATAGCAACAGCGTCCATATCAGTAAAGATGCTTATTAGCGTTAGACCTGCAGTATTAAACCAATACTATCACCAGAGTATTAATAAAATTTTCACAACTTTTTTTAAGGCACTTCGGTCCATCACATAAAGCAGACAGAGAGTAAGAAAAAATACTGATTATCGTATTGTAAATACTTCATGCAGACACGTTTGGTTTTTTTTTCACGATTGCGGGCATACGGAATTAAAAAAATATCACAATAAGTGTAAGAATAGTGAACTTGAGTGATGTTGGTCCCAAAATTGTTAATGGTAACCAATTACTCCTCATTCGTTCCCATACATCGTTTATAACTTTTTGTACATTTTATGGGTGTCCCTTTTAATGCTAACTACAACGTATTCCAGGATTTCGTTGAGATAAACCTGGGAGTCGCCGTATCTGGAATACATAGATTACCATTTATACGTTCCCTGGCAGCTGTGTGGAGGAGAGTCTTGATATTAGCTCCATTATGGTCGCCTGATACGTAAATTATTTATCGTGACTGACATCGGAGGATGAGCTGGTGAAAAACGGAAACACATTACCAGCTCTCTCAAGAGGAGATGTTAAACAAGCTAAACAAGCAACATGGGGATCTCAGGGGCTGGCTACGACTTAATTGTCAAAATTCCTCACCATTTACAAATTATGCTTTAGCGGTGGTTCGTTTACACAAATGGATTCGTGATTCCTTTAACCCCTAATCGCTATATATGGTCTTTGTCAGGTCTGAGCATCCCATTAATTGACACTCTCATGACGTGCAACAGTATTATAGTATTCTTTTGCGTGGGCATCGCATATTGGCCATGGTGTATCTGTTTGCGTACGCACAGATTCTCTCTCTCTCTCTCTCTCTCTCTCTCTCTCTCTCTCTCTCTCTTGTGTAATACCAAAGTCCTTAATTGTTAATGCCCAGACGTGAACCCAGTCGGGCATTCATGCTGGACTGGTAGGCTTACCTAGGTCGTGATTCCAGTCATACGCATAACTGTACTACAATGGTCACCCATTCGGTTGCATCGATATCGCTGTACTCAGGCAGTCATCTTAAAATTGGCCGACGTGTGAAAAATTTACAAAAAAGGTACAATGTACAGACCAAAGCGTTAATCTCTCTTATATGGTAACCGCAGTCCGTTTCCTATATTCAGATGACCTGTCGCCAGCCATGTACTTGCATGATCCATAGAAGACATGCATGGTTGTGTCAGAAATTCAACACACATGCAGGAAAATTTACAAATATATTGAGTTATATTGAAATATCATCTCCTCCTGGTTGATGTTGTTAGTGAGTACACAATCACGTCTAGCATTTTGGTCTAATTTATATTAATTGAAAGCGCACTCGAAGGAAGTGAAACTTTGTCAAAAATGAATATCTGGATCATCATTGTACTTAACAGCAGGGTTCCCGACAAAATAAAAACAGGAGCAAAACTATATGACCCAGTCTTTTCCGGATATATTAGGCAAAAAAATAAAAGGTATGGTTCTCAGGCACTGCCCGCGTCAAGTTTAACCCCCCGTATCAAAATTTAATATTTTGATTTTTATCTTTCAAGAAGATAAATAATACAATTTATGTAGTGCTTTTAACTGTAAAGCAAAAAAAAAATTGTTATTTTCATGTTTTCTCTGATCATCTAAAATTTTTGTCGAAACATACGAAAAAGTTGAAATAAAATAACACCCGCCCGTACTAATTCTGAAAAAAAAATGCCTGAGAACCATACCTTTTTTTTTGCCTTATGTTATATTGTTCTTACGCTCCCGAGGCAGCGGAAATCTTGCGCTTCTAAAGAAGCAACTGATTTTCACGCTGCCAGCTGTGACCGTTTATGATATATTTAGACACCAGGTGGCGGTTTGTTGTCCACTGAAATAAATGTGCATACGATGTGACAAGCAGCCAATCAGATGCCAAAAAAACAAACACTCAACAGGCATCCTGGCTCCGCCCATTGCCGCGCTTCAAGCGCCGTTTGATGAGTTTCCGGTCGAATTTAAATTGCTCCCTCTGCATTCTCGCATCATCGACCGATTCGATTATGACATTATGACTGTGTTAGCGTAGCCATGTATCTGTTGTCTGCAGAACTGAAACCAGCCAGCGAGGTGTGCACGCAGCCTTTGTTGTTACGTTTCGTTTGAATTACAGCTCACCGGCCGAGCATCCTATGTGCCAAGGCCCTAAGCAAACCACGTCAGGGGCAATTCTCTCTGAGCCTGTGGCCTGTTTAGACGGTTACGCTGGGGGAGGAGCTGTCACTCAAAAAGAAATGAATATGATTGGCTCCGTGTATTCCTCGCTTGGCTTTGTCTTCCAGCACAAAGTTTAATCTGATTGGACAAAAATACAGTGCTCCCCTCTGGTGTTGCAAAGCAGGATACGAGGTCATAACAAACAGCGCCTTACGATATAGGAAGTAGCCCTATAGGTAAAGCGCTGTGTAAAGAGCGTATATTGTTCTGTGTGTTTGTCTTTCTTACGTGTATCTACACACCTTTAGCTATCTCTTTTTGTTTCTTGCGTCGTCTTAATGTTCATACACGCACGCATATCCCTCTCACAAATACGCACGTATACACTCAAGCAAATTTGCCTTTAAGGACTGTGATACACAACTTCCCCAGCGGTTATACACTGCGGTCGTTCCAGATCGCCTTCGCTTTAACCGCTGCTTTGGCTTGCAAGTTTTTCAGGGTTACTACGTCAGGGCTAGCACTGGGCCAAGAATTCTAGACAGATCCATGAGAGCGCGGTATATCGTATATTGTGCATCAAACCAATGAGAGTGAGGTGTCGCGGGTTTTGATCTTGGAGTGGGATGCACAATGCGATACCACGCTCTCATTCGTCCTATTACAATTCTTTGACCTGTGCCAGCCCTGATGGTGATACCCGGAGAACATTGTTGTAAGAAGGAGCGGTTGGAGCGAAGGAGATTAAGAACGACTACACGTGGTTAACCGCTGCACTGGAGTGTAGGACTGAGACTTCAGGTATATAAGTGTGACTCAGTCATCCAATGACTAAGTTCCACTTACCCTGGCACAGGTATGAGGCATAAATATAAGGGACTGTCGTCTGCTCTGCGCTGTCACTTCAGCTGTCGTCTGCAGCATTACACATCAACAGAACAGTCACTACCGGTCCACATGGACACATGCAAATGTAACGGTCGTTCTGTTTCCGGCATCAATATGTTAGTCCCTGCACGCTGACTAAATTAACGTCATGTTGCAGAAGGTCTGTCCCCTGGTGTAGCTTCCTTGGTTCAGAATACCAAGTATAGCTGAGTCATCCGAACCATCACTCTACTGTCATATCCTTCTGTGTCGCATGCACACAGGTAGGAAAACTGCGCAAATTTCGATGCATTTATTTTTCGGCTATTGACCAGTTCAAGCCTTTCGCGAGCGCCCGGTCATAAAAGTTGATATTACACGTTTAATTACTTAATTTTTTCTGGTTTTTTTTTTCATGCATAAAGCTCTAATTCCAGGAATTTTCTATCTTTAGAACACCTGTATTCTGCCTTACATAAGATGATGTCTTCAGACGTTTCTAAAATAAAAGTGTGATCAAATATAAGTATATTTGGATTTATCATTTTACGTTGCAAGCACATTAGCATATATCATTTGGACTTTTGGACACAGAGTCAATTTATTTATTCAGTATTATATTTCGCTGTTTACGAGGAAGATTTCAAATGAAGGAAAATCTTTTGTCTCATGTCCTAATTCTTAAGCGTGTGAATTTAAAAAAAAGTAATAATACTGGAAACATATAATACCAATACTGACACTAAAGTTTCAAAATATATATACTTTCATTTTCTCTTGTTATGTTTCTATACGTCAATGGCAATGTTCCACATTTGAAATCATAATGCTTGGTTCTGATATTTCCTGCCAAAAATGAGGAAAGTATCATTTATTTCCGAAAACGTTGCACGAAAGAATACAGTCCTTATTGTCCTGTTTAAATCAATACAAACGATAATGACAAAAATGTTAACATAAAAGACATAAAAACTTCACATTTTCAATAAAATTTACATAAATTGTAATAACTTTCAGTGCAGATTTCATATTAAGAAAATGTTTATGTATTACTTTTTTAAACGGTAAAATATAACAGCAGACTAATGTACGGTACTTGGCACGTTTCGCTTACCTTCACACAGAATGAAGGGGAGAGTCACCGTTACAGCTCTGGTGATAATGATAAAGTAATCACTATTGTAGTGATAGCTTTGTGATAAGACATGTCCAGTTTACGCAGGTGTAGATAAAATTCAGGAAGTTATTGAGATCCGGGGTATACCCGGGCAGATGTTAAACTGGTGTTACTCTATAAGCAGAAATACCGTCACCTTCCTGCACGCAGGAGAGGTTAATTAATTAATTGTTCGGTATTGTTGGGTGCAACATGTTAACAGTACACAATCAGTGACTCTCCATAATACATTTACACCATCACGCCCACACAAACACATGTACAACGTTGCTACCTGTATAAAAAGGTCTATATTTCATGATTCTACTGGGTAAATTCGTGAGTAGTCTTATAGTCTACAAAAAGTGCATTTTCTACATATATAATGAGTAACAAGCACACGGCATTTACTTGATGTCTTAAGTTAAAGGTAGGTGTAACATTTTCTCAGACTTCTTCATTCCACACGATACATCATTGGTTTCATTACGTTATTTGTTATTTTATGTCAATACTTCTTACATTATGAATACATAATTTGGATATCAAATTTCGCATGTCCCTGAACCTAATAGGAGCATCCGGGGTTGCACGGCCGGGGAAAGCATTAATTCTGTTGTGCTGCATTTTAATGGCCTTCGTGGGTCTGTAATTTTGAAATATGTAATTCAGTAGCACATGATACGGCAAACTAGATCAACGTCTATTAACGAATTATGCAACCCGATCTGCTGGGATTTTATACCCATGCAGACATATACTGTTACGGCGCTTGCCGTGCTGCAAACCTTTTCAAAGGGAAAACCGCAAATGGGTGCATGGTATTGGGGTAAATGGTTTTCTTTTAATTTTAACTTTATATCGTACCTAGCTGGCACCTACACGGGCAGTTCATTGGCTAAACAGCAATGCTTTCGTTGGAATAAAAGCCACCCAACACCACATTTTACAACGCCATAATATATGTATCAGCCAATGATATAAGGCGAGTGTTGCAGGGCCGTATAAAGGTCATGCATGGATGATTGATAATTTACACTTCCTTCTCTGTATATACGGGGTGGCTTCAACAATAAAACCGCGTTCATTGCGTTTTATTTGATAGGAAGAGTGCAGTTTGTTTACGTTATTGTGAATTTTCATGGTCAATTTATGTATAACAAAAAATCTTAAATTTTAAGGGAACGCTTATGCACCCATGTGGATATAACGGAGACGTCATATACTGCATACATTTTAATGTAGTGTCACAGAGCTGGAAAAAAATACACACAGCGACTAATGCATAAATAATAGTGGAGCCCTTTAGTCGGATCAGGGTTCGTACAAGCCAAAAGGAGAAAAGAACAGAGACAAAAACATTCTTGAATAATTACACAAGTATCTTGTTTGGTAAACATTGCCTTCCACCTGCCCCAAAGGAACCGCCCTGCAGTTAGCTGAAAAAAATAGACGTAATTAAATTAGGCCTAGTTGTCTTTCACAATTAAAGCGAAATGGTCCCGCCCGTGCTATCTTGAGTATTGTTGAGTTTGCTAAGTATATACAGATTATACGTGAACATCAATCACATCAGGGTAAAATAGGGAACTAAAGCGTACTCCCAGAGAAGGCAGGGGTTGATTGATATATCTCCTTGAGCAGCTCAGTTAATCTCGTCTGAATGCCATGGGACATTTAACACCTTGCTTTATTGTAAAACCTCCATATCGTGATCATGTCTGCCTTCTGCTTTCAAGACGTATTCCCGAGTTCGTCTCTCCTGACGTTCACGTACATCAATGCTCGTCTCGGTTTGCTCCTCAGTCTTTATGTTAGTCTCCATTCTTCCGATCTTTAAGAAATCGATACTGCCTCGCTCCCTCTTTTTCTTTATTCTTTTCTCTTGACCGATACTGCACTGTTTCGACAGTGATGTCTTCTTTATATCCAAGCGTCTTGCAACGCAGAAGGACCATGCAGTCTACGGAGGTTATGCTTCCATCTGTGCTTGATCTTTTACCTCATTGTTAGCCGGACGCCACGTAATGTTCCCAGACTGTTTTCATAATAGTTAATGCATGCTTTAGACGATAAAGCTTTTTGGGACAGAAAGAACATTTTGCCTTTTCCTTGCATGATGCGATTATGGATTTGCTTTATTTTATCAACATGGGACTATGGTTGAAATCCTATAGCACAGACAGCGTATATGCATATTTAGAATGATTGTCAACATTAATTTCTTTACCATGCACAGACTTTGATGTTCACCCTTGTGGAGTTTTTGTAATCTAAAGGGTGTCATCTAGGTGCATCTGTCCTGTATTACCTCTCGCAAGGTTCTGTATTTACCTTTTATTCTTTGTAGTTAAACCTCATCCGATTAGAAACCGACAGCCCAATTTGATAATGTCTCCGTCCTTTTTTTCGTTTCCTTTGTACGATCCTCATTTTACATGTAATAAATTTTGGCAATTTGAACGAAATTTCTAACATGGTGGCAGAGAAATTCCTGTAGATATACTCTGGAGTCAAGTTATTCATGGCTTTAAACACAAAGACCAGAACCTTAAGATTTCCTCCTCGTTGTTGTATTAATTGGTAACTAATGAACGGAGTAACGTATAGGTTTTATCTTGTGATCGTATTTTGTACTATTGGTGAGAATACCTGCTGCTACGCTCTGCACAAGCTGAGACGATCTGTTAGGTAAGTAAGGCATTATCTTGGCAGATTGCATAGGTTTATGCCGTGCAGGTTTAATCGATCTTTAATATGTCGGGATATCGATCAGAGAGACATGACAGTTGACACTTATGTTCCTGAAGGTGTCACGACAAGCGGGGCGTTAGGCACGTGATTCTCTTGAAACTTGATGCGGACCTGTAAAAGTGCCTGAGCTTGTATTCGCGGAATGTGCTTCACCGCTTCCCCCGTGATCCATCAGCGAGTGACACGCGCTGAGTTGGCTCAGTCTGGTCAGCTACGGCAACAACTCTCCCGTCTTCCAGCCTTCCTCTTCTCCGCTTCCTGCCCTAAACAGCCTTTAAACTATTTGTATATGATCTCGCTTACTATACCCGCACGGGTAAATGTATATATATATATATATATATATATATATATATATATATATATATATATATATATATATTAATCACATTCGTATATTACTGATGAAATTACTTTTTTTTTTGTAATGCCCAATTAATCTCGTTTATTTTATCTGACTTAACTATAAACCCAATTTTATTTCGTCGGAACATGGCATATAACGATCTCTGTTTGATTAATCGTTAATTAATTCTCTGTAGAGAACATTGACCCAAGCTCTCGTAATTACATATTTGGCTTGCGATATTGGATTAAATTGACCTTTTCTACCGCACGTAGGGCTGATCAACATAATGTACTCTACCGGTATGTCTGAATCTTTGTAAAATTAGCATTACACCTCATGTCCATACCCCTCGGGGTAAACATTACTCTTATTTTAAAACAAATGTGATGAACCGGTATTTGGACTTGTTCGTGTGAGTCTCTGTGTGTGGTTACGGGATCGGACGTCCTAAGTTGCCTCTCGCATGCATTGGTTAAATAATATAAGTGGTAAATGGCAAATTTGGATACATTTTTACATATGTGTTAAACGTCATTGTATCCTCTATATTATCATTCATTATACATGTTATAGTATACCCTGGCAAGCATATATAATGATAGACTACAAAATATTAATCTAGAGTGCCATATCTGGCTTTGCGACATGTTAAAAAAATGCTTGTTTGTAACATGATGGTGCAATCTTAAGTAATTGGGGCTGCTTTATGTCCTTCCGAAAGCGAGACTGGCGAATGAAAGGCTGACTAACGACTAAGTCTGTTCTGTATACGAAATTTGAAAAGTTTTGTAAGAAGTGGGTGGGACAACCGAAATAATTTACAAACATATAATAACACACACACATATATGTATATGGTTTGCGACCATGTGTTCTAAAATAGCCATTTGAGCGCTTCCATAGACCGGAGGTCACCATAAGGTTGCTTGGGGTACAGTTTATTTTAGGTATGAACATTGGTTTTGGGTCCAAGGCTGTATTTTGGTCGAATGCGGTACCAGGGTCTATACAACTAGGTTTGGATGCGATAACACGGTATCGTGTTACGTTACGACATACCACACATATCAGTGTAACAGCTGTGTGATAAACAAGCATAAATAGTGCTTATTTAATTCCCGTGGCTTATCTTATTTCAATACCAAAATGCATTCCTCTCTATGATTCAACAGTTTGTAAATTAATGTTGTAACCGTCATGTTTTATAAATCTAGTGGTATGAACAGAAACAGCATATCGAAAAGTTAGATCGAGTCGTCGGTAATTTTATTTTCAGGTTAGGTCTAAGGCCTATAGAGAAGACAATTAAGTTATAATGGATGATTCTATAATGAGCATAAACAAAGATGATTATACTGATTAGCATATATATATATATATATATATATATATATATATATATATATATATATATGATGGCAATACAATAGGCGCGGGTGTTTGTCCTGAAAATGAATATAAATATAGTGATATGTTTCGAGCAGATCAATCTATAATTCATATATATTACCTATTATTCTGATTTTTTCAGGCTATAATTAAGACACAGATTGCTTACCACCTTAACTGGATTTTAGTCGGGGGCACCCAAAATCAGAAAGTCTTATAAACCTAGCAGTAAGAATTTATCAAGGCTGAAAATATTTGCCACATCTTTAGTATTCCATCATCTGTGAGCTTGACAGATTACAGTGCTGTCGAGGGTGTGGCCTTCTTCTGCGCATAATCAACACTATTTAAATAAACTATGACAGCGCACGTCTGACAGGTGCTCCCACCTCTCCTGTTGAGTGCGGACTTCCATTAGTCCCGCACTCACTGCAACAGTCCCGCAGGAAATGAACCCAGCATTCGTTAAAGGCCAGCTGCAAAAGCATAGCACATTTGGTCCTTGATTGGTACATGGCTCCAAAATTACTAGATTGCTGTATACCACGCCCAGGCACAAAGTTAATTGTTCTCGAAATTGAAAGAAAATACTCCAAGAGAATACAACAGAGCTTAAACTATTGAGTTTAGCAGAGTTCATAATCCATGCTTGGATCAGGGCATACTTGTCAAAGAAAGTTACAAAACAGAACCTTATTATAAAAATGGTTTCCATTATAATATCACCCATAATAAGGGCCATATAAAAGAGCATAGGTTATAGTTCTAAAAATGCTCACCTTTACCTATAAGGGGCAGAGTTGAAATATATAAATTAGGGAAGTCGAATGTGTTGTGCTGCTTTTCAACTTTATTGAGTTTTAGTGTAGTGAAGACAACTCTCAATAATCACTCTGTTAACCTTTGAGAACATATACATTTTGAGTTTTAATGGTGAAGAAAATTTTCAATAATTAGTCTGTAAACTATTGAGAACATATATAAGTACTTTTTCGTTGCTTCGTTTTTTTAGTGCATCATGCATGGTTGCATGTACTGACTTATCTTGTATTCTGATGATTGAAATTTTTAGTTTTAAGACAAGGTTGCTTCAAGTATTACAACGTTTACAAGTTACAAGGATCAAGAAGAGAAGACTTTTAAGACCTTCTAACAGAGAGCGTGTGATGTTGTGCACTACATCATCAAAAGTGCATTGTAATCTCACGTGACATTAATCAATGACGGTTAAAGCATGCTTTCCAATTAACCGCCAGGTGGTCTCACAGAAAAAAAAGTTACACTTAATTTAGTTCACTTAGACATCACATGGTCGTAAATATTTCAGTGGATAACACATAATTACTTCATTTATTTAATTTCCTTTCCCGGCTCTATGGTTCATTTCCAGATGAAAAGAGCCATTTATTAAATTCTTTTTGTTTGTTTGTTTTTTTTTTTTTTTTTGCTTATGCTTATAGACCCGACCTGCAAATACCCTTACTTTATTAGGTGAGTATATGGGCGATGTATCAAACATATCGGTAAATAAACTAAATATGTCAGCTCTTTTGATAAGATCACAAATTAATTAATGTTTTACAGACTCAGTGAACAAATATATGGTGCGAACGGACGATTTTCTGTTTTATCGACACACAACAAGTGTAATTTTGCCAGCTTGCCCAGAAAACACATATTTGCTTCAGTTCTCGAAATGGTGTATATGATCAACACAAAGTTTAGTCAATTTTCCATACTAGGGTGACCAGCAATCAGTCATTGACCAAATTTATCGTATCACAGATTTAGAAAGTCGCCTTCTGAAGAAAAGGCTTGCACAGACAGGACAGCTGACCGCAGGCAACAAGAGAACGGTCAGACGTGGTGACAGGACAATCGGGCAGACGCAGCCTAAAATAATAAGAGTACAATGCAGATTTCTACATGTGAGCAGCAGCAAAAACAAGGGGTGGTGGTGGAGAAGGAGAGCATATATATATATATATATATATATATATATATATATATATAAGGTTCACAGGACTCAATCAGGTTCTCGGCGTACCCAGCGGTCTCTAAACACGCGAAGGAACAGACCGAGAATTAACACGATTTTTGGAAATCCATAAAAAGTAGGATGCGGTACAGTGAACACGGGGTTTCGAAGACACAGCCCCCACACCGGCAGTTCGCGTCTGTGATCGCCCGATGTTAATTCATTTGGTTTATGCTGTTATGTCCAGTAGTGAGCGGCATGACCGCTTTCATTGTATTGAGGGTTATTCACATCTTGACCCCGAAGACGCGTGCGTCACCCTTTAACACCTCAGCCGTGTCCCGCATTATATAACAACTAATGAAGGTTGCCGACAAATGGTACCGCCCCGGCCCGAACGTTCATACGTTCGGCTGTTATATGGTGAAAGCGTGAAATTGTATTGTAAGTCAACTGGCCTTTTATTCCCATGGGAAAACAGAACGTGGAAAGGTAAGTTACAGCATTAAGATTAAATTTTAATTTTACAGCTTTTGCAAGAACACGCAACAAATTGCTAAGATGTACTGTTTGTTAAGAAATTACCAATATCTTGTTGAAGGTTGTATTCGGATATTTCAATATTGATGAGCACTTTCCTTCGAAAATGGAGTTAATTGGCGGACATAATTTACCCCGCTTTAATTTTTAATCAGTTCGTGTCATAAATGGCATTTTAAGGTGGAACTTTTGTCATTCAACTAAAACCAGGGCTTCTTTTTTAAAAGAAAGTTAATACCATTAAATCGCCACACCGTAGTTAGATATTTGCCCGAACGTGGTGAATATTGTATTTCATGTTGCCGGCAGATGCGCCCGTACATACTAAAGCCGCCTTGTTTTTATCGCAGCTGTCCTCGGGACCGCCCCACTTAACCCGTTCGGCTGGATGCGTCTGTTTACCATTCATGCTGCGTATCATCCTCTTGAACTTGTCACGAATGAAGTGAATCCCATATGCGCAAGTGTCGTTTGGACAAAACGGAACACGTGGTCTCTCTGGTTTCTTCTCTAAACGGCAAGTGCAAGGGGGTCTTCAAGTGCACTTTATTCTTATTATTTTACGGACTCTTTGTGGAGAGACTGCTTCCAGAAATAATATTGAAATGGGACCCTCTCTGACGTAATAGAACACCGAGGCCTTTTATCTCATTGTGAGTCATGTCCCGAATCCAAGATCCGGCATAAATGTTTATGCATTGTTACTGTAAGGGGTGTTGTGTGAACAAGAGTGATACTTAAACCATGATTGATAGGATATCATGGCGTATGATAGGACGTAAACATCGGAGAGAGAGACAGAGAGAGAGAGAGAGAGAGAGAGAGAGAGAGAGAGAGAGAGAGAGTGTGTGTGTCAGGCGTTCCTCTGTGTACACTTGTATACTTTCCAGCTGCACGAAGTTTCATTTGACCGGCTGAGAGCGATCACATTGCTGTGGCCGCAGGTCAAAAATAACTTTTCCTTACGTGGTGTATGTATAAACAAATTACGTTTGATGTCTTTATACGCATTAATAAACTTGTTACAGGAATCTGCGTGTATTGTTTTGTTACAGGAATCGTCGTGTATTGTTTTATCAACGTTAATCACCTACCGCCGTATACATACACACACATAATATATATATATATATATATATATATATATATATATTTATTTATATATTTATTTATTTATATATATACAGCAGCTGGACAAGGATTATTGTCTGTGTGTGTGTGTTTGCGTGTTATGACTCCTTTAATTAACCATCATAACCTTGGGAAGGCCAGTTCTGACCAATTGAAGATGTAAGCTACTGCGTTATCAGGTATTCATTAAAACTTCCATTTGAACATTTTATCTGATCCCCTGATTTTTGCGATATTCCGATATATATATGTGTGGAATAAAAGTTATTACCTCTCTCTCTCTCTCTGTGTCTCTCTCTCTCTCTCTCTATATATATATATATATATATACACACACACACACACACTCAAAAGCTTAATTCAGCCCATAATGTCCACCTCCTGGAGATAAATTGCTATTCAAACAATGTCTGTAATTTCACTGATGAGGAAAAATTATGCAGTCACGTATTTTAGACTCCGTAGAGCACCCCCGGAGGTGAGCGTGCAGAGTTCAGTTTATTAGCATGTACGTCTGAATAAGAGGCCCCCGCCCTCCGAACACGCAAGCAGACGACGCTAACATGCCAACAGTTTCATTTGATTATATACCGGGCCAAGACAGGCGAGTTACGCGCTCCAGTGGCCGGCAGTTCCTTGTAATACTTCGGTATATTTGAACGTTCAAATAGCGGACCTAATCAAGCCGAGTGAAGTAGCAGGCCGCCCACTGGCAGGTAATTGCACCTGTACAGACCCCTAATCAACGTATACAGGTAGAAGGTTTACCTGAATTAACACCCGGGGGCTTGTCTGTACCTGTATTCACCTGGAAACACGTGATCTATACAAATCGATTGATACATATTTCTTCCTCCGTGTGTTACAGGTATAAGAAGACGTCCATCGTCTCAGAAGCTGAAATCTGGGGCTTGTCGCTGATAATGCTAAAGACCTGGACGTCTGCAGGTGAGAGGTCGGGTTTCCTGGAGATGTAAACAAACCAGAGTCGATACCAGGATATAACATATATGTGTATCACTTGTTAATGCTGACTTTAGACACCGTGTCGTTGTGTTACATCTGATAAGGGCCAGGTAAAGAACGGACGTGTCGCGAAGACATGACTGGCGCAGCGGAAAGAAATTATCGACTTTGGTGACATACCTACGGAGGACACGTGCTACACCGATTTGCAGAAGAGTAAATATAACCCACGCACAACGAGGACTGCAGGATACAAGGTTGTGCTGTGTGCTGTATATAGTGTACCATCCGAAGATAGCATTAAACGTTGTCGTCATTTATTATTGATACTGGTGTGGGAACAGGTAAGCGACTCTACATTACATAATCAATCAGACGTGAGTTTTCTGTATAAATTCTCACAGCGTTTGCTATTGATATGGCCGTACAACATGGTGGCCTTTAGAGGACTGGTTTTGTGGTACAGTTAACCTAACTGGTCAAGCACCAATCAATGCTGCAGCAGATCTAAAGCTGACGATTCCAACAAGCATGGATTCCCAAGGTAACGAGGTGGTGAGTCTGGAGCGGAAGTCGGTGCAGCCGTACGCGACGCGCGCAGACTACCTGTACGCCATGAAAGAAGATTTAGCTGAATGGTTCAACTCCTTGTACATGTGTAACGCGACAGAGGACACTCTATTTCGTCATCTAGAGACTGGTGTCTTGCTGTGCCAGCACGCCAATGCTGTCCAACAAATGGTGGCGGACTGGCATTCGACGAACGGTCACAGGGATAAACAGGGGTGTCCTAAATTCGACAACCGGCAGAAACTTCCGCCTGGTTTCGTCTACGATAAAACTGTACCATTCCGCAGCAATGTCCGCCCAGAGTCTTTCCAAGCACGTGACAATATTTCCAATTTCATATCGTGGTGTCGGAGTTTAGGAATCAGTGACGTACTACTTTTTGAGACGGACGATCTTGTTCTGCGGAAGAATGAACGCTCGGTGGTGCTGTGTATGCTGGAGATGGCACGTATCGGTGCGCGTTTCGGGATGCTGGCCCCTCAGCTTGTACAACTGGAACAGGAAATAGAGAGGGAGATCGCAGGAGAACCGGAACCGTTCGTCCAGAGACAAACCTGTGATCTCATGTCCCTCGACGAAATGGTGAGTACATAGTTAATGTATATAGTATTAATAATAATAATAATAATAATAATAATAATAATATTATCATCTTATATATAATATCATATGATAAAATTATTGATATATTTATTATTATTATTAATATTATTATTATTATTACAGTGAAATCGGAGTAATAAGACCACCCCTGGGACTGGCATAAAATGGTACCAATGCACAGGTGATCTTATTAGACAGGTCACTTATGAACAATGTGAATGCGTTCGGTGCACTCAAGGGTGGTCTTAAGAGACATGTGGTCTTATTAGACAGGTGGTATTTCAGACATGTACCATGGTATTATTATTATTATTATTATTATTAATTACAGCAGCATTATTAGCAGTAATTGCTATAATTAGTACTTGTAGTTTGGATGGGTCGTTTATCACAGGAGAGAGCTGTTCAGTTGAAATGTTTTGCAACTTTTTATAACACTGGGAGAATATAAAGCCATGAGGCATACACATTTCATCTGATGAAGCCCGGCGCCAGTCAATTTACTACGGTGTACTATACATCTTTTATCACCGCTTCATCACGATCCCACCGCAAAAACAGACATTGCACTTTACATTAATAGCAAGTTTTACAAAATATTTCAAACGGAACGGTTTCCCCATTGTAAATGCAATAATTACAGCGACAAGGAACAGGTTATATATGATCAGAGTTGCATGTAAGATAAGATCTCATCAAAATATCATTCTACGCAGGTAAGATATATATATATTTGTAAACAGTAGACCCAGAGAATATATATATATATATATATATATATATATATATATATATATATATATTGTGTATATGTATCAACCATGTCATATATATGTTCTACAGATGTCTATAGTATACAGTTTATAATACATGTATACATTATTTTAAATATACATTCCAATAGATAATATTGCTGTCTTGCCTATAGCGAACCCGCACATTTCAGATATATCTAACTCGCAGGTAATCATGAATTTTCGATTCAGCACGTATATAATAATGGGTTACGGGTGTGGGAGAGTTGTATGTCCTGAATATATTTGCAAATAAGCACAGGGTCTGTATGGCTTTGGGTTAGCAGAGATCACGTCAAGGATACAAAAAGCATGTAACGATCTTTCAAAAGAACTCTCACCAGTCACGAAATCAGCTAATATCAACATACAGAAATTTGTATACGCAAGGCGTGTCGCAGAATAAAAATATGACTATAAATTTTCTATAGATTTCTCGCTGATGCCAGTTCCGTGGATTCGGGTATAAAATACCGATTCATTGGTTTGATTAACTTGGACTGAGTAATACCTGGACGACTTAACAAGTGTTAGTGTGCTTTCGCGAACCATTTGGCCGACAGAACCTGTCTTTTGAAGCTCTCTATCGTTGGAGGTAAAAACTAATGACGCTGGGTCAAGTGCCGCCACTTGAGCCGTTAGAAATTTTTTTTTTGCATTTAATATGAATCGCTTCTTTTACTTCAATACAACTGGTCACAAGGAGGTTCAGGTGTTAACACATTTGTAAAAGTACAAAAGCGTCTTCAAGTTCGATATTGTACAATACAGTCTCATACGTACGGGAACTTGATGAGATTGAAACATAACTCGTCAAGTCTTTTACAGCTGCATAAAATCAGTCATTAATTGACAAACTTAATGATTTATTCAAAATTTGCGACTATCAGAGTTATACCGCATACTTCATTTATGATGCCCCCCTGGACTTACACACAATCGCGCTCATGCAGTGTCACAAATTAAAATTTAATCTTACGTCTCGTATTTTGGAGAATATTTGAATTTCATTTTTTCTCCACTTTTGGTAAAACTGGGTGTCGAAATCACACAAGAGGGAAGCAATATTTGGTCTGTGAAATAACTTCAAAAGCTCTCTCGTCGCTCATTGAAGGCGCGAGAGACACCGCGTTAATTTACCGTCTTGTCAACCGAGACACAGGAGTGATTAACTGCTGGTGGTCACGTGTTACCGCAAACACCCGTCCGGCTTTGATTGGGACAACTGATTTGGCGGTCGACCAGACAAGTTGGGGGTGATTTATGAATTGCTTGATTAATTGCTCGGCCATTTTGATTGATCACGTGATTATACCGGGGCTCAGTATATTTCCTCAAAGGACGTTATTACAACATGCTGAAATCATAAAGTGGAAATATGATTTTTTATTGGGTCGACAACCCTTTACTCGAAGCAGAACAAAGCAGTTCACGGATTTATCTAAGCCG
Source organism: Sipunculus nudus (assembly GCA_026874595.1). NCBI lineage: Eukaryota > Metazoa > Annelida > Sipuncula > Golfingiida > Sipunculidae > Sipunculus > Sipunculus nudus. The sequence continues at coordinate 17,341,230 of CM049312.1, read as the reverse complement.
CTGAAACGACTGCCATTTATTGAATCGCTTAATCCCATTCTTACAGAAGCAAAAGAAACATTATTTGTTTAAACCATCTGCAATTCTAAAGCAGGCAATGTTTAATTAGCTAAGTGATTCATTCAGCTTTTATACTGAAATACCAAAGTATATATGAATATCGCTCACGATTAAAAAACAGCAAATGTCATTTTATGCTAGTTCGCCTTTTATACATATACGAAACTCAAGTTCCGGTCAGGGTAGAAACTGACACAGACCGTGACATGTCTCGACTCAAGAACGTGAATATGGGGATCCTGTCAAGAAGTCAAGATGATAACCGTTTATTTTCTGGTTATGTTATTTTGTAATCATCATAGGAAGAGTGACGGTTCTATTTGAATACGAATTATATAAAGCGCTGGAAGAGCCCATTCTTCCGCCAATGCAAAAAGTTTGTTTACAAACTATAATTTGTTTATTTTTTTACAAAATATAATAATCTCATTCTTGATAATTCCTTTATATATATATATATATATATATATATATATATATATATATATATATATATATATATATATATATTCCTCATTATTTTAAAAAATGCTCCCGGCAGATTCCTTTATTATGTATACAAGTTGCCACTTATTTATGTTTCCAGACTGATGCACAAATATAGGTAAATATTCGATATAAATATAAATACCCGTATATACTTCAAAGTTCAATTACTCCGCAAAAGTTCAGAGAATAGTTTCAGTAACATTTTGAGATATAAAATGCACACGAACATATACAAAGAGTAGTTCGGGAGGGCTATAGGATGAAAATACAATCTCCGTCAAACTTATTTTGTAAAGGAAATACTAGAGAAGGCGACACAAAGTTTATCCCTTGGAGCACTGGTTTAACCTCCCCCGGTATAAAAGGAATTTATCTGCCATATAGACAAGTTGTCGCGCCTGAGATGTGTACACAAACCCAGCGTCACGGGCTCATCAAGGTAAATCATACGGGTGGTGGCCGCGGGGTGACCTCAGGAGATTCTGCACTCACTGGCCGTACATCAATAATTGAGATTGCACACCTTTAGAGTAACGTTATACTACCGGGCGACGAGGACGCCGAGTTAACGAGATTATCTCCATGACAGACGTACATTTAGTTTGACTCTTTTGCATATAGCCTCGTTCATAACTCGCGGACTTCTGGTAGGGTTTAATGATAAACATGGGGGCTTAAAAATACATTTCATTGAATCTATCATACCCCCCCCCCCCCCCCCCCCCCGAAAAAAAAAATGAATAGCAAGAGAACCTCTATTGAATTACCGCATAAAACTACACATATGCTAGGCATAATAGATCAGTTTCGAGCAAACCTTGTGTTTATTTGGGGCCACGAATAAACACACACACACACCATCAGTGTTTCCGTTATATGCCGTGGTTTCCTTTTCGGACACAGTTAATTAATTATAACAGTACATATTTTTTGGCTTGTCTTTTAACAACCTTTTATATTTAGGTATATAATAAACAACGGTTAGTTAAAAAGCAAAAGAACAAGAAAAATCAATGCGACAATATTGTTTAATATCACTAAAATTATATGTACTCAAGTTCCACTCGGCCATAAGAGGTCATACAGTAAACTGCAATATTTTCTAACCATTTGTACACACAGCCCCAGGGGACCTTCCAATTTTCTCGGCCTGCCTGTGTCTGGTGGCTTCTTCAATGGAACCACCTGAGGCGGGATGTGTTAACAAATGTATATGTGTTGGTACATCAGCGACTTGGTGTCTTCATTATGTTTACATGACCTTTGACCTGTCACCCAGGAGTGAGATGTCACGCGGTACAAGACACTATGGTTGGATATACCACCGCACGGCACAAAGCAGATTTGTTTGATACGAGATCTTCTCTCGTCTTTTAATTACCTCTGTTTAATTTTATTTTAATCTTAAGATCGACTTGTTGAGGAACACAGAGACGTTGGTCTTATAACATTTTCTTTTGTAAAGAGAAACGGGCCTCTTCCAGAAGAAAGAAAGGAGAGAAACTTTACAAGGAAAACGTTTTGTAAGTTAATATATTTGTTAAATTGAACAATTACTTTGCAAGTCTGAAATGTTCCTCTAAGTATGAGCAAGGGATTGAAAAGTAGACATGGAATGATTTAATTTTAATGAAATTCCGTGACATGTGTATGATGGAAGTTCATAAATATGTATAACGTGTACAATAAACGTATACGATGAGAAAATCTTGTAGTATACAAAACCCGTTTGTCCTTACAGTCGTGGATTAAATAGAAACTCGGATATGTAACTGTTTTTTTTGTATGAAATATATCCACGTACACATATTAACTAGAGTTTCGCGGAAGGATGGGATAGGGAACGAGAGGACATTTCATTGCGGCGAAAGCTCCCCTGCTTGTGACAGGTACATGTTGTCAGTTCGGAAGCCGCTTGAAGGAGTGTACCTGCTTACTCGAGCGTGAAATTGTTTGAGCGGCATGTTTGATATAATGAAAGGTTACCAGATACCTAAACAGTGTGCAGACTTATCTCACTTGAGGCACTAATAAATTCTCCTCTGTCCCAGCACAAAGACTGCCACAAAAATGACGGTTTGCATATTGTCCCGGATGTTGAAATTACCCTGAAGATAACCACTCCAAAAGATGACCCAGTAAATGAACATCTGGGTCAGAAAAAAAGGTGTTTCTCTGTCTTCAGTGTGTCCCGAGGATTTTTTAACACTCCTACATTTTCTATATGACCATCATATTTGATGACACTCCACGACCCCCGGAAGTGTTAGCAGTAGACTGTTTGCTCAGAAAGAAGCCAGTCATATATATAAACACACTTCTCTCTAACCCGCTAGACCTATGGCTTACCATGCTACTCAAGTTTCCGAATACGACCCAAGGCTATTTAGCGATAAGGGTAAACGAACAACGATCGAGCGACACGTGCTTGTAAACTCACACATGCTCATAACGTGTGTTTGTTATTAAAGTATATATATGTATATATATATATATATATATATATATATATATATATATATATATATATGCGCATGACGTATGTGGATAAAAAGAGTGAGATTATAAGTATAAGTTGTTTTTAGTCCCAGTATTAACAGTTGAAATGACACAAGTTTTTATTCATGTTGTTTCATAGATGTTATACTTTATACCCAAAAACAGCAGTAGTTAAAAACAATATTCTTACTTTGATATACTAGTATGTCTCTTAAAGTTTATGAGATCAGCCTGGAAGAACGGACTTGATCTACATCAGAGGACTACTCTTGACATAATAACAAATTTGTCAATATGTACGTTGTTGACATGAGCAGAGTATTGATTAAACACCACTAATCACCTAATCACAAGCACGTTCCACCCAGAAAGAAAGAAATTTGAGTAATCGTGTCAGATCACAAGTGTTAGCAGGTGTCAGAACTACCAATGTTTTATATTAATACTCCAGCGGCATTTATCGTGTTACAAATTACAGCATATCTCATGTTATGTAATAAGTGCTACATGGTTGGATTGTTCAATATTGTTCTTAAAAGGGAGCTTTAAAGGAAGGAATGTTTGATGTAATAAACTAATCTCAAATATTATACTGAGCAAAGCGAGGAACAAGAGAACACGCACATATGTATAAACAATATAGTATAGTAGTGTGTCACATTTTTTCGCAAGTGTTGCTAAGTTAGCATTATATGCAGTTTATGTTTGAGCCTAGCTCCTTTGACCTGAACAACGGGTTTGTCAGTTTGTTGCATTGAAAAATGGGCTCATAACGCTCCAGAATTAGAAAAGTGTTTCAACAACACGGCTTAGTTACCATTAGATTGACGAAGTCTGTATGACATATAGAACTGAACAAAATTAGTGTCCCCATAAAAAGGTGCGATATAACTACCCTATAAACCAGGACTTTTGCCACGAACGAACTTAGCAAGACATGTGGGCGCTTTTGATCTAGAACGTACTTTCAGACACCCTCGCTTCATCACAAAACAAATTGGTTTTCTGTCGGCAGACACTGTATAAGGATTCCTGTATTGGCGGCAACATGTACTTTACGACACTATTGATATTACTTCGTTGTTTATTTGCTCGTTCAGTACAGCGTCTTGTCTATTTTACCACTTGTTTACGTCATTCGTGCAGGATTTTACTGTCGCATGATGGGGTCAAGGTCGAATGTCACCTTGTTCACACAAACCGATGATAGTACATGGCATACCGTTTATTTATCGTTCCCGTGTTTTTATAAAGCACCAGGGACTAAGAAAATTGGCTTCAGTTTTATTTCATAGATAATATCCTGCTCGATTTAACATTTTTTGTTCAGTAAAAATAAACGATATCTCTAAATCTAACATGTGAAATGTAATGCAGATTTTGTTTGCTGAAAGTTTTTGACATCGGAAGGTTTCTCTGTGACGTAATGTTCTTCGGTCCAGAATCGTCTCGTTATGGAAAGACATGTTCTTCTGCTTTCGAGTACTTCCGTATAAGTCTTTAAATTTTAGTTCCCTTTTAGAGATTGGGCCTTGCTCGAAGGCCTTTTATACCTGTATTGTTTTTACTTCCAAGATAAAGAGAACCACCCTCCTCTTCACATGGTCGTTTGACCGCCGGTAGTCTCAATGTCCCCTTATTCTGAGGCTCTATTGACTAAGATACGGTTAGGTTTAAACCAACAAGATCTGAAGTGTCTGTAGAGCCCATTGTCCTCTTGATATGTTGTCAACAGTTCGTCAGCTTGATAGAGTGTTATCACTTGATGAGTTCTTGAATCACGGTAGTCTGTCCAGTACAAACACTCTGACACGGGGGACCCCTTGCCGCCGCTGACGACGTCTGCAGAAGGCTTGATAGCTTCTGAGGGCGTCAAGAGGTTGCTCTACGGCAGGCCACTAGGTGTACGAATAAACACCGACGAACGATCGTGAGAGCTGGTCTGACTCCAAACGATGTCTGTATAGACCCCGAAACGGACCAAGATCTAAATATATGCTTTACAATATTTATCCTCAAGCCTTCGCTTTCTGAGAATTTTATCAAATCAAATTCATTCAGCAGTTATTTAAATGATTTGATAAATAAGTTTGATACATAACTATTAAAAGGTTTTTGAAGAGACTAGAGCAAAATGTAGGATCAGTAGCACGCTTTCACGGGACTTTGTAAAAGAAATTTGCGTACAGATTTGGGAGCATACCGTATGCGAAAATGGCTGCAGTGAATTAACCTGCTACCGTGTGATATTTGGGTCCTTGATTTGAGACCTGTTTGGTTCAAGTTGTTCTGATTCGTGCAAGAGTCCCTGTAAACAGCACATTGGACCAGCTTGGTCGTTTAAGAGCACGTTATTATTATTATTATTATTATTATCATTATTTAAACTATTCTTTAGAATTTCGAAATTATAAATCTATGATATATCGTGGATACTGAAGCGTGTAACAGTAAATTGCAAAAGTGTTTTGTCACGGAAATGACCATAACCTGTTTGAGCAGCAGATAACCACAATGCTACGGGTAAATTATCAAATATAATTAATAAAAAGACACTGGTTGTTTTGATCATGACACGAGGAGTAATTAACCAAACACGAAGTATTGATTACTGCAATAAACTGGCGATGGCGGTGACCGTACACCGCACGTATCAGTGTTAATTAGGCTAATTAATGTCCCCATTGAAATATGAGGGTTGTATTTCTGATGTATAATATAGGTTTGATATACGCTAGCTTGCATGAGGATTATACACATGACAAGGCACTTATTTCCGGGATTTTGTGGATAAAGCCTTACAACGCCCTTTCCAAAATACGTCCATAAACTTGCAATAATAACACAGGGGTCCTGTTTGGATGAAATACCGAGATCATTGACACCCACAGAAATGTAAATAATTCAGCCCCATGAACTGTCGTCTGCTGTGTGTCCCCCAGTGCAGCTATGTTTGCGCGGGAAATTGCAGGCGCACACAGGGTTCACGAAATGATCCTGTCCAGGTCACAGGAAACCATGGCGACCACTGAAAGTGACGCAGACTGAATTCCTAGAAACCATGGCTTTGTATATTCAGTTAACATCAGAGATAGATTTAAAACCAATATTGCTAAAACAAATTAACTGCATTTCATACATGTTTAAAATGAAGATAAGCAAAGTAACATAAAAAAATGTATAGATCTATGAAAGCATGTAAATTGTATGGTGATATAGGTTGGCATACATTTCACAATATATATACTTACCGACTGACATATAATCATGCCAATATGCTGAAACGTGCAGTTTTAGTATGAAGCAAGCACTTTCAGTTGAAAAAACTAATTCCACAAACTTGGTTATAGCATAAAAAATCATGAACAGTCGTGAAATAAAATGCATACATTTTAAATGTTGATGAATGATATAAAATGAATGAAACCATGAATTATAGGACACAAGTTAAGAAAACAACAAAATGCTTACTAAGGAATTTAAATATATTATTGATATATATGAATATGCACCGCAGATGTGTAACTGTTCACAAGTCCAGTGTGATGAACAGTCTGACTTGCAAGAAGCGGTCCTGACATCTTGCGGCGAATGAGAAAACTAATAAGGGATATCACGTTCATTCTCCGTGATGTTTGAGTGATGCACCGACGTGTATTCACGTATTTTCATTTGAAGTCTCTGAGGTTCATTAAGTGTGTTTATTTTAGTGGAATTTGATAAAACTTAATAGTCTGATTGAAGTATCTGGTCCAGTTGCAAAGATAAAAACATAAATAGATCCAAGAAAAAGAAACTCCAAACCATTCCAATGTTGTTCGAAATGAAACCTCTTCCCAACGATAATGATGTTCATTTATTGTTATAACGAGAGATCAGTGAGATTAATTTGAGTTTTATTTTGTAGGTCCGTGAGATCCTCAGTATCTGTACGTGTCCAAGTCAGTTTCCTATGATCCGGGTCTCCGAGGGAAAATACAGGATTGGAGACTCCCAGACTCTCATCTTTGTCAGGGTAAGTACATCACTGTGAAAGACATACTGACAGACGGACAAATTACCACGTTTAAACTATAGTGATTTTCGGAATTCTCCTTAAAAATCCTAAAACCACCTCTGGTCCACGGCTCATGTACTATGGGTCTCGATTTCAGCTGGTATAGCAGTCAATTCAAAACCAGATATACTTTTAATATTTAGCAAATAATTAAAGCTATGCTTAATTGGTAATTATGAAAAATGTGGGGAGTAAAACAGGAAAATCTGTTACATATGTATTTCCTTTTTCATTTTGATTTGGTTCTCAATTAATCATGTGGGTAGCACCAATTATTTCATTGTGTGCCGAACTCTCCCATTAATAAAAGACCTGAGTGTTGAATATGATTTACAGCTGTCACTAACTTAATTGACAGGAGGTGCATTAATCACGCCGCAACCGATTCCCACAGGGTCATACATTCTTAAATAAAGCCCTGCTAAAATCCCGGATTAACCGTTCCTGTGTGCTTCTGAGTGCGTAATGTCACGATATTTATGAAAAACCTTTACGTCTTGAGGCGGCTCCTTGCGTGGGAATATCCAGGAAAGTAGCTTTCGCGTGACGTCAAGATGAAACAGAGTAACCTTATGCAATATCACCATACAGATCCATTCTTTTGTGTCACGCGTATGGTATAATGAAGATTTTACGTTTTGCTGTTTGGGTCAATAGTTTTAATCAGCGACCTGTCAGTCCTGCGTTATTTGTTGCCCTCAGCGTAGCAACCGCTGACCATCAACAGTTAACGCGTGTGGGAATGAGTGATCTACGTCAGTATCAATCACGAATACAGCTTAACATCTGGATAACTGCCAGTTCTTCTGTACAACATTTCCCAGTCACCATCTCTCTGTATTTTATTATACAGCAATTATGTGTAGTCCTGCTGTTTATTTTTATGTTTTTATCTTATTTTCTGTTTACACTTCTTTCATTTTCACGTTTTCAATGTGATATGAAAAATATAGTCAAAGAGTGCATACCTCCACCATCCGTGTCTTCTGTTTTGAAAAAAAAAACATATTTAATATGCACAGCCATATCACAAAAGTAAATCTTTGATCATATTACAGTCTGCACAAAAAAATAACAATTTCCTTTTGTCAATTATTTATGAACATTTCTTAGAAACCATTCAAAATACTTCAAATTATTACGGATATCCATCCTACAGAAAAAAGGACAAATAGACGAATACGAAGGTCTTAACCTTCATCGAAACACGTTCTATACAGAGTTAATTGACGTAATTATGTTACCAATTGGTTTCCCCAATGGATGTGAAAGTTGTTGTACTGTCTAGACGGCCATATATCATGATGCTTTCTTCTAGGATGCAGATGTCGTAAAGACCGACAAATAGCAATATACAATTATCGTGCAGTACGACATGCCGTAAAATGACAGACCTGAGACCGTATACATATATTTAAAGGTATCATTACTTCTTGTCATGATGTCCATCAGCGGATTTTGTCTTAATTATTAATTATCTCCTGCTAAAGAGTAGTTATTAGGATATCAATATTTCAATTTTATGATTACAAATATAAAGTCCAGGCCCATGCAGACAGTTCGTTTAGAAGGAAAAAACCCCAGAAAAACAACATACCGGTATATGCGTGCTTGTATTTGTGTATGCACCACTTGAGGACTTATCACTTATAGACAAGTGAAAACCAGACATTTTCCTTGAAAAACATATTTATTAAATATTTTTATGATAATATATAATTATCAAAAAAATTAGTTCCAGGTATTCAATAAAAATGAATATACCATCTGGCTCTATTTAAGATGATTCTGATTTGACAAAAAAAAGAAGAAATAAAACGTAGTAACACGGTACATGTACTTTTAATTATCCAATTGTCAAGTGAACAAGAACTTTCTTTAACATTCTTCAAATGTATTCTTGTTTATTGTCTGTAGATTTTACGGAATCACGTGATGGTTCGTGTTGGCGGTGGCTGGGACACTCTGGAACACTTCCTCGACAAGCACGATCCCTGTCGGTGCAAATCTGGCGGTAAGTTGTCAATTCTAAAAAAAAACAAAACCAAAATCGATCAGATTGACCGAGGAAAGCACAGCCGATTCAGCTGCGTTGCTACGTTTTCCCGTAGCATGCATATGACCTATTTAGTGTTAGATTGACGGTCTTCATGTCAACAATAAACCCTAAAATCTCATAAACATTCCATCCATTATTCCAGAAGAGCAGACGACATTGTTAAGACTTATCAGCCCAAATGCCTGGGGACGTGGAGTGGCTGTTATGATAATATCTGACAATGTCTTAAATATAGTGTGCAGTCTCTTAGTTCCAATAGAATACCTACCAGTAGTTAGCGGGCGGAAAATTATTATCTCCATAGTTCAGTACTTCTGAATTAAGTGCTAACATTAAGGCTAGACAGATATAGGGAATGCACAAAACCGGCCCTGATACCGGCCACATAATATAAATATAACGACAGCCAGATACAATGCCGTTTGGCGCCTGTCGCTGAATGTGCTGCGGGGCTAACTGTCCACACAGCCATTGTTTGACCTTTATAACATGACCAGTCCAAGGACTGTTTAGTAGTAATCTATAAATAAAACTGATACAGTATTATATCATCTGATGGGCATCGGTTTGTAAGATTTGCAATATGTTGCATGTCCATACCCGTGCTAGAATCAAAGTTCAGATTAAGAAAAACGACATTTCTAACAATTCAGTAAAGCGAAATTTCTAGCGAAAAAAGTAACGAAAAAAGATAAGAACACCACAAAATATCATTTCTATAGCTCAGACAACTACCCGGGCGTCTGTTAGGTTCCAGCAAGACTGTGCGGACAAAATACCATACGTGGCTCTGCTGAAGGGCTTCGGTCTTGTTATTGTTAAAGCGCAGCCATGGAGGTTCCGGGGTGGTTAAGTTATTACAGGGATCACTTTTCATCAGTATTGTAAATGTTGATATGATATTGTACACAATCAGGTATCGAGTAACCGGTCAAGCGTATTTTTTTCTCATATGAATAAGGGATGAAATACCAGCCATTCGCCGAGAGCAATCTAACTGCTGTTTATTTATCCCTGATTGTGTTTGGTCACCTGTGCCCGAAGAGCGGGGCTGTAAATTATTCACTAACAGCAGAACCATTCTACGTTAGAACAGGATTAAAATCTGCCGAATGAAGTGATTAGGCCAGCCTGGGCGCTGGGGGAAACATTCACTACTGTCGGTCCAGTTCATCATGCTCGTTTATAAAGAAGTTGCCGCGTGATGTTAATGTTGTGATTTCTTTGGTCATGTTTAGACCTGCACAAGCAACTAGTGTTTCATTAGAGTTGATCCTTGCCAGGAGATATATTTGGTGGGCTGCCGTGCAGAGAGTCTATACACACACGAAGCTACTGAACGGAGCACCACGGAATTCTACAGGTCTCCTAACACAACCAGTGTTCTCTGAACTGAACAGTACTGGAAGTCAGTCAAGGAAACCTAGGATCCGTCTGACAATTGTTATAATCGAAAACAGAATGTCATGGTTCTAATACTTTGCGATAAGAAACATGTGACATCGATGGCAGATAAGTGATGTTTATGCGGAGGAGAGAAGAATAATTTGTAAACATAAATAAGAAACGTTTTGGAGATAAGTGCGCTGTAGCCGGAAATACCCATGGTACAGGTCAGTTTCTGGTGCTAATTAATCAATTATTTTTTTCAATCTAATTAACCTAAATAAAAGAATGTGTACTATACTTTGCTTCTTAAATCACACTGAACTAATCAGCATTTATCAGCATCGATTAGAGTGGAGCATATAAATACTTAACATTATTTCAAACATAAGTATTCCTTAAATTTGCATAAAATATATTAAATTCACAAATATAGCTGCTTCAGCCAACAAGAAATGCCACGGACATTCGCGGACAATGAAACGACCAGAAATAAACACAAGCTATTTTTACTAGTGGTTCCCTTCCGGATCGTTATTTTGAAGAAGAGTTCACAAAAAATCAATCCACGTTTATTAAAATCTATAACCCAGAAGTTAAGCGTGCGATGAAATCCAAATTAAAAATATTTAAATATATATAAGATTAAAATACGATAGGATTCTCTGTTTAATTTTACAGATTAAAATTAGTTGCTTCAATGATTAGTCGCATTATATGGTTTAACAAGGGACAAGTGACTGGACCGGCTGGTTCGGGAGAAGTGATTGGTCAATGTAAGAGTATTTCTACCCGGTTGTTCAAACAGCTTCTTTTAGTACTCGATCAGGCACCGCTTAACTCCCGGCACACGACGTCCACTATATATCATATAAATTAAAACCAGCGACAGTTATTGCTGGTTCTTGATGGATACAGCTAGCTTTTATCGCTTACACGCATATTACTTCAGTATACACTTATAATTTACGATATGACAGGAATCTATGCAGTAAAACCCACTGTGCTTGATAACAATGTATATGGTTCTTAGTAACAATGAGGCGTCTATTTCCGATCATTATATGCATGCTATACAGATCATTGGAAGTATGCATGGTTATGCATATATACCATACCTTAATGCGTAAGCATAAATACTTAAAAAAAACTAAGGTACAGAGAGGAGAAAAACCGCAGTACTCCATGGGTGGATTATAAATTCCTTAGCATTACCGAGACGGAAATTGCCATGATAGGTGCAACAGATATTGAAGCCTTTGTATATTTTCCTGTTGGGGCGGAAAATACTATTTCCTCGAAGTGTTGAGGAAAAGTATAGACGAAAGAGACTGTATAATGGAGCCTGTATGAGGTCCATGGGTAAAGTAAACACCTGTGCCGAAGCAACATTTACCCGGCCATTGTCAGTACAGCTATGCACGGTAAACAAAATCTAAGGCTTGACACGTATTGTAAAATTTTATATTGTTATATTGTTGTTAATACAGTGGTATTGCTGCACAAACCGATTGTATACCACATGCTCGCTCAGGTGGTCACATGATCACACGTTTCTGGTTTACCGGATGTATTTACTATATGTTTAACTGTGAGTTTTATTAAATGTTGAGAAATTTTCAATCAACTCGTTTGAGAACATAGTCAATTCAGGTTAAATACTGTTGGTTGATCACAGCCTCCAAATCTAAGATAAGGGAGATGATTATGACAAATATTCAAAGACACAGAGACAAAAATAACATAATACACAATGAACTGCTTAAAAATGTTTTTATGGATTTTATGGTTTTCTGTGGATGTTCAAAGCATTTCTCGATCTGTTTTACATGAACCGACGAACGATTCGTGAGAATTAAAAATAAATGTTCTCAGCCTCATCTTTATACCCCGAATTTGCTTTACACCTGACAAGGTTTAAAAACGGGGAAAGTAGGGAAAGACAATGTTAAATGATAAATGTCAGTTAAGGCTTCTTTATTACATCGGTCCGTAAACCAGAAAGCAACGCATAAAGGTAACGCAGCCGATGAAACGTTCCTTGTGATCACCCTAAAGGGAATTTCATAAGAGCATGTACATTAAAGTGAGAACAGATAACTACATTTAAATAAAGAAGGTGAAATGTAATGAAATTGCAAAGTGACAAACGCTGTATTATCCGTTATATAGGAGCTGACCTTTCCAAACAGAACTGTGCAACGATTTTAATAATCTTGACGGTTTTGCCAGTGGTAATTCCTAATACCCAGAATGTTGGTCATATGTATAAGCCTGTTGGCTTACCTTTTCTTGTATACCTTGCCAATCAAACTAATTAATACTAGTCACGGGTTTCATGTTAACAATTTCTAGTAAAAAAAAAATTAAGAACAGAACTTCACGATAATGATATATTATCGTGAAATATTTTTATCATCTTAACTTCTTTGGCATGCCATCATACTTTGTTTCGACCATTTACGGAGCAATAGAAAGTAAGAGTACGGGAAATTATTTTGGGAAAGGTGTCTCTTTGATAACTGTATAATTTGGTGCATTCTGACAATATCAACATAAAGTCATTTCTCTAATAAAAACTTTCTTTACTGAAATTGATCGAGCCACTTGCTCTTCAAATTGCTTTGAAAGGCTGTGTAAACATTTTGGGGTGGCCTGTATATTTATGCGAATGAAACTATTTCTCTATTGTTTAGGAGGTATCATTATTTATCCGAAAGTATAATCAGGCAAATAAATGGAAACTCATCAGTGATAGACACCGCTTCCTGCGTCAACATATGATTGATGTGTATTGTTCACGTTTTATTTGTTTGACTCGTGAGGGGCTGATATGGCAATGGGCGTAACAGTGCAGCTTACTGGTTGTGTAATTTGGTCGGTGTGGAGCAAGTTAATTCGGGAAATGATCCCATTAATACTGGCCAGAGTCCGACATTGGGTTAAGTGACTTTGAGAAAGTTCCTTTGATGTAAGTGGGATCACGTGACATATATTACGCAGCAGCTGGTTCATGTCGATTTCACGTCTCCTTGGAGACAAGTGACTGACTTAAGCTGGATTGTGGCAGGTGGCCAAGAATTGAAATCAACGCATTTGATTGCTAATTTTACCCCGAAGTAAGGTAAAATATTTGAATTCTGGCAGGCTCTCTCTCTCTCTCTCTCTCTCTCTCTCTCGTTACGCCATATATACAAAAAATATTGTTCCTCGCATTTTTCATGGGTCAGTTAACTGCAAATGAAGGCCAGTCCCATTCTATATTTTGACAATTTGTGCTATGGCACACATTTCCTAACATAATTCAAAGATTAAAGGTTAATTTGTATGGAAAATTTCGTGTTGCTCATTCACGCCATTTCAAAGACTGATACAAAATTTGTATTTTCTAGGCAAGCCTACACAATTCCTCATATTGTTTCTCAACCGGCAAAGAAAAAAAGAAGAACAAGATAAAAGTTTGCTGTCTCGCACCTTATTTTTTTGTTCCAACAGTCCGTAGAACAAGAATATTTTTTGTGTAGTCTTAAGGTACTTTATCGTTTCGCCTGAAGAGATTCCATTACATGTATTGTATGGTATGTAGAAAGTTGTGACGAACTACATTAAACCTTTATCGGAGTCTTGTATTTGGGAAAGAGAGACACATTTCTTACATGTGGGTAAATATGCTTTACCACAGGAAACCCTGTAAGGTTTTGGTCCAATACTGTTACGTGGACTCTCTGATCTGAGTGATCGTCCTTGTATCTGCTTTATCAGGGCTACAGGTGTCCCTTTCTTGCCTTTTCTTATCAACATATGGTGACCGCTGTCGAGGACAGACAAGGGGAGTAAATATATCCGAGGTGGTTCCATATGAACCGGATAGTGGCTTCGAGCGAGTAACTGTCTATTATTTTCACTTTCAGTCTGGCATGTTTTCATACAACTTGAAACAAAGGCAATACTCATAGTGGCAGTCTGCTTTATTTGAGTTAATGGGGGTTTCCATAGACCACTTTTAATAAACAGCAAAGAATGACCGTGTACTGCGGTACGATAATATACTGCTGTACGAGCTACCTTCCCTCACTTGAAGTATGTGAAAGTATGTAAAACATCCTTGGGTATTAAATCACCTTACATTTACAGTCTGTATCTTGATACAGCTTTAGAATATATACTTAAGGTGTATAAAGTGAAGATGTTCATAAGATTGCAAATGATATGGTGTCGCTAACCTATTTTGATAACATGTTTCCTCGACGAACTGTCCAGAAACCTTTCTTATGCACAAAAAGCATGCGAAGTACAATGTTTCACAGCCATGCTCTATCCAAAATTACGTACTTATAAAAGTATTTATATTTTCAGGTCACAGGCTGCCCCGTGGAACACCGGTGAAAAAGGAAGTGACGGTAAAACGACGCGCCAGTCTACCGGCAGGTGCCGTTGTTAGTCCTGATTTGCGCGCCAAAACCCCTACCTACGAAAGTCCACCGACGCAAACTTATCAATCAAACGTACAAACAGGGTTAGTATTTTTAAATTTCTATAACCCTTTTATACTTTATTATATTTAGCTTTGCTGGTATTAAAGAAAACTGGTTTTCTGTATTTTTAAAAATACATTGTAAATAATGTTATTATTAGCACCATATTCATAATGGTGATTAAATGACATTCAGACATTTATGAGAGAGAGAAAAAGAGAGAGAGAGAGAGAGAGAGAGAGAGAGAGAGTGCTCTTGAAATAGGAAAATGGAAATGACATAATAATATGACAACTGAAACATTTTGTTTATATTGCAGCATGCAGCGTTCATCCGGAAGTGCTACGAATCTTCAAGGTCGTGCTTCACCGACTCCACAAAGGTTCAGCCGGACACAGAGCACGGACAGGAGTGAGGCCGAATGTGAGCGGCCGCAATCACGGAAACAGCAGCGTCCGCAAAGTGCACGGACGTCCACGGAACGCCGCGGCTCAGCTGGTGCGACACCAAAGCAAAACGGCATCCCCAGACGATACGGAAGCAGTAGCAATCTTGCGTGCACAAACGGTGATGCAGAACCCAATGAGGGTCGCCAGACTCCGCGTCGAAAATTAGCATTTACGCCAGCAGGTAGTGGGCGTCAAACGCCCGAACCTCATTCCTCCGGACGCCAGACCCCAGAACCAAGTAGGCGTCGTTCATCAGATCAGTATGCCAGTGGGCGGCGGACGCCAGAGCCATATTCCAGCAGTGGGCGGCGAACGCCTGAACCGTTTACTACCAGTGGGCGCCGGACGCCAGAGCCTTATTCCGGGCGTCGTGTATCAGAGTCTTTCGACAGAGGAGGACGCAAGACACCCGAGCCAGAACAAAGTCGTGGACGCACAGAACAAACTCGTGGACGCTCTCCGGCCCAGAGCGATAAAACGAGGCCTGTTAGGTCACGGTCAGTAGGTCCAAGTAATATTAGAAAACAACTGTCACAAACAGCACCCGCCGGGGGCTCTACATTCCAAAATGTCACCAAAGGTGGTAGCAATATCAAAGGTGAGGTGTTTATGATCTCGCGTCAGACTGATGGACATCACGTGGTTAAACCTTCAGCAGACGACAGTGCTATTCCGTCAAACAGACCATCACGTGTAGCCACCCCGAAGAGACCCGCATCTGCCACAACAAGACGGGAACGTTCTATGACGCGCTCAAAAACTTTAGACCCAAACGATCTCAAAGCTCAGTCCAGTTTATCAGCTGCAAAAAGGGCAGGCAGTGAAACCAAGAAAGATATCCCACGTACTTCAGTGACAGCGGATAAAGTACACAAAGAGCTTTACAAAAGCAGTTCCGAGACTCGGCTGGAACGACAAAGCAGTGAGCCGCCATCACCGTCGTTTACTTTGAATTCAACTTTTGATGATTACCCAGACGCTCCTCCAGAGAATGAGAGGCTGTACCAGGAGATGGAACAGTTGTTTGAGGCTTACCGGAAGTTCGAACAGAATTATAAGGAGAAGGACGAAGCAGACAATGCCAAAATGGAACAGCTAGAAAAATCAATAGACAGTGCTGGAGCGAGAGCAAAACGTTCCCAGTGTTCCTCTCAGGGGTCAGCTGATCAGCGACCAAAGATAAAACCAGGTGATAAAATGAATGCCTCAAAGACCTCAGTTAAAGACCATTTGAGTAATAATGGGAGCGGATCCTTTCATTCTCAGTATAGTGGCGGAAGTAGTTCATCTATTGAAAGTAAAAGTAGTTCTGGCCTTGATGGTACTCCTGCGCGACCGTCAACGCCTCTCACGGGAAGGAAGAATCTGCGCTCACGGACAAATAGTCCGGCTCCAGTAAGAAAACCGATCATTAAAAATCCAGCCAGAGCTGGCTCTTTCGATGATGACGAGCCCGTGAAAAGTCCTTCGCCAATGAGGAAATTGAAATTAGACAATGTGCTTCCAAATGCATTGGCTACTCCGAATCTTGCACGGAAAAGTATAATTGCAAAAGACAAACAAAGTACCGCTGTTAGTGATAAAAAGACTGCTCCAGTTAAAACTTCAAATGAAGCCAAAATACCCAAGGAAAGTTCCACGGCAGAAAAAGTTCAAGATTCTCAGAGACCCAGGGCCAGGTCAAAATCAGTCACGAGACAGTCGTATGGCAACTTAAAGCCAACTCCCAGTCAGACCCCCGTGAAAGCGCAGACGAGAACGCCCAGGAGACCATCATCAGCGCATGCGCAGTCAAGAGGCCCGCCTGATCGGTCACGTGGGCAATCTACCAGCCGTTCTAAAAACTATGACGACACACCGAAACCTGCGCCGTTGACTAACCGAAAGCGCTCAAACAGTACCACTCTGCTCTTTCCAGAGCAGATTGAGAGTCAAGAAACCCCAGAATTTAAAGTGTACTATGATTCAAAGATGGAGCGTCCAACCGACCTCAAGCAGATCAGAGCTTCGTTGCTGTTGGCCAAACCTAGAAAAGACGATAAGGGAGGGGCTCGGACAAAAATCCCTATGCCAATTGATATGATCAGGCGCCAGAGGGAGTATGGAGAGGGGATGACTCTCAAACGAGTTGACTCTGGGGTGGACATTACAAACATCTCACCAACAGACACAATCCAAAGTGACTACGAAGTCACGTGGAACCATGGCAACTGCTCCCATGAGAACGTGGGTGTTGCTAGTGAAGCGATTGGTTACCAGGGACATAATTTTACATGTGGTGCCTTTGATGACGACACTGAGTATTATTAAGTGCGATTGTAATTTTGTCCGTATTGTAACGATATGAATATTCATAAGTGCCACACTGTGCTATACAGTGCACTCACTTTACCAAGGGTGTGTGCAAGGGGCGGTTTGTTACTGCAGGTTTGCGTCCTCGAGGATATATTTGATTTGGTGTATGGTTGTAGCGTAGTAGTGCGAACGTTGTCCACCATTCCAGTGTGCCAAATGTTCATCCCGCCGAGAGGTTCAACAGCGGCCCCTAGTGGCGAGGCGTGTAACTAATAAGGACAATGCAATGAATGGTATAGGTATACAGTCAAAATTTATGATGTTGCTTACCTTGTAAGCTGAACGATGATATTGCTATTTATTAATGAGATTGTTTTGTGTGGGTTGAAGCCACAAGCATGATTAACCTTCTTTGTAATTCATATGATATCAAATCTTGTCTGTGATAAGGCCCAGTAAAATTGTCCACACACGACCATACTTAGCCAAGGCCCTTTAGAGAGATGTAGCCTCGTGACTTGGTTAATTTGTGTGTACTTTATATTAAGGTTGATCCATTTAATTCAGCTAACTCAACTTAGTTTCGAGTCAGCTTAATTTTTGATACTATAATGATGTGAATAGATGTTAAACCAGTTCTTTTCTTTGATTCCGAGTTTGGTTTATTTCACTTTATTCATAAAGTATATCTTAGTGAACACGAAGTGTCACTATATGCCAGCATTATATGCCCATTTTCATGTGTATGTAGCGAGGTTATAATGACCTTTAACCTCTCACGATTCAGGTTACGCAAGTCACGTGCCTGTCTACAAGACGCATTGTATTATGGGTATGGGGTATTTCATCATATGTCGTATAGTTTGCATTTTATTATACATATATTTCTGAGCTAATTGTTAAGCCCACCACATTGTCATCTGATTTGCATTATCATTAAGTGCGCATGCGCGTGTGCAAATGGCCATGCGAGGGAGAGTTTTCATATGTTCACATTTATTGTATACAAAAGCACACCTTGCCAGATAAGAAATTCCATGAACTATTCTGGAATAATTTTTACGTACTTTTTGGATGTGCATGTTTAGTGGAAAAGTGAATCTGAGTCTCCGCAGCGTTGTAGCTATGTCGATATTAATTTTGCACAAACGTTCCGCATTATCTGCTTGAGTGACCACGTGGATATGTTTGTCAGCTATTCGCGAGTATTTACTTGTTGATGCCATATTATTAACACTAGTTATGTTATTCACTTCTCTTGATCATTGTTGCAGTCTAGGAGCTTTAGCTTTACATTATATACCGTAAACTACACCGCCGTAAAATTATGAATTTTACATCTTTACTATACACCATACATCATAAGCGAAGAAATGTATGATTTTCTTTAACTGCACCATTTCCCATAAACATGAACATATCTTGATATTACCACAAGAACTTGTACTCAAGCAAATTCTTTATGGATTGCCTTGCATTTAAAGTGATGGGTTTATACACCGTTACGTTTGTAAACCTTATATTAATTCCCGTATTCTGTTTTGGTACACCCTTTTCGGTGTTGCACATAAATAATGTGTACAACACGCAGCATATAACACCGGACTTAGTTTTGACACGTGTTACGTGGCATCATTAGTATTATGATATTATCATTATTATTATATTTTTCAGTATGAGCTAGAGGTCACATCATGCGTAATGTTTTATTCGATCTGTGAATCATTCCAATGGAGATAAAGGGGTATTATAAAACCGTCGCGTATTTATAACAGAAACTGTACCGCGAATGATAAGCAGCGACATCTGTTGTTCATTTTGGGAAACAAACTATTAGAAGAGACATATTTCACCGTTTGATATATTTTCAGAATTTTATAACTATAAAGAAGTCAAGAATCCGAAAAATCCTTCAAGCATCAATTAACTGATATGAATTAAAAATCGTGGCATTGTGTACCTTGTGGTAATGATATGCAGTCGAGGTACGTTTTGCTTATACACGCTACGGTTTTATAGTGCGTTAACACATCACCTTAATGAGAACTCCATGTGCATTTTCCCGCGTGCTTTACACGATTAAGTTCTTTTGGAGGGAATCGGTCATTGTTATCATGGTAGTTTCCATTGTCTTATAAGTCTCGGTAACACCAGTGATCTTTTTTTGACGTTACCATGACATTGAAGAGGTCGATTAACTAATATTACGATATTAATATATTTTTTTCAATGTTCAAAATCATTGTCATTTGTTCAAAATCATTTGCTGTCATCAGTAACTGACTACTGGGCAGGTCACCGTTTATGCGTTATGTAAGTAGTATTATACCGTGCTGACGGGACGAGCATGTTTTATACCTGTATGAAGGTTTATTTGCTGGTTACGATTGATAGGCCGTCAGTATTGTGATTATGTTAAGACTAGTCATCCATGCATTATTGCTCCTTGTGTACATGGTAAATTCTTACTTGTAAAAATGATTTGTTTATGGTGAATTAAAGTCATTCATGGTAACACCGAAATTGTTTTACTTTTTTACACGTGTGCTTGATAAAAGGTTGCCATTTATAAAAACTGTGAATTCAACCTCCGCTAATCAAACGCTTGGATTCCCATATTAAGGAACTGCGACTATATAAGGTGTATTAGGTCGATTTACAGTGTGATACTCTGTAGCCACGAGAGCAAAAGAGCATTCTTTTAAATACATAACCCTTTTTGACTCGAATGAACAAATTTACGGTGAGTTTAATGAAGTAACAAACCCACTAAAGTTACAATTTTTTCGAATATAAAGTGCCCCATCTCGATACTTGATATACTGTAAAATGCAAAGTATGAGGTTCTCAACACGTCCAACTGCAAATGAATAAGACAAGTTTTTGTTGCCAACGATAAATCAATTGATCCACAAGGGCCGATATGTTAGCGATTGTCTTTAGGAAAAAATCAACAATACAAATCGACACGATTGTCGGTGGCTCTGACAAGAATCTATACAATTATCGATGATTCTTACAAGAATCTATACAGTTATCAATGACTCTGACATGAATCGACATAATTACATGTTTACATTTTTAGCTCAGCTAACTGTAATTCAACTGAGCTATAGTGATCGGTCAGCGTCCGTAGTCCGTATGTCTGTCTGTCTGTCTGACACTGTCGAAACATGTAAATGAATATCCAGGAAGGGTCAATGAAAAATCTCCTCGGAAACCCGAAATTAGGTCACTGTGACCTATACCCTTCGAGTCATAGGGCTTGAAAATACCCCCCCCCCCCCCCGGAAAAATTAAAAAATTGATACAAAACCTCCAGTTTCTTGATAATTAATGCATGGATTGCCCTGAATCTTGATGACAATAATCATGTCAGTTTCGCAGCTGTGATTACATCTAGTGTTCCAAAACCTGGTGTATTTACTGATCACAAATGGATGCCCTACAGTAATCACCCTGTCTGTCTGTCTGTCTGTTCGTCTGTCTGTCTGTCTATCCATCCATCCACATAAATTGTTTTCAGATGATAACTCCAGGTTGGATTCTAACATTGATTTTAAACTTGACTTACATATGGCCCACCACTAAAGCAAGAACTTGTTTGATTTTTGCGTCATGAGGTCAACGGTCAAGGTCACAGGACTCACTTATTTAAAAAGATTATGGCTGCATTTCAAGCCAAGCTTTACATCCATAATTTTCCATCTCGCACATTTAGCTGACTTGTCAGTATGGGGAGAGCATAAAAGAATTTGGGGTCACAAGGTCAAAGGTCAAGGTCACTGGGGCCATCTGTTTACAAAATAGTTTACTGATAATAACTCCAGTTTAGTTTGACATATTGGTTTCAAACTTAACTTTCATATGGCTAACCAGTAAATTAAGAACCATGTCTATTTTTGTGTCCAACGGTCAAAGGTCAATCTCACAGGACCCATTTCTTTAAAAAGAATACATATGCATCTGAAGCCAAACTTTTCATCGCAAACCTTCCATCTTCAAGATATTGCTTACTTGCCAATAGGGGAAGATCCTGTTTAGATTTTGGGGTCATAGGGTCAAAGGTCAAGGTCACAGGGCCCAACCATTCACAATTATTGGCTCAGCTGACTGTAAGTCAACTGAGGTATAGGAATGGCGCTTTGTCCGTCGTCCGTCCGGCCGTCCGTTAGCAGGGCAGAAATTGTAACTGATGGTCCTAGAAACTTCTAAGTGAATATCCAAGGAGATCAATAAAAAGTCTCCTTGGAAACCTGAAATTAGGTCACTGTGACCTATATCCTCCGAGCTATGGGGCTTGAAAGTACCCCAAGAATAATCAAAATATAATACAAAACCTCCAATATCTTGATAATTAATGCATGGATTGTTATGAATCTTGCCTTGAATATTGACCATGACTAGTTTTGTCAGTTTCCGAAAAGTGGTGGCGCCACCAGTATTTTTTTGCTATTTTAACGAATATTTTTCTATTTTTTTACTATAAAATGACAACAATCATGTCAGTTTCTCAGCTGTAATTACATCTAGTGTCCCAAAACTTGGTATGTTCATTGATCACAAGAGGATGCCATATAGTTATCACCCTGTCTGTCTGTTTGTTTGTCTGTCTGTTTGTCTGTCCATCCACACAAATTTGTTTCCAGATAACTCCAGGTTGTATTGACACATGGATTTCAAACTTGACTTACGTATGGCCCACCACTAAAACTAGAACCTATATGATTTTTGGGTCATGAGGTCAAAGGTCAAGGTCACAGGACTCACTTATTTAAAAAGGTTATGGCTGCATTTTAAGCCAAGCTTTTTATCCCAAACTTTCCATGTAGCGCATTTAGCTGACTTGCCAGTATGGGGAGAGCATAAATGAATTTGGGGTCACATGGGCAAAGGTCAAGGTCACAGGGGCCATCTGTTCACAAATTAGTTTCCAGATGATAACTCCATTTTAGGTTGACATATTCATTTCAAACTGAACTTATATATGACTCACCACTAACGTAAGAACCATGTCGATTTTGGGGTCCAACGGTCAAAGGTTAAGGCAACAGGACTCATTTCTTTAAAAAGAATGCATATGCATTTGAAGCCAAACTTTTCACAGCAAACCTTCCATCTTCAAGTTATTGCTAACCTGCCAATAGGGGAAGATTCTGTTCAATTTTGGGGTCATGAGGTCAAAGGTCAAGGTCACAGTACCCACTTATTTAGAAAGATTATAGATGCATTTAAGCCAAACTTTTCATGCCAAACCTTCCATCTTGCACATATAGGTGACCCACCAATAATGTAAGAATCCTTTTGATTTTGGGGTTATAAGACCAAAGGTCAAGGTCACAGGACCCACTTCTTTAAAAAGATTGTTGATGAATTTTTAGCCAAACCTTCTATCTTCCAGATGTTGCTCACCTGCCAATAGTGGAAGTAACTTTGAGGTCCAAGGTCATGGGGGCCATCTATCCACATACTGGTTTCCAGATGAACACCAGTTTGGTTTGAAATATTGGTTTCAAACTTGACTTATATAGCCCCCCACTTAAGTAAGAACTGTTGATACTGGGTCATTAGATCAAAGGTCAAGGTCACAGGACCCATTACTTTAGAAAGATTGTTGATGCATTTTAAGCCAAACTTTTCATCTCAATCCTTCCATCAGCGACATGTAGTGCACCTGCCAATAGGGGAAGTTTCCTTTTGATTTTGGGGTCACAAGGTCAAAGGTTAAGGTCACAGGGCCCATCCATTCACAAATCAGTTTATGGATACTAACTCCAGTTTGTGTAGACAGGTTTGCTTCAAACTGATCACAGGACCAATATTTTGGAAAACCTCATAAACATACACCCTTATAGACAAATGCAGCTGAGCGTCGAGACTCACGGGTCCCTAGTTTTTTGGATGATAATTCTGCTTTGGATAGACAGATTGGCTTCAAACTTGATTTAATAATGACTACTTCAGAAAATTCATTTAGATTTTTCAGGGTCCAGAGATCAAAGTTGAAGGTCATAGGAGCCACGTCTTTAAAAAAATTGTGGCTGCACTGTATATCAAACTTTTCATCCCGAACTATCCATCTTTCACACATGGCTTACTTGCCCAAAGTGAGGAAATCTGTATATTTTGAGGTTACCTGGTCAGAGGTCAAAGTCACTATTTAAAAGATTGTTACAATAATCTAATGCTGCAAGTTCAAGGATAATAAGTTTCTAAGATTTTTTGGTCACAAGGTCATTCGTTAATGTCACAGCACTTTCATCCAAAAAAATTTCTTTAAAAATATCCTTATTTTTATGATTTTATGATTTTGCGGAAATTTCCGCTGCGGGCTAGGGGCGGGTTCGGGCTAAATGCTGGCATATGCGGGGCAGGACGATACATATACTACCTGAGTATGATATGATGGCTGTCAGGAGTCACAACAGCTGCATACTTCACTCCTAATGAGGGTTTTAATCAGTGTTAAACATGAAAGATAAGTGATTTAGGAAACATTAACTGTAGCTGTTTTAAATTAGAAAACCAAAAAGTAATCAATGTAATCATATCTAATGATCATGATTACATTTACATTGGGAGTGTAATTGATTACGATTACAATTACTTTCCTTTCAAAGTAAATGTAATCGATTACGATTACGATTACTTAAAAAAATGTAATCGATTGTTATCGATTACGATTACTGATTCCGATTACCCCATGTCTGCTTTGACCTTTGACCTTTGAACTTGTGACCCCAAATTCATTTATATACTGACATACTGGCAAGTCAGCAAAATGCGCAACATGGAAAGTTTGGAATGAAAAGCTTGGCTTAAAATGCAGCCATAATCTTTTTAAATAAGTGAGTCCTGTGACGTTGACTTTTTACCTCATGACTAAAAAATCTTGCTTTTGTGGTGGGCCGTATTTAAGTCTAGTTGAAATGCATGTGTCAATCCAACCCAGAGTTATCATCTGGAAACAAATTTATGTGGATGGACGGATGGACAGACAGAGAGACAAATTGACAGGTAGACAGGGTGATTACTAAAGGGCATCCACTTTTGATCAATAAACACACCAGGTTTTTGGACACAAGATGTAAACACATCTGAGAAACTGACATGATTGTTGTCATTTTATAGTAAAGAAAAAAGAGAAAAATATTCGTTAAAATTACAAAAAAAAAAAAACAAAAAAAAACAGTTGGCGCCACCACTTCTCGGGAACTGACAAAACCAGTCATGGTCAATATTCAAGGCAAGATTCATGACAATCCATGCATTCATTATCAAGATATTGGAGGTTGTGTATAAAATTTTTTGATTATTCCGGGGGGGGGGGGGGGGAGGGAGGGTGTACTTTCAAACCCAATAGCTCGGAGGATATAGGTCGCAGTGACCTAATTTCAGGTTTCCAAGGAGATTTTTTATTGATCTCCTTGGATGTTCACTAAGAGGTTTCTAAGACCAGCAGTTACAATTTGTGCCCTGCTAACGGACGGCCGGACGACGGACAAAACGCCATTCCTATACCTCCATTGACTTACAGTCAGCTGCGCTAAAAATCGATACCTAATCGATTATATCGAGCTAATTGTAATTTTTTGCTACCGAGAGATGGGTTTAATGTAAACTACATCACCAGTAAGAGCGTATACGGACCTGAAGCTTTTAATATCTCTTCTGTGGATGGTCCAATCTTCATTCAATTTCCACATAATTCAAACAGGTTAGTCGATTTCATTGTCACCAAAGAGCCTTTCGCAATTTTGTTTGTTTCCAGCACACTACGACATCTGGCGTCAGACAAAGAAAACAATATCAGGTGATTTCATATCCACCAGCGCTATACCCATCATTTCAACATGTGACCTATGACATCCGGGTTTTAGTATGTACGTAAAATTGGAGCCCCCACGAACAGTTTTGAGAACATGGGAGAAATAAACCTGTCAGGATGCGACAAGGGCGCGGGGTGCGACACAAAGTACTCCGAAGACAGCGTCCAGGCGAAAATCTATCAGTGGAGTTATTTGATGCTGCGTTCGTTACCGCTCGAAAATATGGTAATGACCAGAAGGCAGGTCGTACGTACGACTTCTAAACGTTCGGTACCCAACAGAAGACCCACTGACCGGATGTCTAGGTTGTTATGGTAACCAAAAAGAAATTGATTAATAAAATATGCTTCATGTGACATTTGTTCAATTTTATTTGTCATTTAAAACTTTTATGTAAACTAGTCAAATATTGGTGTCTTTATTTGCTCACTGCATCCCGAAAAGCAGTGAATAAAGGTAAAGGTCGCTTGGTGGGACTGATCGACATGCTCCGCAAAATCCCAGTTTCCCAGTGGTATGTTCCACTTGGATCACGTTTCGAACGGTAATTTCCACACGGAAACTCGTAATTACCACATTTCCGAGCTGTAACGAACGCGGCATCAGTGGTAAGGGAACACAAAGTGTGGAGCGGAATAACGCTTTTTAGGCCACACCTAAATCCTCAAATTATAAGAGGATGCGAAAGTCATTTCGCTGACTGTACATTGATGCTGCTCAGCATGGCTCCCGTCCGTCTGCCGGTCGGTCTGCTTGTCTTTCAGGGAACGTCACACGATAATTAAAACACTGCTCCACAACTAAATAAAATGATAGCTATTCCATTAGTCTGCAAACATGTCTTTACTTACGTTCGAATTAGTGACTGAGTTTACGTTTTATAAATATTTTAAATATTAACGACAAGCTGTTAGCGATATTTTTTAAATAGTTTAGTGAACGTATACGCTAATAAATAATGCGGTATCCATACAACACAATATCTCAAAAACTGTATTCATATTTCCCTCTTTATATATACCAGGAGAGGACAGCCATGGTTTTATTCTCTTGAGGAGTTTTGTTTCCTAAATATAAAATTGATTGGCTTAGGCGTTACTTGAATGAATTCGGTACGATTCCCACAAGAGTCTGATTTGAAAGGCACAATTGTCAAATATAGATGGAACTTCAGGTACTGACTGCAGAATTTTAACGACAGGTTATAAAACCTTTACTCCTGGACTTTGTAGACCCATGTAAAGAAAAACCTAAAATCCTGAACGTGCAGTAATGAAATGAATTCTTCATGTATGGTTAACCTCATCCCCATTCAACAAACAGTACCACCTTTTTAACATGGACTTATTTTGTACAAAATACATAAATCTCCCATGTCAGTCGACTGTAACTTAAATTTAATTATTTCTCTGGACATAAAATAACAAACCCAAATATGGACATGTCACATATTTCGATAGTAATGATTGTGATAGTCACTTATTATGAAAATATTCACTAATATCCATGATAATATAATAGTATAATTATTTATCTTATTATGCAAGACCCTAAATAAATCCAAATGCATAATCTCCGCCTGTGCAATTTATTGAATATTCATTGTAAAGAAAGTGAATGCTGTATGTCTCCTATATTAACCCAGGGAGGACATAACCTGAGATCTAGCCCATATACTGATGCACTAAAAGTGTTTGATATCATATCTTTCAAGCTTGATATCTTTAAAATATTATATAATTCATGGAAGAACGGACTCCAATCATCACATATAATATTCTCGAGTGGCTTGGACAGCCTGAAATTGGTTGTATTAATTGCCGTTAGATGTCGCAACTACAACAAACTCCCTCATCGTAGGCCGTGATAGGTATGAAAGATTATCCCACAGCAGATATATATATATATATATATATATATATATATATATATATATATATATATATATATATATTTGAGGCAAATGTAGTACCGTGTCACTGTACTTGGCGGTGGACAGGCTCGGCCATGCACTTTTCACATAAAATGATAGAATTTCTTGCATTTCCAGGGCTGTCACTCAAAAATTTTAATGAACCTAATATATAAATGTGCATATTTAAAGAAAAGCCAACCTTGACTCATTAATATATAGCAGCATTTTATACAACATTATATACACATTTTATCAGCAACTCAGTACGAACTAAAATTAGTTTTGAAAGATCGTTCAGCAAGACGTGTCCATCTGCATTGTCTTTTAGAGTTTGTTCACCGGAATATCCCGTCATTGTGATCATTCAAGGCTCACCATTTTATAATCTTACACTGCAAAATTATCAGTCAGTCTAACGTAGGCCACACCATTGTTTCCGATGGGACTCGGGAACGAAAACTTTGGATTAAGGGGGCGATTTTCTTTTTAAAAAGTGTACCAGCCGCGAAAAAATGTTAACATTTGCCAACTTTAAGGGAGGCTACTAAAATGTGTGACAGTTGTGATGAAGATATCAAAACAAGAGCAGCAAAAACGGCCTTGACACCAAAGACCTGGTGTTCAATCACTCAAAAATTTGACTTATGTGGCACTAATCATGTCTGATATATGTTCTGACTGCATGATTGATCTTTTGTCTGACATCATGACTGATCTTTGGTCTAACGTCATGGCTGATCTTTTGTCTGACTTTATGGCTGATCTTTAGTCTGACGCCGTGACCGATCTTTGGTTTGACGTCGTGACTGATCTTTGGTCTGACGTCATGCCTGATATCTGGTCTGACGTCATGTCTGATATATGTTCTGACTGCATGAGTGACTTTTTGTCTGACGTCATGCCTGATATCTGGTCTGACGTCATGTCTGATTTATGTTCTGACTGCATGAATGATCTTTTGTCTGACATCATGACTGATCTTTGGTCTAACGTTATGGCTGATCTTTTGTCTGACTTTATGGCTGATCTTTGGTCTGACGCCGTGACCGATCTTTGGTCTGACGTCGTGACTGATCTTTGGTCTGACGTCATGCCTGATATCTGGTCTGACGTCATGTCTGATATATGTTCTGACTGCATGAGTGACTTTTTGTCTGACGTCATGCCTGATATCTGGTCTGACGTCATGTCTGATATATGTTCTGACTTCATGACTGATCTTTGGTCTGACGTCATGACTGATCTTTTGTCTGACTTTATGGCTGATCTTTAGTCTGACGCCGTCACTGATCTTTGGTCTGACGTCGTGACTGATCTCTGCTCTGACGTCATGTCTGATATATGTTCTGACTTCATGACTGATCTTTGGTCTGACGTCATGTTTGATATATGTTCTGACGTCATGAGTGATCTTTGGTCTGACATTATGACTTATCTTTGGTCTGACGTCATGGCCGATCTTTGGTCTAACGTCATGGCTGATCTTTTGTCTGACTTTATTGCTGATCTTTAGTCTGACGCCGTCGATGATCTTTGGTCCGACGACGTGACTGATCTTTGGTCTGACGTCATGCCTGGTATCTGGTCTGACGTCATGTCTGATATATGTTCTGACTTTATGACTGATCTTTGGTCTGACGTCATGCCTGATATCTGGTTTGACGTCATGTCTGATATATGTTCTGACGTCATGAGTGATCTTTGGTCTGACATTATGACTTATCTTTGTTCTGACGTCATGGCCGATCTTTGGTCTAACGTCATGGCTGATCTTTTATCTGACTTTATGGCTGATCTTTAGTCTGACGCAGTCACTGATCTTTGGTCCGACGACGTGACTGATCTTTGGTCTGACGTCATGCCTGGTATCTGGTCTGACGTCATGTCTGATATATGTTCTGACTTCATGACTGATCTTTGGTCTGACGTCATGCCTGATATCTGGTTTGACGTCATTTCTAATATATGTTCTAACGTCATGAGTGATCTTTGGTCTGACATTATGACTTATCTTTGTTCTGACGTCATGGCCGATCTTTGGTCTAACGTCATGGCTGATCTTTTATCTGACTTTATGGCTGATCTATAGTCTGACGCCGTCACTGATCTTTGGTCCGACGTCATGTCTGATATATGTTCTGACTGCATGAGTGATCTTTGGTCTGACAACTTGACTGATCTTTAGTCTGACGCCGTCACTGATCTTTGGTCTGACGTCATGACTGATCTCTGCTCTGACGTCATGTCTGATATATGTTCTGACTTCATGACTGATCTTTGGTCTGACGTCATGCCTGATATCTGGTTTGACGTCATGTCTGATATATGTTCTGACGTCATGAGCGAACTTTGGTCTGACATTATGACTTATCTTTGTTCTGACGTCATGGCCGATCTTTGGTCTAACGTCATGGATGATCTTTGGTCTGACGTTATGGCTGATCTTTAGTCTGACGCTGTGACTGATCTTTGGTCTGACGCAATGACAGATCTTTTGTCTGACTAAATGATTGATCTTTGGTCTGACGCCATGACTGAATTTGGTCTGACAACACGACTGGTTTCACTCGAAACTCCCGGCCAAATTGGTTACCTAAATTCGGATGAAAGAAAGTTTTTTGTCGGAGAAGGTCAAGGCCACGTCCCCGGACGATTGAAAGCAAATTTATATTTAAAGAGGCATACTGTGATTGATATTTTTTATTATGTTTTCGTTATATATGGCGAAAGACTCGAAGGTTTCTTGTAGTTCATGCATTTTTTTTCATTGCAGTAGTGTCGCCTAGTTTTGCTGCATTAAAGTTGATGCCCTTTCAGGCGTGATTTTTACTCTCGTGCCGGTTCACTCTTCGCCCTGTTACCAAGAAATCCCTAAAAACGCCAAGTAGCTGGGTCAAATATTTTATATAACGCTTATAAAAAGTATTTTAACCATTTTTGTCATTTTCAACTATTGTTGTTGAATCAATGCTTCAAGATGAAGTTTACTTGGGATTATTAAGTAATAAACCGCGTTTGTGTTTGCCGTACTTACTGCGCAGATAATACCCTTTCCGTGGGCATATCCTAGGGCCATAGATACATCCGAGCCTTATATCGAGTGTCTCGCGAGAGGAGGCGAGATGTTCCGGTTTATGGTCTGACGTCATGACTGATCTTTGGTCTGACACCATCACTGATCCTTGGTCTGACGTAATGACCGATTTCAGTCTGACGTCATGAAAAATCTTTGGTCTGACATAATTTATATGTATGGCCTGATGTCATGGTTATGTGAGGTCTGCTGTGTGCATGATGTCTAAAATAACGTCATTACCGAGGGGGTCGAAAATAGAAACTATTTATAGTAGACCTATGGAAGCTGGCTCTTTTTACGATGGTAAGAATAATTTATCTAATACCTATAAAAGGAATTATGTCCATCTTTGTTCGCAATGTTCTCTGAAACGGCGTTGCGTATGACACTGTGCCATACCTCATTTTAAAGGTCATTGTTCCCGCAGTGACCTCGCCGATATAAGAATAATTAACTTGGATATACACATTTTTACGTGTTTTATGAATTGCGAGGAGGTAACCACCGAAAACAGCCGAACTACCTTCGACAAAGACCGGATTGCCTGTGTGGTCGCCTCCAGGATTATAGACTATTGTACGTATGAATAACCCTTACAGTCAGTGACGGATTTAAGGATGTTTGGCCTGACATTTGACCCAGTCTCTGACCCACGTGCGTGGTCAGTAAATGTGAAAATTACGTGACTTTCGCTTTAGGAAAAGGAGGGGTTCAACCAAGGAGCTTAATGACAAAACCTAATACAAGATCCCTAGGTCCGGAAAAGGGGCGGGCATGGAGACGGGGGAGGCTGAATGTCCTGGCCTCGGAAATTGGTCCGAAACAATAAAAAAAGGTTGCGGCGGCTGAAAAGGGGGTACGGACCCCCTGGACTCCCCTTGGTTCCGCTTCCGCTTCTAACGAGGTATGCATATTACCGTTTCTTTCTTCAGGAACAGTTTCCTTGCCTTAAAACGTACATTTAAATAATCTTTTATGTCTTCCTCACATAAACCTATTCTTTATATGTCCAACAATAGTAACCAGTCAAGATCATAGAAAATCTCAATGCCCCCCGAATATATTCCCCCACCCCGGCAAAAGGCTCGGTATACCCGGTTAATCAGCTAGTTATACATAAATAGGCTTAACCCTAGTTTTTGATTCTAAGGATGGCTTGTTTTCAGATGAGCGTGAAAAAAATAACAAAAATAACTATTTTAACTCAAATAAGCGAAGAGTCACACAAACGTAGCCCATTCCATATTGTTTTTCTGGTCACGAAAAATAAGATGAGAGCTTACCAAGTGACCACCATCTGTTTTTATCTCGAGCTCTGTAGAACATTCACGTGACGTCACCCAGGTGTATAAATAAGTGTTCATGAGACGCTCCGCGCCAGAGTAATCTGAATAATTACTTAGTTCAGTACTTTTTCGCTTTACTGCGGTTATCTCACGTACTAATTTTTGTTCTGCGTGTTGTCATCCATACAAAACGATAATGAGTAGGTCACGCGACAGTGAAAAGATGACTTTATGACCTTAAGGAAATTGACATAGATTGTGGATTGGAAAAACTCTAATGTTAAAGGCATTGCGACTTAAAGCTTAGGGTCTCTTGTCACTTCCAAATCAGCAGATAATTCCGGATAATTCCTTGTCCAGTACAAACATGACCTGGCAGTCTTGAAGCTTAATCATAATATGATTCTCACGTCAGACGTCAGCTTTATACGGTCACTCAGCAGACAAAGATCAGTCAGATACATGCGGCGACATTATGAAATGGAATTAGAAGTATCAGCGGAAATCCAAAAGAGCCTCACACATCCTCAGAGATTTATCTGCAATAGGGTAATTTCTGTTATTTTCCTGTTTTGACTTCCGGCCTATAACGTTTTATAAAGTGGACATATAAAAAGCGAGCTTCGATAATCTTCAATAGTGATTCATAATCCACATGATTATGGGCCATTCAGTTCAATTCAATACAAAACATGACAGATGAAGGCTTATTAAAAAAGCCATGGCGGGGGAGCAGAGATATTAAACGTAAATACTCTAATCTGTCTCTTGCACTGGCGGGAGGCAGCGTTATTACAACAACAAGTCGACCTCGCCATGACAAATATAAATATCGATCACATTCACAACAGGGTTGCCACGGCATATAATGATTTGTATGCGGCTAATTTGGGTGCCCGTTCCTGTAGGCTCCTCATGGCTATGCACGTAGTTCAACTGACGTCAGAGCGACGACGGGGCTGGGAATAACTTCTAACAAGCCGATTTCCATATTTAACGCCGCGGCTATTAATGGGTTTCCTTTCAGGCTGGATGTAATGATTCTCTTAGAAACTCCATGAATATCTTTAATATCAAGGCCAACTCCACATGTTAGTCTGCCGGCTTTATCTTCAGTCTTGTGGTCTCTATAAAAAAGGTGGTCT
Source organism: Sipunculus nudus (assembly GCA_026874595.1). NCBI lineage: Eukaryota > Metazoa > Annelida > Sipuncula > Golfingiida > Sipunculidae > Sipunculus > Sipunculus nudus. The sequence continues at coordinate 17,308,210 of CM049312.1, read as the reverse complement.
TGATCGGCCCGATCGGACCACAGTACTTCCGACTCATACCAACCTCCAAATATGATCGATCAGACCCTGCCGTCCGTCACGATACCCGAATAATGACTGCGGTTGAGATAGGATCTCTCAAGCAGTGGCTCAAGCAGTGTAAAGCTGGACAGACCAATGTGCTGAACGAAGCTAATATTATAGTTTTTTAATTTAATTCTGATTTAATGAAATATTCTTTTAACAGTAGGTCCTACGACTTATAAGACTCAGTTGTACATGATTTATGTATAATGGTACGCAGTAACATTAGACGGCATGTTGTTTCATGCGAGGCAATCCACACAAATAAAAAAAAATAATGGAAACATTTCTTAAATGTTTAATTTGTTATTTATTTTTATTTATTTATTTTTTTGTGGCGGTAACGGCCTCTGTTTTTTATATGCTTGCTTTACTAATTACTATATACATCTGTAGAATTCCATTCCGGTTTGGGACAAGGGTTAACCCCCGATAATCCTGACGACAACTACGCTCGGTGTACCACTCCCGCGGGTCCTTGGTGTGTGTCATCCCGATCGCTGGGTAACACCGAGGAACCCCCGAAAGGCGAATTCGTTTGAGAGAAACACGACTGTCTGACACAGCCTCTCCATTTAGTCGGCAGAGCGCTCACTCTGGCTAGGGGCCGCCCGTGAAAAATCTCTCCGCCTCGTCTGAGATTCGAACTCACGATCCCCCGGCTTAGAGCCCTGTGCTCTACCCCCTAAACCACGGAAGCCGGTTAAATGTAAAATGTTGCATTCACAAATGAAGACAAGAAAGAAAAAAGATTTAAGAATATAAGTCGTAAGGATTAGCAATATCTTGTAATATAGCTGAAGCTATAGATTGTGACCAGGATAAATATCCTTAGGCACAAGAGCTTTGATTGTCAAAGTGTTTCGGGTATGAAACAGCCACAGAATGGAATATATATATATAGGTCTCACGTTTGACAAAACATTACATCTTAGGGCTGCAAGGTATATTACCTCACAGTACGATATGGATCGCGATACTTCTCTCGTTACGATACACGTTACGATACATACAACTAATACAAGAGCTCATATTGCAAACCATGTCATGTATTTAAGTCAAATCACGTTTCCACCACCACGACTGCCTCCACCTTTCAGGAAATTTTGAATAATGAAACATATCCTTCTATTAGTCTGATGGTGCGGCGGTAAGTCAGTCAGATGCCGCTCTTCATACTACAAGGTCTGTGGCAGCTATGCTTTTCGCGAGCCTTGATTCAGCTAGCCAATCTAGCGTCTAGATAATTTAATAATTGTTGATAGGGGCGAGATACTCCCCTCTTCACGGTTACCATATAAATTCAGAACATAGTTGATAAGGTTCGAAGAGCAGTATATTTGCGTAAGCGATATAAAAAATGATCTCCATTTGTTTCACTATATAGTTCAAGCCTATAGAAGCCTAACGATTTCACGGAATGTCGCAAACTGTTTACATGCACATTTTGTGATGTAAACATTACTTTCAACCTGTTGTGTGTTGCAAAATAGAAACTTCAGTCATATGTTTATATCTAACTTCAAGGGCATTTGTGTGTCACCATGTTAAATTTAAAAAAAAAAATGACAATGGTATTTTAAGCCTATTTTTATGTATGAAATAATGTTAATGCAAGAGACAATATAAGAGCGATATATTTAGCCAGAACTTTTATTTTTTTTTGCCCAAATTTCTTTACCTTAAATTAGTGGAATCCTTTGTTTGAAAAATATACCTAAATTAGCCAGGGAATTTCATTGAAAGTTCTGTCAAAGGAAAGTAAACATAAAACTGTCTCCCCAGCTGCAGGTAGCGATGCCAAAGTAAATATCCGGCGCCCAAAATCTATATGTAGTCAATAATGAAAGATTGTGGCAAACAAAAGCCTTACTTGTCATGCAGAAAGGACAAATGAATACTCGATTGATAATTCAAACACTCTGACGCAAGCCTTGGGTCCTTGTAGAAAACCGCAAGGATCCCTTGCCAACTGCTCAAAGAAATTCACCTACATACAGGTCATCAGGTTTGTGACGATCGTCCGGAGTCTTTTAATTTAAGAGCTAATTGTATCAGAATGAAATGTTGTCTGTGAGACGGAAATGGGTAAGATGTACAGGTTTTGCAATTATTTAATGTAGCATGACTTCCATAAGGCAACAGATTTTCTTGTTGTTACAGGAAGAAGAAGAAAAAAATTCTGCTTTTACAGCAGCCTTCATACTGAATATGAACTGTGGAAGGGGTTAAAGTGTGATTGAGACACCAGCTACTTTCTCGTGGGCTGTTTCCGGGGTTGGAGACAAGGGAGGGTCCTTTTCACCCTCCGATAACCCACAGCAGCATTTTCGACAACCAACGTCTCCTATCGACAAACTACAACAGCATTTAGGACAAAAAACGTCACATAGCGACTACCTACGACAGCATTAACGACAAATTACGACGGCACCATCTTAAGTGGATATTATACACGGGGTAATCGTAATCAGTAATCAAAATCAATTACAATCGATTACATTTTTGTTTGTAATCGTAATCGTAATCGATAACATTTATTTTTAAAGCAAAGTAATTGTAATCGTAATCAATTACTCTTCCAATGTAATCGCAATCATGATAATTAGATATGATTACATTGATTACGTTTGTATTTTCTGATTTTAAACAGCTACAGTTAATGCTTCCTTATAAACTGATCTTTCATGTTTAACACCGATGAAAAACATTAAGAGTATTCAGCTGTGGTTACTTCTGACAACCATCAAATTATTCTTAAGTAGTAGATGTATCTGATGGAAGCTAGCTGGATTGTTTGTGTGTGAGCATTCTGAGATTAAATAAGAGGAGATTAAATCAAATCATTGTTTTAAATTTAATATATGTCATGTTTAGTATGGTCTTCATACCTTAATTAGAGACCATGGTGAAGTGTTCACTATAACAGCTCTTAGCTATACTTATTTGTGTAATTGGTATTGCAAAAATGAGCATGCAGTTAAGTGAGCCAGGTATTTTTCACCTGCAAGTCACCTCCTGAGCAAATCACCTCATTAGTATATGAGCAAAGCTTTGATAACACCTGGTCATGATTATTTATCAATATATTAACCATAACAGATATCTTTGTACATCATCTTGACCACATCAAAGATTATATGTTCCGCAGCTTCCATGGCTTAAATGCATATAACAGCATGTCATACTTTAAAGGATAAGTTTTTATATTTTAATGGAAAAATAAACAAGTGCGGCCCTTTGTCTTCTATTAACATGTATCTATACTGAATATAAAACAAAATTCAAACATAAAGGGATCTATTTGTTATGTATGCCCAGAGCCACTAGCTACACTAGCTGGAGGACAGTATTTGCTTATTTCTTTGTTCATCTTGTATTTCACAGACACATTGTCAGGTTAATCCTGTTTAGTAATTATCAGCTAATCAGATGAAAAGGATAAAGATATGGTACTATAGAGGGAGTCCAGCATCGGTCCAGGAAGTGTACACAGAGATAGATATCAAAAGACCATGGCTTCTACGCAGCATACCGTTTGCCCAAGCAGTGCTCTTAACCAACTATTGGTCTTTGGCACCAGAACACCTCATGCTCAGGCTTTATGGGATATGTAAAGCTATAGCCAGCTGGTGACATCAGATGCAGCCCATGCAGTGGCTATTATTAGGTCATAGGTAATCATGCTGGTGCTCTATTCTGGGCCATGTTATGTAATATGTGAGACTGGCCACAAGTATAGGTTTACAGTGGTGAACAGTCAAAACATACAACACTATGGACAGGTTCATTTGTACAACATCATGTCCAGTGGTTACTGCAAATAGGAATCTGTCTAAAAATCAGAGAATTTAGATTTCACCAGTTCAATACTTTTATATACAGTAAGCTTCTCCTGGAAATGGAATAATCAAAGCAATTGAACAGACCTTGGCATTACATTTTTGTAAATATAACAATCTCCTTAGTGTTAGAACAACCATATTTTTGGCCCACGGAAACCACATTAAAAAATCATATAATTTTTACCCACCCCGCCCTGCAAAATCATGAAAAAGTCAACCTTCAAGGACCTGCATGGTGGGATAGGCTGCAGACCCCGCAGCCAGTCGGCGTTTTCTGGCCCACTCAGAGCTCTAGAGCATGAAAACACTCAGCTATGCAACCCCCTCATTTGTATATATGAGCTAATCAATAATAAAGTGCAACAAGCATTTGAAGTGATGTAAATAATTCCTTCAGACTATTTCATCTATTTCATATTTTGATGAGACTAACTACTCTGTCAGTGCTTTGCACAAGTTTTCTTTCCTTTGATGCATTTGAATAAAGATATAGTATGCAGTTTTGTGTTGGATTTTGGCAATATTAACGTTTGTAATCATGGATGTTAATATGATTACTTTTTGAAGTAATCATAAAGAAATCGTAACCGTAATCGATGACATGAAATTATGATGGTAATCGTTATTGTAATCATTTACTTTTAAAGTATTCGTAATCGTAATCGATTACATATATCAAGTAATCACCCCATGTCTGGTGGATATTAAGCTACGCTTATTTGCTTATAACCGACTGAAAAAAAATTATTTAAAAAAAATCCCACTGCGACAGGTGAGGGGCTTCCTCTTCTTCGGCAACTCGAGGAGACTACTCTTGAGCATGCAGGCGAAACCATGGAAACCATGTGGCGACAGGATGATCGTCTATAGCACCCAAAGAATCTCCCAAGTGAGACGGGTCAATTACTGAATCACGCTCTTTACACAGCGCTTTACCTATAGGGCTACTACCTATATCGTAAGGCGCTGTTTGTTATGACCTCGTATCCTGAATTGCAACACCAGAGGGGAGCACTGTATTTTTGTCCAACAAGATGAGACCTTGTGCTGGAAGACAAAGCCAAGCGAGGAATACACAGAGCCAATCATATTAATTTCTTTTTGAGTGACAGCTCATCCCCCAGCGTAACCGTCTGAACAGGCCACAGGCTGAGAGAGAATTGCCCCTGACGTGGTTTGCTTAGGGCCTTGGGCACATAGGATGCTCGGCCGGTGAGCTGTAATTCAAACGAAACGTAACAACAAAGGCTGCGTGCACACCTCGCTTGCTGGTTTCAGTTCTGCAGACAACAGATACATGGCTACGCTAACACAGTCATAATGTCTTAATCGAATCGGTCGATGATGCGAGAATGCAGAGGGAGCAATTTAAATTCGACCGGAAACTCAATAAGCGGCGCTTGAAGCGCAGCAATGGGCGGAGCCAGGATGCCTGTCGAGTGTTTGTTTATTGGCATCTGATTGGCTGCTTGTCACATCATACGCACGTTTATTTCAGTGGAAAACGAACCGCCATCTGGTGTCTAAATATATCATAAACGGTCAAAGCTGGCAGCGTGAAAATCGGTTGCTTCTTTTAGTGGGTGAGTTAAGTGCATAAAATAGGCTGTTGACTTCATTTCATGATGCAAAGGTCCCCTTTGGCATAAAAGTACCTTAGGGTCATAGGATTAAATTTATCCAAAGACACAAGTTAGATCTCCCTTAGTATGTGAAATATATGCAAATTATTCAAAATGGCCGCCGAAAATACTCCAAACCCATATGCTTGCTGCTGTTACAGCTATAATGACAAATTTTGTGTCAAAATATACATTTTCTTGGTCAAGGAATCCAATGAAATAGGTTTCCAGATTGAGAAAACAATAGTTTTCTCCTTAACATGAAAATCTGGGGTAAAATGGGCACATTTCATAAAATATCAATGATTTTCTTCCATCAGGGTAACCTGAGACACTTGAGACATCTATGTCCTTGGCATTTGGGAGGTATTAAACAGTTGTGAATAGACCATGAAGCCGCGTCTAACTGAACACAATCCTCAGTCGACATACATAGAGCATGAAACCACAGGAAATTTAAAGCATTAACTAGAGAATTACTGGTACGTGGCACTTAATTAATCTGAGTTTAGGCAGTACAGCAAGACCATGGTATTACAAGGACAGATATACAGTTTTTTTTCTTTTTTTTTAAGAATCACCCAATGAAATACCCACATTCTTGCTCTATCACCGATCAAATACCCACACATGATCCTCTACTACTAGCAAATATACATAAGGCCTTGGTTGTGGTTTTTCCGCATGTACTGTTATTTCATTTATATACATTATCTGGGTAATACGGCATAAAATGACCTTTCTCGAAAGTACAGCATGCATGAGATATATATAAAACCAGAGTACCAGTACACACAGGAATGGGTAGACATTCCTGTAGGAGAACACAATAAAGTTGCCAATTGTGGTTCCTTCCCAGATTCTAAAATTTTGATTCGACAGAATATATTGCTTGAAATATATCTTATCTATCTCATGATCTATCTCATGATTGCCAACCCATAATAGTAAATGATCAATGCTGAAAACTAAAAAGCCATCAGTTCTTGGTATTCTTGGTGTTTATGCTTCGCCAATAAGTTTAGGGTTTTATAGTGAAATATCCTAAAAACTTTGTTCTCATTTCTATTTTTTACAAGTAATGTTAGGGAACTGAAGGAATTAGATGTCTTATATTTTAGTTGTGGGTGAAATGATTGTTGAAGTAATGGTGGCAGTGCTGATTGTTCAGGATGTGGTGCAGGTTATATCAATGAATCCAGTATTGTTCACAAAAACTGCAATAATGCCACCGATCATCAGCATGTTAATGATGCAATAATAAACTTGCAACCGAAGTATAAGCACAGCAAGAAGGCGTGATGCCAAGTCCGCCTAACAGGCTTTAATTACCTCTCACTTCCGTGCAATATAACCTTTTACACTAGTCATAACAGAAAAGCAGAAAGTGTTGAATGTAATGTCTAAATGTAATTCAATAAAGTTTAGAATTTGATAAATTGTAACTTTATCACTTTACATGGACTCAGAGAAACTACTGACCTGGAAAGGGTCACTGTCATCTATTCTCATAGCTTTCCCGGGAATTGAAACTGGGTATAGCCAGCACAGAGATCAAAGTCTATTACTACTCGACTCCTATGTTCCATGTTCTCAGTGATTAGCTCTTTATTTAAACATTGCGTCCAAAGACATTTCTTTCCGTTGCCAAAAATCAGCTATAATCTTTGGGCAAAAGGATCTCACATGTACTCCCTGAGGATCCAGTCACCTCTTGGTCCACATATGTTCCTGGTGTCCAATGTCCATGGGGAAGTAAATAATTTTCTTCTCAGTAAGATCCAAATTGAAGTGGTATAGAAAATTGGTAGAGTCCTTTGTCATATAAAGAGATTAAGACACTAATTTACTTACATCATGCAATGAAAATACATCTTAAACCTAGATATGCACAAGTCGCGGTAATGCATAAGTGTGAATAATATGTCATTTAACCTTAACAATACCCCGAACAGACCTAGGAAATTAAGTTATCAGTACCTGGGAGTATACAAGTGTCAGGGCTTACACCAAGAAAATAACCCTTTAGGTTCCATCAGTGGAAAACAAATATTTTTAGGGTTGTAAAGCTGACCATTTGTCAATGAATCTCCAAAGTTAGGTAATCTCTGATGAACTTATTTAGCTAATCCCATTCAGTCATGTCGCACCAGCAGCTTTATGTTACTATGTATAACCCTTTCAGGCATGGGCCACGTTGATAAACAGCAGCAGCGCCCGTCATGTTACTTGTCTCTGACCTCTTCAGCAAATTCTCACACATTTCCAATCAAACAAATAATCTGGGTTTTTTTTCAGAAAAAACTAATTCTTGCTCATGAAAATTTAATAAAATGTGTATGTTATACTTTAACAGTTGGTCACAACTAACCTGAAAAGGGGGCTCAAACTGCTTTGACGTCAGCAAGACACGCCACAAATGTCACTTAAAATTCGAAGGGCCTATAACATAAACAGTACTGGACATTTTATTTAACCTATGAAGCAAGATATAGGTTTTCTTTAATTTATGCTGTGGTACCACCATGTGATAATTCCTATGCACACAATCCATTAGTTTTAATTGAAGTGCAATGCTCCTAAGTTTTTCAGGGTCACCTGCCGATATTCTGCAGATGAATTTGGCAAGTAGGGCCATACCAGGTCACATTTGGGTTTTTAGGGAGATTTCTAAGATTGTAATACATGTTGTGCTTACTCGTTAGAATTTCAACAGATATCAGGCGGCTATTAAGTTCATTATAAATATTAATAAACACCAAAGTCCAGGAATCACTCCAATCTAAAAGATAGATGTTTGAGGATTTGGCTTCAGAAGTATACACACATTCTCAAATGCAGTTTGACTAGATCTGTAAACAAGCAATGTTTGGCCAAGTTTATCAATTTGTGACTGTCCTGTGACAACTCCGATAGTAGTACTGCCTTTCTGTGCATAAGGAACTTTTACTAATGTGATTCGTGCAATGGACTTCACTATCCAGAATGCTAGATTCTGGGAAATAGGTGCTTCCATTTTTATCAAATGCACATCTTAAATTGATTATGTGATGATTATATCGCACAAGACCTGAAAGTTGTGCATTGAAGCTCAAGCAGACGATAATCTTTTGTTGGCAATAAAGAAATTCTCATGTCCACTGTGTACAGCTGCCAATACCTCTGTGTACTCTGTCTGTGACAGAGTGAAACCTATGTAAGCCGTGCACAACGTATGTTTAAGGGGTATTAAAGAGATATTGTATTCCAGAACATGGCAGTAAATTTGAAAACTTACGGAAGCAATACTATGGAAGTGTGTTCTTACGTTCAATTAAATTATATCTGATCATAAGCATAATTATATATTATTCGAATAGCATGCAGCTTAATTATTTCTCCACGTAATACAAATATGTTTATCACTTTGTTGTGGTTTTATGCTCTGTATGCAGTGAATCGCACACATCGGGTACATATACACTGGTATTAAATGCTCCCCTGTCTATAGAAGGATAATAAACAAGAACTTATAAAGGAATATAATACAAAACCAATCAAAGATATTAAAAGTTTTCATGATGACACTAAAATTTATTGAAATTTGCATACTTTCCCCATAATTTTAAGGTAGGATGAATACTTTTAGTTCATTACTTCAACAATCATTTAATCCACAATAAAACATAACACATCTAATTCCTTCAGTTACCTGACGTTACTTGTAAAAATAGAAAACGAACACACCTTTCAGGATACGTGTATTTCCCTATAAAACCCAATAAATAACTGGAGAAGCATAAAAACCAAGAGTGTCAATGACTGTTGGCTTTTGTGGTTTTGGTATTGATCAACTATTAAGGGTTGACCATCATGAGATAGATAATATGTGTCTCAAACAAAATATTCTGTTGAATCAAAATGTTAGATACTGGGAAGAAACTACAGTTGGCAACATTATTGAGTTTTGTTACAGGAATGTCTTCCCATTCCTGTGTGTACTGGTACTCTGCTTTTGCCAAGTAAATCCCATGCATGTTGTGAGGTCCAGAAGGGTCAGTTTATGCCGTATTACCCAGATAATGTATATAAATGAAATAACAGTACATGCGTAAAAAACCACAACCAAGGCCTTATGTATATTTGCTAGTAAAAGAGCATCGTGTGTGGGTATTTGATCGGTGATAGAGCAAGAATGTGGGTATTTCATTGGGTGATTCTTAAAAAAAAAGAAAAAAAACTGTATATCTGTCCTTGTAATACCATGGTCTTGCTGTACTGCCTAAACTCAGATTAAGTAAGTGCCACGTACCAGTAATTCTCTAGTTAATGCTTTAAATTTCCTGTGGTTTCATGCTCTATGTATGTCGACTGAGGATTGTGTTCAGCTAGACGCGTCTTCATGGTCTATTCACAACTGTTTAATACCTCCCAAATGCCAAGGACATAGATGTCTCAAGTGTCTCAGGTTACCATGATGGAAGAAAATCATTTATATTTTATTAAATGTGCCCATTTTACCCCAGATTTTCATGTTAAGGAGAAAACTATTGTTTTCTCAATCTGGAAACCTATTTCATTGGATTCCTTGACCAAGAAAATGTATATTTTGACACAACATTTGTCATTATAGCTGTAACAGCAGCAAGCATATGGGGTTTGGAGTATTTTCGGCGGCCATTTTGAATAATTTGCATATATTTTACATACTAAGGGAGATCTAACTTGTGTCTTTGGATAAATTTATTCCTATGACCCTAAGGTACTTTTGTGCCAAAGGGGACCTTTGCATCATGAAATGAAGTCAAAAGTCACTTAACCCACCTACTATTTAGAAGCGCAAGATTTCCGCTGCCTCGGGAGCGTATTACTGAATATATCATGCATTTGTTCATTGTTGAATAAATTGTTCCGGCTACCTTTGTCGTTCGACACAGGTGAATCTGAGACTGGAGGGGAATATTCGTCTACAGGTATTTGTCCTTAGAAACATACCCATAGTTGAAGAAACACCCAAGGACCTTGGCACTTTAGGGTCGATTGTGCAGGATGGACCGACCATGTTGACATTTTCGTATCATTCTTGTCTCCGGATATAGTTCATGAAGCAACTTCATCATGTTCAAAGACAACGGAAGGAAAGTAATATTACACCTGACTGAACAGAAGAATAAGATTTTATATACATATACATATAAAAGAACGACTGGTAATTTGATCTTTGGGAATGTCCTTTTGACGACTATCAGAACAGTGTATTCTGATCTAGTCATAATTTAGTATGAGTGCCTGAAGTTCACAAATGCAGACTTATTACGATAAAATCATTCTTTGAAGCAGTTTTCCTTTTGTTTTATTTCAAGCAGAATTAATGTGCTCTTTTAAAAGATACGTACACAGTTTTACTACGATCTAACTCTTAGTCCATTCACCTCTAGGAGAAAAGTACACCTTCTTGGTAAAGACCTTGGTTAAATACAGATCTTACCACAGAAATGTTCAAAACTCGGCTGGGATGCTCATTAAAATGTTCATATATGACAAGTTTCAGAGTCCGAGATAGAGAAGAGCTTTCGCTGGTCCAAAATTATCTACAAAACATACAATGTTATTGTAAATATATAAATATGATATAAAAACAAGGCATTTGCATTTGTATTACAACAATAACAGGTGTCTTTCAAATTATAACATTTAAACTATGACTACCATGATCATAAAACCTTAATAATCATAAAACCTTAATCACATTGCCAATTTCTCTGAAAACTAAAAAACAATGTCTCCTAACATAAAGCTAACATAAAGCTAACATAAAATTGTTATTCATTCAAAGATTCTCCAGAAAACTTAATATCATGTACATTCTGTGCCCTTTTGCTGTGTATTAGGTTTGACTACTAATTAGCTGTTGGCTGAGTGTCACGATCCATGGGTCACTTTACTTATCTGCGGAGTTTTGATACTGATCTCTTCCTTTAAGCGTCATGATCCAGTGGCGTATCCAGGATTTGAAAACAGAGGGGGCGCAGCCCTATAGTCGGGAAAGGGGGCTGTTCTGCGTTTTTTAGACATGTCATATATATATATATATATATATATATATATATATATATATATATATATATATATTAATAAATCTATTTTTAAAATTATATTGATATTCCACAAAGCCCTATTAGTAGGAAGCAAGCATATTTAAACTTGTTTGAACACACTGCGTGGCTGTTAAATTGTCTCCTACTAAAGTAGAGTAAAGTTAGTTAGTGCATAATTATTATGATTATTATATGTAATTTTGTAAGGTATCTAGTTCAAGTTGTTTATTATGTTAACCGCGGGACCCTTATCTATCTATCTATCTATCTATCTATCTATCTATCTATCTATCTATCTATATATATATATATATATATATATATATATATATATATATATATACATAGTGCATTATTTGAACAACAGAAAAATACATGCATCAATAAGTGTAGTGTTGTAACTTAATTGTAACTTTAAAGTAGAAGATGGTCAGCACACATGTAACAGAACTGAAATAAATTAACTCTTATATGTCACTGAATCTGACAAAGGATACTACATCTAAATTCAGGTGAAGCTTCTGATAATGAATTTCATAATATAGGTTTTCGTAGATAAATTATATTTGCAGAAATTAAGTTCGAACTCTAGCCAGTTGGAGTTAAAAAGAATAAAGATAGTCTGACTTGAGGTAATTAAAGTACATAAACACAAGAAATATTTGAAGTGAAAAATACTCATTGACTGTTATTTGCATACTATTTTCAGGTTTATATTATTATTGAAAATGCAGAATTCTGATATAAAGCCTGGCCATCTAGCTCCAGTGACAGTATAGCTTGGTATTAAGAGGTGATTTTAATTACCCCAGAATCAAGAAACCGGAAGCTTGCATACAGTCTCTTGGTGTATTCCAGGGTAAATTTAAAAATGAGGCATAGCAAGCGTCAAGTGAAAGTACAAATAGCTTGCATCGATTGTTTAACAGATTTTGGCCATCCACCATCATGTTACAGAACAATCACAGGGTTTGGAGACTTCACTTCTGCACACAAACAAAATAGAAAAGAGAGATTGTGAAAAACATGAGAGAAATGTGTAAGTATATAATAATCCCTTTACTTTTTAGATTTATTTTAGAAATTTTCAAAGTCTGACACTCTTTACATTTACATTAGGAACAATTTCTTGCTAAGCTTTTATTCTTTATTCACAAAATTTCAACAAAAACATCAAAACTATTTTTTCTTTAGGTCAATAGGAACCCTTAGAACTGATAATAAATATACATTATTATATAAGATATATATATCTATATTTACATTACAGACAAGATCTTTCTTGTTTTTCTTCTTTCTTTTCCATATGGGAATAACATTACCATAACCGCGCATAGTGAAACATGAAAATATTTTTTTACTTAAAACGCCATATTTTATATCTTTGTGTGTGCATACTCAATTAAAATAACATAAAATAATTCTGAGTTAAGAAACATTACACTTGCCAGTAGTGTAAGCAGAATTTTAGGGGGGCGCGCGCCCCTTTGCGCCCCCCCTATGAATACGCCCCTGTGATCATCACATTTTTGCGGACTGATATTTCCTGTCAGGGGTCTACATATTTTTACGGATCAAATAATTTATGAATTATTTTAGCAGGTGTATATTTATATAGGAAAGACGAATTCCATGGCGGTTCATTTAATCTGAATATAAATATAGCTGACATTCTACCCACCGGAATCAGCCAGCCGAGTGACATTTCAGAACTGCGATATTATTCCGAAAAAAGGCCTCAGCAAAAAAACCCCAAAAAAAACAAAAAACAATTATGGGCCCTGGTACAGTAACATGGATGCACTGCTTTTGTTAAATTAAAACGGCTTCTGTAAGGCCAAAAAATAAAAAGGTATAGTTCTCAGGCATTTTTTCACAAATCAGTGCGGGCGGGCCGTATTTTATTTTTGACCTTTTTTTGTATGTTTCGATAAAAATGTAATATGTTCAGGGAAAAGCATGAAAATAACAGGGTTTTTTTTGCTAAACTGGTAAAAGCACTACATAAAAAAGGAAATCTGATCACAATTGTATTATTTTATCCTCTTGAAAGATGAAAATCAAAATAAAAATGTTTGATGCGGGGGGTTAAAATTGACGCGGGCGGTGCCTGAGAACCATACCTTTTATTTTTATTTCTTTGCCTAAGTCCTGTTCATGCACTGTAATAAAAATCCCATCCTATGTTGCAATAAAAGTTCCGTACAGTCCTGGAGAGGATTATCATGAAAAGTATGTTCATCCATGATTCCTGATTTGTAACTTAATTCAGTGGTTTCGACCAGTAAATTACATACGAGGTATCAGCATATAGTATACTCTAATACCCTGGGTGCCCTCTTATTCATTGCTATACTCATGGGCCATGTTTCGCGTGGACTTTTCAGGATGGGGGACAAGGTGCCTTTTGTCCCTCTCCCTTTTAGGAGAATATAACATAATTTGTAGATAAATTTTTAAAGTAATTCCATCAATCCGTTTATAGTTTTATCATATTCCTTTCACTAATTTTTCAATGATGCATCTCATATTAAGACAATTTATTTTATATCATTTGTCAATATATAGTTTCAATGAATTGTCATAACCTTGGCAAATATTTTTGAACGTTTAAATCAACTTGAAATTATGGATAATAAAGAGTTGAAAATTAAGATTTTTTTATAATTTCATAAAAATTACATAATGATAATCTTGATATACTCTTTGTCATAAGAGGGTGGGTTGTTTTCTAGAGATACCGAGCGGGTGCCTTTATTTCTCGTTATTCCTTCGGATTGTCCCCTTGCCATTTTTCTCAGCAGGCAGGGGTCATAGGCACACACAACTGCATATAATTAAAGTCACAACTCCAAAATTTCCGCAAAATGTTCAGGTCGTGACCTCACTTATAAATTAAAAATGAATGAATATAAATAATTGAAAAAGACATTAATTATACCAGCGCTAGGAGGTACAGTTTTCATCGCATTGTTTGCATGGTTGGTTGGTTGATAATTACCTGATGGTTGATGGTCGGATTGTTAGTTGGTTTGGTGTAACTTGATTCACTTGTAACAACTTTACTAAAAAAAGTAACGAATGGATTTTGATTGACTTGATTGGAGGGTTAGATTACGTCCAAGGAATAATCCTTTTATTGTCGCCTCTTTACTAGCAAACAGAGTTCACCCATGATTCAGTCATGGGACAGGTGAACAGTAAAACACATTCCTATGTTTGATTGGGTTCCTGTTTGAATTAAACATGTGGTCTCAGACCTCTATTCGGTTCCATTGGTTTGACAACAGGCACGTGCTGGCCTCATGACGCGGCGGCTGGGACATTTTTTCATGTTAACGTATAAATCGTCTTTTCATTTTTTATAAAGATTTCTCCTCGCCAGCGGGGCTAAATTAAAAGACTATTTCTGCACTTCTATTACATGTAGCCCCGGATTCTCCACCAATATTACCAGTTGTTTTCTCACCTGAACAAATGAACAAAAGAACTGATGGCGATTCACTGTCTTTATTCTGATTTCTGCATGGAGAGGGTCAGACCCCGGGTGGCACTGCCCCAGTCTGACCCCCCAACTCCGTTCAGCAAGCGCTCTCTCTCTCTCTCTCTCTCTCTCTCTCTCTCTCTCTCTCTCGTACGTTCAGAATCCATCCTAGATCAACCCCAAAACACCTTATATTATATCATTTGTCTTGTCAGGGATCACCGAAAATGGTCACTGGAACTGCCCGACGGATAAGTTGTATTGAACGTGAACTTTCTGTATGCATAACATTCATGCATGTTACCTGTGGACACTAAATAATATATAAACTGACAATCATCTTAACTTAACAATGAGGCTACACATAACACCTGTATGATTTGCTGCGTATAAAATATAATAAAATGTATTCTTAAAAAAATTACTTTATAGTCCTGTCCCATGCTGACAGCCTAATGCTAGGATTCATCCAGAAGAACCCAACTCTCTCGGTCAGCTACATCTGACCTTGTGTACCTATACGCCTGCCTAATTGGCAAGGTCCAGCTCGGTAAGCTGAATTCTTAAATTCTTATGGTAATAGTATACACAAATGCTTCTTGCCACCTTAAGGCAGACATTTTTGGTAAGCAAACCAGTCCCCAAGCAGCTAGGGCCCTATAGAAGTGCATACTGACCTTTCCCACAAAAATGTTTGTTAACGACGAGCGTTATTTGATTCCTGGTGGAATTTCTTGCAGTTTAATGATTGAAAGCTTGAGCCGCAGATATTATACAACTAGTTGCATAGGATGGGCTACTTTTTCAGTCTCTATAGATCGGCCTAATGTTGATGTGTGATGAATTTGTCTGTTTGATCTGCATGTCTGGCTTGTTTTTATCACACGGTAGCCTACCCACAAACCAATGCATGCGTGTGACTGAAACGTTACAGTATTAACAACCAGGGCGACGATTAGGTTTCATGGATTGGACGTACGCGCACTGCTTTTCTCACGAATTATATGAATTATATAATAAAAAAATATTGATGTGAATGAATATTCAAGGACCTGAAAGTCGCACCTCCCCCTGGATTCGCACACCTTTTCAGGAGAAGAGATAATGAATCAATGAGATAACAAAGACCTGAAATGGTTTGTTGATGTCCGTTTTCTGGGTCACATGGCTCTGCATACCTGGGTCACAGTCGCCCTGGAAACATATAGCAAGGCTGCACTTATTAACTTGTTCCTGCAACAGAAAGACACACGTATCAGCTTCCAGATGCATTATCTTTTTTTTTTAAATATAGGATTTGTCATCACGTGTCAGTGAATTAGACAGAATTGATTATACAGAAGCCTGCTCGGATAATACCTTTGTAAAAGATCCCCTTCATCAACTCTGCACCCGTGCACACGACACCTAGGTTTCCAGCAGACGACAGGTGTGGACTCGGTTTTTGCGGGAACTGTAGAATTCACCTGCCTGGGAACTAGGGGCTGTTAACCATTATCGACCACTGCAGTAATTTGTAAATAAAAAAACACATCGTCTGTGTTGAAAAAGGCAAAGAACAATCAAGAAAACAGCTGCCGCAACATATTTGACAACGTCACCGTAAGCTCTGAATGCAGATGGCCGACGTGTTGGCCCCGAAGAGCTCTCCTGTCACAGCGTCCGTTCTGTCACGTGACAGTCATTTATCACCAAAGAGTTTTGACATAAGGCTTCCGACAGCCAACTCTAAAAAAAAAAAAGATTCAGATGTTGTGGAAAACTTAAAAAATATGAGGCATGCGAGCTTTGTCATGAAGAGTAAAAGTATGTTTATATATATATATATATATATATATATATATATATATACACATACATACCTGTGTATATGTATATATATATATACCTGTATATATATATATATATATATATATATATATATATATATATATATATAGTGGAACCCGACAATTACGACCACCCTTGGGACTGAGCAAAGTGGTCGTAATTTGGGGGTGGTCGTATTTGTGAAACTCTTACCTTGGTTTCATATAACATGCCAATGTTTAATGTGTATAAGTGTGTATTCATTGCATAACTTTAATATGAATTATAACAAACTGTTTTACTTTGCAGTGACCCTTATTATGAATGTTTTTGTGTGTAGTTGAAAAGAAGACAAAATTGTTTTAAATATCTATTCATGATAAAAATAAATATACATGTATACATACGTAATGCCTGACGATTAACCAATAATTACACTAGAGGCAATACGAAAACCTACTGAATACATATTAAACATAATACGTGGCAGGAAAGGTGCACAAAAGACGTGTAGCTTGACATTTGAAACATGTAAAAAGAATATCAGTGGATGTTAATTCTTCACGAATGAGTCCAAAGCAGTTTGTCGTTAGGTCATGCATGTAGAGGCACAGGTACAGCCAGTTGGCGCTGTTTTTTTTATGAGTTTACTATCTATGAAATATTATATATAAACCAGGTTTGGTATATACTTATACTGAAAACATAATACATGTATCTAAAAATAGTCACTATTTTTGACCATACGCGATGCGTTCTCGGGTGATTTATCAAGGTTGTGTGGGGTTTTAGGAAAAACTGGGTTGATTTATCTCTTACGGACGACAAGAAAGGAAGCCTGGTTTCTGTCCTCTTACGAGCTGTCTTCTAAGGCGTGTAAACGTGATCCATCAAATAAATGGGGCCTCCATGAGGTATAGTGCATGGCCAACGTTTTCTGCTCACCGTCAAACATCTCGTGTATAAGACAGATCGCTCATCGCACGTGAAGGGAAGAACGACAGCTCGTGACCCATGGACAGGCCCTTCATAATAGATCATATTAACAAGATCATATATAAGACCCTATATCAGAAATATACTAACAAGAAATTAAATGCTGGTTGGTAAACTGTATTACCAGATGATGACATGTTTTACAATTTATTTATTTTGTTTATATATATAATATCCTAATCATTTTTCAAATCCAGGGACCAATATGTGTGAATATATATATATATATATATATATATATATATATATATATATATATACCCACATATATATAATGTATGCATGTGTGCATATAAATATGCCTTTATTTGTATGTACATATTAATGGAAGACTGTTATTATAACTTTTTTTTATATATGTTCCGGTAAAAAAATAATTTATCTGCATGCTTTCAGGATCAAACAAACACGTACATTTATGTGTATATAGACATCTATTTATGTGTGTATGGGACCTGAAAATGGACAGTAAGTGTTGTGTGCTTGTATGTTATGTGGAGGACGCAACTCCTGTGAAACCCCTTGAACATGCACACATTCCATGGCAGAATTTGTTCTGTCAATATGGCCAGAAATCCCATCAAAGAGCGCTGCCAGTGACCAGATACCATGGATATTTTCTGTCTGAACCTCTGCCTACAAGCTTTAATAAAGCGAGACTAAATGTCAGCAGCCGGTCGTTATCATGAATAAATCACGTAAAACACAATGATTTAGGGTGATCTGGCAGCGTCCGAACTGCAAGCGTGATATTTTCCGGAGGTTTTGAATGACATATTGACAGTCAGATTGGTGGTTTGTCCCATCCATTACAAGATATGAAATATTAACACAAATTTCATTAATATTTGTTGATTTTACTGTGCTTTTCGAGGCTGGTGTTAAGTGCTTATCTAGGCAAGCTAACTTTCTCTCTCTCTCTCTCTCTCTCTCTCTCTCTCTCTCTCTCTCTGTCTTTGTCTGTTTGTCTGTCTGTCTGTCTCTCTCTGTCTCTCTTTCCCATATTATTCGTCATATTTCGTGATTAAAACCTACATTATATTTTTGAGGGTAAAGAAAATCCGACTCGATTTATCGATTTATTCATATTTTTTGTCTATTTTTAAGCCGAGACGCACTGACCGGTTTGGAGGTAAAAACACAAGACTCGAAATATGCAATCAATAAATGCTGGTTGGCTGCGTTTGGTAGATGTCATTTCATATATGAATTAACAGATATACCGTGATACAAACATTTGCATATCAGGTCTGGAGATATGATGCCTTTTACGTACGTTTTCCCTCACTGTTATATTTCTAAAATCCAAACATTTAATGTCGATAAGAACAATTTACATTGTACAGGTCATCCGGTGAGCTCACTATACAAGCTTGGCATGGCCCGGGGGGGGGGATGTGAATTGTGCATCCTGGTTGATTTTTAATGCAGATTTTTTATTACAGCATCTTCCAGGGTAGCCTTTATCAGATAAATTTCTGTTAACAAGGAGACACAAGGGCCGAGAGGCACAAATAGTCCCACTCCGTGTATTTAACTTGGAGAGTGTGGCATTAGTGGTCAGTAATATTCTAACAACTTGGTCAGAACCCTTTCCTTTCTTTCCTTGTTAAAATATACACGTAAAATACAAACTGGATTTTAAAAAATGCATGATAAGCTGTTTCGTTATTTAGATGACCCTGATTTTATCTGGGGGGTGATTGGCGAGGAGGCGGATTTTGTAAACTACACAGATTTAAACCAGAAGTTCAGATCTTACATTGACTCAAATAAAGGCATGACACTAAACAAAATCTGTACTTGAAAATACTGATTCAGCTTATAACCAAAATAGGTATTTGTCATGGATGCACCCAAGAAATATGCCTGTAACATTTTATGCCAACTACTCCTGCTGTTGCTATGAAATTTGATTAGAACTTTTGCGATTAACATCATTAAAGTTAAAAACAATGTGTCCGTTATATGTGATCTGGATATCTGGATAATGGTGCATACTGGTTATATGGATGATTCCGTTAGGCAAAAGAAAAAATCCATTCTTCTACGGATTTGCCGCTTCCATTTTTCCTGTATTAATCTTTATTATTTCTTTTCCAAACGAATACCAGGTCCTTGTGTATGTTGCTACTTTGTGCTTTGGCACCATTTCCCAAAAAGAAATCTTAAAGATAAGGAAAATAGACTTAATTTTGTGTTAATCATTAACACTACTTTTTGTATTCTATAGGCAAGCTGGAGAAATTAAATTCACCTCCTAGCATCTTATATTCATTCTCAAGGTCTGTAGAACAATAATGTGTGTTGCTTTATCCTGGAGACACCCCTTCTCACTCCAACCCCATATATATGCTCAGGCAAATAAACATTTAATTGGGAATCACATCTACGTTAAATGTATGAAGAATACAATACAGTGGGTAAATAAATATGACCATCTTTGAATCTATGTCCAAACGCCTCCGGGTTTGGGTGGGGGCCGGGAAGGGCATAAAAGCAAAGGTCTTAAGAAAAGCCCGGATGGCTTGCTGTTCGTTTTCATAAAGCAGACGACTTTCCAGGTAACCCCGTGATCCCTGTGTTCAAGAAGGTCACTGCCGCTTCAAAATTAGCTGGTGTTCAACAAGAGGTCATTTATCGGACGCATGACGAGTCTGATCCAGGTGTTAAACAACGTCTCGACCTTATTATCCGACAAGGTTTACACCTGTACTCCGCCCATTAAAAAATCAATGCCTCCATTCACAAGGTATACATGGCAGGTTCAGGTTTCAGGCGGGTGTCTTTGAAGAACGCTCTGAGTTAGAAGCATATGCACGCACTGTCCTTACTTCAAGATAATGGAAAGGAACCCTGGCCCGATTTTTTTAGGACAGACACTCGCGCGTGATGCAAACTATAGATACCCTACCCGCAATGACCAGTGGCGGATCAAGAAATGTGAGAACTGGGGGGGGGGGGGGGGGGGGGCTAATATACTGGATTAGCGGTTGATGGGTATATAAGCAATATATATATACAATATTATATAAGCCATATATAAATTGATTATTACTATATACGTAATATATTTTCAGCCTGTGAAAATTTTTTTCTTTTATGTCACCCATATGGATAAAATCTAAAGCGATGTTCATTTAAAATAATAATTACAGGTACACTCGGGAGGGTAATGGGAGGGGTATCCCCATCCCATTTTGAGAACATTTTTAAATATGCAAAGTAAAGAGGACAATTTGAGGCATCTTTCACCAAGAATATGACGATTTTCTGTTCCTCAACTACTGTTCTCTAAAAATGTTTTTTTTTTCATAACGTAGTAAAACTTCAGAGGGTGGGGGTTCACATTTGGCCGACTAGAGTATTTATATTTCTTCAAAATTTGAACATTAACTGGAAAGTCCAAACATTTAATTGTTTGTAACATGTTGATATTTCTATGGTGAAAACGCGGATCTACGTTTATCACTTGTATGCTGATGACGAAAAAAACTTGCTGAAACTTGCATAACTGGGCAAACTGGTTAATACGGTCCAAATGGCCGAAACTGCAAGTATAAAAGGTTAAGCGATGCGTCTCGAAACACTGTCGTTCACAAAATCGAGTTCGGCTCTCGAATGGCATGGCTGGGTCTCCGCTGCTGGGATCGGTGGAAGGAATGCAAGTTGCATCTGCCTTTGCGGCTGTGGATGCTGTAGCTTTCCTAAAAGGTCACCGGCTCGTGATGTACGGTGGCGGCCTCTCGCGGCTCTCTGCTTGGCTTGGTGTGGAGTCGCGTCTGTTGGCTAAGAGAACGTGCTTAAAGAGCGCACAGGGCTGAGGTCTTGACCACAGCAACCTGTAGCCACTCGACGAGCATAAACTTCTTCTGGTCTGGTCTCTGGTTTATCACTTGCAAAATATCATCATTTAAATGTAATCCTCGTTATAATATAATTGATATGTTCAGGTCGCATATTTACCTTTACATTTTACAAGCTTTTGTGCTTTTGGCAGCGCACCTTACTCGATAGAGCACATATCATGAGTTAATAAGAGTATTAGCCGAGGAACAATGAGATTTTAACGGTCGACCAAGCCAAAGCTGAGCTCTGTAGGCTTCGAAGACCTTGCCTCACTCACAAGCGAAAAAGAGGGGGGGGGGGGGGGGGGGTCTCCGTGTTATGCTGTAATAAAGAGGGGGGGGGGGGGGGGTCTCCGTGTTATGCTGTAATAATGGAAAGACTCCTTCCTTCAATATAGAAACACTTGGATGCTATCTTAATATCACAGGGCAGTTAATTGATTTCCACAACTTTTAAATTAGAATGTGATAAACTGTGGATAAACAAATATAAAAAAAATAATATTTTAATTGCAAGTTAACATAAACGAAATCTAAAAAAAAAAGAAAATTAATAACGAATAACTGGGAAAAGAAATAGATGAAATGAGACCTTTTACAGCTAAACGGCGGGGGGGGGGGGGGGTCGCCACGGATGACTGAATATTGTAACGACTTAAATAACCTGTTACGGAGATTTTTTTCTCATTATTAAGGTGGCTGCTTTAGATAAGAAAAAAAGTCACCGTGCATGACGATGAACCCAAATATAATTTCACTGTGAGTTTTTTCAAGAGAGAGTGAAGCTTGGATCATGTGCCTATAAAATAATGGTTTAAGAGTGGTTCGGTCCAAAAAACAAGCTTTCGAGCAAGTTTTGTTTTCACAAGTTTGGAAATGAAAGTAACATGGGGAAAAAGGAGCTATCGCGCAAAGACGCCGGTGCAGGTTAAATCGTTTTGATCATATTGATTAATCTTCTTACAAGATTCAGTTCAGTCCCCTTCTTTTATGGACAACCTGATCGTTGCAGGGGAAGCAATCCTTTGAAGCATCCTCTCATACAATGAGGAATTACCTGGAGGGTGTTTTAAAGTGTTCTGATGCTTCAAACACTGAATGCCCGTTCATACCTTCCTGTTTACGGTAAATTTTTACGACATCTGGTTTACAATAGCTAGAGATCGATATAGCAGAAGAACCCGTGGGCTAGTAGGAGCTGGTCTACTCCAGTAGAAGAATATTCTAGAAAGACCTTCCGTTTTTTTTTCTAATTTCGTCACACTATTTATTATTTTTTTTTTCAGAAAAAAAATCCATGGCTTGTTGGTGGCACTGTCTATTATTTAGAATCTTGGTATGTCTTGTAAGATTGATACGTTATTGTAAAGTCCTTTTTGTTTTTTTTTTTGGTTTATTATGTACTCGTTGTGAATAATTCTAAATTCGTAAAATGTGTTTAAGTCCTCATCTGTTGTTAAGTTCTAATCTTAGGTTAAGTCTTAATCTGTGGTTGGCTCATAATCTGTGATTAGGTCCTAATCTGTGGTTGGCTCTAGTCTGTGATTAAGTCGTAATGTGTGGTTGAGTCCTCATCTATGGATTAAGTCCTCATCTGTGGTTAAGTCCTCATTTGTGATTAGGTCCTTATCTGTTGTTAAGTCATAATCTGTGGTAAGTCCTAATCATTGGTTAAGTCCTCATCTGTAGTGAAATCATAATATGTGGTTAACACATAGTCTGTGGTTAAGTCCTAATCTGTGGTTAAGTCTTTACCTGTGATGAAGTCATAATATGTGGTTAACACATAATATGTGGTTAACACATAATCTGTGGTTAAGTCCTAATCTGTGGTTAAGTCTTTATCTGTGGTGAAGTCATAATATGTGGTTAACACATAGTCTGTGGTTAAGTTCTAATATGTGACTACGTCATAATCCGTGATATAAGTCCTAACCCGTGGTTAAGTCCTTATCTGTGGTTCAGTGCTCATCTGTGGTGAAGTCCTCATCTGTGGTGAAGTCCTTATTTGTGGTTATGTCGTAATTTGTGGTTAGGTCATAATCTGTTGTTAGGTCGTAATCTGTGGTTAAGTTCAAAGCTGTGGTCGAGTCCTAATCCTTGTTTGAGTCCTACTTTGTGGTTAAGTCGTAATCTGTGGGCATGTCCTTATCTATGGTTAAGTCGTTATCTGTGGACATGTCCTTATCTATGGTTAAGTCGTAATCTGTGGACATGTCCTTATCTATGGTTAAGTCGTTATATGTGGTTAAGTCGAAATTTATTGGTTAAGTCAAAGTCTATATATGGTTAAGTCCTCACCTGTGGAAATGACACTGCAGCGGTTTTATGAGATTCCATTTTGCTGTATTGCATTTGAGGCTGTGGCTGGGATCGAACCTAGGACCCTCAGCTCGGCATTCCAAAAGCTTTAACAATTAAAGTACTTTACGTCCTGATCCATGCCATACAATATCTGTGCTGATGTCTCCTAGAGGACTCAATTCTGAATAATTAAGTCGACCAAACTTGAATCATTTTAATTCCCTGAACTGCTATCTATCAGTATATTTAATTAAATGTTAGTTTTCTTTTCTGTTTATATTTTTTTATCTTTTCATTGGAATTCCTACACGGGAATCATTGCATATAATGACAGACTTCATTACTATGTGTTTAAACTTAACTAAATTTTCAAAATAGGGAGTCGGTGAATAAGACTCACAAGGAACTTTAAAAGACCAACAATACAATTTTTTATGAAAAAAAAAAAATCGGAACAGTTTCTTTCGTTTTGTCCATTCCACAGGGCCCGCTGTTGCTTAGTTGCTGTGTTTGATCAAACAACTTGGTGTGATTTTAGAGCAAGTCGGATGGTCGGTTCGACACGCCCATCAGTGTGTTCCCGAATATTTTTATATTTATATAATATAATTTTTTATATAAATCAACCTGGGCATACCTCCGAATTTAATCAAGACCTATGATGAAATAAAATTGAATTTAACTGATATAATGTTTCAGACCGATGAGAGGCCTCCAATTCACCTATCAGGCCCTGGGCTGCAGAAGGCTCAGCCCACGTTTGTATTGCCGACAGTGATAGAGGCCGATCCTGGGGATCCGGACCCGCCACCCCTCCCTTTTTTTAGCCACCGAAACCTTTTTCAAGTGTTTCATATAACTTTTTGGGCCTAGACCCCCTTTCCGGAGCTGTGGCCCTCTTTTCCGGTTTTGTCACTAGTCCTCCTGGGTTGGATCCCTCCTTTCCTAACTCCTGGATCCTGGATCCGCCCCTGAGTGACAACAGTACTGTCAGGTCATCACGATGCTTGGATTCTGAGACTGGTGATTTCATGAATCCTCCGCATTATCCAAGTCCTCAGATGACTCAGCATTCCGCGAAATTATTCATCAGATGAAAGGTCCTGCCTGCTACCTGCGTACGTTACTATGGAGACAAATGATGAAATGCGACAGGTATGTCTTGGATACAGGTGTATATATCTATACATTTGATTTTTTTCTGTACTGTAGTGATTATGACTGCGCCTACACTACAACGGGTGTTTTTCACATGCATATACAATCCAACAACTGCAAGGGTGGGGCTGGCTCCAGATGTTTCTTTTTTTTTAATTTTGAAATGTGTGTCTCGTAAAAGGAATGGTTTCTTTTATTCGTTTGCTTAATGTCCCATCTTCCATTCACAAAAGTGCCGTCCTGTTTCAGTCCGTCGAATTCAGTTATAGTATTATACCATTATACCTGAATATATAGAATGTTCGTCTTAAATTAACATTTTACCCAATGGAGCCATAGATATAAGTATAAACATATAAGAATATATTTACCTCTGTATACATGTCAGTTAATCCATTTATAAGATAATATGCACTATTTATTTAAATGTTCATACATTTATTTACTAATGTATGTGTGTTAAGGTCAAGATCCCGATCTGGTCCAATTGCCTATAAGGCTGAAATGAATATGGGCCGGTCTGAATTCGTTGGGGATTATGGTTGGACCAGTTCCTGAGATAGGTCTGGACCAGACGGCGATTGGCCGATATACCAGTCGAGGTTTGCATTCCTGGAGAACGTGTGTCAGATTAAAATAGATATAGTAAATGAAAAAGGAAAGCGTGATCTAGATCGAGACTGAACTTGATATACAAGCACACAACTTACTATATATATGTGTGTGTGAGAGAGAGAGAGAGAGAGAGAAAGAGAGGAAAGGGGGGGGGGAGAATCTATTACAAATTAGCGTATATATGTATGCATAATGCATAATGAGAGCGAGCTTTCTAATTAATGAGCCTAACTAATCCGCATATAAACCCCTTTGAAGAAATATACTTTATTCATTATATCGTGTACATGTAAAGACGTTTTGACCACTGGCAGTGGAGGTATTTTAACTGATAAAATATGTTTTGGTTGTTACATATATGTTTCTGGAATACGCCTTAATTATACAGTCTAACCCAGCTTCCAACCTTTGAATTCCCGATCTTTCAGATACATTACGAAAAAAATGTCGTTGTAAACAGTGTACAAAGCATTAAATTAAATTTACATTAATGGTGATGAGGAAATAACCTCAGCCACCAAGGACAACAGATCATTAGACCGAGCCGAGTGATGTTCCGGCGTGAGATATATGGTAGGTCCGGCCTTCCTTGATATCTCGGTACGTCCGGTCTGCCTGTATATCGCGGTATATATTGTATAGATTTCTCTCTAATGACCGGGCTGTGTCTATAGCTGCTGGATCTATAAAACCTATTGGAGTCGAGCAGGGGGGAAGGACTCAGCCGTATAATGATTCATGATGCCATAATGAACGTGATTTATGCGGTAAGACGTACAGCTTATTGGTTAAGGTGTTGAACTCTCGGTTCAGCCGTGCACCTCCGAGGTATAGACATCTAGTTATTTCAATTTTACCCATTCTGAACTGTTCCTGTTCCCTTTCATATAAACCAAAAATTAAGGTGTCGTAGTGATGACGTAACACTCCTATTTTACATGGTTATATTTGTTTTATATACAAAACAGTCCCACCACTAGCCGTGATCCTACCCTTTATAAATAATTGGGATAATCACGATGGCATAATAGAATGGATGTGAATAATGATGGAATTTATGTGATATTTTTGTCTGTATATATAGTATATAACATATGATGTAACGCCAAGGTATCCTTTGCATATAGCGTTTACAACAACCATCCGCATATAAGCACATAAAAATACTGTTCATCACACAATATATCAGAACATTATAGTTGGGAGCTAAAGAAAAGCCATGTAAATATATATAAGGGTGTGTGTGTGTGTGTGTGTGTGTGTGTGAGGCTGAAACTGCTAGACCAAGTCGTTATCTTATCATTATTTTTTTATACGATTATATCCATGCTGTGCCTGTGGCAGTTTTTAATCATTCAACTAGAATAAGGGTTAACCAGTACGATAATGCCACACAAAATTTATATTGTTCTACTTGCTCCGGGAATAACAAATATGGCTAGATTTTTTTTTGTTTATCTTTCTCTTTATCGGTCGAGATACAATACGTGGAATTTCATAGCCTAGACGATACCAAAATATGCTTAAATTCTGGAAAAGGTACATGTGCGCAACACTACATTTAGTCCCTTTCCAACACCTTTAAGAATTCTTTTAGGGAATCTGTGCCAACATAGCAACATTTCTAAGGACCTGGTCTTCATTTGCAAAAAATAAAAAAAAAATGAGTCACAAAAACTAGGAGAGGAGAACACGTAGAACGAATAAGGTATGTTGTATGATATAGGGAGATGTTTGAATGACCATTCTGGTCCATTTCATAGACATATAGAAAAGGAATACACAGAAAAAGTCTGATATACGGGTGGATCTGATTTGTTCTGTGTATTCTTGTTCTTCATGTATTTTGTACGGTCTTAGACTGACATGCTGTAATATATCTGAATTTCAGGTTTTTGTATGCAGTTGGTTAGGGGTCATGTTGCATACACCTCTCAATAGGACATTATAGAGCTAACCTCTGAGATTCTTAGTTTCACTATATTGCCTTTGAGCTTTGGGGTTCGGATTTTCCGCTTGGTGGTTTGACGCCTTTACCATTATGCCAAGTCCTACCCTTAATTGCTAGGACAGTCGAGTGGTAAAACGGTTGGCCCTCAACGCTGACGACCTAGGTTCGTTCCCCGGCGGTGCTATGAGAGTAGTTGCCCGTCCAAGGTCAGTGGTTCTCCAGTGCATGTTTTCCACTTCCAGAGACTATACCGAAAGCTACTATCCGTGTTATAGGGATTTATTAATATCAGTTTTTATAACTAGATGTACAATCCATTTATAATCAATAACGTTTATATTATTAACCTATATAAATATCAAAGAATGTAACAAAACAAAATAAAGATCAATATTTCTTAAACTAGACTCATGATTTCGTGAGTATACATATAAGACATACACATGACAAAAAAGTCGTGATATCTCTCGCATCACTAGCACAGCAAATCGCAGGAACGCTACATAGTAATTACAGGCTATAAAGTTAGAAGGACACGAGACGAGTACCCGAGAAATTCATATTACTGAATTCACTGAATTTCCGACTTTGTGAGACATTATTATTTTTCTAGCTGTTGTGACCTTTCATCCGAAAGATCAATTAGCCGTAGATCCGGATTTCGTCCTCATCCGCTTGAAATACATACACAAATACAACATCACAGACACACACCCATTCACACACAAACACACGCACAAAAACACACACACATATATATTTATGTACATAATATTAATTATAAAAATAAAGAATGTATGAAAGATCATTTAAGTTAAATTATGAACAAAGCACAAGTTCACTGTAAAACAAAATTCAATGTACATGCATAAAATAATTTAAATCACGGAAACTTGATGCCATTTTATTTGAAAGCATTTGCAAGTATACTTATTAAAACAACTACTAAGATAACTTGGTATTGTAGTCAGAAATAATGAACTTATTGAATTTTCAAATATATTACCATGGAAACCTGATCATTCTCCCGCACACAGTGATGCATTTTATAGGTCTCGTTAGTTTTCAGTCGAGTAGGTCTTAACAATAAAATAATCCTCCGTACGTCTTTAATGATTCAAGCACTGATTAACCTCTAACATGGACAAGGACTCTCAGTTCTTCTCAAGCGAGAGATGGAATTTCTTCCCTTTTAGTTTGTCAAAGAGCTTCGGTAAGCCGACCCCAATTTTCCGGTAACCTCGATTCCTGCACCTGGTCTGAATCGCCGATTTATTCCTGGAAAATTCTCGTTTAATTTTATTTGTTTCTTTCGTGAAAAATATAATGACGTAACATCAAAGCTCAGAGAATAGAAAACGGCGAGGTGTGACCTCGGATTATTAGCTTGTACTCGGTAAAACCTCTCGTCTTATTAATAATCGACCTTTGACCTCTCTTTTTACATCCGGGGACTGGCCCATGCCTATCATTTCCATACGTATATGACGGCATTTAATGAGATAGTGGCTGCTACTTTCGCTTGGACCAGGGAACTTGATGTTTATTTGATAGACCCTGCGTCAGCCATATATGACATGCACCTACGCTATTACGACAGTATATATAAATTAAAGCCTATATAGTCTGTGTCAAATCCACAGAAAGTGTGGAAAAAATGTGTTTATTACAAATTAGTTAATAACGTTTGAATTTTCTCTGATAATGTAAAGCTGTCGGCTGTAAAGAAATTTGACTCATAATAAACTAGAAACAAATACCCTGAAGCAGATTACTTATGAGTAAACACAGTCCAACTAAGCTTTACAAATTTCATTTCTTCAGTTGTTTTATCATACTTAGTAGTTCAAAGTGAATCGTGTAAGTATGCCGTGTAATTTCTTAAGTATTTCAACATAGCGTAGTATCAGTGGTACGTTTTTTAATCCATTTCACCAACTTCTGTTCACCTATTTTTTGTGGATGATTTAAAAGTTTATATTTTTCAATAATTTCCAAGAAAACAAAAAATGGAATTTGTTATATGTATCTGTTTATTATGCGCCTGGCGTTCTGATTTTGTGTAAGGCTCAAGCCCTGGGCGTTGCTATGGGAACCGCACTTCCTGAACCCTGACTTATTGTAAACACAGTACTCGGTGTAGTCTAGAAATTTCGGGTCTGTTCATGCGCTATGGGCGCGCGTGTATTATTATGTAGTCAAGAGGGTTCCAGAATGGAAGTTTCTGGGCTTCGGGTGAAAAAGCTATAAATAGGGGGCTGTGTTTAGAGCCGGCTGAAAAATACCAGCGGACACGGAAGTGTGACTCTCTCGTCACTGTTTTTTTTTTACCTTACCGATAATTGCAGAATTTACAGATCTTTAACGGATTTTATACGGACTTTATATACGGATTGTCTTCAGTTTGCCTTTGGGATTATTACCAGAACTTCACTTTTGGATTACAACAGATTGTTTTCGAGTTTAAATCGGACTATTCTCTTGGAAGATTTATTTGAACCATTTACGTGGATTATTTGTGTTAAAGGTCTATTGTTGAGCTGTGACAGTGGTGGTATCCAGAAATCAAAGCCTAGGATCCGGACACTCTGGTACTGTTCATTTTTATTATTGTTATACTGTGTAATTGTATTGATTTAGTGTATTGTAACGTTACGATTGTTCTAAGAATAAATTTTAATTATTTGTTAACAAAACACCACTAACTTATTTATTCATTCCCCTAGACATTTTACACTGCCTAGTTTTACGAAATCTGATTTTTTTTATCTTCGTAACAAAATTTATGCTCGTCACGATTACGTGATCTGTTGTTATTAGGTTCCGTAACAAAGTGACATCCTAATATGGCAATTAAGAAGTTTACAATAAATCCCCCGTTTATGTTTCAAATCATTTAAGTCTCTTTACCATGATCTGGCAGATATGATGTGTCCCTCAATATGTAGCCATCTTTATCTTAGCAGGTAAGGTAGGTATTTATTTACCTTGTTGAAAATTAGGTCCTTTAATCCTCCACTCTACACTATAATTGTTTCCCTTGAAATCTAACTATTAAAATTTTCATAGCAAAAAAAAAAAAAAACAGGTGGACATTAGGGGATGAAACGGACTATAGTAATCTGGATTGTTTCAAAGTTTCATATGCTGGACTTGCTTCTCAAAGACAATACTACTTACTGAGGCAATATTATATATAAAACGTCTGAAGTGGATTTTGCGTATAATTACCAAACATAAATTGTTTAAGCTCGTTTTATCAAGACCAGATACTAAATATACCCTTAAAATGTACAACATTTTTTTAAATAGAGGATTGCATTTGATAAAACCCAATATTAAAAAAATAGCATTAAGTATTTATTGAAATTTTATATAATAAAGACAGAATAGCATTGCCAAGACTGCAGCTATAGTTAGTAACGTAAGGAGGACTAATTGATTTTGTTATGACCCGGGAGTTAATTTATAGGAAGCAAGGATCGCACATGTCTGTTTGAGTAAAAACAAGGGGTAACCGCCATTCCACATTGTCTCTTGTGCCTGTGGGCTCGTTGTCCAGGCAACCGTATACAGTGTTTGCTTGTGAAAATCGACCCAGATGTCGGTGGCTTTTATACTCTTTCTCACAGTTACAGGTCGCAGTGTTTTATTTACTAGGAATATCGACAAT
Organism: Sipunculus nudus; assembly: GCA_026874595.1. NCBI lineage: Eukaryota > Metazoa > Annelida > Sipuncula > Golfingiida > Sipunculidae > Sipunculus > Sipunculus nudus. Next base: position 17,276,765 of record CM049312.1, on the reverse strand, counting down.
GCTCGGATCGAAAGGGCCAGCAGCAAACTGAGCTGCGACAGCAGCAACTGAACCGCATATAACACAGCAAACATCCTCAGCCAATTACGCTGATACAGCAGAAAGTAAAACACTGGATATCTGCGTGGGTAAGCCGTTAATCACGTTACATCACATTATACATGTTTGGCAGCTTGGTTACTGGACCATTGATGCCCCGATACAGTTGACATTGTAAATAATTCTTTAGGTAAGAGTCTATAATGGTCTGCGGTTACCAACCTAATCTGTGTTAAACGCAGCATACAGGACCGGGTATGTGTCAGAAATCCATAAGGGGACTGTGTCGTTCAGTATGCGTGGGGCATGGATGCTGGCTCGCCTGGCATCGGCATCCGCGTGTGTATGGATTCTGCCGTACAGCCAATCCATGATCAAACCGGGGACTGACACACGCATGTAGCGGGTACGACCACGCGCCGGTAAATTGTATCATGGCGTGAGTGGCCACTGCCAGGAGACTGCTGCGACTGAGGAAAGGTACATATAGGGAGATACGTAACCAGAAAGCAAAATGAACAGGGAACGGTCGCGGCCGTGTATATCTGGACTGTCAAGTCATGACGAAGACGTACGTGTGCCTGCTGACAAGGACGCAGGAGACAGCCCGTTCTGCTGTGGTATATTCAATACTGTTTAGTAGTGATGTTTTTCGTAGCGAGGGCGACGCGAGTTTACAAGACAGATCGCTCCGCCACGAGTGTCACACCATACTCGGAGTCCGGGGATTGTAGTCGTGCGTGTATAGATAATATGTATTGGAAAACTTGCTTTCTGGAGCTTAGGCGAATATTGCTCGTAAAATGGCGCGTACATTCGTTAACGTAATGCGCACGGGTGCAACGCCATAGAGGAAATGGCGGGAGTAACAGAGGTGTTGAGTTTTACTCCGTCCGGGGATATCATTCCGGCTATATCTTTGAAAGGAAACGCGGTCTCATGCGTTTCTGATGATGCAAACTCTTTAGTGTTATATAAGGACCATGAAAAAATCCTGCCTTCATTGGAAGGTCACGAGGATAAAATCACGTGTTTAGATTTTCTAGCAGACGACACGTTAGTGGTAACCGGCTCACTGGATGGTACGGTTAAAATATGGGACAAAGATGAATGTACTTGTATGGATACGATAAATTTTGAGCAGTCTGTACTGAAGTTATCATGCAATCCACGGCATCGTATTATAGCCGTGGAACTGGACCCGGGAAGACTAAAGCTGCGCCACCTGGCGGATAAAATGTCAGACATTGTGGATATTCAAATTCAGGACGACAGTCAGGTGACCACTCTGACCCAATCAGAAGAGCAGCTCATTTACGGGACCGGAAAAGGTATAGTGTACGTGTGGAATTATGAACAAAAGAACTGTCCTGTTTTAATGCTGAGAGGGCACAAAACCTCAATTTTACAATTATCTGTGATAGATAAATGCCTGTTGTCACTGGCGGCGGACGACTGCTTGGTGCGGATATGGAGTCTGCAAGATGGGAAGCAATCCCGCAAGATCCAGCTCACGAAGCCGAACCCTACAGACATCAGTCTTTGTGACAAATCAGGACGCTTGGTGGTAGTTAAGGGGACCTATGCAGTCATATACTCAAGCTCTGGTGATAACGTACAGCAGGAAATTAATTTGCAATCTGAATTGACTCGAGTGCTATGCAGTAATGGTTCTCTATTGACCACAACGACAGGGGGCGCCCTACTGACCATGCGACTACCTCAGTCGATAGGAGCAGAAAGCGGCCGTAAAGATCCTAATGGAAACGCCATGAGTGGTAAGGAACCCGTAAATACATCTCTCGCCGACCATGCAGGGAGCGACCACAATGGTGACTCTAAACGAAGGGACTCCTCATCATTCGCTTGTACTCTGTTGTAAGGTGACTCTGTACCACAATCAGATTTCTAAGGGGCTGTCACATGACATCCTGCGGTAATTAGGAAAGGAAGGTCCAAGAAATATCAAACATGTAATTATTAATTATACATATCCTGCTTCGGGGATGTATATAGGCTTATTCTGAGAGGGGAGTACATGATTGGTCACCAAGGAAACAGTTCTTACATACGGTGATAAATAATGATGATAATAATAATAATAAAATAATAATAATAATAGTAACAGTAATTTTAATAATTATCATAATTATAATAATAATTACAACATTAAACTAATAAAACATATATAATGGAGAGGTGAAGATCAGAAGATCAAACGTTTTTTTAACTCTTTATGCTAAAACGAAATTGTGTATACGATATTTATTTTAAAATTTGAATATCTTAATCTAACGTCACACAGTTTAAAAGTTAAGGTTGCAGTCACAGGGTCTACTATTTCATTATATAAATATATATATATATATATATATATATATATATATATATATATATATATATTTATATATATATATATATTAAATATATAGATATATATGTGAATTATTTTTATTGAATTATAAACTAATTATATGTTTTATCATATTTTGTTCTCCTCTACACGAAGGAGTGGAGTAAAAGTATCACAAAGCATAAGTGGAAATATTAACGATGATTATTCAGATACTTATGTTTAATTATTCATTAATAATTATAAGCACTTAAAGTTTAAATATAGTTAATTACTAATATAATGTGCATAAGAACAGTGCTAAGCACTTACTGGAAAATATGAATTCATTTTGGGTACCCTTATAAACCGGTTTCCTTTAATTTAAATCATGTTTATGTGTAGTCTATTTTAATGGTCATGTTAAAAAAAATGCAAACAAAACTAGTTAAACTTGTAAAATCATTTAAGATATAAAATAGCCGCATGCCCAGAGCCAGGCTACCTATAGACCTGAAAAGACCATTTTAATTATGTTTAGAGAAAATGTATCGTAATAATGCTAACTTTATCCACTTAGTTTTATTTAATTAGCTGTTACTTTAATGTGATACTCTAACTAAGGCCCGTTTCTTCAAAACGTTAATCTTACCTGGTAATTTGTTCAATGGAAATGTTACCAAAATAATACCAATACTTAAATGAACTGTGAAACTTCTCATTGTTCTTCCTCCCTTCCATGTAATAAGCAACCAGAGATTTTTACGGGGGAGGGAGGCGAAAGGAGAAGATGGTTTTCCCTATGGGTGACCCGGTTTCGTTTTAAAAAGTAAAGAGGTATTCAGTTTCCGGAACCTCTTTTCATATTTTTGAGTGGGTTTTTTTTTGGCAAAACATGATTGACCTATCATTCGTTTTCAAACGAAATCTTATCTTTTGATTTTCTATAAACAAAGTTCTTTTAGCAAATGAAGAACCAGGTACTTAGCAATGTTGCAATTAAGTGCCATGGTACAAATCCCTTTAAAGAATTGCTCAAGGTAGGGATGCGGACTAAAAAATAGCCACAAAATAAATTACACGAAAAAGCTGTAATGAAAAAAAAATTCCATTCCCCCCCCCCCCCCCCAAGTCATTTTGCAAAATATAAAAAGGCGCCCTGCTAAGAAAAGTTCCAGGTATCGTGGAAGAAGAAGCAAGCATTGTGGTGGCAAAGATATATGCCCCTTTTTATAACAAATACTAGACGCCTAAAATCTCTCGCCCGCGAGATCTAATTATTCGCGTGAAGAACAGCCGTTAGTCGCAGGGTGTGTCATCTGATGTTTTACCTAAGCTGTTTCAACCTCGGAATATTTGTAAATAGGATCTCGATCAATTTCGGGCGAGGGGTAAGTTCAAAGAGTATTTAATCAATAAATCCTGCATATCTATATAATATGAACTTATGTGATATTTAATAACGTTCATTATCATAATGATGTTAACCTTATGTACTATAGGGACCATCAATGAATGTGTTTCATATTCGTTAAAAGTATTCTTTCTTAGTAAATATTACTTCTACTTCAAGGCATATTTGTTTTCTTTGTGCGTAACTGGCTTAGAAATCGTAGAGCATGAAGGATAATCTCTGTGTCAGATATTACAATCAACATATCTGTTGATGACGGGCATGTAGAGTCGTGAATATGGATGTGCTTGTACAATATCAAAGAACCAAGGCACATGATGCTAAATCAAATTAAAATGGTACAGGTCTAAAGGCAGCACCTGGAAGAGGGGTTTTGGGGATTTCCACTTCAATACCCTGTCTTAACAAAGAATCATTCAAAGCATGACTACTAGGTGGCGCTGATTAGCATATGAGGTATGACTTTGTATGACCAGATCCTTTCCTTCGCGCATGGAATTCCGCGCACCCCCTGTCACTGTACATATCGGTTTCCGTTGAGTCGATCCCAGTGTTTGGAGACATGCTGATACGTCTCCAGGGATCAAATATACTTTTATTCTTAGATAAACATAAATATAAAAAGTTACATTGCTCTTATACATGGCTTTAGTCTTTTGAAAAAAAGATAACATAACAACTTAGAATCTGATATGGATAAACATTACAATTCGGCCACCTTGTATATTCATGAAAATTATTTTCTCCATACTAGAAAATAGTTACATTGCGTGAGAATAATAAGTAATTACATGTACCTTCTCCCAAAGTCCTTTGTTATGGTGTATCGATGCCGCGATAACACCACGGCTAAACACCATAGGACATGAAGTCAATGGACGAATTGCATAAGGATATAAATTCAACTGATAAAAAGGCCCATAGACATGAAGTCTACGCAAAAAATTAACAGAACATGGAGTCAAAGGGTAAAGTGCCACTAGACAAAAAGGCAACGGAAATTCCACAGGACATAAAGTAGACGGACAAAATGAGACACGACTTAAAGTCAACGGAAAAATGCCAAAGGACATAATACAACTGGACATGAAGTCGACGGGCAAAATGCCACAGAACATAAATTCAACGGTCAAAATGCCTATGATCTTCAAGTCGACGGGCAAATGCCACAGGACATAAATTCAACGGTCAAAATGCCTCTGAACATCATGTCGACGGGCAAATGCCACAGGACATAAAGTCAACGGTCAAAATTCCACTGAACATAAATTCAACGGTCAAAATGCATCTGATCATAAGGTCGACGGGCAAAATGCCACAGGACATAAATGCAACGGGCAAAAGGCCACTGGACATGAAGTCGACGGGCAAAATGCCACAGGACATAAATTCAACGGGCGAAATGCCACTGGACATGAAGTCGATGGGCAAAATGCCTCAGGACATAAATTCAACGGTCAAAATGCCTCTGATCATCAAGTCGACGGGCAAATGCCACAGGACATAAAGTCAACGGGCGAAATGCTACTGGACATGAAGTCGACGGGCAAAATGCGACAGGACATAAATTGAACGGGCAAAATGCAACAGGACATAAATTGAACGGTCAAAATGCCGCTGGACATGAAGTCGACGGGCAAAATGCCCTAGACATAAATTCAACGGTCAAAATGCCTCTGAACATCATGTCAACGGGCAAATACCACAGGACATAAAGTCAACGGTCAAAATGCCACTGGACATAAAGTCGATGGGCAAAATGCCACAGAACATAAATTCAACGGTCAAAATGCCTCTGATCATCAAGTCGACGGGCAAAATGCCACAGGAAATAAATTCAACGGTCAAAATACCACTGGACATGAAGTCGATGGGCAAATACCACAGGACATAAATTCAACGGGCAAAATGTCACTGGACATGAATTTGACGGGCAAATGCCACATGACATAAATACAACGGTCAAAATGCCACTGGACATGAAGTCGACGGGCAAAATGCCACAGGACATAAATTCAACGGGCGAAATGCCACTGGACATGAAGTCGACGGGCAAAATGCCACAGGACATAAATTCAACGGTCAAAATGCCTCTGATCATCAAGTCGACGGGCAAAATGCCACAGGACATAAAGTCAACGGGCAAAATGCCACTGGACATGAAGTCGACGGGAAAATGCCACAGAACATAAATACAACGGTCAAAATGCCTCTGATCATCAAGTCGACGGGCAAATGCCACAGGACATAAATTCAACGGTCAAAATGCCTCTGATCATCAAGTCGACGGGCAAATGCCACAGGACATAAATTCAACGGGCGAAATGCCACACGACATATAGTCAACGGGCAAAATGCCACTGGACATGAATTTGACGGGCAAATGCCATATGACATAAATACAACGGTCAAAATGCCACTGGACATGAAGTCGACGGGCAAAATGCCACAGGACATAAATTCAACGGGCGAAATGCCACTGGACATGAAGTCGACGGGCAAAATGCCACAGGACATAAATTCAACGGTCAAAATGCCTCTGATCATCAAGTCGACGGGCAAAATGCCACAGGACATAAAGTCAACGGGCAAAATGCCACTGGACATGAAGTCGACGGGAAAATGCCACAGAACATAAATACAACGGTCAAAATGCCTCTGATCATCAAGTCGACGGGCAAATGCCACAGGACATAAATTCAACGGTCAAAATGCCTCTGATCATCAAGTCGACGGGCAAATGCCACAGGACATAAATTCAACGGGCGAAATGCCACACGACATATAGTCAACGGGCGAAATGCCACTGGACATGAAGTCCACGGGCAAATTGCCAAAGGACATTAATTCAACGGTCAAAATGCCACTTGACATGAAGTCGACGGGCAAATGCCACAAGACATAAATTCAATGGTGCAAAATGCCACTGGATATGAAGTCGACGGGCAAATGCCACAGGACATAAATGCAACGGGCAAAATGCCACTGGACATGAAGTCGACGGGCAGAATGCCACAGGACATAAATTTAACGGGCGAAATGCCACTGGACATGAAGTCGACGGGCAAAATGCCACAGGACATAAATTCAACGGTCAAAATGCCTCTGATCATCAAGTCGACGGGCAATTGCCACAGGACATAAATTTAACGGTCAAAATGGCTCTGATCATCAAGTCGACGGGCAAATGCCACAGGACATAAATTCAACGGGCGAAATGCCACAGGACATAAAGTCAACGGGCGAAATGCCACTGGACATGAAGTCGACGGGCAAAATGCCACAGGACATAAATTCAACCGTCAAAATGCCTCTGATCATCAAGACGACGGGAAAATGCCACAGGACATAAATTCAACGGTCAAAATGCCACTGGACATGAAGTCGACTGGCAAAATGCCAAAGGACATAAATTCAACGGTCAAAATGCCTCTGAACATCAAGTCGACGGGCAAAATGCCACATCACATAAATTCAACGGGCAAAATGCCACTGGACATGAAGTCGTCTTACAAATTTGGACAGGACATATATTCAATAGACAAAGTACCACATGACATAAATTCGATAGACAAAGTGCCAGAACTTATTTATTAAAGGACAATGTACCACAGGACGCATAGAGTCCAAGGTAAAAATGCAAATGCCATGGCTCCAAAGACAAAAAAAAAAAAACAAAAAAAACACATGACATATTCCGAACAAAAGGCCTACTAGACATAATATCTGTAGATGAAAGCTACACAAAATGTAATAGAAAAGCTGCCGTTCAATTTTCCAATATTTTTTTCACTCATAACACATTTTCTTCAACTGCACGTTAGACTATACCTTGGTAATTGGAATATTAATAAACCGGAACATTAACCGTTATTATGTTAAAAGTCCTCCCGCTGAATTTTCTATAACTTTCTTTGACGTTCTCTTCATCTGGATGTACTCAGTGACCTATACTATAACTTAAAAATATGGCAGCTTTTTAAGCGATTTATCTTTTATTAAAGGAAACGTTGGCTTGTTTTTTTTTCTTAGAAAACGTAATTATTTAATGAAAAGATGTAACAAATAATATTAAAAACTCAGCTTGATCAGCCGACAAAGTTCAGCTGCCTGCTTTTACTATATACGAGCAATTTGAATTTTTTTGTCAAAATGCAGCTTTTTATAAGTACGTCAGGTGTTACATTTCTACACTGAATCCTCTATACTTTTCATGAAATATACATATTCCACACATATCAAGGGAATAGGCTTCAGATACGTATTCATAAAGAATTCCTTGACAGAATCCCCGTGTTTGACACCGGGAAAGTGTTTAAAGGATCGATACGAACGCTACGTTTGGGTTTCCATGTGACATTGTACTAAGTGTACAGGTGCGGACCGAACCGCTCTACCTAATGATTAATGATTTTAGCTAAACAGATGAGTTTAAGGATTCGGTTTCAAACAAAAAAAAAATCATCTTATGAGCAAGGGGTATAAACCTCTAAAAGAAAGACTCATGAGCTACGTAAAATGTTTTTAAAGCAATGGCAGCTGCCAAAGTATAATTAAATACGTGTATTATTTTATATATTTTTTTCTGAGTAACAGTAAAGGGTCATTTTTTTTGTTATTAACTTATGATTGAAGTGACATGTTCAGCATAAGATCATTGTCCCCTGCTGTGTTACATAATGCTGATACTTTTCCTCTGTATCACTGTGTATCACAGTATGATAAGACTAGTTTCTATACGTTGAACAAATTAAATATAATCTAAAAAGTAAATCATTAATACCAGATTAATAAGTTTTCTGTATCAAATCACACCTAAACAACTACATAACTAATCAGCTAATGTCAGCCCGCATCAATTCCGCCCAGCAAATTCTTTGATTCAGCTCGCCCGACCCTGCACATTAGATTAATAAGTTTTTGGTCTAATTTATGGACCGGACCGCTTAGAGCGGTCCACCTACTGGACTAGCCGTGACAACCCGACTCGCAGTAGGCAATCGGATAATTGGGCTGGTAAGCCTACTCGAGTCGTGATACAAGTTATATCGAGGAATGTATCGCAGTGGTCTTGCATCAGGTTGCATTCATATTGTTGTAAACGGCCCATTATCTCAATATTATGCTAAGAATGATGAATTAACACAATAGTGAGCTCACAATCCAAACTGAAACACCGTCTCCATGGACACGGGTCATTTCCTGTATCGCCTGCAAGCTGCCTGCGTCCTGAAACCCGTGCAAGCTCTGCTTGTGTTCTTTCGGTCATAAATTCAACAAACATACCGAAGGGTTTACCAATATGCTTGGTTAAAACGGAATTGTTCTCGCTTATGTTTGGTACTATAAGAAAATACACAAAAAAAGGCTGACGATTGGTTTGGTTTATGTTGATTGACAGTGTATCTGTAGGCCATGAAGCGTTGTCAGAAATGGCGAAAATATTTGCATTTTCATCAGGCCTTAAAATGCGTTCCTCAGACTTAGATGTGAGGGTTGGTATGACGCTACTACTGGACCCGACCGCCAACAGCTGGACCGGGCTTGGACCGAACGCCCATTATATAATGAACACCTCTAACTAGGTCTCAGAATAAGTTATCCGATTTCAATGAATTCTATAACAGGTCCCAGCATAACATGCATATGAAAACATCATTGGATGTCACAAAAATTCTCAAAAAGGTGTAACAAAAGGGTTATAAAATCCTTTTAACAAAAGGTCTGCAAATCCGTTTGTAAGAACTGACCGACGAAACCGCGTTCGCCAAAATACTTCAAGTGGGGAGTCTGCTTTTACCCATCGGTTTGTCCCTCCTTTTCAGAAATGTTTCTCACAAAGAATTAAGGGATAATTATATAGATGCACTTGGGTAAACCCAGGAAATCTTTTAATATATGCACACCTTTTTATACAGTAACAGTTTTAGGGTTTACATAGCTATACGGCTGTTTAGTCTTCTACGTTTCGACATCGTCTGAAAAATTAATGATCTTCGGCGGATAAAGGCCGTACTGTAATGCAATCTAGCACCCGACTCTGTCCACTTATTTACTTGACTCTTCTCATTTCTCCAGACAGTAGACAGTGCCTGGACAGTCTCCATGCACCAGTTGTTAAATTCCCCAAGGACGGTCATATTATCTGTTTAAACCTCGCGACAATTAAGTGGCCGAAAATTTAAGACCAAGGGGATCGAGGCTATGTTTTGTTTTTTCTCAACAATGTGTCAACTTTCCTTTTTCTTTTACATATTTAAAGGTTTTAATTATTATGATATTGGTGGGACATATAATGTTTTATCATACCCGAAAATTCAAGGGTGAATATTCTGATATGTTAAGGTGAATAAATATTGCTTCAGTTGTTTTCTTAATATTTTACAAACTGTTGGTCTAGGAACCCATGACTTGTACATATTCTAAAATCTGAGAATTTGCTCTACAATTTGGTATACGGAAAATGAGGTTCAAAAAGACCTGTTTTTTTGGGGGGATGTTGACTCTCAAAATTATGTTTTTATAGTTGATTGTAAGTGTACAAAATATTTTTTTTTTCAAATATATTTTTTTTACCTATAAAAGACTTCCCATTAAATATGGACAAAGAAAAATAAATGAGAAGAGCGCATTTTAGAAAACATATTTATAACTTTATATGGTGAAAATGGAAACTTTTGATCAATAAAAGGCTGAGAAATAGCGATTTAAAGTTAAAAAAATATATAACTAGTATTTTTTTATAATGTTAAAAAAAGTCAACAGATTGTGGAAAATATCAATGTTTTCACATATAACAGAAGCGGATCCGGGGGGGGGGGGGGGGTCCAGGGGTCCCCCTTTTTCAGCTGCCACAACCTCCTTTTTTAAGGGTTTCATACAATTTTGCGGCCTGGACTCCCTCTCCCCGCCTTTTCCTGACCTGTAGACCTTTTTAAAATTTTATCAATAGTCCTCCAGGGTTGTAACCCTCCTTTTCCGTAGTCCAGGATCCGCCCCTGATTCAACATTGTAGAGAATAATTTGACCTCACAAAATATGTACATGTCAAATGGTCATAGAGTAACCGTTATTCAAATATTAAACTATAGGAAAAGAACAAAACAAATGTGTAGATAGACTCCTTAGTGAGATCGAGACCTTAGATAGGGAAGGAAAGAGTGTGCAAGAGTGTACCCTTCCGTTATGTGGTAAGATATTTTAGTATTAGGTATTAGTTGAGATATTAGGTAAATTTACAGTTCTGTGGGTATAAATATTCTTTTCGCAGACGACAAGTGGTGCGTGACATTTCACGATTCATTGGTTATCGCCAGGTGGTCACCAGAACGTCTCCATGGAGCACATTTAAGTCGTTTTCTTTAGTATAATAACTTTTATCATCATATGGAAATTTCCCTTTACAATACATAAGTTAACACATCCTTGAAGTTTTCGAGTAAAACCTGAATAACACGTACTAATTTATTTACCAACAGTGATGAGATTTGGTGAAATTATGACCTTTACATGTATGTCACAAGAATTTACAATAGAAGTTCTTTTTAAAATACCTGATGTAATTCTTATAAAAATATATCTTTGATAAATGCTAAAGGTGTGGGTGAATGGGAAAGAGTTCTATATGCATTTAAAGTATAAGAACAACATCTTTGTTGCCAACTGTTATGCCCATTCATAATTACTTAGGTCTGTTGCAACATTGCCCTTCATTTGGTAGCAGGCGTAAATATTGCAATTGTTACGTCATAATGGTTACCATAGTGAGACACCTATGCATGTGGTGCTGCGACCATTACATGCATTAGGTGGAAAATTGCGACAGACCCCTTATTGGCAAAGTATTTGATGTAAAATATATTTTCCTTTTTTTTTAACAAATCGTGGCAATAAACAACAATAGTATGTCAAGTTAACTTTAATAACTATATACAATTTAAAACAATGTTTTAAAGTACAGTGTATTTATACAAATAAATTTTTATGAATTCACACTTTGTAATATTTTTTTTCCACACCGGGCCCAAACAATTTTTTATAACTAAACATGTCCCTCTCTGGTATGAAAAGGGCCCGAAGTAAAGGAACATAATGATTTACGTGTCAGTTTGGTGAAGATCTGCACATATGCCTTTCAGCAAATTCTTTTTAAAATGATTATCTTTAAAGTGTGAATAATTGCAAACAAAAATGACTATTTCACTGGGGCTTGGGTTAGGAACAATTGGTATATTCATTAAAGAGAATATATTACACTCTATGAATGGATATTTTAATTCTCGTCGTTTGTAATATACAGTGCAATGTAATTCTATGTATCCTTAATTGAAATTTCCATTTAGATGAAATATGTACGTAAAATTACCAAATGCGCAAAATTGTGGCTGAGAAAGGGCGTTTTTTTATTGTTTATATCAGGGGGAAAGATATGAAACATATAGTAACTTATGTAAAAGTAAATCATTAAAATCAGTCATAGAACCATGCGGGACACGTGAAAGTAAACGAATAACATTCAGTTTTAGATTTCCCATCAATACCTAAAATGATTTTTTTATGATTATAATTTTAGATAATGAAATAGGTATAAAGCACAATGTGCGTGACGGAACCTCCAACTTCCAGATTTTCCACATTAACAGCAGTAGTGTTTTGTCCCCCGTTAGCCGGAGCTTCAAAGAACGCCGACTCACCTACGACAGTTCATACCACACAGGTTCATTTCCCGCACTGAGACAGATAGAGTGACAAAGGTGGAGCTATACCATTAAACCAACAAAGAAACGAACGTGTGTACATGGCAACAGCGTCGTTTTTATGACTTATGGATGCTCTGAACAGATTCTCGGTAGAAACCATATTTTTGGAATGTTCGATATTATTGTATTAAATTATAATATCCTCTAACCGTCCAGAGTTGTGCCTTTCTTCAGTGAGTTGCATGAGAAGAATGAACCTCATAACTCATTAACTGTGCACATTTACTGAAAGTCCTTGAGATAAAAAAAAAAAAATAACCACGCACAGGTGCTCACACATCTACTCTGATTCAAGGTGACTTAAAGGTTATTATTTTAAAAACATAGGACCTTTTTCCTATCGGACATTGCTCGAGATACGCCACAAAAGCAAAAATTAATTTTTTATTATAGTGCGCTAACGGTTAATTTTAAGTACTCTTCATGCATACAGTTAGATCCCATAAACTCTTGTTACGAAATGGTTACTATCCATTTATTAGTCATAATAAGTATAAGTATAATATTAAATGACATACTCGGTTCTAAGTCGTTTTTATCACAGGAGCCTCTTGAATGTAATATTTTATTTATTTTGCTTTTCCCCGTTGGTTTGTCTCACGCCGGTCTACTTAAAACGTCATTGCAAAAGAAGAGTCTTCGTATATCCTTTAAATATTTTAAGCATATCTAGATCTTAGCATTTATTTTCAGTCGTAACTCCAATACTGAAATTTTATAGCCTGAAGTAAAAGAGTAAAAGGCTATGATTTTTAATAAGAAAACCTTTGTGGTAAGCAACAGCTGTATACGTATGTACGTGTGACGTAGACGTGACGTATAATCTTCATATTGGTTATCATTGGTCGGTAAATGAACATATATATTGTCAATATATTCCTCTGTCTTGTGAGTTTGTGCCAATATTTTTCTCTGTTTTGTTAGTTTAGACTTAACAAATATATATAAATCTATTATTAAATGGTGCTATAAACTCGCCAAGGCTGTAGTAGACCGAAAGATGGATATGCCAGGGGCGGATCCAGGATTTAGGAAGAGGAGGGGTTCAACTCAAGACTAGTGACTAAACCTAAAAAGGTCCCACGGTCTAGGGAGCGGGTGGGGGGGGGGGGGTCCAGGCCGGGAAAATGGTCTGAATTCCTTTAGAAAACAGGACCCCCTGTTATCCCGTTTATGTATCTCTTTGAGTTAGAAATTGAATCCTGCTTTCATGTTTCAGCAGAAAAAAAACACGGCCTACAATCTACGTACAGCGTTAATTCCTGTTGTATTTTCACTCAAAACCTTCTTTCTAGAGCCCGTCTACTTGTGGCTGTTTTATAGTAATGAGGATTTCCGTCTGTCCGTCCGTCTTTGTATCATACGCCTTCGCGCACTTCCCTAGGAACCAGCAAACGCCATGACGTTCTCTCTGGAGGAACTTTATGGAGATTTGTACTTAATAGGAGGCCTGTGTTGGACAAATGCTTTCTTTGATGACCAGTTTAAAGATGGTTGTGGTTATAGAAAAAGAGGCGGTAGTTTTTGTATGGTTAAGGTAGGTTCTCCAGTGAGTATTGTCCTGTTTTTTTTGTTTTATTGTACGTAGACTATTACTTAATTTTGTAGCATATAGCCATGTGAACTTCTTTATAAATAACCCCCTCCCCCCTTTCATAACTGAACCAGTCTATAGGTCGGAGAACATCATCAAGTGAGCAGGTGAACCAAGATTTACTAAGTCATTGCTGATAGGCATGTTGGTGGGCTTAACTGTCACAGACGTAAAAGAACCGTGAATTTGCTGACATAGACAAACAAACGTAAAGATTTGTCTGAAAACCTGATATTGGCCTATAAAACCTAAATAACATATCGAACTCCGATAATTCCCATATATATACCGTCCCCAATAACCCCGTGATCGTAATAAACTACGACTAGAACGTTACGTATTGATTAAATTATGCTTCATTTACATCCGACATGGATAAACACTCAAAAACACAGAGAGAGAGAGAGAGAGAGAGAGAGAGAGAGATTTGAAATCGGAATCAGCATACGTTATAAGAGCTATAATTAACGTTATAAAGATTTATAAATGTGTATGTTTTCACAGAGTAGAATAGATATATCATAAATCTATAGCTTTTTTCCATCGATTTTTCTGCACTTCCCCTTACCCTCCCCCTTACACCGCTTGCGCCCTCTCTATAGGTGTCCTGTAGTCCGAAACCAGAATGGAATTCGGCAGATGTACATACTTAGTTAAACATCATTAAAAATGGAGGCGGTTACTCCAACAAAAATATGTAACTGAGATAATTTTTTTAAATATTTTAAATATTTTACATATATGTTAAGGAACTGTGGATCATGGTATTAGTGCCTTTACCCGGAGAGGATAGTGCGGATCCGTTGCGTGTTCAATACTTTTTGGCGTTTTGCCAGCCCGCCGACAATCCTGGAATACAACCTGTCACAGTGCCGCGAACTTGTCACCACACGGCCATGTTTAATTCAGAAAAAAAAAATATGAAGCTGTAAATATACACAGCATATTTTGCGAGGACGGTGTCATGTGACCTTACAAAACAAGCAGAAGGAATCACTGACTCTTATTCAATCAGATAAAATGTCATACTGGAAAAGCGTATTTTTTTTGCGCCCTTTTCCGGCTTGCCCTTTTTTATATGAGAACATACACTTGACAATATAAGAAGAATTGATATTCACGTCTCTTTATCAAGAATCAATTTCTGCACAAGAAGAGAGCGTGAAATCACACACACATTATATATATATATATATATATATATATATATATATATATTCCAGGTTCATGATTATTCCAAATCAAGCGAAGTTGGCAACCACTTTCAATTTGCCTCTTCTGCCTATATCTAGTTTTACGCAAATAAGCGTTTCTCGTTGTTGGGTCCTGGGATAAAAGGTAATAATTTACCTTAAACCGAGAAGGAACGGACTTGTGTCACCCTTTCAACAGAGCTCGTTTCTACTAAAAACGATTCTATCCCGGTGATGCAGTGTGGGACGGCCTGCAACACTTGACTTAAAAGTTAAGTGTCAAACCTTTTTAACTAAAATTTGTTATATTTCAAGCCATTCAAGGAAACACCTTCTGTGTATATTTCACATGCGTATGCTTACAAAATATTACTGATTCAGTGAGGTCCTTCCCATAAAAACACCCACGTTCATGTAATTTACCTTGTAATAATTCATGTCAAACATATATTTGAATGGGCTACATTACCCTTTTCACTTCTACATTTATGCCTACTCCGCTGGTGTATGTAGAAGCCCCGGTGCATTGTGGGTGGCACATTTTGAAGCCAACAAACCCAAATCAGTAGAATCTTACTCTTATGAGTCCGATTATGCGCTCTTATGAGTCCGATTATGGTGTGGTTTAAGTGCTTTCAGGTTTTCCGTTTGAAGAAATGACATGGGTCCAGCAGGAAGACCCATTCCGTTGACGTCACGCGAACCGTGGGCACATCCGGTACATGGTATTTCTGGCCAGCACTTAGTTGCTGTCTCTTCGACATCTGTCCCCGCTGCAGTTACTGTAATCCTTTTAAAACAGGGGCTTTTGAAAAGGGGGGGGGGGGGGTATTTTACGGTTCTAGTGAAATCCGAGGGCAAGTCCAAAAGAAAAATATAATAGGTATCGTGCATTTTAACTTTGAATTGACAAATAATTAGAGCTTTGCTGACTTTAAATGGTGGACCAAGTTACATTATTAGTCATGTTTTTTTCTCTTTTATATTGAACGATGATTAGTCTATTTCAATACGTCAATTCTTTCTTTTACTTTGCAGGTGGTAGTATTTAATAGTACTTAAGTGAACGTTTGTGTATGTATATATGACGTAGATATGACGTATTTAATCTATCAGCCGTTGTCAGTTTACCACAGTTGTACAAACTGATCAATTACAATCCCCTCTCTGTATAGTGTTTAAATGGTACAAAAAAAGATCAATATATTATCCATGGCTGTCCTCCGTCTCACGTTGGGTGACAGCTGACTGTAGAGATCCATTATAAATGCTTTATGGGTCGGATAGAAATGCGCATGTTATTCTGATCGAAGCGTACGTACTGATTACCTCGTTACACGAAAAGTACTGGTTAACCAATGGTTTAATACACCTGCCAACGTGCCGTAAAAAGTTACACTTAAAGTATTCACGAACAATCACTTTTCAAAATACGTTAAAATTTATCTATTAAATGCATGCAGTTTGCAGTATATACATATATGTATATATATATATATATATATATATATATATATATATATATATATATATACATGCATATGTAGAAAAAAGTGCTTTTTTCCATGTTTTTTTTTATATAACCTACTTGAATTTTACGAGTGGAATGTAGTAAAATATATATATATATATAGTATATACATATATATGTATATACATATATATATTTTGTGTGTTGGTTTTTAATAAATTTTGAAAACTGGTGTTATTTTCTGTGTTGGTGCCCTTAGATTGCAATTCGGTAGGTCCCGAAATTAATAACCTCCCTACTACGGCCACCTCTCTTTTTCCCGGTCCCGTCTGGGTTCATTTATATATATATATATGTGTGTATATCTCATTAACGTGTTTTTCTTACATACTTGTTTTATACCATTATATATCATGAAATCAGTTGATCCTAAAAAAAGTTTGACTATCATTTGCAATAATATATAATAACTTATACGTTTCCCAGCAAAACCACCCCTTAATATTCCGAGGAGGGAACCACATATTTTAAGAATATTTATCATATTTAACAATATAAAACAATATTTTGGATATCAAATGGACATGCCTATTAGCCAAGAGTATATCAATCTGATATCCTATTATTTACATGTCCATAATGAAAGAAACATAGATAAATTTAAGCTACCGGTATCTGTTTAAAGCTCCCTGAACTCTGTGCCAATATAAAATAGAAATCCCCGTCTGAAACTTTCCTAAAACATCCTGTTCAAATTTCCATAATCCTAAAATTGTGATCGCTTTAAACAAAGTACACGGTTTTGAATATAGTATGTGCCGTGCACGTATCAGCCTGTGACATTTGTCATTAACACACGAACAACAGCTCTGCAAGAAAACATCAAAGACCAGCAACAGTACCGGCCTAACTGAAATATACGTGAAATCGACTGTTTACACATGCTTCCTAAGGTGAGCGTAATTAACAATCTTTTTCCTTCTGTAATCCTATTATCTGCAGCACGAAGGAAGTCATCCTTTATCAGGACCAAACCAGGAATGTCAATGAACCTTGCGTACCTTCTCAGTATTTTGCGAAGGTAATATTTTCGAAAGCTTAATATTTTAATGGGATCCAAATGGCAACATCAATCGATATTATTTATTTATGGCATATAATTGGAAAATCTGATATGATTTAAATAGCAATCTTTGAACATACAATATATATTAGTATTTATATTAATTACTTATGTTCTGCCCTTTGACTTGCCTTCAATGACGGGGGCCTTTTATTCAGGAAGGTTTTATTTTCGCGATTATTTCATGTGCGCGAATATCGCGAATTTGAAACCCTCGCGAACAAAAAAGCAACCTCAGTGTCCATATAATACATTTTTGACCCTCACTGTCTACCATGCATCATGAGATAAAAAGTGATTTAAATGGCAAAAGAAAAGTCTGTACAAGTGTCTGTTAGTGTAACTGGGATGGCGGCGCAGCTTGATAATCATGGTGTCAGTTCAAGTCCGCTAGAAATCAGCTGAACAAGCCTGTAAATAAGTCTGAATGCATCTTCCAGGAGCCGGCTGATGCCAGATATCAATCATTTTCCACACTTATGTAATAACAAAAGTTCCATTGAAGAATGTGTTGGTTTAACATACAGCCCAAGTGGGATTGATAAATTAATTAAACTTCTACTCTACTTTTTTGATTGATAGACCATATCATTATATCATTATTAATACGTCTTGTAATGAGGTGGATATAACAGGGGTTCTCTTGGAAACCTTGGGCAAAAATGACCTTGAGAACCCAAACATAATGACAAGTGAGCAAGACAAACCTCGTCTCTTGTGTATATGCTCAATAAAAGTAGAACATTTCTGTAATTTTAGCAATGGTAAAATGACTGTTTCACATTTATAGCCTTAAGTGTGTTCTACCAGTTACCGTGATGAAGAAATTGATGATCGAATGAACATTCAGCATAATGCATTTAATTCTAATGAGACGGTCCAAAATATGACAAAACAGATACAGCGTTTACGACTTTTTCATCGCCGGAGAACTGACCATGAACAAATCAGGCATGCTAATGACGCCAGCCATTTGGAAAGCATACGCGACCGACCATTGTGACGTCTTTGTGGCGTCACTATTGCCTAACAAACACAACACGCAATCATAGACATATAGAAAGAGTACCATGGAGGAATGTACTGTCCAGCTGCGCCGGGAAGACGCCATCAACGGTTCATCGGCATAAATAACGCGAAAGAGTCGCAAGGTAAATACTTTTTACATAATATATTACTACTTCACACAAAATTGGCGGAATATCTGCATATTTACTTTCGGCCAAAGGGCATTTTAAAGAAAATTCTTAAAATAATTATCACGAAGTAAACATGCGGACAAGGGTTTTGGGACATATGCAACTGTTCCTAGAACGTAAATCAAACAAACTAACAAAAAAGAAAAAAGAACAGTGAAAGTGATAAAATACTGTTTTTCACCATTGCATAAAAAGAATTTCAGAATAGTTTGATAAAAAAAAAGTTTGAAAATATAAATTCTTAGAAATACAAAATTATTCTTTAAAGAAAAGTAAATGTAAGATATGTGAAAAATAAATGCATTTATGTCTCTTACAAATTAAAAAAAAACAAACACATGTTACTCAAGTTTTTGTTACTCGGGTAATAATTTAAACATTAATATTATATTTTAATCTTAATATATGTATTTTCTGTAATGGTTCCTACGGTTTCTAATTCTGTGGGGGTTTTGTGAAATATTGTACAAATATATTAATGTCACTTTTCATGTATTCAGTATTTGCTCAAGGTCATTCACGTAACAACACCAAAGACTATCATAACACATCTGAAATTACTGTCATTTCGATTCAGTACACAATACCCTCCAGGAACATGTGTCCTGATATTCAATAAGACCACAAGCAGCCCTTTTATACAATATGTATATTTCACACACAGATTATTAACAACGTTGACACCACCGTGTTATTGCGGCTCCCAGAACGACTTGGCGTTCATGTCGCCCGCTTAGATTCGTGACTAACGTCTGTCTGAAGTCGCGCTACAAGTCTACAGTTAAATATCCTTATATTTGGTAAAGCTATGCATACACTTTTATTGTATAGCCTGAATTTGCTTGTTTGGTTAAAGGTACATATTCATAGAAGTTTAACAATTTTAGTTCAATATCCTTAAAGGGACATAATCAGTGGCAATATTATGCCCTTCTCTTCCAAATTATTAGTTCAGTTTTGCTTGATACAATAGTTTCCCGGAAAAAACAGCCCAGCACACAGTCCCAGTACCTCGCATACGGCTGTAAAACACCTTCTTATGGGTCTCCGTGTTGGTAAACTCAGTCCACGTGTGTCTGTTTACCATAAAAAAGCCGTGTGACTGTGAGCCGCAACACGCAAAGTTTCAGCCAGCAGGAACATGTTTTACATTTTTTTGGTAAAGTCAGTCAGAGCATCTCCTGATTGACACGTGTTTGCCCGGACGATACACGCGCTGTTTATGTTGACATATGTGATGGCGCCCGGTGCACTGTTTTAACACTTGTTTACAGGAGTTTTATTTTAAAGAGAAGAGGCTATTTTTAGTGTTAATTCAACATGCTTAATAGTTGATTTAATGAGTCAGACAATGCATGCACTTTTTGTAGTATGGTTTGAATTTGCTTGCATGGTTAAAAGTACATATTCATTTGCAATAATATGTGTACAATTTCACAATGTTAGCTCAATTATCCTAAATACAAGCAATTCCCAGGAAAACCATTCCGACACACGGGCTTACTATCTCTAATGGCCTGTTTTTTCTCCGTTTGTATGGTTCTTGTAGTATCATTTATATTTTACGACAGGTGACTGCTTTATGTTAGCCCGAGTCGACTTACGGCATCTCTCTTCATGTCAGCCATTTTGCAGGGCACGTGTCTTGGTTCTCTCCACTTGTTTCAGTGAATAAATACAATAAATATATCAGACAAATTGCTGATAGGACGAATATAGAAATTGGATCATCGCCATAGTCTTTTGAACGGATGAAGCAATTTGCAAGGCCCTCTTTTTTATTTTATAACACCAACAAATCGAAAAGTTCTATTAGTTCATTTATAAATATCTATATGATATATTTTGTTCAACGTTTTGTTTGGTTTCTTTCTTTATTTATTATTCTTGTTGAATCAAACTGGGTTTGGGCCCTTGCCATGTCTGCCCCCTGTGCTTTTTTTTTTGACAAAGTGGCCTTGGTTCTATCCTTTTGGCCCGGGACAAATGGGTGCATGCTACTGTCATGGGAGGGGGCAATCAACGATTCCCTCTTTATCCCCTCTCAATCGGCAATACACATCCAGTTCTGGACAAACCAGAAACAAGCAGCGAAGGCTTGTTTTAAGCTTGTTTCAGAGCCGAAATAAAATATTTTGAACTGTACTTACAAACTACAGTCAAGCCCGCTTATTGTCATATCGGTGGTGTATGCATAAAATAGGAAAATAACCGGGATGTGACATTATGCGGGCTTCAACATCGATGTCCTTTTGAGTCATAGAAGATGCATTATATCTCAAATTATATTAAATAAATCGTCAATTAAAAGGAAACAGAATCGTTTATTTTTTTTTTATGCACAACGGCATATCAAATTACGTTTATGCGCACCTGACAATTTATTTCCTGTAAGTTTTCTGCCGCATGCTGCAATAACTGACATAATCCGACTTGCCAACAGAAAGAGTCGTACCATCTGGGTCATGAGGTCAGATGTCTGGAAATATGCGGCACAGTTATTACGTTTGCGTAGGCAAACTTTTTTACTAGATAATAATTTCCCCGACTATTGCGCCTTATTTTCTGGATATCTTATTAATGACTCAAACTTCCATGATCGTCTTTATGACAGGATCGTTGGGGGAGCGGGCATCGTCATGCCATTGTCAACTTTCTGAAGTTTCGCCGCGATTGAGGTTTTGGACCGGGTATCTCCTCCAGTGCTCACAAAACCTCCAGCTTTTCGTGGACGCTAAAAGGGGATTTCCGGTCGTAAGCAACGTTTAGAGCTCGTGCTTCATACCATCTCTGCAACGTCACCAAGGTGTGAAACGCAATGATGTGGATTACCGTGGTATCTAAAGACGTAAATTAGCTATGTGACGGGGAGTGATCTGCATGCATCACTGCATTGCCTGCCGCACACAGGTGGGAGATGTGATTGTTTGATACGCCTGACCGATTACAGGCTCTTGATCGCCGTGTCGGCGCCTGATGTGATATTAACAGCGATCTGGTTCCTAGCATGACAATAAGCGGGATTATGACACTATTCCATGATATTAAACGGTCAGATTTACCATTGTTTATATAGGAAATGGTTTGGGATTTCAGATTTATGTGACAATAAACGGGATTTTCTATTAACGGATATGACACAAAGTGGGGTCGACTGTACATCCCTGACAGAGCTAAGGAAAGGGGTTTGTATAAATAATATTTATACAGAAAAAAAGTCTCTCATTACTCTCAGTGTTTTAGAGGTTTGACAGATGTTGCTAGAGTTCACCCTAACTAAAAGCAACCCATAAAATATAAATACATAGGCTGTGCTTATCCATTGTATTGGGTATATATATATATATATATATATATATATATATAAACGCATGGCGTCCTTCTATATTATGCCTCAGACAACTTTTTTTATGAAAAGTGTATGTGATTTCCTAAAATAATTTTCAGTCCCTGCCAAGTGAATGGCGGGTTTATGAAAGGACAGGAAATTTGATCCTGTTGCAGACGATTGTTGACGTCAATGCAATGGTGACGTCAATACGCCGGCGGCCGCACAAGACCAAATCCCATATAAAAAAATGGACCTTGGTAACTGTAATCTAGAAATAAAAAATTCAAAATTATACTTTGCCTGGGTGGCTGTTTCTATTTTTAATCAAAGTTGTCGATAGACACTTGTTTAAGGGTCATGGGATGGCGATCCGAAGAGTCACACGACCCGTAACATATGGGAAAATGTCCCGCCATGTTTTCAATTTCAGCCACACTTTACATACAGAGAGACCTATGTTTACAGGCACGTATAAAAGAAAAAGAAGAAAAAAAAAAAACACTATCAGATTTTGTTTTTGCATAAGCTTGACCTAGATTTACCCCAGACTTTTATATTTATATGTAAATGTAAACAATGCTTAGATAAAATTTATTTTATACCAATACAATACTACAATACATTTAATTTAAATAGAAATTCTGGCAGGGGATAAATAACCATTTTTAGAGATCCGGGAATAATGATAAAAAACATATTTTTCTGCATCTGAAGGCCTAATTGCTAGACTTGGGTGAAAAGATAGGAGTCCCTCTCTCTCTCTCTCTCTCTCTCTCTCTCTCTCGGGACAGAGACAAGCAAGAGAAATAATATCCAATTGTTAAACTAACCCCAGAATCATGAGACTTGATCAGCAATGTAATCTAGAAGAGAGAAATGATGACGTCATCGTTTTCTTGAGTTGTACAAGATATAATGAGTTTTGTCTTTCATATGTTAATACACTTACGTGCTCCTTTCAATGTTGACATTTAATCAGTATCCATCAAATTATATATAGTGGTGCGACTAAATTTTATATTATGGTTGCAATGCATAAGAATAAGTTCGACAGTTCCAGGTTTTAAAGCACAAATACCTAAAGTCGGAGGTTTGTAGTTGAAACTGTTCCAGATCAATACTTCATCCCTCAGGTTTACTTTTTGTACGCTTTTCCTGCAACCGTCATTTTAAAGTTGACGTTGACTCAAAGCCAAGTAGATTCTTGTTGCATGAAAAAAAACGACACTCACGTATACCATGGAAGTCGTAAAGACTCGTCAAATCCAGACTTTGATTTTTCTAGCAGGACGTGTTTACCAATACAAGCTTTACTAATGTAAAATACAATTTACGTCCTTGGCTTGAATAGTCAAATAGGAAAGAAAATCGGCCTATCTTGGTCTTTTCTTATATTTTTATATATTTATCTTTTTATTTTGTATATATCATTTATAAACATAAAGCTGTTCAGGTCACCTGCCAGTCTACCATACGGAACCTTAAGATGTGCTCCCTGTAATAAGTATACATCGCATCCCTCTTTTTAATATGAACTGTTTCCATGTGTACGTTTTAACGTGCTCCGCACGGGTATCCGCAAAAACGGATCGCATCGAAACGGATCGGTTAGCGATCCATCCGTTTTGCGGATGGCAAAAATGGCAACCTTTCCCAACTGTGCCCCGGCGCCAGGTCACCGGGTGCATTTAAAATAAAATTGTGCATGTTAGCAGTTTAAATAGAGGCACGCGTAAGGGTATTCGCAAGAAAACATACGTACTTATGGAAACAGTTTTTGCAGACTGCGCACTATGGAGCGTACGTACGTCTATTGCGGATACGATATATGCGGATACATGGAAACACAGCTTAAAAAAATTCTTTTAAGTTTCTAATAACGGTTCTAACTAGAAAAAACGTTCCTTCAAAGCCGTGTATTTTAAAAATTGGCATTCTTCTTGTTATAGTTAAGTCCTTGTAGTTTGTCCGTTGATGAGGCAAGATTCAGTATGTTATGACTGCATATGATAAGAATATTTGAAGAAAATTTCAAAGCTTAAAGGTTGAAGGTCAAGAGAGTTGTAGGAGACTAAAAAGGGCCAAATCACCTATCTGACCTTAATAAACTAAAGGTTATCCCTTGGAGCTTTTATAAAAATAGGCCAGAGAAAATGGATATCACCGCCAACAGGCTCCCTGTTTTGTTTATATCAATGTGTTTATTATATGTGGAGGCCATCCAAAATAATCAAACAAATTCAACAAAAGCATCTGGCAGCAAGTCAGATAAGCCAGAGCTATGCAAATGGCGTTTTGCAAAAAGTGACCTTTCTACCTCAACATATATGCAACCTATCACCTTAGGTTACAAGTTTTTCCTGTTTGTCAACATTGCTGTGTTAACAAACATGTTATTGATAAACAAGTGCATTCATCCTTCGAGAAGGCATTTTAAGAACTTTTCACAACCAAAATTACCCTTAGATCATTAATATATACACAGAGGAAGCCAGAAATCATATAAATGATTTTTGTAAAGGTAGGTGAATAAGCACCTTTAAGTTTCTTGAAAGAATACGTTAAGGTTCGACAAAAGAGTAGTAAAGAGCAATTAACGATTCAACTAAAAACGTATTACCAGGAGTATAGCTCTGGCTTTCAAATACCTTGATCATATCAGCGACTAGAAAGCAAAGAGGATGTTTTACTATCAAGGCGAGACTAAATCATTGGATCTACAGACACAGTCTTATCCATGCCCATTAAAAAAAATAACTGAACGCTTTATCTTCTAGAAATTATGAGAAAATTGAAATTAAATGATTTCTGGATAAGGGTTTGCCGTTTTACGATAAATCAGAAATGTTAAAATTTGATTATTTGATTTGTTGAACTCTGAGATCTGATTCAAGACAGGGAGAGATATTTTAACTAACTGTATATAAATGTATTTTTGGTTTACGCTTCTCTCATATATTTAGAAAACCGGAGCAGCATTTACATTGCTTCTTACGCCTGTGTGTAAATTCTAAAATGAGCGAAGTGCCCCTTGACGTGAAGCTTTGACGTCCATTAAGTAACAATGAAGACGGCCTTGACGGTCCTAATGGACCGAGAATTTGATGACGAACCTTGCTGTACACTTTTCCCTGCAGCGTAAGGGTGAGACAAAGGGCTCACTCTGTCAAGAACGCTGTCGTACTGCAAACTTATTGATCTCACGTCTGTGTCGTGTGGTCCATACAGACCAGGCCCGCCACTTGATCAAACAGGGCTCCGTGAACGATTTAGGAACCAACAGCTTTTGGATTTCTAAAAAACACAATCCGGGGTTGGGCAACTTCAAAGATACTTGTAAGTTGAGACTCGAAATGGCAGTCATGTTCCAACGCAAATTAATGTCATTTGACATGCACTCTTAGATACTGTAGTATAAAGGAATTCCTCTTATTTTCCCGCGTAATGTCTGTTGTTTGGTCTCTAGTTTGATATTAAGTACAATAATATCACCAGAAGTGCGCAGGATAGGGGATGTTTTCGAATATTGTGTTTTTGTTTGGTCAGTTGTTGTCTTTCTATGTGACATATATTCTTTTCATTGAAAAGATTAAAATATAATGTATTATACCAGACATTATATATGTTACTATTGCTGTAGGTGCAGTAGGCGAGTTTCGGTATATTGTCGCCCATTTATCCACATATAAAATGTGCAAGCTAAGGGAATTTTAAAATCCCGATGCTTTAACCAAATCACTAATTTTATTCACTGCCGTTTGTCGGTACCTAAACAATAGCTCGTAAGATATCTATGGCAGTATATGATTCGATCAATTGTACATTTAATGATAGAAGCGTATGGTTATGGGATAATTAACATTGATGGTCGAGATCAAAACGACACCCTGTGGATCTGCGCCTGCTACATGCAATGTGGTTGGATTCATATTCGAAAGACTGAATTTTTGCTTTTTTTAACTTCGAACGTTTCACGAGGGTTTCATTTTCGCGATCAAATCAGAACCTATGAAATCTTATTACATGTACACCAGTATTTGCATTTATTATAAAATTAGAATAAATCCCACAATACCTCGCTTATTTCTGCTATAGTCATTTTGTTATGACCCGTGTCACTGTCGATGTTTTGACAATTATAATTGCGTGTTTGCATGAGCCGGTTCCGACACCACAGATTATAAATTGTTGATTTAAAAACGTGCATGATAGGATTTCCTATTCGCGATTATTTCCCATTCACAAACATCGCGAAAATAAAACCTTCGCGAACAAAAAGGCAACCACAATACCTTTTATTGCCAACCGTTTCACCAAAAGCGCATGATGGTGGTGTCGATGACACTGAGCAACATAACATATATTTAACAGCAATTTACATAAAATGGTAACATGTATACCTTTTAAACAAACATTCATCACGTTATGTACAGCGATAAAAGAGCGAGCGTACATTATGATTTTTTAATAGGTCTTATATTTCAGGTAATTTAATCAACATGTTATCCTCGTTGGTGCTGTGTTCTTATTGCTCCCCCCCCCCCCCCCGTCCTAGGTTTCAAACTAGGCCAGCTAAATCGTGTCATACGCTGCAGATTCATCCTTAACATTTGAGCCTGACCCATACGCTGTTTCACTTGGGAAATTTACGCTCCCTGAACTTTCCATAAATATATTAAAAATTGAGGTGATTGTCCGGCTTGGTCACTCTAATATTACGCTGTCCGAATTACATGCAATTCCACAGCTAGAAGTGCCATGCCCTCAAACGACAGGACTAACTGAATGAGTTCTGGCATAAGCATAGTTTTCATAAAACCGATTACAGATGACAGGTTCTACCCACTGATAAAAGATGATTCTAATAATTGATATGGACATTGCCCGATACATTTACTGATGATTTACCTGAGCGTGTCAGGTGAGTGCCTCCAAGGCTAAATAAATCCCCATCCATGACAGTATTACTAGTTAAACATATGCTGTTAAAACCAGCGATTCTGTGATTTAAAAAAAACTACAGCCTATTTTCTATTACATGGTTATTCAAAGGGCATTTTCACTTTTATACTGCCAGAAAAGAAAACAAAATAAAAATATATACTCTGGCAGAATTTGGTTTTGCAAATTTGTAGCCTCCGGAATATACGAGACATTTACGCTGCATGGGCTACTTCATTTGAAGTATTTTTTAAATATATAGTTTTTTTTAAATATAATTTTTTCAAGCAAAGTCTACTCGCGAGTTGGTTGTTTTCTGCTTCACGGTGGTTTGCCGATAAAGTCATTTCCGGGAGCAAGGTACTGCAGGAACTCCCCAGAGTCTGATCGACTAAAGTACCTCCTCCTTGTATTACACGCCACTTGGGGCCTTCAAACAGACTTACCTACGCATGGCTGACATTTTATCAAACGGAAAGCATTAGTAGATATATTTTTATAAAGACTTTTTCAGATTACTTGAATTCCATGCATCATTTAGATAGTGAAATTCCTAGATGAGTTCATAGTATTGGAGGCTACCTTTCCTCTAACAGATGTGCACAAAGGTGGCATCACGGAATTCCTGTGAAAGTTTCTTTTGTTCCACTTTGACAAGTTACCTAGTGGAGCAGGGATAAAAGCCTCCTGTCTTTTAGACTTCAGTTATAGTGCCGGCGCATGAGCTTTCCCGATAGACATTTTGACATCCTTTCCAGCCTGCTTGATTGTAGGAGGAAAATCTAGATCCGTGGTGATGGTAACCTGAGGGAGGCGAGCGGTGGCTTTGTCCCTGATGGAAACTGGGCGATGAGGCCAATATGTAATTGCTCAGCCCATCTCTCAAGGCTCGCTTTCTTGTTTGTCAGCAGGTTTATATCACCAGCAATGAGATTACATGAGATGACATTGAGGACTGTGGTGTGTAGACGGCTTTTACTTAGTCGAAGACGAATGTCTGTCTGCACAGCCTTGACTTTACTCGTCCTTGGCAGTGAGCCATGCGTTTTGCATCATGCCCAGTTTATTTTGTATTGATATGCAAACGTTGATAAAGGCTGCCGTTTTGGATGGACATGAAGGACAACTTGTGGGTCCTGAGCAGACAGCGTTGTTCTTCCGGAAACTTCTGGTTGGTTCAAATGTCATTTTACGTCCACAGAGCCTTGGTAGTGTCAGTTGGTTAGTCCAAGAACTTATTGGAGCTTTGATGTGTCGATTCTGCTGGTTTGGTCTCCTGATTGTCTCTCGTTTTGGCGATGACGTGATCAGTGAGATACCATTGTTTATAACGACGGTGTGGGAGGCGAAACATTTTTGGTGTTGGTGATGAAGAGCTACAGTGAAATACACATCCTCAAGACCATCATTATAATCAACAATTTGACACCACAACAACTATTCACAACAACCGACACCAACACATTTACAACCAACACTGCTGTCATCATCGGCAACAAACGACACCTCCACCATCATCAACAACACGACACCTCCACCATCGTAGACAACACGACATCTCCACCATCATCAACAACACTACACCTCCACCATCACCGACAACACGACACCACCACCATCATCAACAACACGACATCGCCACCATCATCAACAACACGACATCTCCACCATCATCAACAACACGACATATCCACCATCACCGACAACACGACACCACCACAATCATCAACAACACGACATCTCCACCATCATTAACAACACGACACCACCACCATCACCGACAACAAGACACCACCACCATCATCAACAACACGACATTGCCAACATCATCAACAACACAACACCTCAACCATCATGTACAACACGACACCGCCACCATAATCAACAACACGACATCTCAACTATCATCTATAACACGACACCTCCACCATCATCAACAATACGACACCTCCACCATCATCGACACCACGACACTTCCACAATCCTCAACAATACGACACCTCCACCATCATCAACAATACCTCCACCACCACCATCAACACTAGCACAAACCACTTCTCCAACGACTACAGCAACACAAAACTATCACCATCATCAACAACAAAAACCTCATCACGCCATCATTACCATCACCAATACGCACCATCACTAAATTCCAACACGTCTAATTAGAACGCCACCATCATCACAACAATCACGATCATCAACACCAGCACCATCTCAGCCATCGTCAGCATCAAAATTACCACCAACTTCACAATCACCAATAAGAACACCATAGTTAGTTCGTTCGCCATTATAATTATTTCCGTCACCAACAATAACAATATCTACACCATCATGTTACACATTGCATAAGTATATTTCTGGTATAGAGTCATGTACAATAATAGAAGAAGAAATACAAACAAGGCGTACAACCAAGACTTTCTTATCTGCCATGCTTTCGTTACAAAGTCACTGATCTCTTAAACTCTGCTATGAAGTAGGTATATAAATTTACTTTTTGGAGATAATCCTAACAACTCTGTTTCACAATTAGGAATACATTTGTAAAGTTTCTCTCTGATTTCATTATACTTTGGACATGGACAAGTAAAATGGAATTCATCTTCAGCTGAATTGTCCTTACATAAAGTTCATATCTTTCTGCTGGTTTTAATTGTCTAAATTTACCTGTGATTGCGTCTCGAATATTTTTATACCTCCCAACTTCAATTTCTTACGGTAAGATTCCAAACATAAACTGTGCCATTTAGGATCTCTTTTCTCAGGTTAAATAATGAATTAGATAAGGTTCAGCAGAAAATGAAGATTTGAACAATGGGTATACATATCACCATCATTATGAAAGTGATATATTGAGTCTGACATATTTCTTGGTGAACCAGCTGATTAAAGATAAGTGTCTAATAAGTCTAACTGGTTTCTGTGTGGTGGAACATGGAGCTCCGGAGAAGCACGGCTAATTACTTGAAGGAGCAATTGTCGCATGGCTTCAGGGACGTGTATGGTCGCGGATGATGAATGCGCGGGCGGCTTCGGGAGGACTCGTTTGATGTGGAAGTATTATCAACCGGCGCGAGATCAGCAGTCATGCCTCGGGCCGTCGTCTGCTTTTCAAATACCAAGGACAAATGAATGTCATCCAATGATCTTCCCCAAAGGATTATCTCTGTGTATGTATGTGTCTGTTTGTCTCTCCGCTTCCTTTTGTATGTTCTATCTCTCTCTCTTTTCTCTCTCTCTCTCTCTCTCTCTCTCTCGTCCGACACGACATTTTGAGCTCATATAACCACTTTTTCTACCTCTGCTGTTTTGCCCCAAATTTTATACCCCTGTCTTTTTTTAAAATATAAATTATAAAACTATCGTGTTTCTGATTGCCACACAAGAATTAAAGAGTAAAGAGTCCAGGGGGAACACAACTAAAGATTATCCCTTTAAAAGGTGAAGGGGCAAAAGTTACCCCATCCTAACAATCCCCGGAACAAGGGTAATGGTGTCACGAAAGAACTTTCAAGAACTAACGGTTCCTAGTCTATAGGAGACAGGAGAGGTTTCAGACCGACATGCTGATCCAACCGCCAAGAAAATTTCTTTTGGTATCAGGCGATAGCTATACTTCTCTAGTTATGCAAGGGGGATGCAAGTGCGAAATGTGTTACACTTTTTGTGACAGCATATTTTCATACACAACTCCAGCGATGAAAATTTGTAGATACGTGCTCCTAGCATGGGGGTAGGGGTAATATAACCTCTATAATTTCTTAAATATGTATTATATTGCAACAAAATACCGCTCATATGAAAGAAAAGGGAACTGTGCTTTAATTCCAAATCATGCTTGGTAATATTTTGTGAAAGGTCAAGATCAGACGGGTCAACAAGTTCATGAAACCTAATTTTCTTGAATGAAAAGTTATATCAAGGCTGTCCGTTTAAGATTCATACTCTTATCAGTGGTATCAATGGACATCCACACGTCTATCTGGTTTATTGTCAGGGCAGTTTAAAGTAGAAAAAGCGGTGCGATTTTTTTACAGCATGTGATTACACCATCCCGGCTATTAAAAACCTGCAGAGCTCGATCATATAGGTTAGGGGTAGGGAAATGTAAATCTCTATAACTTGTTAAGTATTTAATATATTTCAACAAATTACCATATACATAAAACCTAGTAATATTGCTGTACCCTCGAATCATATTTGATGACATTATTGGTAAGGTCAATGTCAGAGTGGTCAACGAGTGCGTGATTTTTAATTTTTATTCAAACAATTCTTCTTTCCCATTTCCTTAAGAAAAAATGTATATCAAGGTTGTTCAAGATTCTTACGCCAATTGTTACAATATTAATGCAAATAACAGTCCTCTGTTTTATAGTCAATTTGAAAGCATTTTAGTGGTAAAATTTAATAAAATAACGTTTTACATCATCCTTAGAATCACACATTTTCAAAATGTATATAATCTTGACATTGTACCCAAGTCTGCGTATGACATGATAAATGGTTTATTAGTGGAGCCGATAAAATGTACGCCAGTAGTGACAGATTAAACAAAAGATAACATTTTATTCAGTTTAGCTGCAAACATTAAGCGTTTTACCTTTATAACTTTATTTTACGTGAAGATTGGTCAAAAATAAAATATTCAGGAATCTTGAGCATGGGCTTATCCCTGATTACGAGGCAGTTAGACAATTACACAACTTAAAGTATATACACAGTAAATGGTGAAACCCAATTTATCGAGCAACGTATGAATGATGCAATGTGTATCAAAATTTAAAAAAATACACAAATATATTCTGAAAATTTGATTTTAGAACCCCTCTAAATACCTGCACACAACAATTCTCAATTCTTAAAGCCAGGTATCCACACTCTCCGTACATGTTAATGGACTCTAGGAAATTCCTTTTAAGAAAAGTTCATATAACGCCTAGGTGATGGATGTATAAGCTTTTCCACAAGCTGTTAGTAAACACAGCAATGCTGAGAACGGATTAACCATGTAACCTAAGGTGGTTAGTTGCATATTTGTGGAAGCTGAAAGGTCACTAGTTGCAAAACACCTTTTGCAAAACTCTGGTTCGTCTGGCTAAACTGACAAATGTTCTTGTTGAATGTGGACTATTTGGCAGGTAACCTGAAAAGCATGTCGTTTAAAAAAAACCGAACAGCCTATGTACGATGAGAACGGCGTTTTCTGGCCTATTTTTATCAAAGGGCAAAGGAATTACTGGTACCTGTATTTAATTAGACGTCAGGAATAGG
Source organism: Sipunculus nudus (assembly GCA_026874595.1). NCBI lineage: Eukaryota > Metazoa > Annelida > Sipuncula > Golfingiida > Sipunculidae > Sipunculus > Sipunculus nudus. The sequence goes on along the minus strand of CM049312.1, from coordinate 17,244,086 downwards.
CCCCTTTAAGATGAGCAACCACTGATAGTTGTAAGGATTATAACTAACAAACCATTTGTTGGTATTATTGTTTGGATAATTATGAATCTCATCGTGACGTAATATACCTTTGGGATCCTTAAGATAAACTCCGGAAACAATCTAAAACGATTAAGCAGAATTTAGTTGGTACGGGACAATATTCAATAACATTCAAATATTTTCCTTTCTCGTTTAATTAGGGTTATAAATGATTTGCATTAATGCAAAGAAGTTTATGGGAGGTCTTGTGCCAGTAAGCTTGAATTAGTATCAGATATATTTGATTATTTATCTTCCTGACTTTTAGTCAAGGATTTTTATTCTGATAAAAGGAGCAAAACGTACCTTAAATATACTTTGCTTCACTTGAGTGCTTTGAAATGACGTAGAATGATAAAACATGATAACATTATCAAATCTAAACATAACTTGCAAAGGATCTTAAATGGACAGTCTGAATAACACTTTTTTTCAAAAGAATAAATCATTATATTTTGGTTCCGATTACAAATTGATTTAACACTTTTGCTTCTTTTAAATTATAAAGCAGCAAAATAAGTCGATTTTGAATTTATTAACGCGAATTGGTTTCTAAGCGCATAGAGTTAAGTACTTCGCTCTGAAAAACGTGGCTGCTTATTGTCTGAACATTCATCAATGCACAGATGTTCCTTCCCTGTAATTAAATTGTTAACAATATTAACTTTTGTAAATATTAGAATATAAAACCAGAACATTTAATTAATTATTAATAATACATTTAATAATATTATTTCAAGAGAAGGTTTATTTGTTATTTCTATGCAAGGACAAACATGACATCAAACGATAATATTTATCTGTTTGATTTATATGTCGGTGTGTCTGTTTATTTACCTCAATACAATTCAATCATGAAATTTGTAAATCTGTGTAAATCAACTTTCTTCGCCGGAGTAGTGAATGAAACATACTGTCTAAAAAAATTGCACCACATTTCGCACTTGCATCCACCCTGATAATAAACTAGAGAAGTTTAGCTGAAACCTGGTACCAATGGAAATTTTCTAGGCGATGGGTTGAACAAAAAAACTTAAATAAGCCACATTTTCTCCTAGAACATACATTTCATGACATATTATTAGACCGAGAGACAACTGACGGGTTATCATAATGACGACCAGTCATGTCACATCGCTATTGCTCAGTATGGCTGATTGTTACATTGGTTAGAAACAATTTCACAAACATTATATCATGACGGTTCTGTAAATAGATTAACAATAAAAATAGACTTATTTTCTTAAGAAGATTTTCTTAAGTCGCTAAGCATAGCAGGAGCGGATTTAGGAGGCAGGTTGGCTACCAAAGTGTATGAAAATTTGGGGAAAATACGCTTGTTACCGAAAACAACGCCAGATTTACGTGTCACATGCACAAATTTCTTCCCTACTTTTGCAAGCAATATGTGTAACTTTTGACATTCCTGGCAAACCGGTTCACTTGGGCCAGAGTGTTACCCTCCCCCACCCCCTCCGGCAAAACAGACACTCTAGAAGTCTTCTACCCGCCCACACAATAACAAGACCGGTAATTCAATTTTTCTGAAAATAACAAAAAATAGACCAAATATAGAGTTGATCATATATATAACATGTCAAGAATTGCTGCAATGTTTTTTTTTATTTTCTAGCTGGCAAAATTATTTACACGTATTGGCTCGACCGGCAAAATAATGAAAATCAATATTAGTTCCCTGAGTCCGTAGAACAATACACCTGTGTTATTTTTTAACCGAGCAACTCTCACGCCTGCGGCAAGGGTCTGTTTATGTATATTCGTAGAACGTCGTCATTAATATTACACCAGACAAAAATAACCTGTGTTATCCTGTGTGTATCCATAATCTTTTTCATAGGATACTGAAGACCACGTTTTCTTCACACTTACTCGCGTAAGTCTTTAGCGCCCAAATTTAAAGGTTAACTTGACTGACAGCCCAAGGTGCCAAGACATATGGTATCGTGATTCAAGCTTCCTTGTACTTTAGACTGAGTGTGCTTGTTTAAATTTGCCAAACCCCGGTCTACATGATTAGTCTGATTCTTTGCTCTGTGCCAGCCCTGGTGTCGGCAGCAGTTAAAACGAAGGAGGTCTGGAACGACTTCAGCGCATAACCGCTGACCAAGGCGTGGATGAACAGGGCCTAATAAGAAGCATATCATACCTTTAGTCCCTTTAGTAATTTATTAATAAACACAGTTTCAAATTGCAGGAAATATTTTGACATTATTTATAAATTCAACCTCAACTTTGGCGCGGTATACGTGGTCTATATCGCTGAACAATTAGAATAAAAAATACTAAGAGACACGTCAGTTTTGAGTTTTATGGCATCGATTCTTATCACGTTGGCCTCCGTCTACACTTCAGACGTCACTCAAACTTTATCGTGCCTTTATTGCCAGACGCCTGTGGTTGCCCTCCAGGAAGTATTCCACAGGTACATGGTGAACAAGATTTCTTGCTATGGTTTTATAAATTTTTCATTTAAAACCAGTACAAGTGTGCTGATGCACATGAGCCCCCTGCCATGTACAAAGATTGTCAAATCAAGGCGTGACAGTAATACTAATATACCTCTTGAAGTAAAGCAGGACTCTAGTCGGGCCTTTTTCAGGGACTTGGACTCGATGGTCCTGAACTCGCACGTGTACTCGGACCTCTAGCTGTATGTAATTTTACAATTAAGTAAAAAGAAAGCGTCAACTACCATAAAAAAATACAACTACAGTATCTCTTATTCATTTTTTTAAATCTTTGATGAATACAGCTCTCAAATTTGACCCGATGAAGGTGGACCTGAACTCGACTCGCACGGACTCGTACTTGGACTTGACTGAACCGGCCTGGACTGGAACTTCCACTCGATATCACTGACTTCTTGCTTTTACTTACTCCTAAACTTCTGTTTTTGCATAAAGACGGCCATCCTGATCTTTTTTTATCTTAATCACCGTCAATCGTCTATTGGTGCAAAAGCCAGAGTGTTACACTTCTATATTCACACTGATAATACCAAGTATGAAAAGAAAGCAATATTCAGTGAAGCAGGATTCTATCATTCTTTGTCAAATTCCAACAAAAATCCCTCACATGCCGAAAGTTCATGTTGGTGTGTGTGTTTATTTTTTATTTTATTTTCTTTACATTTTGCTTTAGGTCAAAATGATTGGCATTTACTCGGCGTACACTTGAGTTGATTGAAATTGAATAAGATATTTTCTCACCCAATGCATGGACATTTGAAGGGGGAGAGAGAGAGAGATAGATAGAGAGAGAGAGAGAGAGAGAGAGAGAGAGAGAGAGAGAGAGAGAGAGAGAGAGAGAGAAGAGCGATTCTGAAGAGCACTGAGTTGATGGAGTGAGGAGAAGGGTTCTATGGAGTTGTGCATCTAATGGACTGGCCGGGAGTTCACCTACACATCAATATTTCATTCAGCAGCCATCCTGCACTGTAATTACATATTTTTGCTGTTAACCGGGCAGCGAACATCACAGCTGATATACCGAGTTTTGACTTATTAAATCCGTTTGCCAGAGCGCGAGGAGGGTCGGTTTTATCCCGCGTGTCTTGCTAGCTGCCAGGGCTGTCCGGGCAGAGGCGTCAGATTAATGACGTACCGGTGAAATTTATTGACATGGCCAGTCACTTCAGCTAAACGTAAGATGCATCACGTTGCCGAGTACACTGCCGTCAGTTTGCCTCAAGCAAAATCTCCATAAGCATCACGTCAACTTTCGCCTACCAGGAATTGTCATTAGAAGAGTGACTTATGAGAGTGTAAAATATGGTTGAATTAATGCGCTATGATTTTCTTATAGTCATGCAGTATCATGTGAATCCCATATTCATATAACATCGAAGTTACAATAACTGTTAAGCTGAATACATCCGAGAAAAAAGGGTTACTACGACACAAGGAAACCCCCATCTTGCTTACACCTATGTATAAGTTAATATGTTCTCCTCTGTGAAACCCACCAGAAACTGGCGTCTATTAACTTAGGATAATCCCTTTAAGGGGCCTAATCATTCATAAAGCATGTTGAATAAGCACGAAAAATAGCTTCTTCCCTTTAAGTAAATTTGTACCTGCCAACATATTGCCCTGAAACCGTTTACATATACTCCTGTCAACGAGTGTTAAACAGAGTTTACTCCTTTAACAGTGAACCGTTCGCGATCACAGGTGTCAACATAAACTAAGCGCAAAAAAAAAAAAAAAAAATGTTAGGCCAAAAAAAAATTAAAGGTATGGTTCTCAGGCACCGCCCGCATTCATTTGAACCACCGCATCACAAATTTTTATTTTGATTTTCAATAAAAACTTTCCAATTTTGAGCTGCTGCCGCTCCGACATTTCTTTCAAGAAGATAAAACTATACATTTTCCTTTGTTTTGTAGGGCTTTTACTTATTTAGCAAAATAAAACTGTTATTTTCATGCTTTTTCCTTATCATTTGACATTTTTATAGAAACAGACCAAAAAATTAAAATTAAAAAAAGCGCCCGCCCGCATTGATTTCTGAAAAAAAAGTGCCTGAGAACCATACCTTTTTTATTTCGGCCTTAAACATATTCCCGCTGGCTGAAACACCACGTGTTGCGGCTCACAATCGGACCTCCAGTCACGTGGCCTAGTTGATGGCAAACAGACACACGCGGACTGTGTTTACCAACATGAAGAGCCATAACGAGGTGTAAAAAAAGCCGTATGCGAGGTACTTTATGTGCTGGGATGGTTTTGCTGCGAACTTTTGTATAAAGCAAAAACTTTGCTGCGAACTTTTGTATAAAACAAAACTGAACTGATAGTATGAAAGAATAGGCATAATATTACTCCTGATCAATTCCCTTTTAAAATTGGCCGGAAAATGCCAATCCCATCGCACACACGTTTTTTTGTTTGGTTTTATATCTGCGTGTTTTGACAAGTCCGCCAGAATAATCCAAACCCATCAATAAGGACACGTCAGAGGAACCAGAGTTTTGGTAAGTGCGCTTTGCAACTAGTGACTGGCTTCTGTGGCCTGGGGATAAAGCATATGACTCAAGCCAGGAGTTCGAATCTCAGCCGAGGCGGTGAGATTTTTTCAGGGTGGGCCCCGATCCAGGGTGAGCATTCTGCAGGCTTAATAGTGAGGGCGTTCTCTACGACGGTGTTTCACTCACGAATTAGTACGCCTTTCGGGGGTTCCTCGGTGGTATGACCTAACAACGGGGACAGTTATACACCAAAGACAGTCCAAGACAGTGCAGTAGTCACGGTATCGTTTCTGGTTAACTCCAGAATATAAAATGAGAGAAGGCGTGTGATACTTCCCTGTCACATTGTGCGAAACTGGAATGAAAATCTCCAAATGTACATATACTTAGGTAAGCTAGCATTAACAACTGAGGCTGTAACATGCAACAAAAGAAAAAATTATTTAAAATGGATAGCTTCAGCCACTGTCACCAGTGTTTGTCCACATGTCTTCACACTTAGCACTTCCTGCACAGCACTATAAATGTATCGTTCATTATTATTTGATAAACTATAATACAACTAGTAATATAAGTAATATTTCACAGTTATATCAAATGTTTGAGTAAGTACCCAACAATTTCAAAGTAAATACGTGTAATGGAGTCCATTACAATAACATTATTGTATAGACTGAAGTCCCTTTATTGCAGTAAACCCTAGGAGTGAAACAAGTGCACACGTTACCACAGATTAAGGGTTATGTTGTGCAAGACTTAACAAAACATACTAAACCGAATTCCATAAAACTTTGTGGAAAAGCATATGGGACATGGGTTAAAAAACACCCCGTTAAATTTTGTTTCGGATTCGAATTAACGTTAAGAACTAACAGGAGTATATGTTATGACTGAGGTATGAGTTCCAATCAGTGCAGTTCTGTAGTAAACCAGACTTGTGTGTGTGTGTGTGTGTGTGTGTGTGAGTGTGTGTGTGCATGTAGTCGTTAGACTTCTGATGCCCCCGTCAGGACCGTCGCTTAACAAGCTCCCATGTGTTATGCTACATGTTACACTTGTTCGCCTGCTCAGTTGCTAACAAACGCCGGCCCTAATAGCTATGAATGGAGCGGTCTCCCCATGTCACAATGGTATATAATCCTTTGAATTAGATAAACATTACGGTACATGATGCAGATCACCTCCAATAACAAAGGCATTATTTATTGGGTAATAGTAATACGCTGATCCTCCACAAAATCCGGTCATATTTATAGTTGCTAACAGTCAAACCAACGAACAAAGGGAAAACATTACACCTACATTTTGGAGAAATGGGCAGCTCAGCGCAGTTTTCTGGTATGCGGAATGATTTCGTGAGGCAGACGACACAATAGACTGGGACCCCGCTCTATTGTGGCCTTCAGCCGATTTATGATTGGTAGAGAACCATAATACAGCGGGGTACCAGTCTAACGACAGAATGCTTCGTTACCAAGCGTTAGAATGCTCGAGAACCGCAAGGTGACAGACGTATGGGAATTTTAACAGAATACACGTAACAAAAGCGTACACGTATATCAATTATTTACTGGTTACCTATCTAATATTGATAAGAAATGGTTTTTCAACAAGTTAGGCATGTTCAAAATACATGTATTGGATTTCTAGGCATTGACATTGCCCACGTCCATGAATTGTGCATTACAGTAACCCTCTGTTTACACAAAACAGAGCGAAATTTACAGATTTTAACATGTGTTTACATGTCATAGTTAACATGATAATAAATGTAAAAACATGGACAAAGGTATTTTATCAGGCGATGCCAAACACTTCAGTCAACATGTCGTGAAAAAATAACTATACTCTCAGATGTGATATTGCTTTACACTTATAAGGTGCAAATTGTAGCATTTGTTCTCTTTATAATAGGCCTAATTATCGGAGACACGCTGCATGTACAGGTGTCTGTTCAATATTTACTCAGCTTTATACAAACGTAGACTATCGTTAAAATTGATTGGTATACCCTTGTAACGAAATCCTAAAATATGTGAAATTCATATTTACACACACACACACATATATATATATATATATATATATATATACATATATATGTAAGTATGTAAATATATAAGTATGTATGTGTATGTGTATGCTTCAACAGTTGATAAATAAGCCAACCAGAGTTTCCGTACCCTCAGCTAGCGTGATAGATTTAATACTTATACATTTATTATATATATATATATATATACATATATATATATATATATATATATATATATATATATATATATATATATATATATAGCTGGTGTCGTTCCACTGACCATCAGTGACCATTATATGACATTCCCATCTATATCCTTCTAAGTTCCATCTAAACCATGCAAAACAATAAGAAAACGATATTACATAAAATTAAATCTAGTCTCTTTTCGCCGGGATCTTTTCCAATCAAAAATTTTAAATAATATAGATATATCAACTGAGGACAAGCTGAATGCGATATGGATAAAAGGTGAAAAACAGAATATCTCCGAATTTGCCAAAACATGCTCCGATTCGAATAAATAAAATTTCGAACAAGAAAAAATTTGGATGTTTTAAAACTGATAAGATTACGTAATAAAATACATGTAGAGGCCTGTAAAAAGAAATCTCACGAGTTGTTTAACAAATACAGAGCATTAAGAAACCTAGTAAATACTAAAATTAAAAAAGAAAAGTTAATCTACTTTAAATCAAACGTAGACAGAAATAAAGGTAACTCATAAGGAAAGTGGGCAGCACTCAAACAAGTTTTACCTGGTAAAAACACAAACCAAACGGAGCATTCCGTGTTTACACCTGATCAAATTAATGACTTCTTGAGTAAGGTGGGCGAAAATCTATAGCAAACAAACTTTCGAATCTCTCCAACCAAAATTTTTCTTCTGTCCCAAGATCTGATGGATTTAATATTTCTTAAGCCACTGTGACTGGGATTTACAATGCAATAATATCGCTACAAGGTGGCTCTTCCTTAGATAAAGATTACATGGATTGATTGATTCGCGCTGCGGCTGATATAATAGCGCCATCTTTGACTCGTTATGTTTAATGACTTAATTATCACTGGATTCTTGACATGGGATTGGAAAATGGATAAGATCACACCTGTGTACAAAGGTAAAGGTAAAAATAGTGAGATGACCAATTATAGACCGATAGCGATCATTCCACACCTAGCCAAGGTGTTTGAGAAACTTATTAAAAATCAAGTAATGAAACTCCTTATTCAAGCCAATTTTTTTCGGATTGTCAACATGCCTTTTTGCTAAATAAATCTACCGTCACTGCTTTGCATACTTTCATTGATGATGTCTACATACATATGGATGAAGGGCACCTTACTGGTGCATGCTATCTCGATTTAGCGAAAGGTTTCGATACAATTAATCATTCACTACTTTGCAACTTGACCGGATAGTTTTTCTAAAAGAACTGTAGACTGGTTTTCCCATCAATCAAAGATCGTACGATGCAATTGGAAAATTATCTAGGCCTTGAATATTGAATATTGGTATCTCTCAAGGCTCTGTATTAGAACCAGTATTGTTTATTCTCTATATTAATTACCTATTTTTTAAACTAAAATGCTAATTGTTTGCTGCTGATCGATTGACGACTAATGTATAGTTAAAACTAATATAATGTTATTAGGAAGTAAAACTCGCAAAAATTGTCATAAACTGAGCATAACGGCTAACAGTTTACTTCTACAACAATTTTCTGAAACAAAACTATGAGGTTTAACTATTGATGCCAGTCTATCCTGGTTAACGCATGAACAAGTACTTTCAAATAAATTATCGCTTAAGCTTGCATTATTAAACCGGATGTTGGATGTTTTAATTTCGACGTTCGAAGTGCAAAGTTAATACAAAAATTGAATTGGATGTCTGTATCAAGACGATAAGAATACTTTACAGCCCTCCTTATGTATATATAAATTATTACATTTAACAACGCATATAGGTGTGTGAGAATCATTGTCATTTGAAAAAAAACTCCTATGATTACTCAACAATATCTGCAACGAATAATTTAATCGCCCTTCCTAAGCCGAGAACGGAATATTATAGAGCAAGTTTTATTTATGCTGGTCTGTTGTTATGGAAAACGTTGCCATATGAGCAATTAGATCAGTAAAGTCTAAAGCCACTTTTAAGAATAGCGCCAAATCCTACTTTTAAAGCTCGTAAATTCATACTTTATAATATTTTAGATTTTATCTTTGATCTTTTTATGGTTGATAGTAACCATATTACTTGCAAAGTAACTAAAAACACGTATAGCCTGGTCCGACATCTGGCATACATAATTTGGCTTTTAAGCTTTTTAAAATCTAGTTTGGTTCGGTGAAAATGTGCGCCTTATTTGTTTGTATTTTGGCATCATACACAGTATTCGTACAGATGTGTCGTTTATCCCGTCCACTTATTATCGGACCATCCCATCTCCTGTCCATGCATAATTGATCCGATGTCACTTAATGATGTAGTATTGAGAGTTCTGAATGGAAGACGAACAGGTAACATGACACTAATAGCTGTACCTGGGATGTGTCCTCTCAGGAGATGAGGTAAAATATACCAGGATTGTAAATTATGTAGGTATTTGTGATCATCGAGCGTTCATAAAATCCATTTGCAGCTGCCCGCCATATTGTTGGTACATCGGTCAGTCCGACCTCATTGAGAGCGCGTGAATGCTTGTTTCTATTTATTTTCTCTACCTGATTGATTTTTACCTAGAGCCCTGGAGGAATGCATTTATTCAAATGTTTACAGTAAATACACCAGTGACTGAACATTTCGGACAACCACAGTGGCCACCTAATTGTATAATAATACACATTGAACATTTTGTCAGTTAAACACCAAAGTGGCCTTCCGTGCAGGTAACCATACAGTAAAGTGAGGAAAGCTGCGTTTGGTTTAAAATATATATATCGGTGGCCATTTTGACCTCTGTTGCAGAGTAAGACCTAGCCTTTATTAGGCAAAGTTTAACAGAAATGAACAGAATTGGTTGTTCCTTAATGACGCTTCTCAGCGCTAAAAGCAAGCTGCCACATGACAGGGAAATCTCATATTAATTATCGTTCGTCAAAATCTATGTGAAATGCATCCGGCTTTATATACTCAACACAATCATTTTCAACCCTTGTTGAGAGATAACTTCTAAATATCTAAAGAAAATAAAAATTGATTTAATTTCAGTTGCATGACGAAACCAACTGTGACGTAGATACGTTTAGGGTAAGCTTAACTAAGATTTGTCGTTTTTATTTGCAGCCAAGAACACTTATGTAAGTATTCCTAAGTGCTAAAAATTACATAAATATGCGAAAATCGCAGAATATAGGTCACAGTGACCTGATTTCTTTTATGCATGTTGGATAATTTACTTATGACCTACTTTGATATTAGGTAGGACCTTTTTGTTAAACGCTTATGATTTTTGTGCCTTTTTGTAAATTGACCAGTCGTAATTACAAACAATAAAACCAAAATGCGTAAATATGAAGCAAATATAGATTGCACCTCTAGCCTTGCACTTATCAAATTTTAAACCTACAATACAACAATTACTTGTTAAAATCTTAGTTTAAAGGGGCCTAATCACCTAAAAACATATTGAATTAACACGAAAAATAGCTTCTTTTCGTTCGAATAAATTTGTACCTGCCAAAATATTGCCAATTTCTGTTTGCCGTCATGATTGGACTCTGTGTATTTATGTGATTATATTCATTATTGGTGTAAAAGGAGCGCCTCTCCAGAGAATGTAAGTAATCTTTTAAATATATATTATTTCTTTGTTAACACTGGTCTTATTCCTTTTTTTTTTGGTGTACGTATGTATGAGTTTAGACAGTTTGTTTGATTCAGAACCTGGACGTTTACATCTTTACCGGTGTGACAATAGTTACATAGTGTAAATATTGAATGTACATCAACAGCCCAAAATGTTAAAAAATTCAAATTTGTAAAGTCAACAGTTCTGAAGGACTGGCTGCTCTAATTTTCTTCATTTTAGCTCAGCTGACTAAAAGGCGCTTTTTCCATCGTCCGTCTGTTAGCAAAGCACAAAACGTAACCACTGAAGCTTCTAAGTAAATATTTATAGAGATAAAAAAAATCTCCTTTGAAACCTGAAATTAGGTCACTGCGACCTATATCCACCGAGCTATTGGACTTGTATAAGAATCCCAAGAATAATTAAAAATTTGATACTAAACGTCAAGTATCTTGATAATTAATGCATGGATTGTCATGAATGATTCCTTGTATATTGAGTTTGACTAGTATTATCAGTTCCGGGAAATTGGTGGCGCCACCTGTATTTTATTCCAAATTCTACGATTGTTTTCTATTCTAAACTATAAAATGACAGCAGTCATGTCAGTTTCTCAGCTGTGGTTTCATTAAGTGTCCCGAAACCTAGCGTTTTTATTTATCATGAGCGGATCCCCTACAGTAATCACCTGTCCTTCCGTCTGTTCGTCTGTCTGTCCGTCATTCCATCAACAAATTTGTTTCAAGATTATAAACTTTTTTATTTCTTTATGGATTGTACAACTAGTTATAATAACTAATACGAGGCCCTCTCCATGGCTTGGTTGTTGGCGCTCGGTAGTCAGTAAGGGTGGAAGAAACCGGAGGACCCGGAGAAAACCACCGGCCTTGGACGGGCCTATTCAACCCACTCTCATAACCACATGGGGGATCGAACCTGAACGCCAGCGGATAAGGCCGAGCTTTGAATACTCAAGTTTGTATTGACATGTGTATTTCAAACGTATGTATGACCAACCACTAAAGCAAGAACCCTAATGATTTTGTTGTCATCAGGTCAAAGGTCGAGGTCACAGGACCAGCTCATTTAAAAGATCTTGGATGTATTTTAAGCCAAACTTTTCATCCATAACCTACCATCTTGCGCATGTAGCTGGCGTGCCAATAAGGGAAGAACCTTATTTAATTTGGGGTCAAAGGTTAAGGGCACAGGGGCCATCTGTCCACTAATTAGATTCCAGATGATAACTCCAGTTTGGTCTGACATATTGGTTTACAACTTGACTTGTATATGACCCACCTTTAAAGTGAGAATTCTATCGATTTTGGGTTATGAGCTCAAAGGTCAAGGTCACAGAACCCTTTTCTTTTAAAAGATTGTCGATGAATTTTAAACTAAACTTTTCATAACAAACCTTCCATCTTCCAGGTATTGCTCACCTGCTAATCAGGGAAACTTCTTTTCGAATTTGGGATCACAGGGTCGAAGGTCACAGGGCAAATCCATTCACAAATTAGTATATGGACGATAACACTGTTTTTGATACACAGATTGGCTATAAACTTGATTTTATAAAGACCCACTACTAACGTAAGAATCATTTTAATTTTGGGGTTCCGAGTTCAAGGGTGAAGGTCACAAGACCCACATCTCTAAAAAGATTGTGGATGCACTGTTCATTGAAAACCTCTATCTTTTCAATATGGCTTACCTACCAAAAGTGGAAGAAATCTGTAGATTTTGAAGTTACTTGGTCAGAGGTCAGGGTCACTGGACCCACTTTATTTTAAAAGATTGTTATAAAAATCAAAATGCTGTGAGTTCAAGGATAATAAGTTCTCAGATATTCGGTTACAGGGTCAGTTGTCAAGGTCACAGGACCCACATTTTGAAAAAGCTCATAAAAATATCCTTTTAGACAAATTGAGCATAGCGTCGAAACTTATAAGTCCCTTGTTTACATGTAATAATGTTAATCATGCAGATGATGCACATTGTGCAATTATTTGATTTGTTTGAAAGCAGATATTTGTTTTGCGGCATGAAACTAGTTTAAGTGTAAAAATTTACAACAAAGTACGTTACCCATGGGATGAAGGTAACACAATGACCTAAAATGCAAGACACTTATCAAAGACCTACCTAAAGATTATGTATATAATTAGTTCTTTAATAAACGTTTAGCGTAATCAATCAAAAACTATTATATGTGTTCGCTAAGGTATTATTACATTACCGGTTAATTTTGTTTTACATTAACGGTTAGAGAACTTTGTGACATTCGTATAACGTTATCGGTTAGCTAAAGTTGTTGTGCTGGGCTGAAATGCCACGAAAGCATGTGCCTTAATCGTCTCGTAGGCACATACGGAAGCAGGGTCTCTGGAACATTTGCTTCTAGCTTTACTGACTGTAGCATACCAGCACTCAGACGACGAGAGGTGATCACAGCTGTCTTTACTCAAGCTGTGCTGACTGACCATATCAATTACATTACGTTATAAATCCTGCACCTATACGTTTACTGCCCTGCAGGCCCATAAGATCGTTGGGATAGGCTAAAGCTCCCAGGCACTGCAGCAAGCGAGTCGTTAAATAATAACTAAGGGTGCGAGGTGTGATGTTCACTGCTGGCGGCGAAAGCAAAATTATGTAATCACACCGAGGCATAGTTATTAAATGGCACCTTGATGTGAAGGCAAATCCTCCAAGATACATTAAGTCAAACGCTTCAAGGAGATCTGTTCCATCTCCTTTTTTAACCTAGGAAGCACGTGGTTATTAGATGGGCTGGGGAGTGGTAGGAGAATTACCAGGTAATTACTGAGACAGCGGCAAAGCTTGAATCTTAAAAAAAGACCTGTCTTTCCAGATGGATAATAGAAAGAGCACAGGGCTCAAAGAAGGGTAGTTCGTGAGTTCAGACCTCAGCCGAGGAGCTATTCACGGTCGGTCCCGACAAAGGGTAAGCGCTCTGCAGGCTTAATGGGAAGTACGCTGTGCCCGATAGGCATGTATCCTTAACACACGAGTCACAAACTGTCCCTACAAAGGATGAGCGCTGAGTGCGGGGATGGGGAAGGGGGGGGGGTGTCCTTGGTGCTATGACCCAGCAATATATAGTGATAGTTACACTCCGCAGGGCCTAGGAGGTACTGGGATACAAAAAAAATAAAAAATGACAGGAAGCGAGCGCTACTGCCCTGTCAAGTAATTTTTTTTAAACTAAAGGTAATCTCTGGAGTTTTTTTAATGGGCCAGAAAACGTTGATATCACCGCACACAGTCTGCTTCTTTTGTTTGTATCAACTTGTTTATAATATTTGGGGGCCCGCCAAAATAATCAAAACAAATTCAACACGGACATCATCAACACGGGCAAGTCAAATAAGCGGCGGATCCATAGAGAGTGTCCAGGTGTCCGGACAACCTCCTTTTGAACCGCAACAACCTATCTTTCTTTGGTTTAAACCAATATTTTCGGCCTGGGTAACTCTTTTCTCTGCCATAATCTGGACAATTAAGGTTTTCCTATTATTCTTCCTGGTCTAGACCCTCCGCTTGCCAAAACCCTTGATCCGCCCCTGGAAACTGAATATACAATCAACACAAACTACTTGTTACCTATAATTATAAAGTTTATATATGACTTTGTCTTAGTTCAAGATGAATTGTGACTCTATGTTCAAATGGTTGCAAATTGGACATGCTGGAGAAGGTAATCGACCGCCACCTGTTCATAGTTCACCAGCAAATGCACAAAAAAAAAAAAAAAAAGAAGAAAAAATGGTTAACAATGAAAGCGCCATCTTTCGATAAATAGTTAAACTAATTCAACTGTGATCCTGTGAGCGAGTTGTGCCCATATAAGGGTAACAGAAAGAGGCCACTTAATTCAACCATCCAGTGAAATATTATTTGATTAACTTGTTCCCTGTTGTAAGTGTGATATATAGGTATTCAGTGACATGATGTCAGGCCGCCAAAATGTGAAATGAATAAAAAAAAAAAAGTCAAATATGGTGGATGGCAGATGGCGCCACGGGTGTTTAAACGGGCGTTCTCTTTTGCCGTTTTCGTTAATTGATGGTGCGCCGAGCGGAGCTGTCACTTAGCGTGTTGATATATAGGACCAGGTAAGCTTTACACTCGGTCGTTTACCAGCTCTATTGGTCTATTGTATTGCTCCCTTTATGTAGTTTATTGTGCCTTTACTTATGTTATCTACGATGCCTCTGGTTCAGGCTTTCTGCGGCTGAATTGAGCGATAATTGATAGGGTCGTCACGGCCTGTCTCGCTGACCAAAAAAGCAAAGCCGGCGCCGAGTTGCTGTCACGTCTGGCTGCTGCAGGGCTGCCAAGTCTGTAAGTAACGTGGGGTGGTCTGTCCTATATCAACATCTCAACGTGTAACAGAGTATCCCTGGGATATGAAAAATGCTGAGTTTGTAGGCTATCATAATGACTGAAGGGTGATCCGATGCAGAGCTCCCCAACAATTTTAGAATTCAGATTTCTGCTGTATGTTTATTTACTTTATGCTTAGATTATTAGCAAAAATATTGCTAAAAATATGGAATCTGCAAACCATGGTATATAACAATAGTGTGATTTTTCTGTTTTACACTGATGTTATTTATATTTTTTTTTCATTTAAACTGTGTTACACATCCAGGGGCAGAATTTCTGCCAGAAATCACACCTAGGACATCCTTTTTTTAATTTGCAAATTGATTTTTTTTAATATTAAATAGTTAAAAAATAAATTTGTATAGATAAAATAATACAGAACAGTGACTATCTTTGTATCGTGAATTTTCCTTTTAATTTGTACAAATTATAAGATAAGGAACTGAAATATGCCTTGATTACCAAAGGAATGTGTCCTATATTTTGTACGGTATCAAAATGTAAACCCTTTATGAATTTGTTCACATTCACATATTGAGACATGTTTAACCCATGTTAACCTATGGATATTGTATTCACATTCTAAGACAAGTCTGTCATATTTTCACAGTCAGTTTCTTCAGTTTGGCTTCATTTTTGTAATGTTTAAAATGTTTAGAAAAAACCTGTATCCCTAACCTGACTGTGATAAGAATTGTGGTTATTGTCTGAGTTGATTTAAAAATAAATAAAAAAAAAAGTTAGAGTACTGGGACAGAGAGTTATAAGTACTTGGCAAAAATCCTGGGCCTTTAACATTTTGACTCATGCCCATATGGCCATATCCTCTGTAATATACTCACCTGTATATCACAAGGACAGACCTGTCTGTACCAGTGTCTGTTATTCCAATATACAAAGTATAAATCCTGTTAATAATCCTACCACCCTGAACAGGTACAGGAGCCAGGATGGATCACAGAGAACAGTATAAGAAAGGAGGAGCGAGCGTGGATGACTTGAGGGACAAGAAACGACAAGAGGACACAGGTACAACCACTTAATCATGCAAAAAACTAGTCCAAGCATTAGCAAACCTGTCTGTCTTAGCTGTCTGGAAAATTAATTTTTGTTATGCCTGAGTTGAATTGAAAAAAAATGGATCAGAGACATGGTGTCCTGGGACAGAGAGAAAACTTTCATTTTGAAATAATGTTAACAATTAAATAATTCAGTTGAGGCAAAATATTGGAAATTCTCATAGTTTTGCCTCAACTGAAATTAGTGATATTTATTTACTTATGTTTGTTACTGTTAAAATCTTGGTAAGACTGTCTGCATTTATTTTATCTTTATGTTGAATATTTAAAAAAAAATCCCCAGAATTTTATGTAAATAGCTTTGATTTTTAGAGACCAGGAAAGACAAGAGAGACCGACTTCTTGATTCAAAGAGAGTTCGTATAGAACAAGCATACCCGGGGTATGATGATGTCATCACCCCAGAACAGGTAAGTTCAAGTTTCTTTTCAGGATTGAACTATTATCATAATTTACTTTCTGCATAACTTGTGGGCATTTTTGTGAATATCAAAATTGATTTTATTTGTATATGTCACAACCAATGGGTAAATCATGTAAATTGTCTGAAAATTTCATTCACTTTACAAATTTTCTAAATAATTAACTATTTGACACATTGACAGAAATTTAAAAAGAATGAAATAATATTGCAATAAATTTACAAAGATTAAAATGACTTCATATATTTTATAGACCTTACTCTTACAAAATATATTTTACATCACATTACTGTAATGTTCGATGTTTCATATAATCAAAAACATCCATTTGGTTTAATTCTTTTTCATGCAGAAATAATATATAATCATATGACATATAAAATATTATACTGTCCCAGGGGTGCAATTTCCTTTTGCAGTATAGGGAGGGTAAGGGGGCAGGGCAAGAACATCAAATTTGTCAATTACTTTGTAAAGTGCCTGAAATATTCAGACATTTATAAATTGCCTGAGTGAATTGGGCAAATTGTAAATTGACTGAAAATTTCAGGCACTTTAGCCTACAGATTGACTGTTTTTTCACATTGACTGTAACATAAATAAATTATACACTTTTATTCATTCTCAGGTAAAAGAGGCAGCAGAAAATCTTTGCAAAAAGTCTGAAGACAGAAAGAGATCACTCATCACCATCAGACGGGGATTTGCCAGAAATTACGAGCTAATTGATGTATTCCTCAGGTACATGTACATGTATTGATTGTCTAGATACTGTGGGTGACTTAATATTTGCAGGGATAATTTTTTTGATTTCCATTTTTTCAGTGTCTTGAACAGCTTCCAATTTTGTGATCTCACTATATTCAAAACCTGCATGAAGTGAGCCATTATCATATGAATTAATTATATCAAACAATATGTGCGTAAAAACTTTGAAATTGGAAGGGATGAAAGAGTACATTGAACAAATTGAAGCCATTGTTCATTCTTTAATGGCAGAAAATTTAAAATTTCTGGTATCATTTATTACAGCAGTCTTTGAGCTAAGAAAATCTTTTATTATTTTCATTAAATATCAATCTTTACCTTTGAACTTGCCTCATACTAAGAGGACATCTAATTCACGAAGGTTTTGTTTTTGCTATAATTCATGAACCAAAAGGCAACCACAGTATGCTAATATATTACCTGTAACATGACTGATTCAGGTGGCACATACGGTAGGCATATAGCCTTCACTGAGATCCTTTAACCAGTTTTGTTACTGTGAGTATCCAGTGTTTTACCTGTTTCAATTAAAAGCTAGATAACTATTTTTTTTCATAAGTGTTTAATCCAGGGTGTGGATGTGAATTGATAATATGAGGTGGAGAGATGCCATCAGAAGTGACATAATTATTTGAGATCCTTTCCCAGATCTGTATAATTAGAAAATAAAATGTCCCTGGTATACACAATGCAGTCAGAAAATGTGATATTCCTCAAGACCTAAAGCTTGACCTTTGACCTTTCTTTCAGTGTAGAGAATGCTATGGCATCCCTGGTCGGTGTACTGAGCGGATCAGAGACAGCGTTACAGATGGAAGCAGCCTGGTGTTTGACTAACATGGCCGCCGGAATGCACAACCATGCGGCGCTGGTCCTGAAGTATGCCGGTCCATACCTTGTCACTTACCTGAGCAGTGGGAATGCTGCTTTACAGGTAAACGGTCCCTCTACCTTTATGATGTACCCCACTCTGACCTTTTAAAGTGCTCCCACTATATTTTATTACCAGTATGCTATTTACATTAAGAGGAAAGACTACTTTTTCTTTTGACATGTACCTTTTTGTGGGTGTTTATACTTTTTATTCTTTTTTTCTCTCTAATTTTCGACTTCAGGATGATTTTAAGCTTTATTAATTGAAAAGAATAAATGAGAATTTGTAAGTTACTTGTATAATGTCTTTGTTAACTTTGGTATACATTTTCAGGACCAGTGTGCCTGGGCTATTGCCAACCTTGCCGGAGACAGTGATCGTTGTCGGGAGACACTGATGTCACAGGGGGTCATCCCTCCACTCATAAACCTGCTAGCGGTATGAGAGTTTTCTGAAATCTTATTGACATAAGAAAGTCTGAAATGTGGGTGTATTTATTAATTAGGCAGACAGAAATTCCCAAATGTTCACGAGATCTTTGAGTGTGACTGTGTAATTTCACACTTGCAGCTCAGATGGCAAATAAACTTATTTTAGTTAAAACTATTACTGTTTAATTTTATATCTGTAATAACACTTATTATATTTTAAATTTTAATTCAGACAATATAATATATGTGGAATTTTGCATAGTGATTACACTCAGCCTGTTTGGTTAAATTTATGGTTGCCTGACAAATGAAGAAAGAACTTGTTTTAGCTGCATGCATCTTAAGCCAGTTTGTAAGATTTAAACATAAAAATTTCAACTTTTTCATTGCCAATTATATTAAAATAAGGAATAGCAATCACAGACCATTGCAAGCACAATACAGTCATTACTTGCACATACCATATATATTCTTATGTGGGGGTGTAACAATGCATTGAGGAATCAATGCATTCAGTTTGTAATTTAATGGTAATCGATTATTAACCCTTAAATTGATTCATTTTGATTTTTATTTTATTTAACATACCATCCTTCAGTCCTCTGTGAGCTCTCAAATTTGGCAGTGTAGTTTGTGATGTCAAAGCTCTTTATTGTGTATGTGCCCTACATCTGCTTTAAACATCCACTGCTGGACCACAAACATAAATGGTGGTGACAACCAGAGGGAGAGTTACATTTTTCTTTTATTTACTGAAATTTACTGACATCTGCTTTGGTAAAATTGCTTTTATTTTTTTAAAAGTGTTGAATTTACTACTTAAGTAAAAATGAATCAAGAAATGAATCAAAGGTAATGAATGGATAATTGGATCAATTCCAAGGTAATTCACAGGCATATTCGTGTGCACAAACTCTGACTTGCATGTTGGGACAGTTTCATTTACATATATCCGTGGGCTTCCTCTAACTTTTTGGCAGCTACTTCTTGCTGGCAGATTCCATTTTGGTGATTATTAAATACCATTATACAGGCACTTGACTTATTTATCTTTGTTAAAATGGATATTAAAATAACTTCCTCAGTATCTATATAGGTTCACATTTTAATATTTTTATTTTCTTTAGAACCCCTTGCCCACCATTGTACAGTCAACAGCCTTTGCCTTGTCAAATCTTGCCAGAGGAACCCTCAAGGTCACACAGTAAGTGTTCTCAAGGTCACAAAGTGTGTTCTCAAGGTCACACAGTAATTGTAATTGTTAGATATTACACTTTATTTGCAGTGTCACATTTTCACTTGTCAAGTTAGCTGCTGATAAAATACATTTTTCATTTGTCTGTTTATAATTTGTGTTAATTGAATGTTATTATAGAATATAGAGATAATGTTACATATGATAATTGATGGTAATTATAGAATAAAATAATAATGTTACGTATGATAAATAACGGTGATTATAGAATATAATAATTATTTTACATATGATATTTAATGGTGATTATAGAATGTAATGATAATGTTACATATGATAATTAATGGTGATTATAGAATATGTTAATGTTACGTTAGAGTAAAAAATATTGTTTTCACTGAAGAGAAATGCTCAGCAAGGGAATCTTAGCAGCTTTGTTACGGGTTATGACACCACAAAATACGACAGAGCACCCTGAAGTGGTATCAGAAGTGTTATGGGTGCTGACACACATGGCTGCAAGGTATGTGGTTAAGAAAAAAAAACTTTCCATTATTATTTGTTACAAGTGTGCTGTTTAGAGAATCTTCTGAGCAAACTATAAAGAAAATTAATGTAATGATTTTTTAGAGAGTAACAAGGGATATTTATAAGAATCTCTGTAAAGAGTACTCACCTGTGATCAATAAGATATCAATTCAATACTTAAAGTACTTAGGTACTACAAAATAGGCACAGGTTTTGGGTTTCCCTTTGGGATGGTACATATTTCTTCCCTTCCCAGAGAAATTAGGGAAATTTCTAGAAAGTTAGGGATGTTTCTGGGAAGAAAATGAAGTTAGGAATAAAACTCTGAAATGTTCACAAAAAAAATTAAAACTGAAACATGTATCTACATGCTTTAGGGAGCTGGATGTTCCTACTCGGAGAGTAAAGTGTTTCTTCTCTTCTCTTTCCTCAGGGAAGTGTATGCCAACTTTTAGCAGTTACAACTCGCAGATGAGCTTGACTCACATGAGTTCCAATCATGATCATCATGAATGCCATGAAACACTTATTTATGGGATCTTTAGGAAGATATGTTTTCAAGCTCCATATATTTATACATTGATACATTGGATTTCCTTTTTGTTTTTGCAGTAATAAACTACAAGAGCACTTGATAGCCGGTGGGACACTAGATGTAATAACATCTCTCCTTGTCCACCAGACAGAAGTTGACCCCACCAGCTACCTGGTCAGTGACATACACATCTTCTTTTATCACATAGCAGTCAGGATTGTAGGGATAAGGGTCTGTGATGTGCAATTTCTTACTCAAATGCTCGGTTCATGGGATCAAAGTGTCCCACTGCACGCATGAAATTTTTTGCTGTTGGACTAGGTGGATCAAATTGGCTTTGATAGCAGTCACTGACCATTGCTGACTACCTGAAACACTAGTCAGTTGTGTAAAAACTGTGCTTACAACTAACACTTAGCTTTCACTCTTATCAAGTATAAGGTTCAAGGGAGCCATTATAATTTAGAAACTTCAGACAAGGAGTTCATAACAAATGGAGTTTCAACTCGGAGTATGGCCGTGTCAAATGTTGCTGACAGGGGGTCATAAAACTCTCTGCTTAAAGGCACAAAGAGATGCTGCTGTTAAGCCCAGTGCTAATTGATACAGCTCGAGAATACCCCCTTTGGTGTGACTTTGGAACGACTCGTTATATCCCAGAGACCCCAAGTGTGAACTTATGCCGTCTTAATTGTCAGTTAAGTTTGTTTCTCTGCCAATTTATCTACTCGAGTATTTAATGTAAATATTGGAACAATTATAAGTTTAATCAGTATATTTTCATAAAAAACATTGTGTGGCAAGAGAACATGTGTGAAGACATTGTTGCTAATGAGCCTGGGCTATCGCTGGGCAGCGGTAAACATGGGCGACAAAATGAGGAAACCACCATCAGTGACGCAGCAGCGATGGCTCACAGTTATCAATGAAAATTAAAGTCATCCGGACATTAGCATCATATCATTTTGTTATCCATGGAATAGTATAAAACAAGGTTAATTATTAATACCTGTCAGAAGTGTGTAGAATGATGGAAACTTATGGAATTCCAAAATCATTCGAGGAAAATAAGGTTTACCTTTAACAGTCGTCCGTCATTTATCATGGCAGATAATGATGTTGTGTGACTGCATCTATCACAAGAATCGCTCCAATGATTCCTCAGCATGTGAATCTCTAAAGATACCTATTGCACATAAATCTAAACAAAACAAACAATCTGCGCATTCAGAGTTCTGGTCGATGTTATTTCAGCGATTCACTTCTCAGTTACTTAATATAACACTCTCAGCCTGACAAGCTTCAGCGGACTGCGTAAATTACATCAAACAGCCTTGCTATATCAAAAGCCGTTAATAGGGTTAATTGGCGAATCATGTATTTATTGCAATTAGCCCACAACTGACACACAAGACCTGGCAGAACATCTCAGAGTTGAAACTCCTTTTGTTATAAACTCCTTGCTCCAGACATTTGGACTGTTTGAATGAAAGGGACCCTGAATACATGAATTGGTAGCATTTTTGTAGATGCAGTGCACACCTTGTGCTTGCTATCTACATTAGTATTATATTTGTATTTTATATTAAGTTTTTTTTCAGTGAGTTTGTTCTACTCACTTATTATAATTCAGTGAATTTATTTACACTAGATCTGAATAACCAGTCATAACAGAAAGGTTCCAATAAAGCCAATGCTTAACCTGATAAGCTAACTCTTAAACTGCTGGACATTTTTAGTTTTGATCAGCAATGATGGCTGATCAGTTTTCTTCAAGTAAATTGTTCCCATGTTGTGAAAATAACCTCTACTTCACATGATCATTTCTCATAAGAAAGAATGGACTGTAATTTTATCATTTTTATCTCCGGTATCAGAAACTTTCTCATTATCCAGATAAGAATTCAGGGTGTATTGTTCACTCTTTAAAATTTATTTCTTTTTCACTGAATCATATGAGATATCCTAAGAATACAACAGGGAAGAGGCTATTAATATTTTTTTATGTTTTCCTATGATACTTGCAGCTTTTAACCCCTCAGCTGAGGATTCTGGGTAATTTATGCAGTGATGGAAATGAGGCTGCAGAAGAAGCATGTAAACACGAGGGTCTGGTTCCAGCGCTGGGAGTCCTGATGTCATCAAAATATATACACATCAAAAAGGAATGTCTCTGGCTCCTCTCCAACATCACAGGTGAGAATGACACCAGTGGTCATCATCAGCGGTGGTGGGGGTGCAAATTAACTGATTACATCGTTGATATTTCTGTTTTCTTTGATAATCATTTAAATTGGCTATATTATACATAATTTATAACAAAAGATTATTTATGCTTACCCAAAGAAATGATGTTATAAAAAAAACTTTTTCTAATCCCGCCAGTGATATAAGAATGACGGTACACAGAGTAGTGAACAGCATTAAAACTGATCCATGTTCAGAGGAGAAGTGTCAGCAACCTGGCTGTTGCTGTGGTCTTTCAGTGTGGTGTACAAGTCAGATTGAATTAACTTGGAAAGTAATTATCCCCCGCTTCCACAGAATTGGGGACATTGATTTGGGTTAGTCTGTCTGTCCCTCTGTCTGTTTTTCATTTCCGTGCAATAAATTTCATAAGTGTTATCCAATTTCATTCAAATTTCGGTCAGTGATTACTCTCATGCATACCTTGGTTGGGATTGGTTTTGGAGTGTCTGTCTACGAATTTATTATCACCAGCTCCAAAATGAATAAAAAAATTACCCTTTTATCCCAATTCACAACAAAATTTGTGACATGTGGAGACATCTCCAGGGAACAATGAAAGCTAAAACAGACACTTTGACATGTGGAGACATCTTCAGGGGAAATAAAAACTAAAAAATTTCCAGAAGACTAGCATAAAGGGGGACAAGAAGAGGCGGAAGTGGAGGACATAAATTCCACAAATTTGCTTGTTAAGGTATAGTTTTATGTATAATTTTTTACAGCAGATTTCACAGTGATGTTGCAGGTGCATAAAAACTGATTTAAAAATCATAAATGAGTTTTATGCATAATAACCCATGATTACGGATAATCAACTCAAGACAGGTTATTAACTGCCATTATTCAAGCACCATGAGCAAACAACTGAAAATTACCATAGACATGCGGTAAAAAGATAGTGTCTGTATACACCACCAGGTGGTGAGATTATCATGAATCACCATCTTATAACAAATGATTCCGAGGGTTCCTCCTGTAAACATTGAGTTGTATTTGGTGTCACATGTCATTGTAGCTACAGCCTCGGTATGTCAGCTAGTGATGACTCACGGACTGATAGAGAAGATCACACCATTACTTGCATCCACCAGAGACTTCAAAAGAGAGGTAAGCACATGTTCTATCTATATATCTGAGCTGATGTTGGTATAATAATGCATGAGGTAGCAATGAAAAAAGTGTGATTATCTGGCAAATTCAGTGTAAATAAATAGCCTCTGTGAAGTTCAAGGTTTTAAATTTTTTTCCGATGGAAAACTAAAAAAATAGGATTATGATGTCAAAGAAGTGACAGCTGTTTAATTATTCAGTTATACTGGAGCTGTAATAGTACATTTGGTCCCCTCACAAAAAAAATAAATATCTGAAGGTAAGTAATAATGAACATGTATGAACCACCAGGGCTTTACCAAACACCTTTTAATTAGCACAGCTTAGTATCCTGACCCACTGAGTCACATTGCTGTATTGTTCCTTTTCCACTGTCAGGCTGCCTACTGTATGTGTAACCTGGCCTCTCAAGGGGAGGACTTCTGTAAACACATGCTCAGCTGTGATGTGGTCCCTGGTATGGTGCTGTTATTACGAGCTTTTGACTCGGAGCTGGCGTACCTGGCCCTGGCTTTCACGGATCAGCTGCTACAGTTTACAGGATCACAGGTAGGTATATCTCAGGTGACTCACTGTAAGGAAACATCCTTTAATGTAGAAAGACAAGGCTTATGAAGAAAGCTAAAGACCCCTCTCAGTGATTCATTGTACAAGTTCAAGACTGGTGCCAATCTTTTGGGAGGGGCCGTCAGGTCCTCCTCACTGAGTGGGTGTAGTTGTGCTGCTGCTCTTTTGGCTTGTCTGGATTCTCTTCTTACCCCTGATTCAGAACCTACACTGGATCATGTCTCTTGAACACTTAAGTGCTTTCTTTTTTTTATCTACACAATTCTAGGTAGGCTTTATCATCTCAAAATTTCTCCTCAAAACTGGTACAATAAACCTCAAAACCTGTAACTATCCACTTTCGCTTTAATGAGGGTTGGGTGGAGTCTTCCATTTCTTTAGCTTAACTTAGCTGTAGAAATACATCATAGATACAGTTGTAGGACTAAAAAGTGTAACCAGCTTTTGGTTAATTTGGGTATTTGTTTGATATCTGTTCAACATTCTGTTTATATGACTGTTGGGACATTCTAAGTGTTCACATCAAGTGCCTTGCCATCATCTGACATGACATTATCACCAGAGGTATATTTTGCTTTATTATACTCAAAGTAAGATAAAGTATTGTTATTTCTCTTTTCCAAGAGATTATCTCTGCTCTGTGCTGCATCACATTTTGGAACACTGGAATATTATCTTTTCAATGGTATATTCCCAAGAATTCTAAGACCTTTTAAAATGGTAAAAAAAATGAAAAACTGGCTTCTGTGGTTCAAGGGCAGAGCACAGGACCCAAAACCAGGAGGTTGTGAGTTCAAATCCCGGCCCAAGCTGTGAGATTATCACGGTCAGCCCCCACCCACGGTGAGTGCTCTGCAGGCTCACTGGGAAGGCTGTGACCGACAGCCATGTATCACTCACAAAACGAGTGTGTCTTTTGGGGGTTTCTTGGTGTTATGACCCAGCAATAGGGATGATTATACACCCAGGAGCCTGGATGACACCAGGAAACAAAAATAATATGATAGGAAGCGAGTGCTACTGCCCTTTCACGCAGTCCCAAACCAAAATGGAACTCTGCAGATGTATATACTTGACTTAGAATTAGATAAAAGAGCAAAGAAAAAAATGGAGGCAGTTACCTCCACCAAAAATATCTTGGAAAAAATGATAAACTATAATTCCCATACAGTGCTATTATGTGATTGGTCTTCTTTGTTACCAGGGGCGACACATATTTGAGGAGGCTGGAGGCCTGGCAGCATTAGAGGCCTTAGTTTACCATGACAACCAACCACTTCAGTGCCAAGCCAGCAGTATTATGGAGAAATACTTCACCAAAGAGGATACAGAGGTAGGACATTGTAGACACTGTGATTTGCGTCATATTCTTAAGGTTAAAATTTTGCAATTTCCACTATTTTCAGTGTTTCTCAAAGGTTCTTTTTTCATCATCTCACCATACAGAAAACCACAATTAGTATATCATTTTCTGTCTGAATGATTTAATATAGTATATTAAATATACAGGCAAAAATTTTGAACCAGGGAACACTACTGTAGTATAAATTTTTTTTTATGCCCCGGCCACTTTGTGGCCGGGGCATATAGTTTTACCCATGTCCGTCATTCCGTCCTTCCGTCATTCCGAAATCAAACAGATGGATTTCACGTTTCGTCCCAGTTGACCTGTTTTTGACCGTTTTACGGCTCCTAAACTTAGAAAATTTAATGAAAAATAGAAATTTTCATGACAAATACACATGTACGGACTTTTTTTCGCAATGCTTGCAGATATTGGCCTGTTTGGTGTGTGGGCAGATAATGACCAGTTACAGATTGAGTTCACGTTTCGTCCTGGTTGACCTACTTTTGAATGTTTTAAGCCTCCTTAACTTAGAAAATTTCATGAAAAATAGAAATTTTCATGACAAATACACATGTAGGTTTTTTTTTCGCAATGCCTGCAGATATTGGCCTGATTTTTGGTGTGTGGGCAGATAATGACCAGTTACAGATCGAGTTTGCGTTTCGTCCCAGTTGACCTACTTTTGAATGTTTTAGGCCTCCTGAACTTAGAAAATTTCATGAAAAATATAAATTTTCATGACAAATACACATGTACAGACTTTTTTTCGCAATACCTGCAGATATTGGCCTGATTTTTGGTGTGTGGGCAGATAATGACCAGTCACAGATCAATTTCACGTTTTGTCCCAGGTAACCTACTTATGACTGTTTGACGATGCTCTAACATAGAAAATTTCATAAAAAAATGCACATGTACGGACTTTTTTTCGCAGTGCCTGCAGATACGGGCCTAATTTTTGGTGTGTAGGCAGATAATGACCATTTACAGATCAAGTTCTTGTTTTGTCCCAGTTGACCTACTTTTGACCATTTGACTGCTCCTGAACATAGACAGTTTCATGAAAAATAGAAATTTTCATAACAAATGCATATGTACTGACTTTTTTTCCTCAGTGCCTGCAAATACCACCCTGATTTTATATGTATGGGCAGATAATGACAGTTACAGATCGAGTTTGCGTTTTGTCCCGGTTGACCTACTTTTGATTGTTTTACGGCTCCTAAACATAGAAAATTTCATGAAAGACAAATTTTTATGGAAAATGCACATGTATGGACTTTTTTTAACAATGCCTGCAGAGACTGGCCTGATTTTTGGTGTGTTGCTTGATGACCCGTTACAGATCGAGTTTGCATTTTGCCCTTGTTGCCCTACTTTTGACAGCAGACACCTCCTGAACTTAAAAAAAAATTTCAAAATTTAACAAATGTTTCTAATTTGCCCCAGGCGGGGGCATTTGTGTCGTTCCGACACATCTAGTTTATATTAAAAATAGATAATGTAAAAAAATTCATATTTTTCATATCATTATTTACTTACATTTAACATTAAAGATTTCTTAATATTAACAATATCAAACTTATGTTTTTCCATGGATACAGGTATAGTTTATTTATTGAGATGTGTAGATTAGGCATCTAATTCAAGAAGGTTTTACTTTCATGATTATTTCTTTTCATGATAAAATTGCAAATTTGAACCCCTCGTGAACTAAAACTGACCACAGTATATAGACTGTCAAAGTGATGAGTGTCACAAAGAGCTGGTTAATGAACACAATCTTTTTTAACCCTGTGCTGTTCAAATTAATTTTGCATTTTTTACATGTTTAAACATGGCTTTATATAAAATATATTTGCTCAGTAAGCAGTGAAGATATCTCAGTGAAATTATCAGCATTTACAGACAGGTAAATGTCTATTATGTATGTATGTGCCTATTACCTTTGACTCATATGTAGCTCTGGTAAATATAGGTAAAAATATTAGAACTTTCTTTTCCCCTTACTGATATATCACCAAAATGACCCCTCCATCTCAATCAGGTGAAATATTTACAATTTCAGAGAATAATATACATATAATCACTCAAAGGTGTTGCTCTTTCATTTAAGTACAGATGTTCAACCCCTAAACTTACAGTTATTAATCGCAGATATTGACAGTAAAGGCTTTAGAAATGTTATACAAATACAAATTGAAAAAAATATCCTTTTCAACCCAAGAATATGCAAGACTGCTATATGGGTAGGTGGTCTATTCAGGTGGAAAGCCACGTATGGCTTTCTATTTTATGCATTATAATTTGAAGTCTTCATTCAGGGTTCCAGTACATACAGTTGTAGAAATAGTTTTAACACCTTGGAAATCATAGCACTTTTTCCTTTCTTTCATTCTTATTGAAGCAGGAAGCCACTTTTTTCATGTTTTCACGTGCACTCTGCTGAATACCACTATCGTATATCATTAATTTATTTCAGGAAATGGCCTCATAGATGGGGGACATTGAATTCATCACCATGCCAGCATGGAACAGAAGGAAGTTTAAAGGAAGTGTGTATAGCAGAAATTTTTACCTAGTCATAATATGAAGGTAGCAGTAGCTTTGTAAGTATTCCTAGATTTAGCTCAAGCCTGGTGCCGTTGCTGCATAACCTGAAAGGTCAGTTGTAAGGAATGAAGAGGTCACTTGTATTGAATCCTGTGTCACTGTTTGTAGTCATGGAGATTTTGAGCCCTCAACATGGGCAGACTTATGAATATAAGGGGGGGGGGAGTGTCCTGTTTAAAAAAAGTAGGGCTGCTGCAGTGATAGTTTGTGTGTGTGTGTGAATATATATATATATATATATATATATATGAGTATATAACATGTCACACTAACAGTAAGGCACCAGTGGATACCAAGATTTTGTTAATTGTGATACCAGAAAGCAAACTGCTGCATGATTAACTGTTCGTTAAACTCCTTGTTGTTGAACACTTTGAAATATAGTTTTGGTAATTATGGTAATTGTTGCAATACTGAGAGTACTGTTGCATCTCTGCACCATCTGATATTAAAATGATTCAGGTATTTTTAAGGTGTTTTCATTAAACAGTGGCTTGGATCTAATTTCAGTTCATTTTTAGCTCAGCTGACTGAAAGTCATCTGAGCTATAGCGATCACTCTTTGTCCGTCGTCCGTCTGTCCGTCTGTCTGTCTGTCCGTCTGTCCGTCTGTCCGTCCGTTAACAAGGCACAAATCGTAACCGCTGGACCTAGAACCTTGTAACTTGGGATTCTGAGAGGTCCATAAAAAATCTCCTTGGAAACCAGAAATTAGGTCTCTGTTTCCCATATCCTTGAGCTATGTGGCCCCAAAGTACCCCCCAGAAAAGTCAAAAATTTCATACAAAAACTTCAATATCTCATTAACTACTTGACTGATGGTCATGATTTTTGGCATACATATTGATCATGAGATGTTACATCACTTCCTGCAGACTGGTGGCGCCACCTGTATTTTACGATTTTTTACGAATTTTTTTCTCTATTTTTGAGACCTTTAAAAATGTGAACATCTGTTAACAAGGCACAAATCATAAAGACTGGACTTAGAATCTTAATTCTTGACACACTGAGAGGTCCATGAAAGATCTCCTTGGAAACCAGAAATTAGGTCTCTGTTACCCATATCCTTTGAGCTATCCGGCCCCAAAGTACCCCCCAGAATAGTAAAAAATTTCATACAAAAACTGCAATATCTCAATAACTACATCACTGATGGTCTTCATTTTTGGCATACATATTGATCATGAGATGTTCGATCAGTTCCTGCAGACTGGTGGCGCCACCTGTACTGTTTGATTTTTTACGATTTTTTCCTCTATTTTTGAGACCTTTGAGGATGCTGTCATCTGTTAGCGTGGCACAAATCGTAACGACTGGACCTAGAATCTTCATTTTCGACACACTGAGAGACCTATGAAAAGTCTCCATGGAAACCAGAAATTAGGTCTCTGTTACCCATATCCTTCGAGCTATGGGGCCCAAAATTACCCCCCAGAATAGTCAAAAATTTCATACAAAAACTTCAATATCTCATTAACTACATCACTGATGGTCATGATTTTTGACATACATATTGATCATGAGATGTTTCATCAGTTTGTGCAGACTGGTGGCGCCACCTGTATTTTTCAATGTTCACGAATTGTTTTCTCCATTTTTGAGACCTTTAAGGATGTAGTTATCTGTCAACAGGGTACAAATCGTAACGACTGGACCTAGGATCTTCGTTCTTGACACACAGGGAGACCCATGATAAGTCTCCATGGAAACCTGAAATTTGGTCTCTGTTACCCATATCCTTTGAGCTATGGCACTCCAAAGTACAGCTCAGAATAATGGAAAATTTGATACAAAAGCTAAAGTATCTGAACAACTAATGCAGAGATAACCATAATTGTTTGCATGGATATTGATCATGGAGTGTTTCATAAGTTTCTGCAGACTGGTGGCACCACCTGTATTTGTTCGTTTTTTTTACGAAATTTTTCTGTATTTTTGAGACCTTTAAAGATATGAACATCTGTTAACAGGGCACAAATCATAAAAACTGGACCAAAAATCTTCATTCTTGACACACAGGGAGACCCATGAAAAGTCTCCATGGAAACTTGAAATTAGGTCTCTGTTACCCATATTCTTTAAGCTGTATGGGTCCGAAATACCCCCCCCCCTATGAATAATGGAAAATTTGATACAAAAACTGCAGTATTTCAATAACTACAACACTGATGGTCATGATTTTCGGCATACATATTGATCATGAGCTGTTCCATCAGTTTCTGCAGACTGGGTGTGCCACCTCTATTTTTTTTCAAATTTTTACGAATTTTTTTCTTTTTTTTGAGACCTTTTAAGATGTGGTTATCTGTCAACAGGGTACAAATCGCAACAACTGGACCTAGAATCTTCATTCTTGTCATGCAAGGAGGCCCATGAAAGGTGCCTGTGGAAACTTGAAATTAGGTCTCTGTTACCCATATCCTTTAAGCTATAGGACTCCGAAGTATCCCTCAGAATAATGGACAATTTGATACAAAAACTGAAGTATCTGAACAACTAATGCAGAGATCACCATGATTTTTTGCATGGATATTGACCATTAAGTGTTTTTATTAGTTTCTGCAGACTGGTGGAGCCACCTGTATTTTTGTATCCGCCAAAACAAAGTTTTGCAGATACTATGTTTCTGACCGAGTTCCTCCGCCGTGGCGGCGTTCGTTTCCAGAGAGCTCCTCGGAGAGTAATGGACAGATTTTTCCCAAACTTACACCTATTATCGGGTCACATGTGAACTGGTGCCTAACCAATTTGCATTGACCTCTGACCTTTCCTCACTGTCCAGTGTCCATTTGTGAGTCTGTTTCCACTCATAAACCCTCATATCTCGGGAACCGTTTGACCGATCAGGAAATAAAATTGATACAAATGTAGCCCTTGGGTTGCTTTATAACATACACAAAAAATGGTGGCGCCACCTGTAACCATGTTTGCACAGTGTCCATCTGTTCATCTGCCTTGGGTTAAAATCACTCATATCTCTGCAGTGAATTGACTAATTCACCTGAAATTCGTCATGTGTATACATCCAGGATAGCTTTCTTGATTTTATGACAGGTGGCGCCACCTACATTCACGTTCACGCTGATGACATCCAAGCTTATATCTCGGGAACCGTTTGACCGATCAGGAAATAAAATTTATACAAATGTAGCCCTTTGATAGCTCTGTAACATACACAAAAAATGGTGGCGCCACCTGTAACAATGTTTGCACAGCGTCTGTCTGTTAGTCTGCCGTGGCCTAAAATTACTCATTTCTCTGTAGTGGTTCGACATAACTGCCTAAAATTTTGCAGGTTTATACATTGTGGACAGCTTTCTTGATTTTATGACAGGTGGCGCCACCTACATTCTAGTTAACGCTGGACACATCCAAGCTCATATCTCAGGAACCATTTGACCGATTGGGCCAAAATTGTGCATGTGTTTAGATCTCACATAGGTCTTTATCATACACAAAACTGGAGGGGTTACCTGCAAAGATTTTTGCACAGTGTTTGTCTGTTTGTCTGCCATGGGCAAAAATCGCTCATATACATGTAGTGGTTTGACTTTTCTGCCTAAAATTTTGCAGGTGTATACAACTTGGACAGATTTCTGGATATGTGGTAGGTGGCACAACCTACATACACATTTAGGCTGCAGACATCCATGCTAATATGCAACATACCTCACTCTATTTCCCCTTGCCACTCAATCCATGCCTCACTATCCGATTTTGGCAGATACATGTAGTCACTTGTCGGTTACCCGTATTCTAGTTTTAAAAGTTTACACATTTTTCTCTATTTTTGAGATATATAAATACAGACTAAATCTTGGCCTGTTGGTTAATCTGTTTGATGCTTCAGTTGAATGGGTATATACTACCATTCTGGTGATAAATTTCCTTTTGCGAATCTCTTCCCAGTCAGCTGAGCGTCATGACCCATGGGTCACTTGTTGATATACTGCTAACCATGTTTGTAATCTATCTTATTTTATGAAGTTATACAAAGAAATTATTCATATGAACATTTCTGTCACAAATAATGTGATTCAGTGAATGGACACCAGATGGTGCTGAGATGCAGTAGTGGTATTATCATAACTGATAGTTTAGCACCTCCATTATTAAGCACCCCATTGTTATATACATTAAGTTTCATTGTAAGTCCATATTATCAGTGAATGTGAATTTATGTATTTGTCCTTTATTTTACAAAGGGCAGCATACATGAATTATTTTGTGTTAATAATTGTGTACTATTTATTTTTTATGAAGTACACATCATGTTATATTATAAAAGCACAAAATATGCAATAGAGACATGATTGAGCAGCTGATTGACAGTATTATCACTGTAATAGTGGTTTCTGAAGAAGGAATCTCTAGCTGTTGTTAACTCATTGTGTGATACACTATTACAGAACAGTATAGTGCCTTATCTTCATGTATTATATATTAGAACTACTTTTTTTACATCACGAGTATAAAGATCTTCATAGCTGATAGTCATGATTCAGAAAACAGGATAGTTATTTATGTCACCACAGAAACACAGACTATAGTCTGTTTCACCACCTGCTGTTCATCTGTTTTTTGTAGATAATTTTCTTAAACATTATATTTTCCCATTATTTCCTAGAAAACTACATAGGGAAGTGATAACTGAATATGGCAATTAAGAATTTTACATGAAACCTCAAGTTTATGTTTCACAACATTTAAGTCTCTTCAAAATGATCTGGGAGATATGTTGAGTCCCTGCATGAGTAGCCATCTTTATTTTAGATGGTTTTATTAGCTCAGCTGACTGAAAGTCATCTGAGCTATAGCGATCACTCTTTGTCCGTCGTCCGTCTGTCCGTCTGTCCGTCCGTTAACCAGGCACAAATCGTAACCGCTGGACCTAGAACCTTGTAACTTGGGATTCTGAGAGGTCCATAAAAAATCTCCTTGGAAACCAGAAATTAGGTCTCTGTTACCCATATCCTTCGAGCTATGGGGCCCCAAAGTACCCCCCAGAAAAGTCAAAAATTTCATACAAAAACTTCAATATCTCATTAACTACTTGACTGATGGTCATGATTTTTGGCATACATATTGATCATGAGATGTTCGATCAGTTCCTGCAGACTGGTGGCGCCACCTGTACTGTTTGATTTTTTACGATTTTTTCCTCTATTTTTGAGACCTTTGAGGATGCTGTCATCTGTTAGCGTGGCACAAATCGTAACGACTGGACCTAGAATCTTCATTTTCGACAGACTGAGAGACCTATGAAAAGTCTCCATGGAAACCAGAAATTAGGTCTCTGTTACCCATATCCTACGAGCTATGGGGCCCAAAATTACCCCCCAGAATAGTCAAAAATTTCATACAAAAACTTCAATATCTCATTAACTACATCACTGATGGTCATGATTTTCGACATACATATTGATCATGAGATGTTTCATCAGTTTGTGCAGACTGGTGGCGCCACCTGTATTTTTCAATGTTCACGAATTGTTTTCTCCATTTTTGAGACCTTTAAGGATGTAGTTATCTGTCAACAGGGTACAAATCGTAACGACTGGACCTAGAATCTTCGTTCTTGACACACAGGGAGACCCATGATAAGTCTCCATGGAAACCTGAAATTTGGTCTCTGTTACCCATATCCTTCGAGCTATGTGGCCCCAAAGTACCCCCCAGAAAAGTCAAAAATTTCATACAAAAACTTCAATATCTCATTAACTGCTTGACTGATGGTCATGATTTTTGGCATACATATTGATGATGAGATGTTACATCACTTCCTGCAGACTGGTGGCGCCACCTGTATTTTTCGATTTTTTACGATTTTTTTTTCTCTATTTTTGAGACCTTTAAAAATGTGAACATCTGTTAACAAGGCACAAATCATAAAGACTGGACGAAGAAAACTTAATTCTTGACACTGAGAGGTCCATGAAAAATCTCCTTGGAAACCAGAAATTAGGTCTCTGTTACCCATATCCTTTGAGCTATCGGGCCCCAAAGTACCCCCCAGAATAGTAAAAAATTTCATACAAAAACTTCAATATCTCAATTACTACATCACTGATGGTCTTCATTTTTGGCATACATATTGATCATGAGATGTTTGATCAGTTCCTGCAGACTGGTGGCGCCACCTGTACTGTTTGATTTTTTACGATTTTTTCCTCTATTTTTGAGACCTTTGAGGATGCTGTCATCTGTTAGCGTGGCACAAATCGTAACGACTGGACCTAGAATCTTCATTTTCGACAGACTGAGAGACCTATGAAAAGTCTCCATGGAAACCAGAAATTAGGTCTCTGTTACCCATATCCTACGAGCTATGGGGCCCAAAATTACCCCCCAGAATAGTCAAAAATTTCATACAAAAACTTCAATATCTCATTAACTACATCACTGATGGTCATGATTTTCGACATACATATTGATCATGAGATGTTTCATCAGTTTGTGCAGACTGGTGGCGCCACCTGTATTTTTCAATGTTCACGAATTGTTTTCTCCATTTTTGAGACCTTTAAGGATGTAGTTATCTGTCAACAGGGTACAAATCGTAACGACTGGACCTAGAATCTTCGTTCTTGACACACAGGGAGACCCATGATAAGTCTCCATGGAAACCTGAAATTTGGTCTCTGTTACCCATATCCTTCGAGCTATGTGGCCCCAAAGTACCCCCCAGAAAAGTCAAAAATTTCATACAAAAACTTCAATATCTCATTAAATACTTGACTGATGGTCATGATTTTTGGCATACATATTGATTATGAGATGTTACATCACTTCCTGCAGACTGGTGGCGCCACCTGTATTTTTCGATTTTTTACGAATTTTTTTCTCTATTTTTGAGACCTTTAAAAATGTGAACATCTGTTAACAAGGCACAAATCATAAAGACTGGACTAAGAAAACTTAATTCTTGACACACTGAGAGGTCCATGAAAAATCTCCTTGGAAACCAGAAATTAGGTCTCTGTTACCCATATCCTTTGAGCTATCGGGCCCCAAAGTACCCCCCAGAATAGTAAAAAATTTCATACAAAAACTTCAATATCTCAATAACTACATCACTGATGGTCTTCATTTTTGGCATACATATTGATCATGAGATGTTTGATCAGTTCCTGCAGACTGGTGGCGCCACCTGTACTGTTTGATTTTTTACGATTTTTTCCTCTATTTTTGAGACCTTTGAGGATGCTGTCATCTGTTAGCGTGGCACAAATCGTAACGACTGGACCTAGAATCTTCATTTTCGACAGACTGAGAGACCTATGAAAAGTCTCCATGGAAACCAGAAATTAGGTCTCTGTTACCCATATCCTACGAGCTATGGGGCCCAAAATTACCCCCCAGAATAGTAAAAAATTTCATACAAAAACTTCAATATCTCATTAACTACATCACTGATGGTCATGATTTTCGACATACATATTGATCATGAGATGTTTCATCAGTTTGTGCAGACTGGTGGCGCCACCTGTATTTTTCAATGTTCATGAATTGTTTTCTCCATTTTTGAGACCTTTAAGGATGTAGTTATCTGTCAACAAGGTACAAATCGTAACGACTGGACCTAGAATCTTCGTTATTGACACACAGGGAGACCCATGATAAGTCTCCATGGAAACCTGAAATTTGGTCTCTGTTACCCATATCCTTTGAGCTATGGCACTCAAAAGTACAGCTCAGAATAATGGAAAATTTGATACAAAAGCTAAAGTATCTGAACAACTAATACAGAGATAACCATAATTGTTTGCATGGATATTGATCATGGAGTGTTTCATAAGTTTCTGCAGACTGGTGGCACCACCTGTATTTGTTCGTTTTTTTTCTCGAAATTTTTCTGTATTTTTGAGACCTTTAAAGATATGAACATCTGTTAACAGGGCACAAATCATAAAAACTGGACCAAGAATCTTCATTCTTGACACACAGGGAGACCCATGAAAAGTCTCCATGGAAACTTGAAATTAGGTCTCTGTTACCCATATTCTTTAAGCTGTATGGGTCCAAAATACCCCCCCCCCCCCCATGAATAATGGAAAATTTGATACAAAAACTGCAGTATTTCAATAACTACAACACTGATGGTCATGATTTTCGGCATACATATTGATCATGAGCTGTTCCATCAGTTTCTGCAGACTGGGTGTGCCACCTCTATTTTTTTTTCAAATTTTTACGAATTTTTTTCTTTTTTTTGAGACCTTTAAAGATGTGGTTATCTGTCAACAGGATACAAATCGCAACAACTGGACCTAGAATCTTCATTCTTGTCATGCAAGGAGGCCCATGAAAGGTGCCTGTGGAAACTTGAAATTAGGTCTCTGTTACCCATATCCTTCAAGCTATAGGACTCCGAAGTATCCCTCAGAATAATGGACAATTTGATACAAAAACTGAAGTATCTGAACAACTAATGCAGAGATCACCATGATTTTTTGCATGGATATTGACCATTAAGTGTTTTTATTAGTTTCTGCAGACTGGTGGAGCCACCTGTATCTTTGTATCCGCCAAAACGAAGTTTTGCGGATACTATGTTTTTGACCGAGTTCCTCCGCCGTGGCGGCGTTCGTTTCCAGAGAGCTCCTCAGAGACTAATGGACCAATTTTTCCCAAACTTACACCTATTATCAGGTCACATGTGAACTGGTGCCTAACCAATTTGCATTGACCTCTGACCTTTCCTCTCTATCCAGTGTCCATTTGTGGGTCTGTTTCCACTCATAAACCCTCATATCTCCGGAACCGTTTGACCGATCAGGAAATAAAATTGATACAAATGTAGCCCTTGGATTGCTTTATAACATACACAAAAAATGGTGGCGCCACCTGTAACCATGTTTGCACAGTGTCCATCTGTTCATCTGTCTTGGGTTAAAATCACTCATATCTCTGCAGTGAATTGACTAATTCACCTGAAATTCGTCATGTGTATACATCCAGGATAGCTTTCTTGATTTTATGACAGGTGGCGCCACCTATGTTCACATTCACGCTGATGACATCCAAGCTTATATCTCGGGAACCGTTTGACCGATCAGGAAATAAAATTTATACAAATGTAGCCCTTTGATAGCTCTGTAACATACACAAAAAATGGTGGCGCCACCTGTAACAATGTTTGCACAGCGTCTGTCTGTTAGTCTGCCGTGGCCTAAAATTACTCATTTCTCTGTAGTGGTTCGACATAACTGCCTAAAATTTTGCAGGTTTATACATCGTGGACAGCTTTCTTGATTTTATGACAGGTGGCGCCACCTACATTCTAGTTAACGCTGGACACATCCAAGCTCATATCTCAGGAACCATTTGACCGATTGGGCCAAAATTGTGCATGTGTTTAGATCTCACATAGGTCTTTATCATACACAAAACTGGAGGGGTTACCTGCAAAGATTTTTGCACGGTGTTTGTCTGTTTGTCTGCCATGGGCAAAAATCGCTCATATACATGTAGTGGTTTGACTTTTCTGCCTAAAATTTTGCAGGTGTATACAACTTGGACAGATTTCTGGATTTGTGGTAGGTGGCACAACCTACATACACATTTAGGCTGCAGACATCCATGCTAATATGCAACATACCTCACTCTATTTCCCCTTGCCACTCAATCCATGCCTCACTATCCGATTTTGGCAGATACATGTAGTCACTTGTCAGTTACCCGTATTCTAGTTTTAAAAGTTTACACATTTTTCTCTATTTTTGAGATATATAAATACAGACTAAATCTTGACCTGTTGGTTAATCTGTTTGATGCTTCAGTTGAATGGGTATATACTACCATTCTGGTGATAAAATTTCCTTTTGTGAATCTCTTCCCAGTCAGCTGAGCGTCATGACCCATGGGTCACTTGTTTTTTAGAGTGTTAACATGACATCATCCAATCAGCAGCTGTCGATTGAGGCTGATTTTGCATGTGACCAATGTCCTTGACAAGGTCTGATATGTTGAAAAAATGAAGACTGATTTCTCATATTTTTAAATAATTCTTTAAAAAAGGTGTAAGGTAGGTATTTAATAATCTTGATGAAAATTAGGTCCTTTAATCCTCTATAATTCTTTCCTTTGAAATGTAACTAATAAAAATTTTCATAGCAAAAAACAGGTGGACAAGAGGGGGTGAAACAGACTATAGCCAAATAACTGTAGTTATTTTAACAAAAGGTGAAATAACTAAGTGGCAAGCAGATTTCTCTGGCTTGAAGTGACATAGATAAAATGGAGAAATTTTATTATTTAAAGCAAATTGTTTTATCTGTTTGAAGTAATCATATTTGTGTTATTAAATTAACCCTGCCAGGGACTAAGTATTTTTGTTTGCTACTAAAATGGGTAAAATAATACTTGATTCCATGCACCAATACAAGTAGCAAGGTGGCAGTACCAACGCTAGAGTTAAAAGACCATGAGAGAATGTTTGATTACTGTCAGAGGCAACAATTTATTCTTAACCATTTCATGGACTGGGCCAGTCTATAACAAAAATTGTATGCTACAGAGTCCAGGATTCTTGGAAAATTACTAGAAGCTGTATTTTACCTGGAATATACTAGTAGATCATTTTGAGCAATACATGATATATATTATGACATTGTAAATACAGCAGATTGCATATCACAATATTGCACTCACAAATTGCAGGATTTGGTGCATTTTCTTCAGATTTGAACTGGTTTTATGGCTAAACTTTTAATGCTTGTGTGCTGTCTCAGTATGACAAATTTGGTTCATTAATAGGTTCCAAGATTTAATGATTTGTCAAATTGAGGCCCATTCAGTTCCTTGCTTTGGTTCAGAGTGTTTACCACGTTATTGAGGAAGTTCAAGTATTATATTTTTGAAAAATCTGTATAATACTTGTATACAAGTGTAGGTTGCTTAACTTCACATGGAAATCAAAATATTATTCTCATTTATGTGCATTAGTAAAGTACAAAAAGCAGATTAGGACTAATGCACTAGAGAATATAATTTTGGATTAAGTTGGTCTTATTTCCGCAGTGGCATTTAAGTCAAAGTATATACTTTCAGCAGCCATCATCTTTATGATAGCTAAATATCTTAGAACTTTGTAGGCTATTGTATATTCACTTTTGTAACCCAAGGAAATACTGATACATGGAGAGATTATTTTTGTTACTATGATGGACTGTGCCGTTACAATCTGTGATATGCCAGTATTCAAGCTGCTGGGCCTGTGGCCATGTACTTAAATTTTAGAAATGTTGCATTTACGTATTAAGATTTGTTACACAAGATTTCTGCA
Organism: Sipunculus nudus; assembly: GCA_026874595.1. Classification (NCBI taxonomy): domain Eukaryota; kingdom Metazoa; phylum Annelida; class Sipuncula; order Golfingiida; family Sipunculidae; genus Sipunculus; species Sipunculus nudus. Next base: position 17,203,781 of record CM049312.1, on the reverse strand, counting down.
GATCTTTTTTTTTTATCATTTCTGAATATATATAACCTATTAAGGCATATGAACAACACTACTGCATAACAGTGACCAGCAAGCCAATGGTATTCAAAACTACTATGCATAGATGATTTCTTGTAATTGGTCTCTTAAGTTTTATTTGGATGTGTTTGTGTGTGTTTTTTATTTTTGTTTATTTAAGCATTTTACTGTATTGAAATCTTAATACTTTTGACTGCCAAATGTTTATATTAAAATAATTTATTTGGTGCCATGCGTTTTTGTGGTTCATTACCTGACCACACCAAGTTGCGAGAGGTTGTGGTTTCTCCTGTGTATGTCTGCCTGTTTGTCTGTCTGTCCATGTGACTAAGATACAAGTTGGTACCAATGAATGATTACAGTAGTTGTGAAAATAGGAGAACTAATCTGTGATCTTGTATATCTGTGATCTTAGTTAGCCCACTATATATATGTCATGAGTGTCATGCTGATTAGTTGATTGGAAGTTTTTCTTTATAATTGATTTAATGATCATTAACAATTATGTACACATATGGGAAGAAGATATTCTGTGGTTGACTTCATATTCAGTCTTTTAAATTTTCGTAATTTTCACTTTTTCAGGGTTTCACAAGGGTTAAATTTTCACAATCTCACAGTAACATACACAACACATGCCCTTAATTGTTACAATCATTTCATTATATTGGCAAAACTCTTTCAACTCTTCATTTAGGGGGGGGGGGGGGGAAGCATCAAACGAGTAGCAATCCTTGTTTCTGTAAAGGTGGATAAGGTAAAATATCTCATATTATTCATAACATCAATCTTTGACCATTAGTATATACATATAGAGGAAGCCAGAAATTACATAAATTCTTTTTCAAAAGGAAGGTGAATTGGCGTCTTTAATCATGATGAACACTGTACTCTTCTCATGCAGTAATTACTGGATAACAAAACACAAATGTGTTAGTTAGGTAAGGGTTGTGACCGGTCGTCCAAATATTGGAAAGTTATTACCCGGTAGTTAATATTCAATTGATGATCAATCATTGAATGATTACACAACCATTTCCCTATCACCAATATATATAGTGGCTTCCTCTTTCAGGGTGCTAAAATATCTTTTAAATATCCCATAATAATTTTACCCGTACAATTACCATTTAAGAAATATATAAATACCCAGCTTAAATGGTAAATACTTTATCCATGAAATAGCTGCTGGAGCGGCTTGATGAACCAAGGCCACTGAAAGTGTAATTTCTTGCGCTTTAATTAAATAGCACTGAGATTGGATGATATAACTCGACAAAAGACAGTGAACAAAGATGTATCTTTATTCTCATAGTGAGCGAAGTGTATAAATATACAGCGATTCCTGCAATAATTGCACTTGACATGAAAATGAGGACAGCACCAATATACACAATAAAACACAGAAGTAAAACAAAGTCAGTCATATACACAACACATGACACGATCCCCTACATGATCTTGTGATGTCCTACACAGCATATAAAAAGGGCAACGGCAGGCTGTTCACAGATCTACACAAATAATACAAACAGTGGAATAAGATATGGCCACAAGCAGGATTTGCACAGGTGAACCTCTTCATACAGACACTCATAATGGACAGATGTCTCTAATCACAGGCATGACTCAAGGTCCTACCGGTGTCTGAAAATGGAAGGTTCCACATTGTATTTATGTATATTATGTACATGTATGTATAGGTGTGTGTATGAATTAAGTCTACAGTATATCTGAATGAGACACGGCATGTCAGAATATATTCTTTATATACAGCAAGAATATATACAATTATTAATATGTATATATGAATATCCATATAACGGACAGCTTCAAGTTCTGTTTGCAAGTTAAGTTTGTTAGCGCCAGATAAGCCCTCTGACATTACGGCCATAGTAGAGGGCCCTGAGTCATGTTTGTCACGGCTATGAGTTTGTGTGTGGGTTTATTGACATATATGTAAATATATGTAATTGTGTGCATGTGTTATAATGAATATCGGTGATAAATATTTTCAGATCTTGCATATCAGTTTTATGTGGGCAAGTGTTTAGAAGGTAGAAGTGCACACTGCCAGCTGTGTGATGCATACCTCCACACCCCAGCAATTTAAGAACGTGGACTTTTTAAGTTTCAGTTTTACTTCCTGCCATCAGACTAAATCCTAAGCATTTCCTGAACATTTTCTGCTGCTGTACAAATAAAAGTTGCAAGAATGGACAATAAATGTTCTGTTTGTAAGGCCAAAATAAAAAAAAGGTATGGTTCTCAGGCACTTTTATTCAGAAATCAATGCGGGCGGGCGTTTTTTTTATTTTTTGGTATGTTTCGATAAAAATTTCAAATTATAAGGGAAAAGCATGATAATAACATATTTATTTTGCTAAACATGTAAAAGCACATCATAATAAAGGAAATTGGATGATTTTTTTTTCTTGAAAGAAATTTCCGAGTGGCTGAAGCTCAAAATTGGTAAGTTTCCATTGAAAATAAAAATAAAAATTTTTGATGCGGGGGTTCAAAATTGATGCGGGCGGTGCCTGAGAACCATACCTTTTATTTTTTTTGGCCTAAATCTTTCTATTTTATAAAACCCCAAACAATGACCCATATCAGTTACTTCTTAATTTATTGAAGAATTCTTTTTTAAATTTATATAAAACCTAACCTGATTTCTTCAATAAACCCTCACTCAAGTTTCGATTCACTGCACAATTGACTTTAAATTAAACTCCTCTCCCTGCTTCAACAGTCCTTTATTTTACTCTGAGCAATCTTAATTAAGTATTGATATTCTTTTCTTTTCTTTAGATTAAGTACACTGACGAGGGAGTTCAATTAGTGTCATAAAGTACATTTATGTGGGAGTTCAATAAGTGTCATAAAGTACATTTGTGTGAGCGTTAAATTTGTGTTTTAAAGTCATCAAGCACAGTTTGGGTTTATTCAGCCTCAAAGTAACCTGATCTCCTATGGGCACTGACCACAGATCCATAAAACGAAACCCACACTGAGAACAAGACAACTTGTACACACATACATCACACATAGTACATATTACCTAAAATATATCTTATCATTAAAAAATATCTGTATACTACCCAAGCTGTGAGAATAATAAGTTATAGATCTTCTGCCTTGTATGGAAAAGATCTTCAAACAGAAAATGATCTTCAAAGGTCAAATTATCTAAAATTAATTATTATCAATGACTAAAAAGATTGAACCCTCAATGGGCATCTCTTGTAAACAAAATATAATGCAGATTTGGATAGTATTTGTGGTTTTGTCTTAAAGAAATGTTCATTTTCACCTAAAGCATTTTGCAGGGTCATAAATTCTGCAGTTCTCTTTGAAAGCAGTCCCTGGGATTACAAAGTCTGCAATTTCAGTTATGCTTCATATTTATACATAAAAAGCAGTTCTTGGTTACATCAATCTTTCTGGTCTGGTCTTGAAAGGCAGTTTCTTGGATGAGAAATGTTGTGGTTCTGTGTTCTAGCAAGCACAGTTCTCCTGTGACTCATCCATAGAGTTGGTGAACCATGGAGCTCATATTTCTGTGTAGTACACACCAAAATTTGGTCAGGATCTTGGCAGAGGCATCCATGTGGTCTGTGATTACTTTCTAGTTTTACAGTAACTTCAATTTACATATTGTGAAATTTTAAGGTTTGTGATGAATGACAAATGAGAAATAATTTGCATTTATAACAGGTACATGTTAATGAAGAAAGATCAGCCTATTTATGGTTTTTAATTTTTATAAAACATTCACACAAAAATTCACTGTTAAACAATTTTGAAAATATTTAAACCCAAGGTGTAATTCAAAATCTGCAGTATATGCATCTTCCCTCAAGTAGAGGAATGGGTGAGAAAAAAATTCAGGTTTAACAACCTCAACCACAGCTGTTAACTTAAAAAGACTATTTGGTGCTACTTAAAGTAAATAGCCTCAAGCATCTGCTATGGTTATGCAATGGTGTGGTCAAGAGATTCTCCAGCCCTAACAGTACATACATCTTCAAAAGATCATTAATTGCTATTTATGTCAGGTTTCACAGGTGACACCTGAGCTTGCTGACTGAACTATACACACATTGAGCCTGAATTAACCCAGCATGCAAGGTGGGTTTATTATCTATATGACTTGATCATACAGAGAATGATGGTGGAGGTTAGATTACTTATAGCATGAATAATGGAATCAAGATGGCACTTTAAATCTTGTGAAGATACAAGGCAGAATAATTTATGTAAAAACAACCTCAACAACATCTGTATGGAGCCTGTGCATGATAAAACAGAATCTGCATTGTGCCTAAGTATGGTTCTAAAGATGATATTAAATGCAGTCTATGGAGCATTTCAAAGGATCTGCATGGAGCCTTCGTAGAATTCTACAGAACTTTACATGTAGCCTATGAAGAATGCCAAAGGATCATCATCTGCATGGAGCCTATGTAGAATTCTAAAGAATTTTACATGGAGCATAGATGAATTTAAAAAAATCTGCATTGAGCTTATGTTGAATTTTAAAGAATTTTACTTGTAGCCTATGAAGAATTTCAAAGGATCTGCATGGAGTTATGTAGAAATCTAAAGGATTTTACATGTAGCCTATGAAGAATGCCAAAGGATCTACAGACTTCTATGTAGACTTCTAAAGAATTTTAAGTGTAGCCTTTATTGAATTTTTTAAAAAAATCTACAAGAATTCTAAGCACAATTCCACAGGATTTGCCAGGAACCCATATAGAATTCCAAATCTGCAAAGAGACTATGTAGAATCCTAAAGAATTTTACATGAAGCCTTTATAGAATTCCAAAGAATTTTAATGGATCCTTAACATAATTCAACAGATTCTGTATAGAACTTACACATTCCAATGATCCTGCATGGATCAAAGCAAGTGTACAGATTTCCACAAAATCTGAACAGGGCCAGTTTGAGAATTAATAGGTCTGTATACAGCTTTTAGAGAATTTCGTTTTGCAAGACAGAATGTCTGTAAGGAATGTGAGGAGGTCTGGCTAAATGTTTTTAGTAGACTCAGTTGAGATAACTGAACTGTTATTGTGCACAGGCAAACTGGATTTGTTCTGTAACAAAGAGAAGCAAGGATGGCCAAATAGTACACATAATATCACTGAGGAAACAGTGTGCCATGATTAAAGGCCAACAAAAATGTAATAATATACAGTAATGATATAATGTATGAAATAAATGAAGAAATAAAAAGTCTGTACGCCAATACTCTGCAGAATAAGCCAGTGCACTGGTAACAAGAGCATTTAACAGTGTAGTATATTGGAACAGTTGGTCAGATATTATCAATAAGATTGGTAGTTCCAGTCAGGACTAAAAAATAAACAAATTTGATTTATAAACTTCTACTTTGATGACAGTGCTTGATGATGTAAAACAAAGAACGTATGATATGATATGATATATCTTGCTAAATAAGTAAACTTGGTTCCACCAACCTGTGTCCACCTGTTTTTCACAAATTTCCTACATATGGTAGTGACAGCAAATAAAATGTTTACAATAAATCCTAAGTTTACGTTTCACAACTTTTTTCGTTCTTTACAATGATCTGACAGATCAGATGTATCCCTGCATGAGTAACCAACTTGGTTATATCTTTTACAGTGTTTACATGACATCATCCAATCAGCAGCTTCCAACTAAGTCTGTTTTGCATGTGACTAATGACCTTGACTGCCATAAGTGGGTCTGATATGTTGTAAAATGTAGACTGACTTATCATAATTTTAAACAATTCTGTTTCTTACAGAAACCTGTAAGACAGGTATTTTTTTTTTACCTTGTTGAAAAGTAAGTCCTTCTACCCTACATAACCATTTTACTTTGAAATGTAACTAATAAAAATGTTCATAGCAAAAAGCAGGTGGACATGAGTGGATGAAACAAAATATAATTAGGATGAAGCATGACATTATAGTTTCATATGACAAAGACAAAGGTAAGTTTGACATAAAATAACCTGATAATAAAAATAAGGATACTGGATATTGAACAATCCCAGATAGTTCATGCACAAATAGTATGATTTAAAATAAACAGCAACAACAGAGGATATCATATTAACCATATGCGTGTTTGCACTATCTTACTAAAGATTCACAAAAATCTTATTAGGCAGGCAGTGAAAAACTGTTAAAAATTTAAAAAGGTGCTATATATACAAAATCAGCATTACTGGCAAAAAGTCAGATACTGATGATAAAAAAACTGACACTCTTTGCCAGCGGTGAAATTATATAAAATATACACCACATTGTACACCTATGAAATCAATGAATCTTTAACGGTTTTAGAGTCTATATCCTAAAAAACATAGGATATTTTTTTCCATTACACCTGTGATGAAACTAGGCATAAAATTTGCAAGTCATCAACATGGCTGTGATACAGGTGGCACTGAGACAATAATAAAATCACATGGTGTTATAAAAGGGATTTTTTGTGCGACCTTCAGGAGTCAACTTGGACAGAGGATGGGACTTGCCCTGTGATTTGCGAGCTTTTCGTGGGCTTGTCGTTGGGTCAGGTTCCCGTTCTGGGCTGATCACGATTCGCTGCATTCCTGGAGTCCCAATGTCTCCCACAGATGAACTTTTTTTGTGTTCTTTATTGAAAGACACAGCTTCCATGTCACCTTCACTGAAACGTTTAGGTTCACACATCACAGGACTTGATGACCCTGACCTTTCTGCTGACCCTGATGAACTAGGTGACCCTGAGATATCCATTGCAGCGGTGACACACTTTGCACGAGGTGGTGTTGCAAGAGCAGCATTTTTATCAACAATATCAACGTCAGTATGTGGCTGGGAATCAAACATTGTTACAAGATCTTTCACTTTTTTTTCATCATGACCTTCACCTTCCATGACCTCTGACCCCATGTTACCTTTATCTAATTTACCCCCTTCCTCCATTTTAACTTCCCCCGTAGTCTGATCTGCTGAACTGCAAGCATTTACACCTGAACTTTCAGTTTTACTGCAACTGTTGCCTGAATCATTTAGTTCACTGTGGCACTCTTTTGAATTTTTCTCATTGTCTTTTGGAATGCTTGAGCTTAGGACACTTTGCACTTTAATATCTAATTGTGTAGTCACTTTGCAATCGCTCTGACCTTTAACCCCTTTGTCAGATTTTTCATTTTCCCTGCCTTGCTTTGGTTCAACGACGACCATCCTCATGGGGACCTTGACCTTGCCACAAGTATTTTCTGTATCTTGCGCAATCTGACCCACATGTGTTCCCTGCTTTGGTGTATCCCCTCCTTTAAATTCAGTGTCTTTGTCACTGTACCAAGAGGTGCATTTTTTCCCCGTTTCCCGGATAAGATGCAGTGTTGCTTTGCTCATCTTGCATTTAAATTCAGGTACCTGTTCTTTGGATGTGGTGTTGGTTGAGTTACCTGAGGTTTCAGCTTTGGGCGATTTTGTGAAGGCACTGGGGCTGGTTCCTTGAGATGTGTTGCTTGTGTCATAGTCTCTGTTACCCTGAGAGGTGGCTGAAGTTTCGTCGGACAGATCCTTGTCTGCTGTCCCAGATAAGTTAGTGTTTGTCATGTCACTGCAAAGACCTTCCTTGTCGGCCTGACCTTCATTTTGGCTGTCACTGCTGTTTTCCAATTTATCAACCCTGCGTCTTTTATGTTCTTGTTTGACTGCCTGGTTTGCCTCCTGAGAGTCTTCCATTACTTTTTCCGCTCCTCCGTTAGATTTCCGTTTTTCACGATCTCCTGAATCATCAGTTTCCTTACCACCGTAACGCACTTCGATCTCCATGGTCTGTTTCTTAACCATGCCGCATGGTATTTCAATACCTTCTTCTAATCTGGTGTAACCCAAATCTATTTCTTGTTCCTCAGTTTCAGCTGTTTCCATGGCAACAGTTACAGCTGGCGGTGTTGTAACTGTGGCAACTGGTTCTGTGGTGACCTCTCCTTCTTCTTCACTTGATTTTGAATCAGGTTCAAACTTCATCTCCTCAAAATCTGCAAAACAAGCAAAATGTGAATAAGTAATTAGTGATATAATAATTGTTGCAAAAACTGATGAACAGCTGTGAAATGTGTAAAAAACATAATGAAAGGGCCCTCTATGGATCACATGCACATATCAACACTCTTTTTACCAAACTGAAATTGATGTAACCCATCAGTGAGTGTTTCACAGAATGGCCAATCATTTAGATGTGAACAGAATATAATAACTGGCCCAGTATCCGCCAGATGTCAGCATGGTATGGTCTAAAGAGACACCCTTACTGGGGCAGAGTGAAGGTCATAAATGTATGAAATCCAAAAGAAACGGGCAGTGAACTACTTAACATCCCTGATCATGCCTGCCTCCCATGAATTTAATTCTCTCAAGTGATGGTAACCACCAAAATGTTTATGCTTTCTTCAAGTTATCATATTTGAGCCACCTTTTCAAAACTTGTTCTGCTATTCTGCACTGTTTTGGTTGCTTAGACCTCAAACCTACCATCATAATCTAGCATACAACATATCAAACCTATGTAACTTTTACCTTTCTTGATCACTGAATTATAATACTAGAAATATGCATTCTCAGGAATGCAGGCCTCCACCATGCGGTCAGTCCTTAATTTTGGGTACTCCACAAGCCATATTTTCTTTCACTTATTTTCCCATATTTCCAGGTTCATTGGTGTATATGTTCCTTAACAAGTGTTTACATTCATTTAATAGGACCACACCCCAATGTTCAATCAGGTATATGGTACTGTACATTTGTGAATATACCTGGAAGCCCTTCCTGGATGTGGATCATGAGCTGAACCCACATCAAAATCTAATTGGTTCTTCACTGGCCCATTCCCGAGGTGCCCTGAAAATTTCATTGGGGTTCTGTTCATGATTGTGTAAGTTATGTTGTGCACAAACACACACACACAAACATGAATGAAGGCACATTCTGGCAGAGGCAATAAGAAATAACATACAAAGACTCATTCAGAATACCTCTAGTCTGTTTCCTGACAAGCCCCTCCCTCAGTGGTACATCTTCCATGCCTATCTTCATCAATTTGACATTGGCTCTGCCCTCTGCCACAAGCTCCGCCCCTTCTGCTGTCAGTGGTTCCTCAGACCTTGCCCTTCGCTCATCAACTGGAACACCCAATAATGCCACTGTTGACTCACCAGATGGCGACTCTGGGCTAGGACTGGGTCTGATGATGGGCAGGCAGGTTTTTCTACGTTCAGAATCACGGTTTTTGCTCTTTGGTGTCCGTTCATTACGTAAACTTGAAGACCTCTGTACTGGCTTAGAAAATGAACCTCCCAGATCTTCAAACGATGCACACCTGAAACAATGTAGTATTGCAGGGTAAAAAGACTATTAAAGAAAGTGAGATCAGTTGATTATATCTGTAATAATTCTTGAAGATCTGTGTTATGTGGAGTGAGACTGTGGGACGAAATGCTTATGTTCCAGAAGCATTAAACAATGTTTCCTTAGAAGGAGAAGAATTATAACATATCCTGTTCTAGCACCATTTATGGCACACTAATATATTAACAGCTCTTGCATGGAGACAGGTCCATATAACTTTGGCCATGATTGTGTAAGTTTTCCAATGGGCTGAATTGACACAAATGAATTCTAAACAGATGGCACTGCAATAGACTTTACATGAAATTTCACAAATTATGTCAAATTCTACAGGATTTATGAAAAAAAGAGAAGAAAATACCATCCCTACAAGACCAAAACCAGGAATGTCTGAGATGTGGTAACATTTGAATGACATGACAACAATTTAGTGCCATTGGTAATTAAAATACACATTTATAAATATTATGAGTTACATGGAGCTACTAAATTCTGCATTTATATTTGATATGATGAAAATGTAAGTAAATCCAGTATCCATGTCGACTGACCTTGTTCTGGCCTCAATCTCCTGCTTTGTCCTTCGGACCAGACCTGGTGTGAGTTGGATATCTTCATAATCATATATGGACAGAGGTCGTGGTGTACCCTCCTCAGCAGCAGCTTCAACTTCCTTCTCTGGTTTTTCTGTCATTTTATCTTGCTTATCATCACCGCAAACAACGTCCTGCAGATCAATGTCAGTGAGCCGCTCACAGCTACCCTGGGACTCACTGGTGCCTTCTGAGCTCGTTGACTGGTTACGCGACCTTGAACTTTTTGATGATGACCTTGACCCCTTAATACGGTGCTCTAAGTCCTGGGTCTGCCTCTTGACTGTGCCAGACTTCCATGGAATGTCTTCTTTCTGGTAATGTTGCCTGACTCCTATCTCTGTCCTTGACCCTGGAGGAGGCGTTTCTCCTTGTTCACTTTCCCCAAAATCTTCTGAACCTAGTACATCAGCCTCAATTTCAGCATCTTTGACCTGAGTGACATTTTCTGATTCCACAGAATCCTGCTTTCCATCCTCACTTGTTGCGACAGGTGAAGATGAGACAAAGTCTTCACTTCCTTCTTCCATCGTGTCACCTTTAATCCAACTGTCATCAGCTCGTAATCGTGAGACCGCCTGCTGATCAGTTTTACTGCGTGTTTCTTTGACGTTCTTTTGTAATCTCCAGAGCTGTTTCTGTCTGCGGAGTTGTGCCAGCACCATCTCCATTTTAACATCAGGATGAGCGACATCTGGCAGTGACGACCTTACATCATTCATGACCTCAGATTCTTCCTCACCTGTTTCAGAAATGGGCTGCACTTGAGTCACTTGCGGAATGAAAAACACGCTTTTTTCCCCTGCGAGCATGCATACGTCATAAAACCCCTTGGCATGCATGTTTGCCTCGTCCTCCTCCAGATCACTTTCTTCAGTCAGCATTTCCTCGCCGTCACTAAAACCACCGTCTAAACTCCTATAAGCAAGGAGAGTGACAGGGCCTTGATTTGGCTCTGTTACATCAGGCATGGCGGGTGATGGGTATTCTGGGTACAAATCCTCCATTGAGTCGGCACTGCGTGAACTGATGTCAATTTCATCCCAAGATTCATAACCGAAGAGAAAAGGCCCCATCATGCCGATGGGACTCATCTGTTCCTCTTGATCTGGACCGGCCAGGATTGGAGACAAATTATGTAAGCCCGTTGGATCAGCAGCTGCTGGAAATAAAAAAAAAAGAGAAAATTATTAATTGAACAATATTTCAAAACAAACATATACATATTAACACACAGCATTTATATAATTATATGTATATAAAATGTATATTTTGAAGCAAAAAATCAAAGGCACACCAATAAGGGTAAAGTGATCAAACTTCTGGAATCTCAAGGTCAAGAAAGGTCATGTGATGTAGGTCCTGAGGTCAAGATAGGGGATGAATATTAGTGAATGATGTACTTAGTAGCTGAATCATACATATCTATATAAAACTAAACATATGTGACTGGTAAACAAGGAAAAAGCAGTAACATGCATCAAGGTCAAGTAAGGTCATGTGGACAAGATCAAATGTCTAAGAGAAGTGAAGATATTATAAAGACAAAATCAAGATGTGATTTATCTTCAGTGTGCTTACATGTGGAGGGTTGTTGAGGAATTCTGTGTCAGGTGCCATCAGATATGGATGACTTAAAACTGAAAGGAACCAGAACTCAAAAACCAGAGGAAGAATTTATCAAGTGCAGGTGTAGTCACTGAGGTGCAAAACAACAAATTATAAATTAACTGTATGATTGGAATGAAGACGGTATATAAGGTAGATATTTTTAACTTCTTGTATTATCGCCCATCTATGAAAGACATCAACAGTCCATGCGTCAGCAAAACTACATGTACTCATTTTTACTATTTTATTTAGGAATTCCAAGATCATAATTATTTATTACTTTTGGAATTAATTGAGAATGTAGGGTAACACATGAATACCAGAGATAGCATGTTACTGAATACTATTCTTTTGGATCATTTAATGTCATTTTGTACTTTCTACTGGATGGTGATGTCAATACTGCAAACAACATTCAAATAACCGTGACAACAGAAAACAAAGAGGACAAGGTCAGGGACACTGTGCTAGAGAGAACACTGAAGTCAAAAGGTCATGACCTGTCCTAAATCATGGGAAATCTGTTGTCCAGGGGTTCACTTAACACTGGCAACATCCCATAATGCATCTGCAATGATACAAATGTCTGCCATTTTGTTCAAAGCCATCAAACAAAAGAATAAGATCAGAAATGCTTCTATTTTAATAAAGTGACTAATTTTTTCTTCAAAATGGAAATCAGGTTCAAAGTGGCAAAGTCTGCAAAGTCCTAATACTGAAAGAGCCCATTTTTCTACCAGTACTTGAACATACTCCCATACCTAAAGATGAAATGATAAACGTACCATAAAACCCAGTAATAAGTGTAAATACATCATTCATGGATTCTGGTTTTCATGATGTGACTGGGCGAGTAAAAATTTCCGGAAGCAAGTCAAAACATAAAACAAGATTGTCACATGCACAAGTTCATTTATACATGCAATCACCTAATTTTTTAGGTGAAAATCCAATAAATTTGGTGGTAGGTACTTACTTTCGAACACAAACCTAAATCTACAGATGCAACCCTACCATTAAAGATTTGGTTACAATGAATCAGCTGAGAAACAACCAAATAGTCTTTTTCTTTGCCAAAATAAAGGACCTGAACATTCAGTGTCAATTATCACTGACACGCATCTGTCATTATATCATAAATTATTAAAGCTGCATTTTTACATAATTAATCACAAACAGTCATGTAAGTACAAGCAAAGCAGTGATATTTTCCAGAAAAAAAATCTAACCCTGTCAGAGATGAAAATGGGTCACAAAGGAGCATGCAGCTGTAAAACTGAACCTTTAAATATTAAAACAATTGTCAACAACCCTGCCCTTGCCATGACCTATCTGAATTGACTTGGTCTATATAAAAGTTAAAATTCTTTATAGCATACTTCACAGTAATATAGAAGGTGCACAAAATAATTAATTAATAAGCAAATTCGTTCAATTGATGTCTACCATTTCCGCCTCTTGATCTCCCCTGCTTGCCTTCTCTAATATGTTTTAGTTTTCATTGTCCCCTGAAGATGTCTCCACATGTTTGGTTGTGAATTGGGAACAAAAAGGACTATTTTTTGTTGTTTTGGAGCAGGTGATAATAAATTTTCAGACAGACACTCCAAAACCAATCCCAACCAAGGTATGCCTGAGAGCAATCACTGACCCAAATTTGAATTAAATCGGATAATATTTAGAAAAGTTATCACACAGAAACAAAACCCTGATGGACAGACAAACAAAAAGACGGACAGACCCAAATTAATGTCCCCCCTTTGCATCAGTGGAAACTGGGGACAGTAATCGATCATCATTTGTTGTCTTTCTCTCAATGATCATACATGCTGATTATAACCAATTCCTAAGACTGATTTTGAAGCAAACAAAAACCACTATCTACTGCTTTATTCCAAGGAATCAGAGCTTTCAGCTTACAATTATTATCTTAACTTTTTTGATCTCAGTCAAAGATAAAATTATTACCGCTGTAGCTCAAAAATTGGCCTCCACAAATAACATGAAGCCAAAAATATATTAAGAACACAACATGATAAAAATATCGCTGAGACAAATAAAAAAGCAGAACAACACAGGATCAAGAGTGTCAATTGAGACTTACACAAGGTTTTACTTTTCAGTAGTTCTACCATTGAATCATCTTGTGACCATGACGGTGGCCTCAGGTCATCTGGAGGATCCCCTTCAAAATTGGCGCCAGCCATTTCGAATGAGTCTTCCGTATTGCCACTGGCTAGATCAGTGTTGCTGTCTGTTTTTGTTGATTTCATGGTAAAGTTAAGCCTCTGTTTGCTGAAATCATAACACAACAGTTGACAAGACCATCAAGCTGATATACTATTAGATTTTTTGCTGGTTTTGACAGCTTCCACTTTACTTAAATTAATGATGCAATGGTATTTCATGTGAAATTTGGTATCACAGCAATAACCGCATACCAAGAAATCAAACCCACTGTCAAAAGTTTAAATGACAAACACTGCAAACAAACATTTCTGAATTATGAAGTGATTGACGGAAAACTGCTGTTTATTAAAGAATTTAATTTAATTAGTCATCCTTTGTTGATATGACAATGAAGTTTACAAAATTAATTAAGCCACACGCAAAAATCAATTAATCCAAGTTATCTTAGAACAAAAAATATGGAGCAGATTGGCAATTTTTTTTTCTGTTTAACTGATGAGACAAAAAGTGAATTTTTTTTTTCACATTGTAGGAAAGATACAATGATGTAAACAATTCTTGGAACAGTGCACTAGAACAACACAAAACTAATTTTATATGATGCATGTATGAATGAACATTTGGCATATTAATACATGTTATGATTTTATTGCAGGGATAAAAGCAACAGGAATACCAGGAACTTGGTGCTCCTTTACCAAAACAAGTGGCCCATGGGCCATGACGTTCAGCTGAATTCAAGGAATGTTGAACAATGAGCAAAATGACTGCCAGAGTGCAAACAAATCATGAATTTTGTGAAAAGTCCTTAGAAATGGGTTTCAGTGGGCTTTTGGACAGATGACAACTTCATTTGAAGGTCTCATAAATAGAAAAAAAAATGTGTAAAAATTTAAAAAAAATAAAGGTAGTGCCACCAGTCTGCAGGAACTGATGAAACACTGCATGATCAATATATATCCAAAGAATCATGGCTATCAAGGCATTAGTTATTCAGATACTGGTGCTTTTGTTTGTATCAAATTTTAAATTATTCTTGGGGGTATTTATGAGCCCTATAGCTCGGAGAATATGGGTAACAGAAACCTAATTTTAGGTTTCCAAGGAGATTTTTCATTAGTCTCCCTGGATGTCAAGTATGAAGATTCTAGGTACAGCAGTTACAGTTTGTGGCATGTTAACAGATGACCACTTCATTTGAAGGTCTCATAAATAGAGAAAAAATGCCTAAAAAATTGAAAAAAATACAGGTGGCGCCACCAGTTTGCAGGAACTGATGGAACACTCCATGATCAATATGCCTGCAAAGAATCATGGAGATCAATGCATTGGTGATTCAGATACTGGAGTTTAAATTTGTATCAAATTTTTAATTATTCTGAGGGGTACTTACTACGAAGAATATGGGTAACAGAGACCTAATTTCATGTTTTCACAGAGACTTTTCATTAAACTTGATGTCAAGTTAGAAGAATCTAGGTCCAGCTGTTACAATTTGTGCCCTGTTGACAGTTGACAGCTTCTTTGAAGGTATCAAAAATAAAGAAAAAAATTCGTAAAAATTGAAAAAAAATAAACATGGTGCCACCAGTTTGCAGGAACTGATGGAACATCCCATGATCAATATTCATGCAAAGAATCATGGTGATCAATGCAGTAGTTATTCAGAGACTTGAGCTTTTGTATCAAATTTTGCATTATTCTGGGGGTATTTCGGAGCCCCATAGCTCCGAGGATGGTAACAGAGACCTAATTTTCGGTTTCCAAGAAGACTTTTCATTGGCCTCTCTGCATGTCAAGAAAGAAGATGCTAGGTCCAGCCATTATGATTTGTGCCCTGTAATCAGATGACCTCATCTTTTGAGGTATCGAAAATAGAGAAAGAAAATTGTAAAATATAGAAAAAATACAGGTGGCACCACCAGTCTGCAGAAACCAATGAAATACTCCATGATCAATATCCATGCAAAGAATCATGGTGATCAATGCATTAGTTGTTCAAATATTTGAGTTTTTGTATCAAATTTTCATTATTTGAGGGGGGGACATCAGAGCCCCATAGCTTGAAGAATCTGGGTAACAAAGACCTAATTCCAGGTTTTCAAGGAGACTTTTCATGGGCCTCCCAGCATGTCAAGATAGAAGATTCTAGGTCCAGTTGTTATGATTTGTGCCCTGTTAACAGATGACTGCATCTTTTAAGGTCTCGAAAATAGAGAAAAAAATTGTAAAAAATTGAAAAAATCCAGGTGGCGCCATCAGTCTGCAGAAACTGATGAAACATCTCATGAATAATATGTATGCCAAAAATCATGACCATCAGTGATGTAGTTAATGAGATATTGAAGTTTTTGTATGAAATTTTTGACTATTCTGGGGGGTACTTTAGGGCAGCATAGCTCGAAGGATATGGGTAACAGAGACCTAATTTCTGGTTTTCCATGGAGACTTTTCATAGGTCTCTCAGAATATCAAGAATGAAGATTCTAGGTCCAGTCTTTACGATTTGTGCCCTGTTAACAGATGTCCACATTTTTTAAGGTCTCAAAAATAGAGAAAAAAATTCGTAAAAAATCGAAAAATACAGGTGGCGCCACCAGTCTGCAGGAACTGATGGAACATCTCATGATCAATATGTATGCCAAAAATCATGATCATCAGTGTTGTAGTTAATGAGATATTGAAGTTTTTGTATGAAATTTTTGACTATTCTGGGGGGTACTTTGGGGCCCCATAGCTCAAAGTATATTGGTAATAGAGACCTAATTTCTGGTTTCCATGGAGACTTTTCATAGGTCTCTCAGAATATTTAGAATGAAGATTCTAGGTCCAGTCTTAACAATTTGTGCCCTGTTAACAGATGTCCACATATTAAAAGGTCTCAAAAATAGAGAAAAAAATTCGTAAAAAATCGAAAAATACAGGTGGCGCCACCAGTCTGCAGGAACTGATGGAACATCTCATGATTAATATGTATGCCAAAAATCATGACCATCAGTGATGTAGTTAATGAGATATTGAAGTTTTTGTATGAAATTTTTGACTATTCTGGGGGGTACTTTGGGGCAGCATAGCTCAAAGGATATGGGTAACAGAGACCTAATTCCAGGTTTCCAAGGAGATTTTTCATGGACCTCTCTGGATGTAAAGTAAGAAGATTCCAGGTCCAGCGGTTATGATTTGTGCCCTGTTAACGGACAGACGGCCAGATGGCCGGACGGACGACGGACAAAGAGTGATCGCTATAGCTCAGATGACTTACAGTCAGCTGAGCTAAAAAATTGCAATGCTTTACACCTATTTAAAATAAATGCTGACACCACAATACATAGGCAAGTATTAGTCCATTTATCACACAGAGGTTTCTTTATCACACACAGGTTTCTATAGAACATATTTCTCAAACATGCCACAGTTACAAATCATCAGAATGATACAAACTGCCATGGTAACCATTCAAAACCAATACACAGTGCCATAGTAACCACATATGACATGCTTTCATGGTAACCAGTCTGATACAAACTGTCATGGTGACCAGTAACATGACATACAAGCTTCAATGGTTGCACACCTGGCAGCAAGGATCCCCTCATATGTCATCAGCTGTTGCATGAAGGCGTTGTTAGGTCGGATGCAGCTTCGCCGAGCCTGCACATATTTGTAGGTTTCATCCAGGGACCACCCATATTCCTTCATGGCATAGGCTATCACCTAAAAGAGAGCAGATTCAAAATGTGTGATGCGCATTATTTGGAATGTAGTTATTTTTTACTTGCGCATTATATAATGTGAACACAACTTGGTCTGTGGTACCCAAACAATGCTTTAATTAACAAGTCCATGAGTAGACAGCATCTTTATAATACATTTATTATTATCTAAGCTAATCACCCATGCATGTATTTATGTGTATGTATTTCAATATAATAACTTATCTAGGCTAATCACCCATGCATGTATTTGTGTGTATGTATTATGTGTGGAAATGTAACTATCTGTTATATTTTAATATTTATAATCCCTATCTTGGGTATTTTCACAGTATAACTGTTATTGGAATACATTTGTTCAATTTTCAACCAACAAATATTCATCATTTGATCCATACTTTTATTTTTACTTACAGTTGATGCTGATCTGCTGATGCCCATCTTACAATGCACCAGGACTTTGGAATTGGAACGCCTGAAAGACAAAATGAGAAAATGTTACCAATTCTAATAGAATTCATGATCTGTGGAATATTTTCAACACCAATGTAGAAAATAACAGGATTCTAAAGTAATCACCCAACCAAAACATTTTAACACAGGTCAGAGGTCATATTTTCACTCACGTCTTCCTTGCTGACTAGTTGCTTGTTTCTAAATTTCTCTGACAGTGATTGACAGGTTTCAATTAAGCCTTATGGAGCTTTGTTCAACTTTGAACATTTATCCAGATATAAGTGATTCAAGCAGGCAAGGCCACCAGTGCTGACACCTTGTGGGGTATTTGGTACTATTATGACTAGAGAATTTTCAGGATAAGTGAGCTGGATCTGACCTCAGTAAAAGGTATAAAAAGACATTTTTATTTAGGAAGAGGTTAGTAGAGTCTGTTCCAATTCTTAACTTTTCCGGGATCTGACCACTTTCATTCTACAGTGCAGGTTTGATTTCTTTTTTAAATTTTTATGTTTGTGTTTATAAAGAAGCACAAGTGAACACATCTGATCTACTCGATTAACTTACTTGGCCTTGGAGATGAACTTGTATGTCTTATCCCAGTGTTTCATAAGCTCAGCCTGTTCATTGTCATATAACCTGATGTTGAGGTAATTGAACTTTCCGGGGAAGAAGTTGTCTATCTCCCTAGTCACATTCAGAATATACTTGACCCTAAAACACATAATAAAATCAATAACACTTAAGTAAAGTCTTGATATGTATCTATATAAGCATGTAAATTGAAGATTTATGTCTAGTAATAAATATATACATGCATAGTTACAAAATTAATACATTTATAATCCAGGAACTCCAGGTTTAAATTTTTTATTTTACTGACAGGAATTGAAATTTTTACCTATGCTAGCAGGGTTGGAAAAAACTACATGTACAATGTTTTATTTTCGACAGAATATTAAAATAATAATACTTGAACATTATCATGAACAAATAATTACAAAATGAAGGTAATACAGAGTTTCCAACAAGAGGTCTGTTGTACCATCACTTATTCACTTAATCATAACCAGCAAGCTTCTTAAGAAACTAGAATATCAGCAGAAGCTGACAAAAGCCCTCAGCCAAAAGAACAGTGTTTGGAGGTGGTAACAGTGACAAGTACTAAATATCTGTTCTCACATGGATGTATATCTGTACATGTCTCAGTTATAAATTTAAAATGGAGAGGTATGTACCATGACTTATAACAATCCATCAAATGCTTCCTGAAAATAAGCTTTATTCTATTATAAGCTCTGTGACCTTGAAAAGCAGGTCAAGGTCACCCATCTTCGAACTTGACTGAGATTTTGTTGATATGCATCTTCACCAAAGAAATAAAATTCCTATTGTGAATCATTTTAGAGATATCCTGCTCACAAGGCCAAAATTGAAAAATCCAAGAAAAATTCATTAAAAATCAGAAATTGCAGGTGGCACCCCCAAACTTGTGCAGCAGTTGCAGACCATCAGTCCCTATGATCATAGTAAGTATTGTGAAAATCCACCCAATGGTTCCTGAGAAATAAGCTTCTAAATGTTTTTTCTATAATCAGCTCTAAAACGTAGAAAAATAGGTCAAGGTCACCCATCTTCGAACTTGACCGAGATTTTGACAATGTACATCTTCACCGAAAAAATAAAATTCCTACGGTGAATCCTTTTAGAGATATCCCGCTCACAAGCCAAAAGTTGAAAAATCGGATAAAAATTCATTAAAAATCAGAAATTGTAAGTGGCGCCACCAAACTTGTGTAGCAGGTACAGATTATCAGTCCCAATAATCATAGTAAGTTTTGTGAAAATCCACCAAATGGTTCCTGAGTAATAAGCATCTAAGTGTTTTTCTATAATCAGCTCTAAAATGTAGAAAAATAGGTCAAGGTCACCCATCTTTGAACTTGACAGAGATTTTGTCGATATAAATCTTTACCGAGGAAATAAAATTCTGACGGTGAATCCTTTTCAAGATATCCCGCTCACAAGGTAAAAGTTAACGGACGCCGGACGGACGGACGGACGGACGGACGGACAGCTTGGGTGACGACAATAGCCCATCAGCCTAAGGGGTGAGGGCTAATAAAGGAATTTCTAGGAACACTTGAGGACTAAATATAGGAGTTTCTAAGCATTTTCAGCCACAAAAATAGGAAAAATTAAGGAGTTTTCACTGCAGAATCATGGTTACTGGACTAACATGACTATCATTTCTTGAAGAAGCATCTTAATGTATTTTTATATGGTTTAGATAGCTGTACTTGTATGACTGCAACTCTTAAAAACAGAGTTCCACAAAAGAGCGGAATGTTTTCAATTAAAGCAGGTCTACACATTATTAGTCAATATTAACAGTTATACTGAAAACATGATTGTGCAGTGAAAAAAAAATATAGGAAAAAACAGGAAATAAAGGTCTAAATGCTCGAAAATATAAGAAATTATAGGAGATAGTTTTTCATAGGAAAATCTCCAAATATACAGGAAGTATAAGAGATGTCAGAAGCAGTGATATAATGTATTTTTGCCTGTCAGGACTGACCCATTTTTGGTGAGTTCGTCAAAGTTGGAGGCATTCCACTCTGACCCAAGGTAGAGGTAGTCGAATATTTTGGCGGGCGCATCGAGCTGCCTCATTATGATGATCGTTTCCGAGTCGATGAAATGTCTGTACTCCTTAAGGTTTTGTTGCATTTCCTCTTCAAGGCGAGCGCGCAACTGTAAAGATAATGTTAACTGAATGTATTATAACATTCTAATTAGGGTGAACAAGGTCTGTTTGGTTCTACAACTGCACTGATAATTTAGTCAAATATACTATAAAGTTCAATAATAAAATCAAATATACTATAAAGTTCTCATAGAATATACATATTCTATCAGGTGAATACCTGATTTCTTATAGAATATACATATTCTATCAGGTGAATACCTGATTTCTTATAGAATATACATATTCTATCAGGTGAATACCTGATTTCTTAGCTAAAGATTTCACCTTGAGCTCCTAATAAACAAGAGCATGGCAAACGTGTAAAATACGCCCGTCTTATGTCTTGTGACCTCTGACCTCATTAAATATGCATAAATTTGGCCAGGAATCAAACTTAGGCGAGATATGATATTGGTTAATATTTCTGTTGAGTTTTATCAAAACAGATCATATTCCTGAAAAGTTATCAAGGCGACACCACAAAGTAACGTCATGAGTGACAGACAGGCGTATAAAAATATTTCAAAAAGTGCCGATCCTACCACACCAAGGCTGATACCTTTTGTTTATATCCATGTGTTTATAACATGTGGGGAGCCCACCAAAATAATCTAAACACATATAACAAGAACATTTGGTGGCATGTAAGACAAACCTGAGTTTTGCAAAGAGCATTTAGCAACTTGTGACCTTTCAATATCTGAACATATGCAACCAACCACCTTAGGTTACAAAGATTTTTGGTTTATCAACACTGACGCATGTAACATGTTTACTAACTGCTTGTTAATAATCAAGCTCATATATCCATCACAGAGGCGTCATACTAATTTTTCTCAACAGGAATTACCTTCAGTTCCTTAATAAGTATGCAGAGTAAGCAAGAAATCACATAAGTTGATATGATATGATATGATAGAGTTCATTTATAAAGCACAAATATAATATACATTTCTATGCGCTGATACAAAGGGTTAAGAAAATAAGTATGTCTTGAGAGCACGCTTAAATGATTCAATATGTGTACACGCTCTAACAGGGTCTGGTAAAGAATTCCATGCGGTGGCAGCGTACTTGGAAAATTGTCTGTCACCATATACATTATGGGAGCGAGGTACACAGACTATCCTGTGAGCATCAGAAGAACGAAGAGACCTGCGGGGAGAATATTCCACAAACAGTTGGCGCAAATACAGTGGATACAGGCTATCATTCAGCGCTTTATACACCTGTGTGAGGACTTTAAATGTGATTCTCCTTTCGACAGGCAGCCAGTGAAGCTGTCTTAGAACAGGTCCGATGCTGTCGTACTTCCTGGACCTTGTAAGTAATCGGGCTGATGCGTTTTGTGCAAGTTGGAGGCGATGGATGTTAGCATTGGAAGTTCCAGTTAGCAGGCTGTTGTTGTTGATGTAATCAGTGCGTTGATGGTCTTTGCAGCTGTCTGGTCATCAAGATGGTTCCGGATCTTACCAATTCTGCGAAGATGGTAAAAAATGTTCTTCACGACTGATCTTGTCTGACACTCCATACTCATATTGGCATTGAAATTGGCCCCAAGATTTCTGACAGTGTGTACTGGTCTTATTTCTGCACTACCAATACAGACTTAGGTTCAGCGCTAAGGATCTTATTAAGATGGTACCTGGGTGATATGATAAGGAGTTCGGTTTTGGAATCATTCAACTTTAGTTTGTTCTTAATCATCCACGCTCTAACACCAGCTGCACATTGTTCAATCTTCCTCAGGGATTGAGCAAGGCCGTGCTGGTCACTGAGTTTGAAGAATTCATAAAGTTGGGTGTCATCAGCGTATCCGTGTCTATGTACACCGAAGGCCTCGACAACTCTACGCAGAGGAAGGATGTAGATAAGAAATAACAAAGGACCTAATACTGATCCTTGCGGCACTCCCACAGTGAGCATGGCTGGATCAGATAGTACACCACTGAGGTTAACACGGTGAGTGCGAGTTGTGAGGTATGACTTGCACCAATCCAGTGCTGAACCTTGAATGCCAACTTCCTCAACTAGTCTCTAAATTAGGATGCCATGGTCTAACGCATCGAAGGCTGCAGAGAGGTCAAGCAGAAGGAGTACTACTCCCTGGCCTGTATCAAGTGCATGGTCAATATCATTCTTTATCCTTATCAGTGCTGTTTCTGTACTGTGCCTTGGTTTGTAGGCAGATTGGAGAGGATCAAGGAGTTGATTCTGTGTCATGTGGTCCTGTATCTGCTTTGCAACCTCTCTCTCCAGCAATTTGCTTACGAACGAAAGATTTGCCACAGGATGATAGTTCTTCAAATCCTCTTGGTCAAGACCATCCTTCTTCAAAAGTGGTGTTATAAGAGCTTCTTTCAAGCAAAGTGGTACCTCGGATGATGTAATTGAGGTATTTATTACAGATGTAAGGCATGGCAATAATGAATGTAGCACAACAGGATTTTTCAGAAGATTTGTTGTCAAAGGTTCCAGGCTACAGGATTTGTTTGGACTTTTCTGGATGAATTTCTGCAGCTCCTCGGAGGATACTGGATGAAAAGTGACCATAGCAGGCGGGGGTGCTCTGTGGGACGTCCTGATCAAATCCATATCTACACTTGTGCTATCCAAGTCATTTCGAATCTTCAACACCTTAGATGTGAAGAAGTTAACGAAGCTGTTGCTGAGTATTTCCGGACTATCTGTAGAGGGTAATTTTCTGCCAGTTCCAGACCCAAATAGATCACTCACTAGTCTGAAGGTCTCTTTGGGTGTTGCATCACTAAATTTCTGTCTATAGTATGACCTCTTAGCCTCATCTATCAGTTTAACAACGAAGCCTCTCTGGTGCAAGAACATCTGCTTATTGATTTCTATAGGATCTTTCCTCAGCTTTCTTTCTCACTGCCTTCTTTTCCTTCTGGCACAATGGATAATGTCCGAGTACCATGGCTTCATGGTTACCTGCTTTTTACGAATGGGTCGGGCTGGGGCATGTTTGTCCAGAATATTTGTTACAGTGTAATTGTACAATTCTACTAACTGTGACGCATTACCATCCAGCACTCCGATATCCAGACCTAAAGACAGATCAGCTGCAAAAAGTTCTACAGAGAAGGTAAAAAGATAAAGCAACCTGTAGGCTCTGGCTCTCCTCTTTATTAGTAATATTAATAATAATAACAACAATAACAACTGTGACTCACATATTTGCTAGTGACCTCTTCAAGGTCAACTGTCACCATAATTTCTTTCAATCTACTTTTGATCTTTTTCTCAAAGTCTGTTTCATCATGGTAGCTGAAATTTGAAAACATTACAAGTTAGTATATTTACATTATACATTCTACCCAACTTCAACCCTCCCTCTTCATCTCTCTCTTACATTGATAAATACCAAGATTTAATCATCCCCAGAAAACACAACCAACAGAACAAGTACATATCATGCAAAAGGTAAAATTTCACACAGATGAACTGGCAAACTTAAGCAAGAGAGCATTATCTGACACACAAAGTTTCAAATACATTATAGTCGCTTACATTCACATGAATGAAAAGATGAACTGTGTATTTATGAAGCAAATGTCAAATTACTTTAATGTAAAATGTACAGAAAGGTGAGTGGATCTTTTCCTAGTGCTGAATTTAAGACTACTGTAGTTATGATGGTATCTCAAATTATTGCATGCATGGCTGACAATAGCTTACTGTGACTGTTACAAGCTCCCTACCTGTCTAATAGTGGTGAGCCTGGCCGGTGAGATTCTAAATCATCCATCACGTTCCTGGAGTGAAAACAAAAAACAAACGTCAGGGACTGTCAATGTACGGTAGAACCACAATCAAAGACAATGCTCTTTCTGTGAACATGTTTTTGTTCTGAATAAAATATGGCTGTAACAATACTGCATTCCACTGACACATGGTGTTACAAAGTCAAATTTTTTTATTGGTATTGTCAAATGCCCTTTGTTTGAAAATATTACAGATGTTTGATGATCTGAATGAAAGCAACATTCACTATTATAGTATATAAATTACTGAAATGCTACCAGTGTCTTTCACTGAATAAAGCAGCAGTCCTACTATCCAACATGAGGGTCTTGCCCATATCAATGTACATGCCAAATTTTAAAGAAATCCACCTATCATTGGCACCTAATGTAAATTGTCTAAGCCTGTAGCATAAGAAATCAAATGACAAAAGATCAATTTTATAAATAAAAAGACATTTTTCATGTAACCGGTTATCAATTTAATTTTTACTGTACTTGTAAATTTCAGACTTGAAATACTTTACCAAAATGGATGTTAGCTGCTCTTAGCAATTAAAAGGAACATGTAGCTCTCCCACAGTTCTGTTACAGCCATTTATGTTTTCTACACAAGTGTAGTGGTCCACCAGTGAACATTTAAACTATGGCACATACCTAGGGCCTATACATGATAAATAGCAATAACATCACTCCATCAAATTTGATAGCTAATAGAGGACTTCCAAGTGGTACATGCAAAAAAATAATAAAACAAATCAATTTGGAGGTTAATAAATGATTACATTTTAATCGAGGGGTTGCTATTTAATACATTAATTTTTTTTATACATTGTTACACCCCTACAGATGGTGTTTAGTGCAAATGAGAAGCTTATATAATAATGAAAAATTTTCATAAATGAATTCTGAGTAAATGAGTATTAAATATATAGCCAAATTACCATTCCCCTAAACCGAGTGGATCTGAGTTGATGTTGACCTCGTAGTACGTTATCCAGGTGTGAGTGAGGCCGCGCGGGTGGTAGTTATGGACGTGAGCATTGTCTCGTACCTTGATTATACTCTGTAAGGCAGACCTGAAACAAACAAGTCAAGTCTCCATACCTTGTATTTATGCACATAACTTAAAGAGTAGTTTGAGGTATTAGCCTGAATTCTGAAAGTCCTTTGAAAATGCAGTTATTCAGCAGTCCATTAAGTGGAGTCATGCCCAAGTAATGCGATAGAGCTTAAATGTCTGTATAAAATGTAACTTGGATAAAACGTGATTTACTGGTTTTCTGTTAATTAAAGGTACATACAAAGTTATATCATCTGCTATCTTCTAGGCATAGCCCACAGCAATCATGTGATACTGAGTATTTCAAAGTAATTTAATTTTATGTTTATCCCATTTCTTTATAAATCTGAGTGTACTTACCACATGGCTTGCACTGAGACAGGTTTGAAGATTTTGTGTTTTTCATTAGAGGTCACACTGAAGCCCCTGTAAAGATAAAGAAACATAAAACTGCATGGTTCCTAGAAAAGTCTGGGTAATACCAAAGTCTGACACCAGGTAGCGCCCTCTTAACTAAAGATCTGTATTTGACCATGTACCTCTTTCAGGATGAAAATATAATGCATGAAACAAGCCAAGGGAGCAAACATATTATAGGTACTTACCATGAAGTAAAACAAATTTTAATACAGACACTTTTTTTATACAAATATGTCCCATTAACACACTTATTGAGCAGAGGATGCATAGCATTGCAAGACACTTGCACTCGTGCTAGATGTCCGTGTGGACGTACAATACAGTTTGAAACTGATCTGATTAATCTGCATTACCCAAAACATTTTAAAAAATATTTTGTGGGTGAACAGGGTACTATTAATAACAGATAGTTCTTATTATGTTTTAGTTAGCTTATGACTTAATATGGTTAAATGTGAAATATCACTCTTTTATGCTGAACAGAAATGGGAACAAAGATACACCAATCCCCAGAATGATATGAAAATCTTTCTCCCCCCCCCCCCCCCCCCCCCAAAGAATTAAACACAAAATCCTTCTCATGATGATTTCTTCATCTTCATTCAATAGTAAATTCAGCATGTTTTATTTTAAGGATGAAAAAGGAGGACTGAATCAACCTACCCGTCACCATCGAGGCGTATGTCAGTATCCCCCCAGATCGGGACCACCAGACCGACGGTTGCCCGCTCGTTACAGTCGATACCCAGGATGATGCTTTCCTCTGTGTCTTGTCTCCCGGTCGTCGACACCACCGCCATGTAACGGTTTCTGCCAGTGTACGCACTCTCTAGCTTGATAGCCTGTGTACGATATAATGACTTTGTAACCAGACAGTCCTCAGCAAGGACACACTTCCACCAGATCACTCAAAACTTAAATAAACAATCCACCCAATGGTGCCCGAGAAATAAGCTCTGTGACGTGAAAAGTAGGTCAAGGTCACCCACCTTCAAACTTGATCAAGAAAGTAAAATGTCACTACAGGTGTCCCCTCATGACAGGTACTCCTGTAGTTGCAAAACTCTGACTTGCCACCAGATCTCGGTGGTTGGATTATTTTGGCGGGGCCCCAATGTGGTTAAAACATGTGGATGTAAACTAAACAAACTGCCTGTTAGATTGGTGTTTTGTGGTCTATTTTTATTAAATGTTCAAGGGATTATCTTTAGGTAATATACATCAGATACCAGAATAGGCCCCTTTAATCAACAACAGACACTCCTTGCATCTAGATAAATTACCAACATACAGAAATGAAATCACATCAGCATTGAGGTCTAGACATGCTGACAAATATTTCAAGTTCTCCTTTCCTTTATTAAACTTTTCTCTTAAATTCCATGATATCCATGGAAATTTTCAAAAATTTCATGTACACAAACAAACTTACACTGAAAATAGAGAGAGATTTAAAGGAAAGGGGGTTAAAATCCATGGAAAGTGGAATTCCATCAAACATTTTATGCAGTAAGAGACCACAGAGAAATCAAGTAACAGATGAGCCCACTCTGACATTTCAGTCATCATCAACAGATCTATATTTAAAATTCTGGTCTATTTTTAGAAACTACTCAGTTAATCTCTAGCTGCTGGTGATCAAAAGATAACAGAGAACATGTTTGCTACGGACCTAGAAACATCACATCATGTGACTTTTTTTTTAAATGGCATGAAATTTTATCTGAGCCTATTTTAAGAAAACGCTCAATGAAAAAATGTGACAGAATCTATACTGATCATCTTGGTGTGTTATAGTGCATGTAATATAAAGATCATATTGATCATCAGGCAAAAGAAACAAAATTAAGCTCATACAAAATGAAATATCAACTGAAGTGTTTCTATAAAAGGTTAAAATACCCCTGCATTAGACATCATGTAATAAGGTAACATCATTCTTCATAAATACAGGAACACAGCAATCATGTATTTAAAAGACCGTAAAATTTTAATGCCATATAGTACAATACTGACGCTTTAATTGGCATGTAATTTTCACAAAATATCCGCAGCACAAATCTGTTCAAATGGAGCAGTCTGTAGATGAAGCAGGGTGTACTATTTATATGTCTACAACTGTCAATCATTTGTGACTCATTGATCAAGTTGCAGAATTAGTTCACTGTTTTGTCATAACAGTGATACGCCTTAACATCTCAAATATTTTTCTTTATATTTGCATCCAGGGCCTGTACAAATTATCAGTGATGAATGGAGTTTTGGTTGCTTCCAGCAATCCAATTAACCTGTTTTTTTATAGTTATAGCTTAGTATCACTGAAAGCGAGCTGTTCATGGAAGTAATATTTCATGAAAAAAAAGATTATAAATTCAAAGAGTATAAAATGGCAGCTCTTACAGAATATTTATCTGTACATAATTTTGTTACTTAAAATGGACTTGTAACTTCTTATTATATATGTACAGTTCTTAACAGAATAATAGCAGGCTGGCTGAAGGTAAATGAAAGAAAAAAGAGCAAAGTGCTCAGGTAAAAAAAAAAAGAGTAGTCTTTTTAAGAAGAAAAAGAGTGAAGGAGTAAAATGAGTGACAATTCTCAGTTTTTTTTTTCACAGAATGGATAAAGATGTGCTTCGCGTACTTCATATGTATCTATATACAGATAGATCCCAAAGTCACAAACATGCATGGTGTACATCCCCCTACCCAAAGAAAAGGGCATGTTACACATGTTGTGACATATGCAAGACATTTGCACACACAAAAATTGAGAAATGTCCCATTCTTGTTCCAACTGGACTGTTATAGCTGGTGAGAAATTGTAAATCTTGAAAACTCTTTAACTGAAATAAAGAGGATAATAAAATATGCTCTTAAGAAAAATATAAAAGAGTGAAAGAAGAGAAATTATCATAATTTTCAATAAATACTCAAAAAAGAGTGACTCTTTTAAAATTTGTGATGTGGCAGGCTTGAAAAGATATGTAACATATTAAAAGATTTGAAAAACAGGACCTACCACTTGTATTGTGTCCTGAGGTCTCAACAGGTAAAACATAGACTGCAGGTGGCAGTGAATGTCCCCTGAAATATACAAAGTATGTTCATTCAAAATTCATCTCAACAAGATGAGATATTCCCTTCTCATGTAGCAGTTATACACTGCATTAGTTCAAGACTCCTTCATTTACACCACTGCTTTGTATGGTAAGATTCTCAAACAATAATAACATTGTACTGAGACCAATGAGAGCTTGGTATTGCACAAGTTCTAATTCTCTGACATCCCGCTCTCATTGGTCTGATTCTTGGCCCTGTGCTAGCCCTGGTGATGAAACCCAGAAAAACTTGCTAAACAAAAAGGTACAAATGATGGATATGTGGAACAAATGCAGTGACAGTATATGTGGTTGGCTTCATATTTGCGTAGATAAAATTTTGCGATTTTCACTTATTCATTGTTTCATGAGGGTTCCATTTTCGCAATGTCGCCATAAAATAATCTACACAGAGCATATCAATTATTATATGAATTAATTATATTATAAATAATATAAGCCTCAAAATTATAACTATTGGTGTAAACAGTAGTTTATTGAATCATCAATAAGGATCGGAAAATGGGGCATAGCCCTATATTAATTCCTCTCCTAAGGTACAAGATATATATTTACATGTTTCAAAAGATAATGGTACAATGCAATCAAATACAATACAGTGACAAAGAAATCCTTACTATTAATGTTTTTAAGGTCCTTGTGTTCTCGGTATTCATTGATAATTAAATAAAAATTTTAAATAGGTGCTATAATAATATATCAAGGAATTACAATTTGTGTGGAACACAAAAGAAAATGTACCGCAATAAGCGTATGGGCTATGTTTAAATTGGCCTTGCAATAAAATCATGATCAGGCTCCATACACTAACATTTATATAATAGTTCTCTTAGAATCAACCAAAATTATAACTATTGGACAGAGACCCAAGAGAACGTTGAACAAATAGAAATTACTCTTCATTGTTGGCAGATAGTTTGAATTTGAAACCGCGGACAAAAAGGCAACCACAGTAACTGCTGCATGGGGAGAGTATATAAGACAATGAGTAAAGAACCAATACATGATCAAATATTAATAACAAGGTCGCAAATCAAGTGAATGAATATAGTATTTACTACCTCTGTCAAGCAAGAAATGTTTTATCTAAATCTGAAGATTGGCTGGGTGATAATGGTGTTGCCCATAACATTTTTTTCCCATACTGATCAATTCTTTTTTTTCTTTGTTACTACAAAAGAAACCATTTGCCAAGCAGTTTCAAAATGTGACTTTTGCCCATGGATTGAGATCCATAGAATGAACAGGTGCATCAGTAAATAATAGTTCAGTGGAGGTCAATGGTTCTCACCAATACTTAGACGATATGAGTTTTATTTTACTATATATTTTTGCAGACCCCTGAACACAGTATCTTGGTCATCACTTCAGCTGATTCTCTGTGTTTATATTATAGGGTAAAACCTTGATATAGTGGTCACATTTTCGAATTTTTTTCGAACCAAGAAAAATTGGTTGTTATTTTAAGGTAGTTGCTTGACTGATATGGTCATTAGGTGAGGTTTTACTGTATATGATTTAAGTTCCAAGACTGTTTGTCCAAACAAGTGCATCTAAACATCTTCATTAAAATTAACCCTATTAAGGTCATGCATTTTCTTAAATGTCATTATAATTATTGAATAAGTGCCTGGGGACCACTGGTTTATGCTTTAATGGGGCCCCATATACTTGTGTATGCCAGCGTGAGAAATTATTGTCCCTGCAGGCTACAGTCATTAAAAGAGTAAAAGCAAATGTGTTATTGTTATTATTGGAAAGTGGGGTTTTTATTAAATGCAGGCTTTCATTTTGGGACCCACGGTGGTATCTAGGCATAAGTGAATGTTTCTTTGTGCATGTAATTTCCAGTATTAAATGCCTCTGGTGTTACTCCATTAACATGTCATCCAACCTTTCAGTCTCAATGATGCAGAACACCTTACTGATCAAATACAACAACGGAAAAAGGTGCGAAATAAGACAAAACTGTCAAGTAACATGTGTATCCAATATACAAAACTAGCTGCTGCTTTAAAATATTATCCACAGTAAAGGGTTGCTTCAAGAGGTCCTTTTATTGCTAACAGCTACATCAGAATGTGGAAGATTAAAAACATAGCTACTTTATGCATGGTTCAGTTGGTATGAATTCTCAGGTCACATGACCTCCCAGCGCATTATCAGCTGGAGGGCAACTGCTGTGGGTGGAGCAGGAATATCAGGTGCTGATAATAACATCTGTGGCTGGTTGGGTGAATGACTCCATGGTCGTCTGACTCTGGTAATGTCATTACCATCCATTTTTGACATTATAAATCACTTTAGCCTGACTTTTTCAAAGCTATACTATCACTTGGTGAAATATGAGATATTTCATACACTTGTATGCGGAGTTATGAGGTGATAGGAAAGTAGAAGTTTCTTAAAAATAGGGTGTTTGAAATATGAACAACACTGTCCCTTTGTTACTGGAAAATCTGTGGTTTGATCAGTTCCTGATCAACTGTCAACACATAAACAGTGTTCTAATTAATATTTCTATTTTCTCTTTTTTTTCTCTCAATAAACGGGTGTATGCATATACAGTTTTTTGTAATATCTTCTCATTTTTTTTTAAATATGGGTATATTTTGGATGTAAACTGAAAGTTTATTAAATACATCCTGTTCTAACTTGTTTCAAGCCTACTGGTATTAGATATAGGAAAATCTAATGTATGGGATTAAATCATTAATGTACACCAAGCACATATGGAGATACTTAGTGCGCCCTTCCCACGGTACAAGGGGTAATAAACATACATCCTGATTTATATATAACACAAAGTCATGTGACCTTAGACATGAAGTATGTTCCTCAGGGGATGTAAAAGCAAGCAGCATCCCTGAGAGTGTCATCCTGGTCCAATCGTTACCCCCCCCCCCTTCTATATAAACATTAGCGTTTTTCCCCATGTACTGTCTCCTTATGAATAGATGCTTTGTAATTGATGCAGATGCATCCGGGGGTGGGGAGTGATGTGTTTATACTGTAAATATTTATTGAAGGACTTCCCATTATAAAAGCTACCCATTATTATGCAACTGCATATATGTTCTATGTATATGTAAATAACCGCGGATGTTAAAGTGATATCTTTTACTTTAGAAGGACAGTTAACCTTGGAAACAGTATTGTACACATTCAGCATGCAAATCATGTGCAAGTTTTGTGAACATTAGCGTCTTATGTTTTCTTCGATTTTTAAGCACTCATAGCACTAAGCCTTGTTTTATATTTTTTGAGAGAGAGAATGCTATTTTTATATTCTATTTATTGCATGCACTGCAGGAATCTTAAATATTATAAAATTGTTTTGAATCTCTGTATGTTTAACATCATGCTCATGTTGGAAGTGATAAACTTAGGATCCCAGCAAAATTTAGCTTCCTTTTAACTCTGTAATTCTCCAGTCAGTGAACCTTGATTAAATGGGGTTTTACTTCCCATAAGAAACTGACAAGTTTTTCAATAAGAGAACATACAGATCCTCTTACAAGTAAACAGCACATGATATAAACATCATACACTCTACCACTACAGCAATGCTTTGTCCCATAAAATCTTGATACTTCCTCACAATACAATACACCGCCCATTACATTGTATATTATAGTTTAGATCCCTTGTTCTTCATTGCTCATAGAAAAAAAATCTCCTCCTAAATTTGTTTCCCTCAATACAATTTAAATGAAAAGTACACTGGAACACTACAATTATAACCACATTGGGGACTGACAAAATTGGTCATAATTTTTGGGTGGTTGTATTTGGGAAATTCTAAGTTATTTGGGACCAAGAAAAGTTATCGTAATTGTTAGGGTGGTTGCAATTGTGGGTTGTTGTGGGGTTATACTGTATTAGCGAATCAGAAGTCTTTTTACTTGTTCCTGTGACCAATGACATTTTACCTTACATGTCTAATATGCCAGTGAGAGGCTATTAATAATTTTCTGATTAAAATAAAATCACAATACTAGTGCTTTGACAACATTCAAAAAGTTGAATATTAAGAACACTGTTTGTCCCTTTGATACAGGAAAATCTGTGGTGTGATCAGTTCCTGACAAGTATCCCACAGTGTAATTTCTAATATGTTTTTTCTCTTTTTCTAAAGAAAAATGAGTGTTTACCCATATATTTTTCTAAATATTTCTTTATATTTTCTTTTTACTTTTTTTCTAACAAAAATTAATGTGTGCCCATATATTTTTCCAAATATTTCTTAATATTTTTCTACATTAAAAAAAAAAATGGTATGTTTTGGGAGGAAAAATTCTCAATACTTTTTACATTTTTCAAATATGTTCAGTTATGTTTTTGTGGAAAAACTGAAAGCCTTGGCCATAAATTGAGAGCAAAGATTCTGTGTGTTTTTGTGTGTGTGCTGGTGTACATGCGTCTGTGTCCATGCTTACCTCCATGGGACGCTTTTGAAGCCTTTGCCATACATTCTGAGTGTGGTAGTATTATAGCTGCTCCTTTGACGGCTAGATAACTCTCACTGAAGCTGTAAACAGACATGACATCAATGTTAACCCTTTTGCTTCCATAGTGCCACTGAATGCCACATGAAGATGCAACTCCTTACTTACACACGTGAGCATTCAGGGAATATAAGATGTGTCAACACAATGTTTCCCTCAAGAACAAGGGCTGGTCAGTGAGAAAAAAAGGATCAGCTAGTGCTGCCATCTGTTATAAGAAATATGAACTATCACTCAAGCTGTGCTTGTGTGATCCTTACGTTTTTTTTAAACTTCCTTGTAATTATAAACCAGTCAAGACATTGGGAAGACTCCAAAATATTAATCTTTATATAAAAGTGAAACTTGGTGGTACAGTGCAGGAGAAAGGATCAACTTTAAAATATGCTCACATATTTGCTCTATCTCTGACATGCTGTTTATGTGTGTCCATGCTAACACAATGATACATGCTTTATTTATTGATACATACACAGGAATAGAACAATTAAGAAAGATTAAGATTTAAAATGAAATCCAATCACATGCAATATCATCCATGTAAAAAATTTAAAAAATGATAAAAAGATCACTTGTAGTTGTACTCATTTTATATAATCATTTGATGAAAAAGCCTTTGTTAAAAAATATATATTATTAGGTTAATGTGTTACATTATAATATGTACTACATGTTACTGTAATTTTGTTCTGCTTGAATTATTCAAGGTCGAACAGACAATAAATTGATTTAGATCTCTTTAACAACAACTCACAAGTTGCTTGTTTGTATAAAACAGATATACTAATTTAAATTCAACATCCACTTTTTATGTTGATGAGCAAATAATATCAATTTCATGGCCTTGGAAAGTATGGAAACCTTGTATTTATATATTACATGTTATATCAAAATGACTAACTAGTTGTATAAGAAAGATATGACACAATGAGATTATTGTACTATTAATCAGAAGACAAACACAATGAAAATGAAAAAAAATGATAAAAAAAAAGCTTTTAAAAAAGTATAGATCACACAGATCTAGAAATAAATATTAAGATTTTTTTGTTCATTTATGGTCCTTAAAGAAATGAATGTATGCTTGCTTAATCTCCAAAATGTTAAAGAAACTTAACATCATTTATTACATTAAAATAAAAAAAAAGGTTGCACTACTGTATTATTTTCTGGCAGTATCAATGAAATTATGGCTAAATAATGATTATATTTTAAGATATGCTGATGCGAAAATGCTGTCTTGGAGCTTTTTTGTATATTTTTTATTATGCAATTTGTTATGAATTTAGGTATTTAAAGGCTTATTTGAGAAAAACAATACTGGTATTAAGAACTCTATGAAATTTTCTGACTATGGACTTTGCATGTAGATGTGATTATATTTTGTCCAAATGAATTATTACTATGTATTTTTTTTCGTTTTTAATTTAACTGAAAACAGCAAAATAATTCAGTTGCATGACTGCTTCTCAGGTGTCCATTTTGAAACAACTTAAAACCTTGACATCTAGGAAACCCTTCAAGATAGAAAGATGAAATAATGTTTTCAAAGGTTCTATTTAGCCATATAGGCAAAGTATGTGTAAAATTTAGTTGAAAAATGTGCTGATAGTACTGACGTAAAATTAGTCTGTTCAAAGAAAATGAAAATTTCTGGTTTGCAAAATGAAAGATGTATCAGAATATTACGGATCCCATCTATGTAATATTTTCAATTTGTTATTTCCAATTTAAATGAATAAAACTAAATTATTAAATGTTACAGATTTATACAGTTATTAAAGAACATAACTTTTATAGGTCAATATATTAATCAACATTATTCCTATCAGATGTCTCCATATCAGATAACAATGGCATGCAGTCACTTCCTTCTTACTGAAACCCACACTATCCTGGCAATATTGTAAAATTATCTGTTTTATCACTTATTAATATGACTAGCATAAAGTGCCACATATATAACCATGAGATCATTTCATAATTATGAAATTTTAATAAAATAAATTAAAAAATTTAAGCTATTCATTCAGCACAGGATTTTTTATATTTTTCTATAAATGACAAAACTTCCGTCCATTTATGAATTTCAAAATATGATTCACCACCCTGAGATAAGAAGACTGACACCAAGTGCGCTAAAATTGATTTGTGAATCTGAAGCTTAT
Organism: Sipunculus nudus; assembly: GCA_026874595.1. Classification (NCBI taxonomy): domain Eukaryota; kingdom Metazoa; phylum Annelida; class Sipuncula; order Golfingiida; family Sipunculidae; genus Sipunculus; species Sipunculus nudus. The sequence goes on along the minus strand of CM049312.1, from coordinate 17,167,990 downwards.
AGAAAAAGTTATATAATGTGCATTAAAATTGATTAGGTGAATCGGAAGCCAAGCAGGTGCCCAGGCTCCCAACTGATGTGCTACGGCAATTGAGATGATGTGATTGGCTCAGAAGAAGTCACTAGCTGCCAGGGAAATAAAACAGATCATATCCTGTCTATGATGATATAAGGAAATCTCCATCAATTTTTATAAAGACCATCAGATCTTGTTTTACTGGGTGAAACTTTACAAGAGAAGCTTTCTGGAAGTGCTAAACATTACCGTAGAGGCCAACATAGATAAGAGAAAAGGGGATAAAGTCAATGAACCAAGGCTGGTTTTATTTAAAGGCCAATGCCAAACATACAGATATAACTGGATATTTTTTTAAAAAGAATCATGGTGCAAAGTAAACAACGGTGATTAAAGTTTCATGATTTGAAGGTAAATCACTGTGTTTTCAGTGAATGATAATCTTGTGGAATAGCCCTTATAGAAGGCAGCTATGAACTCTTGAGCAACTGCCACCGGCTTTTCAGTCCCAAGGCAATTTACAAAAGTGGCCTGTTTGTTTCAACCTTACTTATTTTCAATGACAATTTTGTGAACTACTCCCTGTATCTTTAAGACAGCAGGTAGAACTTACACAACAAGGTTAAAATATATCATATTGCATGTGTGAACAAGTTTATGACTGTAGATGTCCCCTCTATGAAGAAAATGAACAACATCTTCTCATAGTTTTACCCAACAGAGCTCGACATTAACTGTTGAAAGTACTTATCCAGTAGGGCAGGTATTCTCTGGCTTTTACTATCCCTTCATGAATTTTTACTTGTCCTGCAAAAATCAGTTATTTTGCAATAATAAACATTCAAATGTTTGTTTGTTAATAATACCTGGTAAAGATAAACATACAGGTAATTTAAGATGGAGGTATTACAATATGATTTCATTTCTCAAAGAAAGAAAATGGCTTACTGAAGATCAGTTAAGATTCAGGCATTTGGTTAAAGGTTAATGTTGCCCAGTCAGGTAAGTAGGAGCCCCCTTTAGGCTGCCCTATCAGTTTTCTGAAACTTTCACTTGCCCTGGGCAAGCAGTTATCCTTTAATGTTGAGCCCTGTTGGATATTGAATCAGCTGTTTGGATAAAAGACATCAGAAATGAGTAAGAAGACTGAGGACATGACGTCTTATGAGACATATATTCTACACATACTAAAAGAAAACATCATCTCACACGAGCACACAAGATATGTATCACATGATGATAAACACTGCCACCTACTGGTCACTACTTGCTATTGATGAAAATAATAATTAGATAAGGAACAACATGCTGCAATAACACAGCAGATATCACTCAGAAACATGTGAAAATCATAATGAATCAAAATCACACAACTATATACATAATTCTATAAAATTCCTAAATATATTCGAGATAGTGGCACAATCATGAATCAACTTAAAATTAATGCATTACAAATTGTGGATATAGAAACTAGCTCATATCTTATGATTATCAAACTGAGGGTTAGACCTTGAGAACTGCATAAAGATAATGACACCCTTGTGGTTCAGAGACTCAGAAAAATTAAGTTCTGATTGAATCCTTTTAAAATCACTTTTGCTGTTCTGTTATCCATGGAGCACTGCATGTTTGAGACTTATTAATTCATCAGGCAACTTTATCAACAATTTAACATCAACCAATCATAAAATTTGTGTCAATTTATGAACATAATAATTTACTGTAATTAAACTTAGCTACATTTGAGATGTATGATTCAACTACACATTTTCAACATCTTCTCAGCGCCTTCTCCAATGTGACCTCTGACCTATGATTTGACCTGTCACATGACATGCTGACCCACCATGAGGATGTTGAAAATGTTTATGGCAGAAAACATGATACTAGTACTAGTACTAAAAACATAAATTATATTATACTGATTATAAATATAATGATGTATTTGATAAAACTAAAGATGTCCTCACTGCATATTTGCTGAGGCAGTTAAAAATACAGTATTAATGTGAAGTATTTACCAGAGTTAGCTCATGTTAGCTCAAGTCAGTTTCAAGATCAAGAAACATGTAATAATGATTCATGTACAATATCATCACCAAATCAGATATACTAGTTGTTTTCATTTTGTCTACATGATCAAAGCAGACAGCATAGTATGTGTAAACCTGTAGAAAAATCACCAATATTACTTATGTGTATTGATGATTCTTGTGAAATCATTGGTCAACTATAATTACAGTATGAATATTGTTAAAAAAAGCAAATACTTTGGGGCAAAATGTGGTCCTTTAAATTAAAAGATAATTGATCCAGGAACAGCTGGCCTGATGGGTCAGTGGGGACTATTAATGAACTTCAGGAAATTAGAATTCAAAATACAAAATTTCTTGTAAGACAAATCTATAATATCCCATACTGTAACAATGAAACATTGATGAAATTTAAACATGAACATTTTTCCAGCAATCAAGAGATCAGAATTGAGGAAGAATTTACTATGCAGTATAATGTGTAGCTTTGTGTTGTGCCAAAAAGTTAAAAATGTGACGAAAATGAGGCAGAATAAATAAAAGACAGCAAAAGCGAAAAATCATGATGCACAAACATGCAATGTAGCAGTTTTTCTCACCGGAGTGAAGTCACAAAACGTATTGTGTGCAGAAATCTGCGTAGCTTTTTGAGGGCAGACTTAGACCTAAAAGAGTTGACAGGGAAAGCCACATCACTGGACAATAGCTAGAGCAATGGCAAGTTCACAACATTGGTCATATATGTGAGCAGATGACGACAAGCATACTGAAACATACTACAACAATGTGATATTTTATCAGAATATCTTTCTACAAGGGTGAGATAAAACCTGCTGAATTAAAACAATTAAATTAAAAAGCTGTGTCATGTATTCATTTCTCTTAAATCTAACTTTCTATAATCAAACTATGTTCATAAGCACATGTCCATAGAAGCTGCATCTAATTTTACAATATAATAAATTTGAAAACATCTGTATCTACCAACTGCAGCAGCTGTGTAGCGATGCCAACAGCTTGATTATCATACAATATATCATATGAACTATATTTCCATGGTAAACCTTGCATCCATGGGTTGTCATGGCGTATATATTTGCATAATTTCTTTCCATATGTTCCTTATCACCATGGTTTCTTTAAAGACATATATACAGTCACAATGGTTCCTGGCACACACTTATAGTTACCATGGTTCCTGTTCATACACATACATTGTTACCATGGTTTTCCACACAATCCTTGTCACAATGGTTCCTATCCACATATACATTGTTACTATGGTTCCTATCCACACACACATTGTTATCATGGTTCCTATTCACACTTTCATTGTTACCATGGTTCTTGGCCACACAATCATTGTAATCATTTTTTTTCACAATTCTTGTTACCATGGTTCCTGTCAACATATACCATGTTACCATGGTTCTATTTTAAACAATCCTTGTTGCCATGGTTTCTGCCTCCATGTAACAAGTTTAATTCCTTGGATGCTGTCCCCACAAACCTAGTTTTTATTTTACCTGCCCAAACATACCATCTTATCATTGTTCCTATTCACAAAACCCCTCTTACAATCATTCCTACCCACAAAATCTTTTAAACCATGACTTTTTAAATGCTTTGTTACCATGGATGTCTCCATGCATAATTTATCAACCAAATATCCTTCCACACATCTCATCATCATACATTCAATCATATACCCACTGTTACCATGACAACTAATATTATTAAGGAAAATCATCTTCAACTTTTCAATTTTCAATGCCAATGAATATGTAAATTTAGAGACATGATGTAAACTAGTGCCATATCAACCCTCTGACATTACAACCAGATTACTGGCTGTCAGAGTGCCTTTACATCTAGATCTGAGGAATGCATTAGGATGCAAATATTTTTTGACAACACCTTATGGCCTACAGGTACACTGTCACTTGACATAAACCGGACTAATCTTTAGAATTTTTTTGTTTACTTTCTAACATGACCAAACATGAGAGAGAAAAGTTCCCTTTTAACTCAGCATATTGGTAAATCCCTCTGCATGTTTGTTGAATTTCTAACCACATGAAAACAGGCATGGCTCACACGGGTTACTAGACACAGCCAACTTTGACACGATACAAGAAATGACTCTTTACCATAGAGACATTGTTTCAGTTTGGGTTGTGAGTTCACATGTATTCTCTTGGGTTTATTCTTCATTCGTAGCATTATGTTAAGATTATGGGCTGTTTACCACAATATGAATGAAACATGATGGAAGACCACTGTGATGCATTCCTCAATATTGCTTGTATCATGACAAGTAGGCTTACCACGCCAATTATCATTGCCTACTGAGTCATGTTGTCACGACAAGGTGTAAACTCACATATTTTGAGTATAAAAGTTGTCAATATGGATTAGTAAACAGTCACATATACAGTTCAATTTACTGGTAAATAAACACAATATACATGGCTAGACATAACAATTTTAAATGATTAGAATTTAGGCTGCATTGTTTTGCATCAGATATTAACAAATTACTTAAATAGATCTTATGAAAGCAGGATTAGATTTCAATACAGATCACTAGTTAATTAATGAAACACATGAAAAAAATTGATTGTCAATAAATCTGTGTAGTTGGTGGTCTAGCATGGTTATTAAAGCATAGGAATGTTAATCCTCTTCTTTAATGTCAAAGCAAGTTGTAAATCTATAATTAAGTACATTTCTCAAGTGCTTTTATTAGAGGTAGGCTATTAAATAAGGTGACCTGTCATTAGAGGAAAAGATGTTAAACTGATTATACCACAAGTCCTTCACCATAGCTGTAAATACTGCACAACACATGCCTGATACATACACACCCACTCGATGTGTAACATGTATATATATCTGTATAACTCATGCTATATGAGATGGCTAATCTAGTGTAAACCCCAGACAACACAGTATCACATCATAAACACACACCCACTCACTCAATGGATGAAGGATACGTAGAACTTTCAACAACTACTGTCATGTATGCAGGATTATGTGTTGTAATTTATATATAAGTAATATAACATAGTCATACAACACACCACAAACACTCACCATTTCAATATATTATAGTCTGGTCCATGATGGATGCTTATCAGTTTTTGCGATAATTATGATATGCTCAACTTTATGTGCAATATTTAATGGCAGGAGAGCAGTATGATAATTGGAATTATACATTATATTTACTGGAAGCCTTGTCATGAATTAAGTTACCTTTATGGCTGACATCTATAAGCTGACATTATACTTTATGGTACCAATGTGTGTAAAAATGTCTAATACAACACTTCGGTAAAATGTCATAAGTTAATTTCTTTGCAAGATATTATTCTGGTTTTCTTCTAAATTATTACAAGATTACCTGTCCCTTAAATGATAGGTCAATTATTGGTTACAACTAGCTCTAAGTGAGACCTTGGTGATAGTAATGCACATAAAAAATATCCAAGTAACAAGTCCAAACTAAGCAGCATGCCATGACAACATCTCCACCATATTTAGCACACACCTGCACCACACGACTGCACCGTACTCATAATATACCTCCACCACACATATCACATACCTCCACCACACTCCGCAGGTATCTAAACCACACTCAGTATATACCTCTACAACACTCACCATATACCTTCACCATACTTAGCACATACCTCCACCACTCTGAGGACATTCTTCCGCCAAACTTAGGTAGCACATACCTTCAAGTTCACCATATTTAGCACATACCTCCATCACATTGAGGACATACCTCCGCCATACTTAGCACATACCTCTACCACATCTAGCACATAATTCAAGCACACTTAGCACATACCTCCACCAAACTTGGTACATACCTCCAGCACACTAGCACATACCTCCAGCACACTTAGCACATCCCTCCAGCACCCTTAGCACATAGCTCCAGCACACTTAGCACATACCTCCAGCACATTTAGCACATACCTCCAGCACACTTAGCACATACCTCCAGCACATTGAGGACATACCTCTACAACACTTAGCACATACCTCCATCATACTTAGCACATACCTCCAGCACCCTTAGCACATACCTCCAGCACACTGAGGACATACCTATACCACACTTAGCACATACCTCCATCATACTTAGCACATACCTCCAGCACCCTTAGCACATACCTCCAGCACATTGAGGACATACCTCTACCACACTTAGCACATACCTCCATCATACTTAGCACATACCTCCAGCACCCTTAGCAAATACCTCCAGCACATTGAGGACATACCTCCAGCACATTGAGGACATACCTCCAGCACATTTAGCACATACCTCCAGCACACTTAGCACATACCTCCAGCACATTGAGGACATACCTCTACCACACTTAGCACACACCTCCAGCACCCTTAGCACATACCTCCAGCACACTGAGGACATACCTCTACCACACTTAGCACATACCTCTAGCACACTGAGGACATACCTCTACCACACTTAGCACATACCTCCATCATACTTAGCACATACCTCCAGCACCCTTAGCAAATACCTCCAGCACATTGAGGACATACCTCCAGCACATTGAGGACATACCTCCAGCACATTTAGCACATACCTCCAGCACACTTAGCACATACCTCCAGCACATTGAGGACATACCTCTACCACACTTAGCACACACCTCCAGCACCCTTAGCACATACCTCCAGCACACTGAGGACATACCTCTACCACACTTAGCACATACCTCTAGCACATTGAGGACATACCTCTACCATACTTAGCACATACCTCCAGCACCCTTACCACATACCTCCAGCACATTGAGGACATACCTCTACCACACTTAGCACATACCTCCAGCACCCTTAGCACATACCTCCAGCACACTGAGGACATACCTCTACCACACTTAGCACATACCTCCAGCACATTTAGCACATACCTCCAGCACACTGAGGACATACCTCTACCACACTGAGGACATACCTCTACCACACTTAGCACATACCTCCACCACACTCGGCACAAACCTCCACCACACTGAGGACATACCTCTACCACACTTAGCACATACCTCCAACACACTGAGGACATACCTCTACCACACTTAGCACATACCTCCAGCACATTTAGCACATACCTCCAGCACACTTAGCACATACCTCCACCACACTGAGGACATACCTCTACCACACTTAGCACATACCTCCAGCACACTTAGCACATACCTCCAACACACTGAGGACATACCTCTACCACACTTAGCACATACCTCCAGCACCCTTAGCACATACCTCCAGCACATTGAGGACATACCTCCACCACATTCAGCACATACCTCCACAACACTAAGGACATACCTCCACCACACTGGCACATACCTCCACCACACCTAGTACATTACTCTGCCACACTGAGGACATACCTCCACCACACTCAGCACATACCTCCACCACACTCAGCACATACCTCCACCACACTCGGCACATACCACCACACCAAGTACATACCTCTGCCACACTGAGGGCATACCTCCACCACACTGAGGACATACCTCCACCACATTTAGCACATACCTCCACCACACTTAGCACATACCTCCAGCACATTGAGGACATACCTCCACCATACCTAGTACATACCTCTGCCACACCTAGGACATACCTCTGCCACACCTAGGACATACCTCCACCACACCTAGTACATACCTCTGCCACACTGAGGACATACTTCCACCACATTGAGGACATACCTCCATCACATTTAGCACATACCTCCACAATATTCAGTATATATCTCCATCACACTCAGCACATACCTCCATCACACTCAGAGAGCACACAACCTTTAATGTACTATAAGTTTTCTGCTGATCTTGCTAGTTTTGGTGAAAAATCTGTCACTTTACTGGGCAGTCTATGTAAAATCACCACCTGATTACATGGGTAGAATTGTAATGAAACACTTGAGTCAAGGGGAGATGATTAATAAAAATCTGACACCAGGCAAGGTATCTGAGTTCCCTGTCAGCTGTGTACCTACAAAATAAACCACCAAAGAGCTCTTGAATGTACAAATGTTGAATTGATCATTATGCACAACAGCAGGCAAAAAGGTGACTTGCCATTGAAGCATAGAAAAATAGTGAAAATACTGTCTTAGTTGTACAGAACAATAAGTGTCAGCACAGCCACATTAATTACTGCATCATGTTGACAGTATATTGTGTGTTAAACACAACAGAACTGTCCTTGGAACCTGACCTAGTGACACAAATGACAAAACAGCAGAGCCTGGGTAAAGGTACACATCTTTATATGTCCCACTCATCTCTATTCTCAGTTAAGATACTGCGTCATACAATTTGCCATGGTGTCCTATCCTCTCTCTCCACTAGTTTATAGTCTCTCCACAAGGATAGTCTATTTATGTTCTCTTTCTCTCTCTCTCTCTCTCTTTCTCTCTTCAAACAGAGCCTCTAGTACAGCATCTCATTCTCTTGTCAAACAATGCACCTCTTAATTAAGTCTTAAATTGTTTCTCCTCTTTCTGTATCAGCACTCCCTTTCTTGTTATCTCTCTTTCTCAATCTCTCCTTTCTCTGTGTCTGTCTTTCTTTCTCTCTCTCTATTCATGCAGAGGCTCATGTATAGTTGTCTAAATCTCTTGTCATACAATCTGCCTTTTATGTCTCATACTTTCTTTCCTTTCTGTGTCCCCACTCATCTTTTTTTCTCTTTATCCAGTATGCCTCTCTCTCTTTTTCCTTCTCTCCCGTCTCCCATCATTCAGCCTTTTTTTTTCTCACACACACCAATGTGCCTCTCTCAGCCTCTTCTCATGAAATCTGAACCATCATTTATATTCAGGTTTTCCATTCTTTTTTAAACCATGTCTCTCTCTCCACAACCATGTGCAATACTACACCATCTCCATCATGCTGAATTAAATTTAAATGCCAGTAAATACACCTCACCTCAGCACATTAATCACACCACCTGGCAGACACGTATATTACCAGCATCATCTATAAATTCATTTTCACATTACTACAGCAAAACAGCAGCATGCCTGGATATGTATGATTTTTAGCTCAGATGACTTATAGTCATCTGAGCTATAGTCGTGGTCCTTTGTCCGTCGTCCGTCCGTCCGGCCTTTAACAGGGCACGTTTTAAAACTGTTGGACCTACGAATCCAAAATTTTGCATACCATTAGATGTCCCCAAAATCTCCTACCATACCAAAAATTGGGTCATTAGAACTTCGTTCCTTCGAGATATTAAGGAAAAACCTCCGTTTTCCATAAAAAAAGCCATTGTTACACTTCAAGGCTGCCTAATATCAAAACCACTGATCTGTTTTTGATCAGATTTAGTATTCATATTCTTCCATACATTTTCTGTGCACATACCAAAAATTAGGTCAGTATTGGGTATTATTTTGAAGTTATAGGCCCAAATATAATGCAATTTTTAAAAAAACAGGAAATATATTTGCTCACTTAACATGAGAATTGCTGAAGCTGGAGACTTTTTTTCCGGAATATAACTTTATTTAATCAATATTCAATTGTTTACCCAAAATTAGATCTGAATTTTGCAAATTGTTCAAGTTATTAGCATAAATAAAAAATCAATACCTTAAATTTTGTCCAAATTTGGCAGTGGCACGTTTTTTCCCTGTAAGTACTGTTGATTTTATTTTCACAGCATATATACATAAGAATTTAATCTTTTAAAATCTGAAATTTCAAAGAAATTGTTTGAAAAGAGTAGCTTTTATTCAAGTTTTCATACACCATGTCAAGTGTTGTTTACATCTGGCCCACCTAGTAGTACAGCCTTCACTTGCATTATGTAACCCACCCCAGGCAGCTTGCCTTGGCCCAGCTTGGCCACTACTAGCAGGCTTCCCCTCTGCCCTGCACTCAACCCCCCCCCCCCCCCCCCCCACCAGCTGGTGCATAAACTAGATGAATGTTATAATTTTCTGTATTTTATTTTATTCTTGGACATGCTACATTTTAGATTTTGTATTGTACCACCAGGGTTACAATGATTAAAGTGCACATTTAATTGTGTCCACAAAGTGATGTATTGCTATGAAAGTGTGGATGTTCATCAGATAAGTAATGCTTTACTTCAGAAGAGTAAAACTTCACCAGGTGTGAAATTGACTATTAATTCCAGTAATTAATTATAGCTGAGATTGTAATTAGCATCATGATATTGTTTGTCCCTCATTCAACCAACAGTGTGTATACTTTATTTGAAAAGATGTTTTTATTTTATCAAATGTACTGAATCTTTTATTTTATTTCGGTGAATAAAATTAAGCATGTACTGAAAACTCCAATGTGCAAAACTTTTTAATAGGGATTCAAGGAATAATTTTGTAGATGCCATGTTGTTATATATAAACTTAAATGCATTATTCCCTTGAAAGTGAAATGAAGGTATTAGTCCATTCTGTCCACTTGCCTGTCCATCTGCAAATTTTTCATATGCATCACAGTATCTCAAAACTTTTACTGTTTTTCTTCATGACAGTCTTGTCAGAGTGTTAGTCTGCAATCATATATTGAGAACTTAACTATAACCAAGTAGGAGGGCCCTTTCCTCTTAGCTTCTCATATGCTTATATAAATAAAAAACATTACAATAGAATATTTTTCATATTTTGCATTTGCAAAAATTTCAAACTTAAGCTGGTTGTCGTGACCCATGGGTCCTTTAATTATATTCTGGATTCTCAACATCATTGTTTGGCTAAAACTGAATAAATACCAGACATGGTGCGAATACTTGGCAAATGGATATGAATATGAATATGAATATGTACTCCATTATAAAATTTCTTGCATAAGAATGGGAATTCAGGTAAAAATGAAAGTATTTGAATACCCGTGCAAATACTTTCAAAATGTATTCATGAATGCATCCATGAATATATTCTATAATATTATTTTAATTATCATTTCAGTTATATTTTATTAAAAAAATCATATGATTCTCTTATTATTTTTAATAAAAATTATATTTGGCACAATATTTGTTATTAAATTTTAATAAATAGTTAAACTCTTTATCTTATATGTGCTGCTTATCAGTTATATGGCCAAGTCAAAATCTGTATGACAGTGGCACTCCATTTGTTAATAAAATAAATGAAATCAATCTCTTCCCTGTCTCCAAAGAAACTATCAAAATCATACATAAGCTTAACACTAACAACTCATAATACAGCTTATATTTCCAAACAAAACCAGCATGTGCCTCATTTCAAAATCATATTTTTTTATCTTATATAACAGCTGAGTGCCATGACCCATAGGTCCCTTGTTAATTAGGTTTAATCATTATTCATCCAAATCAACAGGACAGTTAAATGTGAGTAACTCCCATGTCTAATGCCTCATTAAATACTATTGAAATTAACTTTACTACAAGTTGCTGTTTTTCATCTGTTTATGGCCAGTTAAAGTGTGACAATGGCATGTTAGTGATCTGAACAAAGCTTATACAAAAGCCACATTTCAGCTCACTCATAAAACCAAACAAATACCTCAAGAAAAAGCACTAAAACTCATTTATGACTGCATAAACCAGAGTACTCTAAAGCTGCATACATCTCTAGCGAGGGCTGAATGCTGACTCCACCATCAGGTAACAGTCACATGAACATACACAGGGAGATAAAAACAGCACAATAAGAGCTTGGCAGGCTCTCCTGTACATAAGCCATTTAGATCTGATATCAACGGGATGCTTGTTTAAGCTGTTGAGCTTTCCTAATACTAAACAAGATAGGAGACAGTTTCGTGACCTTGACCTTGGCCCTGATAATGGACAGATCTAACAAGATACCTGCCCTGCCCTGGAGCCTGAGGTATTCACTGTTAGCAGTCTATAGACCTCTCCGAATCTTTATAAAAAACAGTATGGCTTGTGTTATAATCATGTTAATGATGTGGTGAACTAATTAAAATGTGAAAATTACAAAGAATGAATATATCCTAACATTCAAATAATCTCATAACAAAGATATCAATATAACAATTAAATAATATTAAAATCTGTAATTATATCTTTATTTTACATATATGATAATAATAATAATAATAATAATAATAATACAGTAATAATAATAATAATCAGATTAATCATAAAACAATAGCTAAAGGGCTACTGATGCAGAACCATCAGCCAAAAATGGACGAATGAGTTTTAGTGGAACCTCTGATCTGGAAGAAGATCAACGAGCCTTAATGGAGGTAATGTTATTACTTTGTGACACTCCCTTTATATTTATAATTTACAAACAAACAAAAAATATATCATAATGAGACCTGTGCACTGTCTGGTTGGTATCTAGTACAAATGAACAAAGGCAGGCATCCAAAACCACAAGTGAAGGAAAAGGTCCACAAGTTCCAGAAAAAAATGTCATGATAAAAAAAATTTATGAGACTGAGAGACAGTAATTTGTATCATTTGCCAAAACACTCATATATCACGACCATAATGTTAAGATGCACACCATTACACTGTTATGTAACGGTAGTGAGTGGTTCAGCAGGCCTGACTCTGCCTCCTCATACAGTGGAGGAGGGGGGTTGTACGTGACCTTTTTACAGGTAAAGTCCAGGTAACACAGGTAAATCCCAGGTAACACAGGTAAATTCCTGCCAGACCTGACAAGGCAGTCACATACCACCTGTTAATATGTTTAGTGGGGAACTGCACTGGATTATGTATGGTACACAGGTACTGTACTAAGTTAAACCCAGTCTCCTGACCAAACCAATAACAAGTCTCAATGGGGACACTGAAGCATGCAGTGTTTTCTTTTGTTGTTATTCTGATGTTAGAAAACATTTGTATTTTCAGGATCCATTCAGGTAAGGTTAAATTATATGCCAGGTCAAAGGTGATTTCACTATACATGTTCTCTTTTAATATACAAATAAATAGTTAAATATTAGAAAAAATATCATTGTGATTGTGTTACATCTATAAATTTCTTTACACTTTGATCTTGTAATTTGTTCATTGTGTCTGGATGGATAAAACTATTATAATAGTAATATATTTCCATCAGTAAGTAACACATGTGGTTCCATGGAGTGGTATTCACAGTAAACTGTGGTACCTCTTTCTGATATAGATATTTCAAATCTATATATACTACTAATATTGTTCTGTATGTATGTTTGTCCCAGAACTTCTGAAGAAACAGGCCATGACAGCAGGCCAGTTTTGCTATCAGTGTCAGTTATAGCCTTAACTTACAAAATGCATAGCAACTTGGCCCTTCCACTCACACAAAACTGAATTCCCAGCAGCAACACATCACAGATCGGTCGCCGCCAAACATCACATAGCGGTCGCCATTGCTGACCTTCACCATGACCCATTACCAAAAAGACATGAATAATTAGTTCCGTATTGACCACCAGACATTGCTACCTCACAGGTCTTGGGAGTTCCCTACCTTACAGGTCTGGGGACACACTACGTGGCAATATACCCTTTCTCTGCAATGGGACTCAACAGGTTCCCTTTTTCTAGTTCTCCTATAAACTTTGCCAATACACATCCCTGTGGCACCAGTCCCTCCACATATAGATTCTAGCCTGGACATCATCAGCTTTTGTTTTGTGGATTGAGTACTTTGGCGTTGCATCCCAATGCACTTATTGAACCCTGAAAGGTTTATTTCTCCCAGTTTCGCGAAATTTAATAAAACCCAGATGTCACAGAACACATGTCAAAATTATGGGTGTACCAGCAGTAATATATGTATAGTACTAAATTATAGTACCGACATAATAATTCTGAACCAGAAGAACTACAGCTCTACACTTACTTTTTCTGGAATCTGTACCAACGCAGGAAGCTGCACATTATTTGGTAAATCCAGTCGCCACGGTTACAAGGCCGGGTGATGAAAGACTCAATGTTTTCACATCGCAAATCTGTGACGTTCACAGTCCTCCTTCCAAAGTAAAGCATCAGTTCACTGGTCCATCTTCTAAGATAGTTGTGATATCACCTTAACAATCTAGACTACCTTTATAACATATCTAAACAATCCCTTTATGAAGAAGAGAGCAATCCAACCACTGCATCATTTAGCTGGCTTTGGCTGATATTTAGTAGTCTATAATGTGTAGGCCAGTGGTTCATCTTGTAACCAAATTAACAGTAACCCCATGAGGGTTTAAATAAAATTATTATTTGGTATTTCCATCCTGTGTGCTGTTTCAGTAGAAACCATGAATAAAGTAATCATATTTTCAGCACAGCAGATGATCTGCCCATCTTGCTTCCAGCTGAGTGTTCCCTTATACCTAGCTTTACATAGCACTTCCACAGGAAAACCAGTCAGTTTTTCTGAAGATGAGGAACCAAGTATTTCCATAAAACTGAATAATCATCTTTTATTTCAGTCTCAGTTGGAGAATTTTCATTCCAGGCATTGGCATAGTAGAGTATTAATAAAGCATTCCTCAAAACTGTATGCTGAATAATGAGTAGTTCTTTCTTTCCTTATGATTGTTCCTGTATCAGGTATATTCTCAGTATATGTACATGTAAAGTTTCCAACCTGAATAAATGTTCCCTTCTCAGACATACTCCAGGAAGAGTTGCAGAAAGTTTGCAGTTCCAAAAACTTTAATATCTCTTCCTTTTCATGCACATTCCATACACAATACATCCAAGAACAGCCAACATTTCCTGTTGAAGTGTTCTAACCTTTTCCTTTCAAGATATTGACACCAGATGTTTTGCTAAATCATGCAGTTCCATTCTCAAGTAAGGCTCAGAAAACCATGCACAATGTCCCAGAAAACTCGTCTCAGTGCTAGTTAAATCCAGTTATAGCTAGATTTTGATAAATGAACTCAAGCTGTCTGCCTCCTGAGGTAATGGTCCATTGCATTGGAGGATGGATTGTGATTTAAAGCCTTCTTAGGCGGTTGTATGACTGGTTGTGGTTGATTTTCCTTTGGTCATGACCGCCCACCTTCCCTGTAATCTGTCAAACCTTCATAATGAACTAATGACACTTAACTCACCACTGTCATTACACGATAGGAAAGCTACTCTAGCACAGACAGTAAGCTGACTACAGGATCAATACAGGTAATCTCCGGTAATTAAAATCCTCTTACAGACCATATATGGACTTAATTTACAATTCATTTCTCATGAACATGCTAAATCCTTATGTCATTTATATCCTGAACTGCACGTTTTCTTGTTCTGACATTATTAATCCCTGTCCTGATCTTGATTAAGTTTCAAGGCAGATATATGAGATATTTTAGTGTAGATCTTTGAAAGGCCAGGCTAAGATACATGTAGCTTGCCTGCAGCGACAAAACTTCTTTTACCTTAAATGGATGACTGCTTTGTTGCCCACTCATATATAGAGCTAAGTGGTGTTTGAACACAACACAATCATATTTTCTGGAAGAGACAGCTTAATTATCAGTTTCACGTATGGTGTAACTTTACAACTTCCTCACCATGGTAAAAGTATCTCATTTTTAACACAACTGCAACATACTGGCAACTGGAGGTGCATTTTACCTCAGTTGTTGTGTATTTTGGTCCAAGGAGACACAGGCCGTAGTGCTCATAACTGCCATGACAAAAGCAGTGAGAATGTATTAGCAGCGGCAATATTTTATTTAGGGATATAGACATATTTAGACTGGGAATAAATGCAATTAACTTAACATAACAGGACTATGTCGTATTAAAATGAGATATCCGAGATCATTATGGGTCCAATCCCTTTTACACATGTGGGTCATTCAGAGCTGAGAATTCCACCAAAGAATACATGTGGGGTGGTGACTAAAATGAACTCTCAGATTTATGTAACAGTTTAGTCACCATTGGTGGCTAAGATACATGTGGCGTAAGTATCTCTAATTCTGTGGTTTAGATATCCATGAGTCAAAGGTCCACTTTTCAGTGGCAAGCATATACATCTGCATGTCTCTTTGCTGACCAAGTACATCATCTGCAGTGACACTGGTGGAAATACAGGAAGGTACCAATCATGGACTCAAATATTTACTATCATAAAACAATATGAGTTCAGATAAAAAACAAATACACATAAGCTATTGTCTGACTATAATTAAGATAAATTTGCTGCAAAAGGCTTCTGCTGGATGCTACATGGAGTTACTTATAATCTGATTACATGTATGTAGATTTCATAATGGTTATAATTTTATCAGCATTACAAGTTTTATGCTAATCTATCATAAGTGGTGATAAATAAAGATTCATGGCAATCCTTATAAATTTATGATTGGTTTTGTTAATAATTTAAATACATAGTAAAACTGTTTAATGTTCCCATGAAATCTGTCATAATATTTTCAAAGATATTGAAACAAATATCAAAATACTTACATTATTTGAATTTAATAAAGACTGAGGAAGAAATAAATTATACATATATTCCCAAAGTTGTCTCAATAAAAAAAATGAGAGAAAAAAAAACTTGGTGGTTATATATATCAATATGCAGTTTTCACTGCCTATTCACACACAATACGGCCATATATCAACACAAAATCTGATGTTTTTCCATGAACCAAAACATATGATAGAGCAAGCTATTTATGACAGCGTATGGTCATTCAAGGGGGTGGAGATGCTGATAAAAGCAGACTTAATCTACAATCTTACCTGGGAAACACATTCTCAACACTCACGCCATGCACTAATGCCTGTTGTTGCTATCATTGTTGTGGAAAGCTCTGAATAGTCACCTAAAACATCATCAAGCTCTGGCCACATGTCTCAGCTTGACATACCAGATATGTCAATATCAACCTTCTATTGTTGCCAATTTCAGGTGGCCTGGCTTAAGCTGCTTGTGTTCATTTCAGAGCCTCCTTTGATGTTGATTTCAGCAATGTTATACATGGACTTAAAATTCACCAGGGATGTACATTTCAGAATCCTGGTCTATTCCTCCACAGGAACTCCAATTTGCAATTTTTAAGTAAATGCAGGTGTTTCTATTCAATACCTCACCAACTTATTTGCCTTAGCAGTGCAGTTGGGTTCAAGTTGTCAGCTGTCTTAGAGTCAGGTGCAACCTGAATGAAATCATTTACTGTTTTTTTTAAGGAGACCTTACAAGATGTGATTTTTCCTGTTTTCCTATACTACAATTTTGAACACTTTATTATGACAGTGGTATAAATTATAACAGGCATATTTTGTAGCATATTGTTAAAATTTGATGATCCTTTGCATTCCACCATTCTGCAAACTATTATCATGGTGTCAGAACCCAGCACAGCAGTACTTACAATTTTTAACATAAGCCTGGGAATTTCAATGGTCACTCTTCAGACTCTGCAGCTTATTGTGATATCTAATATTTTCTATGATTTTCTATGATATGCAAAACTGTATCGAGACACTTTTTTTATTTAACAAAAATCTAAACTTCTTGCAACTCCTACATAACCATTTATATCATGGAACCATGCCCTTGAATGATCAAATCTGTGACTTCTTACAATTTTCTGCAATACCAATAAGAACATGTTAATGCTAATAAAATGACTTTGTATCAAGAGCAATACTGAAAGGAAAGGTACATGGAACTATAAAGATCATATTTTGACAAATGGAGGAGCACAGGAAAAGTAAGTAAATAGCTGGCTTTAATGAGCAGTATATCAGGTATCAACATCAGCTGATGGGAGATGTACAGGATTTATAATGAGCGTAACTGTTGGTGGTGATAGGGATCAAACATTAGATTACAGACCAGGATGGAGACACCTGATCGTTGTTTCTGTTTTAAAATCAATGGATCTTCAGTAGGGGAAATATTAAAATCCATGTCCTGTAGACTGTACTATACCTACACAGCAACACTGAAGAAGGTGCAATGTTATGCCGTGTAAAACATGATATATCAATTATTATTATAAAGCCTCAACTTTGTTTACAATCAAGGAATACCTTTGCCATTTTGTTCCATGTGGACAATTTTATTACAAACCCAAAGAGTCAAGCTTCTGTGAGCTGCAAACATCTAGTGTCATGAATATTTCAATATAGTAAACAGATGAGTAAAACATCTCTTAACCTTAAATACTGATAGATATCATATTAGATATAAATATATATGGAGTGAAAATGGACCATAAACAGAGCGGATATAAGCAGACTAATTATAGCATGAATAACTGCAACCATACAGGCCACCATCAGGTGAACCACTAAAACCAGACTCCATCCATCACCGCAGCAACATGTAACCTGTACCAGTACCCTAGACGTGTGGTTTAAACCACCACCAGTAGATTATGATATAGATATATAAAATGAACACCCACAAGAGACAGGGGACCCTTTATGTACCCCTGGATTGTATCTGCACCAACACACCTTGCAGTATCCCTAGCAAATATAGGACTGCTTTTGCTATTGTAATAGTTATCATTATTAAAAATGTCAAGAATCATTAATTTAGTTATGAAATTAACCAGCAGATGGCAGTTATATCTCCTGGTCAGGCCCTGAATCCATCTTCATACTACCAAGTCTGTGGTAGCTTTGCTTTCACAGACCTTAATTCAGCAAGCCACTCTGGTGTCTATTTCATACACACACAGTGGAACCTCATAATTTTGGACACTGGTGAATGTGTGTATGTCAATAAAAGACAGCTCTGTCCATATTAGAAAGGTAACAAGCTTCCAGTTCCACTATTCATAGGACCATCCAAGGTGTCCACAATTTAGATGCCCATTACATATAGGTGTCCGTAAAGAGGGGTTTAGTGTATGCAGTGGAACATATAATTACAAATGGCCTATCTGTTGTTAGCAAGTTGTGTAACAGTACACAGCATTGGGCCCAGGTGGGACAGCAAAACCTATCACTGTAACAGCTTGTAACAGCAGCATGCTAATCTGATTTCAATTCAGGAAGAATACCACTGACTGCACGTGCCCTGGGAAAAACTGACACTATTCAATACCAGGCAGGTTTGCATTTCTCTCATTTTCTCTTGTTACAATTTATTTAAAAGAACAGTCTTTCCTGAACAATAAACTAAAAACAATAAATTCTTCTGCTGCCCTCAAGAGTTTAGTTTAACAACAAAAATACTAATTTCCTCTGAAAACAAGAACCCATATATTTCTTTCATATCCACAAAGGGCATTGACCCATCATTAGGAAATTTTATTTATTAAAGTTATTCTATTAGAATATTTCCTCTTAATTTTATGAAATTAAATTATTGTATTTAATTTGATTTATTGAATTTATTATACCAAATAAAAATAACCATGAAATGGAATAAAAAATATATAAACCGTCAATAAATTGTAAAAACTATAAATAAATAAAAAAAAATCACCAATTAGGGGACCACTTGAATTGACACCTAGAACATTTGGCTAGATTTCCTGAGGTAAAAGATAAACATACATG
Organism: Sipunculus nudus; assembly: GCA_026874595.1. Classification (NCBI taxonomy): domain Eukaryota; kingdom Metazoa; phylum Annelida; class Sipuncula; order Golfingiida; family Sipunculidae; genus Sipunculus; species Sipunculus nudus. Next base: position 17,148,419 of record CM049312.1, on the reverse strand, counting down.
TTTTTATTGTCAGTTCAAAAGATACCATATACCTAAACCCTGTCACAGTAGTAACTGTTGACTATTTGAAAAAAATCTATACATTAATAGTAAGTGAGATCTTAGTTGTAATGTAAATATAATGTGTCAGAATTTGCCCAATAGCTAAATTTTAATCGAACAGTCGAGGGTTTTTTTTAAATTATATTTAAACGATAAAGATTTTATTCCAAAAAAAATAATTCACAAAACTGAAAAACATATTCATATTTAATTGACCTGTCAACTTGTCTGCTGTACATGTTCACTGAGCTCTTTCATATATAAAATTGTGACTTCAACAAGGGCAGGGATATTGATCAAGAGATCTGTCTTTGTACATTTTCAACTTGACATATAACTGTCTACTCCCAGCTAAAAATACATTACCTAAACAACCTGTGGGGATTCATGGATAAAATTGTTATACCCCTGACTGCACCTATTTTATATAAAATTCCCTGTAGTTCAAAATTTGGAGCTAAAAATGTATTTATGTGATCTTGAGCTATCTCAGGACCTGGCAGGGAAAATTGCTGTACTGAATGTACTCAAGATACAAAATCAATAAAATATCATTTAGTTCATATATTGCTGTGATATGGCAGAAAATGGGTAACTCTTTTGTCTGCTATTCAAAGGAGTCCACACTTCACAACAATATATGATATGAATACAGTTACTGATATTTTTTACATCACAATAAAAACCGCATTATTTATACATTTATTCTAACATATTACCATAAATATGTAAATTTTATTTAAATTTCCATCAAAGATAAAACTAATTTTTGTTGAATATTAAAATTATATTGATCACATATTATACATATTTTTATTTTTACAAACTTCCTTTCATTAAACTACCATAATATGGACAAAGAACACAATGGCTAGTGCCTGATTACAAGGCAAAATACAAGTTTTTTATATGACCATGAAAAATAATTGTGATTTTACTAAAGAAACAGTTTTGGACTACTATAACGGAGTATTCTTGTGCTATGGCACAGAATCATGTACCTCATGCAAAGAAGAGAAAACACCTGCAGATTCAGCGATGTTAGTACATGACCTTTGACCCAGCAACAGGATGTACAGGATGAAAAGCACCGATTAACTGCAGTTGTATAACAGTTGTCAACCCACGATTTCTCCCCAGTTAAATGTCAGCTTTATGACTAAGCATTGATCACAGCATCTGAGTCTCGTAACTCGAGAATATAACCCCTTTTATCCAGAAACTTAATACCACTGTTGTTGTTGTTGTTACATAATTCACCAGAAATCGTAGCCATACAGTGGGGCTGTGAATTTAAATTTTTTTGTTATCTGGCCTGCAAACCATATATTATCAAAATGATATGATACGCAATGTGATACTTGGTCCATGATGCAATTCACAATATAATACACATGAGGTATATTATGGTTTAGATTACATGGCATGTTCTTTCGTATTCTCAGAAAAATAAACAACCATCCTCAAATGAAATATATATTAACAAAAACCACAGACTATGTTGAAAATTGCAAGTATGCTTCAGAAATAAGGAAACAAAAAAAAGTGAGAAATGATGATTCTGTTGGGTTTTATTAGCTAACCAGATGCAGCTAGACTTTATTCTGACCGATGACATAAGTCCTTTCATCCTGCATGCTTTTTATTGTTCTGACAGACTATTTTTTACATGTCAGGTTTTGCTTTCTTTTGGATCATCCAACCTCATACTACCAAGTTTGTGGCTATGCTTTCAGAGACCTTGATTCAGCAAGCCATTCTGGTAGCTATTTCATGAATAATGAACAAGGCCATTGAACCAATCAAATGAATCATGTACAATTCTTCTATGAGGACATCCAGTTCAATATTTGACCCAAAGTTGAGCATTGCTCAGAAGGCAACGAGAATCTAACCAATTAAAGAAAGCCAAATAAGCATGTTCCTTTTCTGGTTCTTATTCAGACTTGTGAACAGTGGATTGTTAACATTTTGTTTCTGGATTTGATTGGCAGTTTTGATTTCAGCTCGGACATTTGCAGGTTTGTTCATCGTGCATAAACAGACACCAGAGTGGCTCGCCGAATCAAGGTCTGTGAAAATGTACTGAAGACTTGGTAGCTTAAGAAGGGGATGATAATGTGTCAGCAACATACTCATAAAGAAGTACCTGATGATTGATACTGATACAATATCCACTTGGTATCATTATGTATCAATGCACTGGTGTTTCTTCATCTGCATATCGATATATGATCTGAATCCATCTTACTTATCAACCTTATTAAAGCTGCAATGATATACTGCCTCATGATGAAAAACATTATCAACACTTCACTAATGAAACGATACACATTACAATACATATGATAGTATTACAGTTCAGATTTCCAGTCACTGTCCCTTAAGTTTGTTATGGTGTTGCCTATACACTTCAGAAATAATAAGTAAAGAAACAGCCCCTTCAATTGGTGGGATCATGTGACAGTAGGCAATCAGACCCCAATTTGCTGATTTCTGGCCAATCATGTTTCCCCTTATACAGGCTGGATGGCTGACTTAACTATTGTTAAATGCCAGAGGTAGCTTATTATTAATGACAGACTTTCTATTGGATGGTTATTTTTTGTCAATGTATAATTCCACAGACATCTTGCAGTGCTATTACAATAAGTGACCTTGTATTGTGATGTACTGATCCAATCATTAAGGCCTATACAGTGAAACCTGTGTTATAAGACCACCCATGGGACTTATTATACAACAAGGGACCTATGGGTCACTGTGCTCAGCTGACATTAACCTTGAAGGTAAAAATCTAAAATAATATCAAATTGAGATAAAGTGTAAGAGGAAGAGGTAATAAAGGCCATGGTTGGTTTATATGATTGGTTTGTATTGATGAGCAAGAAATTGTTGCAAATAATATTTTGTGACCTGACCATGTGTTTCTTATGTTGAAACTGAAGCATGTGAGCAGTTTGTGAACAAATGCTCTGTACAATTACCATGATCATTAGTTGGCTTTTCGATTAACTGTTGACATTTCAGTAGTTTACACATTTGTTCAATCGAATCTTTTTTTTGTATATATATATTATTAAATATATGTTTTTTTATGAAATGTATACAGCTGAAATATAACTAATTAACAACATAAAACATGGCAAACAAAGCCTGATCTCAAATTCTGCTGATGCAGGAAAATAATGAACAAATGTTTGTAATAAATCCTCATTTTTTTATCACATCAATTTTTTTTTAAATTTAAGTTTATATTTCTATACATTTTCAATATAACATATATATCTGAATATAAAAGTTGATTCATAATTCTCAATTGCATCATCATAAATCTCAATCTTGTCAGATAACACCACATCATGCATACAAATGTTTATTTATTTTTTACCACAAAAATATATCTTTTAAATCTGAAAAACAATAAATATCTAAAAAAATACTTGATTTAGATTTCACAATTTTTAATTGTGTCTTTATTTATCCATAATGTGCTTCATATTTTATCATAATTTAAGCATACTGATGGGTTCCATTATGATTGGTAAAATCATTTAAAAGAAAAATGATTTCTTTAAAAATGCTACATTACACAACATTGCATCTTCTGGATTACACCTTGAATTACTTTTTCAAGGAAAGTTTTTGCATATCAGAGTGGAAACAGCATTACAATTAAGGAGATACAGTGTAAACAATAACAATACTGCATAACACTTGCTGGGTTGGGTTTTGGGGGGGGGGGGGGGTGATTGGGGTGGTGATATGAGAATAACTGTACACCTGTCACAGCAGGGGATCTCCCCCAGTGACTGTAACAAATCAGAAACCCTGGCATAGCTGACTTCCAGTGACCTGGAGTGGGACCCTGCATCTGTAATCTGTAATCAAAGCAAATGACTACAATAGAGCCTCAAGAAAAAATCAATAACTAGCTTAATTTTCAAGCTTTTACTTCCAAATTTCAGATTTAAACAAATTGAATATTTAAATTTACATGCTGTGAAAATTAAATCAATGGTACTTACAGGAAAAAAACGTGCCATGGTCAAAGTTGGGCAAAATTTAAGGTACTGATCTTATTTTTATGCTAATTACTTTAAAAATTTACAAAATTCTGATCTAATTTTGGGTAAACAATTGAATCTTAATTAAACATAGTTATATACTTGGAAAAATAGACTCTAGTTTCAAAATTTTTCATGTTAAGTGAGTAAATATTTTTCCTGATTTTTTACAAAGTTCATTATGTTTGGGCCCATAACTTAAAGAATTTATACTTAACAGGCTTAATTTCTGGCATGTACATAGGAACTATATAGAAGAATATTTATGGTAAATATGAGGAAAAACAGATGAGTGGTTTTGATATTAGGCAGTCCTGAAGTGTGAAAATAGGATTTTAATAAAAAATTGAGGTTTTTCCTTAATTTCTCAAAGGAACGAAGTCGCAAAGACCCAGTTTTTGGCTTGGTAGGAGATCTTAGGGACATCTAACATTATGCTGAATTTTGGATTCCTAGGTCTTACGGTTTCAAAACGTGCCACATCTACGGACGGACGGACGGACGGACGGACAGACGGACGGACGACGGAGAATGGACCACGACTATAGCTCAGATGACTTATAGTCAGCTGAGCTAAAAATGGTCTTAATTTACAGGTGGTTTTATTGGACAGATCAGTTATAACCAATGTGAATATATTGGTTCACTTAACGGTGGTCTCTACAGACAGGTGGCTATATAAGATAGGTGGTCATTCAGACAAGATCCACTCTACTCCATCCAACTTTTGGTGACAAATTATTAACTGTTACCATCATACAAAAATATAGTCTTTATATAAAGAACAAATCTACGAGATGTGACAGTAACATACTGCACTGCTCATTATCATATAGGAGGTCAACCAGTCCTTTCCAATTTGCCAGGCAGTGTAAACAGCAACTACACTCCCTTGTCATATGATAACAATACACAGGGTGACAGATGTAATAAACAAATGACGTTTCTAAATATAAACTCCCAAAGCCTTAAGGATAACAGCAAATCTTAACTGGTGTTTTATTTCTACAACAAAGACTCAAAATAGTGCTTATACCCTGATGTGACAGGAATTTTTTTTAAAACAGATCAAAAGAAACATCATATAAATAAAGAAAATACCCTATGGATAACCACTATCTGACATTCTATTTAAGATGAAGATAAACTAGCTTGAGATAGAAACCGTCTGTTGACTGAATATAAAGAAACCTATTGGTATTAGGTGCAGATTCTAGACTTCTGTGTGCTGTTTACTATAATGTGGGATGAATCTTAACATTTTGGGTTTATACCTTGAAAGCATAGCTGACTCAGAATGCCATCATTATACAGTATGACCTCCCTTATAAAGTTTATTACATACAGTGGAACCTTGTTAATATAGGAGTGGACTACCTGTGGGACTAGGTGGGGTGGTCGTGTTAGCGGGGTGGTCATCTTAGCAGGAAGTTTTATATGAGGATTTTCATAAGTAAAGGACCATAAAGAGTGGTGGTCTTAGCACAGTGGTCATGATATAACAGGTTGGTGTGAGGCAAGGTTTCACTGACTTCACAATTTCAGCAGTCCAGTTTTCTTTCTCATGCTGTTTCACAAGTGAAAAAGTCAAAATTAATGATTTACAGATCTATCAGCATAAAGTCAGGAAAAAGATAAGAGGAAGATGATAGGCACACACTAAACAGACAACAAGGAACACACTACTGCTAGTTCCTAGATAGCTTCCATAAGGAGGAGAGTACACAAAATCCACTTGCTGGCTTTCACAGGGCTGAAGTTAAACATAAAAGCTTAAAATGTCATACTAAATTCTTAGTCTAAGCTCTGTCCTTTAAACAAATTAAATTAATTTGTTCTCTCTTACCTGGACAGTCTTGTGGTTTGTAATATATCCATGTTTCACAACAAGCATGTTATTCAAAATAACAGATGCCCACAGTACAACTTGACAATATATACAGACTGTGTGATACACATGATGCAAAGTAAACCAATCTTTGACATCTGACTGTCTCATGGTTTACCTGCGTGGACATTCATTAGCCCTGTCCTCATATCAAGGTATGTCTGTGGTATGTTTGTAGATGATTGGCTATCAATATTTGTTTGCACTTGATTGGCTATCTTCCTCTTAACGCATCCCGAACTGTCCCAGTATCTGAAGCCAAACACTCCAGAAATCTAATGCAACACCAGTAACTGATTGTCAGAGCTTAACTGCGTCAGTACTGAAACATTATAGCAGTGTCTTTAACCTGGCCGCATCTTGCATGACAATTTCTTTGGTTATGGTATTTGAGAACATGGGGCAAAATTATAAAAGACCCATAAGCTAGGTGCTTGAGAAACCAAAACTAACACAGGACCCTCATGATCTGATCACTTAAACATTGATGTTTCTTTGAACTTCCTTAGCCACATCTTGCTGTGATACCAGTTATTTCTTTTGGTTTTTGTATTTGAAAAGAAAGGTAACACTATACAAGACTCAGGCTGGTGTGAGTCTATGCAAAATATAGGATTGTTGGACATGAGTATATTTCTAATCACAAGGTCATCTCCTAAACATATGACAGACAGTTCCATATAAATTAAAATCCCTTATAAAATATAAATGAAGAATGGTCATTGTGTAGTGCAGACTGTACCAATGGCCTTGTAATTTTTAATTCAAATCATAAATCCAATTCTGATTCAGCTAAGTTTCCAATGATTTCATTAAATAGATACATATTTGGAAGGTTTTCCTTTTTCTTTAAAAATCTTATGATAAAATGAAGGAGAGTGAGTACCATTAATTGAGGAGTTGGCAACAACAGACAGAATATTACTTTCTGGCACCCCTGGCAAAGGTCTTCAACACAAAGATGTGCATGTCAATCAGTAACAGAGTAAGTAGGGATCACTGAGGACCAATTCTAGAATCTGTAATTATTGCTTGGATGATAAGCTTGCTCTCTTGCGAGTTACAGAGTCTTACAAGGATGAACAGAACATAAAAACCAGAACGGCAGAATATAACTGGGTCAGTGTTGACAATGAAACTATGGTTGCTGTTTAGCTTGTGAGGGTTTCACATTTGTGAATAAGACACCTTATTATAGAAGGCAAGTCAAAGACAAAGACTATCAATGATCCTTGTTAAATGGTACTCATCAATCAAAAACAGCTACTGTAATACATTATATCCGATCTTTCAAACTTGCCAATAATGAACAATTTTAAATATCTACTTGTTTGATGTTCCCATCCAATTTTGGTCACAATTGTTTGATATTATTCATCCATATAAAGAAGGGATATACTTCATCTAGGTCATACTCATACTGTGAAAATGCAACCTTCGCGAAACAATGAAAATGTGATAATTTCAAAAATTAACCAAGCGAACATGAAATCAACCACAGTATACATGAGATTTAAATCCTGGCGTGTTATGAATCCAGGGGTCATACACATAATACCACACTCAGCTAATAGATAATATCAACAAGGATGTAATAACCAGACAATACTAGGATGCTGTCTGCCTGCACTGCCAGTAACTGGAATATCAACCTGCATAAAAAAGTTCTTTATCATAATTAAATAGTTCACATGGCATGGAAACCAATCCAGATGGGGAGAACTGATAAATTAATTGACCATCCTAAATAACACTTTTAATTAAGTTATGCCCGTTACACCAATAGGCTTGTGATTTATTAAATCATTAATTTTAATATTACAGACCATTTGTGGTGGAACTTAACTTGAATGAGAAATAATAAGACACATAGCAGAATTATAACTAATGGTTGTGGTTAATTATGAAACATTACACAGGAGATGACATAGTTTTAGTTCCTGTGCATGACTAAGTTTAACCATCCTCCTTATTTGTCTGTACAATGATACAATCATAATTAACGCTTCCATAATATGTCATGATCAATTAAAAACATCTTGAATAGGCTGACAGGCTAGAACAAAAGGTTAAGGTCATATCATATGACCATGAAAAAATACAATTATAATCCTTTGAAATGCTTCCACATTTGTATATACAAGTAAATTACAAATTATGGAGATTTTCCAAAAGAAATGTAACCTTAGAAGTTCAAGGTCAATCAACAGGAAATTATCAACTAAATGAAACCATCCAAAAGGATTTTGACCTTAAAGGATCAAGGTCAGCCTACAGTCATTTATTTCATTAAATGAGATCATCCATGAGAAATGTGACATTGAAAGTTCAAGGTCAGCTGACAGGAAGTTTATTTCATTAGATGAAATCATCCAAAAACAATGTGACCTTGAAAGTTCTAGGTCAGCCTAAAGTCATTTATTTCATGTAGTCATGAAATAAGATTCAGTCATTTAAGTCATTTAGTCATTAAATAAGATCATCCAATAGAAATGTGACATTGAAAGTTCAAGGTCAGCCAACAGGAAGTTTATTGCATGAGATAAGATCATCCAAAAACAATGTGACCTTGAAAGTTCAAGGCATCATTAAATGAGATCATTCATTTTATTACTATCATAAAGTAGTACTGCTATATTTAAGTTTGCTATTAATAAATGAGAATATTTAACAGACAATACATCACTGAAGAAAGTACAATCCTCTGCCTAAATTCAATCAGCTTTATTGGTCCCAAATTTCTCCACTAGATGTCAGCACTTATGGTAGCTCTTTTCAAAATTTTGAAAAGCCAGATGTGCAAAAACATCTATTGGTAGAAATCAAGAAATTCTACAGTCTTTTTGTATCACGTGAAAACCAGGACTGTGTAACCTGCACAACAGCAGGACTGTTCTGCCAGTACTGAAACAGAAAGGATCAAGTTCAGCAGGGAGTGAAGTAGCAGCACGTGACAGATATGACCGCCTGGGGATGCTGTATACAAGGTAAAGTGAACATAAACTCTGGTCTTATGGTATAACAACAGAAGTGACTGTGTAAATGTTGAACAAAAATCAATAGTTCTCGATGAGTCTCGGCCTTCTTCACCCATGGAGAGAGAGGGGTTACTCAGTGTTGTCTCTGTTTGAAGCCATCATCCTCTGTATGACTAACAACACGGTTTTAGGGTCAACAGTGGTATAGCTGTTTCTCTCTCATAAATCTGAGTTAGCTGACTAAATCAATTTGCACATTTTGGAGAACAAGAGACAATATAGTCAATGAATAAACTGATAAAAAGTATCTGTTGCATACAACTTTGAGTGATATATCTGTGAGGGTGGGAATCAATTATATCTGACTTGGAGTGCATTACGATTACTGTGAACCAGCCAGTTATGCCATGGAACCAGTCTGTTATGCCATGGAAACGAAGTGATCAGGTTGGAATAAGCGGCAGTGAGAAAAAAGATAGACTGTGTCTAGAAGGAACTGCTTTCTCTCAAAACTATGAACATTGGGTCCTGGCCCCTTGTTCTCTAATACAAAATACTCAAGTTGGGCAAATTCCACTAAAACAATTTGCTGCTAATGCATAACAAACACAAATCATATAATAGGAGTTCTAATTGCTACTTAAACTGATATTGAGCATTATACTGTGTAAAAGGAACAATAAACACCTTACGTGAATGAGGTAATTTGTCTTTAAATGAACACCACTCGCTACAAATTTAAAATATGTGCAAAACTTCAGTAATCAGACATTAAAAGTACTCAATAAGGTCTGCTCAAGTGAAATACAACTAATTCAGGATCCCCTTAACACCACAGATAGGTGCTAAGTGGCATGCCAACTTATCCAAGTAACACGTTCAGACGAGCTTAATGGGTTGTTGCACATTCAGAAGCTGCTCTCTGTTGGGTGCTGACCCCAATGTACCGTCAAGACATAACCGTCTCTGACCAACCATCCTGATTTATGATCAATACATGGCTGGACATGACATCAGCTTGGGTCACCATGACAACTTGGCCGCAGGTGCAAAAAAATATGCACACACATCGAGAGATCTGAGTCAGAATATGGTGTTCTGGCACAACATGTGTTCTGTAATTTATAATGATTACTACCATTGCCTACAGGGGACTCTGACTGACTTTTGATGCAAATGATGATGATTATAGTGTTGACACATTGAATGTGTTAATAATTCTGAATTAGGATATCAGGTTCTTAAATGCAGGTGACAGCATTTGTGTTTGAAAAGAAAGTCTAGTATAAAGAAGGTGAAAAGTCAGATGAGACAGATACTGTCAGGGATAATACTTGGACTATAAACCACACCTCTTCTTTTTGTAATATACCCATATAGTGGAAAACACAGGCTGCTGAAGTTGCAGTGGTGCTACAGACTATTGAAAAGGAGAAAAACACCTTGATAGGAGATTTCTGAAGTCACATTAATGTTAACAAACAAGGGGAAGTCCTATGGTCTTGCTGTTCTACAGAATATGAGTATGGAATACAAAGGTACACATTCTGTCCAAGTAAATATTGATAAGATTTTTTTATCATATTAAATGCCATGAAGACATAAAGCTTTTCTGTTGGCTTCAACATCATTTGACTAAGATGTAACCTGCAGAGCTATATTGCTAGGATGGTGGAAGTTACACCCAACAGGAAATCAGGGTTAATTAAATAAATATAACAGGATCTCTAGTCATACAAAAACTGAAATTTTATCAATACATAATGCCTGAACCTGGTATGGGGGCTAATCGATTTACCTGAACAGACCATCCATTGTTTACCTTCCACTATTTACATTAATGTTTGTTCAATCATATTTTCTCTGGATAATGTTAGCAAGAGCACCATATGAGTGCATAATATACCATGAGAGACTTGAGAGTCATTGTAAAATGCCAAAGTCTGATGAACTATGACCTCATTCAATATAAAAAGATTTTGCTGTGGATCAACAACAGGTGAAAAATTGTGCATGTTTCATAAAATCCCCTGAAATCCTGGTAAGTTATAATGGAAACACTGCAAAGAAAGATGGTGGCCTCGTTAAATACACACAGATTTTGCAAAGAATCAAACTAAGGTAAGATGATTTATTAGTAAATACTCATTGCAAATGCATGATAAGTTACCATGGTGTCAACAAAGATTACCAGACAGGTGGACATATGGATTGACAATGTCTACACTGTAACATGACCCATCTGTAAGAACGGTGAATAATAGAATGGTGAGATCACAGTGAGTATTTGGTGATAAACTTATTCAAAGCCAACACATTTCCCTGTATCTGCACTTCCTTCATTGTTGATATATAAATTATCCTCAGCATTATGATGGTCTGGTGCCAACAACAGATTGACCTTACCACTCGGCCCACGACAGAACTCCACAGTCAAGTTTCATTTACTTCCAATAAATATTGATAAGAGGCTGAGTGAGCTCTCAGGGCACTCTCAAAGGGCTGCAAACCTGCTCTGGTAAACGGATAAGTGTGTGTCATCAATCTAACTTGGTATGAGTCAATACAAAGTTAAAATTTTTATATATGTTTTTCTAATGTTATCAGTTGTTTTTTCTTTTCTCATGCAAACAATCCCAGTGATTTCCATGACAAATGTACCTTCACTACATCAGCTCAGAGAGTGTTATTTCTTTCAATATACTGCTATTATTTTTCATGTCTTGTGTGCTTCTTATACAAAACAAAACTGATACAGTTACAATGACAAATATATTAAAGCTGGGATGGTTTTACCAAAAACCTCTTCTAGATTACTGGTTTTATGGTCAGGACCGTGGCACTTATGCCACATGGAGGTGAACAGAAACAATATGAAAATGGACGATTTGTGACAGAGATGCATCTGGAATCTGGACTGCAGGATTCCAACCATGGAGCTTGAAATAAACTAGAAGTATTACTGAAAGCTGTTACCTAGGCATAAGAGCAGCTCTGGGCTCACCTTGTATTTTGGTAGTGAAGAGGTATGAGGCAGGGACCTTAAGTTCTGAAGCCACTTTGTTGACGTTCAGAGTACATACCCTTTCAAAAGATTAAAATTTCATTGTTTTTAAGGATATTTTGAGAATATCTTTTAACATTTTTTTACAAGTTTTAACATTTGCCAACCTATCAGATGCAAGATAAAATCAGATGAGATGTAATCCTATTTGATTGTAATCACTGAAAACTAAATAAATTAGCAAACTATGATGGTTAAGGTGGACTCTCTGCATTACAAACTATCCTTGCAACAAGGATAATTTTGCAATAATAAATACACTGATTAAATTACAAATAATGAAATCTACATTGGCAGAGCTAAATGTGATTATCACCAAGCCGCAAAGCGCAAATGACCTCACTGAACCAAAGTGAGACAGATCCAAACCAGGAATTATTTCCTTCTGAAGCAATAGTTCATTGAAGAGAGTTAATTTTAAGTGCCAATAATGACTGGTCGAAAACCAGGCCATTCCGCTCGGAGCTCATTGCATCAACGACTCTCCAATGACCTGTAACTGGCAGTTTTATCCCTTGTTCATTTCCCCAGTGGTGCTACAGTGTATAAATGACCAGTATCTGTACTACTGTAATTAGGTTTGTGGATCAGAAGTAGAAATTAAATAAATGGCTACTCTAAATAAAAAAAGTACATCTACTAAACTATTCCACAGTTCTGGCTGGCTGGAGTTCAGAGGATCAGATACCTGAAATCTTTATGTTTATTTTAATGCTAAAATACAGGTAATAATACCAAACTCCAAGGCAGAGTAATCTGACTGGTAACTATTCCTGATATCATATCTAATCACAGGTTAATTTGTCTTTATTTTATATTTTTATTATGGGTAAAATTTAAGAGCATTTGTAAAAGGATTAATTATTTGATGATATTTGACCACCGTTAATTTAATTTAATTTAATATCCCATCAAATTCCAGACTTATGATATAAGTACTGTGTATCAGCTTTGTTCTTCCTCTTAAAGTTAACAAAGTTTCCAAACAGATTTGAACAACCAAGGAAATACAATAACAATATTTGACACTGGGGAAGCTGAAGTATCCAAGGACACTATTACTGTAAAACAGTATGAAAACAGGAAAGTAGTTAGTGGCATGTACATAAAAATCTTGTGCAAACAGGAACTTTTCACATGGATCCTCCCAGATTAGATTCCTGCATGTACTTTCATTTTGAATTCTGATGTTTTAGCCATTGTGTTCCAGTTACCAACCCACCCATAGACCATCAAAGTTATTTTCCATTTCTGGGCGCTCAAACTACAACTAGAGCCTGTCTAAGCAAGTGCATACGACTGGTTCCAGGGAAACCCTGGAATTATCATTATCAGTACTTACTACAGAACTAACTTCCTGGTTGGCTATAAATATCATCCTGTTACCTGTCTTTTCATTATCTTAATATGTAAAAAATCTGTTTTGCTGGCATGATCATTCTTCCTGGATTGAACACTTATAAATCATAAGATTACATACCATATGTTATTAAAGTGCAAGCAAATATAAGCTACAAATACCAAGCCTAGTTTAAACAAGACTGTTGCCTTCTAGTTGAGAAGCAAAAGTTTTACAAAATTTCTTATGTTTCAGGAACTTTATCCAAGCTGGTTTCAGAGGTGACCTTTGAACTATAGGGGGTAGATTTTTACTGAAGTCTCTATTATGTAAAGCTCCATTTACACCTGAGGAAAGGGAATGAGCACCAGAGAGCTTGTGTACAAGAACCCACACAAAGCTAGTCTTTACAAAGGTGTCAACCATTTACATTACTTTTCTTCTTATGTGTAATTATTCCTGTAATTTTGAAAAAAATTTTTTATAAATGTTATATCCTTTTTGACAAATGTTTATAAGCTTCGTATGGCATGGCTGATACTTTGTTCAGAAAAACTCATGTAAATTTTTCACACATATTTTTCTTTCCAATTATATAACATATAAAACATCAAGTATCCTAATATTCTCAAATACAGGAAGGGACCTTTTAATTAAGTACAATGCTGGCAGGCCTTGCTGGTACTTATTTTTCTGGCAAGTCTCTATCACATTCCTGTCTGCATGTAAATTGCTTTTCAGATATGCAGCCAAATATTTTGGCATCACTGACCAGATTTCTCCAAGAATTAGGGCACACAGCTTATCTGAAACGCACCTTTATTATATCCACCTGCTAATGAATATACTGAACACAAAAAATATTACTGATCATACATATTATCCCATGAAGCCCATGTAAAATGGAACTAACATAAACGACAAAAATAGCTTAAATGGGACAATTTGCCGACAGTATACATCCCAATCCAATACTAATGCTGATAACCACAAACGATGCACTGTGGTGGAGTTTATAGTAACAAATACTGAGGAATACTTGTTTATTTCTGAGCATGTATAATATTCAAGCAATTAGACAAATTACTGTGATGAGGTGACTTTCCATACACTGATAGTTAATGCAAGTTTGAAATTTTTCCAGAATTTATGCTCAGAGTAATATCTGTAGTTGTGAAAACCTGGACACTTACAAAGTATGAAAGTACAAAGAATCATAGCATTTATTGATAAGGAACATAAGCAATCAAAAACATATTTTTGTAAATTAATTCACACATGAGCAGAAGAAAGACAAGAATAGTGAGTAAACAGAACTTCATCACGGCTAATTTGGGGATGAAATGGCATAATAAATCACTTACTGAGAGGATGATTATAAACATTAAAAAAAAATTGTGGTCAAAAGCCAATTAACAAAGATTAACTGTTTATAGGTCTAATATGTTTATTTCCTTGTAAATTATTATGCGGATTTGTTTAAATATGATTTCAGTTATAATTAGATTTGATTTATATATTGGATTATACATGTATACAGAATTGTAAGGAAGAAGCTGATTGTAGTAGGGAAGTACACAGTGGTACATCCGTGTTTTTGTTGCCATCATAGTTTCCAGGGCTTTCTGATTCAGACTTATCACTAAATCACAGGATTTATACCACTGCTCAAGGGGTCAATATAATCAGTATCAGATTTTACAACTAGGATGTAAGAGGAATTAATACTCCAACAGCTTTAACCAAAACTTGAAAATCTGTATATATATAGCCTCATTCTTATTCGTGAGTTTGCGATTTCCAATTTTGCAGTGTTTTGAAAGGGTCTGATTTTTGTGATCTCGCCATGCAATAAATTACACTGAGAATATGCTTAATTGTATGAATTATTTAATACGCCTGTAAAAATCTTTTAAACAAAAATCAACAAAACAGGCATCAATAACATTTATGAGCTGCCAGTGAGACAACAGTATAAAAGGATGGTCATGAAGGTTTTTTTCAGGATGATTTCCCCGTTTGTGAATATCACAAATTTGAAATCCTCACAAACAAAAAGCTGACCAAAGTATTGAACATTAAGACCTATGGTCAAATGATAAATAGTAAATAGAAATATACTTATAAATACTTATGTAGTAAACTTTGTCTTATAAAGATAATATTTATATATATCCCATAATAATATAATCTGCATTAAAACTTGAAATTTTCAGTTTGCTTGAAGGAAACATTCTGGTAAAGCCTGCTCTGATCAAACCTAATAACTGCCATAAAACTAGCATATCAAAACTAACCTAATGAAAACAAAATAAAGATCATTATAAAAAAAATTTGATTATTCCCATAAAATAATTATTATTGAGCATTTTAATTTCAATATTCATGATCTTACGTTCCTTAATAAACCAAACTGAAAACCTAAAAAAACATGATTCATCTAAAAATCTGCACAATACCTTTAATTAAAGAGTAAAACTCTCTTAACTATCATCTCATTTAAACTGGCAAAGTATGTGCACCTGTTAAAGAAAACAAAGCCATAAGCTGTGAAAAATGAATCTGTGAAAACCCCAAAACAAAGGCAGTGCCTTGAGCAGCCAAAAGCTGAGCCTGGAGAGATCCAGCCTGCATCCGTTTCCTGTATTACATCCGACATTTTACAGCCTGGGTGAGCTTGTGTTCCTCTCAGTGCAGATTTCTTTCCTGTTTTTTTTTTCTAGGAACTCCAGGAAGTACTGAGATACATTTCTGACACACAGGTGGGTAAGTTCTAACAACTTGGCAAACCACATGGTTTGTTTATTAAACTTACAAAGACGGTCTTTTTTATCTAGATGATGGCATCATGCTGGAAGTAACAGGTAAGCTCCACATAGACATAAGATGAACATTCCACAATATCAGATATCATGACTTTTTGAAGATGATTTTTTTTTATTTTTCTAAAATTTCATGCCTATTTATGAAATAATTTTTAAAATTTCCGACATTTTAAGGATTTTTACATGAGTACAATCTTGTCTTAACCTCTTGATCTGTAGGTCAGTCAAATAAACTGATGACATTTTTAAACCTTTGAGAAAAATACTCAAGTAAGGATTATAATAACCAAACTTTTTATAGGAGGAAAAAGCAAGCAGGAGGTTGATCAATGAAGATGACACACCTCCTGCTGGGCTGATACTGACAGCGTGTGACAGGTTATCTTTAATGACAATAAGTCCTGGTTACTGTCTATCCCCCAGGGAACAGAACCTCTGATCTATAGCGATCCTCCACAGTGTTGATCTATCTCAGGTCAATATTAATGATATATCATCTTATTGTCATCTACCCTGGACTAGATACAGACTGTCTGTGCCATAGTAGCTTCAGCAACTACCAAAAGAAAATTCTGCCAAATGTATTCTTCTGACATGTGACGTTCCTTTTTTTGGCTTACCAAAGGCAAATATGTGTGTTTTAAATCACTTTTAACAAAAAAATACCCTATCACCCTTTCACAATATATATATATATATAAA
This sequence comes from Sipunculus nudus, assembly GCA_026874595.1. Classification (NCBI taxonomy): domain Eukaryota; kingdom Metazoa; phylum Annelida; class Sipuncula; order Golfingiida; family Sipunculidae; genus Sipunculus; species Sipunculus nudus. The sequence continues at coordinate 17,131,514 of CM049312.1, read as the reverse complement.
TGCTATAATTCTATTCAGATAAATTAGATCACCACTGTATGGTTCATCACTCATACTCCTGTCTAACCTAACCAGCTTTCAATATACCAGTACTGGTTAATATACAGTACAGTAAAGTATATCAATGAAAAAATTACCATTAATTTTGGTTTTGTTAATTTTATCACCAAATTAAATTTTAAACATGGACTTGATGAAGTGGTTGTCATAATCAAGTGGTCATGATAGTAGGGGTGGGCTGATACTAACAGCGTGTGACAGGTTATCTTTAATGACAATAAGTCCTGGTTACTGTCTATCCCCCAGGGAACAGAACCTCTGATCTATAGCGATCCTCCACAGTGTTGATCTATCTCAGGTCTATATTAATGATATATCATCTTATTGTCATCTACCCTGGACTAGATACAGACTGTCTGTGCCATAGTAGCTTCAGCAACTACCAAAAGAAAATTCTGCCAAATGTATTCTTCTGACATGTGACGTTCCTTTTTTTGGCTTACCAAAGGCAAATATGTGTGTTTTAAATCACTTTTAACAAAAAAATACCCTATCACCCTTTCACAATATATATATATATATAAATGCTATAATTCTATTCAGATAAATTAGATCACCACTGTATGGTTCATCACTCATACTCCTGTCTAACCTAACCAGCTTTCAATATACCAGTACTGGTTAATATACAGTACAGTAAAGTATATCAATGAAAAAATTACCATTAATTTTGGTTTTGTTAATTTTATCACCAAATTAAATTTTAAACATGGACTTGATGAAGTGGTTGTCATAATCCAGTGGTCATGATAGTAGGGGTGGCCATAATAAGTGACTACTGTATATAGGTTTTCAATTTCATTATTTTGTGGTTAATGATCAAATAATAATAATACTTTTTATTCAAACCATCATGAAAATGTGAATGAACAGCAAACCTCGGCTTGTTGACCACTACATTATGGTATTCATTTTTACAGACCCTGATAAGAAAATAATGATGTCTAATCTATCATAACCAGACATGCTGTCTGAAAGGTGGTCCAAAAAGCAGGATGTGTGTGTGTATTTGCTTACATAGGTAAGAATATTACAGCCACCTCTCTATTATGGACAGTAATCTCCCTAATATGGAAACCTCTATATTACAGACAATGTCAATAATAGGGGAGGTTCACTGTATTTACATAAATATAGGTATAACAACCTACTGTTCATAAAACAGTAGAAAACTTCTGTACATCTATGTATTATATAACACCCTAGGCCTACTGTTTATAATTTATCTGTCTTTTCTACTTACTGATAACAATCAAATATCTAACTATGACAAAGTTGACAGTGGTAATGACAGTACTTTCGCCAACTCCAGATTCAGCATTAACAAAAGGTATACATATATTAACATTACCATACTGGCTTCACAGACCACCTGGGTGCTTCCTGTACCCAACGAAGGCTCTCATGCCCCTGAAGGGCATCCATTATCCACAGCTCTAAAGCATGGCATCTCTCCCTCCATGATAATCCTGGCCACATACGCAGATTTCCTTTTAAGACCAATCACTGTCCTCCTAGGAAATTCACAAGAAATCAGCCAGTGTCCACAACAGAATATCCTGTGTCATGTGTCAGGTTCTTATATAATGATCTATAGGATAAAACAGTTAGAGATTCCACCAGTCTCCAGTGCTGCCAAATCTCAGTACTCCCTCCAACTCTATGACTCAACTGAATGAGTGTTTACCTAACCTGAATACATACAATAATATATACTTTGATACCATGCATGAGAAATATTGTACTTTGTTCCCCAACAACTTGCACCCACAGAAGATATATGACAATTCAATATAGTAGGTGAAATAATAAAATTTTGATCCTTTAAAAGTTGACATTTTTATAAAAGCCTAGGGTGGTTATTTGGGGGTGCTTATATAGGTCATGGATATAAGGCATGTCCCACTTTCCTGGAGCAGTTCTAGGGAGAGCTAGCACAATGCTGGCTCACTGCCTGGTCCAGTTGCTGTACCAGACTGCTGCCAAACTTAGACATGTGCTCAGCTGTATGGGCCTTACCTGAGATGACCTCATTCTACCTTTGACCTGACCTTTGACCTTACCCAGGAATCCCCTGGATCTGACATGCTGAACTCTGACCGTGCCAAGAAATCACACCTGGTCCACATGCACAACTTTGGCCTAATGTAAACATCAACATGAAGATAATTGTGTCTCTGGTTATTAACTAAGTTAAAACCTGTGTCCCACGTGCTTTTCACAACTTGACAGTGTTTGGTTAGACTATATGAACATGCTAGGTAGCTCTTCTGAACCGACACTGGCTGCAAGACCAGTTATTGTTACTTAATGTTAATCGATGAGCACACAAATAGATAAGGTTATCACTTCTACTGCTGCACTACAACAACATTTATCTGTAAAGTATGTACTATCAGGCACTTATCTGCTATATCATGCAACATTTTACTATATTTAATGTCCCTTATCTCTTTCACATCTCCTTTCTCTGATATCCAATTTCTCCTGTTGCTTCAGGCAACTCTTATTTTTCTCTTACATCCTGCCATATATTCTCTCACACATCAAACATCAGTTGAACAACAAAATTGAAAAACACACATACACACCCAAACACAGAGTGAAATTATTCACTTATACCAAAATGTCAGATATCATGAATTGTCAACAAACACCACAAATACCAAATAGGAAACAACAGCATATTTCAAAATGATTTTGCATACACCTCAATGTTTCTTCAAACATACTGTATCTCCCTCTATTTATAGCCGCAGCTTCAATTAGATACTACATTCACATGCATAGCCACACACTAAAAGGTTAAACCCTTTGAGTAGTACTACACTGAAACATGGCAGACAACTTATTGGTCCAGATTTATCTCTACATCTACACAGTGCCACATCTACACCCATTCAGAGAAACAACACCATGGCAGTGTGAACATTCTCTTCAGATCTCTATTTGTGCATTGTTAATGAAAACAGAGTCTTCTACACAGGGTTAAAATTTGTATAATGAAGATAGCTTACCTCTTTGATCTTTGAGGGCTGCTGTCTGAATCTAACCCACCATCTCCAAGGTCCTGGAAAAATAAAGTTTTGATTTAATAAAACATTCATACACAGATATTGGTGCACTCATGAAAAAGTACTTGATTGCAGTATGCTATATTCACTTTTAATCATGTCATGTCTGTTAATTTTTGTAAATGACCCATGAACATACACAGTGACTAAATGCAAAGCAAACTGATTATTAAACAGTTGTTCACATACCTGAGCTATAATATATTAGGTACAAGTGTTGTAAAATGAAAGGTAAGCCATACATGAGTAAAGTGAAGACATCATAATATTTTTATATTTTCATTTTATTTAAATGTGTAATTTTAATAAAAAAAATTATATTAAAATGTGATACAGTGATTGTGAAATGGATAGTGAAATGGTAAGTGGAATAAAAGGACAATAAAATCACTAAAAGACATACAAAGCATGGTAAAAAAAGACCAGATGTGATAATTATAATAAATGATGGAATCTAAGCCAACTCCAGTTGAAATACCTACACAAAGGCTAAAAAACAAGCTCCATCTAAAAAGATATTGGAATATTCTTCTATATATTCTATATGTAGAGGGATTTACAGGAAGATCACAGTTACAGTGAGGCATACATGTTGCCACTGAACAGCTCATCTGCCTGAGGAGTCTCATTGACTGAGGCATCAGATATGTAGTTCTAAGTAATAATAAAGGGCTGAGAGGTCTGACCATTAATCTACATGTGAATCTATATCAACTGAAACAATATAATGGTTTCATGATGATCCAAGGATATTTTTACCGTTCCTTTAAATTAACAAATTACCTTGCTATCAGTTACATTAATTACCAGATTAAACAAGGAACAGTTTTTGAAGGCATTTGTGGCAGAACTTATCAGTGAAGAAGCTGGACCCAATGAATAAAGCAAAAGTGAAAATTATGAAACACTGATGCTATATGGGAAATGCAACGGCTCCTGGCTATAACTCTCACCTAATAATAGCTAATTCTGAAAATGGCCATTTGCCATTAGTGTCAGCCCAAATCTGTGCTTGTTGGTTTATGCGCTCATTCAGCATATTATTTAATCATCATACAGTTGGCAGTGTTGTCATCCATGTGAACAGACCTGGTACTCAGCATGACATGCAGGTGTAATATTTTACCACTTACCTGTCAGATATGACAGCCCTGATCAGTCTGATGCCAGTGGCAGTCTGACTGCAGAGAGGCTGCCTTGCTGCCACATTGACCCTGGTATGAAACTTAAAACATGGGCACACCTTTGTAAAATGGATGCAAAAATGTCACACTGCCTGGTGGTGATTGACAGCGTTTATTACTCAACAAATCATGTTAAATATTAGCTTAGTTATGATGGCCTTGTGGATGTGGTCAGCTTTTATATGACTATAGGAGAGGTATTAAGTTAAAAATAATCTTTAGATTGATTGTTTGAGTGACTCATTGACAGATTGACAGAACAAGTGAATGAGAGTGACAGAAACAGAGAAAATAAGGGAATGGCCTACCACAAAAGAATATAATAAAGACAGAATAAAAGATGGAAAGAGAATGAGAAAGCAAAAGAGAGAAAAGAAGAGAGAGAGAGAGAAAGAGCTCTGAAGATAAGTCGGCAAGAAGTAAGAACATAAACATGGTAAACATGGGAGAAAAGATCTGCTGAGAATTTTTTTTTATTTTTAATAGAAAAGAGATATCTTGAGTGGAAAAAAATGGAGTGCTTAAGAATGGATAAGAAAAATATGGAAACACTGAGAATTGGAAGAGAAAAATATAATGTGTCGTACTAAATACAAATGCCACATTACACAAGTGACCCAGGGGTCATGACACTGCTGACTAGGAAGACATTCACATAAGGAATTTTATAGTCTGAATGCCCAAATTTGTAGGTGGTATCCCCTTTTCAACTGAAGCATAGCTCGGAGGATATGAGTAACAGAGACCTAATTTCAGGTTTCCAAGGAGAATTTTCATGGACCTCCCTCAAAGTTAAGTTATGCAATGGTTACAACTTGTGCCCAGTTAACAGACAACCACATCTTTGAAGGTCTCAAAAATAGAGGTAAAAATTCAAGAGAAAAAATCCAGGTGGCGCTACTAGTATGCAGGAACTGATGAAACAGTCCATGATGAAGATGCATGAAACCAATCATGGTGATCAATGCATCAGTTGTTCAGATACTGGAGCTTTTGTATCAAATTTCTAATTATTCTTGGGGGTACTTTTGAGCCCCACAGCTCGGAGGATATGGGTAACAGAATCCTAATTTCAGGGTTTCTAGGAGATTTTCCATGGACCTTCCAGGATGTCATGTTAGAAGATTCTAGGTGTAACGTTTATGATTTATGCCCTGTTCTCAGACCACTGCATCTTCAAAATTCTCACAAAAAGAGAAAATAATGCGTAAAAATTAAAAAAAATAAAGGTGCCACCAGTTCGGGATCTGATGAAACACTCCATGATCAATATGCATGCAAAAAATCATGGCAATCAATGCATTGAATATTCAGATATTGGAGCTTTTGTTTTAAATTTTTAATAATTCTGGGGGGTACTTTTGAGCCCCATAGCTCCAAGGATATGGGTAACAGAGACCTTATTTCAGATTTCCAAGAAGATTTTTCATGGGCCTAACTGAATGTGAAGTCAGAAGATTTTAGGTCAAGCGGTTACAATTTGTGCCCTTTTAAAAGACAAACAGACAGGAGAATGGCTAGTCTGACAGAATGACGACAGTCAGCTTAGCTAAAAATACTTTGACATGTATTTTGTGAAAACAAATTCCGGGTAAAGTACCTAAATGCATAGTTTGAGCCTGATGTTCGTAAAACAGTATCAGGTTCTAACCGTAAATAAATATCAACTGCTTGAATAATGAATTCAGTGCGACACCAGCCAAGAAAGTAATAAGCTCTGGCTGATGGACAGGAAATAAATGCTGGCACTGCAATTATACAGCCATGTAACATCTCCCAGCTTGGCATGCACAGCAGATGACATGATGTACCGCCAAGATAAACTGTATTATATGGTACTTGTTGTCTCAGGAAGCTCCATTTATCATGTGGCTTACTGCTCACAGTGGTGGAACACAATAATACTGAAAATATGTGAGAAAAAAAGAAGGAAAGCAAGATACTCAGAGTCAGGGACACTGAAAAGACAGAAAAAGATAGAGACAGAGGAAATGAGAAAGAGAGAGAAAATAAGGGAAAGATAGAGGAGCAAGAAAGAGCAAAACGGGGGAGAAAAAGTATGGGAAGGAAAGAGAGAGAAAGAAAGGAAATTGCGAGGAGAAAGGAAAAAGAAAGGAAGAAAAAGAGAAGGAGAGAGAGAGCAAAAGAGAGCAAGAAAAGATGAAATAAGGCATGAGAGACAAAAAAAAACAAAGAGTGAGACTGTAATGAAGGGAGAGAAAGAGAAAAAGACAGAAAGAGAGAAAATTGAAAATAAAGAAAAAGAAAGGCAAGAATGAGAGAAAGACAAAAATAAAGAGAGAAAGGAAAAAAAGAAAAGATAGAGAAAGAGAATGAAAAGGTGAGATAAAAGAGTGAGAGAGATACTTAGATATGATAAAGAGATAACTTGATGTACATTCTGGAGGAAGACAATGATCAAAATGGTTCATAAAGAATGTGATGGATATGATTTATGAACAGAGATCTATATATTTTAATGTTATGTTAATTATATGAATCAGGACAATGTGGGTATATGTGCATAAAAAACTCTGTATGAGATATAAATAAGAAGAAGAAACAAACTCTCATCATTACGGATCAACAATTATATATACAGGTGGTCTCATTAGACGGGTTAGTTATATTGAATGTGAATATTTTTGGTTTACTCAAGGTTGGTCTTTATAGCCAGATTCTACTGTATATGTGAAAGTCAACTTAAGTTCTGTGTTTATTATCCACATACAGGGAAACCTGTCTTATGACACCACCCATCGGACTGGCCAAAAGTGGTCTTAATTCACAGGTGGTCTTATTAGACAAGTCAGTGATAACCAATGTGAATGATTCAGGTTCACCTTAGGGTGGTGTTAATATTAGTTAACAGACAGATGGTCTTTCAGATAGGTTCCACTGTACATAACATTTAGGTATTTGATACAGCTATCTAACAGTATCTATCTCATATTAGAGGAGGTTCCTGACAAGGTGGATAGTAAACAAACTTGTCTTCATCAACTCAACCTTGGCCTCTCCAACCTGTCCTAAATAGACCTCTTGTGCATTCCCCACATGCCCCAGGTATACAACTACCTGCCACAGGGCTGTTGGACCCCTCACTATTATGAGTAAACACTCACCTATATATTATATGTCCTATTAGATACAAGGGGGTGTATATTGAAGCCCACTGCACAAGTGCTGACTGAATAATTTTAGATATGTGGTAAATATGTACAGGTAGTGGTAACGTGAGTGTAAACCAGCATATCTCTCACACTGTAAAGGTAATTTTAAGCTGATTTTAACATCATGAAATATTAATACCCTTTGTAATATTATCTTCTATACAAGTTGCTGTAAAGATAATTTGTTTTTCTGTTTCCTCCAGCCAAGGAGGTCATGTTTTCACCTGTGACTTTTTGTTGGCATGTTTGTCTTTTATGTGAAAACTTCTGAACAAATTACAACAAAATATTAATATTTTTTTTATAATTGTAAACCACCTCCTTTTTTAAATGTTAGCTTAATTGAGTGAGTACATCTGCAGAATTCAATTCAAGTTTTGGACTACTGGGCAGTAGCAGGCTTTCATAAACACTGTCAAAGCCTGTAGCATCACAAGGTAAAGGTTAGATATCATTAATATTAACAGAACTTTTCTCTTATTCCTAAATCCCAGACTGATATTAGGAATAATATGAGATCTTTTATAGTATCTGCCCATTATGAACAAGTCAGGGTTCTTCTAAAATCTGAATGTATTAAAGATGTTTACAAGGATATTAAATAATTCATATAAAACATGATGTATTCTGTGTTGTTTACCATATGGTGAGATTGTGAAAAGTGGACCCTAGCAAACACTGTGAAAGGGGAAATCATTTTAACCTTACAAAATATGAAACAAACCACATTATCAGTATCTGTTACTGACAGAGCAACTAATCACAGAGTGTACTCTAACATAAAACAGATGGTGAAAACAATTACTGTCCGAAAACAATATAAAAGCATAAACATAAAAAAAATTAAGCAAGATATCTGAATAACCACTACTACAAGTATTAATGCTACAGTCTCCTATAGATAAAAAAGACAGTGAACCAAATATTTATCATATTCGTTTCATATTGCATGGGTATGAAGCAAATCAATTTCATTTAGTTTATGCAAGACTGTAACAAACAGTGTAACTGGAAATTTGAGGCTATACATAAAGATGAATACAGAGTGAAATTAATATGACAGTTAGAAACACAAGAACAAACATTTTACTGACTCGAAAGAGTTTTGTATGTATACTTGTAAATCAGCAGTGATTTCACATTTAAACATGAAGCAAAAAACTCTAAAAGCACACTCACTCCTCCCTTAATCTATATTTAGATATGCCATACAACTGTTGATGAGGTCATCAGTGACTTGTGGGAACTTGTAAGGTGCTTGATAACTATTATCTAGGGTTATGTAAGGTTGGTATAGCTAGATCATGGTTATGTTATTATTAGGTCATTAGTCTTAAGTGTACATTAAGTTAGGTACCTGAAATTATTAGAAATAAAACTACTAGAGTTGCTCACATTAAAAGAAGACAGCTGTGATGCCACCTTTCTGAGAGTCTATCTGAATTATGACCCTTAACTATTAAAATTACACAGACTACTGCAGAATCTTCTGGGATCAAATCTATCACGAAAGGGACTGATTATTTAATGAGTAAGACACTGGCAGAATTATAAACCCAAGGTCCATGTTAATGTTATGATTTTACCTGCATTTTAACTTTGTTTGCTGCTTGTGTGTCTATTGTTTAAATAGTTATGTTTTACTTATAAGCTTGTGGGAGGATTGGGCCTCGTAAAAGAAAGAAATAGACTTGTGATTTTTTTTTCTATAGCTACATGTACATTTGTCTTTCTGTTTCTATAGCCATGTCTGTCTGTCTTTTTAGCTGTCTCTCTCTCTGTCTGTTGGCTTGCCTGTCTCTCTCAATCTGTCTGTTTGTCTTTCTCTCTCTTTGCCTTACTCTGTCTCAGTCTCTTTTTTGTCAAGAGAATCACAATGCATGTAGCCTGAACCTGATAATTATATCAACTGTGTTGACAGCAACCAAATTATTCTGCCTTAGCTAAGTGTGCACTCTGTTGGTGTTCCCCCCCCCCCCCCTTCCCGGTTTCAATTTTAGTTTGATTTGATTTTACCAATGAACCCAATTAACCTATTGATAATAAATTCACAAAAAGACTTTAAAACTGGTGCAAATGAAATGTTTGACTCTCAGACTATTTAAGTGTTTGATAACTTTATTCTCCATACATAATGTGACAAGAATGTGCTTGCATGAAGTACCACAGTTCTCTCTCTCTCTCTTTCTCTCTCTCTCGCTCAGCTTGTCTACCTAAGTTATAATTAAATTTCTAATAGGGTTGAGGAGTTTATTTCTACAACCATATTTTGGTAAAATCAAAGGATTGCTTAGACCAGTATAGGTCCCCTATTAGCGCAAACCATCAATTTAATATTTTTTTCCCTTTTTCTTTTTTTTTTTCTTTCTTATGCCATATTCTGTTTTGGCTAGATCTCTCATATGCCTAAATTTTCTCTCAATTTTAGTTCTCGGTCACAGATTTGCACCTGATATATATTTTTGAACCAGAGCTTATTCCCAAGGTTGTACACCCTAATCTATAGCTGATCCTTTATTATTGCTCAGTTGTGGGCCTGGGGAAAGGGGGGTGGTGGATTGGGTGGGGGGGTGGGGGGGGGGGGGGTGTGTGCTTACAGTGATCATTTGTCAACTGCATACATCAAATTTCTTTCTTTTGAAGTTCATCAGCACTTCATGTGTATGTGTCCCAGATAAACCAAGTATATATATATGTTTAATTCTGAATTAAACTGAACTATGTGTGTTGGCTGGGTGACAGGGTCTCCTGTTTACTGCCAGAGTCTGTCCAATGGTGCATACGCTGTCAGTAAAACCGGTCCCCGGTGACAGATTTCTCATTACCATGGTATACGATCTGGTCCCACATGTCCAGAGTGAGGATGGTTTATTCCGGATCAATGCAGAGGTGTCAGTCCTGATGCGACCTCATTGTTAATGGTTGTCAGAACAGTAATATCATTACACCAATATATCAACAAGGGACCCATGGGTCATGGTGCTCAGCTAAGTATGGCTCTTAGCTATGATAGAAATTTATCAAATTAAATTTATCATACAGAAAATATAGCTTTGACAGATAGCTTGTAAAGTGGGTAAATATCTTTCCTGATATTTTCAGGAAATACATTATGTTTGGATCCATTACCTCTAAAATTTAAGCAATATTGACCAATTATTGGTATGTATATAGGAAATATGGAGGAATATCTATTGCAAAATATGAACAAAACAAAGCCAGTTGTTTTAGTATTAGGCAGTCTTGAAGTGTAACAACAGGTTTTACTGTAAAATGGAGTTTTCCCTTAATTTTTTGAAGGAATGAAATCACAGTGACCCAGTTTTGGGTTTGGTAGGAGAAGTTAGGAACATATAACTCTATGTTGAATTTCGGATTTGTAAGTGCAACAGTGTCAAAACATGCCCTGTTACTGGAAGACGGACAAAGAACCACTATAGCTCAGGTGACTTACAGTTAGCTAAGCTGAAAATCAGAGATACTGACAGAAATATTTTCTAGTGTCAAAATTTGAAGCAACAGATGCAGTACTTCAAAAGTTGTGGGGTAAACAGAAATCCTATAATTATTCACAGAATTGACCTTCAAGAAAATGCTCAAGGAATGAAGTCACAATGACATTGTTTCGGGTTTGGTAGGAGAATTTAGGGACATCTGAACATATGCTGAATTTCGGATTCTTATGTCAAACAGTTTAAAAATGTTCCAGTTTAAGAGATGGATGGATGGACAAAGGACCATTGCTATAGCTCAGTGGATTTAAAAAGAGTCAGCTGAGCTAAAAAGCCTTACAGAACAGCAGGCAATACCTTTAACTGTAATATTAATATGTCTATCTTCACTTTTACACTTTGTCGAAACTGAGATGATTTTGATTATATAAAGATGTGTGAGAAAGTCCCAGTCAGTGCAGTTGGCTATAGACCCTCTTAAAATCTCAACCCCAATGTTCTGACATTAGATTTTAAAATCTGTTTAAATTGTGGGGCAGCACTTTAGATAATATTAGATATTTTAATATTTCTGATAAAGCTGAATCCATATTCACATCAGTTTCACCCCCAGGATATTTTTCCTTCGGCCCAAAAAAATAAAAGGTTTGGTTCTCAGGCACTGCCCGCGTCAATTTTAACCCCCCCCCCCCCCCCGCATCAACGATTTTTTATTTTTATTTACATCTTTCAAGAAGATAAATTATACAATTTTGATAAGTTTTCCTTTGTTATTTTAAGAAAAATATATTTTTATCATGCTTTTCCCTGATCATACAATATTTTTATTGAAACATACAAAAAAAGATAATAAAAAAACCCACCTGCCCACACTGGTTTCTGAAAAACAGTGCCTGAGAACCACACTTTTTTTTTTGCCTTATCAGATCATAAAACTATATTGTCTATACTGTCAAACAAAATTCATATCCTGTAGTCTGGTAAACATGATAATCAGATTTTATGTATATATTTTTTATATTTATTAATGTTATCTGACAATTTTTATAATGTCTTAACCAAATTTTCAACAGCTACTGCAGGGAGGGTTTGCTTTAGATTGATGGAAATTTTTACAACTGAAAATAAATATAAATGAAATATGTTATATGTGACCCATTCTGAAGCAGAGAGGAATAGATTTGTGACCTACACTGAAGCATAGGAAGGAATAGATTTGTACCTTGCACATATTATGGTGCAGAGCAAACATCTGAAGCTCCAATATGAATAGCTGTGACATTTACAGAGCCTTCGAAGAGCAAACACACCCAATCAGACGAAAAGCTACAGCCTTGGCCTGCCTGACCTCATCATGAACACTGCACCACAGTCAGCTGAGTTAAAAAATAGTCCCAGTATAATACACAGGACTAAGGCCAAAAAAAATTAAAGGTATGGTTCTCAGGCACCGCCCGCATCAATTTTAAACCCCCGTATCAGAAATTTTTATTTTGATTTTCAATAAAAACTTTCCAATTTAGAGCTGCTGCCGCTCCGAAATTTCTTTCACGAAGATAAACCATACAATTTCCTTTGTTTTGAAGTGCTTTTACTTATTTAGCAAAATAAAACTGTTATTTTCATGCTTTTTCCCTTATCATTTGACATTTTTATTGAAACATACCAAAAAAATTAAAATAAAAAAAAGCGCCCACCCGCATTGATATCTGAAAAAAAGTGCCTGAGAACCATACCTTTTTTTTTATTTTGGCCTTAAGCTACCTGAATAGGAATCAGAAATACTCATCATTATCGCTGCTTCTCAGGTATTTGATAAGTACTGTAAATACTGGATGTGTGAAGTGTTGCATTCAAATGAATATTATCATTTGTTAAGTAAAGCTGCCCCTGCCCCTTCACTGCTTCACACATTAAGTGCTATTTACCAAGTCTGCTTTTGATCTTATCATGTTTGGTTATAAAGGTATATGTTTCGAAAGGGTGAGGCAGCAGTAAACTTGTAATCTGGATATTTTTTTATTTCAAATAAAGAAAATAACAAAATTCTGTAACATCTAAGTGAATATACAGGACCCAACAGCAGCCAAGTTGTCCAAGGCCTATAAAATCACTTCCCTTGTATCTTATCATTACTCTAGTTATTTGGGATCTGAAATATATTTAGATTAATTATTGTCTTTATAAAAACAAGGGACCCATGGGTCACGGTGCTCAGCTGATCATGATTGGACTATAAATGTTTCTCCACTGTGATACTATATTGAGCCGATAAAGCTTATGAATATCATGGACATGTTGGGCTATTATAAAGGAATGTAATGTAATATGTGAGTAAATGATAAATGAAATTACCTGACTGATGGATTAATAGAGTCAAATATAGTGGTTTATTTTTTATTTATTTAGGAGGGGTTGAAAATTGTGATATATTTGAGCAAATATGAATGCAATGACAGCAGTAATAAGCAGTAGAAGAATGATGATAAGGCTATTTGTTGAAGGATCTAAAGTGTATGGTAGTCTGCAAGCTTTCAATTTGACAGATATGATGTTATGATTAACTATGCTGATGAAGTGATTTATAAATTTGTGACTGTATGACACAATATCTCTTTAGTCTTGACAAGGTACATTATTGTGATGCCCACTATGTCTACATATTACACAATATTGACATAATTTCTGGCATGTATATAGGTACCTATGGACGAATAGTTATACAAAATATTAAAGTATGAATATATCTGATTCATCTTGATCTTGCTTACTGAGGCTGACTTTGGGATGGGGTTCGGAGAAGGGAAAAGTGAGGGCAGCACGAGGGTGGATGTAGAAATATTCTATTGTAATGTTTTTCATTTATATAAGAATATGAAAAGCTAAGAGGAAAGGGGCCCTCCTACTTGGTTATAGTAAAGTTCTAAATATATGATTGCAAACTAATACTCTGACAAGGCTGTCATGAAGAAAAACAGTAAAAGTTTTGAGATACTGTGATGCATATGAAAATTTACAGATGGACAGGCAAGTGGACAGAATGGACTAATACCTTTATTTCACTTTCAAGGGAATAATGCATTTAAGTTTATATATAATCCTATTTTTTTAAGCATATCCACTTTTTCCATTAAGAAGTTTTTATCTGAATCATTTTATTTACAGGTTTTATAAATTTTTAATAAAAAAACCTGAAAATATAAGTTAAAATATTAGAATTGTTGCAAAAGTTGCAATCATTATATATACAGAGTAAAAAACTGAAACTATAACTTAAAATATTAGAATTGTTGCAAAAGTTGCAATCATCATATATCCAGAGTGTAGCTCATATTGGGTCATATTATGCATACACATATATTTTATCATTTTTAAATCATAAATATTTAAACTGAATTTAAAAGAAAATAATGCCACAACATGGCATCTACAAGAATATTCCTTGAATCACTATTAAAAAGTTTTGCACATTGGAGTTTTCAGTACATGCTTAATTTTATTCACCAAAATAAAATAAAAGATTCAGTAAATTTGATAAAATAAAACATCTTTTCAAATAAAGTATACACACTGTTGGTTGAATGAGGGACAAACAATATCATTGTGCTAATTACTATCCCAGTTTTAATTTATTACTGGAATTCATAGTCCATTTCACACCTGGTGAAGTTTTTACTCCTCTGAAGTAAGGAATTACTTATCTCATGAACATCCACACTTTCATAGCAATACACCACTTTGTGGACACAATTAAATGTACACTTTAATCATTGTAACCCTGGTGGTACAATACAAAATCTAAAATGTAGCATATCCTAGAATAAGAATGAATCAAACACAGAAAATAATAACATTCATCTAGTTTATGCACCATCGGGGGGGGGGGGGGGGGGGGGGGGGAGTGCAGGGCAGAGGGGAAGCCTGCTGGTAGTGGCCAAGCTGACCAAAGGCAAGCTGCCTGGGATGGGTTACATAATGCATTAGTGAAGGCTGTACTACTAGGTGGGCTAGATGTAAACAAAACTTGACATGGTGTATGAAAACATGAATAAAAGCTATTCTTTCCAATCAATTTCTTTGAAATTTCAGATTTTAAAAGATTAAATCCTTATGTATATATGCTGTGAAAATTAAATCAACAGTGCCAAAGTTGGACAAAATTTAAGGTATTGATTCTTTATTTATGCTAATAACTTGAAAAATTTGCAAAATTCAGATCTAATTTTGGGTAAACAATTGAATCTTGATTAAATAAAGTTATATTCCTGAAAAAAAGTCTCTAGGTTCAGCAATTCTCATGTTAGGTGAGTAAATATATTTCCTGATTTTTTAAAAAATTGCATTGTTTTGGCCCATAACTTCAAAATAATACCCAATACTGACTTAATTTTTGGTATGTTCATAGAAAATGTATGAAAGAATGTGAATACTAAATACAATCAAAAACAGATCAGTGGTTTTGATATTAGGCAGCCTTGAAGTGTAACAATGGCTTTTTTTATGGAAAACGGAGGTTTTTTTTCCTTAATATCTCAAAGGAACGAAGTCCTAATGACCCAATTTTTGGTATGGTAGGAGATTTTGGGGACATTTAAAATTAAGCTAACAGCCTGGGGAGCATATAGATGTGCACTGAATGACCTACAGTCATCAAAGTGGACTGCTTGACAATGTAGGGGAATACAACAAGAGCCTCCAAAAAAATTCAATAACTAACCTAATTTTGTAGCTTTTATTTTCCAATTTCAGATTTAAACAGATCAAATCCTTATGTATACATGCTGTGAAAATTAAATCCACAGTACTTACAGGAAAAAAACGTGCCATGGCCAAAGTTGGGCAAAATTTAAGGTACCAATTTTATATTTTTGCCAATATTTAAAAAAAATTAACAGATTTTGATCTAATTTTTGGTATACAATTAAATTTTGATTAATTAAAGTTGTATTACTGGAAAAAAGTCCCTACCTTTAACACTTTTGGTCTTACGTGACCAAATATCTTCCTGATTTTTTTACAAAGTCCATTATGTTTGGGCCCATAACTTTTTTAAATTATATAATACTGACTTAATATCATGCATGTACATAGAAACTATATAGAGTATTATTTATGGTAAATATGAAGAAAACCAGATGAGTGGTTTTGATATTAGGCAGTCCTGAAGTGTGAAAATAGATTTCTAATAAAAAATTGAGGTTTTTCCTTAATATCTCCAAGGAACGAAGTCCTATTGACCCAATTTTCGGCATGGTAAGAGAATTTGGGGACGTCGAACTGTATGCCCAATTTCAGATTCGTAGGTCCAACGGTGTCCAAACGTGCCAGTCTTACGGACGGACGGACGGACAGACGGACAAACAGACAGACGGACAACGGACAATGGACCACGACAATAGCTCAGATGACTTATAGTCAGCTGAGCTAGTTACAAGATCTTCATTGATTAATTCTTGCATATTTTTCCAATGTGCGACTGAATGCTGTAAATACCAAAAATTATGCTGATACTGTCAATTATCAACTGTTTAAATCTTCAAAGGTATGAAAATTAATGTCTTATGGTTAAAAAGAACTGGTCATTTCATGATTCTAGGTGAGCCTTAAAGGGGCCCAATCACCTAACAAGCATGTTGAATTAACATGAAAAATAGTGTCTTCTCTTTGAAATAAATTGGTACCTGCCAAAATATTGCCTTGAAACCATTTGCGTACTCCTGTAAATAAGTGTTAAAAACATGTGCAATCACAGGTGTCAACATAAACACAGCGCATGGGGCTGTGCACAAAATATATACATGTCAATCAGGAGATGGCCTTACTGACTCGGCACAAAAAATGTAACACATGTTCCAGCTGACTTAAATGCATGATCGGATGTTTTTTAATCAATACACTGACAATATATGATCATCTAACAAAAAAATGTCTAATAATAGTCTCTCAGTATCATATAATGCATGTAAGGTGAAACATCATTGGCAAGAAATCTGTCAAAATTGGATTATTATCATTTGTTGAAAAATATGGAGAGTAAAGATAAGGAACAATCCATTAAATATTTGAGATTATCTAATTCAACATTAAAAACATTTTAATCAAAAGGATACTATCCCATTCTTACTTGCGACTATTTCATTATAAAAGGGCTGTTGAAGGGTGTTACTTGCTGCTTTATCCTGGAGGTTACCTGGGATAGGGTTATTGAACCTTGAAAGCAGTGTACAAATTACGGCATTATGTCACTCATGTTTGGGGTCTGATGTCTCTGACAATATTTTGTTTGGAAATCAATTTATGACAGGATGTATGGTTATGGTTCCATGACTAAGGAAGAACACTGATTTTGAACCTAAAGTTTATATATGTGTGGTATAATATACTGTTTTGTGAGCTAAGTATCATTGTCAGGTGACATATGTCCAGTTCACATTCTTAAATTAATAAATAAACATGTTGGCATTAAAATATGAACAAGTGACCCATGGGTCATGACGCTCAGCTGACTGGGAAAAGATTCGCAAAAGGAAATTTTATCATCAGAATGGTAGTATATACCCATTCAACTGAAGCATCAAACAGATTAACCAACAGGCCAAGATTTAGTCTGTATTTATATATCTCAAAAATAGAGAAAAATGTGTAAACTTTTAAAACTAGAATACAGGTAACCGACAAGTGACTACATGTATCTGCCAAAATCGGATAGTGAGGCATGGATTGAGTGGCAAGGGGAAATAGAGTGAGGTATGTTGCATATTAGCATGGATGTCTGCAGCCTAAATGTGTATGTAGGTTGTGCCACCTACCACAAATCCAGAAAGCTGTCCAAGTTGTATACACCTGCAAAATTTTAGGCAGAAAAGTCAAACCACTACATGTATATGAGCGATTTTTGCCCATGGCAGACAAACAGACAAACACTGTGCAAAAATCTTTGCAGGTAACCCCTCCAGTTTTGTGTATGATAAAGACCTATGTGAGATCTAAACACATGCACAATTTTGGCCCAATCGGTCAAATGGTTCCTGAGATATGAGCTTGGATGTGTCCAGCATTAACTAGAATGTAGGTGGCACCACCTGTCATAAAATCAAGAAAGCTGTCCACGATGTATAAACCTGCAAAATTTTAGGCAGTTATGTCTAACCACTACAGAGAAATGAGTGATTTTAGGCCACGACAGACTAACAGACAGACCCTGTGCAAACATTGTTACAGGTGATCATTGTTACATTTGTATCAATTTTATTTCCTGATCGGTCAAACAGTTCCCGAGATATGAGGGTTTATGAGTGGAAACAGACCCACAAATGGACACTGGATAGAGAGAAAAGGTCAGAGGTCAATGCAAATTGGTTAGGCACCAGTTCACATGTGACCCGATAACAGGTGTAAGTTTAGGAAAAATCGGTCCATTAGTCTCCGAGGAGCTCTCTGGAAACGAACGCCGCCGCGGCGGAGGAACTCTGTCAAAAACATAGTATCCGCAAAACTTCGTTTTGGCGGATACAAAAATACAGGTGGCTCCACCAGTCTACAGAAACTAATAAAAACACTTAATGGTCAATATCCATGCAAAAAATCATGGTGATCTCTGCATTAGTTGTTCAGATACTTCAGTTATTGTATCAAATTGTCCATTATTCTGAGGGATACTTCAGAGTCCTATAGCTTGAAGGATATGGGTAACAGAGACCTAATTTCAAGTTTCCACAGGCACCTTTCATGGGCCTCCTTGCATGACAAGAATGAAGATTCTAGGTCCAGTTGTTGCGATTTGTTCCCTGTTGACAGATAACCACATCTTTAAAGGTCTCAAAAAAAAAAAAAATTCGTAAAAATTTGAAAAAAAAATAGAGGTGGCACACCCATTCTGCAGAAACTGATGGAACAGCTCATGATCAATATGTATGCCGAAAATCATGACCATCAGTGTTGTAGTTATTGAAATACTGCAGTTTTTGTATCAAATTTTCCATTATTCTGGGGGGGGGGGGGGATTTTGGACCCATACAGCTTAAAGAATATGGGTAACAGAGACCTAATTTCAAGTTTCCATGGAGACTTTTCATGGGTCTCCCTGTGTGTCAAGAATGAAGATTCTTGGTCCAGTTTTTATGATTTGTGCCCTGTTAACAGATGTTCATATCTTTAAAGGTCTCAAAAATACAGAAAAATTTCGTAAAAAAAAACGAACAAATACAGGTGGTGCCACCAGTCTGCAGAAACTTATGAAACACTCCATGATCAATATCCATGCAAACAATTATGGTTATCTCTGCATTAGTTGTTCAGATACTTTAGCTTTTGTATCAAATTTTCCATTATTCTGAGCTGTACTTTGGAGTGCCATAGCTCAAAGGATATGGGTAACAGAGACCAAATTTCAGGTTTCCATGGAGACTTATCATGGGTCGTCCTGTGTGTCAAGAACGAAGATTCTAGGTCCAGTCGTTACGATTTGTACCCTGTTGACAGATAACTACATCCTTAAAGGTCTCAAAAATGGAGAAAACAATTTGTGAACATTGAAAAATACAGGTGGCGCCACCAGTCTGCACAAACTGATGAAACATCTCATGATCAATATGTATGTCGAAAATCATGACCATCAGTGATGTAGTTAATGAGATATTGAAGTTTTTGTATGAAATTTTTGACTATTCTGGGGGGTAATTTTGGGCCCCATAGCTCGAAGGATATGGGTAACAGAGACCTAATTTCTGGTTTCCATGGAGACTTTTCATAGGTCTCTCAGTGTGTCGAAAATGAAGATTCTAGGTCCAGTCGTTACGATTTGTGCCACACAAACAGATGACAGCATCCTCAAAGGTCTCAAAAATAGAGGAAAAAATCGTAAACAAGGGACCTATGGGTCACGGCGCTCAGCTGATCATGATTGAACTATAAATGTATCACCATTGTGATACTATATTTAGTCGACAAACCTTATGAATATCATGGACCTATTAGGCTATTATAAAGGAATATAATGTAATATGTGAGTAAATCATGTATGAAATTACCTGACTGATGGATTAATATGGAGTAAATATAGTGGTTTATTTTTCATTTATTTGGGAGCTGTTGAAAATAGCAATATATTTGAGCAAATATGAATGCAATGACACTCACTAAGCAGTGGTAGAATGATGATAAGGCTATTTGTTGAAGGATCTATAGTGTATAGAAGTCCGCAAGATTTCAATTTGACATATATAATGTTATTATTAACTATGCTGAAGAGTGGATTTATGAATTGTGACTGTATGACATGATATCTCTTAGGTCTTGACAAGGTGCATTATATTGATGCCCACCACATCTACATATTACACAATATTGATATAATTTCTGGCACGTACATAGGCAACAAACAGTTATACAATATATAAAAATATGAATATATCTGATTCAACTTGTTCTCGTTTACTGAGGCTGACATTGGGATGGGGTTCGGAGAAGGAAACAGTGTGGGCAGCAAGGAGGGTTGGATGTAGAGAGAAAAGGAGATAGAGAGAGAGGGAGGGAGCATTCAACAGTACTTAAACACCTGGAAGGTTAAAATCTAAAATATTATGAAATGTAGATAAAGTCTGAGAGAAAGAGGCTATGGTATATAGAAATATAGGCTATGGTTGGTTGATATGATTGAAGAAATTGTTGCAAATAATATTTTAAGATCTGACCTTGCACTTAATTGGATACCTTTTTGACAGGCTGTTGACAGTTCAACATTTTACACATTTGCCTAATGAGATCCAATTTTTTTAATTTAAACTTTACTTAAACTGTTTTTTCTATTTTATGATACATATACAGTTGCTATAAAATCCCCACTCCACAGGCGGAAGGACTTGATGGAGGGGGGGGGGGGTTACGATGGGAGTTACAACGCCTCTGTCTCTCTGTATATATTTTCTTCAAATTATTAAATTTTATGCTATAGCAATAGCACTATTGTTGACAGTGCGAAGGAGCAAGGACTTAGTGGGGTGGGGGAAGGGGATGGTGGGAGTTACAATACCCTTGCATATACGTACAGGATATGAAATTTAATTAATCAGAGCTTACAGGAAAAAAAAGTTTATTCATAATTATTAAATATTTAAAACAGGCAAGAAAGCTAGAGAAACAAAGCAAATAATTTTAATTCCCATTCTTCTGAGCCAGGAAATTATGAACAATTTTTACATTAATTCCCTTTTTTATAACATCATTTTTTTTCCAGGTTTGAAAATGTAACTATACATTTAGAGTATAACATATATATGTTAATATTTTAGTTGATTCACATTTCTTAATTGCATCAACATATATATCTAATAAATTAGGTTTATAGTACCTGTCAACATAATGGGGTGGAGGGAGGAAGGGAGGCATAGGGATGAGAGAGAGAGAAAGAGAGAGAGAGAAAGAGAGCTAGAAAGAGAGAAAGGGAAAGAGAGAGGAGAAAGGCTCTATGGTAATTACTGCCTGACCCAGCCTGACCCAGACACTCACAGAAGCAGTAGGCAAGGAGTGAAGGTGTTATGTAACAGCCTGGAACACTGTTAACCAATGACTTGATGTAAACATTCAAGACATGGTGCTATAAATATGGGTCACTGTGCTCAGCTGAAGTTGGCCTTGAAGGTAAAAATCTAAAATAATAATGGAGATCAAGTCTAAGATGAAAAGGTAATATATGCCATGGCTGGTTGACATGATTGGTTTGTATTGATGAGTGAGAAATTGTTGCAAATAATATTTTGTGACCAAACCATGCATTCTCTAATGTCAAAATTGAAGCATGTGAACAGTTTGTGAACATAAGATGTATATTATTACCATGATCATTGGCTGGCTTTTTGATAGTTTGTTGACAGTTCAGTAGTTTACACATTTGCTCAATTGGATCTATTTTACATAATATATATTATTAAATATATGTATTTTTATTTTATAAAATGTATACAGTTGAAATATAACTGATGTCTCCAGTCCCCAGATGCAAGAACCTGGTGGTGGAGGTTGGGGGGGGGGGGGCTGGAATGATGGGAGTTACAACATCTCTGTATTAACATAGTGTATATACATATAGGATTTCCACTTAATTCAACAATACTTACAGGATTAAATAGTCCATTCACAATTACATAATATTTAAAAAAGGACAGACAGACTGTTAGACAAACAAAGCTGATAATATATTTTAATATTTTAAAGTTTTTCATCTGCAATATTACACATCTGAATACATAAGTTGCTTTCAAATTTCACACTTTAATGGCTTAAATCCATACACATACAGCATATGAAAGTTATTTCAACAGTGCTTAAAGGAAAAATTTCATAATTAGTATATATATTTAATGATAATTGAGAGATGATGGACAGACAAGAGCTGATCACTTTATGTTCCATTCTCCTGGGGCAAGAATATGTTTCAATATTAGATCTTAATTTTTTCTAATCCAATTATCTTTCAAATTGAAAAAAATTGTACACATTTGCAATAATAACTAATGTCCCAGTGCACAGGTGACGGTGAGGTACTAAGGATCAATGACAGCCGGGGGGGGGGGGGGGGGGGGAAGAGATGGGATTAACAACACTTTTGCATAAACATTAAGGGCAAACAAAGCCTGATCTCCAATTCTGCTGAGGCTCGAAAATAATGAACACATGTTTGTATTAGATCCTCATTTTTTTTATTTTAAGTTTAATTTGTATACATTTCCAATATAACATATATTTCTGAATATAAACGTTGATTCATAATTCTAAATTGCATCATCATAAATCTCAATCTTGTCATGTAACACCACATCATGCATACAAATGTATATTTATATATTCATGGGGGGGGGGGGGAGGGGGTGTGATATGAGAACAATTGTACACCTGTCACAGCAGGGGATCTCCCCCAGTGACTGAAACAAATCAGGAACCCTGGCATAGCTGACTTCCAGTGACCTGGAGTGGCCTACCTGCATCTGGAACAAAGCAAATGACTACAATAGACCCTCAAGATAAAATTCAATAACTAGCCTAATTTTCAACCTTTTAGTTTCAAATTTCAGATTTAAACACATTAAATACTTTTGTTTACATTCTGAGAAAATTAAATCAATAGTACTCACAGGGAAAAAATGTGCCATGGTCAAAGTTGGGTAAAATTTCAGGTACTGATTTTATGTTTATGCTAATAACTTATAAAATTAACAAAAAACAGATCTAATTTTGGGTATACAATTGAATCTTAATTAAACAAAGTTATATACTTAAAAAAAATTCTCTAGCTTCAATAATTTTCATGAAACCTGAGTAAATATTTTTCCTGATTTTTTACAAAGTCAATTTTGTTTGGGCACATAACTTAAAACAATTACGCAACACTGACATCATTTCTGGCATGTGCATAGCGAATGTATAGAAAAATATGTATATTATATATGATCAAAGTCAGATCAGTGGTTTTGATACTAGGCAGTCCTGAAGTGTAACAAAGGGTTTTTAATGAAAAAATGAGGTTTTTCATTAATATCTCGAAGGAATTAAGTTCTGGTGACCAAATTCTTGGCATGGTAGGGGATTTTGGAGACATCTTACTGTATGCCTAATTTAAGGAACTTAGAGCTGAAGCTGGGGAGCTGAGCTCTAGCAAACTGCATAACACTAGGTTGATGTAAACAATATGTGACATGGTGCTTGAAAACTTGAATAAAATCTACAGTTTTTGATCAACTGGTTTCAAATTTTAAATGTTAACAGTTGAAATGCTAACAAAAACATGCTTTGAAAATTAAATCCACAGCAGTTACAGGAAAAAAACATGCCATGGTCAAAGTTGGGCAAAGTTTAAGGTACCAATTTTTCATTTTTGCTAATATTTCAAAAAATTTAAAAGATTTTCATCAAATTTTGGGTATACAATTTAATTTTGATTAATAAAAGTTATATTACTGGAAAAAAAGTGCTTAGCTTTAACAAGTTTTGTGTTAAGTGATCAAATTTTTTTCCTGATTATTTACAAAATGCATTATGTTTGGGCCCATAACTTTTTTAAATTATATAATACAGACCCAATTTCTGGCATGTACATAGGAACCATAGAGAGGATTATTTATGGTAAATATGAGGAAAAACAGATGAGTGGTTTTGATATTAGGCAGTCCTGAAGTGTGAAAACAGGATTTTAATAAAAAATTGAGGTTTTTCCTTAATTTCTCAAAGGAACAAAGTCGCAAAGACCCAGTTTTCGGCTTGGTAGGAGATCTTGGGGACATCTAACATTATGCTGAATTTTGGATTCCTAGGTCTTACGGTTTCAAAACGTGCCACATCTACGGACGGACGGACGGACGGACGGACGGACGGACGGACAGACGGACGGACGACGGACAATGGACCACGACTATAGCTCAGATGACTTATAGTCAGCTGAGCTAAAAATCAAACAGTACAGGTGGCGCCACCAGTCTGCAGGAACTGATCGAACATCTCATGATCAATATGTATGCCAAAAATGAAGACCATCAGTGATGTAGTTATTGAGATATTGAAGTTTTTGTATGAAATTTTTTACTATTCTGGGGGGTACTTTGGGGCCCCATAGCTCAAAGGATATGGGTAACAGAGACCTAATTTCTGGTTTCCAAGGAGACTTTTCATGGACCTCTAAGTGTGTCAAGAATTAAGATTCTAAGTCCAGTCTTTATGATTTGTGCCTTGTTAACAGATGTTCACATTTTTAAAGGTCTCAAAAATAGAGAAAAAAATTCGTAAAAAATCGAAAAATACAGGTGGCGCCACCAGTCTGCAGGAAGTGATGTAACATCTCATGATCAATATGTATGCCAAAAATCATGACCATCAGTCAAGTAGTTAATGAGATATTGAAGTTTTTGTATGAAATTTTTGACTTTTCTGGGGGGTACTTTGGGGCCACATAGCTCGAAGGATATGGGTAACAGAGACCTAATTTCTGGTTTCCAAGGAGATTTTTTATGGACCTCTCAGAATCCCAAGTTACAAGGTTCTAGGTCCAGCGGTTACGATTTGTGCCTGGTTAACGGACGGACAGACGGACAGACGGACAGACAGACAGACGGACAGACGGACGACGGACAAAGAGTGATCGCTATAGCTCAGATGACTTTCAGTCAGCTGAGCTAAAAATCTGATATGTGAATAACCATTTATTTCTGCGGCCCACTAAAGGTATGTGACTGCACACTGGCAGCTGTGGCTATTGATAAGCCTTACCGAGTGTCTGGGCAAACACAAATATTGTATACCCATACCATGACTAGAAGGTCTCAAATATTGACTCAGTAGTTTATAATATAGCAATGCCAAGGGAATAATTGACAAACAACCTCCGAGTCTGTGTGGTGCAAAAAACATCAGGGGAAGAATAGAAAATTTGATGTAACTGTCTGCGTATAGCTGAGCTGACAGCCATGGGGTTAGTAATTCAGGATACCTATTCTTGCGATGAATGCTAAGTACCTGACCATATTATGATGACTGTGATGATTATGGAGTGTTTATGCTTAAGGGATCTCCCCTGTCATCAGCTAAGCTGAATCTCTCATATTGCCAGTCCTAAAACCAGTAATGGTTACCCCAGTGTATGGGGTACAGTCATTAATTTTTAGTCAGTGACTGTCAAGTGGTGGAATGTTGGCAGTAAATTATACTCCATTCCAATACCCTTGTCCACCTGTATTTTTTTTCGTGATAATTTCCACTAAAGCTTTACTTTATAAACCTCAGAGGCAAATCACATGCTTGTGGTTACTATCTAACAGCAAAACAATGCTCCCCTAATTATTGATTCCAGATGATTAATTCAGAAAGAAACCTGACTGAACAGATGCAGAAACAGTCTTGCAACATATCAGTGATAACCTTAGCTGATGATCTGAAACTACATAAATTTGATCATTCATAGAGAAGACATCTCCGTGTTATTTTTACATCACACTATTGTTACATCACACAAGCGTCCCTCCTTCATAACATGGATAAACAGATATGGCCACTTGAAATGACGCTACCACTTCAGCAGCTCCTTCTAGCACTGTCCCAGCATCGCAAAAAAAAAACCATATTATTTCATACTTCTTTAAATGGTAATAAATTGCCACATCACCTCCTTTGATGAAAGCTAACTTATAGTGGCAAACAAAATAATTATAAAGAATTACTGGCATAAATTAGGTGGACAAGGGTTTTGGAACAGAGTATGGTGGGTAAGGCCTTGGACATCATAGGAGAAAGTCCCTGGTTCAAAACCAACCCAACCACAGCCTGGTATCGGGTTGTACCTGTGGAATATACCTAGGCCTCGAGTATATAAAGTCTGAATTTCAGAACACTTAATGATGACATAATAATATTAATTATTATTATTATATGGTTATTTTCATCCTAATTCAACAGTGTCACCAACAGGCCATAGACCTATTCCTTAAAGTCAGTAGTACTGCCAGCATATCTTACCAAATATTGATAGATCTATTACTGGTACACGGGAAGGTGTGGATCTGAATCAATGACCAAATGATTCAATCCAAATGATGCTGCAATTTCATCCTGAGTCATACACTGATCTGAGAGATGGTAATATCATCAGAGGATGGTCACCAGTGGTGGGCCAACCAAGGCCTTGATTTGGGACATTGGTGGTGATTCATTCCAGGATTCATACAATAGACTGGTCTCTTTCCATAAAACCACCAGACCTGTACCTAAGTGATCTAAGGCAAAAACAAACAAGGGACCTATGGGTCAAGACGCTCAGCTGTAATATATGATAAAAAAATATTATTTAGAAATGAGGTACATGCTGGTTTTGTGTGGTATTATAAGCTGTATTATGAGTTGTTGTTGTTTAGCTTATGTATGATTTTGATAGTACCTTTGGAGACAGGGAAGAGGATTGATTTCATTTATTTTATTAACAAATGGAGTACTTTTGTCACACAGATTTTGACTTGGCCATATAACTTATAAGCAGAACATATAATATAAGAGTTTAACTATTTATTAAAAAAAATTACAAATATTTTCCCAAATATAATTTTTATTAAAAATAATAAGAGAATCATATGATTTTTTAAAATGAAATATAACTGATATGATTATTAAAATAATATTAAAGAATATATTCATGAATGCATTCATAAATACATTTTGAAAGTATTGGCACGAGTATTCATATACTTTCATTTTTACCTGAATTCCCATTCTTTATGCAAGAAATTTTATAATAGAGTACATAATCATATTCGTATTTAAATACAATTACAAAGTATTCGCACCATGTCTGGTATTTATTCAGTTGTCACCAAACTATGATGTTGAGAATCCAGAATATACAAAATTCACACATTTAAATAATGATCATAAGTACCTGGTTTTATGGCTTTTATTTATATTAAAAAATAACTGTAAAAAATTCATTTTGGACTAATTTCACATCAATGTACACACTAGACACAGCAGGAATCTAGATTAATATTATCAACTGCATCTTTGTCTATCATTAATTTCCTTCATATGATCCCCAATGATTAGTAATGAATAATATGATTTACTTCTTTATCATTAAAATTGAACTGAAAAATGCCATAGGTGACTGCATGGTGTTATTTGGAATATGTGACATTCTACCCATCGATACAAGATTCTTATATCATCAGTAACTGCAAGTTAATTTCCTGTTATAATAAACTAACAAATTCCTTTTCTATTTTTCTTTAATTTGTTATTAAAAACCAATAAAAATTTATTAATTTGTTTATTGTTATGTTGTTGGTTAAAACTACTAGATGAGTTGGGTTGGACACCTAGATCAACTGTGGCTGGCCATAAGCTGCCTGGATTCCTTGTATGCCTCGCCTCAAGCGTGCATAATTTGATGAAAGGTCAACAAGGTCAAC
The DNA here is from genome assembly GCA_026874595.1 of Sipunculus nudus. Taxonomy (NCBI): domain Eukaryota; kingdom Metazoa; phylum Annelida; class Sipuncula; order Golfingiida; family Sipunculidae; genus Sipunculus; species Sipunculus nudus. The sequence continues at coordinate 17,103,634 of CM049312.1, read as the reverse complement.
ATACAGGTGACTCAAGAGGGGCTGGAGAGAGCCAAAGTCTGACAGGGTCTCATAAAAAACATTAATAAAATCTACAATTTTTGGCCAATTTCTTTCAGCTTTCTAAACTAAAAAGCTGAAATCCTTATGTGTGCATGATATGAAAATTATATCAACAGTGCTCACGGGAAACAAACTTCCATTGTCACAGTTGGGCAAAATTTAAGGTACTAATTTTATATTTATACTAATAACTTATAAAATTTGAAAAATTCTGTCCTGAACTAATTTTGGGTATTCAATTGAATCTTGATTAAATAATGTTACATCCCTGACAAAAAAATCTCTAGCTTCAGCAATGCCCTTGTTAAGGGAGTAAATATATTTCTTGATTTTTTACAAAGTGCATTATGTTTGGGCCCATAACTTAAAACAATTACGCAATACTGACATCATTCTGGCATGTGCATAGAGAATGAAAAATATGTATATTATTTATGATTAAAGTCAGATCAGTGGTTTTGATATTAGGCAGTCTTGAAGTGTAACAATGGGTTTTTAATGGAAAAATGAAGTTTTTCATTAATATCTCGAAGGTATTAAGTCCTAGTGACCAAATTCTTGGCATGGTAGGGGATTTTGGAGACATCTAACTGTATGCCGAATTTAAGGAACTTAGAGCTGAAGCTGGGGAGCTGAGCTCTTGCAAACTGCATAACACTAGCTTGATGTAAACAATATGTTACATGGTGCTTATAAAACTTGATTAAAATCTACAGTTTTTGATCAACTGGTTTCAAATTTTTGGTGTTAACAGTTTAAATGCTAACAAAATCATGCTGTGAAAATTAAATCCACAGTACTTACAGGAAAAAAACGTGCCATGGTCAAAGTTGGGCAAAATTTAAGGTACCAATTTTTTATTTTTATTAATATTTAAAAAAATTTAAAAGATTTTCATCTAATTTTGCGTATACAATTTAATTTTGATTAATTAAAGTTATATTACAAGAAAAAAGGTCCATAGCTTTAACATTTTTTGTGTTAAGTGATCAAATATCTTTCCTGATTTTTTACAAAATGCATTATGTTTGGGCCCATAACTTTTTTAAATTAAATAATACAGACAAAATTTCTGGCATGTACATAGGAACTATATAGAGGAATATTTATGGTAAATATGAGGAAAAACAGATGAGTGGTTTTGATATTAGGCAGTCCTGAAGTGTGAAAATAGGTTTTTAATAAAAAAATTGAGGTTTTTCCTTAATTTCTCAAAGAAACGAAGTTGCAAAGACCCAGTTTTCGGCTTGGTAGGAGATCTTGGGGACATCTAACATTATGCCGAATTTTGGATTTCTAGGTCTTACGGTTTCAAAACGTGCCACGTCTACGGACGGACGGACGGACGGACGACGGACAATGGACCACGACTATAGCTCAGATGACTTATAGTCAGCTGAGCTAATAAAATGTATGGTTCTCAGGCACAGCCCAAATGATTTTTAAATCCTGCATCAAAATTTTTAATTTTGATTTTCAATAGAAACTTCCCAATTTTGAGCTCCAGCTGCTTGGACATTTTTTTCAAGAAGATAAAATAATACAATTTTGATAAAATTTCCTTTGTTTTCATGTGCTACTTGTTTAGCAAAAAATGCTGTTATTATCATGCTTTGCCTGATCATATGAAATTTTAACAAATGAAAATCGCCCACCGACATTGATTTCTGAAAAAAAAAGAGCCTGAGACCCAAACCTTATTTTTTTTGCCTAATCAGGGTCAGCCAGCTCAGGAATCCAAGCTTCTCTGTTGCAGACATACATGAAATGAGATTGTTTTCATTTTGGTCATTTCTGTCAACTGATCAAAGAAACCATAATAAGCAGAAGAGGGTTATTTGTTCACTTTCCCTGCCACCCATGACCAGTACCCATTCACATCTGGGTGGAGAGGGCTTACCCCTCTGGTTTAAACTTTGGCTGGGGGTCTCAGCACAACAGTCTGAAGCATCGTAACAGATGCTAGCAACGACACACTGGTGAGATGATGGAAGGTAAGCTACGGAGGTGTTTTCATCTTGTTCATCCTCTGATGCTGGATGCAGACAATAACTCACTGATTAATGGCCACTCTCACTGATGAAAAGCTCCCACCTCTCCGCCAGATTCAAGGTCGGAAATTAATATCATAAAAAACAGAATACACGACTGATACAAAATTTATTAAAACCTGCCTGAAAGGGGAAAACAGGTCAAGATCAAAGCTTTCTGACACAGACCAACCCCATTCAGTGAGAATACTGATTTTGATAAATTTTTATTGATATATGGAATAATGAAATATTAATGACCTGATCCATAATAAACAGATGATGACTGACATGAAAGTTCCAACTCATATATAACTATAAAGACTAGTGTAGCACCTAAGCCCATGAACTTCATAACTGTATAAATATTAATGCACTAATTACACTCACTCTGAAAGTTTACAGCTGAAATTGCAATTAATCAGCCCATGCGATGAAGTATTTTTACAGTACCCAATAACACTCTGACTGAGGGCACATTAAATGATGAAGTACAAGTGAATTTGAAAAAATAGATAATGCTGCCAGCTGGTGATGTTTATTCTAAATTTACTGTGGCTGTGTATTGCCATGCAACTCGTGAGATGAACTGATCATCAATATGGCATAGTGATATGATAATCTGCTATGGAACATTCTGCCGCACATAAACAGAGACAGAAGTAACCCAAATAACCAAAAGCATGTTGATTAATGTGTCCAGAAAATATTTTGTGTTGAATTTGACATAGCATCAATGTATCATTTACAATAACTATATATTCTGTGCTTCTTTGGCCCAGTAACAAAAGTATATAACAAATTACCAGATATCAAATATTAGAAAAGTTTCAGTCTCATTAATTAAAAAAAAAAATTCTTTTCAGTTTATATGTCTAAGTTTGTCTTGAAAATATTAAATTAGGTGAAATTTGTGCTCTGGTTTCTTGCACAGACTGTGGAGTTAAGATGTTTGCGACACTGACAGCCCTAAAATTTGCATATCCTGCTTGTTGTAACTAAATGGGCACTTGCAATAAAGACAACTTAAATCAAATGTTTTCTGCTATCAGGATAATATAATGAAGTTTTATTAGAACAAGTATCAATAAGCCAAGTAAACAATTACGGAAATGCTGAGTGCCCTGGATAAGTATTACAACTGGTGCCTAAAGTTAGTAAACAAATTTCTTGTTTATGGAAACATTATTGTGTGTCTTGTCTTTATAATGGATGAGTGACTGGGTACAATTTTGCTTGGCCTGGCAAATTTGTTGTAATAGATATTCCTTTCTAGTGATTAAAAGGCTAACATTCTGCCCTGAGTTTGCTGGTAACAACATCCTAAAGGTCCTCAGAATAGAAAAAATTACCTGCATGACTGAGTGAGATAAAAAAAACCATTATTTCCTAGCAACACTAGAATTATGCACATATGGTAATATTATGGTTACATAATGCCACAGCACAAAGTCTTCCAGGAGCAAAATAAATTACAGGTGTGACAAAACTATGACAATGTAAGTGCTTTGGATTTAAAAACAAACGATGGTTGCTCAGCTCAATACAGTGCTGATTATACATTCTACTGCCTATCCACCCACTCAGCTCATAAAACTTTGTCAAAGACTCAGAGGTGACACAGTGCTTACTGAACAGCAATATTGTCATAGGTATGATTAAGTATCTTAAGCAAACATACAGGCCCTATAGCTCAGGTATGCTGATTTCAGTGGGTCTGCCGAGAAGTCAAGGTACTGGGAAGGAAATTACCTGGGAACTCATTGATACAACAGGAAAACCACAGGTGAAATCCAGGTGTATCAGTCAATGACCTCCAAGATCCCAACCAAGAGCTCCAGCATACACCCACGTGACTAATATAAAACATTATGGACATGCAAGTCTGGTCAATTATCTCTCGTTTATAAACTTTTCAGGTATAACATTATATTATCTATCACAGGTAGGTTTTGTTGCTTATTTTATATAGTTTATGTCATACACACTGACTGACCTGTTGATTATATATTGTAATATATATCATGACTCTGACTCACTTTCTCTTGTGAGATATTTTAAGGGAATGGCAAACTTTAATTTTTTTCTACCAGGAATGGGTCCAGACATATACTGTGATACATGTGTCTAAATATGTATATCAAGACCTTGTGGTTGCCCACATAACAGATCTTCAGAACATCCTGTTTTGGATTCAAGTTCACAAAATGCTGTGGTTGGCTTTTTCTTCACGAGGGTCTCATATTTCGTATATTCACTAAAGTGACATTACAGCAAAAATAAAACCTGCATGAAACATCTAATCTACACAGGTGAATTAATAGTCTTTGATACTACAGCCTCACTCTGATCTTGTATATATTATTCAAGCCTATAGTAGCAAAAGTCAAAAGGTAAAAGGCACACATTACACATAATATATATATTTATGTTACCCATAACCAAGGACTGAATCACAAATATCAGATCTTAAAAATTATCTACCAATAATAGATTAGAATTTCAACAAGTAAGATATTCCAATTTTTTTCAAAATGCTATAATTTTTATTATCCATAATTTTGATAAAAAAATAAAAATGGATATACTCTGTGAAGGTCCCTAAACGGTTGCTTTGTGAAATGGGGACCAATGAGAAACACTGATAAAGTGAAAACAGCAAAAAATTGAACCCCTCAAACATGTAGCCAACCACAGTATATGGTGGTTGTTTTTAACTTTTCAACTTTTCTGTACATTACAGACAGTTTATTTCATGTAGTAAATATAATTGATTAGAAATTCAATTTGTATATAGAAATATATATATATTATTCAAAATTGTTTAATTCAAAATTACTCAGGTGCTAGTATTTGAATTTCAATCATCACACACAAACACTGATTTATAAAGTTGTTTATATGGCAAGGTAGAGTGTCCATTACATAAATACATATGAGACAAATGGCCAAAGAGAATGCCAAAATGGTCCATAACAATGAAATTGTAAGTATATTTGACTTTAAATTGTCTTCATGATAAATGCATGATAAACACTAAATAATTTATTTAAAAATGTTATAAAAAATGTCAGCAAATTGATTATTTCCTTGTCTTCCAGTTCTGAAAACAGAATGGCCATCGTTCAATTATACCCCAATGTTGGCACCAAAAAAAATTTTCAAAGCGATTCGGGCAAAAACCTTTTGAATCCATGCTGTATGTTTACATGGGCATCTAGCACCATTACATGTGTACATTTCACATGTGGAACAATGAAACAACATGCTGATACAAGCATATGCGCTTGCACTGTGACCTAGTTGCTGTATGAAAACGAGGTCCAAAACAATTCTACAGCGTTCTTACAACAATTTAAGCAAAACGGATAAAACAATCAGCACTCAAAACTGTTTGAAAGTCTATGAACCCTCCTGAGCTGGATTCAAACTGTTTTTGGCCGGGTGAATTTGCATTGAAAATAGTTTGAAACCAGTTTGCATTTGCCATCATGAAATAAGCAAGTAACTGAAGCAGGTGTACCCTGCCAGCAGCTTGCACAGCTCTCTAACACCTCCAGTCAGTGACATCACAATCATCCAGTAATTATCACAATGTTTGATAAGGACAGCCATTTAAATAGCAGGTTGCCTACAGCATGGACTGTTGTCCCATTATGTGTTAATTTCTCATACCTTTTCAAGCACAGTCAGTAACTACCAACTTGACTAATGTATTTTACTATTACTATTGACTCAGTGGTTCACACATCAACAGCCAGCAAACCAGCCACTTCCATTTACAAACTGATGGTGTTACATTCTGTACTGTACAGTCAAGGTTTGCTCTAGATACAGCTTGTCTCTAGCTACAGCCTTGTATCATTGTTTAAAATGACCACTGAGGATAACTATGTACAGTAAAATAAGCATTTTCTGTTGAAAATGTTTGAAAGCATTTTCATGAAGAAAAATGTAATACTTTTGTTAAGTATAAAAGAGCAACATTGGACATATAGTCTCAGATGACATAAGATCTCTTACTGGGGCCTATAATGCATACTTCTTAAATGGTCTTAACCTGTCGTCAAACTTCCTTGTCCTCTAATACACACACACACAATCTGCCTTTTATCTAGCCAACTCGGTATGACATCCTGTTGGTTAACCAAAGTGCCGGAGTCTGCACATATAAAAAATTCTGTCAAATTTAAGGAAACTGAACTTCAGTAGAGCCACTTACAGTGTGAATTAATTTGCCTGGCAGAAGCACCTTGTTTTGCTAGAGCACATTTTGGGCCATCCTGACATTTAAAGATCACAGAGGATAAAACTAAGAAAGGTAATTACTCAGGATGTTCAAATGTCAAAAGGATATTTTTGTTCAGTTCAGACTTTGTGGATCAGTTTAATGCAGTGAGCTGTTGTTTGATCTTATGATGATTTTAATGAAACTTAGACAAGGTTATTACAATATTCAATATTTACAGATATAAACACGAAGCTAGGATGGCACTCAGTACAGCACACACCTTTGCCACGCAAAACAATTCCACAATCCCCCTGGAGCCACAGCATCATCGTCCTCTTTTAGTTTTTGCCAGATCAAAATTTTACCGGGAATTTCTTGGTCTTAATCTCAGACCTTTGGAAAGGTTTTTTCTTATTTAATTTTTAATTTGAGTATTTTTTAGCAATCCTGTGAAGAGACATATTAGAAAGTAAACACAGGTGCAAACATAACTTCCTGGGCGGCGTAATAAAGAAACCTTCAACTATGATTCTGTGTATAGAATATCTTATTTTTCCAAGTATAAGGATGTGCATAAAAGTGTTCCTATCATCCTATTATTGAGGCATGCTTTATTGATGTACCAATAGAAAGAACCAAGCTGAAATATGTTCATAAAAAATACCAAAGGACTTTACACCTTGTTATAGTTATGACTCACTGAAGTCATGACCATTCCATCTGTTGTATTTCCTTGTTTTTGATTTCCACTCATAGATAAAAAAGTTAAAGGTTCTTATCAAATTAATGAAATAATTTAGGGAAATGAGTGCAGTAGAATAATCAAACAAACTGTATTTTGTTCAAACAGCAGCAAAAACATAAACTGGGCCTAGGCATTACACTGTCTGGATTTACGAATATCTTTGTGTAACCAAAAGCAAAACTTTTTATCGTATAATGACATGCACTTGACTGTCTTGACACAAAGATAAGTATAACTTATACATTTCCTTGTCTAAAAAAAAAACAAACAATATTTACACAAGGAGGTTCAGTTTGGTATTTGAGGAAAGATTATAACCACTTACCCCTAGATGGATATGCTCATGAGAGAGCATGATATTAATCAAGTTCCATCTGTCCCACAATTTTTTTTATACATATTTTTATTAAGGATTTGCTCAATCAAAATTGTATACAAAATCAATGAAGGGGAAAATACAGGAAATAATTGATTCAACAAAGAAAAAGGAATTTAGGGTAAGTTTTTAGGAAGAAAAAAAATGTCCAGAGGTAATATTTATAAAATCTGTACATATATATTGGCTGCTGGAGATGTGAAAAAAACACACATCTGTGGATCACTGCTGTTGTTGTAAACATAATAATTCTAAAATTTGATATGAAGGAAGCCTTATATCATTTTTGTTTGTTTCCTTTTATAATAAATCCATGTTTATCAGTACCATATATTCACTGACATGACAGGTGGATATTATTTTTATCTATTATTGCTATTAATTATAGTTTTACCCTATTTTACACTACAGTTTGCACTACAATGGGCTTTGGACTTCAAAGGTAAATAAATATTCATTAAAATATTATTTTAATATTTTTACTGCTGTGTACATTAAAAATCATTTTTTACAGGTGGCATATGACTGTCAGTATACTGCTTATTTCAAGCACTGAAATCCAGCCATGAATAAAAGAATGTCACACTGTCACACAGTCAAACAATAAATACAAATAAACGTGAAAAAATAAATAAACAAAAGCCATGTTATTTGTGTCACCGACGTTTAACAACAGGACAAATGAAAGAAGAGGAATAAAAACGAATACTGAAATTTAACAGAAGTTTGAACACTGTAAAATGTCTGATTGCAACCCTGCTAATAATTTTATAACTTGTCTTGAGGGCCGCTGATCTGCGCAAGGCAATGCAGTGACAGTTGGGATGAGAACGTTGACAGCAAGTGACAGTCACGTTTGCTGTCACATTTTAAACGGCCTGTCACATCGAGGCGTGTACTCACCGATCCAACAGAATCGGGCGTGTTGCTCGGACTTGGGGACCTCTGGACGGTGACAAGTGCCATATTTGGCCGTACGACGTGCCACCAGTCAGTTTTGTAGCTTGTGCCTGCGTTCACATGCTGCGCTGATGTCGGCTCACCGGCCACAAATAAACACCGACCCGGAAAAATAACTCCCTCTCTACACTTCCGACATCACAAACTTTGGGTCATCGCGCAAGGGATTGACCCGGAAGTAAATAGATAGCATCATTCGCACAGGCGCAGTGAGCACCTAGCAACCGTGGGAAACAGTTTCTCATACCCTTATTACCGCTCACTAAACTGCAACAAGTAGGAAAACACAGTGAAAGCTTTCATATTCCAGGTATAGTGTTCATACAGACAACCCGTGCACATAAAATATAGATACATTTCAGTTGCATATTACCCTGTCAGTCAATATAAAGCACTGAATTTATTGCTTCAAATGCAAATTTCATTTATGATTTAATTTTGTTTGATATTACATTTTCATCAATTTTAGTTTTACTATTTTTAGTTCATAAAAAAACACAACTTATAAAAAAAAGACCAGTTACCAAACTGTTAGAAAATGTCGAGGTGTTAGTTTGAACATATTTATAACAGGATTACAAAAAGGCCAGTTAGGTCAATGTACCATACATCCTTTCCTGTATAGTGTGTGTATATATATATTATTAATAAATTATATATACACACACAAAAATAACAAACTTGTATATAAGACATCACAAAAGTACACAAGTCAAAATAGATCTTTGCTGAAATGTTCACCTTTTGCTAAGTCTCTTTTTATTAATATTCAACCCTCAGTTATAGACATTCATGTTGTTTATATTTTAAATCACAATATCTCAATAATATAATAATATATTATCTTCAGTCATGAAAACTTCATGCAGTATAGAAAGCTCAATTCTGATAGGGAGCGTATAATAACCCTGTCTTCATTCTATAATGTGAAAAAATATTTCCTGTGTATTTTTTATTAATCTTTGTAAAACATCGGATGTCTTTGCAATCATATCTTGTATATAATTGAACATACTTTTATGAGCATACTATTACTGACACGAGGCAGTTAATTTATGAACAGATGAAGTCATCACAGGTGGGATTTGAACCTACACTCTCATGAACAGGAATCCAACACGCTAGTAACTGGGCCATGTAAGACAAGAAACCATCTGACTTGTTTGATTTGTATCTAGTTGTGATATGCCATCAGTACAATAATAGCAGAATTATTTATGTAGGATTATTTGGTTTACATGACTACACAAACCTATGGGGGAGGGGTTGTCCCCATATCTCTGATCTTACAGGGAACTCAAATTCCATTGACTCCTCCTACTGAAATAAAATGTAATCCATATGTTGCCTGAATCTGTTTAAATGCAGCATTCAGTAACACATGTACTTGGCATATGTTAGAAAATAACTTGTTTCAAATTGATTCTCGATTCTATATACGGAACTCTAAGGATCACTCAGTCGCTGTAAATTAAAAGAACAGGGTGTATCACAGTTGTGGTTTCTAGCAGGGTCATGCCAATTAAACTATGATTTTCATTTGTGTGGCTAATATTTTTTAGGAACCAATATTAGTAATTGCTTGAATATCAGGGGATTAAGCCTTCTGCTATCAGGAGCCAAGTCAGAATTCAACTTACCTGAGATGTTTGCAATTCCCACAAAACTTTTAAAATGAAATTCAACAAAGATGAATACGCAGTCTTTTTTCACAAACTGAAGGAATAAAGCATTTGTTGCACTGCATGCAGTTTGATCAACACTTTTGTATTAAGAGTGTAAAGTACTGCTGGCACTGACAAGGCTGCCCTTATCTTTTTCCTGTATTGTGAGGCTTGGCTAAGAGGTTCAATGAAAATATTGTTGGAAGAAGTATTTACTGATAGTTGTTTGTGGTAGATGTTCATATGAAGCCTGGGGAGGGGATATATGAGTATTCTACAGGTTTCTGACTCTGATATGTAACAAGGATGAATTAGAATACATAATTTACAAATTTTAAGGCCAAAAAGCTTTTGTTGAACTGCATGTGGTTTGAAAAGTCTTGTTAGCAGATGGTAAAATACTGCTTGCACTGATGTGATTGCTTGGACTAGGAGGGTACAGTGAAAATGTTGTTGGGAGAAATATTTAGTTGTTTGTGGTAGATGTCGATATGATAGGCAGTGGGGGGTGGGGAAGGGGGGTTGCTACAGGTTTCTGACTGGGGAAGGGGGGATGTTGATATCATCTTCCTGAATTCTCTCTCTTTTTGTTTTGAAATATCTGCTTCTTTTTGTTTTGCTTATATTTGATCTCAGGAACTGAACAAGAGGAGGGGACTGGATGTAGAGACAGTTATTATCTTAAAACAGTACTGATGACAGCACTTTGAATCCTTGATTATCATCACTTACTAACAAACAAATTATGGTTAATATTAGCTGAAATGTATAAAAACTGCATCGCAGTATCTTTCATAATATAAATCAAGTATTTTAAATGAATAAAAATTGTTACATATGTATACATACTTACATATACACCAATCTGTCTGCATCTATCATACATTGTCATCTGTATTATCAATAGTGCAACTTTTCAAGAGTATGAAGTAATTTCTTTTTTTTTTTTTTATTTAATACACTCCAAGAAAACTTTTTTCAAAATATTATGAACATTACTGAGTAAGTGTTTCTGTTTGTTATTTAAAGATCTGGTTGGTGTAACAATGGCTGACACTGCAGGCTATGCAGCTCGGCCAGTGACACCTGGGAAACGAGTAACAATGGTTGCAACATCACCTACAGGCAGGTCTGCCAATGGCCGCCCATCCTCTCAGGAGCTTCGCAGACCTTCCTCTCGGGGCAGCCTGACAACGCCATCAGCAGGACGCCTCTCCCCGATGCCCGATTACATGAGGCCGATCATGAGGAGTGCGGTTCACAAATGGAAGAAACTCCATGAAGAACACATGATGCAGCAACTGGTCCAGAAGAGACTGCAAAAGAAAGCACAGAATCAAGCCACCAGAGACAATGCAAAACATATGTCAAGGAAAATCCCAATGGAGTTGCTGGCTTCAGATTGGCTAAAGCAGCACGCACCCACTGCAGAAACCAGGGCATATGTAGTGGACAAAATTTTACCAACATTGATAATGGGAGTTGAAAAATTATTGCTTGAAGTGGAGAAGAAAGGTCTTGCTGAGGTAGAACAAATTGATGCAAACTTTAATCCAGTGAACTTCCTGGCACGGTATTTAATGAGGAATAACCCCCGATACAGTAACTTTTCAGAAGCTTCACCCTACATCAGAAACCTACGAGCTGTCAGTGAAGAATTAAAACAAGAGTTATTTGACATCGATGAAAACAGGTATTTTATATTTATACTTCTTGATATTGTTCAGACAGATATTGATATTAAATGAATGTTATGTGAATTTAATTAATTTAAATTTACAATTTCTATTCAGAAATGAAAAAAAATAAATCATGTTGTTTTATTATTTTGATGATTGTTAAGTAAATGAACTTAGAGAGGTTTGCTTAAGGGTCCAAAAAATCATTGTGCCTATTTATAGGTTATATCAAATCACTATAACCAGGTTGAAATTTTAAGATGTAAATTTAATTCAAACTTTAAGAGACCCATGGGTCTGTATTCAGGGTTTTCAATAGAAAGAAAATTAAAGGATACCAGGATGATCAAACAAAAATTGGAGGGTCCCATTTAAGTTTCAACGTTTAATGGGGATGATCTTTGTCAAATTTTGAATGGTTATGTAAAATGGAATCTTTTTTTGTATTTTATGTTTTTATAGTATCATAATATCATGATATGATACTATCATTATATGAAAAGATATTGTGTCATTATATGTTTATTTCATCATATATATATGTATAGTGAAATGTAAACTCTGCTATCAGCACGGTGTTTACAGTACAGTCCCTAAAGGTGAGTGACTGCTACAAAGGCAAACCTTGATGCTCTCAGGCCTAAAGCCAGAAATTTGCTTGTCCATTGGAACCCAAGAACTGAGCATCCAAACGTAATTATGAGGGTCATAGATGCTTATCCCCTCGCTTATGAAAGCTCTGGTATACCAACATGGAAACTGTCTTGAGCCTTCACACAGTTTACTTCCCAGACTGTTGGAAGAGTCTTATGTATCAGCTTCAGCTTTTTTATCTCATAATTAATATACACATTTCATTCTTTAAAAAGCATTGCTGGCAGACTCAGATTGAGGATTTATAGAATCCACTAGATAATAGAAGTGTTATGCTGCACCTGTAAGAGTATTAATCTTTATGAAAGGAAGGTTCTTTTGTACAGGGTTATATACATATATAAATATGAAATATATGAAATGATGATAATATCCATAAAACACTCAGGCTACATTTAAATATTAATACTTTTGTCTTAGCAGCTCTCGTTGAAATTGCAACACAGATATTTAACTCCAAGCCCAGTGCTTATACGACCAGATCATTTTCTGCTATCTGTTACACACAAGAGATATGGGTTTTGTTTCAGACTTGCCAGAATTAAAGCTGAGGCCAAGAAAAAGCGCGAGGACAGAGAAGAAGCGGAACGACTGATTGAGCTGGAGAAGAATCGTCGTGTTGAAGCCATGAAACAACAGTTTGAGCTGTGGAATATCAACATTGATGGAAAGGTGGAACTTGCCCTAGTAAGTGATCAAATGACACTTCTCATAATGTCATATCATTACCTGTTTTGACAGCTCTCTGTTTTAACTGCTGTGTTCTAAATTTTAATGACATTTTCCAGCAAACAAGTCTAAATTCCAGAAGGTGCTGGAGCATCAGAAATCCATTTGACCATGTGGTATAGTGCTGCCATCTGATAACAGAAGGAGTACTAATTAGGCTGTGATGTTCTTGTTGCTGGAGTTATTATCAGGCCCTCATCCACTGGTTTTCAATCCATTCCTGCTTTTCATGAGGATTGTTTAAAATGAAACCTCCATTTCTCTACTTTTTCCTTCAGTATTTGTATAACCAGCACCCCCAGTGCCTGTACATAACATCAGATGAATTATGTAACAATTTCTTCAAATGGTTACTTAAAGCCAGTAAGTCACCTTCCTGTATCTGGCTTGCTGTGTATACATATTAATGAGCACATATTAATGACCTGTACGTAATTTCGTAGGTTCTTATAATGCCTCTGTGATGGATGTATGGTCTTGTTTATCTATAAACTGTCAGTAAACATGGTACCTGGGCTCATGTTGGCAGACAAAAAAAGAACACCAAACTGAAGGTGGTTGGCTGCATATATGCAGAAGTTGAAAGGTCACTAGTTACAAACCACCATTTGCAAAACTCTGGTTTGTCTGACTTGCCACCAGATGTCCCTGTTGAATGTTTCTGGATTGTTTGGCAGACCCCCCAAATGTTATAAACACATTGATATAAACAAAAGGAACAACTTCAGTACCATGGGATTGGTGTTTTCTTGTCTATTTTTGTAAAAGGATCAAGGAATTGTTAATAGGTGCCAGATATCAAAATGGGCCCATTTTAGGGTGGATAAGCAGAATACTTCCTTAGTTCTCATACTGTCACAAGTATACGTTGACTGTTGTTGTGTATGAGATGATGCAGTAAGTTTCTCCATTCTAATCAGTGTATATCCTTCTGTCAAAGGACCACAATGAATGTTGAATAATGTAATATTGTTGTATAATACTTATGTTTACTATGGATGGCTTCCAGCATCAAATGGTTCATTGAACAACATCCTTTTATTATTCACTCTTTGGTCATTCTCTGTGGTATTTTAAATATGTTGTTAGCATGAAAACTTTAAAATTCTGCTCCAGTCTAAGATTGCTGAAATATATTATTAATATTGTATTTATTTGTGGTAACTGTATTGAAAATGTATTTAAAATTACATGCATTAAAAGGATAGTAGTCATTAATCTTTCAAGTTTATCTACCAATTGTTTTTTGTTATATTTTAGATTTTCAAATTAATAATCCTTAGTGTCAAGCACTGTCTTGTATGTTGAACTGATGGATATCCCAGTTATTTTTCACTAAGAGAGTGGCAACTAATTATTAATATTGAAAAATTTAATAGGTCATTATATTAAACATTCAAGACTGTTCAAATCTGTTTGTTCTTCAGGTGCAAAATGCCTTGCGATCATTTGCTGAGTTTGTTGAATGTTACCCTGATGACCTCAGACAAGCAGCAAAATTCAGCGCGGAACTAGAGCCCACAGACAACACTGGTCGCACAATCACCAACAAAGAATTCATGGAGGTAGGTCTAAGTCTGTAACTACTGTGTCATGATATATCCTGTTCATACTGAAAGCAAAAGTAACCTTTGCAGTGTTGTTATATTGTTTATCTGAATTTAGCTTTAAAACAAGCCTCACAAGGTACAATATTACTGTTAACCATTATATCATGACATATCCTTTTCATACAGAAACCAAAAAAACAACTTAACATGGTTTTTATATCGTTCTGTTGAATTTAGCTTTAAAACAAGCCTCACACAGGTCAATAATACTGTAAGATTTCCTTTCTTTCCTTGCATCCTAAGATTTGCTGTGACAGTTTAACACTAACAGGGAATTTATAGTCAGGCCTCAATCACACATGTAGGTTGTGTATTCTGTTTGGTGGATGACTGCCTCACATAGGTCATTTTACAAATACTTGTTTACAAATATTTAATGTTACCCTGACCATGCTTCCTACACCATAATACTCCAAGGTTGTCTGTGATATCCTACAATATTCCCTGCACCTGGCAGTTCTACACTTTATAAATATTATTAAAAGTCCTTGCTTCACTGCATGTCATTCATCTTGTTGAATCATATAGGAAATCACAAAAAAATCACATCTTGAGATACCTGCTTTAAACCAAACATTTTTTTTTCATTCAGCTGTAACTAAACTCATGAATCTTATTTTTTAAAAGAATTTATGGCCTGTTTGAGACTTTGAGGGTTATCATATAATAAGATAGATTGTGAAAACTTCTTGATTTTAGATTTTAAAGGCATTGGACTGGGAATAATCCAGGAGCTAAAGCAATTAAAGCTGATGTTAAGACATAAGAATAAACTAGTAATCTGCATCCTAAGGAATGCAAGCCTCCACCATGTGGGGGTCCCTGTTGTAAGAATCTCTCAAAACAGTGTTTGCATTCACTTATACGGCCCATATTCCGAAGTTTATTCGTGCATGAGTGACTAAACATTTGTGAATATGCCTTGATGATGTTCCTGAATTTGGATCATATGCCAGATCCACACCCAAATCTAATTGATTCTCCATTGGCCCATTAGAGAAATGTCCTGAAAATTTGATGATATTCTGATCATGATTGCATGAGCTATGGTTGAATGCACACCCCCCTGGTGGAGGCAATTACTGAGATTATGTCAATATTTCATTATCTTATCTTATCAGTGATCACTCTTAAGTCCAATTCCTGAGCCACCAGGGTTTAGCCTACCTCATATAATGAATTTTTTAAATTATTTAACCTGTAATCTACTGATTTATGTTAAGGATGACCACTGACTGATTCAATTAATTTTGTCCAACCTTCTAAAGGTAATTAGTTTGACTTAAGCCCAAAGGTAATTAGTTTGACTTAAGCTTCACTCATGCAGGATATATTTTTTCTACCTCAGTACCTGAACAGGTATATTGATGATCTTCCAAGTGATGTGTTTGATGCCTTCATGGAACACATGAGTCACTGTGCCAAGAGCTATCGATTTGGTCACGAGCAGGAACTGAGACGAGTACAGCTGACGCAACTGTTTGTGTCATGTGACCATGGTGGGGTATGTATCACAGCTGTATGTGTCATGTGATTTTTTCTGGCAAGTGTAAAACAGTCATATGTGCTGTGTTAAATTTCTAATTTAAGCCTTTAAGATGTTTTTATATTTTTAAAGGCATGGATATTTTATTTGTATTGTTTTTATTATGTAAAATACGAATAAGAATTAATCTCAGTATCTGCAACATTGAATCCTGAGTTATCAATGATATTACAAATTTTGAACAAATGATGAAATATTATTTTGATATGATTGCAGCTCACTAAATAAACAAGGGTATAAATAAACAGAATGTTAGTTTATATGAGACTGCAGAAAATTCCATGTTTTTTTCTGTGCAGTCACACCTGTCACAAAGTTCTGTTTGATATATATTTCTTTTAATTAGACTAATATTACTTCTATGTCTGATTAAAATGTTCCTACGCTTCCTCATTTTTAGATTGGTCTACTTGACCGTCACCGTATTCTCAATCTGTTTGAGATGTTCTGGGATAAAGCCAAACCTCAGGTCAAGGAAATCCTGAGAAACCCCAGGAAATGTGAGTTTTATACATTATAACCTTTTATTACAGACTGATACAAATGCCACCACTCAGACTATGAGAAAAAGTTATGACTCTGATCAGGATGTGCACTGGATTTTTAAACCTTGAATGTGCTTCCATTTTAAAGCATTTTTACTATTCTTCATAGCATGCTTTTACATTCTATGCATTAAAAAGATGTTATTTAAATGCTTTGAGCTTGTACTTCATTTGTGCCACTTTGAATTCCTCATGGCATTCATGATTTGTGGTTTCATGTAACACATATTGTTACAAACAGATAAGGATTTCATAATAATAAAATATATGTATGTTATAAATATATAATAATATAATAATTAATAGTAACATTAAAAAGCAAGTCATTAATTAATGTCTTTAAAATATCACACTGTCCTTCCTGGAAGTCCTTGAATTATTGTTTACAACACGTATTTCTGGAAGTTCATATGCAAGCAATAGACTGTCTTCCATCTAAATTGAGCCTGGCAAAACTTTTTCACACGTAGAACATGTGAAGGAACACTAGTAAAGCATAAGAAAATAAGAATATTTATTTAAAATGTATGCTCAGTACACACAATTTGACATTCAATATTCATTTAAGAGAAATATATATGTGACCGTGATATTATCATATACATACACTTTGTCAGTCTGGCGCAAAGTGGATTAATATAGTAGTCATTCATTATAAATAGCTAATAACAGTGACAGGTATGTAACTGATGATGTTTGCTGCTGCAGGGCCTGTGGTGGAGGTTAATGAGATGGAGATAGACTTCCTGAGTGATGATGAAGATGCCGTAGAACAACAGGATCCAACCTTCATCGATAACAACGTAGATGTTACAGAGCAAACCAAGGTGAACTTATTGTCCTCCATAGATAATAACTAAGATGTTACATAGCAGACTAAGGTAAACTAGCTGTCCTTCATCAATAACAACCTAGATGTTACAGAGCAGACTAAGGTTAACCAGTTGTTGCTGATGCAGTGTCTCAGTAAAAATAACAGTGTGAAAGCAGTGTGTGATTGGTTTAATAAGAAGGCTTTGTATAACTTTACATTTGTCTTCAGGAAATGATGTTCTACAAATTCATGTAACACACAGGATAACTTTGTTCATTTCACCAGCTGACTCACCAGAAATACCTATCACTACCTGCTGATGTGAAAAGTGTAACAATCTACCCATTCCATTTTTTACCCGAACTGGAGTCATTTTAATAGTACTCCATTAGGTATTCATTGAGTTGTGGCAAGGAAATGTTTCTGCTGTTTAAATACCAGCAGTTCACATCTCAGGGAGCTGTGCATGTACTGTATCCTTTAATAGGATGTACAATTTTCTCTTCAAATTTAAAATAATCACAAAATCAGAATTTGTGCATAATCTTTATTGATATTCATTTAATTTTAGGCGGGAGAAGCAGGCAGCACTGAACAACCAGGGGGCAACACAGGTAAAATTATCTATAAATATATCTTAAAAAATTGATTTTAGATATATTCAGTCTTAACATCAGTTCTTGTAAATTAAAGCTGAACAGAGCTAGTTTTTGTTCAATGACAGTTATTCTGTATTACTTTTTAAAATGTTTTAATTATCTCTTACCCTACAATTTTGAGCTATATCATACTCTTTCACCAGTGTCTTTTGTGTGTGTTTTTCACACTTATGTGTGGTGTACTTTATTTAAGTGAAACTGTTTGTATTAAGCTGGCATATTGATTTGCAAATGTTCTTCCTGGCTGTCTCTCCATCTGTCATGTGTTTTTTTATAAGTTATTTAACTTTCCTTTATAATAAATGATTTGAATGAAATCTGGTGCTTATGGTTCCCTTTTTGAATAGCTTGGTAAATTGCATTCCATCCTGTCAACACAAATCCACCACACAGTAATTTCTGAATGATAACTTGCCTTAACACTTTCCATTTACATTCAAATTAATCACAAAAGATAAATCATGTATATTGTTCTTTATCTGTGAATCATTCACTGATATATTTATTATTTATGTTGGTGCAGGTGTTTAAATATTTAAGTCAAATTGCAGGATGAACTTGCTTTTCTTGTTTGCACAGAGTCTGAAGTAAAACCTGACAGCTCCCCAGGGGGCACCACAGGTGGTACCCAAACAGAGGCTGATGATCAGACCAGTGATAAAGCAGCAGGCACTGAAGGAGCCAATCAGGATGCTGCAGCCACTAAAAAGGGTAGAGCCTCAGAGGAAACCAGGAGCAATGCTTCAGAAGTCAAATCAAGTGATGCTAGCACTCCCAAAGTGGCAGTGACAAAGCCTGCTGAGCCTGAGAGTCGAGGAGGAACCACTGATGATGACGACAAGGGTGAGGATTATACATGTACAAGTTAACAAACCCTGGTAGAGAAGCCTCTGTGGAGATGTAATAAGCTGGTTTTATCTAGCTGGTTGAAGCACGGAGGTCTAATGGTTAGGATACTGGACATGTTACTAAATACAATCTTCACACAGAGGTTATATGCTCCAGTCATCCCATACATTGTTTCATGTAACCGCTGCTTGCCATGGCAAGGTTCTCTGAGCAGCAACACCAGGGTGCACTCAGAGCACAGAATTGTATTCAGAGCACTGAAAGCGTGTATTGCATTGTGCATCCAGTCCAAGTTTTACACCTTTGACACCCACTGCCATTGGTTTGCGGATGTCACTTGGACAGTGTAGTGTAACCACTGCTTGGTATGGCAAGGTTCTCTTGGCAGCAACACCAGGGTTCACACAGTGCACAGAATTGTATTCAGAGTACTAAAAGAGTGTATTGCATTGTGCATCCAGTCCAAATTTTTAACCTGTGACACCCACTGTCGTTGGTTTGCGGACTACACTGGGACACACAATCTCATTGTTATCAGAATAACGAGAGCAGGTGTCGCATGTTTAAAATTTTAGCTGGATGCACAATGCAATACCACGCTATCAGTCAGTGGTCTGATTACAATTCTGTGCTCTGTGCGCACCCTGGTGTTCCTGCCCAGAGAACCATGCCATACCAAGCACATGTTACAGGAAATGATGCCTGGGACAACAACAGTGTAAAACCCTGGCCAAGGATTTTATCATGAACAACTCTTTCCATACATGTGAAATTTCAGCACATTTCCTGATTTCAGGATATTTAATTTGGAATTTCCATTCAGGAATTTTCAAGAAATTTTATCTCTTTCACTCTTTTGCCTGCATACATATACTTAAAATGGTTGAACCCCACCTATTTTCAGGATTTTTTTTTTCTTGAGACATCTCACAGCTTGCTTTTGTTTACTCAAGAGTTAATGGGCGCTGGCCAATGGAAGTAGACCAGTCACAGATGCTGTTTCTTGCTCCACACAGAACTGAAATAGCTGGCCAGCTGGCTTATGTAAATTATAATAAGATTGATGTTGCAGGAGATACTAGACCATAAACACACATACCTCCATCACATTTCACCTTAACCAGAGAAAATTATAAAAAAAACATGATTAAGTTGTTCAGTATGATATGTTTTGTAATTTTCTTCATTCGTTTGTTTTCTGGACAGGTGCATAACCTATCCATTGCATGTTTTATTTAAGAGGAATTAAGATCAGCTTGTTACAAGAATGATAAGTTCTTATTTAAGCATTTGATTTGTGACCTGCAGATTTTTCCCATGTATGAGATTAGGAATAAACCAGAAGTCCTCTCCTTTTGTCAAGGGATTATTTCATAAATGTTATAATAGAATTTTAATATATAGTCTGGAGGATCCAGGGGGTGTAGTTATTACTTCTTCTCTTTGATTTTAGAACCAGAACTGGCCAACCTTGGAGGAGCTGTCTCAACCAGCCCTGAAAAACCACCACTTACACAGCAGAGTAAGGTGTCATTTGCCGAGGGAACAACATTCCAGAAAGAGAGATCATGTAAGCCACTGTTATTCATATATTATTTATATATTAGCCACCTTTGATCAGGCAAAAACTCCAGCCTTCAGTCTGCCTCTGTTCATAAACTTAAATGATTATTCCAGTTTTTGCCATTTCATACTGACACCTGATGACAGAGATCAGAACTAAAGCTGCAAGGACCTATTTGTATAAATTTGTAAATGCCTATTGCATGACACCTGAAGCTTTAAAAAAACTACAAACACACATATAATATGTAAGTTTATGTAATAAATAAATTTTGGGGTTTTCATTCCAGTGCTGATGTCTCAGGCCTCCCGCAGTCAATCCCAGGCCTCTGTGTTTGATGAGAATGCCCTGAATGTGTCACAGTTTGTGCATGTAACAGAGACCTTCCTTGGTGACGGTCCACCGATGGATATCTTCACCAGATTGACACGCTTCCTCAAGGAGGGGTACCTGGAAACTGAGGATGAGAAGATGGATAGACTGCTGAGAGTAAGAATACATCTGATTAATATCATATAAACATCATCATCATAACCATATAAATATATATATAAATTACTATCTGTATCATGTATGCATTATGATCAATATCTCATTTGCTTTATCATCATTATTATGTATAAAATCTCATCAATATTATATACATATCACCATCAATATTGTGTAACATTCACATAATCATTTCTTTAATGAATATATTATCACCAATATCATACACATGTTACCATCAATATCATGTATATGTTACCATATTTACCATGGATATATTACCACAAATAAAATGTAAACATTTTAACCAATATAATACTTTATCAACAGTATCATGTATACATTATTGTCATTATAGTGTACACTTTGTCACTAATATAACATATCATCATAACCTTTATCATGTATGCATTTAATACTTTATAGTAAATATCATGAATTCTCAATAATCAGTATCTTATATACTGTTAATGATTAAATTTTACTTGTTCCGTTTCTAGGCCAAGAAAGAAGCCTTGGTGATGAAGCGACGTAACCTGCTGAACGGCCTGTTTGAGATGTGGGATAACGATGGGTCTGGTTTCCTTGACCTTGATGATATTGAGGTCGTAATGAAGAAATATAAAGATGGCATGGAAGATGATGCCATTGAACAAGGTGAGTACTTTTACAGCAATGTACCAATGTCATGATAGAGTGTGTTATTGTTTTGGTTCTACCTCCCAGCCTGGTCATGGCGCAGGTACTAAGAACACATAGGTCCCTTTCAGATCCCATAAAACAATATGCAGTAAAGTATAGTGACAATTTTTTATTTTTTTTATATTTATATCGTACAACATACACTCCTCATGCAGTGGCTATACACTAAAGTTGTTTGATATCTCCTTCATTGTGTAGCCAGTTTTTTTGGGTCTCACCACCAGGGCTTACCGTAACACAGGACCAAGAAGCAGACCAACAAGAGTGGGGTGTCACAGATTTAAAACTTGGAGTTGGATGCACACTGTGATACCACTCTCTCCTGACTCTGTCTCCTCTGTCTGACTAAATTTGTTTGCTCTGTGCAACCCTGGTGGTATGACCCAAAGAATCTTGCTATGCAAATCAGCAGTTATAATGAAGGAGATCTGGTATGACTGCAGTGTATTAACTGCTGCATGAGCTGTGTACTTACAACAGTGCATGAATAATTATATTTACTTATGTCAACTGATATTTCTAAATCTTCCAGCCAAAGAGGATTTTAAGAAGAAGAGCAAATTCCAGGACAACCGTCTGAGCAAACGGGAGTTCCGTGAATTTATCTTTAAGGCAGTATCACAAATGGCTGGAGGGGATGAGGCCTTTGATTACTTCACAGACTACCTGACCAACAGCGTGGAGGTAAATATGTATACATGTCCAGCTTAACATTAAACTGACCTAAGACTGACAGGGCCACATCTATGTGGAGCTCAGGATAAAGCTCTTTAGTCAGTTTATAAGTACATATCATTGTTAATTTCAGATCAAGGTAATTTCTGTTGTGTTGGTTGGGAAGAGACTTCACAGGACATAAAAAGTAATGTTTTATTGACTGCAAAAACCCATCAGCATGGCAGACTTACTAGTACAGAACTTTTTATCACATGGTCCCAATTTATACCCATATATGACATCCACAAAAAAGTACCAAAGTTCTCCACACAGTTCTTCGCACCAGGTGCACTGATAATTGTTGTCTGGACATTTCCTTAAGTTTCCATTATCAGCTATTTATAAGGAAGTATGCTGAAGTTACATATGTTATTGTATATGTTTAAGTTTTAACAGAACTACATATCATGTATTTTATGCAATACCAGGAGCTGGTCAATGGGTAAACCTCATCCCTTACCACATGAGAACAATGACAAAGTCTTTTTTCCCTCAAATTAAAGTTTTGTTGTAGTAGGTTTTGTTATGAAAAAAGATATTTGCCACTTGGTTTGGAGTTTTGTTTGAGCTAGTGTAGCTGAGTGTGATTAAAAATCATGAATTTCAGTTTGTTATTTAATTTGTTGTAGAGAACATACCAAGAGAGGGTTCGTGGTGAGGCCAGGAAGAAATGGCTACAGCAGATCATCACAGCAGCTGAGACTAGCGGGGCTCGCATGGAGCCTGTCTACAGGACAGTCTTCCAATCATTATACAAGGTATTTTTTTTTTTCATATAATGTAAAACTTCAAGGCTGCTATAATTGAATTTCCTATAGGTCCCTGCAAAATTATTATCCAGGGTTTTGCCCCGGGGGAGGGGTGCTCTTGAGTAATAAGAATTTCATGCCATTCTTTGTGCTCTTTCACACTAATTGTTTCAAGAACCATTGGAACAATTGCTTTTAAATTTTTACCTAAGATCGATACCTGTCAGGATATGCTTCCTGGAAGACATTTGGGAAAACCTTCTATGCACATTATTCATATAATCTGATGAAAATTACAAACTGAATTGAAGAAAAGTTATTTTTTAATTATTTTTAATATTAATGTCAGAACTTAAACATGAACTGAACTAAGTCATGTGACTAGCAACACAATCCAATTAGCTGACCCCCCAGGTGTCTTTTTTAAGGGAGCATTACTGCTGAATCCTTCAACTTCGGACACATAATAGTTATTATAATAGTGATTAATAATGCAGCCCTTGCAGGTTAAGTACTTATCTAGGTTTTATTTTATTTTTTTATGTAGCTAAAGTTATGTGAAACTAAAATGTGATTTGTCACTTACTACTTAATCTTACTTACTTTTACCTGGAATACATTAAAACATTTGTTTTCAATTATTGTAAGAACTGTTTAAGACTAAATTACATTTGTGCTACATTTGATCAAGTGTGTGTGCTGTGGTCATTGCTGGTTGCTACTGGTTACAGGATGCTGAGACCCATGGTAACGGGAAGAGGGTGAGTGCATACATTGCAATGTCCGAGATGGATGAGGATGACCGCGGACGTCAACAGGTCGTGCTGCGATACACTGCAGCCACAACAGAGGACGCCTACTTCTTAGTGGGGAACAAGCTGAACCGCAATATGAAGGGAATCAGGTAGAACATACCTTAGTACTCATACTTCACATGTTCCCCTGGATTTCGGTGATACAGTGTACCAGAACATATAGTTTGTGTAGTACATATTGCTATAACAAGTTCAAGCTAGATGATGCAATTGCCAAGCCTCCCCCTCTAGGTCCACGACCGAGCAATAATCCAGGATTGCCTATGGAGTATAAAAATTTCGGAATATGGTCAGGGACAAAAATACATATCAGGTTCAAATCTGTGCCCTAGGACTAATGTTAAACCCAAATTTCTGGTTTTTAAAATCACCTGTAATGGAGATCTAGTGCAAGCAAAAATTGGCAGAAAAATAAAAAAAATGATGGTATTGCACGCAGGGGGGGCCTGAGTATGTCCATCCACAGAATATTTTACCCAAATAAGAAAATATAAATAAACTCATTAACCCCAAAAAGCCTTCCCATACTATGGGGAGGCTTAATGGAACTCTAAAGTAGCAGGCTAAATAACAATAGGGAATTTAT
This sequence comes from Sipunculus nudus, assembly GCA_026874595.1. Classification (NCBI taxonomy): domain Eukaryota; kingdom Metazoa; phylum Annelida; class Sipuncula; order Golfingiida; family Sipunculidae; genus Sipunculus; species Sipunculus nudus. Next base: position 17,078,879 of record CM049312.1, on the reverse strand, counting down.
TATCTTTGTAATCTTAATTCTTTTTCTTCAGCTTTGCAGCACTGGACACAGGAAAGCCGATCCATGTTCCTCGTGTGAACACGCATGGTAACATCCATTTCTGGAACCCAGACCACAAACCTGAGGTGAGACCCATATGTATACAGTGAAACCTGTGTTATAGGACCACCTGTAGAACTGGCTGAAAGTGGTCTTAATTCACAGATGGTCTTATTAGACAGGTCAGTTATAACCAAAGGGCATGCTTTCTGTTCACCTGAGGGTGGTGTTAATAGACAAATGGTCTTTCGGGCAAGTTCAACTGTACTTGACAGTTGTTTATAAAATACAAGAATGTAAGACGATTAGAATTAGTTATAGATTATCAGTTTACAGTTATTTTATGATTGATATATTTCCCTGTTTATTTTCTAAATTGATTGCAAGGAAATCCCTGGTTCTGGTTGAACTTATTTATTTTTCTAATGAGACCACAGTTCCTTTATGGAATGACAACAACCTCCCACAGAATAGTATGGCCCCAGCAAGGCAGGTGCTCTATAATAATTATCTTTTCTATATCCCTCTATCTTTCTTTCATTTTGTTTCACACAGATTTTCTCAAACACTATGCAAGCAAGCACAGTGAAATTTTTACTGAAAATTGATACCTTTTATTTAAGCATTAATTGATTTCAGACCAATCAAAAGTCAAGTATGGCAGCCAGATCTTAAATCTTATCTCAAGAATGTTTTGAACAATTGCTGAGAAATTTTCACTTGAGAATAATTTCTATGAGAGACTGTGCTTTATCAAATTTCAGACCCACAAGCAGTAAAATGTGTCCACTAGGGAGCTATTACAACAAACTGGGCTTACATAGGCCTAATTAGAAATCTTTACCCTCCCAATCTTGTAACATACATATTCTCTTCCTAATGCTGTAACATTGATAAATAAATAAAGACCTAAAACTAGATGACATGCATAAACTGACTCTGTAAGGATTAAAGAAAACATTACTGGCGCATTTTCAACAGTCCCGTCACACAAGGTGTCATCATGGGGAATCCCCATAATATCATTCCAACATTTCCATGTACCAATTATTCCAGATGATCTAGAAAAAAATAGGGTGTATGAAGTAATGCAGGATATGGTTTAATGTAGATATTACGGTTATAAATTTTCATTTATCATCACATTTCTATTAGATTTTACTCAGAGAATTGTTCTTATTGTTTAAATCCAGGAAACTTTCATATTTGTTTCATTGTTTTAACAAATGGACTTGTCCGCATCTTATCCATATGACCGTATCATCTTTCTTAAGTTTTACATCAAATATATATGTATCCGATAATGCTGATATCAATATCTCTTATTTTCAGGATCGGGATGGATCCTTTATTGTTGTTCCCTTGAAGGACAGAAAGAAGAGAGTGTTTGGTCTGCTGGGAATAGATACACTGAATGATCCCCATAGCAGAGCTATCTTTATTACTCACGAGATCCAGTTTTTCCAGGTATCTTTAAAAATCAGTAACAAAAATATCAAATGTATCAGCATCATTATAGTATTACATTATTAAGTCGTCATTTTATGTCAGTGTTTGTGTGAAACATTTTCATTATAATCCCTGTAATCATTATTGTTTATTTTAGTAAATACAGGGTTGTTATACTAATTAAATATTACATAGATAAATTATTTTTATTTTTTTTTTTTACATTTTCAAATCAGGTGTTTTATGAACCCCTTTAATCTCTAGTTATTGTTCCTGCTAATATATTATTATGCTTAGATGATGCCTAAAACATGTATATTTTGAGTGAAATGGCATTGGACCTGGTGCAGGGCCTTTTTGTTCTTTAGCATAAATAATGTCAGCAGAAAATAACCATTATCTTATAATTTTATCTAATATCATTTTATATTATTATTTATTATTATTATTATTATTATTATTGTTATTATTATTAATATCATGTATTATCATTATTATTATTTTTTTTTGTGAACAGGGTGTAGCTAAAGCCTTCAGTATTGCCTACCACCATGTGGACATCAGACAAAAGACAATGCGGATATCTGAATCTGCTGTCTCATGGATCCATCGCAGAAGTCCCCACGTCCATGAAATAGTTGTGTACATGACAGAGCCTGATGGAAAGGGAGAAGATTTTGTGCTTCGTAAAATGATGGTAACAGACCATAAGGGCATGGCCAAAGTATTAAAGAACCCACCAGCACTGGAAAGAAAGGACAATCTTTTCAGGTAAACTTTAATTTACAATACACCAGCTGACATTGTTGCATCTGTATTCAAGCTAGTTTGTTTATTGTCCCTCGCTCCGCGGATGCGGGGGACATTGTTTTGGGTTTGTCTGTCTGTCAGTCTGTCTGTCTGTCTCTCTGTCCATCCGTAAGGTTTCGTTTCCGTGCCATAACTTTCCTAAATATTCTGATTTCATCCAAATTTGGGTCAGTGATTGCTCTCATGCATACCTTAGTTGGGATTGGTTTCGGAATGTCAAGCTTCTGTCTGTCTGTCTGTCTGTCACTTTGTCTGTCAGGTTTTCGTTTCTGTGTGATAACTTTCCTAAATATTATCCGATTTCATTCAAATTTCGGTCAGTGATTGTTCTTATGCATACCCTTGTTGGGATTTGTTTTGGAGTGTCTGGCTTCTGTCTGTCTGTCTGTCATTCTGTCTGTCTGTCCTTTATCAAGCATGAAAAACAACAAGATCCCAAAGCGGGGGACATTAATTCCACAAATTTGCTTGTTATGTATCAGTTGACCTTCAGTAAAACAGTAAGGAACTATGCAGATGTACATATGTAGATTCAGAATAAGATAACACAGCATAAAAAATGGAGGTAGTTACCTCATCTAAAAAAATCTTTAAAAAAAAATCCTCTGGCTTTTAATCCACAGTGAACTTATAATTTTCAATTTTACTTGACCTTTGGGAAATTAAACCACTGTGCTTCATTTCCTGTGATGTTGTCATTTAAGTGTCAGCCAATTTTCATTCCAGTGTGTGAACTGCCTACACCTTCACACATTCCTGAAATTTGTACCATAGAAGTATTTATCTATAGCTGAGCATCATGACCTGTGGGTCACTTGCTTAGTGACCAACATCATGGGGAGAAGTGAAGTGTCAATCAACTGAAAGGAAGCCTGCACAAAGTCTTCTCGTCTGCTCATTTCAACAATTGATTCCTTTTACATCCATTGACATGAGAGATTAATTTAGATTGAGATTTGTATCATTTCACTTCTGTTCCAGGGACTACCTGTTCAAGTGCGTAGACAATTCAGAGTCAGTCTCAGCAGATGCATACGGACAGCGCCACCTGGCGATCCCTCTGAGAGACTTTGAGGGCAGAGCGATCGTGGTGGTAGACATCAGTATAGGAGAGATGAAGAAGCTGCCGAAGACGGAGAGCCGTGAGATGATGAGAATGGTGAAGCTGCTACAGATGGCTTATGACGAGATCTCTAAAGAATCACGCGAGGGGGAACGCAATCTGCTGCTGGGTAAGATCCAGTGGTTACTTTGGTTAAATTCAAAATATTTTGGGGATTTAAAGTTAACAGCTTTCCTATGGATTTTCATGAAACTCATTATAAATATTTACCAATAGAGTTTCTCACCTGAATTAAATTCTTAGCAAAATTTACGCATATTAAATTAGGTCATAGGTCACCAGGCTGCTTTGTACAGGCCAACATGTGGTGTCGCTGGGTTAACTTACAATGAATATAGAGGATTTTGCTCAAACTCAATAGGAATATTTATCAATATAATATCTCACCTAAGTTCTTTTTCCAGCAAAATCAATGCATATTTAATGAGGTCAGAGGTCACCACACTTTGATGGGACCACCCTGACTAACAAAAGATCTGATGGTTTTTCATGTATTTCATGATGAATATTAACCAATATAGTTTCTTACCTGAATAACATTCTCATTTAATTCACACATATTTAATGAGGTTACAATATGTGCAACGGGCATATTCTGTACCATTTTGGGGTGCTCTTGTTTCTACTCATCTACAAAAGTGAACAGTCATTAATACTAAACCTCATTGACTCATCATTTGTTATGCATATAGCATTGATATTCAAAAGGCAAAAGGTAAATATTATAAATAAAAACTTACATTTTAAGTTACCTGGAAATCAAAGATTTATATTTTAGACAATGTCAGATCTTTCTATGCCATCTCTCAGATTATTGTCCAATTCTCAAGATTTTGTGGGAATATTGAATAATTAATATTATAATCTAGCTGTATACCCTGATCATGATAATCTATTGGAAGACTGGGAAATTAGACCCTCATGAAACACTGAAATGGTGAAAATTAGCAAGAATTCAGCTTCACAAATACAAAGTCTACCACTGTAATGCTGAGACATCATAATAGCACGACTATGATCTCCCTACCATCAAAATACTACATTCTGCTTCTATCAATTATTAGATTCTTCCCAGTCAACAGCAAATAACCAGCATTGTTTCACCAATTCAGATTATCAGGCACTTTTGCAATTTAAAAATTTTCTTTTGTGCAATTTTGTTTTAATTTTGAATAAACAAGTTTTAATTAATTGGTAAATTTATGTTTCCCTCTTATTGTGATGTTAAACATCTTACTGTTGAATGGCATTGAATGATTTTCTGATGACATATGAAAATTCATCCCCTAGCTAAACTAACTGTAAAAAGTGCGCTACTTGATTGACTGTAATAATTTATACCACATTTGTAAAATTTAACACCTCCATGCATTTTCACATTTTTTCTAACTGTAGATCCAGATTATATCGTGGGCTTAAAATTTCGTGGTTTTTGTACAAAACGCATATCGTGGGGTATTTGAATTCGTGGAAAGACAAAGAAAACTTCAGGAAATAATGTTTATTAATACCTCCATTTGCGCAAGGAAGACGAGCCCGACATACACAGGTGGTTCGGCTTTGATGCTGATCATACGGTGCGCCTGTACCGCGGTCAATCGGATTAGTGTTGAACAAACAAGCTCCGGCTGACCCGAGCCTAACAAAGAATTAATCAGCCGTGACTGACACGTGCCGGCCGATTCATTGGCTGTCAGTTGTAACACCTGATACATCGGCTATTAGTTATAAAACCCGATCACACCACGTTGACAGAAAACGTAAACCATCACTTAACCGGAGGGAAAATGAAACGGGACTGTCCACATGAAGGTTTTTAACTTTTATAATCTAGGTGGTAGTCACATGTGGCGCCTGTAAATCCCGGACGGGGCGGTGAGACACGGTTCGTTGATCATTCATCATGTTGACTATATTTGGAGATTACAAAGAAACAATTTGCATAAAAGTATTCTGTGACGCTTTCTTACACTAAAATATATGTACAACTATCGGCAATATTTGGAAGAACTACCGCCTGCATGTATTATCAATGGCTCACTGTTATGCATGCAACTGTTGCCGCAATATTCGGAATAGGTGCTCTTTCGCATCCCGCGGTAATCGCGGTAATGCAAAGAGTTTACACGGCCCTTGTTTTTAAGGCCAATAGGTAGTGTAAGTCTCGTTTAATCTCTATTAAAAAAATTTGAAAAGGCCGGTTCCAAAAAGCCGTGTGGTTACGAACATTGGAACTTGTGTACCATTCATGGTGTGTTAGAACTACCGCTTTGCGCGACAGAAACGTGGTTCTGTTCTTGAATTTTTCACCCGGAATGTTGAGGAAATTTGGGGATACATTTTTAGTTTAAATTATACTTTGATATTGTTTTCTTGTAAACATATCAGGGGGCCAAGTTTGTTCGATGATAGGCGAAATAATTTGATTGACAAAAGAATATTTATAAATCCTTTATTTTTATAGTAATTTAGGAAAAAGCAATTCGATGCATTTAATAAATGTATCAAAGACAACCATAAAACAGTAGTAAACAAGTTTTGTATCTTTATTGAAAATCAGCCAGCGGTAACAATTATATATATATAAAGTCAACCACCAGCTACCATTAGGATACCGTACATCCTCTGACCGTGTGATTTTTTGATCGTTGGAATCATGAATTCATGGATTATCTTGATCCACGAAAAACCACGAAAATAAAATCCCAACTAATATTTCTGAATCTACAGTATTATTTCTCATGTTCCTATAAAGTGGTGACATCTATTGGACAATTTTGGAACTATTCACTTTCATTCAGCTTTCACCTTTGCATGGTATGAACATTTAATATAAGCCCAGAACACTCATATAGGTTAATATATGCATTATTTTTCTAACATAAACTCTCTTAGTATCTTTCTCTGACTACATACACTGCACTAGCATTGATCAGCAGCTTTTAATTCTAGATTGGATGATAAATTTAGGATCTGCAGTATGATTGATTGTTAGCTGTCCTGAGGGAGCTTGTGAAATAACTACCTCTACTAACAATAACAGTACTCAGAAATCCACATAATTATACCATTGTTGATTTTCCTGTGTTGAATTTCACTGTTACACACTCCGGCCTTTATCTGTCTGAACAGCACAGGACCAGCCAAGCGTAATTAGCTTGATTAGTGGATGGTGGAATGTAAATTAGATAAAAACCTATTGTTCTAAAATAGGCTGTTATTATGTAATTACCCAGTGTGTGTACAGAGATGGCATTGTTAATAACACTATTTTTTATATACATCAGTGTCATGGGCATCTCTCAGGTTAATAGAGACACCTCACGGAGTACTCTTTGAAACAAACACAGTCCATCTATCTTAAAATATCTTTTAATGGAAATATCATATAGCTTTGATTAAGAATATCCCCTAATGATAATATCTTATATGTTTGATTCATCAATCATGGTATCTTTTATCATATATGGTTGGTCTATAGTACCTGTCAGGAAGACATCAGTGGTGACATCCTTTTAAAAATAAAATCGTCACAACGTAATCCTAGAAAGCTAATTACCTATTCTTTTTTTAGATTTATTGACTTTTTCCTGTTAAATGAATATCATCAGCTGTTCACCATAAATTATCCTATAATCTTTCAAAACATATCAGTACTCATTATTCCTGTCACTGCTTGCAATTACAAGCTACTGGTAATTTCAAGAAAAGATAGCAGATAATACAGGAATATAAGCTTGAAAAATGTCTCAAGTTTTTTACACATTTAACACAAAAAGACTGGACTTACACTTTAATTTACTGGTACTTAATATTTGCCAAAAAATATTACAAAATTGATTTTTTTTATCCTTAATATATTATTAACCTGCATGAAGTTAAATTAAATTCCATGAAACTGATACCAACACAGACAAAATTGAGGTATGCAATACCCCTGCTTTGCTGTGTGATGGGGGTTAACTAAGTGTAAATGTGTATCTGATGTGTAGAATATTGTTACCTATGATCCTAATCTATTTGTTGGATTGTTAGTAGGATTATCAGTATGCAAAAACTACTGACCTAGTTAAACTATAAATCTGCATTCTACGGAATGCAAGCCTCCGTCTCGTTCAGGTTTCACTTTGTAGGGGGTCCCTATTGTGGGATGCTCCCAAAACTGTTTGCATTCACTTATTCAGCCCATATTCCCAGGTTCATTTGTGCATAAGTGACTGTACATTTGTAAATATTTCTTAATGACGTTCCTGAATGAGGATCATGTGCTGGATCCACACCAAATCTAATCAATTCTTCATTGGCCCATCCCCGAAATGCCCTGAAAATAGCATAAGATTGCATTCATGAATGCGCGAGTTATTTTTGACAAACAAGCACATGAGCAGGGATGAATGCATACCCTCTTGGTGGAGGCAAAAAAAAAAAACTGTACGGATGTGTCGAACATACGCTGGGCAAGAAACCTTTAAACTGAGGCACAAATCCTAATATTAAGAATGCACCTCTAATGCTACAGTATCCCCTAAATAGAAGTAATCAATTTAATATAAAAAAAATATGGGTATTGACTATTGGTAGGTTCAAAGTGAGTGTTTGACAAACTGGGAAAATCACGTTCTATAAAACCTCAAGGGGATTAGCCAGCTGTTAGGTAGTCCAAGAAACGAAATGGAAAGTACTGACAACTGTAATATGTTGACAAATGCTTGAGTTCCTGCCACCAGATACTAATATTACAATATCACGATATAACATGATCAGTTTTATAAAATTGTCATGATATAAAAAACTGATACCATCCCATCCCTACCATTAGAATTGTTTTGTCTTTTGATGGTATGTGCTCTATTAAGTAACTTCTTGTTGTATTGTGTATCCAAATGATGTCAGCACAAAATCAGCATTAATGGGGGTTTTAAATGCCAGATGGGTGGTTTATATGTAATTGTTACTTTTAATCAGTTTCCTGTCATGATTTCTGTGATAATAGCATTTCGTTCAGGTTTCACGATGGTTTATACTATTGTGTGGTTTTATCAACCACACCAGCTCTGTGACTGTACAAGCAGATGTCAACACTTATATATACTGATCAGGGTTAAATATGCTTATTAAACATTCCATTACCAGTATATGTGTTTATGTGGTTTCAGGAAATAAAGGAAGTTATTAGATCCCGTGCAGGCAGCCTTGCTGAGGTAGTTTAAAGGGACCTAATCGACGTGCATGCTGAATTAACTAAAAAAAATAGCTGTTCTCTTTGAAATAAAATGGTACCTGCCAAAATATTGTACTGAAACTGTTTGCTTACTCCTGTTAACAGATTGTTGAAAAAGTGGACTGGGTGTGATCACGGGCCCCAACATAAACATAGCATGAACGCCACCTGAGTTTTCAGTTTTCTTTTCAGACTTACAACTGGTTTTTCCACAACTGATCAAGTTCATTTTATGGACCAGTCCTTGTTTTGTACTGTCATGCATGTGCAAATTCGGATCTCTGTTCTGGTAAACAGACATACATGGACCGTGTTTACTCACAGGCAGATCCATCACAAGGTTTTTAAGCAGCTCAAGGGGATGTAATGAGACCATGCGTTGGGACGATTTGCTAGTTCTTGCAGTAAACTCCACCTAGTGAGGATTTTTTGTAGTTATTTTGAACCTGCGTAATACTTCTTCTTGTACTGGCCAGGATCATCAGACTCTGTCACCAGGTTTGTTCGGGATACGTTTTTCATGGGCAGAGTTGACATGGGCTGTTCACTGGCATAGGTTTTATAGATGATCAACCCTTCACAAAATAATGTCAAATTTCTCAGGATTTTGGGAAGACATGCAAAATGCACCTGTGCCCCTTAGGACCCATTTGGCATCATTCCCAACACTTCAGGACCAATATCATGCATTTATGAGTAGTTCGGTGACATCATAGAGTGGCACCACCATCAATTATAGTAGAGATACAGCAGTAAAATCTTGTCTCTGTTATAGAGGGTGAGCAGGATGCAGACACGAGGGTTGAGATCCTGTTTGATCGTCTCATGTTGAAGGAGCTGAGGGAGAATGTGTCCAAGCTTGATGCTCGAGCGTACGCGGAGCTGAAGAGTTACAAAGAACCCCCAAGGGTGATCCACCAGATCCTAATGGCCGTGCTGTCAGTCTTCTACCCTGACAAGGCCAGGCTCGGGGAGCTCCAAGACTGGAATAAGTGCAAGCAGGTAAATTCACAGAAAGATTACTCAGTGAACTAGAGAGCACTAAGGGAGTGCATACCTCCACCCAGTTTTTAGCTCAGCTGACTGAAAGTCAGCTGAGCTATAGCGATCACTCTTCAACTGTCTTCCCTCTGGCCAGCCGGCCTTTAATAGGGGCACAAATCGTAACCGCTGGACCTGGAATCTTCTAACTTGACATCCATGGAGATCCATGAAAATCTCCTTGGAAACCTGAAATTAGGTCTCTGTTACCCATATTCTTTGAGCTATGGATCTCATAAGTACCCCCCAGAATAATAAAAAAATTGCTACAAAAGCTCAATTATCTGAATAACTACTGCATTGATCGCCATGATTCTATGCATGAATATTGATCATGGAGTGTTCCATCAGTTCCTGCAAACTTGTGGCACCACCTGTATTTTTTTTCAAATTTTTCAAATTTTTTTCCTCTATTTTTGAGGCCTGTAAAATTAAGCCTCATCTTGTAACAGGGCACAAATTGTTACCCCTTGACCTAGAAACTTCATACTTGACATCTAGGGAGGTTCATGAAAAGTCTTCTTGGAAATCAGAAATAAGGTCTCTGTTACTCTTATCCTTAGAGCTGGTCAGCTAATAATTCCCCCCCCCCACCCTTAAAGAATAAAAAATTTGATACAAAAGCTCAAGTATCTGAATAACTTCTGCATTGATCACCATGATTCTTTGCATGAATACTGATCATGGAGTGTTCCATCAGTTCCTTTAACCTGGTGGTGCCACCTGTATTTTTTCCAATTTTTAAGAATTTTGTTCTCTGTTTATGAGACCTTCAAAGAAGGTGTCATCTGTTAACAGGGCACAAATAGTAACCCCTAAACCTGGGATCTTCTTACTTTACATCAAGGGAGGTCCATGAAAAGTCTCTGTGAAAAACTGAAATATATATAGGTCCCTGTTACCCATATTCTTTGAGCTATGAGTCTGGTAATTACCCCCCAGAATAATAAAAAATTTGATACAAAAGCTCAATTATCTGAATAACTACTGCATTGATTACCCCGATTCTTTTCATGAATATTGATCATGGAGTGTTTCATTAGTCCCTCTAACCTGGTGGCACCACCTGTATTTTTTCCAATTTTTAGCTCAGCTGACTGAAAGTCATCTGAGCTATAGTGATCACTCTTTGTCCGTCGTCCGTCTGTCCGTCTGTCCGTCCGTTTACCAGGCACAAATCGTAACCGCTGGACCTAGAACCTTGTAACTTGGCATTCTGAGAGGTCCATGAAAAATCTCCTTGGAAACCAGAAATTAGGTCTCTGTTACCCATATCCTTCGAGCTATGGGGCCCCAAAGTACCCCCCAGAAAAGTCAAAAATTTCATACAAAAACATCAATATCTCATTAACTACATCACTGATGGTCATGATTTTTTGCATACATATTGATCATGAGATGTTCCATCAGTTCCTGCAGACTGGTGGCGCCACCTGTATTTTTCGATTTTTTACGAATTTTTTCTCTATTTTTGAGACCTTTAAAAATGTGAACATCTGTTAACAAGGCACAAATTGTAAAGACTGGACCTAGAATCTTCATTCTTGAGACATTGAGAGGTCAATGAAAAAATGTCCTTGGAAACCAGAAATTAGGTCTCTGTTACCCATATCCTTCGAGCTATGGGGCCCCGAAGTACCCCCCAGAATAGTCAAAAATTTCATACAAAAACTTCAATATCTCATTAACTACATTACTGATGGTCATGATTTTTTGCATGGATATTGATCATGGAGTGTTTCATCAGTTCTGCAGACTGGTGGCGCCACCTGTATTTTTTCAATTTTTACGAATTTTTTTCTCTATTTTTGAGACCTGTGAAGATGCCGTCATCTGTTAACAGGGCACAAATCGTAACGACTGGACCTAGAATCTTCTTTCTTGACATGCAGAGAGGCCCATAAAAAGTCTCCTTGGAAACCTGAAATTAGGTCTCTGTTACCCATAACCTCTGAGCTATGGGGCTCCGAAGTACCCCCTAGAATAATGGAAAATTTGATACAAAAGTTCAAGTAACTGATCAACTATTGCATTGATCACCATGTTTCTTTGCATTGATTTTGATCATGGGGTGTTTCATCAGTTTCTGCAGACTGGTGGTGCCACCTGTATTTTTTCGATTTTTACGTGTTTTTTTCTCTATTTTTGAGACATTAAAAGATGCGGTCATCAGTTAACAGGGCACAAATCCTAATGACTGGACCTAAAATTGTCTCTCTTGACATGCAGGGAGGCCCATGAAAAGTCTCCTTGGAAACCTGAAACTAGGTCTCTGTTACCCATAACCTCTGAGCTATGGGGCTCAGAAGTACCCCCCAGAATAATGGAAAATTTGATACAAAAGCTCAAATATCTGAACAACTATTGCATTGATCACCATGATTCTTTGTATGGATATTGATCATGGGATGTTTTATCAGTTTCTGCAGTCTGGTGGCGCCACCTGTATTTTTTTTATTTTTACGAATTATTTTCTCTATTTATGAGAACTTAAGATGGGGTCATCTGTTAACAGGCACAAATCTTAACGCCTGGACCTAGAATCTTCTCTCTTGACATGCAGGAAGGCCCATTAAAAGTCTCCTTAGAAACTTAGAAAAAGGTCTCTGTTACCCATTTTCTTCGAGCTATGGGGCTCCCAAGTACCCCCCAGAATGATGGAAAATTTGATACAAAAGCTCAAGTATCTGAAAAACTATTGCAATGATCACCATAATTCTTTGCACGGATATTGATCTTGGAATGTTTCATCAGTTTCTGCAGTCTGATGGGGCCACTGGTATTTTTTCGATTTTTACGAATTTTACAGGGCACAAATCGTAATGCCTAGACCTAGAATCTTCTGTCTTGACATGCAGAGAAGCCCATAAAAAGTTTCCTTGGAAACCTCAAATTAGGTCTCTGTTACCCATATTCTTCAAGCTATTGGGCTCAGAAGTACCCCCCAGAATAATGGAAAATTTGATACAAAAGCTCAAGTATCTGAACAACTAATGCATTGATCACCATGATTCTTAGCATTGATATTGATCATGGGGTGTTTCATCAGTTTCTGCAGTCTGGTGACGCCATCTGTATTTTTTTCAATTTTAAGCTCAGCTGACTGAAAGTCATCTGAGCTATAGCGATCACTCTTTGTCCGTCGTCCGTCTGTCCGTCTGTCCGTCCGTTAACCAGGCACAAATCGTAACCACTGGACCTAGAACCTTGTTACTTGGAATTCTGAGAGGTCCATGAAAAATCTCCTTGGAAACCAGAAATTAGGTCTCTGTTACCCATATTCATGAGCTATGGGGCCCCAAAGTACCCCCCAGAAAAGTCAAAAATTTCATACAAAAACTTCAATATCTCATTAACTACATCACTGATGGTCATAATTTTTTGCATACATATTGACCATGAGATGTTCCATCAGTTCCTGCAGACTGGTGGCGCCACCTATATTTTTTTATTTTTTACAAATTTTTTTCTCTATTTTTGAGACCTTTAAAAATGTGAACATCTGTTAACAAGGCACAAATCGTAAAGACTAGACCTAGAATCTTCATTCTTGAGACATTGAGAGGTCAATGAAAAAATGTCCTTGGAAACGAGAAATTAGGTCTCTGTTACCCATATCCTTTAAGCTATGGGGCCTAAAAGTACCCCCTTGATTAGTATGAAATTTCATACAAAAACTTCAATATCTCAATAACTACATCACTGATGGTAATGATTTTTGGCATACATATTGATCATGAGATGTTCCTGCAGACTGGTGGCACCACCTGTATTGTTAGATTTTTTATGATTTTTTCCTCTATTTTTGAGACCTTTAAGGATGCCGTCATCTGTTAATGTGGCACAAATCGTAACGACTGGACCTAGAATCTTCATTCTCGAAACACTTAGAGACCTATGAAAAGTCTCCATGGAAACCTGAAATTAGGTCTCTGTTACCCATATCCTTTGAGCTATGGGGCCCCAAATTACCCCCCAGAATTGTCAAAAATGTCATACAAAAACTTCAATATCTCATTAACTACATCACTGATGGTCATGATTTTTGGCATACGTATTGATGATCAGATGTTCCATCAGTTCCTGCAGACTGGTGGCGCCACCTGTATTGTTAGATTTTTTTACGATTTTTTCCTCTATTTTTGAGACCTTTAAGGATGCTGTCATCTGTTAACGTGGCACAAATCGTAACGACTGGACCTAGAATCTTCATTCTCGACACACTTAGAGACCCATGAAAAGTCTCAATGGAAACCTGAAATTAGGTCTCTGCTACCCATATCCTTCAAGCTATGGGGCCCCAAATTACCCCCCAGAATTGTCAAAAATTTCATACAAAAAGTGTTTTATTTCAAACCAGTCAATACAAATTTATATGTAAAATGTCGCTTCATCAGCAGAAATCCTGAAACCCCATAAAACTGATTTCATGCCAATCTGTCCTCCAGTGTGACATAACTCCTCTACACACATATCACCCAAGCACTAAACCTGCTGTTTATTCCATTACACGTTTCCATGAGGCCTTGTTGTTTTACACTAGAAAAAATATAGTTGTTCCATTTTCTCAACACCAGGTTATGTGCTCAAGTTTGGTATGTTGATTTATCATTTATTCATTGTCTGTGCATTCCAGAACAAAAAAAACCTTGGAGTTCCACTTTATTTCTAGTCTGTATGCGCAACATGCTGTTACCAGCAAAATTTAATTCTTGCAATACCAGTTAAAACTAATGTCTGATGACTACATATTCATTAGATTTTGCATGCAAAACATGCTTGTAATTCAAGTTCAGCTGAGCGTCATGGCCCATGGGCCTCTTGTTATTAATATTTTTATTCTTTTTTGAGATCTTCAAATTTATGCATATCTTATAAAAGGGCACAGATCGTTACCTCTTGACCTAGAATTTTCATACTTGATATCTAAGGAGGTCCATGAAAAGTCTTCTTGGAAATATGAAATAAGTTCTCTGTTACTCTTATCCACTGAGCTGTTTGGCCCATAACCCCCCCCCCCCCCCCCCAGAATAATCAAATATTGGATACAAAAGCTCCAGTATGTGAATAACTATTGCATTGATAGCCATGATCCTTTGGATATATATTGATCATGGAGTGTTCATCAGTTCCTGCAGACTGGTGGCGCCACCTGTATTTTTCAAATTTTTACACATTTTTTTTTTTATTTATAAGACCTTAAAATGTAGTGGTCATCTGTCGAAAAGCCCACTGAAACCCATTTTTTTAAGGACTCTTCACAAAATTCATGATTTTTTTGCACTCTGGCAGTCATTTTGCTCATTGTTCAACATTCCTTTAATTCAGCTGAGCATCATGGCCCATGGGCCACTAGTTATTAAATCCAGTATATATTACAAATTTAATTAATTTTTCATTGCTCAATTAAAACTCAGAAAGCTCCATAACTGGAACCAATGCAACCAGGTTAACTCACAGTAGGATTATACTCAATTTCAACATCTCTATCCAGCTAATATTTAGTGATATTTCTGTTAAATAAATTTTGTTTGCTACTACAAATTAGCTTTAATTCAAAGGAGTTAATGTGTCAATTTATGATGATTAAAAAAAGTATGAAATAAATATATTTACTCTATGATGACATGGTGTTGACCTGTTCAGATAGAGCTGCAATAATGTTGGCATTATTTCAAGTGGCTTTTTTTGTTAATACATTGGGACGTATGTGTGATATAACAAAAGTGTGATGCATAAATACTGTTGTGATTTCATCTGTATGAATAGTCAAATGTTTGAAGTTTATGCTGATCCACACAGGTCGTCACTGATATGTCGCAAAACTGCACTTCTGTTCAGTCATATTTCTACCTGAATTAATCATATGGAATTCATACATGGGATCATATCATTTTGCTATTAGATAATCACCACATATATACATATTTGTCAGATTTTCCTCTGAGATAAAGAAAGATATCCATTAGTGTATATCATGAAAATTATTGTGAAGAAACAACTTGGACAGGGGTAGTGGAATGGAGTATATTAGATTAATAGACAGCACTGGGGAGGACATACCTCCCCAACTCTGTTTTTACACATTTTATAATTATAATAATATCCAAATTTTAATCAACTTTTCATTCATCAGCTAAGGACCAACCTTTCCTATAGTACCATTACCTCCACCAGGTGTCAGCACCAGAGGTGGCTCTTCCAGAAAAATGATCCTGCATGCACAGTTGCACATATCTGGGATGAGCGAATCCTTAAATAAAATAATTCTTCCTTGGCAAATGGAGACCTATACTCATTTAGTATTTTATAAATTACAGAATATAAAAAAAAAACAAAGTAGTAAATAAATACAACTTATGTCCAACCAAGGCTGGTTATAAGTCACTGGAATTTTAAAACAGTTATTACACATCAATAGAAGTGTTTATTACCAATATTGATATTCATGATGCAGTGGTCAGTTTAATATTATCAGGGAGAAATTAACATGAGATTGATATTTCTTACTTTCTTTCCTCATACAGTGCATATCTGTACTTGACCATACACTTATCTGAGTCAATGATTCAATGAAAGTCTCTTAAATGATAAAACTGATAAATGACTGATATACTGTTTTTCATGAAATGTTTTAGGACTGTTCATTTGTCACTTTGATGTTTCAGCTCTGTTTTTCTTAATTACAGTTTGTGAATCCTCATCTTAACCAGATGATCTTGAGTTTTGATCCAACCCAGGCTGAGGATGATATTCCTGTAGAGCTTATTAACGGCTACTTAGCAGGTCAGTCATATATACGCTATTTATATTATATAAGTCAAGGTAAATTTAACATAATTTTGCTGTTACGTGATAAAACATGATGAAAAGTCAAAAGCAATAGCAAGTGATATCTTTAATTTGACCAATCATTTCTCACCTATTAGTCATTTGATTTATCTTATCCAAATGTTGACCTATCAGTTTTCATATACCAGTCACCTGATACTTTTATCCCCAAGCTGACCAATCGAAATTCATTTACAAGTCATATGATATGTTTTTCTTGAAGCTGACCAATCAGTGTTCATCAGTTAGCCATATGCTGTAAATCATGGAATGTGACAACAAGTTAATCATTAATTCTGCTAGCAGTTTAACAGTCTTCAAAAAAGATCAAGCTCACATAAAAAGGAGGATATGGTCATTTATTTTTTTTAAATTTTGATACAGAAGGAACATACATCCTTGTTATTGCATTTGACCAGAGTGCTGTCATTTCACCCAAAGAAGGCTCCTCTTTTTTTTTCATAAGAACTTGCTTTTTTGGTCATTTACCTGTGGAAGCCCTGAAATAGTAGCTAGTAAAGCTAAGACTGCATATGCACAGAATGTGACATGTGGAATCATGCAGGAATGCGTGTTCAGAGATGTCAGATGTCACAGCAGGCAACATACATATTTTTTTGTGTTGCTCCATGATGCTTTATGGAACCAGCAATTATCCCTACAAGTTGGGATTCGTTTTGTCAGATACACAGTCCAATGCGGAACCCACGCATAAGTAACCTCCCTTTACTCATGCATTTTGTGCATACAGAGTCTTAGCTCTTTAGGTGAATATAATCCTTAAGAGAGCTATTGATGAAGAATAACTGAATTTAGCCAGGTACAGTGTTAACTCCATTTGCTTCAGTGGCCCAGCATTGTCCTGTATTTATTATTTAAAGTGTGTGCTCTGCAGGTGTTTGTGCAAATTTTATCATTCTGCAAGGTCACAAGGCTTGAACTGTTGTCTTGTGTGTTTTCAGTATTAAATATTTACCGATGGTAACCCCCAAATATATGGATCCATTTTACCAACTGGTTCCCCTTCAGTCACAGTAAAGTTTAATGAATAGTTTAATCTTTTCATTTTTTCCATAATAATTCAGCGGCCCTCCAAAACGTATAGCCATTTATGCTATTTATTTCCCATGTTTTTCCTGTTGTTTGTTATGTATTGATTTTCAGTTCTCTGCTGTCTCCTCAAAAAACGTTGTCCATACATTTTACCCAGCTTCTGCCCAGACAGATAGTTATGTTCAAAATGTTTTTCACTTTTAATTCTTTGGTCAGCCAAACTTCCCTCTTACAGATATGATCAGAACAGACTGGTCCTGTTTTTATAAAAAAAAAATGATAATTTTTGTTCAGATTCCATTAAATAACATTGCTAGCTCTTATGAGCAGTCCTTTTATCCAGAGTTTTTATTTTTATATTTTTTTATGGTCTCTGGCTGGGAGATAAAAATGAAGGCAATAAATAAAATGAATTTCTAGTATTACCCTGTCACTGGTCTAAGACATCTATATGGGAAACAGGTAATAACATAGGCAGGAAAACTAAGTTGAACATCACTACAGGCACATGTAATAACCCAAGTGAGTAAACCAGCATTTTCATGTTTATTAACAAGGATAAACCTGCTACAAGAAGGGTTGTTCCTCCGGTCAAGGAGGCTATGCTGTCTTCCGTGTCTGTTGGTTTGCTGGCATGTTAGACTGTCAGTAGGATGACACAAGAACTATTGAACCAAATTTTGTGTTTTTTTTTGGAGGGGTAGGAACGGGCCATGGAAAACACCATTATGCTGTATCTGCACCAGCAAATAATAAGGATCTTGAATCAATATACTTTTTCCACACTTGGTCACTGATACACCTCAGTTCAGTTTATTGAAGTCTGCATGAATGACAGTCTACAGTAGATTTGGTTTACTTTAGTCCAGTTTACAGTAAACCAGTTCCAAGTGCCTGCTGGGAAATCTGTTTCTAGTTTGTGTGGGGCCAGTTTTGCTACCAGCAAAATATCACTTTTTGCAGCAGCGTAAACAGAATTAACAACCAAGTACCAACAGAACACTCATGTTTTATTGAATAAACTAATTTAGGCATTTGTAAAGCACTCTACAGTGTGGATGCCAAGCATTCTTCTTCGAGAGTTAAGTTATATCCGAATAAGACGCAAACCAAGTGTGGATACAGCCTTTAATGTTTTTGCAGATCAGCATTGTGATGCTGATCAAGAGGGATTGTTTGATTAGTGTCTGAGGAGGTATACACTCCTCTGAGTGTCATTTAGGTGCTCACTCTGACAGTGTGGTCATCAGACTCATTTTGCTGAATCTAGAGTTCTAATCAATCAACCTAAAATCATACTTGAAATATAAAACTCATCAACAATCAGTACTAAGTCCTTACTCCATACGAAGGCTTCAGCAGTGTTGTGTTTTTCCCTGCTGTTTTGTAAGACCTGTGTCTACCTGCATTGTTGTATATTACATCTGTATTTACCTGTGATGTTGTACGATGTACCAGTGATGCTAGGTGTTGTACCTGTGGTTTTTGTTCATACAGAGGTGGACGATAGTCACATTGGAGGTAAGGGTTGATGAAAACATGAAGACTTACAAGCTTTTTCATTTCACTTAGAAATATAGAATCCACCCAAAAGAAATCTCAATATAACCTTGCTTACTTTTCAGCTTGTCATTAACACACAAGCTTTTACATTAGCAGATCAGTTTCAATATCTTTATTTCACTTAGGTGTAGACTCTAAAATGGAAAAGTCAAGTCCATTTATTTTCCATTTCACTTAATTGTTTCACTTCAGTCTCTTATGTTGGAAACTCAGTCAGTTTCCCATATCTTTTATTTTCAAATGTACAGAATTAGTCTCTTCACTTTAATATGGAAAATCTTATGTTTGATGATATTACATACCACCTGTCACGTAGGTGTGCACTTGTATAAATTAGAAATTCACGATCTGTTGCTATTGATTTTACCCTTTCCTTCATTTTATTTCACATCAAATTCTAGTTTTATTATATATGGAGAGCTTTGTTTTTGTCCACTGCAGCACCACTATCGTGCCTCAGCATGCATTTAGGATGTAGACATCTGGTGCACAAATAGAACTATTCATGCTGTGCTCTTGTAATTAATGAGATAACATAATAATCACAGGAACCTTAATCACATCCATGTCAGTTATAGAAATGTGAACAAAACAGGCCCACAGTCTGTATTATACTGTTCAGATTTAGAGATACCTTGCCTTTTACTGTGGGCTTCAACTGAATATTTGAACAAATTTATTGGTATGTTTTAGTGTATAGGATGATATTTAAAAATATATTTATTTTTAAGCTGGGATTTACTGATATTTCATGTAGATATATGAATATACACATATTATGGTTGACTGTATGTTAAAGAACATAAGGTAGAATCATGTTGTAGCAGTTTGTAGTGCCAGCAAAACTTCCCTTTCAAACAATTATGATAGTAAGGCCAAAAAAATAAAAGGTGTGGATCTCTTGCACTTTTTTTCAGAAATCAGTGCGGGTGGGCAATATTTCATTTTTGACCTTTTTTGTATGTTTCGATAAAAATGTCAAATGATCCGGAAAATAACAGAATTTTATGCCTAAACAGGTAAAAGCACTACATAACAAAGGAAATTTTATCAAAAATATATTATTTTATTTTCTTGAAAAAAGAAAATGAAAATATAAATTTTTGATGTTGGGGGGGGGGGGGACGGTTTAAAACTTAGAACCATACCTTTTATTTTTTTGGCCTAAAGAGCAACCTTGTATAACCTGTTTCCACTGGCTAAACATGTCATGGCCATGCTATCCACATGCATGAAACCAATATAAAATATCATATGTATACTTAATACTGCAACTGATCTATTCCAAAAACATCAAATACAAAATATCCATAATAAAACAAACAACTTTTCCATTACAAAACAAAAACATAACATATAACAAAAACAACATACCCATAGTGAAAATATAAAAAACATATCCACTTGGAAAACCTAAAACACATAACATACCCATACTGAAAATATAAAACTCCATAAAAAGAAAACAACATATCCATAACAAAACAAAAACATATCATTTAGCAAAAATGAAAACAACTTTCCATCATGAACATAAAAATATATCACTTCTGAAAACCTAAACCCCATACCATACCCATACTGAAAATATAAAACTCCATAAAAAGAAAACAACATATCCATAACAGAACAAAACGTATCATTTAACAAAAAATGAAAACAACTTTCCATCATGAACATAAAAATATATAGCTTCTGAAAACCTAAAACACATAACATACCCATACTGAAAATATAAAACTCCATAAAAAGAAAACAACATATCCATAACAAAACAGAAACATATCATTTAGCAAAAATGAAAACAACTTTCCATCATGAACATAAAAATATATCGCTTCTGAAAACCTAAAACATATAACATACCCATACTGAAAATATAAAACTCCATAAAAAGAAAACAACATATCCATAACAGAACAAAAACATATCATTTAGCAAAAATGAAAACAACTTTCAGTCATGAACATAAAAATATATCCCTTCTGAAAACCTTAAACACATAACATACCCATACTGAATACATAAACACAGTATATCCATACTGCAAACATAATTCATGATATATCCATTCTGGTAGCCCTGGACACATTTCATCAGTATCTGCACAGCCAGTCTTAGCTCAAGGTGTCCAGTTACAGCGATTAGGTAAAGTTCACTTCAGTTAACAGCATACCCCAAATATGTTTATCTTCTTAATGCAGAGTTCTTTTTTCTACAAATTCATTTGCTCTTGGAGCTGGAGGAATAAAGGCCCTGTAATTATTTATGCTCTGTTTCTGTAGGTTTGTGTTTCAGCCCTTGCTTTATTGATTTTTGTGTTTTTACACACAGCTGCATGGCTTAAGTATATTATTTACACCTCCCTATCACAGTCTTACAGGCTTGGTGATGACTGCCACAGGGGATTATTATTATACTTGATTGTGTAGCAACTCCAAGGAAACACCATACAATACAGTGATGGAAAAAATGTTGTATTATAAGTATGAATATGAAATAAATCTACAAAGTCAGTGAGGAAATACAAGCAAAATTGTGACTGACATATGTCATTTTTAAAACTGTGTAATGAAAGACAGGTGATGAAATATATACACACAATGCTGTGATTGGTGTAATATTCACGAGGTTAAAATTTTGCAATTTTCCCTTGTTCAGTGATTTGTAAGGGCTCCCATTTTCACAATTTCACAATACAGTAACCAAAACAGTATATTTATTACCATATATTATAATTATTTCATGAAGACCCAAGGGGATGTTGAGCGAATTAAAATTCCTACTTTATTATGGGAAGTTTAATGGTCTAATATTATTTATAATGTAAGGCTTTGATTTAGTGGTAACATAAAAATCAGTTGTTATTATTTAAAGTATCATTCTCAGACCTGTGATTCTGCAGAAAGGGATCACTGACATAAGTTGTCAGTTAATGAGACTGCACAATATGAATGTTCACCAATGTAGGTTTGGCAACTTATTCACAAAGGTTTTCTTTTTGCTGTAATTTCCCTTTAAATACTTAATATTCTCATTAAGAAGTCTGAGGGGGGAGGGGGTAAATTACTAAACGACCGGGGGTAAATGTCCAGGGGTTAGGGGAGTTTATTGTCAGGGGAGGGGAGGGGTTGGGGTAGGGTGGTAATTGTCCTGTTTCCAGCATTGTACATCTAGGAAGTCCATGTTGGCTTACATAATGCACTTGGAGGAAAAGTCACATTTTCAATAACCAAGTGGTCAGACAAGACGGGTGGTGGCACTAAAGGGTTCTACCCTCTACCTCTGCCATAACTTTTTTATCCAGTTTTAATAGATGCTCAAAATTGAGAATGTTTAGTTCATTTACTGGCTCATGCAGGCATAGTATCCATACTACACTGTTTGTACATGAAGTACAAGGAAGCCAGACTGCTTCTGTTCTGTGCAATGATGTCAGTTTTGTTTGTAAAGTAAACAGAAATGGAGGTAACTTTTTTACCCGTATTGTGGTATTGGTTTTTAATTTATTTGTCAAGTAGGAGGAACCAATGCTCAATGTTTATAAACATAACATTTATCCAGAGCCTGCTTTTAATAAATTCATCAGAATACACCATATGCTACATTAACAGGTGACAGCTCCTGTAACAATAGTGACAGCATGGTTATTCATGTAAGTGTTCAGGAAGCTTTATCATACACTTCGAACTAAATTAAACAATTATTTTACTAGAAATATGCTGCCCCCAGATGATTATTTTCAATCATTTATACCAAATTTGTTTTTCAGCAATCTCCCAAGAGAATATTTTAAAACATTAATACTGAATCCGCTTGTCATACTGTGTTAATGTGAGAGTATAAGGAAGTGAAAACTCCATATTTGATGACAGTCAGCAAGAGCCCATCATGCAGGACGGGAAGTGTGTGCCTGTTGGATGTTTTTGATGGTTATTTTTTTTCACTTGTTTGTGTTTTTTTGCACAAGTTTATGTACTCATTTATGTACAGTGGAACCTGTCTGAAAGACCACCTGTCCAATAAAACCACCTGTCTTTTAAGACCACCCTTGAGTGAACAAGAAGCATTTACATTAGTTAAAACTAACCTGTCTAATATAAGACCCCCTGTGAATTAACACCACTTTTGGCCAGACCTGTGGGTGGTCTTTGTACACAGATTACACTTATTTCCATAAAAATTATATTCAAATCATTTTTTTTTTTTGGCTCAGTAGGATTTTACGTTGCAAGCCATGAGAAAAACTCATTCTTGAATTTTTAAATTCTCTTTTTTTTTCTGAATAAGTGTATATATTACTTCTCATGATATCTTTGATTTTTAACATTTTCTTAAATTTTATATTTTTAGATGTCCCTCATGGTATGGTGTCTAAGCATGGCTCCATACCTGCCCAGTATCTCTATAACTGGGTCTTCGTCTGTGTCTCGCTCATTGAACACACACGCAAGATGGATGCCGCACGCAGCACCAAAATGCCAGACGAGAGTGATACTGGTGAACTGACCCAATCAACTGCTGAACCATCCACATTTGGAACCGAATCCGAAAAACCAAAGACAGAGGTTACAAGTGCAACAGAAGATTCAGTCATCTAAAATATGACGCACCACTTTTTGTTTTGTGGCATATACCATGGTTGAAAGTAAAAGAGTTTAAGATATGTTTCCCATTGTTAATAATATCTGAACCATATGAGCATCATTTTGTGATAAAACTTATTCCCTTAGCCATATAGAATTTCCAAAGATCATGTGGGAAATTTTGAAAAATAATCCTTTCAACATATTAGTACAGTTAGCACTAATTCATTAAATGTTATTTGTTATATATATAAATATATATATATATATATATATATATATATATATATATATATATATAATATCTTCAGGCATTATTATATCATTAGGATATAAAGAGGAATATAGTCAAACTCGTAGTGACAAATACTCTTCTGTTGGGAGTACATAGAATCACAACCTAAGCCTGACAATCCAAATCTTGACGTTGCTTACTTCTAGATTAATACATCGCTAAAGTTTTATGCTATATCAGAGTCTGAGCAACAGGTGCCTTGAAGGTTCTGAAAATGATATGTATAATATTTTGCAATTTCAAAATTATTAGATCTCAGATTTAAATCAGTAAAATTGAAAAAATGGGAATAACAAGTCTAGCCAGTAGGGAAGTAGGTTTCTTTCTGTAAGCATAGAGTTTGAAAGCACATTTGTTTGTGTCCTTCTCTTTTGGATGTTTAGCAGCTGTGTATGATTTGTCAGTATTTAATCTTGAGGCAGCAAGCTTAGCATATTGTGCCTTATTCTAAAAAATAAGTGTCCTTCAATATGGCTGATGTTCTCTTAATAGGAGTTTGGATATCTTTTATTTACATATTATATTTTTCCACACATTTTGGAGATCATTTGATATTTTTTTCATATTATGTACAAAATTTTATTTCCATACATATTAAGTTATTTTGTTATGAATATTTGGAAAACTGGGACTTCAGTTGCTGATACCATTATTGGATCATAATTACATATTAATATCCAATGTGAATGTGGCACCTAATTTATTTAACACTAATCACATCATTCTATTTACCACAAAATATATTATTTATATATATATATATATATATTATAATTGACATATTGAAGCCTAGGACAAGAAAGTTTCTATGCTGTATCAGTCATGTTATCTGGAAGTTTATGTTAATATCCCTATTGCATGACAAATCCTCATAATATATAAGGTTCCAGTATTCTTAGGTTATATTTCTACCATAAATATGGTTGTTCAACTCTGCAACAGAACGAACCTGATATGGATGATAAGGATTACAGGTTTTTACAATGTGAAGGTGTTGTTTCGACAAGCCACCTGACTGAGTGATGAAGCAACTGTGTTGGAATTTCACTCTGCTTTATACATGAAGTTTTTACAAAAGACCATTTGTTCACATGAGAATTGAAGGTTTTTGCCAAGGATGACCAGGAGATTTATAACACGTGTGTTTATAAAAATGATGTCAATCATCAGGAAACATGGGAATGTCCTTGATAAATTGTGATGACTATTGGTGTAAACTTACAATTATTCTACACAAGAATAACTTCTGTGAAACCAGAAATTTTTGTCAGTATGCAGTCTTCATGAATTTAGTATGTTTTGATTCGTGAAAAAAAACATGATTGCAAAAATTGTTTTTTGATTCAAAATTAAAACATAATCATACTGTGGTAATGAATATTTTTTATATTTAATATGCATAAAACTTTCAATTCACAACCCTTTCAGGATATTGCTGCTGCCTGTTTACAGTATATATATGTTCGTGATTATGTGTAAGGTTATGCATGACCAGGTGGGGAAACTTTCAATGAATATACACAAGAATATTTATCAATTGTATATTACAGTAGATCATGCAGTTTAATTAAAATTCATGATGCATGATCTGTATGAGTTTTATGAAATGGAAACTTTCAATTAGAACCTTTTTCTAAATGATTTCACCTTTGCATGTTTACAACCAAATAAAGTTTTTTTTTATAATATTCAGAAATTCAAATGAACACGCTCGTCAAAAAAGTATTGACATACAGATATATTTAGCAATGTTGTAAAGGGATACAAACCTAGGTTATGACAGTGATGCATCCATTGTTTTGAAATACATGAGCAGCCTAAGCTGTACACTCTAAGTATATCATTCAAAATATTTTTTTCACTGTCAGAATTAGATATTAATATAACCATTGTACAAATGGCAGACTAGTTGAATATAAACATCTGAGATGTTGTACATTATTTGACTAGATGAAGCAGTGGGTATATTTGTATGGTTATACATAGACATAATACTTTCATTCTGGAAATCTAATCATTTATTATGCCCACATGTATGTGTATATTTGACATACCTTTTTATGTTTACTAAATTGTTTGTTGCAGAAGTTTATTGCTTTACATATGTGCTGTGATACTGAGTGGAGGTTGGGGTAATGTATTGCATCTTAAAACCAATGTGCCAATATCTTTACTTTCTTGTATATAAAGTATCAGTTAAAATATGCCTTGTGTCTCCATCCTTTGTGTAATATGTATATTTAGTATATGAGTGTGTTTTTTTCTCTTGTGTGTGTGTTTGTGTCTGTGTGAATGTTATCACTTCAACTTTTGGCTGGGTAATCAACCCCATTGCTGGGTCATAACACTGAAGACCCCCCCCCCCCAAAAAAAAAATAAAGAAAAAAGTCGCTCTCATTTGTTAGTAATACACAGCTTTGGGGTACAGCCTTCCCAATAAGTCTGCAAAGAGCTCATCCTGGGTTGAGGCCGACCATGAAAATGCTCACTGCTCTCCGCGCTGATTTTATTCATTTGATACAGCCTCCATTGTTCATGCATGTATGTGAAATTGTTTTGTTGCTTTAAAATTACAGATGATAATATAAAAACATTACCTAAAGAAGGGAAAGGTGGTATGCGAGAGAGTTTCGGATCCCTGCCAAAGGCGCTCTTTCTGCGACCAAAAAGTGATAGATTATGGGGTATTTAACTTCCTCGCACGAATAAAACTGAACAGCTATATATAAGTTATAAACTTTGAATGATGCTACATAAAAAACCCAGCGCACTTGTTGATATTAGATGTTTAGACATTGATCTGCTAGCCTTCAAATTTCTAGATCGCTGACACATTTGTGTCACAAGGATGTAATACAAAAATGACTGAACGATAACCTCTTGCATGACCTGTATAAACCGTACACTGCAAACATGCATGAACCACGGTACGCCAATATAGATGATTTTATACCATTTTATTTTGACAAGATAAAATATACACGAACGTAAGTTTTATGCTGCACGTTTGCCATGCAGAGATATTAAATGAGATAATTTACCGGCATATTTTATTATTGATTCGACACCAGCAATGTGGTAGTTTGGGAAATTAATCGATTGCTGTGGGTCACGTGATAACACCTTTCGTATAAGAAACCATCAAATGTGAATGTGTGTGTATGTGTCCTTTTATGTATAATCTTTTGAAAATTGTTGAGTTAGGATAAACCCGGAAATGATGTTTACTCTATATCCAGAAATTATTATGGATGTTTCATTTCATAAGTAATGCGAATTATCACGTACGTAGTAAGTTTTCATTGGCTCCTCTATGTATATAGCTATATATTGTAATAGGGTCACAATTTTAACTTTTAAATTGATTAATGCAGTCAGCAGCTTTGTTCGTATGGCGCAATCAACGGTGATAAGCGCATGAACTGCTTTTGAAGACAAAATCATGAAATGTTAATTGAACCCATGATATTCTCTGCATGCAAAAATGCCCCCCCCCCCGTTATATATAAACCCCTTTCGTGTCCCTATTTAAACAAATATCTATAAGACCTCACAAAAAACGTTCAACGATTTCTGGGTATATCTTTCTTTTTTTTTTTCTTTACCCGTCGAGACAATACGTTTAATTTTGCCAGCTTACCTAGAAAATACAGAACTGTGCTTCAACTCTATAAGAATGGTGTATTCTACAAGAATATGTTCAACACAAGGTGTCATACCTTTGAGAATTCTTTCAGGGAATTTGCGCCATAACATAAATTAGCAACAATACCAATTAAGGACCTGGGATTTATTAGCATAAAAAATTGATCCACGAAAAATGGGAGGGGCGAATCCGTAGATCATTACTTTTTTTTATATGGCCTAAAGTAAGGATAAACACAACCGATCCCATGCTTTCACATGCAAACACAGAGTGGGCGCGAAAGGACCAGACCGAACCTGACATTACTCAGAATCCTTTTGAGTCCGTGACGCCTTTTCCTCTCTGCTGAGCCGCACCTTGGCACAAGAAAACATAGCGGACCGGGTTGCTCAGGATATGAGTTAAAATATAACATACATTATAACTCCATGCTCAGGCTTTTTCTTTGGTGCTTTTGTTACGGGGTGACATAAAAGCGGACCGAACTGTCTCGCTAGTGAAGCTTGCTTTGCTTGTGCGCCACCGACCTGGGTTCGACTCCCGGATCGGCCCATGGTTTCCCCTTCATTTATTTGTCTTCGTAACACTTTCAACCAGCAGATTTTAAAATTGGGATGTTTTGAGAGTAGAAATTTAAACAAAAGAAATCACATTATATTGTAGCGGCAGCCTGCGACCCAAACGTCGATTTTTAACTAAGTGAAGACGTAGAGGTGGCAGTACAAGCTATAGGGTTCGTATACCAATTCTAGTATATGTTGGTCTTTTTCATTTTCACCTGCTGGTCGAACTGTCATTTTCCCCGAGATATGACAAAAAGTGACGGTTTTTCTGTTGAGTAAAATAAAAAATATGACATTCACGGTTGACTAACCTGTATTAATGCAGCATTTATTAAAACAAGGCTGGTTTTACTCGGAAAATTTTGTCATTCCGTCCGGCATGATCGTCGGCGGCTTGACATCGGAAACTGGGGTAGCCGACACCGCTTCAAAATTCAGTTCTCGCCGCCAGGGTAAGCCCCACAACGTTTGTGTAACAACATTTTTTCTTCATTATTTAGCAAATGAAATACGATCACATAAGCTTATTATGTCAAAAACTGCCACACAGTAAATATTTCGATCCGATCCTTGGAATGAGTGTTCTGTATGACTTGTAACATGACTCGCAGGCCCGTATATCAGTTTATTTTAAAAAGGCCTGAATGTCATGTTGTCATGTCTAATTATATTGGCATTAAAACCACTGGCGAAACGATATGCATGAGGCTACAACACCCCAATCCGCGTCATTAAGTTATGACACGAAATAAAAAAAAACATCAGAATGGGTCTATGGCAAACTCTGAAAGAAATATTGAGGCAACTAGCAATATCTGTTCATATTCAAAGAATTAACTTGATTTTCAGCCTAATAAGCATTAGTCTATATGTTCTTTTGTTAATTCAGCTATATATAGCAACTGTTGGTTGATTATTGTATAAAACTTGTCATAGGTTCTGACACATATAACCAGTCGACTTTCTTAACAGAATTTTTAATAACTGAAAGCAGTAAATTAAACTTCAAACGAATCTTAGAACAGTAAATTGAATGCCAAGGGTGTCCTGTACCATGACTGGGACTGGTCTGAAAGGAATATCGACTCGTGACCACTACAACTGCCAACCCAAATGCAGCAACATATTATGGCTTTTTTTTTTTACAGTTAAGTCTTACAGACATAAAACATGAAACCTATTAAACAAAACATGCATTAGATAATATCTGGAATTACAAATATAAAGTAGGAGAAGGATATAGGTAAATACCTTATTGTTAAGGGGTTGGCCTTCCGAGCTGAAGGTCCCCGGTGCGTTTCCCACCAGAGACTCAAAGACATGCAGGAAGGCGGCATCTGGATCGTACCTCATCTATAGTCATTGTCATTAGTACTCCTAGGTTGGACCCCTACTTTCTTAAATCCTGGATCCGCCCCTGTGATTATGTGCATACAAACCTGAATTCTAGGAGGTTTAATAATAATAGTATATCATTCTTTTTATATGGCTCACTTTATCGTCATTCAATGGATTGCACTACATAATGGTCTTTCAACTATCATTTTGTAAATATTTAACAATGTATAAAAAAGATTTCATATAATGTATGGACACAGCAGGTTGGAACATAGGAACATATGAATGTATATATTCTTGTATATATAGAGCCGAGCGAAAAACACTGATATGTTTAAAGCGCAGTATTGATCGTTAATGCTGGACCAAAAGAGACAGCCAAGTTAAAATTGGTATAGGCCAATTTATTCCCATGCAGGGTATATAAGGCAAAAAGAGGAAAGAGGTCCTAAGGAATTAAGAGTTGTACTATTTGTACAAAATATATAAAAAAGTGGAGGTTTATAGTCTGAAATCACCGACGATGTCAGTCTCATCCGACTTTACACTTTGCCTTCCTGGTCTTTCAGGCTGGTTCATTCTTGTAGCTTTTCACAGCTCCCTGCTAGAGGGTTATTCGTTACACATTTGCCTGCCTTCCATGACCAGTGCCCATTCACTCCTTGGTCGAGAGAGCGCAACCTTTTGGTAAAGACTTTGCCTAAGCGCAGACGGCGGTCATATATATATATATATATATATATATATATATATATATATTAAGCTCATCTTTAGAGAACCAAATATTAAGGCAATTATTCTTTTTTGTTTCACTATTAACGATATGTTAAAACAAAGCCTTTAGTACTTTCTATTATTTCCATTAAACATTGCATCAAACATTATAAAAGCAAGACAGAAATTTAAAGTTAAAAACTATACTTTAAAGACAACCTGGTATATCATTCTAGATACAATATATCTAATTTTCTCGGGGTAGAAAAATGGAAGGATAAGGCCAAAAAATAAAAGGAATGGTTCTCAGGCACTTTATTTTCCTGAAAACAATGCGGGCGGGTGATAGTTTATCTTTTACCTTTTTTCGTATGTTTCGATAAAAATGTCATATGATCAGGGAAAAGCATGAAAACAACAGAATGTTTTTGCTAAACAGATAAAAGCACTACATTACAAAGGAAATCTGATTAAAATTGTATTATTTTATATTCTTGAAAGATAAAAATCAAAATATTTGTTTTTTATGTGCGGGGGTTAAAATTGACGCGGGCGGTGCCTGAGAACCATACCTTTTTTTGGCCTAAGGTCTCCTTGACCGCTACGCTGTCCCCCGAAATCCGTGTATCGGAGTGTTCCCAGGTGTGTAATACCCCAGGTATCTTATAAGGTGAAAATACCGTAAAAAATTATCAAATTGTCACTTTTTTTTCTAGGAATGTAAATGATGAAGAATGTCACGAGTATCAAGTTTCATAAATCAATATATAGTCCTGGTGTTTAAGGTCGTGTATAAACACAATTATGGAACACAATAAGAGCCGCGTCAAAGTCAAGCGAAACAGCCCTGGCCTTCCGCAAGCAGAAATGTCAGTGAACCCTCGTATACAGGGGCGGATCCGGGATATAGGATAAGGATGGGTCTAACCCAGGAAGATTAATGACAATACCTAAAAAGTCCCGAGGTCCAAAAAAGACGGGGGGGGGGGGGGGGCGGGCAGGTTGCACATATTGGTATGAAACCCTTTAGAAATGTGCATGACTGAATCTTCCTTAAATAACTCGGGAGTTATTTTTGCTACACGAAAATGTGTTTTAATCTTGCAGTGGTGTTTGGACCTGGAAACTCCAAGGGAGTGCGGAAAATACTAGTAGGCCTACTATATGAGTCCGGCTGAATGAAAAGTCCCATTGATAATTACATATACCTGAAACCGGCCTGTCACGTTGTGATAGAGTAATGTCGCAAAAATAATGTCGTAAAATCAAGGCGGTTTCATAACGATATTAACTAAACTGTAATGCGATGCAAAATCCAAAGCAATAGACGGTCACTGACATTTCCTGAGATGAATTTTCAAAGAAACGATGCGTAATGCCAATACTTTTTTTAATAGTAGCCGTGTGTTTCGGCGTTTCAGCGTTATATCATGAGGAAATACGGTATACTTCTTTTGTATTTAGATTTATTGAATGCATCTGGTATTATTTAGAGCTAGTTGGTTTGGCGGGTTGCCATAGCAACCATTGGTCATTTGTCTTATTTTGACAGGAATCATCCATGCAAGAGTGAAAACACCCACAATTTTACTCTTCTATGTTTCTCTTTCGTGGGCGTGTGTATATAAAATAACTTAATATCTGTTTTATAATGAATCTTGCTGACTAGGCGAGTTCTAAATCACCACGATCCCAGGCAATATTTGGTCCTAGCTGATTTGACAGATGTGCACACTAAATAAAATAACCTATCTAATTCAATGGGAAATGTTAAATAAACCTTGACAGTTCTGCATGGATGACTGGGAGAATGTTCATGTTACTTTTCGGCCCGGTAATGTCGATAAGTTTTCGATAAAATATTGATATTTGCACCAAAAAAAATTTTAGTAATTTAAATAATTTTTCACAACATTTGATGTACCGTTTCCTGTGTGGCAAATGTATATGTCCGTTTCAGCATTAGATGTATTTAGACCTACAAGTTATCATAGAAAGAAAAGAAAAGATGTTCAATTTAAGTTAAGATGGTAGCTCGTATACAAGACACACAGAAAACTATTTTTTTATCTTGTTCCCACCCGAAAGTATCGCGATAATTATCGCGTTCGCAAGCATTAATTATCTCGTTCCCATGCGATAGTATCTCGTTGCCACGCGATAATTATCACGTGGGAACGAGATAAAAAATAAATTCTGTGTGTCCTATACAAGCCACCGTCAGTTAAAGCTTGACATTTCGGTTCGTTTCAACTTACCTCAATATATCTTACTTGTATCGTTATAGGCATGAATCATCGGTTTTTTACATAATATATTTTTTTTTACCTTTGATATATATTACAGGTGCGGAGCCAGGATTTAGGAATAGGAGGGATCCAACCCTGGAGGACTTATTATAATACTTAAAACAGGGTCCCGGAAAACGGGTGTCCAGGCTTCACAAATTGGTCAGAAATCTTAAATAAAGACTGCAGTGGCTGAAAAAAATTGGGGGGGGGGGGGATCATATAATTAAGCATATTATATGAGAAAATCACTAACCATGGCAACATATAAATTGTTCGGGTCGTTTTGGTTAGGGGCGAAGACCGTTCGGATTTTCTTTACTCTACCTTAATTTTGATAAATAAAACACATTTGCAGCTATATTTTTTCGTATAATATTGTATACCTTTCTGCGGAATTATATAATGTAAAATGCATTGATAATGCCGTATTAACATTGACAATGTACACAAGTAATGACAAGGACCTTTCGTCAACTCGTGGAAATCTTATGGCAGAAACGGAAAGATTATTGAACCTAAGCCGAGGTACTGTTGACTGATTATATAAGTGAATGTATATTTTATGGCCAGTTTTATTCCGGTGTTATGCCACGTTCATAACGATTACTAAACGTTTGCGTTGGCTGCTCTATCATTAGAGTTTACTGGTTCAACCCATTTACATGAGTTTCTCAGATAAATCTTTAGGTACAACGGGGGCCCTGACACTTTGCAGATACATCGAATTCTGCAATTTATAAATCAAGGTTTGTTTATGGTAGTGTTTATGACAGTGTTAGCTACATTATGCCTACATATATAGGTTTCTGCAAATGATTTTGATGTCGTTTACGTAAAAGTTACTTCAAGTTGACTGTAGATTATGAGCGCTGTGAGCGAATAAACATGTCATTCATACGAAGAAAATCTATATACAGAGGTCGCTGTCAGTCGCTGTTCTTTTCTTTAATTGTATTCTGTCACTGCATGAGAGCTGCCCGTCTGCTGTAGCTCGCATCAGAGGCTTCATCGCAGCTGGGTTAACAAGCCGACTAATGCACCCAGTGTCATGTATGAATAATTCAGGTGTCCATCAAGAATTGATACAAATGTCTGCCAGAAACAAGCGAATATGGGACCATCTAGGCGTCCTGTCCCATTAACGGACCCGGACGAGGCTGTGAATGTTTACTCGTGGTGGAATAAAAAAAATACCTTTATGGTTGATGATATTTTGAAAGAACAATGTAATAGAACAAATCGATGCTCGCTTAACGTCCTCCTTAGGTTCATGTTATGCTTTCGTTTCCTTATAAGGAAATATCTAGGTTTCTGGGATCAGTTATTAAATGGATTTTCGTGGTTAATGGACCATTCACTGATGTCTCTGTTTCTTATACAGATATAGTGGATAGGACTTGATTTCCTAGCCTCTCCCTGGATATATTTGAACAACCACAGTTTATTAAGATTCCGCCCACTTTATTTTCCCAACACTCAGATTTAAATAAAAGAACCTGCTTTTACCTTTTTTTTCTTATTTTCTCATTGACTGAATCATGCTGAGCAACTTCTTTTTTTTCAAACTTATCTTCGCAGAAAATTATCGATTTTATTTCTGAATAAACTATTTTTTAAAGTAATTGTATTAGACTGATACTCACTGATCCAATCACTTTGAAGACAATTTCCGCTTATAAAAGACAACTATAGAAGTCTAGCGAACTTCGAGGTAATTAAAGAAACCCACTGCAGTGGTCATGAAATTAACAGACCATGCATGGCCCGGCCGATCTATCCAGCTATAACCAAAAGGGTGAAGTTGCTTTAATGCAGCTGTTTTGTTCATTGTACAGGGTATCGTCTGGATAGGACAGGGGTGGGTTGGTGCTCCAGGCCTACAAAATGGTTTATACTCTCCAAAAAAGGGTTGCGGTAGCTCAAAAAGGGGGGGGGGGGGGGGGATCCGTTACTATTGCACCAATTCATTTTGTACACAGTGATGGAGTCATCGGTTTGTGCACACGAGGAAAGCTTATAAAGAAAATGACACATTATCATTTTTATCATGACACTTTTGCCTGTAGATGACACTGACGGTAGAATGATGATGAAAATATCCATATATATGATAAGAATGATGCTAGTATATGTCGTTATTAATACTTTTGGGTTTAATTATGCTTGTAAATACTCTGTTGTTTAATTATTACACCCAGTCTCTTAGGGTCACCTGACAGTTCCCTATTTTACCTTAGCTTCAAAGTGCAATCCCTGAAGGATACATGATATTTTTTCCTACATACCTAGTAGCTTCTCTTCTGTATAACTTAAAAAATAAATTCTGATATTTAACTTTTTTAAATGAAAGTTTGTTGTTTCTGCAGTCAAACAAGACCAAAAAAACCAGGGCTTGTGTATCTCATACTAAGTATTCTCACGATCCTGACCCGAATGAAGTGACGCCAAAATTACCCTTCCAAGCAGTCTTAAATAACCTTTTGACAAAATGTCTTTGTTTGGCCACATATTAATAAGTATAGTAGAACCTCAGATTACGGATACTGACGGTATACAGAGGTTCCTGTTAGGAGAGGTTCCACTGTATGTGACTGATACTGTAATTTGTGTTTGAGATCGTGCCAAATTACATAATAATCAAACAATGGGTTATTAAGGCCACCTAGCACGATGGCTAGAGCCAATCAGTGCAAGCCAAACCATTCACTATTCACCAATATATGTCAGGTTTTGCACTGTGATTCCTGGTCATGTAAATATATAAAAAATAGGACTATGTAAACTTAACCACTTACAGATCTTCTATCTATCTTCTACTTCAATGGATCACGGTATCTCTCATGATATTTTATCTCTGACAGATAACCAAGCTCAAGGCGTAAGGGAAACAAGAGTTTTGTCAGCCATGTGACTGACATTATCAATGATTTAAACATTCACATTTGGAAAAAAAGCAATGGCAGTGCAACATCTCCATTATCATTTCATCACCAGTGGAACTCAGTTATGTAGTCGAGTCCACACCATAGGAGTCCGAGTGCAAGTCCGAGTCCAGGCCACCCAATCCGAGTCCAGGCCACCTAAGTCCAAGTCCGAGAGGTTCGAGTCCAAGTCCACCTTCTTCGGGTCCGAGTCATTTGGAACTCGAGTCAAAGTCTGAGTCTTCTTAAATCTTCTTATTCAAAGAAATTTAAAAAGCATATTTGAGATAATCATGCAAATTTAATTTGAGTTAACAGGTGCCCTTTACTTTTTATTTACATTTAGCGCCTGATGCACAGCTAAAACTTGGTATGTATTGTCTTATTTTTTTGTATAATATTCTATTATTTGTTCACCTATGTGCACTATCTTTATGTAATATGTGACAGAGTTTCCTTTTTTGTTTGACTCGAAATGGACTCGGGCTGATATCTCGAGTCCTAATATCTTCTTTATTCCAAGTATTAATCCCAGACCAGGACCCTCGAGTCCAAGTCCGAGTCCTTGTCCTTATAAACAAGTAGTCTTGACTAGATATTCTGCAACACCGGTGGATAAGCATGGTCAAATTCTTATATAATATACATTGAGAAATCTGGATATCGATCATATTTATACCTAATTAATATACTACAATTATATTTTAAACATTTTTATATGAAATATATATAAAAGAGATTAAGGTACAAAAACATGTTCATACGTTCGGGTACTGTATTGTTTGTATCTTGATATTAAATCACTGAAGAAGTTGGGTCTTTTAATGTAGGCTGGTAATGGACGTCATGATTTATACTGAGCTTTTGGCTACAGGATTTTATTGACGTATACCAGACAGCTATAGCTTTATTGTTACATATTGACGACAAAATTACAAAGCGTTATTATTTGGACGAGCTAAAAGAAACAACAAATGACTTCGGAGAAATCCAAATTGCGTTTTTAGAATGGAAAATGAATCAATACCCAGTGCACTACAAAACTACATATTTACCTATTTTTATATTTTTGTTTGAAATTATCCAACGTTTGTTCTTTCATTCTCGAATCTCTGTTGACCTCAGTTCCGATTTTTAATCTCTCTTACTCTTCTTTCTTCACATATTTGCCAGAGTTTTGCCAAAGACAGTATACAATAATGAGGTCGTTATTTGGTTTCTTGGTGTCAACGTGCGACAGGCCCACCTGCATGAAGTGACAGACGCATCTTTTCTCACTATGTACGTAGTGCCAGTAATTTTAACGGAAACATCTGATATTAACTTGAAGTAA
Source organism: Sipunculus nudus (assembly GCA_026874595.1). Classification (NCBI taxonomy): domain Eukaryota; kingdom Metazoa; phylum Annelida; class Sipuncula; order Golfingiida; family Sipunculidae; genus Sipunculus; species Sipunculus nudus. Next base: position 17,042,062 of record CM049312.1, on the reverse strand, counting down.
TCTATCACTTCAGATTTAATACACGTTTAGTCTGCCAGAATCTATAAAAAGTTTACTATACTTACTTTAATCGAATGAGGAAAAATATACGGGAAATATACATTATAAGATTATGACATGACCAGGTGATCAGACATGGAAGCAAACCGGCCCATGATAAACTCGAAAGTAGTCATAGACCACATACATATAACCTGACTTGAACAAATTCCAATAAATTGAATAAAGTTCCTAACCAACGAAATAACCAACAAGTAACCTACCGAAGTAAGCGACCAACGACAATGCTGGAGTCAGTCGGATTTTTACTCTCAACACACCCTAACCAGGGTATTCCAGTTGCTTAACTTCCACTCTAATTCCAGTTCAAACATATTTATGAAAATCCATTTCCAGTTGATTTCAAGAGGGTTAAATATCAATAAATGTTTTATTCAAATAAATTTTTAATCAAATTTATATTCAATTCACAAATTAAGATATTTTCAGTATAATAAGATCTTTCATTGACAAGTGTGCTGAACCGACTAGATTCAGTTAGATATATTAAGCCCGCAGTGTTTTTCTTTATATATTCATGTACACAGAAATGGCTTCAGTGGAACTAATGCCATGGCTAAGCTGCAAAGTGAACTAGCTATAGCCACAGGTAAGAAGGTTTATAATTAAACAGCATATCATATTCTTCCTAAGCTATGGTTTTTATATGTACAGCAATATTAATGTTTTAGAGAACTTGTGTGGTTTTACGCTATACAAAATAAATTATTATTATTATTATTATTATTATTATTATTATTATTAACAATACTGAAAAAATGACAGTGTTGGGAAATTTGCCCACCGCGTTAGTTTGTGCCTTTGGAATTCGATTCCGATTTAATTCAAATTCATTTAATTATTATTTCTTTCGTTTCAATTCAATTCTAATTCATACAAATACAAATCAGAACTGCCTAAATGATATCCCCTTCAATGCCTGTGAAAAGAACACTGTATATAACATATTTTAACATCCCTAAAACCGCAAGTATTTCAGCCAGTGTCTGGTAGCATTGAAAGTGTATGGGTGAAAATTTCTCTCGGAATAAAAACTATTTTAATAGCATCCGTTTACAGGCCTCCGAATGCATTAAGTGAATATATTGATGATTTGCTAGATGTTATTGGTCAAGCTTTTAAGATCTCTAATTATGTCATTTTGTTAGGAGATTTAAATATTGATTACTTGCAGCCTAACAGGTTAAAATCAAGTAAACTTGATTTAGCAGAACGGTTATTTGGGATGAAACAACTAATTACTACACCTACTCGTGTTACCAAACATTCAAAAACATTGATAGACCTTATTTATACATCCAATCCTGAAATGCATTACAGTTCTAAAGTTTACCAGTTGACCCTGAGTGATCACTTTTTAACGGCAACAATTTAAAAGAAACAAAATGATGAAAGAAGAATCCAAAATATGTACACTTTCGTAACTTAAGACTTTTTAACAAGGATAAATTCATTCAAGAAATATGTTCATCTTTTTTCATGTCATCTTTAATTCCTAACATGACTGATCTTAATTTGGCATGGAAGATGTGGCAATCTGAATTTGTAAAAATCGGCAATAATAATGCTTCGTTCTACAAACGACGAGTAAAATCTACCCCCAATAGATGGGTGACTGATAAAATACTAAATTTAATATATGCACGTGAATTTGCGAATAAAAAAGCAAGACGGACAAACAGTGCTTCTGACTGGAATGAATATAGACATCTTCGTAATACCGTTACTCGTGAAATTCGCAAAAATCGCTCTCGATGCTATTCTGACCTAATTCGTTCAAACGTCTCTAAACCTAGTACAATTTGGAAGGCGCTAAAGCACGTAATCCCTTCAAATAAGAACACGCAAAAAACAAATACTGATATCGACTGTGATAAATTCAACGATTTCTTTAGTTCCGTGGGAAAACTTATAAACGAAGATTTCCAAGGGAAAATTGAAACAAATTCGTTTATTATCAATTCTTCTGCAAAAACGTTCTATTTTCCTCGTGTTTCTACGCGTTTTGTCCATTCTCGTTTAATGGAATTAGATGCAACATTAAAGGATGATGTGTTAGGGATGTCTGGATTCTTTCTTAAAATAGCTTCATCTGTAATTTCTCCATGCTTGGCTCATCTGTTTAATCTTTCTCTTTCAACTGGCATTGTTCCTCAGGACTGGAAAACTGCGCGTATCACTCCAATTTACAAGGGTTCTGGTACCAAGTGTGACCCTACCAATTATCGTCCTATTTCCGTCACTGGACATGTCCCAAAAATTTTAGAACATTTTGTAAAATGCCATGTTGTCGCACATCTTAATAAAAATCAAATGTTTACTGATAAACAGTTCGCATACCTACCAAATCGATCAAATCATTTAGCCTTACATACGCTAGTCGATGAATGTCTTACTAACCTTGATAATAATAACATTACAGCTGCGTGCTTTATGGACATAATGAAGGGTTTTGACAGCCTCGATCATTCTATACTGCTCGAAAAACTCCAGAAGTATGGAATAGAAAATGTAGAGCTCGCGTGGTTCAATTCTTATTTATCCGACAGGCGCCAGTTCGTTTCCTCCTGAGGTTCAATTTTGAAAACTTCTACCGTAAACATCGGTACTCCCCAAGGCACAGTACTAGGGCCTATACTATTTCTTATTCATATGAATAATTTCCCGAGCTATATGAATAACAAGTGTATACTTTATGCTGACGATATCACACTGCTTACCTGTGCTGATTCCGCCGATAATGCAATCAGCCATTTACAAAGGAAGATTGACATGGCCCTAAAATGGTTCAGAGTAAATCATTTATGTATCAACCCTGTTAAATCGAGTATTGTGATATTTAGCCATAATTCTAATTTTACCAAAAACATTAACATTAATAATGTAACATTAATTCCCGAAAATAACACGGAACTTTTGGGTTTAATCGTCGACCCCCGCTTAAAATGGAAGGATCATGTAGATTATATTTACGATAAAATTATCACAAAATTACATGTCCTTTACCGACTTAGCAAGTTTCTTCAAACACCAACTCTAAAACTTATATATCATTCTCTTATTCAAAGCCATATTGATTACTGTATTTCTGTTTGGGGTGGATGCTCGAAAACGTAGAAGTCAAAAATCCAGAGACTCCAAAATAAAGCTGCCCGTATTGTTACAAAAAACTTCGATATAAATACTTCTCCAGCATCAGTTTATTTGGTGATGCACCTCCTACTTTTTAGACAAGGTCTCAAATATGCACTTAAACCAATACAATACACGACACAGGACCAGTGGCAATCTTGCCATCATAAAACCGAGAACTGATAGATTTAAATCAAGCTTTCTTTACTCAGGCCCGCATTACTGGAATCAACTTCCCAATAATTTAAGACACGTAACTGATGTTAAGCGTTTTTAACAACTATATAAATCCTTTTTATGACTATTTCCATGTTTTAAACTCAGAATTTTAGTTACTCGACCTTTATAATTGTATATGATTACATTTGTGTCATATGTAGCAATCTATATGTTTTAAATATGTGTATGTTTAGATCGTTGTTTTAAACATTTTATTTTATTTTCAATAACTATTTTAATATGAGTATGTAATGTATATATCTTTGTCAATGTATATTTCTCTGTGATATTTCCAGGACCCCATCGAAAAACAGCTGAACATGCTGAATGGGCCATCCTGGTAAAATATATGTATAAATAAATAAATGTTTACCAATTAATATACCCGCATTCATACACCCTGGAATAAAACAGGTATGAAAATAACATCGCATTTGTTATTATATTATTATCGTGATTCTTGTACAGAAAGACGTGTCAGTAACATTTTATAATAATAACCTTGTATTTACATACACATGGCACAATGGAACTTGCAATAGGAGACACACAAGTATAAAAGTACAATGTGCAGTTGATACAACCACTTTCTATTCTATATCACTGATTTGGCCTCCAGATGTTAACTGCCATAGCAATATATAAGTATTATTAGTATCTATATCCGCTGCTGTCACTGTTAATATATTTAAGAGTAGTATATCCTTCGCAAAAACCGTTCCATTTAATATCAGTACAAAGGTTGTTTCAAATTCATATTAGACCCATCATTATAAAACTGGTGCGGAATGTATATTTATAAATTCATATTCATTTTCATATGATATTTTAATGTTTCAAATTCTGTTTAAATTCTAACTTTAAATCTGGAAATAATATAGGAAAAGAAAAAAAAATTATTTGAAATATCGGTCCTCCAGTCATATAACTTTATCGTAAGCTCAGATAAATATAATAAGTCAATATGAACTAGTATTTACAACCAAAATAAACATGGTTGTTAATAATTAATACACTCATTACATGTTGGCTTGAAGTCGGCATGAATCAATGACGCCGTCTCTTTGTCATTGAGCGGGGATCAATAAGACAGATGACATTAAGCAAGCCGGGAGACGGTCAAGGTTTGAGTCTATCGTGGTTCATGCGGACGTTTTATTTTATATTTGTATTTACGGAACCTCGTTGCATGATAATTGCCCCTGTAACTATCGGAAACGTGGGTGGTGAGACGCATTCTGGACGTGATTCAAGCATTTGTCTTTTGGGAACCAGAAGGTTCGGGTTCAAATTACCTTACTGTATAGCAGGAAACTAACCTCTGGTTTTAATTTCATTTGAGATCGCTCTCTCGTGTGCATAATAAACTGTCATGATTTGAAGAAATATCTGAATCGCAAACTAACAAGTGACCTATGGGTCATGGGGCTCAGCTGACAAGCATGACATTGTAACCTACTGTGGGACTGAGGGTCGCAACTGCTGTCATTTGACAATCTCAAAAATATGGGGGGGGGGGGGGGGGTGCGTGAAATGTGTAAAATATAGGTGAGGTGGCACCCCAAGTCTTCAGCAACTGATGAAACAATGACCAAAAACACACCTGGTTCCAGGTCAAAAGACGAAAGGACAACTGAAAAACAGTGATATTATTTGTAATGCAGAGAGAAAATGTGTGAGAATAAAAAATACAGGTGGCAGCACCAACCTTAAGAAACTGACAGCACTTGTAATGGTCATTAAACATATCAAATTGCAGGTCACTAGATAAAACCATTACTGAAAAAGTGGTAGGTTTGTTATCAATAAATATCCAAAAAATAGATTAAAAATGAATGAAGAAAAAAAGTTTTAAAAGAAAATGCAGGGGGCGCCACCAGTCTTTAGCAGCAACTGTATATGACCAATATGCAAAGCAAGCTTTATGTCAGATTCATGGCAATCCATGCGGTGTTATTGGGATACTGGGGATTTTGCATTAAATTTCCCTAGCAAGGGAATTATTACGGTGGTGTGAAGTCACACCCCATAACTCTAAGAATGTAGCTTGCGGTCACCTAATAAAATATTTGCCAAGTAAAATTTTTTCAAGGGCCTCCCTGGGTTATCAGTAAGAAGTTTCTGGATCCAAAGGTTTCGATTTGTGCACTGCTAACAGATGGCCGGTTGGACGAAAGAAGCACGGACAAAGACCCAACACTGCAGCTCAGTATGACTGAAAGGCATATACACTGAAAACCTAAGACCTGGATAGGTTCATGGACACAGACTATACAAGCTTATGTATTGACTTGATCCTTTCTTCAACAATATTTATCCTGTATATATACCTTTATCCTTCCTCTTGATTCATGTTTCATTCTTAAAACAAATCGTTAAATATAAAATCTTTAAATAAATAGTTCGGTGGGGTTAAAAAAAAGTTTGAAATTTCTTGTAAAAGTTTCCAGGATCCCGTATCGCGATTTAATTTGCTTGCGATTCATTCTAGAAAATGTCTAAAAAGCTTCGTCATATGCGCACTGACCTATTAACGACGTGCATGATGTCCGCAAAATTTTCGTGAAACCGTTAACAGATTCCGACAGTTTGGGGAATGTCTCGCGAAATAAGCGAAAAATGAACGAATGTTGCAGCAATGTCGCAGGACGTTTGTTATTCGCGAAATATATGCGCACAAAGTTTGCATGTGTCGCGAAATGTCCGCACGAATATTACCCGAGATTCGTGCGACATTCGTGTTGTTTGCATTGTAGTCGCGTGCAGGCCTACGTGTATGTGGACTGCATGGCTAGAGTTCGGCAACGCTACACACGACATTCGCACATCCGTGTGAGAACCACGCAAAAACTGCGCAGGAATGGTTTACGCCTCCCTTGTCGCTACACATTCGGAGAAAAAATTCTCATATTTTTGGACTTTATTATTTTTTCGATATTTGCATCCTTCTCGAATCGTTCGCGTACCCCGTGATGACCCTATATATACTTTACAGCCCTGCCAATGAATAAAATGCATCAAACAAATCAACGTATGAATTCGAATGGGCAGCCGGCCAGGGCGCAGACCTCTGAGGGTCGTATTGGCCTACGAAAAGCACTGAACAGTGGGTTGATTTTGAGATAGACGATGGTCTAATTCATTAACCGATCGAAATGCACTGTTATTTATACTGTATGTTATTAGGCCTACACAAGTTGCTATCATGTAATCATGTATAGCCTAACAATTTTGTAGGCCTAGCCCACACTGGCTACCGTTATCCCTGTTTATGAAAGCTTGACTGAAACTAGATAGAACACTTTGCATCTATATAGCGTTTGCTTGGCTCATATCTATTCCCAGACGCCCACTAGTAGATTTTTTTTTTTTTTTTGCATGACTGTTAAAAGATGGCCGACCCCGGCATTCAGGTAAGGACGATGCAGTTTTAGTGCGAGTGCACTTGCGTGGGTGATCTGAACGGTTGGTTAGGCAACCCTGTGTAACAAGGCCTGGGCTGTGTAAATAAAGAACTGCTGATTAGCTAATTACAAAACGTATGTGCGGCTATAAATAGCGGCAAACCCACCTTTGCCACTTTCGTATAACTACTGGTCGTTTCAAATTGCGCAACTATAAGCATTGATCGTTTAAATGATGACGGCGGCGTTTTTACTTGATCTTACTGGCCATGGCTGCCGGGTATTTTATTACGTCACAATACAATGCATTACACAACATGTATTGGTGACGCAGGACTCTGAGTATTTGACAAGTTGTAATTACATTGCACGTACTTTATCACAGCAATAACTGAGGTGGCAATTTTTAGAATTAACCTTCATTGTGAAATAGGAGGTTTTAGAATAAGCGTATCTAAAAGATGAATTGAAATAAAGAGATCACCATGAGACATGTTCATTTGAATAAAGTCAATTTACCTGAATGTGTGGATCAGCGATTGTCAAAATAAGCATTAGGGATATAACACATATGTAAGGGGATCAATAGAAATTATTTAACGATACAATGAAACAGCTCTCAACTCTCTGTTGATTATATATATATATATATATATATATATATATATATATATATATATATATATATATATGTAGATACACCTGGATATAGATACAGATACTTATACAGTGATCAAAATTTGCAAGTCCGGCCTAAAAAATTACTTACGAAATCTCCCGTCCTTTACCATGCGTATATTTATATGCTAATTCAATTTCATCCGCACATACATGGAATCACTCCAAAAGAATATGTGCATGTGCCATTCCCAGCTGCATTCGCATGTATGGAATGCAACCTTATTATAGGAATATACTCTGGGGAAGGTGAGGGTGAAAAATGATCAAATACGGTATTTTCATGTTTCAGTTTGACGTAACGTTAATTGACGTCTTGAAGCCGGACTGGAAAATTGTTGGTGTTTTGAGGCATGCGCATAAACCATCTTGGCACGTACTGCGTTTTGTATGGTTGAAGGATAAGCAGTTTGACGAATATTAGAGATTAAAGTGAAGCAGACAGCCTTGAGGCCCGACAATAAAGTACTAACATATGCACTACGATAATATATATCCCCTCACGGGATGGTTCAATCAGTCTGTATTTATTGCCTACAAAGTTCTTCCGCACTGAGTAGTTTATGTTACCTAAGTGCATGGCTCAGCCACAACGGGGCCGAAGTGTACAGTAATGGTGCACAGTATCTATATTTGGGCACCCGTTGGCTGCACCAGAATAACCTCTTCGTGATCTTAATGTTTAGATTGTTACCTGTCTAGTGCGGATATAAATGTGTTTGACAGGGGCGTAGCCAGCATTGAGGGAGGGGAGGGGGCCATCATCAGTGGCGGATCAAGAAAATTCGAAAACGGGGGGGGGGGGGGATTAGGGACGCTAATTTGCATGTATGGGCAATTGGAAAACGGTTATATATATATATATATATATATATATATATATATATATATATACAATATATATATATATATTATTATTATTATTATTATTATTATTATTATTATTATTGTTATTATTATACATTTTTACTATACTTAATATATTTTCGTGTATGAAAATATATATTTTTTTTATTTTCAATTATGAACCATGGTGTAATTAAGGTTAGTTACAGATACATTGGGAGGGTATGGGAGGGGGTTTCCCCCCTCACATATTGGGGAAATTTTGAATGTACAATGTAAAGAGGACATTTTGAGGCAATTTTCACAAAAAAAGGATTCCCTCTTCCTGAAAAAAACTGTTCCCTTACGTCATTGCGTTATGTAGTCAAACTGTTGAGAGGTTCAATATTTAATACTTACATTTCTTCAAAATTAGGATATAAAATTTCAATCGCTTTCAATCGAGTCAATGGCGCAAGAGCGCAATCACGTTTGTTACTATCAAAATATTATCTTTTAAATGTAATTCCCGTGGTGAAATAACTGATAAACTGAATTATTATGTTAAACTTTGCATTTTACCGGGTTCTGTGGTCTCGACAGCACACGGGACTCCTAAGAGCTCAATACAGATTGCGAGTACCGGTATCACCAGAGGAGCCGTAAGATTGTTCATTGACCCCAACCAGGGCCCGGTGCTCGATCGATCTGCAGTTGTTCTGCAGCTGTTAATAAATACTCTATACTCAATTAAAAAATTTTAAAGTAATTGTAGCTACAGATAACTTAAATAAAGTCAAATTCCTTATTAATCATAAGAAACATGAAAAACGAAAATCACTAAAATCGGAAATATGATAAAATGAGAGATTTTGCAGCTCAACGGGGGGCGGGGGGCGCGCCGAAGGCGCCCCCTCTTGATCCGCCACTGATAGCATATATCGCCACTGATTAAATGCATATTATATATATATATATATATATATATATATATATATATATATATATATATATATATTGTATTAAATTCAGTGAAATTCCGAAAGGACGGCGAGTACTGGATACGAGCGGGCGGGGGGGGGGGGGGGATGGCCCCCTGCGGACCCCCTTGGCTACGCCCCTGTGTTTGATATGTACTCTGTATTCACTATACGTTATTTCCTAACCGTAGGCAAAACACTAAAAACATTTATTACATTAAAACGATACTGGAAAAAAAAATCCACGGGCATTTTTGTATAAAAAACATTGTAAAATGTGTGAATTAATCTTTATGCTTGGGCTGGTTTGGGTAAAATTACTGAGATCTGAAGCATTAACATAAGTGACATACCTAAAAAAAGTGACTTACACGTTCAGAATCATATGATCCCCCGGAAATAATTATATTTACGGCGGCTTCTAATCATAAAATATTTAAAAATGAGCAAGTTCGTTTATATCTGATTACGCGATTACATTGCAACAGGTAATACAAGAAAACGTTTGATCCCCAACAGCAAAGTCTATACCATATCTTATTTAAAACGTACAAAACAACCATCACCACATTGCGTTTAGCATATGATATAAATGAAAATAAAATGCCTCATACGCAAAATTTTGAAAGTATCTCAAGGAAATCTAAACCAAAGATCAACTGAAACTTATTAATCAGAACCTTGAGAGAGGATGTAAACGTAATTAGCTTATTAAAGGAAAATTTTAAAGAACGTCAGTTGTACAGCTGATAGAACGCACGTTTGTTAATTATGTAAGCCAGCGTTGTTTGCTGCACCGTGGTTCCGGGCGTGGATCCAGAGTAGGGTCCAGGGGGTCCGGAAATCCCCCCCCCCCCCCCTCATCAGCTACCTTTTTTAAAGAGTTTCAGACCAATTTTTTTGCGGCCTGAACTCCCAGACTTGTGAACCTCTTATAGGTTTTGTCATTAGTCCTCCTTGGTTGAACCCCTCCTTTTCTTAAATCCTGGATCCGCCCCTGGACAGCATGTCCGATCTCCGAGAGCGAAGGGTGCCAGTGTTTGCCTCTCAACCATCAGGGGGCTCCACCGTCACGCTTTCTCCTCAGGCGATCGATTTGGTTGTACCCAGAGGTGGCGCGACCACGTCGTGGCGGCTTAAATGAGTCCTTCATGTTTTTCGTCGAGCATAAGCCTCGTGGGAATAGAGAACAGCCTGGCTGGGCTGTTGTAAACTTTCACTGGCTGGAACCAGTGTTAAGAGCTGACAAGCTGACAGAGAGAGAGGCCGGCTGTTGTATAGATGAGTGCTGCCGCACCCATTGCCCGGCCTGAACAAGACGCTCTCCTTTCACGTCCTTATCGCGGAGCTTCTTTTTCTCGCTCTGTGGCCGGCCATTACATATATCTCAATACAATCGCTGCAGTATCATTGAGAATTATAACCATCCGCTATTTAAGCTTGGGGTTTACTGATCACCAAAGAATCAATGGAATTAGCTTATAGCTGTGTATGTACTTGGATCTATATATTCTGTGTATCTAAAGTCGCTTATTAATTAATGCCAACTGTACAAGCAGGATATCATTATTACACATGCCGAGACATATTTGGTATTATTTCATGATATAATTTAAGACATCAAACGAATTATTTATTGTAATGTTATAAATAATAATTAAGAATAGAATATATCTTCATAACTGTTCATCCGTATTTATTGATTATGCATGGGTCATTATTTGTAATAAACCATAAAAATATAGATTTATGACACTAAATGTATTCTACCAGTGATAATTTAAGATAGAAAATAAAAGGTTAAAACTAATCAAACGGATAAGGGCTACACACAATGTATATAAATATACCATGACATAAGGAATAAGGATATACATACGGGCGTGGGTGTCCATGAGATCACCATGAAATGTTTTAATATATATACCGGCACACACATCAAACACACACACAATTTTATAATACGGAACCTAATAACAACAGATCACTTAATCGTGACCAGCACAAATTGTGTTACAGAATCTGATTTTTTTCATCTCCGTTATTTTGCTTTTTACGATTACGAGATCTGTTGTTATTAGGTTACGTAACATAATGTTATTAGGTTCCGTAACTATATATATATATATATATATATATATATATATATATATATATATATAACAAACTATTTGTCGTAGAATAATGCTGACCTATAAGTTGCATGCTGCACACACAACAAAGCACTCGCACGTATTACATAAGCACTCTTATCACGTCAAATCGGTATACCTTCATTACCGTGTGAATATACCTCATTCGTGTGATAACAACTACATTAAAAACCATACAATCTATACATCACTCATTTTAATTTTCTTACCATTTCATAAAAGACATCACGAAATGGTAATCAATATAATTCTTATCCCAATAAAAACTTATCCCAGAACCATTGTTCACCAGAAGTCACGTGACCACACGGCGGACCAATGATGTGACACCGTAATTACAGATATCATTTCACCAACGAGCTTGCCTTCATTTCCGTAGGCGTCCTTATGGGATAGTTTAAGGCAGTCTATTTATTGCTGAACCAGTCTGGGTTGATCATGCATCTTTTCTAGGTTTGGTGGGTTGGTTTTGTTATCAGGGTTATTCTGTCAAACATAAGCTAATCAATAATTTGGGTTTTGTTTATCAACTGACTGGCCGCAGCAGCAAACAGACCGCACCATGACTGAATGTTATTGCCTCGGGCAAACTCCGAGTCCATTGGTTGTCAATGGTACGCGCGTGTGGTCCAAATATCTCCGCCATTTGTGAGCATAGCGGTGTACGCAACGGACCGGGCAACGGTGTAGACGGATCTATTCTGGGCGTCTCCTCGAAATTCCAAGATATATTTCCTGGAGAGCTGGACATGGTTTTTCCATTTGGGATACATGTTGCAGCGAAATACCAGCAAATGTGTTGTATGATTTATTGATTTATACGGAGCTTGTTTTATAGTAGGGACACATTTGTGGAATCATATATATATATAAAAATAATTTTCATAGAAAGCATCACTTATGGTCATATGAGTTAAATTTAATTTGGCTTTGCTAAATATAGTACACATATATCGGCTCTGTGAACAATTACATATAAGTGAGGCTGTGAATCTTACAAGAGGGGGGATTTATGATAGTTTACCAGCTCTCGGATGTATATTCAAGGTTTAACTTGCCTATTGGACAGCTTGGCACAAGTGTATATATTTTTTTTTCAATACTAAATTTTCCTGTTTCGATTTGTAGGCAATGTTTGGTAATTAAAAAAAATGTTTCCTTTAAAAAACTTTTCGAATTAACCAATATACATCCGTGTTTACCAAGAATTCATTTGTGCAGAAAAGGCATACCGGATTATTTCCCAGGAGATGTATACATCTTTCATTCGCTGAACATTACAAGTGTTTCTCAGTTTGTCTCCGGGACTTCCAATAGCATCTGCAGCACAAGGTCTATACCTAATATTTGGTGAGGTACTCAGTCAATAAAACCTCACAAGTTGGGGGGGGGGGGGGTTCTGTGTTGATCTGTGTATAAGCCGTAGAACAAAAACGCCCAACGCTTGATTCCACACATCAAAGAAAAAAATGTTGTCTGTGCGGAGGTTTATATGTTAATGTTTGTACTTCCAGCCACCGACGCGGATCGATATTTGCAGTAGACGAAAAAGTGTCGCCGATTATGATCGATTTAGTCTCCGGTATATGACAGCTTATATTAAAAGCGGGCATAACTGAGTCACCATGTATGTGGCCTTGAGTCTGAAAATACAGATGTTACATACAAACAGGACATATATATATATATATATATATATATATATATATATATATATATATATATATATATATACACCCTATATATACATGTGTGTGTGTGTGTGCCCCCCACACACATGCACACATACAAACATCCGCCTCTGACAGAAGTACCAAAAAAAATGAAAACGAGTGACTTTATGTACAAGTTATATGCATGGGCGAAGGGGATATCTTGCATCATAAACGTGATATGATATGATACACAATGAATGATGATACATAATATTCCAAATATATAAAAACAAAATTAAAGCACGCTCTACTATATACACAGTTCAAGACCAATCGGACGTACTTTAACATTACCCAGGGCTCTAAATCGATAATGTAAGGGGTTCGGGGGGTAAGGGGATTCCCATTAATTAGAGAGTGAGGTAGGTCCTATTCCTAATGAATCCAACTCAGTTTCCAGAACATCCTTGAACTAGGGGAACCTAAAAATCTCCAAAATATTCCGATCTGACTACTTTCTTTGTCACCATGCATAAGAGTCGGTACTGCACGGTATATCCAGTGTGCGTCTGCGCTGCGCGGCTCACTTTGACGGGGGTAGGGTTCGATTCCCAAATCGAGCTATATATAGTGGCATACATGTTTACGATTCGATATGATTCAATATGCCTGTGAGAAAGTATATGGGTTCTTATTTAACTTTCACTTACCTTGTGGGCCATTTTAAACGGTAGGCAGATTTTTTTTTAGGGGGGGGGGGAGCAAGGGACATGCGCTCAGCTGGTGGCAGACTGTTACAGACCTGTATGTGTTATGAATATCCATTCATAAAAGTTTTCTTAGGATTCCCTCGCCTATGGCCTGGATATGCCAAACACAAAAATGTAAACATTATTAGATATATAGGCTTCCACTAGGGCATTGGTTTATATAACGAGATAAACCAATGACAATACGCTGTTAAACAGGTGCTCGGAAAGAAAGTGATGCTCTTTTTATAACCCTTCCATAAATACTGAGAAGAATGAGATATTTCATGCAGCATTGCCCCCTGGGAAAGAGTTTCTGGAATTGTCTGTGCATATGGCAGTGTGATTCGTCCTCAAGTATGCATATTCAACAAAGATTTTCCAATAAATAAAAAAAAAATAAAACATATTCAGGCTAAATGTGAATATTCAAAAGAGCCACAAGGTGGTCCATGCACCGAAATGTATGATTTGATATAGTTTTCAGTTGTGCGTGCCTAATTTACTGTCTTTAATCTGAAACAGCCGGATGGATCTTTCCAAAATCCCGTATCATTATATAGGGTTACTCGAGAACTGGTGCCTAATAAAGACTTTCTCGCGTAGTGTCCATTAATGCGTCTGTTCACATCCTAGGAGTGGTTTGATGTATTGGCCTGAAATTTTGCATGGGTTTATATCTGTTATACCTTTATCTCGTTCACAAGACTGGTGGCGCACCTGCAATCCTTTTCACGTAGTGCAAATTCGCGTGTCTGCTTTGGGTGAAAATCACCAATTACAGTATATCTCAGGACTGGTTTGGCGCGTATCGGCCTACAATTTTCAGGTCCATCCAGCTTGGGTAGTTTTCTCGCACTCAAAACAGGTAGCGCCACCTACAATCACAATTTCCTTTAATACATCCATGCTGTTATATCAGGAGTGGTGTGCCGTTTCGGTAAGAAATGTTCCATGTCAAAAGATCTTGGTTAGATTGGATGCGAGTTTATAGGTCTTGGATAGCTTTATCTCGTACAAAAGACTGCATGTGGCTCCAGCTGCAATTTTTAAATGGCACCCGTCCGTGTATCTGTAACGGATTAAAATCATTGTATCTCAGGAGTGTTTTGATGTATCAGCCTGAAATTTTGTATGTAATTCCCTCTTGGGTGACTTTCCCGTTCACAAGACCGTTGGCGCCGCAACCTACAATTACGTTTTCGTATAATACACCAATGCACTGTTCGACGTATCAGCCTGACATTTTGCATCTCAAGTTGTCCTATTGATATTGGGTAGCATTATCGCTCACGTAAGACTGGTGGTGCCACCTACAACAGTTTCTGCATGTTTTCCGCCTGTGCCTCTATTTTCGGTAAATGTCATATATCTCAACAGTGTTTGGACGTATCAGCCTAAAATTTTCAAGGAGGAACGCGTTTGTATGCACGGATACATTTGTTAAATAATATAGACCTGCATGACGAGGTACGTATGTTAAACGTAACTTCACACCGAATGCATGCAGTACGTACATCAGTGTAACAAACACATAAAGTACATGATTCATGTGGTCCCGGGCGTGTATAACAGGCAGGAGTTTAAACAGTTCAAGAAACCAAAACCTATTATGTGTACAGCCAAATATTGCCCGCATTTGTAAACACTGGAGATGTTGAAAGCCTTATTTGATTTGGTGATCACTAATTACAGTCGACTGCACTGGAAAGGAACGTGACAATCACTTCTACTAAATCTTGCAATTCCGTAACTTTTATTCCATATCAACTTTCAAGTGATACTCGAACGGTTGTGAATGTCATTGTGTTGGTGTGTATGACTTTAAACGCCCCGCAGCGAAGTGAATGCTTTGCTTAGTGGCAATAAAGATTATCGATCTGTAATTGGAGCCTCCGGTTCTGAAGGGCTCACCAATAACATACGCAGTGGATACACGACTTTCTCACCAGAGGCAAAGCTTAACCCAGAATCGGATCCAAGTGGGGGGGGGGGGGGTCCGGACCCCCTTTTTAAGCCGCCGAAACCTTTTTTTAAGGGTTTCAGACCAATTTCGCGGCCAGGACCCCCTCCCCTTTCCGGGCCTGGGCACCCTTTTTTAGGCTTTGTCATTATAGTACTCCCGGATTGGACCCCCTCCCCTTCCTAAATCCTGGATCCGCCCCTGAAACCAGATCTGAACCGACTGGATGCATGCGTGCTGTGAATGGATTCAAGCCTGTACCGCTATACGTTATACCACCATGCATGGGGACCTGATGAAGACGTTGCCTGGCTTTCATTAATTGAGTGTTTCCGACCTGCCTTGACGTTTTACGGCGCTAGTCTGATGTGTTAGAACTGTATAACATATTTCTTATTCATTTAAAAAACTCAATTTAACTCTGTACGTAATATGAACCATTTTCCTGCATGTATAGAGCCCGATGGGACAAGTATATATATATATATATATTCGGCCGGCTGTTAAATTCGCCTGAGTATGTTGGCATATATATCTTTTTTGTTTAGTTATTTGTTAGCTACATCAATCAAAGCAAATACTCGCGGTGTCACATATAAAAGGCAGACTGGCATTTCCTATACACTGCAGACAACAGAGGAGCAATCATTATGCTCTTTGTACATATTAACTATACTTTGATAAATATTAACTGCATTTTTCATATGACAATATAAACATTAAAGGTGTCCATTCTTTTACTTGGCATATTAGGATTACATGAAATATAATATACTCTCCTATAAATATCACAGTACCTGACAGGATTTCGTTGGGAAATCATTTCCTTACGCCTATATATACATTTAAAATAAACAAGCACCAGAGAAAACATATATAAATTGCACCTTGCACCACTATATCATTAATCAAGAATTTACACAACTATAAATAATCAAGAGAATAAATTTGTGATTCGCGACAAGTAAATCTTTAGTCCTTGTTTGAAAATTTTCATACATTTATATTTACGCAGTATAACCTACCTTCTGCAAGCGGTCTTGTGACTGCAAACAGACATTATACTTATCAACGCATATATATAGAACCAAAACAGTATTAACACGGGTGGAAAAGAGACACTAAGTCTGTAAGCCCCTGTAATTATCGTTTATAACCAGGAAACTTTTGTATTAATCCAAAATGAACTGATTGCGGAGAATAGCTTTTACAGTAAGCACTAGCTAGCTCGCATGGTATGCATGTTATACGCGCGCAGGTCGTTGCATATAAGTTAAGGTTTACTCTTCAGATTGAATAAATATACCCTTTTCTTCCAAGCGATGCCCTTTGAAATTTAATCGATATTGTTTTCAGACGTAAATTTTGGTTAGCCGTTTTGGTGAATGGTATTTTAAAGGGCATGCAATAATGAAAGGCCTATTTTATTGTCAAAATATTGTTTCATTTGTAAACCTTCTTGTTCATCCGGGTAATATATTTACAGGTATTTATGCGTCTCCTGTAACATGTCAATGATACTTTTCACGTTTCCATACTTTTCACAATTCGAATTTTATCAGAATATTTATATACGACACCAACAACGAATCATCTTTGTGTTCAGGATCAATGACCTCGACCACCGTATCTATATATACGTGATTGAATCTGTGTGAAAAAATACTGTTCAATTACTGTTCAATGCAACAGTTGTACGGGTATTTATTTATTTTTGTTTCGTTTGAGTAAACAAGATAAATAACTGCCTCATCCCTTCATTAAAATTTTACTTTTGTAATTGATTTGATAATTTATGAAAAAAAAAATCAATGTAGGGGCGTAGCCAGGATTGAAGGAGTGGAGGGGCCGAAATGTGTTGCAAAGCACACACACATATATATATATATATATATATATATATATATATATTTATATTTATATATAATACTTCACATTGATTCCAATTAAAAAAATATCAGTCGTACAAGATGAATGAATAAAAATTATCATATTTGCAGATTCAAACATATTGAAATGTATAATTATCAATTAACAATAATTAATTACTGCATGTGCAATGCTTTATATGGAAATAAGTAGGTAATCTGCGGATATCATGTAGTGGCAGTAATTTCATGACTGTGTTTTAGAAAATTTGATCATTATTAGATTAAGTGAAATTCCGGGAGAGGGCGGCGTACTAGATGTGAGCGGGGGGGGGGGCACCCCTTGGCTACGCCGTGCTTCGTCATCTTTTAATAATCATTCCATTCAGAGATTATACATGGTCGTTCCGAGTCCATATATATGCACTGGAGGCCGCATTGGTGGGGCGTGTGGTTAATATACATTCATGGCCACTGCCGGACATGGCGTGTTGCTAATGGCAACACCAGGATATTGAGGCATCCAAGGACTGGAACATTCTTTTGTCCGTGTAGGTTTCCCTCACCATTGGCATTTTGATTAACTATACTTCCATATTTATCAAGAACAGAGTTGTTGGATTAATTCAAATGACCTAGCGTTGAGGCCCTCCTTATACCTGAACTGCACACCATGAATATAATAGCGCACTTGTATCACGTGTATATAAACACATATTATTTAACCAATTATTTTTCCTATAATCTATCTGGCTGTGTGTGTGAATTTAACTTCACGAATCTGCAAGGATCTAATTTATGCATTTTCCTTCCTTATGAGTTAAACCATGGAAGGGAATGGTAAATTAACGGGAGACTGCTAAAAACATAGTAAATTAGCTTAATTGTAGTATAAATAAGGTCGTGTACTGCACCGGATTATGCACCCTCTTTGGAGTTATATTGATTGCAACTCCGTGATATGGCCAACAGCTTACGGCAGTCTATAATACCTTTTATAACACGCATTTTATATAATTATAATTACTTTATTCAGAAATTTTCAGCTGGTCCTTTACGCTTATGTGTATACGTAATTACCTGAACGAAACTTGTCTGAAATTGTCGTGTTGATGTTTTTTGATAAAATATTGAACATTAATGACATCAAAACAGAGCTCTGATTTCAAATCACAACTTACAATGCTTGCTATATGTTGTGCCTATTAATTAACAAATCTGTCACATGTTATATGCATGCGCTAAAATTCATTGCTCCATGTTTTTTCCACGATGCGTCTTATAACATGTGTTATGTTGTACGTATATATATATATATATATATATATATATATATATATATGTATGTATACATATGTATGTATATAATCTCCTGTACCTAAATGTAGTTAATTCATATTCACCCTGCAAAGTAAGTCTGACTTTGCACGTAAGGTCATGGTAACGGTCAGGTTGATCAGAGTTTTTCGAACACATGCAAGGTTCAGTTTAAATGCTTTTCGCAACTTGTGTCTGTATTTCTTATATTTCTGACAATATTAAAATATTTTGTCTGGTTATAACATGACGTCTTTGCACACGCACACATCATCGTGATCAGTCATTCAAAATGCAACTATTTTAATCGATTATCAAAGAAAACGACGAATCATTGATATTACCGTTTAAATTGGCACACCACTAGCGCTTATATCAGATGCACACGCACTCTTTATGATGATATAGATCCGATCATCCCTTGATTATCTCACCGACCAACGACTTGTTATGTACATTGTGCGTGAATTGGTTCGTCATGCGATATATATATATATATATATATATATATATATATATATATATATATATATATATATAATTATATGACGCTAAAGAATAATTCCTAGATTCTAT
The DNA here is from genome assembly GCA_026874595.1 of Sipunculus nudus. Taxonomy (NCBI): domain Eukaryota; kingdom Metazoa; phylum Annelida; class Sipuncula; order Golfingiida; family Sipunculidae; genus Sipunculus; species Sipunculus nudus. The sequence continues at coordinate 17,022,483 of CM049312.1, read as the reverse complement.
TTCATATGTCACAACAAGACCTCTTATTATATAAAATGTATACAAAAGGCTGTTTTAAACAATGTTTAATATTATCATGTTATCTGCTTGATTAATCTTCTGTTAAGAGAAAAACATATATATATATTCATCAATAAACATTAACTTTCCAACATGAAACATCACTGAGGTTTGGGTTGTGCAGTTTGCCGTGCCAGGATTTAGTGTAATTTTCACTGCAAAAAGGGTTGACAACCGAACTCTTGCCATGTCATAAAGTCCAAGGCTTTTTTTTATATTTAAATATCCGATTTCCATTGGTTACACGATGAACCTATATATATCATCGCCAAATGCAGATATAAACGCTCGTGTATATAATGTATATATCCCAATTTCAAATATTACAAATAAACTATGCCATATATATATATATATATATATATATATATATATATATATATATATATATATATATATATATATATGATTCAATAAGTAACAGCAGATCCAGAGGTGTGTCAGTGTGTGTGGAGGGCGGAAGGAGGAGGGGGCGGGGGGGGGGGGGGGCTGCAGAGGGGATTCTAGACAGGGGATTTGGAACCGTCCCTTTCTTTAAAGCTACCGCTATACCTTTTTATATAAGGATTTCAAACCATTTTTGCGGCCTGTTATGGATTGAGCCTGAGGCCTTCTTAAAGTTTTCTAATTAGTCTTCCTGAGTTGCCCCCCCCCCCCCTTTCCAATTTAATTGATTCGCCTCTGATAAACCTTGTATGTCGGTCACAGTAAAAATGGTCACTGCTATAGGCCTACATAGCTAAATGTGCCTGCGTGCTTGTGCGGGACGGAGGGGAATACGACCGTGTATACAAGGGCCTGACCCACTTTTTCAGCGGTCGCTTTATGAACACGCATAGAATTTTTGTTTACATTGTATACTCTGAGGTGTGAGAGAGAATGGTTTCCTTCTCACAGATAAACACGTTGGGACTTGTCACCCCCAGGGTATATCATGATTTTCTCTGATTTATGCGTATTTATTAACTTAAAACTGACAAATGAATTTATATATATGATATGTAAAGGTACATAAATCACAGTCACGTTTTTAAATAAAGTAAATTTTAAGATTGTAAAAAAATGAGATTTTCTTCCAGTTATTCGTTCATTTATGTTATATTATGAAGTATATATGAACTTATATTTGTATGATCTCATTTGATATAGGAGAACAATGTTTTATTTAGTATTCTGGTGGTAGAAATATGTTTTATACGCACCATTTGTGGAAATTCATTTTATATATACACAATAAGTGTCATGTCAGATATTCATACAACAACAAATCAATATTTTGCTATTTTTAATTGCTTTCTACACTTATTATATAGTTTGGCGAGTTTGGCGGGTATTACTATTTTCTCCGTATACTATATATATATGTTCTATGGTATACTATGGTATACTATACTATGTTCTCGGTAGGTAAACTAAGTATATGCCCGTCTTTGTTTTATTACAGAATGTAAGTATACTTTAATTTAACGCAATTATTGCTAATTTAGATAAGTTTGTTCCTATATATTACATGCAGGTAGTGACATCAAAATGAGTTTTTTCATATGTGGGTCCTTATACAAAACAGAATGACAATATACAGTCCGGGAATCATATTTACTTGTAATTCTTTGATCCTTGACGGATGGACAAACATTTCATTTATTATATTGAAGGTATGCCAACAACCTATTTATTATGTGATCTAGAAAAAAGAGCATGCATAAAGTTGCTTTCGTGAAAAAATATTCTTGTTAAGTATTAATAAATTGAGGCTCAGACTGCAACTATAAATATATATTTATATATATATATATATATATATATATATATATATATATATTTATATATAAATTATATTTAATATTTATTTACACCTATAAGTATAACAGGATGTTACTATTCAGCGTGTATACAGTTGTTTTCAGTGGGGGACCTGGAAACATCACAAATATATATATATATATATATATATATATATATAAATTAACGAAAGAGTCATCTACATAATGAAAATATATAACTGGTCAAATATCAAATAAATGTAACAAATATAGAATTATAAAAGACGACCGACGAGCAAGACTGTGATCCTGCATGAGCCTGTTTATGAATGCATGGAAATGATTGAATAAAGATTTGTAAAGTTGTTTAAAACGTTCCCCGTCATTTGCGCATCTTAAATCTCTCGGAAGTCGACTCCAGCGATGTATGCGGTCCTAAATAAAGAAAATTTGATTTAAACCTGTCTCGGTTTCAGGATGGCGAGATTGCCCTTAACTGGCAGTTTGTCGTGTAGGCCTATTTCGCGGATTGCATGCATATTTTAGCGCTTGCGTCACCAGAAAAACATCTAAAAATTGAAACACGTTTAACCTATCACACACGCACACACATAAACACGCATGCATTAACTTATTTAGTACCATATCCCTTATGGATCATATATACAAATTAAACAATTTTTTTCTTGTCTAACGTGACCCAGTATATAGGCCTATTCTAAACTTCAGTGTAATTTATTTTAAAATTTTAACTTTTGATTTAACCTAATCATCTTTTAAAGTCATCTGTAAATGCGGCTATAATGTTTTCCATTCCTCGGGGATCAATATAAACATCAATCAAGAGAAAGACGTAGGGGCCTATCCTGTAACCCCCCCCCCCCCGCCCACCCCATCCACCCTCCACCTGCGGAACCCCGACCGTCCACTTCGCTATATTAGTACGAGAACCGATTAAAAAAAAAAAACCTACTACCCTCTTCACACACACACGCATCCTCGCTCATACCGTATTCTTTTTTTTTTTGGCGTGTGACCAGTATAATTACAGCCGTCTTCCAACAGCGACGGAACGAAATATGATTCTGTGATTTTTTATATCAGATTCAGATCTATAATTGCACTTTAGTCACACTTAGTGAAAAGTTACGCTTTCATACCCTTTTCGCAGCCTTCAGAACCAACCCTAATCAAGATTTGTCCACCGGATTATCAAACCAAGAGGTTGCCTGGGACTCCAGTCGCGAACAAATACACAGGCTGTTTGAACTGGTTGGCAAGCATGGGGGCGCCACCGATTCAGCTACTGATAGCAAACATGCCTGTTCCAAGCCATGCATAATGTGTGCATGCCTGTCTGGGCGGGGGAGAATAGTCCCACTGGTCCCTTTATGTACAGGGAAAATCATTTTCTCCGCTTAATATTCTGAGATAAAGCAACGCGTGTATTATTTTGTATGTGCCCCTTTTGATAACCAATATGCCCTGGACGCCTGTGCAAATTAAGTACAAATATTTTCCTATCAATAGTCCAGAATAAGGCGTGAAAATCTGGTCCACATAATCACCCTGATTCTAATTTTTCCAGCTTAATCGAGTCTTCGTCATCTGCAATTTCCAACATCCTTGTTTTCGCGAGCCTAGAAAAGCTGGCCCTCGATCAGTGTAACTACACTTTGCAGAACATCAGCGTACACGTATTCTCTGAAAATAATTATAATGAGTATCCCCGAGATAGACCTGGGAATGCTAACAACATGCAATACAGAAATTGATTTTGGTTCCCGGGAGTGATTGCAGTGGTGATGGTGGGTCCAGGAAATTTGCCATGCAACCGTTGCCATGGTAGCAGATCCTGGAGCGGTATGCGTCATCTTCGGGCACTTCCGCATTCCCTAAGGCTGCCGCAAAAACAAATAGTTCCTAAGACTTAAACCTCTGACTGACCAACTGTGAAAAGAATGCAATTTTACATGCTCGCACTTGCTTATTTTACAATGTCCGCTTGCATATGACGTCACACCTTTGTTATAAAACGAGATTATCATGGAATTTGGGTGACTATATCCTCCACAGGTTTCTACTTGTTACAGTCAAAATAATGAAAATTATTATTATCCGTTATCAGCATTATTCTGTATACTGCACATGAGAAGCGTAGTCGTATTTAAGTTCGTGCATTTTCTCCTGTTTCATTCATACGAAGAACCCTACGAACGGAGTGTCTGAATGGTGCAATGATACCTGTTGATTAGTCACGACGCACTACTTTCAGTGGCGGGCGCGGCCATATTGGCATCTCTTTGACCGGTTCCTCAGGTTTATCGTTTTCAATCCAATCTTGTTTCTAACCATCGGCTATGGCAGACCGCGAGGATAATGTCTACAAGGCTAAATTGGCCGAACAGGCAGAAAGATATGACGGTATGTTTTATACTTATGTTTTATGACCGGCATTTCCAAACCCTTCCCGATAGTTTGATTGGCAGAAGATATATGTATACGATGACAGTAGTCATGGTCTATTTTTTCAGGAGTCACTAAGTATAGGCATTTATTATATAGACCTAGAGGAAACAGATCCTATTATATTTGGTATTTTCACGTTTACAGAACCAAGTACAGCACGTACGATGAGTTCTTTACCGTTGAAACCAGCAGTTTCAAGTCCTCTAAGGACGCCATTTTGGAATGTGTTTGGCAACCTGTCTGGTCTTGACATGGGTGTCCGGAAACTCGGAACCCACCAGTTTTTGGGCATATAGTTTTGGTTTTCCTCATATTTTCAATTAATTGATGATTTGAGTAAATTGGAGCAAATTTGTGAGAGAAGGCCCAGGTACAAAAACAGAATATAGTCCCGAAGCAGTGTAAATTGTAATGTAATGGGGGCCTTGTTTGTTGGAATGTCGCTGTCATAGGGTTTGATTTTGGATTCTTACAGCCCGAGGACCCTGATGTCAGCGCCTAATGGTTAAATTTTCCATTAATTACTTGTTCCATAGGTAAGAATGTCCAGAGTTTGTGGGATGTTTGGCTTGTTTTCCCCCTAATGAAAGAATAGCATGTTAATTAATGTATTCTGCTATGGCTGATATCATGGCTTTTTGTTGGATATGAAAATTTAAGGAAGTGATGAGTTTTGCACACATAAAAAAAAACATGTTATTGCAGTTATGGGCAAGATAATTAATGCCATTTCACACATGTATGAATTCTATGGAAGCAAAATTAGTCCACATTCTAAAGAATAACTTTGGAGTTTAATGAACAGATAAAGCAGCTGGTAAAACAAACTTGACTATGGTCTGTGTACAAATGGTTAACTCACAATAAGCCACATAGTTGTTATTAACCCTGTAAGTGGGGCCATTTGAATCTCATTAAAGGTGTAAAAATTGTGTATAAAAGTTGAATCCTATGTCCATAAATTTAGTTACATTGAGAAGTCCAGCCCATATTGTTTAGGGAGAGATTTCACGTGGCTTGTCATTTCCTTTCAAAGATACATTCCTAGTCAGGCAAGTTGCATCTAGCTTTTACTTGGCCTGCTAAACCCAATTAATCACAGCTATGAAGAATGTAAATTCTGTGTGATTGTTTCCAGTAAGTTGTGACATGTTGGACAATAAAAATGTTTAAATGTGCTTGTGTGTGTGTTCATCATATTCTTCTGGTGTTTGTATGGATGGACATGGGTGTTATTTAAGAAAATAACTAACTGATGGCAAGGATAAGTCTTTTGGTCAAGGTTTATGTTTGACCAACTAGGTAAAAGGAAGACAGATTTTTTGTCCTTCCACCAGTATCCTAGGCTTTTACTTGTCCTGGGCAAGTAGTATGGTGCCCAGTCCTGTTTGACATGGTATTATTATTACCAGAAATTTCTGTCGCTGTGGTGTCCAAAGGAGGGGAGGGGGTTCCTTTAAAGTGGAATTATATCAATTTGATATCATGATGCAAAAAACTGAAATTCAGTTTTACATAGTTTAGACCAAAGCGTCACAGATTGCCAATATTTTACCCATGCTACACTGTTATTTGTGGAATTCTTGGCTGCTTTCCTGTGTGAAGCAGGTCCCAAGAGGTCTCATTTACAGAGGTTTTGTTTCAAATATAGTGCTTCTCTCTCTCATTGTCCTGCAGTTTTCCACATGCATTGTCCAATATGAAAATGATTGAATCAAGCCTGGAATCCAAGATGAACATGTAAAAATGCACCATATAGTGTTATTATACTGTATGCATTTGAAGATGTATGTGGAAACAAGGGTAAATTTGTCTGTGATTCCACAACCTGTAGTATTAGCTGTAAATAATGAGCCTCAACTTTTAATGTAAAAATAGTTGTACTGATCAGGCATTCCTTTATGCAGCTTGGATTTTTTAAGTTAAGTACATTTAAAGGATTTGGTGACGGATACAGGTGCAGACACGGATATGATTAGGATAAAGTTAAGATGGATAGCAAATATTGGGTGTTGTGGGATTAACAGGGAAGGGGCCAGAAGGCTGACATTCAAATTTTTATTAAAAAAATAGTAAAAGTAAATAGCTGTGTAAATCAATGTGGGATATTGTGATAACAATGTTGCAACTGCTGCAAACACTTATTTTAATTGTTTACCACAAACAAGATTTTTTACATGAGTTAATTAACAGTTGATCTGAAGATGAAATAGAGTTCCTGGAATATAGATTTGGTTACCGTGTTATTCATTTTTATGACAAATAGAATATTTTTTTTTCAGAAATGGTGGAGTCCATGAAGCGTGTGGCTTCTATGGATGTGGAATTGAGTGTTGAAGAGAGGAATCTGTTGTCAGTGGCCTATAAGAACGTAATTGGTGCTCGGCGGGCCTCCTGGAGAATCATCAGTAGTATAGAGCAGAAAGAAGTGCAGAAAGAACAAGGAAGTGACAAGACAGTCAAGATCAAGTCATACAGAGAATCTGTAAGTCACTCCAACAAACACATCATTTGTTGAAATAGGGCTTAACACATGTGAGCTCCAGGGATATATTATGTTTGTTTGGGCATTGTTTGTAGTGCGTAAGTTGCTCATACACCAAGAATGCCAAGATAGCATCTTTTGTAGCCATCAGAGCTACACCCCCAACCCCTCTTTCTTGGACCCTTGCAGAGCTGTTGCAAATGTTCATTGTCATAATGTTTTTAGTTTGTCAGTAATATTGATCAGTCACTGTCCTGCAGTTCTCATTTCTTCATGATCAGATCAGTAAATAACAAAGATCTTTTGATGATTTACTTGAGTCAAAATACAAGGTGGTAAGACTTTTTTCATAGATAACCATAACCATTACATAGACCCTTTAGAACACAGGCCCCATATCAAGTATTATACTCCTTTTTTATGTCTTAAAATAGTACATTGTACATGCAAATTTCTCACAGGCCCATCAGTCAGAAGTCCAAAGTTACATGTTTGGTTGCAGGTTCCTTATAATGTGGACTTTGCTTGATGAATATTCATGATGTTAACAGGTGGAGAAAGAACTGAAAGAAATCTGCCAGGATATACTGAGTCTGCTGGACAAGCACCTCATTCCATCTGCCGCCACTGGGGAATCTAAGGTCTTCTACTACAAAATGTGAGTGGGCTGCATAGAGAGCAAAACAAAAGCTAAACTAAAGATTATGGGGAATTGTTTTTGATAGCCCATGTTACAGAAAGCTTTATTTAAATTGTGAAATGTGAATTGTTTTGATTTGTAGATATTTCATGAAAAGATTTGGAATTTCTATGTCTCTGCCAGTTTGCCATGGGATCCTGTGATAAATCAACTTGGAAACACTGGCCTAACTAAACTTGTACTGGTATCCCATGTTGTCTCTGAATAAAGACCAGGTGTGTGGGGGGGGGGGGGGGGGTTGTATTTATAAAAATACATGAGGAGTAGTTAAGGAATGTTGATATTATATTAGTACACAATATATATATCCTTATCCTATAGAAGAGTAAGACTGACCTTGTCAGGCTGCTGCTCAAACAGCTCCATTGGCTTCCTCTCAAGTACCACTTGCAATAAAACTACACTTCATTTGGCTGGCGGAAATCTTCATTAAGTGCCGAAGTGTCACTTGAAGGTCTGTGAATGTTCCTCCTGTTTCATATTCCTTAAGTCTGGATGTCCCCTAATACTACTTTAGAAAAGCTCTGACTCTTGCATCATTTAAAACCAACCCAAAAACTAATCTCTTGGGGTAAGCTTATCTTCATTTTTATTTATCAATTTGAGTAAGAGAATAACAATGGATAAATATGTGGGAGAAGGTGAGAAAGAAAGTTGGCGTTGGAAGAGACAGGTAGTAGGAAATTGTGCTGCAATGGTACGAGTGCATGTGTGAATTGCCATACAAGTCAAACTGTTTGAGAATTGGCCTATGTAAATACTATTTATTATTATTATATGTTAGTTAATATTTGATTGTTGCCACTTAATCAGGTCAATACCCAATAGGGAATACTTGTGTTTGAAAATCTATGCTCTCTAGTAAAGGAGGTTGGATTACTCATGGGTAAAAAAGGCTACATGGCGGCACACAGTTAAAACTTAAAATATAGTACACATTTGGGGGGGGGGGTTCTTCATACTCTTGTAGGTCTTGTTTAACAATAATATTTATATTTTGTCCTTGTTTTCTGGTGGTGCACATGCTTCTGATATTTGACACTACGTCACAATATACAACCATTCCCTGGCCTAGATGGGTTACAAACGCGATGGACACTGGAATTATGCTGTGAATTAGACAGGGAACATCAAGCCAACTGTGCCATCTGTTTAAAGAGAAATATACATGTTTGAAATGTACAAGTCTAGTATTCCATCTCCCGGAGCGTGAAATGTAAAAGTGTTCCTGGTATGACTTCATTTTAAAAGGGTTTACTGTTAGTTATGGAAAATAGTCTTTATCTACGGACAGGTGTTTTGGATGATCAGGTGATCATTGGATAAAATGCACTTTCAGTTTTCTCTGAAGTTGAAATACTTTCACCAGAAACTTAACATGGATATTAAATGAAATAGGAACGAGATGAGCTCCAAACGATATAAAACACTTTCTTCATGGAACTTGAATTCTATTCTGAAATAAGGTCTGATTTGAACCAACTGATACTTAAGGAGTAATAAATGTATATGATGGATATTAAGATGTTTACAATGAGATTTCGTCAGTATTCAACCAGGATTTGTTTGAAAGAGTATTTTAAGTTCCTGCAAGATGATACAAATCTGCCCAAACCTGGTTTCCTTCAACCGTGGAATTCTATGTGAAATGTATGCAGTGGTTATTAAAGTTCATTGTTTGGATCATTTCATTGAAGAAAATTAGTTGTCTGAACAAAGATTCATGGATAATTCTTTGATGTATTTTTACCCTTTTCAATTGTTACTTGCTTGTTTTTATTTCACATGAGCTTTCAAGGTAACCTTTTCATTTGCTGAGTTTTCTCCGGCTTGCTGCACTTTATGTTGTCTTTAGCTTGAATGACTGGTCACATTTAAACCTGTCACCCAATGTAAATTAAAAAAAAATGAAATTTCTTATTTTCCTCATTGTTTTGGAGGGGTAAAGGAGGTTAAGAGTGAGTTAGTACAGCTACATGATATGCACCAAGCCACTCCTATCAAACCTTGTGTCAGCAGCATAACATTGTATGGTTTTTACCTAGGTTAACTTTGCACACTGTTGTGATGATCATGAGGTCAGAGGTCGCTTCCTCTTCCTGTTAACACATCACGCATCAGGATTTTGGATTTGCTAGTTGAATTCCTTCTGTTGTAAAGTGATATTTGAAAACAAGTTCCCTGTAGTAGGATAAAACATGTTATAAAATGTGAATGAATCAGACTTCCAGTTACGTTTAATGTTTGTTTTCCTTCTAGTGATACTTTCAGTCCATTTATGTATCAAATTTCAGCCAGTCAGTTTTTTTGCTTTGTGTGTTGTGCTATGTCATTTAGAGCTTGGTCTTTACTTTGGTTGGTCATGGTTGTATGTTCTTTACAAGAGCTATATCTTGACCTTTCCACTTTTTCATTGCAGTGAGCTATCAGACCATGCAGTTATATGTTTGCAACTATGAAAGATTGGATCCTTGTTTACATGTACTGACACCATTCAGGATCATGGCCTTTTCAGGCTGTTTTCAAACGAGGGACCAGCTAAAGTGTGTTTTAAAGACAGTTCTCATATTTAATTCATAATTCAGTAGTACAATCATACTGAATAAGCACACTGATTGGTTGTATTATTTAAATGCAGTTTGATGATGGCTCTTCCAGTGTTTTCAGGTTTATATAATGGATATAGTCTATTTCAACATAATACAGTATATTAAAGCAGTGAACATGGCTTCAGACTTCATCACTATAACATTGTAACCTAGCCTGACAAGAGCCTTTAGGGGTTTAGGAAGTCGGCCATCTGGGGAGATGTATTTAAATTTTAATTGCAGAAAATGTATGTCCTTGAAAAGCAGTCATAGTGAAATATACTAAGCAGTCTTGAGAAATGTTATTTTGGGGGGGGGGGGGGGTGTCTGTGGTACATGTATTAGTTCCATTCATCTGTTGGGAGATAGCTTTGTTGTTCTTTTGTCAATAGACTTTATCATACTTGCAAAAACTTTCAATGAGATATTGATTTAGTTCTAGAGAATATGCATATGTACCAATTTATCCCCTAGCCAAACAGTAAGAGATGTCATGATATGGCACATGTTGCATGGCAGAATTTTATAAACAAGGACAATTCCTGTTATATTTTGTATGTGGGTATATGTAGAGAGATATTGAGATGTGGTAAATCTTTTTAATTTTGGCAGGCCCTTGGTGGGACAATGTCCATGATATTGTGTGATGGTATGCCATTGGTCTTTATGTTTGTGCTGTTATAAATATGAAAACAAATATACAGGTAGGAGAATCAAAATTTAGTACATACGTTTCATTTAACTGTGGCATCCATAATTAATGTGGGTCAGAAGGAAAACCCTTTTTAAAATGTCCTTCATTCTGAAAGTGAAAGTGGCCTTTAAAATTAATTTGTAGGTTATTTTGTACAAAAGATCTTTAGAAAAAAACCATTAGGCAAAAGAACAGCTATTTTTCTGGCACTTCTTAAAAAAAATTTTAACCTGTTAACTATAGGTCCTTGAAAAAAAAAATATGTGATGGAGAACCATGATAATACAAAATTCCACTGTCAAACAGGCAAAATACAAAATATCGAAGGGAATTTTGATCTTTAATTTATTTATTTTCTTGAAAGTATTTCCAGTGCAGGTGAAATATGGTGAATTTCTACAGTTGATCTGGGGGGGGGGGGGGGGGTTGTAAATAAATGTTGCGCAGTACACCTGTGTTACAGAATTACATGAGATATTCTCAGGATTGGCTTAAATTTTCTTTGGTTATATAGGAGTATAATAGGACTGAAGCAGGAAAATGTGATCAAGCTCAAACCCCATATAAATCTTTCAGGCTCGAGCAAAAAAACACAGAAAAAATGATACATGCAGTATGTTAACGTTGAAGGCACAGATGTATTTAATTCACTAAGGGAGGTGAAACGGGTATTTCCATGGTACTAGGTTTCTCCACATGGGGGTTCCTTATAGTTTATATTGAGGTGTGGTTCATTGGCGGATACATCTTAAAGGTTACATTTATAAACCAAAATACTGAGGGCATTAACAGGTTTCCTTGTGGTTGAACTGCTCATACAAGTAATACAAGTATGGTAATCTTAAGTTTACATACCATTGAATTAAATTATTTTCGCTTTTGTCGCTTTTGTCTTAGTAGACAATTATCTGAGGAAATAATAAAATTCTGCTGTGTGAATTTAAAACTTTCAGGTGTTTTGCTTTCCTGTAATGATGTTTACTCAAGGGATCTTCAATTTGGATATCATTTGCTGCATGATTGTCATTTGCAACAATGGTTTTCATGAAAAAAAGTTTATCACCATGGACGTAAATGATATTGGAGTTAATTGCAAGAATCAGGAAAGGTCCATTGTTATCTAATACAGATACATATAGTCATCTCATTATTTATATCGATATATATGGATATAAACACATTGATATGGGTAGCTGTTCTCTGCTTTGATTTCAAACAGTTACCAGAAGAAGACCCAAGCACTTCAAGGGATGCAATGAGAATAGTAATTCCTGTAATATTCAATAAAAATCTTATCTTTTATGCTTTAGAACCATGCAGTAGACTTTAATAGAAGACTACCCATGCTAAGCTGATTTTCTTGCTGCTTGTAATAAACCACTCCTTCAGTTAGTAATGACCCATTGGTTTCAATATTCCATCTCATGGTACTCCTATCCAGTGATCTCCGGTTCCCAAGAAAGTGTCACTTCCTTGGTAGTTTTCTTCTCCGTGCTAGAACCAGTTTTAGCTCAGCTGATCCCCAAATGTCCAGTAACTGCACTGATATCTCTCCTACCAGAAACTAGGGCAACTTGACCTGGTTCAAAGCCACAAATTCAGAACCCTTGGAGCCTGTGTGACTGTCATTTCTTGAAACACTTGTGTTTTATCACCTTGGGCTGAATTTGACAGGTTGTTCATCACAGGTCAGTTGTGGCCTGGAACAGAGTCAAAGGTGTGTGTAGTGAAGCCAGCTGGAAAGACTTGTAATTGGTATTTAGCAAAATTTGTACCTTTAGAAATCACAGATGTTGTTGCCACAGGTTCTTTCTCTCAATTTAGGGTGTATCAAGGGTATGTTTAACTTGTATTTGTAGATCACAACTTCATCAGTCTTGTTTCTGATGAAGCAGTCCTTGTCTCATTGCCATGCTTTATCTGTCGTATCCTACTTGTATAACTTTAAAGGTGAACAACAGTTACCTGGTGCATGTTTCCTTTCAGCACAGTTTGTCTGTGCCTGGGTGGACAATCTTACAGTGTACCCTTTATTAAACACTTATCTGTGTAAAAATGCAACCTGAACAGTGTTCTCATAGATCATAGGTGCCTCATGATAAATCTGACGCTGGTTTCTTTTTGTTTTCAGGAAGGGTGACTACCACAGGTACCTGGCTGAGTTCGCCACAGGTAATGATAGGAAAGAAGCTGCAGAGAATAGTTTAGTGGCCTACAAAGCAGCAAGCGACATCGCCATGACAGAGCTGCCCCCCACACACCCAATCAGGCTCGGTCTGGCTCTCAACTTCTCTGTGTTTTATTATGAAATCCTCAACTCCCCAGACCGGGCGTGCAAGCTAGCCAAGGCTGCATTTGACGATGCGATTGCTGAATTGGATACATTGAGCGAGGAGAGTTATAAAGATTCCACACTCATCATGCAGCTACTGAGAGATAACTTGACGCTGTGGACATCGGACATGCAGACAGAGGGTGAGCGATCACTTGTTACTTTGGCTGTCACAATATACATCTCAGATTTTGATACTTACTTTGCTCTCCATGTAAAACATAATGCTATCTGTATTGAGTATATTATAATTTAAGATTATTATCCTATGTCCTTACGTGTTCATGGAAATATTGTTAAACTTAACTGTATCAATACACAAACATCTGACTTCATATAGATATTTGCTCTGTGTCACAATATATCTGTGCACTGGTGTATTTCGCAGATGTTCGGAATCAGTTGTTTGATCATATTTTATGATTTTAAGACACAAACAACCAATGATTATTAATTGATCATTTCATGTACCAGTTCTAATTATTACTTATTCAACATTTGATTGACCAGTTGCTATTCATATGCCACTGTCCCAGTGACACTGTTGTTTCATTATCCCTTTGGTGCCTGCTTATATACATCAGCACATGACTGCAGTTGTTATCATTAAACATGTAAAGACTATATATAAATTGTGCTGTGTTGGTTTTGAGAACCAAGATTATACACACCAAGAGGTGTAACCACCCTAGTCAAGTCTTGCAGATTTCTTACAGATGTAAGGGGTTTTACAAAATATGCGTTTTAAGTGTTTCAAAACACATATTCATAATCATGATTGAAAGTGCAACCAATTTAATCAGTTACAAAGGAAAACTACCATTCATCAATATAAGCTATTCATCAACAACGCTCATTGTTACAGCCCTTTTAGTTTCCACACCCATCCTTTGCTGACGAAGATGTGTTTGCTAGTGGTATGTTAAGATATTTATAAATGGATACTGCTGATGCAGTGGTGAGAGGGTATTGTAGCAAAGTGATGCACGCTGTTGCTGAGCCAGGGCCAGAAATATTTTATTTTTGTATTTAAATATTTTCAATTGAGGTTCATATTCCATGATAAATGCACGCACTGTCCGTTAAACTGCAGTGTCTAACAGTGCTTCACTTTGTGCATTTACTTTGGATGTCTTTAATTGCTGTCAAGCTCTTCCTTTACCCTATGGACTGACTGCCTATGTTATCAAATTATTAAATTTAATTATTAACCATGCACACATGGCAAAAAGCTTAATTACATTTAGATCTTGGTTGCAACTTTCTTGTCTAAAAGAGGTAAAAAGGCAGTGCTAATTATGTTAAAAAATTATCTTCACATCCTTTCATTGAGATCTTACAAGGCATTTATAATACCTCTGATGTGTACCATATCTGAACCTGATTAATCAGTTTGTATGACATTACATTCATGTTGTGTAATAATTGATCAGGAGACCAGGATGCATGCTGTGTGCAGGAACTCTCTTAAAAATAACATATATGTTCATTCTTGTGGCTGCTGGTGCATTTTCAGATGTATACAGTTCACCGAAAAAGCTGTTTTATATCAGATTTGTGTAAGGGGTTGAGCTTCACAGGATAGATATGTTGAAAACCAGCTAAGTAGTTAGATTATCATGTAAAAGATATGTGTTCAGGTGCAGCAGTTTCTTGAGTATGATAGATTAATTTTGTACATAAGCATTGTAATGTTTACAAGTGCTTTAATGTGTATTTTTATCTTTTCAGGTGAAGATAAACAAGAGGGCCAGCTCGAAGATGTGGAGCAACAGGCACAAGAAAATCAATGAAGCAATGAGCTTCCAACATAGACATTCTCTTAGAAAACACAATGTACTATTATATACACTGCATACATAATCTCACTTCCCCGCAGAACTCGTCAACAGTGGTACGACCAAACTTTTGAACAGAAAAATAGTAGTACAAATTGTGCTCTGATGCTGATAATGATAATATATGAATTTTCTTAAAAGGTTGTCCTTCGGGATAATTGGATCAAAATGTGATGCGTCTCAGAAGGATGTAGGCCTAAAAACTGGTATGTTTTATTTGTAATATATATATATATATATATACACACACTGTGATTATGACTAGGATTAACTTATGGTAGAAATGTGGCTTTCAACATTAACAACATGCTGCGAAAATGATCACATGATGTCTTTTTTACGATGTCAAGTCAAGAACACGAAATTTTTACTTTAGGACCATGTATCTAACCCTGGGAGGGTAATTTTTTTTGCACAAGATGGCCGCCTAGATCAGGTATAAATAAAATGTGTTAGGTCGAAGCTGCACATTCCTTAGATTCACGTTTGTACCGCTGTGTATGTTAGGGTAGGCCCCTTTGCCCATTCAAGGTAGACTGCCAGAACGTCTGCTGTGAGAGATTGACAAATATGGTGCACATTATGGTCTTATGACGTCTTCTAAGGCTTTAACATATACCAAACTGCTCACAATTTCACTTCAAATTGTCTGGGAAAAACCATACTAGTCTGATTCATTACACAACAATTACTTATCTGAGATTGACACTATATAGCATTGGCTGTTCATTGTTATAATGTTTGTAGACGGCAGTAACCATCCAGTCAGATACACAGTGAAATCAATTTGTCAAGTTTGAATCTAGACCAGGAATGTTTAAAAGTTCACTTGTTTTGTAGACCAAGTTAATCGTACTGCTGCGAGAGATAGGACGTTCACTGTAGGATTTGCATGTCTAGGAATAATTATTATTGTAAAAGTTTGGTTTCAAGGTCAGTTATGCGACACTGCTAAGTAAGCTGGACATCATATTAATTTTCCAAGACGTCACTTAAAATTAGTAAGCCAAGTCATTGCCATGTGTCATTTTAGGGGGGTTTTATAGGGAAAGACGGCAACCTGTGAATGACCATGCTGCTTGACGTTTCCATCATCTTGTAGAATTTGTGGACACTTTTTCAAGGGCACTGCTGTTTTCGTGAGATACACACAGGTCAGTTTTGGACACCAGACGTGCTGCTGGCTTGACGATATCAAGCTTTGGTTCCTGCTCTACCAGGAGCTATAGTAACAGCTGCAGCAGCTATGTTTGTGGTGCCATGCTTTCTGAATTCGATTCTCTTGAAATATCAGAGATTCTGGAAACAAGCGATTTGAGGATGCCTTTAAATGCCAGCACAAGCCCGCTAGAACACTTGTGTCCTTGTACTTATTTCTTTACAAGCATAGAACACTATGTATGTTGTTAAACGTGGCGTGTTACTATTTGCATCATTGATCATTCCTGGTAATTTTTTTTCTAATACTCTTTTTATGTTGGACTGATGTAATCAAGATGTCCAAGAAATGAGAAATAATTGATTTTTTATTGTGCTAGTGTGTGTTGATATAACAAGTCTTGTGGCAATACAAGTTTTGTCCATTTAAAACACTTTCTGACCGGTGTGTGATAGTAGACAAAAAAAAATTGTGCAGGGTTGGGAAAGGCTGGGGTCAGGGCAGGGTGGGGAATTTTACAATTTATTTGAATTAAGGGCCCACGTATTGTTGCATTGTTGTATATAGGAATTTAGTTTTGATACTTTAAAAGTCTCGTATGTATGAAGCATTCTTGCAGCTAATATTTAAAATCACGGAAGTTGCACCCAGTCTGCAAACTTGGAATATTAATTAAAGTGGCAGCCAGTAGATGGCGCTTTTGTGACCTGCACAGCTATATTTTAAGTTTAGCTCAGGAAATGTGTCACCCAGTCCAAACTTCTGATATTTTAGCCATAACATATGGGACCAGCCTTCGTTTGGCTTCTTTCTCTGCTCTCTATGGCTGCATCTTAGTTCTTGCCTCATTTTAATTATTTAAATTTGCTGGCTTAACTCAGTGGTTCTGCTGTCACAGCCTTACTAATATATCATGTGACCCCCGTGTCACATGACTTGGAGATCAAACCCGACTTTGCTGTATGGTGTAGTGCTGGCGTGTAGTGTTTGTATAGGTAGCGCCTGACTTGTGTATCTTGGACAACATGGATAATGATATTTCACCATCGTGAGCCGCTTGTCCAGCTTTCAACATTAAAAGGCTGATCATGGTGCAATCAAACTTCTCTCTCATTTATTTATGCCTGAGGTGTGGACAGTTTGGGTCATTTAACATTTTTATGGCCAAACTGATTAGGAACATGAGATCGTGTCACCAGAGAATTAACTTTCTATTGGTTGTGGTATTAGACTTTCACTAATATCATTAACATGCAACTATGAACCACATTATATTAAATGTAAAAGTATGCGGGTAACATTTTACTGGGCTCACATGTGCATCACTTGGAAAGTAAATGGATGCAGTAAATCAACAAGCTGATTGTGTGTTAGCTTCTAAATTTACCGGGCAATTGACACCGTCAATGTCCTACATCTGTGGAATTCTTTAAAATCTCATATTGCTTTTAAAAAAATCTATCAGTATTTTGATTTATTATCAAAAGCAAAAACCAGGAACTTAGAACTAAAAGTTAGACTATTTTCCATATTTCATTTCTTGTGAAGGAACATAGGCCCAAGGGTACCTTAAGAAGCAATTAAATATAGTATTGTGTATGGAGTTATGTGTATGCAAGAGCATGCGTGATATTTGTGGTGAATTAATGCAGGTTTCAGTGTATTAGATATTGTCTTAAGTACATGTGATGGAATCTGAGAATTACGTGAATGAACTGAATATGAAAAAGTATCTGATCTGTCTGGCCACACTGACCATGGAATGTAGTTTGGTGCTACAGCTTTGAACAGACTAACAGGAAAGGTGTCCATGCTTAATGTCATTTAGAAATATGTTCGAAAACCTGATTAACAGCTTGTGGCCTAATTTAAATAAAAAGGACTGGTTCCAGTGTGATAGCTTAATCCTTGAAGCCCTGAAACTGTACCACTATCACAATTTCTGCCGAGTAGTTAACTGTTAACAAACCTGACATTACACACAAAACAACAAGCATGACATCCAGAACCATACTGAAACTAGATTTTAGCATGTTCATCAACTTAATCATCAGATCTGAATATTTAGCATCCATGGGCTGATGCAAAAATATTCAGAGATCATATGACTAATCACACGTGACTTTTAGAACTGAGCATTTATAACATTACCTGCATCTTTCCATATGAGGTTTTGGATAGGCTGCTGTAACTGACGGCCAGAATCCTAGCAGATTTAATCTAGTTTGTTCTACAAGTAAAACCATTATGAACAATCTAAACAGGTTTGATGGTTCAGGTGGGATGGACTTGGGGGGGGGGGGGGGAAGGGGGTTCTAGACCTCTCAACCACCAATATTCTTTAGACAAATTTTTAACCTCGACGGGTGAATAGCTCTGAATAATCACCCAATGTTTATCTATAGTAGCGTTAACACCCCCCCCCCCCCTTGCAAAAAAACCTGTATCCGTGCCCCTGTGGATGGATGTGGCCATTTACATAATAAAGACAATCCTGAATGTGACAAAAGGAAGGACCTACATGCCTGACGTGTAAAAATGGTATAATTTTAACCAGGAAGGGAATACCAGATATGACATATCTCACTATGCGCGCACACATCTCGTAGAATTCCGTGAATCTAGATGAGTTAAATACACATCTCAATATGAATGGACACTCCTGTAACTGGTTGGCGAATGCATAATCTACTGTTAATAGCTGAAGATGATCCAAGATCAACTGTCATAATTGCATTATGGTTCTCCCATGTTATATTAAGGTGCTCCAAACAGAATCCCAAACTTAGGCATTGTATTACAAGGTATGGGAAGTTAAGTGGTCTAGAGAGGACTGCTATGAGCCCTGGATCCAAAAAGACCTTAAATGATTATGGAATAAAGGAGGCTGGTCTTAAAAAATCATGAAGTGAAACTTTCTTCAAACCAAGGAGCCCAAAGCATCTTAAGACATTTAAATCTGTTCATACTAAAAAGTTATGCTCTATTTAAATATTTTGAAATCAACACCAGACCAAATTCCTATTGAGCCTGACTATCAGACTTTTGATAACGCAACCCAATTTCTTTTCTCGGGAAAGTTCTATTAAAACCTACACACTAGTTAGCGAAATCTGATGCCCAAGAGTCCAGAATAATACAAATCTATCAAAATAAGACCACTGTAGGCACAAAAAATCGGCCGAATCATGTGGTCATAATTTCACAAACGCAAGGTGCCTGGGTTGTGGATTTTCTGAATATATTACCATGTGTTACAACAAAATGGACATCATGGGCTGCTGTTGACAAAAATCTTAATGTTCTTGCAAAGTACCATCTTTAAGTATTAGTCTATTAGAGAGAATAAGCCACGCCAGCAAAATTTGTTTATGAAATAAAATGAGCCACATGTCAGGGTTTTTCGTTTATATTACAAAATAAGCCACATGTGACTTAGGTATGTTAATTGCTGGTGTATGAGGACATGTTGCATGTTTAGTGAGTGTGAAGATCTGAATAAGTGATGTATTAGTGCAAGTGTCTTTGTGTGGCACATATCTCCTGTACCGAGGCATGCCGACCATTCCACGGGAGTTCAGGATATGCACGCTCCACTGAAGTGCATCAACACGGATACACACACAAGGGTTGGAGGCTGGCGTGGGAGTGACCCGTGGTAATACTATCAGAATCCCATCTACTATTTAACAATCGACCAAATAATTTGAATTGCTGTCATTTGGGAGACACGGTTAAAGTAAATAAATGTATCCCTATGGCTTCCCTGAGAATCCCTCTTAACACCCCCACGGTCATATTTGACTTGCAGATCGGTCATCCCCAAGAGGGAATGTGGTGGTGACGGATGACCCAGTGCATTCCTTAGGGATGGAGATCTGATGCACTTGTTGACCCAGAAGCATACATGCGCGACGTATTGTTTGAAAGCTCTGTATGAAGTGCAGGAGTTCCTTTTGTTCCCGAGGTGTGCTCACCATTGAGAGTGAGGGCCACACTTCAGTTGTGTCGCACACATTTGTTGGCATCAGTAAGATGTGAAAAAGTAGCACGTAAAATTATGCCACAAAAGTGTTTTACAAACAAGTGTATTTACACATTTAAAACTCTTAGTGATAAAGTCCAGCATCAACTTGTGCACCAGAAGCTAACAATTTAGTAAACAGGCCTAAACATGCATGAACTAAACAGGAATAGCAGTAGTTGAAATTTCAAGCAGTCCATCAGTCTGAACTTCATGTATTCATGTTATTTGTACATGGGCTTTATACCTTTCAACCCTCTTTACTACAGAAAAATTGCAGATTCTTTAAGTGCACAGAAGTCACTGAAGTTGGCCTTTCTTATAATTATTGCTTTAATAAATTTGAGTTAGTAGAGCAATAACTGTTGCTAAGAAAACTATCCCTGAACTTCAGAGCTTGCACCATGGATTTAATGTGGGCCAAGAAAAAATTCTTTCTTGTGCCATCACTGGTAAAGGTCATACCAACCATTCAGCTTTTAAATTGCCCCCACCATAACAATCACGTTTCAGATAACTAAAACCTTATTAGTGAACATTTTAATCATATAAAATAAATACAGTATGGATTTTGACATTTAATGGTTTCTTGATAAAGAATTGTACACAAAATATATCCACATGTATACAAATAATGTCATGTTCTGTTTATAACAAACTTCCATGGTCCAATTTTTTTGTCAAAGACAAATGTACCCGAAAACACTCCCAGACTATATTTCTAGATTAATCTCTACCCATCAGGCTGTGGACCTCTACATCAAATAACCATATGATGAATTCCATGTATTATTTACAGTACAAATACACCTTAACATAATCTCTTGCAGCGAGACCTAATCACAAGAATTAGCAATTTGTCTAGTGGCCCACATATTTATTACAAGCCAAGGACTATGGGTTTTAAATACTTGGCCCATGGCTCATTCTCCCACAAAATGTCACTCGGATTTATTAAGAATTTTAAGATGTGAACATTCAAACAACATATCTTTAAATAAATATATATTCAGCAGCTGAAGTGAGGAAATGATGTTGTCATAAAAAAATTGTCACATTTGAATAGTGTAACAACAGCAGCAACATCATGGAAATGACATTAATGTCAAAATAGTGTGATAAAGTAAGAAAAAATTCAAAATTCAGCTGATTTGGTTTGGCTTTCCTTGACATATGTGAAAAGAAACAGAAACTGGAGAGTATACAAGTTATCTGGAATATGAGATACATTTGTATTGTTATTTCAGATACTCTCACATGAAGAAGCAGAATATGCCTGCCTGAAATAGGGACCCATGGGTCTGGACGCTCAGCTGAATTGGTCTATATGGATACTATTATAGGCCCTAAGCTTTTTAATCAGTTTTTAAACTGATCAGTTTGAAGCCAACCTGTTTACCTAAACTGGAGTTATGGTCCATGAACTAATTTGTAAATGGATGGGCCCTAGTTGTGACCTTGACCGTTTACCCCAAAATCAAAAGAAAACTTCCCCTATTGGCAGGTGTGCCACATGTGGAAAGTGGAAGGTTTGTGATAAAAAGTTTGGCTTAAAATGCATCCACAGTCTTTCTGAAATAGTGGGTCCTGTGACCATGACCTCTGATCTCATGACCCAGGAATAAACAGAAATGTTACTTCAGAGGTGGGCCAGATATAAGTCAGGTTTGAAACCAATATTTCAATCCAAACTGGTGTTATTATCTGGAAACTAATTAGTGAATGGATTGGTCCTGTGACTGTGCCCTTTGAGTTTTTTGTTAATTCAACTATTGCAGGAGAGCAATATGTGTAAGATGGAAGGTTTGGGATGAATAATTTTGGCTTAAAAGGTGTCCATAATCTTTTTAAAGAAGTTTTTGGTGGTGGATTATATATTAGTCAAGTTTGAAACCAATATTTCATTCCAGTCTGGAGTTATGATCCGGACACATATTTCAGTCAGCAGAGCTAAAAATTGCAGGCAAACAACTAGTGTCCCTGGCGGACAGCCTCTACAGCTCATTCATTCAATACAGCTGTGGGTGCACTGAGCATTATGCTTTTCATAAAATTATCCTGAAATCTAATATGGTTTTGTCTTTACTGTTGCATGAACGTGAAAAAGCTCACACTTGACACATTGCATTAGAACTTTACCTTGTATCAACAGACTCGCATAATAATTCAGGGCTAAACTGTACGCATGGTCTTTCATCAACAGAAAAATGTCGTGTTTTGCAAGTTTCATTTAATCTTCCTTGCATCATACCAACAATTTATTGCAACCTCATATTTGTTCAATGATCACATTAAGTACTGGTAAACAGTTTAATAACATATATAAGCTGATATAGTCGGGATGGTCAAATAAGAGTGCTAATGACCATCTGGCTGAATCATGTTTGCCTGCAAAAATGAATTTCAGGCTGTGCCAGCCAGTGGTTTTACTACTGCATTGGCCATGTCCCGTATTGTAATGCAATCCACTATTCAACCCATTTTGGTTTCCATATTGTGCTGTCAATATCTCCATTGTTTACAATGGACTTCAATGAAATTTTGTGGAGTGTTGGGCCTTTGGTAAAAACCCAATTTATTACATTGTGTGGTTGACCCAGATGTGAAGTATTGGCGGAGGTGTGCAGTCTCTGAGCTTCTTCTACCTAGTACTCAGTTCAGCACACTGACCTTAAAAAAAACTGTAAAACATAATAATATATTTATATCAATTATCTTGATTTCCTTTTCCCTTTGGGTTTGTTTTTCTGTTTATTTGTTGTTTTCTCCCTGCGATTGTCCTTTTTCATGCGGCCGTCAACTACTCTGAACTGTCCTTTGACCCCTGCGGGTCGCTTCACGCGCTTGCCTACTCCTTTCTTTGCAACCACGTATGTGAGTTCACGTTTCTTGCCCTTCAGGAGACCTGCCTTCTTGTATAATCTGAGAGGAAAATATAAAAGAGGACATTAGTCTAAACCACTTATGGTGAAATATTTGATTTAAAAGTACCCAATAAGTTTAATACATAACTTTTATTACACAAAGGAGACTTTAGAGCTTTATCATTACTAGTGTAATGTTGCATACAAGATCATTATCCACAGATTAACCAGAATGTGGTGTGAAATTCACAGAACAGGCTCTGTTATTCATGAGGCACAGCTAGATCAGCTTTACATACAACATTACAAACAACATAGGAATAATTTAAACCGAACGTACTGTTTAATCTGCTGCCATTTCTCTTTGTCTGTCACATCTACAGTATCAGAGATGACCTCTGCCTTCTTCCTGATTTTCTCCAGTTTCTTCATCGCCTGGAAGGAAAAAACAAAATTATAATCATCAGATGGAGGATATTCCTTTTATTGGTTCAATATACATGTGTAATTAACTTTGGACAGTTTTATGGCATTTACTACTGAATGCCACCAGCTCAACCATGGAGACTGCCTTGATTAGTTAAATTAACTATTTGGAGAATTCATTTAAAAATAAATAAAGTGGATATTTTATATACGTACTTCTTTCCAAATAGTTCTAATTAGCATTCCTCCCTCTCCTGTACTTAAAAGACACTGAAACCTATTTACCATCAAACAAAAGATCTTGGGTTGAGAACAGAATGGAGCAAGAACACTGCACATGATGCATAATACGCCCATCGTGTGTTTTTTTTACCTCTGGCCTCATTAAATATGCCCACATTTTGCTGAGAATGTAATTCAGGTGAGAAACTAGATGTGTCAGAACAACACTAATGCCCCCGCCTGGGGCAAATTAGAAACATTTGTTAAATTTTGTAAAATTTTTTAAGTTCAGGAAGTGTTGTATGGTCAAAAGTCAACAAGGGCAAAATGCAAACTCGATCTGTAAAGGGTCATTAACAAGCAACACACCAAAAATCAGGCCAGTATCTGCAGGCATTGTGAAAAAAAGTCCATATATGTGCATTTTTCATGAAATTTTCTGTCTTTCATGAAATTTTCTATGTTCAGGATCTGTCATACGGTGAATAATAGGTTAACTGGGACGAAACGCCAACCTCGATCTGTAAGTGGTCATTATGCGCCCACAGACCTAACACTAGGCCAGTATCTGTAAGCATTGTATTGCGAAACTAGAATATTAGCAAAAGTTGATAATCATTTATAAATTTAAATTGGAAAGGTATATACCATGTTTCATAACAATCCACCAAATGCTTCCTGAGAAATAAGCTCCTAAGTTTTTTTCTACACTAAGCTCTGTGACCTTGAAAAGTAGGTCAAGATCACCCATCTTTGAACTTGACCAAGATTTTGTAAATATAATGCAATAGCACTGAAGAAATGAAGTTCCTGTGTTGAATACCTTTGGAGATATCCTGCACAAAAGGCCAAAATTGAAAAAATCCGATAAAATTTCATTAAAAAATCAGAAATTGCAGGTGGCACGACCAAAATTGTGCAGCACATACAGACCATCAGTCCCAATGATCATAGTAAGTTTTGTGAAAATCCACACAATGGTTCCTGAGATATAAACTTCTGAGTGTTTTTCTATAATCAGCTCTAAAATGTAGAAAAATGGGTCAAGGTCACCCATCTTCGAACTTGACCGAGATTTTATCGATATACATCTTCACTGATGAAATAAAATTCCAACGGTGAATCCTTTTAGAGATATCCCTCTCACAAGGTAAAAGTTAACAGACGCGGAACGGACGGACGGACGGACAGACACCGGACAGACAGATGGACAGACGGACAGCTTGGGTGACGACAATAGCCCATCAGCCTATGAGCTGAGGGCTAAAAACGGCTGTACATGTGTATTTGTCATGAAAATTTCTATTTTTCATGAATTTTTTTAAGTTTAGGAGCCGTAAAACGGTCAAAAGTAGGTCAACCGGGACGAAACGCAAACTCAATCTGTAACTGGTCATTATCTGCCCACACACCAAAAATCAGGCCAATATCTGCAGGCACTGCGAAAAAAAGTCTGTACATGTGTATTTGTCATGAAAATTTCTATTTTTCATGAAATTTTTTAAGTTTAGGAGCCGTAAAACGGTCAAAAGTAGGTCATCCAGGACGAAACAGGAACTCGATCTGTAACTGGTCATTATCTGCCCACACACCAAAAATCAGGCCAATATCTGCAGGCATTGCGAAAAAAGTCCGTACATGTGTATTTGTCATGAAAAATTCTATTTTTCATGAAATTTTCTAAGTTTAGGAGCCGTAAAACGGTCAAAAGTAGGTCAACCGGGACGAAACGCGAACTCAATCTGTAACTGGTCATTATCTGCCCACACACCAAAAATCAGGCCAATATCTGCAGGCATTGCGAAAAAAAGTCCGTACAACTGTTTGATGGAATGACGGACATGGGTAAAACTATATGCCCCGGCCACTTTGTGGCGGGGGCATAAAAAAATGGTAAATATATATAATGAGTGTCATCAAAATCCATAAGATTTTGGCTAAGTCACTATGGTGCCACCAAGGTCTGGTGAATTCTCCACATCTTTTAATATGCGTGGATTTTACTGGAAATCAAACTAAGGTGAGATATAACATAGATTAATATTTCTCTTGAGTTTTATCCAAATCCATTTTATTACTCGCAAGTTATCGTTGTGACACTTCAAAGTATCCTGGTGACCTCTGACTTAATTAAATATATCTGGATTTTACCCATAATCGAACTTGGGTAAGATAATCTATTGATAAGTACTAAGTAGTAATGGTGAGTTTCATGAAAATCCATCAATGCCCTGGTAAATTATCGCGGCGACCCTAAAGCTTGATGGACGAATGGACCATAGGTATACGTCTATTAACGGAGCTGCTACAGTGATATCCACGTTCTCTTGTGGTAAAACGTGGCTTACTGATTAAGGATGGGTGTGTAGGCCCAATTCTTCTCAGTGACCTCCGTGTTCCCACTAAGGTAATGTTACTGTCATCTGCTTTCTCCTACCGCAGTGTCACGGCAACGTCATGGTAACCACGTTCAGTCATGTTTTCCTATGGTATCCTACAGCAATGGACCTCATTCTTACACCCCAAATCAGTTTTATCCAGGTGACACTGGTTGCACATGTCTGTGCCAGGGACCATGTTCTGCCCCATTCATTTTGAACATTTCAAAAAGAACATGGACCCCACACAACCAATCACGTTCCCCTACAGTGTCTTACGGTAAAGGCCACATCCTACCAAGTCGTCCTACCACCATTAAGACTGTGGTGAACTGTACACAGCACATGGTAAGTGAGACCTAGGCCTAAGGAATGTGCTTAGTTTCAGGTTTGGTAATGTTATCAAGGATGGAACATGCTAAATTTAAATGTTTTTGCTGGTTAAAAACTGTGATATATTAATGACCAGTTAGAAGGTTAGAAGGACATCAAGTGATCCCAACACATCAGTGCTGTCTACAGACACATGTATGGACTGAAGCCAAACAGCTGAAAATACACATCCAATATCAGTAATAAACTAAAAAAAAATTATATGTAATACATACAACAATTTTTTTAGGTTCTTATCAACCAAGGTTAATGTGACTGTACTCTAATAAACTGTGGTACATTTGATCTAATATTTTTCAGCTTACAAACTGATACTGGTCATAGAAAGCACATTTGAAGACCTTTTGAAATACCCTTATACATCAGGTCATGAATGTCAATGTCAACTGGTCACCAAGGGCCCCTTGAGTTTGACCCCTCCCCCCCCCCCCAAAAAAAAATAACAAAACAAACCCAACTTATATCTGCATGAAATAACTGTTTTTGCTGATTATATATCAATTAGTTGATGTGGTGAAATCGTTTGGAATATATCTTGAATCCAGTTCAAAATGCCAAGTTGAAGTACTTATAAAGGTAAAAGGTTGGGCTTTTGAAGAAAATCACCAGAGTTAATTTTCTGAGAAAATCAGAAAAAGAGAAGTCTGCGAGAAAATTAAGGACCCCATACATTTTCAATAGGATCTGATTAATATCTAACAATGCATCTGGCATCAGTGTGAAAAAAATCCATGCACCCACCACAAACAATTAATTAAAATTTATAAAACAGGTCATATGTCACAATGGGACATGTTCCATGAAATCAGTTCTTACCTTCTTTAATAAGTGTTTTTATCTCTCTTATAACTTAAATAATAAGTGTTTTATTATATTTTTTATAACTTATTTACCATTTGTCAAATGACATTGACTTGGGTTATTATTAATAGATCAATATATGCATTGCATAGTAAGCACTGAATAAAATCATATAGGGCCTGTCAGGGTGTTTTAAGGCAAATTCAATGCAACTGAGTCACCAAGGTTTTCCTACAGGCTTCAATCATTGTTCACATGATAAAATGCATTTGCTGAAATGGTCATATTTGGAACCCAATAGGAAAATAATGCAGTCAATAACAAATTCTACATGTCAATTGTAAATGACAAATATCAATGTATAAAAATCAGTAATAATTGATAATCACAGTAAATAATATAATTACAGTTAATATCAATTTTTTAGTATTTTAACATTATGAAAATTTCTCCCATATGGTGATCTTATGCAGTTGGGAAAATGAAAAAGGAATATAAAAAAAAACAAGAAGCATTTGTACTGTGGATTTGATATGATGTAACTTCTGTGTGAATACAGACATAATTTTATGGAGGATGATTAAACACAGATGGATGATAACAAACAGGATGTCAACCAATGCACCTCAGTATATTGTTGAACACATGATGAGCCATTGTTTAATATCAACATGCTGCACTGTGATGATACATCTGTGTGACACAGTGTTAAGTGATATCAATGTGATACAGTGTAGTGTAACATCAGTGTCATGCAGTGCAGTGTTACACCAACATGATGTACTGTGGTGTAACACCAGTGGGATGTACTGTGGTGTAACATCAGCGTGACACTGTGTAAAACTAAAAGGATATCACTGAGATGTAGTGTGGTACAACAGTGATAAAATCCAGTTAACTGGTAAAATATCAGTATGATGCAGTGTAGTATAACATCACTGTAATGCAGTGTGATGTAACATCAGTGAGATGCAGTGTAGTATAACATCAGAGTAATGCAGTATTGTTTAACATGAGTGCTTTGCAGTGTGGTGTAACATCAGGGAGATGCAGTGTGGTGTAACATCAGTGTAAAGTACTGTAGAATAAAAATCAGTGTAATGCAGTAATGTGTGACATCAGTGAGATGCAGTGTGGTATAACATCAGTGAGATGCAGTGTAGTAAAACAGCGAGATGCAGTGTGGTGTAACATCAGTGTAATGCAGTGTGGTGTAACATCAGTTAAACGCAGTTTGAAGTAACATTAGTGAGATGCAGTGTGGTGTAACATCAGTGCAATACAGTGTGGTGTAATGTCAGTGAGATGCAGTGTGGTGTAACATCAGTGCAATACAGTGTGATGTAATGTCAGTGAGATGCAATATGGTGTAATATTAATGAGGTGCAGTGTCATGTAATATCAGTGAGATGCAGTGTGATGTAACATCAGTGCAATACAGAAAGGTGTACATCAGTGAGATGCAGTTCAGTGTAACACCACTGTGATGCAGTGTGGTGTAACATCAGTGAGATGCAGTGAGGTGTAACTTCAGTGAGATGCGATGTGGTGTTACATCAGTGCAATGCACATTGGTGTGACATCAATGTGATACAGTGTTGTTTAA
The DNA here is from genome assembly GCA_026874595.1 of Sipunculus nudus. Classification (NCBI taxonomy): domain Eukaryota; kingdom Metazoa; phylum Annelida; class Sipuncula; order Golfingiida; family Sipunculidae; genus Sipunculus; species Sipunculus nudus. The sequence goes on along the minus strand of CM049312.1, from coordinate 16,993,681 downwards.
CCTCAGTGAGATGCAGTGTGGTGTAACATCAGTGTGATGCAACATCAGTGTGATGCAGTGTGGCCACCTGTAACATCAGTGTAATGGAATGTGGTGTTTAAATTGTGATGCAGTTTGGTGTTACATCACTGTGATGCAGTATGGTGTGACAACAGTTTGATGACGTGTGGTGTAACATCAATGTGATGCAATATGGTCAAACAACAGTGTGATGCAGTGTGGTCTGACATCAGTGTGATGCAGTGTGGTCTAACATCAGTGTGATGCAGTGTGGTCTAACATCAGTGTTATGCAGTGTGGTGTAACATTAGTAGATGCAGTGTGCTTATATGTAACATCAGTGTGATGTAGTGTTGTTTAACATTAGTACTTTGCAGTTTTGTATAAAATCAGTGGCATGCAGTGTGGTCACCTGTGACATCAGTGTGATGCAGTGTGGTGCAACATCAGCAAGATACAGTGTGGTGTTACATTTGAGTGATGGAGTGTGATGTAAAAACGGGATGCAGTGTGGTGTTACATCAGTGTGATGCTGTGTGGTGTAACATCAGTGTGATGCTGTGTGTTGTAACATCAGTGTGATGCAGTATGGTGTGACAACAGTGTGATGATGTGTGGTGTAACATCAATGTGATGCAATATGGTCAAACATCAGTGTGATGCAGTGTGGTCTGACATCAGTGTGATGCAGTGTGGTCTCACATCAGTGTGATGCAGTGTGGTCTTACATCAATGTGATGCAGTGTGGTGTAACATTAGTAGATGCAGTGTGCTCATCTGTAACATCAGTGTGATGCAGTGTTGTTTAACATAAGTACTTTGCAGTTTTGTGTAAAATCAGTGGCATGCAGTGTGGTCACGTGTGACATCAGTGTGATGCAGTGTGGTGCAACATCAGCAAGATACAGTGTAGTGTAACATTTGAGTGATGGAGTGTGTTGTAAAAACGGGATGCAGTGTGGCGTTACATCAGTGTGATGCTGTGTGGTGTAACATCAGTGTGATGCTGTGTGTTGTAACATCAGTGTGATGCATTATGGTGTGCAGCGTGGTCATCTGTAACATCAGTGTGATGCAGTGTGATGTTAAAATTGTGATGCAGTGTGGTGTGACATCACTGTTGTGTAACATTAGTGTGATACACTGTGGTGTAACATCAGTGTGGTGTAACATCATTATGAAGCTGTGTGATGTAACATCAGTGTGACGCAATGTGGTCAAGTGTGACATCAGTGTGATGCTGTGTGGTGTAACATCAGTGTGATGCTGTGTGTTGTAACATCAGTGTGATGCATTATGGTGTAACATCAGTGTGATGCAGCGTGGTCATCTGTAACATCAGTGTGATGCAGTGTGATGTTAAAATTGTGATGCAGTGTGGTTTGACATCACTGTTGTGTTACATCAGTGTGATACACTGTGGTGTAACATCAGTGTGGTGTAACATCATTATGAAGCCGTGTGATGTAACATCAGTGTGACGCAATGTGGTCAAGTGTGACATCAGTGTGATGCAGTGTGGCGTAACATAGGTGCACATAAGAACATTACACAATAATTAAATGAATGTACCTGAAACAGACCTACCACATCCCATTTATACAGTAAACACTGCATCTTTGTGTAAATGCCTGTTGGGAGTGATTACACCATTTACTGCCATTAAGGAAAAATTTCAATCCAAAATTGTTATCCTGATTTTGGGCAACACTAAATCAGAGGCCCAGGACCAAGGATTATAATGCGTCTGCAATTTCATGGGACCATGGGTGTCCATGTGTCTTCTGGTGACCCACATATGGACCAATCAGTGTTAAAGATATGAATCTTGCGCAGAACAATCTTCATGTGAGTAGAGAATGACACATATATTCCTCCTCGTTCACATCAAATATTGCTAATACAATACAGATTAAGAAAATGTATCACTTTAATCATTATATTTAACTCATGGTAATTTTAAAACCATGAAAAGAATGAGCAATTAAGAAATTTTAGTGACTTTAGGGATATATTCTGACTGACAATGGTATTTCCAGATAACACATGACACATACCTGTCAGTAATTAAGTAGAGCAGAAATCAAATAATGATAAATATTCTCTATCATATAATGATGTAAATGGCGCATTTAATGGGCCTATTTGAAATGAATTCTATTCAACTTTATTTAGATATAGTATGCAAGTAAACTTAAAAATTATAGTCCTAGGAACACTTAATGATATGTTAATGTCCAGCACCTGGATGCTGTAATACTGTGGGAAGAGAATGCCCTTCATAAATATCATGAGTGCTTCTATCATAAACTGATTTTCCACCCCAAATATAAGGTAATCCACAGTTCCCTATAAATGAACTTCAGTACACAAGCACTGAATCTGAATAACAAAAGGCCTACAAATGACCTGTCATGATAGACATATATTTTTATAAAAGATAGCATGTGACTAGTCCAGTTCATTCCTCGTTAAGTCAACTCCCCCCAGCTATTACAAGCCAAAAGATATGTGTAAATGCAAAAATATTATGCCAAACTTCATCAATCATAAACTATATATGGAACAGATATACACCATTGAAAGAAACATTGCACACAGAAATGGAACTTTATCTGTACATTATAAGAAGTGGAGCCCACTTAAGTCATAAAAATATTTTGTTTATATAATCTGACACTGAGATATATGCATGGTTAAAATATAATGTTTTGTGTTTCTTGATACAGATATAATTGTTGTTGAATATGCAAAGACTTGTTCTTTTTTTTTGCTTTTCTTTCTATATACATAAGTATGCATTTGTCATTATAGTGTCAATATTTGATTTATACTCCCTGAAGAATATAAGAATATAAGACAAAATTACCTGGTAAACTATCATAGGCCATAATCAATCCTATACATAAGATTGTCTCTGAACTGTATAAGTATCACCTTACTGGATTTACTTCTGTGCATTGTCATTGTATCTGTTTTTGTGCAGTGTGTTTGTTTATGTGTATATATCGTTTCACATGTTTATTATTCTTCTGTCAAGGAAGGAAAAAATTGGCAGCCTAGAATCATTGATAGTGTACCTTCATGATTGACAGTAAACTTACATAGATGATTTTGCTCGGGAGTTATACTTACCTTTCTCTTTTTCCTAGCTTTAGCTTCTGCTAATTTCTTTATAGGCCTGGCATCAATAGCTTTCTGTCTCTCTTTGTATTCTTCTATTTGGGCCTTTGTGACTGGTAGTTGCTTACGACAGTGTCGCGCCTCATCTGCTACGAACCAATCAGGGAGCCCGTCATCATTGCTTGTGTACCTGCAATTATTCACAGCGTCAACATATATTTATACTGTATAGGCATTGTGTTTTTTCCTTAATGCTTCATATTTAATTATATATAAAAAATTAATAATTTTTTAATTATTAAAAAAATAGCACTGACCAGCATATATTGGTAACTTTCAGTTTAACAATCTGTCCACTGTAATAGAACAAGTCAATATTTTGTAACTTTCTGGATTCTCTGATCATGTATGTGACTTGGCCTGTTGACACAGGTGTCTTAATTTCAGTATATATTTACAGAATCAAGATCAAGCTGGAGTAGGCTGTTAATTTGTTAAATGAATAATTGTGAATGTACTTGTACATTATCTGATCCAATTTAATCAACAAGAGCCTGCTGCAATAAGGTGACTCAAGTCACCTTTTCTTAAGGGTAGGTCTGAGGCCTGTTGAGGACTGGTCCACAGGCTGAAGGTAAAAGTAACCAAAAAATAAATTTGCCAGGATGTTTTTTATGCCTTCAGGACATAAGTTATTATTAGTACAGGCGTGAAGGATCAATAAGTCATAATCTGTCACTAAGACATGCCAGTAAATCTCTGAGGTTCTAATGAGATTTCATCAGGACAAGCATGAATCAAACCAAAGTCCAACACCTCAACCCCATTCAATGTCCCATGTCCTGACTTGAGCTGAGATTATAACCTGAGGGGGGGGATTGGTGGGTGTGCTTACACTATAATCAGTAATCCGTGACCTTATTTAGTGTTCTAAAGGTTATCTGTCACAAAGTCAAGTTTGAACTTTCTAGGATAACTGGTAGTGATGTATGCTCTGATGAACAGTGTGAAACATGGAATAACCCTGATAAGGACTTATCCGTATAGCTCAGCATTACTTAAAGTCAGCTCAGCTTAAAGTCACAAGCAGACCGTGTCTGAAATCTGGTGCAAGATCAGATGGTCAATGAGCCAACTGTATTAGCCAAGTTGCCTTCATACTCTCCATTCACATAACCACAAAAAAAAATCCAGCTGGTCACACACAGCAAGAGCTTGGAAATAATGGATAAAACACAGACAATAGAAAAACCACTCCTTATCATCAGGTCTACAGTTGTACAATATGTTTGTTTCCCTGAAAGAGCACAGCATCCATTTATACATGAATGGCTGGACACTTGTAACACTAGGGGTATTGGTTTCACTGCCTGTGGCCTGGTAGCTCAGCTGACTGTTCATTACACAGTCACATTTCTATCTGATTCAGATGATACAATGTATGAATCACTAGCCCCAGCCAGACAGTCAATCATGGCCTAACACAGCACACTGATCAATACTGGTCTGAATCAGGATGGCCCATACTGTGGTGCCATCTGGTGATCAACAAGTACACTAATCAGGTCACTAACAGTAATGCCCTCTGGTGTTAGTTTCGTACATCACTTTCATGTTATAGCAATGCTGCATTTGGCATCAATTTGTGAATCATTTTTGAGAAACCTCAACACAGGTACATCATATATATATATACAGTGGAATAGATTGATAATATATATATATAATAGGCATAGGAAGAAGTCCTTCTGACCTTTGCACACATTGTGCATACTATCTGCCTCTTGGCCTATCACTGGCCTGCCATCATGCTCACCCTGTGTATTAAATGTGATAATTTCTCCAATGCCAGGCTGACATGCAGGAAGCCAATCTCAACTAGAATACGGGTAGTTGACAAGCGACTACGTGTATCTGCCTAAATCAGAGTGAGACAGGTGAAGTGAGGCATGGATTGAGTAACAAGGGGAAATAAAGAGAGGTGTGTTGCATATTAGCAAGGATGTCTGCAGCCGAAATGTTTATGTAGGTTGTGCCACCTACCACAAAATCTAGAAATCTATCAAAGTTGTATACAAATGCAAAAAGTCAAACCACTGCTGAGATATGAGTGATTTTATCCCATGGCAGACGAACAGACAAACGCTGTGCAAAAATGGTTGCAGGTGGCGCCACCAGTTTTGCGTATGATAAAGAGCTATGTGAGATCTATAAACATGCAAAATTTTGGCCCAATCGGTCAAACAGTTCCCAAGATATGAGCTTGGATGTCTGCAGCATAAACGTGAAAGAAGGTGGCGCCACCTGTCATAAAATCAAGAAAGCTGTCCAGGATGTATACACATGCAAAATTTCAGGTGGACAAGTCCAACCAATGCAGAGATATGAATGATTTTATCCCAAGGCAGATAAACAGATGGCCACTGTGCAAAAATGGTTGCAGGTGGTGCCACCATTTTTTTATGTATGTTATAAAGCTATCCAAGGGCTACATTTGTGTAAAATTTTTCCGGATCGGTCAAACGGTTCTTAAGATATGCGGATAAATGTGTCAAAACAGATGCACAGATGGACACAGAGCGCAGATAAAGGTCAGAGGTCAAAACAAAACTCGGGCGCAGCAGTTCACATGTGACCCGAACATAATCTCAGGTTTTGTAAAATTTCGCCCAGCGGTTACGGGGGAGTTCTCGTGGCGGTGTCTGGCTGAAAACACAGTATCCGCCAAAACTCTGGCGGATACAATTAAAAGTTTTTAAGATTCCCTGTCCAGAGGAACATGACAAAATCTTTACACTATCACAATAATTTACATCATCATCAGTTCTAGAATCAAATACTAATCAAGCTTTGCCAGGAGACTTTCAACTACATCTCTGCCCTTTTACTTAAATGTCAGTGATGTAGGTCTCTAGATTCATACTGACTTGGAATGTTAAACTCCTAATTAGGGCTGAAACGGGTACAAAATTTTGGACTCGAGTACCCGATAGGCATTACCCGACTCAGACTCGAGTACTCGTTACCATGGCAACGCAGTAAAGATAAAACGGACATATGTTCACCGATGCAAAATATGCATAAATTGGACTTCGTGACGGATTAACTTTATCCCAACAAAGGAATAGATATATCATAACAAGACCTCAAGTTTATTTGACTAGCATATGTTTAGAGCCCTATGCCAGGCTACGATAGTAAATAATAGGACTATTCAGACTGCCTGTAAAATTGCAATAATATTCAGATATGCATGTACATACACGAGTACTCGAGTCGAAATTTTTGACTCGAGTACTCGGTAAGTATATCCCCGGACTCGAGTACTCGAGTACTCCTTTCAGCCCTACTCCTAATGCAGCTTTATACACTTTTGACACAGAGTCAATAATTTGACCAACAAGAGCAGGATATTGCGGATTTATACCTGGAGTTGGATACATAATGTGATACCATGCTCTCATTGGTTTGATTACAATTCTTTGCTCTATGACAGCACTGGTGGTGAACCTGGAGAATCATACTATACAAAGCAGCAGTTATAGTGAAGGAGATATTTGTCAACTGCTGTGTATAGCCGCTGCATAAGGAGTATAGGAGACCATCCTTGAGACCAAAATTTGCTGTCTCTAAGACACTGGACATGGTCTTGGGAATTCTGTGGGAATATTAACATAGTGATTATTTAAAGGAAGTAGGTGATAGTTTGATTAACATATGCTGATCTCGAGGTCTTAGAACTCTTGGTCTTCCTTTCAAGTCACAAGGTCTTTATCTTGATTAGAGATCTTATGGACTTGGTCTAGGATTGGCCAGTCTTAACTACATCCACATGCTGTAGAGATTCCACTTAGTTTGACAGGTGGCTAAGTTTAACTTTATCTACTGTCTATTCCTCATCAATATCTATTGATGTTAATCCAGTAAGATTTATAGGTAGTTTTGCCCAATTCCTGTGAGCATGTGGGTTTGTTTCTGTTAATTCCAACAAAGCAGGTAAGCAAAAAAAGATTCAATTGTTTCATAAAATACATAACATATGTAAGAATAATACACAGCTTTGGGCTATGGTATAGTACAGTTGATAAATCATGGTTTTAACTGCTGAATTGTGATAATTTCAATTTGTACATGAAATAGATTGATGTTGGTGTGAAATCATGATATGTGCACAGGTGAAGGCAAAGCATAATCACTGGTTGCAGGGAAAATGTCACCTTTATTTGCACATTGCATTTTCAGGTAATCAAACAGAGGTGTTCTCTGGTGATGAAAATATGCATCAATGAGGCAAGGAGGTTGTATAAATCTACATGTTAAATAGCTTCATGACCCTAGTATTGGCATCAAAAGTGTTGTTTAGAAATGGAAGAATCATGATTGTTGAAGGTGTTGCAAGTATTTCATGTCCGGTTCAGGCATGACATAATCTGGTCTGATTCACCTGTATAACATATAGTGATTTTGTGCATCCTACACATAACCTTTTCCCCTTCTGACATGAGACTATCTACTGAGATTTCAAAGAGACATTGAAAAACTGCACTGAAAGTACTAATGAACCATAATTTTTTTTTACAAAACCTCACAGTGTGTAGTAGCATATGAATCAGAATAAACAAGACAAACTTTAAATATGTATGTTTCTTTTTAAAAATATCCACAATGAGTAAAATAGATTCCATTATAATTTTGCATAATCAAAAATCTCCCTGCATGTTTGTTGAATGTTTAACTACATAATGCATGTGTTGAACCATTGACAGCTGTGTCACACAGAGCACAAGAATTGACTGTTCAGATGTGAATTACACCTAGGTTTGTACATTCATGTTTACTTTTATGTTAACATGCAGCATTGTGCCCATTTCTGCATATTTTCTGCATTTTTTAACTCTGTCATTCAATTTTGAATATCTGGGATTTAGTATGTTAAAAAGATGGCCACACATAAACCTTTTAAGATGAGTGTGTAGTATTAATTTCTAAAATTTCTGAAAATTGTACTAAAATACTACACAAACATTTCAAGGAAAGTGCATAAAAAACTTGAAGTTACGCTTAGTTGCTATGTGTAGTGTTTTCATTATTGTAAGTGTGGATGGCCACCACAGTGCAGTTTTTGGAATGACTATTGTCACAACTCAAAGTAGGCCCTGTTTGCCTACTGACTTCCTTAAATCTCCATTTGACTAAATCCCATTCCCAGTGATACTTCCTTTGCTAAACTGCTGTATAATTTTACTGACCTATGATATGACCCCTCTATTAGTTCTCGCCTCCTTTTACTAGATTTGATCATTTCTTCTCCTATGGCCAACTCCACTGGGGTAAGCTTGATTTTCTTTCTGGCTGCAAATAAAGAACACTAACATTGCAAGGATATCACAATACACTGCATCTTACAGGAGAACGTTATTTTCACAAAACTCAAATTTCATGAAACAAGGTTTGACCTTTTGAGAGAAATCAATTTTTCGCAAATTGCTTATGAGAAACTTTTTCACACACCCAAAAAAAGAACAAATGATTGAACTGAGACAGAAAATATACATTAATGAAAGTGAAGCTTGGGGGATTCAGAAAGATTTTATATTTAATGCAAATTCAGTTCAAGGATGTACCAGGTAAAAATATAATTTTTTTTCAAGACAGGTCTGTGGCTTCATGGCAGTGTTGCTACCTAAATAAGGATGGTGATAAACATCCAATAAGAATGATATGTTACTATTAAGCCTTTTGGATTTTAAATTTTTTTTTATCACAAATGATATCACTATGGCAACAGGCACAGAAATCCTGTTTAATGAACAGTACCTGGCTCCTCAGCTGGTACAATTTCAAATCCATCTTTGCTGGCCTTGTTTTTGTTTTTAACAGCATCCTGTCTGCTCTCTGTGATGCGACGCTGTAAGTTAGTGGTGACATCATAATCAGACCCTGCAGAATCTGAGTCTTCATCATCTGATTGGTCAGAGGAGTCTGTCTCTGATTGGCTGATATTCCCAGAGTCTGAATCATCTTTTACATCACCTATCTTCTTCTTCCTTTCTGTTTCACCTATTAAACAAGTTTACATTTACACTTTTTTATTATAAACTAGTTAAAGCTGGCAACACTGAAAAAATATAAGAATGAATGTTGAAAATTTACAGACACAATAATGTCAGTTTACTGAAAGCCTGTTTACTTTTCTTGTAAAATATATGTACAGTGGAACCTGTGTGAAAGACCACCTGTCTGATTATACCCAAATGATATTAAGACTACCCTTGATTGAAGTGAAAGCATTCATGCTGATTATAAATTTCCTGTCTGATAACACCAGCTGTGAATTAGGACCACTTTTGGCCAGTCCCAAGGATGGTCTTATTACAAGGGTTTCACTGTATATATTTTATCTTTTAATTCATTGTGTAAAGCCTGGTCCTGGTATCTTTTAGGACACAGCAGTACCTTAACACACAGACATTTTTCCTGGCATAATGTGATGGGAACTGAACCAGGTCCATTTTTCTGAAATTTAATTGAATTACCTGCCTATGTCCTACACAATATCTGTTCAAATAGAAGTCAACACACCTATAACAACTCCTCCCTTCTTCTGGTATGCATCCTTCATCTTCTCAACTTCAATGTCCTCATCCTCCTCTCCCTCCAGGTCTTTAAAGGCTCCCTGTGTGCATAAACATGCAGGTAATATATACAAGTATAACCTATATACTTACACAAATAAAATGTACAATTTATATTGATTATGGATTATATTCTGAATCAAAAGCTGATCTGATGTATGATCTGATATGTAAATGATTTTAGCTAAGGTTATGACGAGATACATAATCTAGTATGTGATGATATACGTGATAAAATATTTATGACACATGAAAATAGATGGTTAATGATAAGTGTTTTGGATATGATATGACTGACTCATATGTTGGCATATACAGTCAAGTCTCATTATAGCCGGGTTATAATGGAAAACTCAAGTTCCGGATAAATCTGCAGGGAATGAAAATCTTTAGTTGAAAATCATCTCAATATATAACAGAAACTCAATGAGATGTTGCAAGAAACAAGGGACCTATGGGTCACGACGCTCAGCTGTTATATATGATAAAAAAATATTATTTAGAAATGAGGCACATGCTGGTTTTGTGTGGTAATAAATAAAAGCTGTATTATGAGTTGTTGTTTAGCTTATGTATGATTTTGATAGAACCTTTGGAGACAGGGAAGAGGATTGATTTCATTTATTTTATTAACAAATGGAGTACTACTGTCACACAGATTTTGACTTGGCCATATAACTTATAAGCAGAACATATAATATAAGAGTTTAACTATTTATTAAAAAAATTACAAATATTGTCCCAAATATAATTTTTATTAAAAATAATAAGAGAATCATATGATTTTTTAAAATGAAATATAACTGATATGATTATTAAAATAATATTAAAGAATATATTCATGAATGCATTCATGAATACATTTTCAAAAGTATTTGCACGAGTATTCATATACTTTCATTTTTACCTGAATTCCCATTCTTTATGCAAGAAATTTTATAATGGAGTACATAATCATATTCGTATTTAAATACAATTAAAAAGTATTCGCACCATGTCCGGTATTTATTCAGTTTTCACCAAACAATGATGTTGAGAATCCAGAATATACAAAATTCACACATTTAAATAATGATCATAAGTACCTGGTTTTATGGCTTTTATTTATATTAAAAAATAACTGTAAAAAATTCATTTTGGACTAATTTCACATCAATGTACACACTAGACACAGTAGGAATCTAGATTAATATTATCAACTGCATCTTTGTCTATCATTAATTTCCTTCATATAATCCTTAATGATTAGTAATGAATAATATGATTTACTTCTTTATCATTAAAAATGAACTGAAAAATGCCATAGGTGACTGCATGGTGTTATTTGGAATATGTGACATTCTACCCATCGATACAAGATTCTTATATCATCAGTAACTGCAAGTTAATTTCCTGTTATTATAAACTAACAAATTCCTTTTCTATTTTTCTTTAATTTGTTATTAAAAACCAATAAAAATTTATTAATTTATTGTTTATTGTTATGTTGTTGGTTAAAACTACTAAATGAGTTGGGTTGAACACCTGGATCAACTGTGGCTGGCCATAAGCTGCCTGGATTCTCCCCTCAAGCGTGCATAATTTGATGAAAGGTCAACAAGGTCAACATACAGGTGACTTAAGAGGGGCTGGAGAGAGCCTAAGTCTGACAGGGTCTCATAAAAAACAGTAATAAAAGCTACAATATTTGGCAAATTTCTTTCAGCTTTCTAAACTAAAAAGCTGAAATCCTTATGTGTGCATGATATGAAAATTATATCAACAGTGCTCACGGGAAACAAACGTGCGTTGGTCACAGTTGGGCAAAATTTAAGGTACTAATTTTATATTCATACTAATAACTTAGAAAATTTGAAAAATTCAGAACTAATTTTGGGTATTCAATTGAATCTTGATTAAATAATGTTACATCCCTGACAAAAAAGATTTCTAGCTTCAGCAATGCCCTTGTTAAGGGAGTAAATATATTTCTTGATTTTTTACAAAGTGCATTATGTTTGGGCCCATAACTTAAAAAAATACACAATACTGACATCATTTCTGGCTTGTGCATAGTGAATGTATAGAAAAATATGTATATTATATATGATCAAAGTCAGATCAGTGGTTTTGATATTAGGCAGTCTTAAAGTGTAACATTGGGTTTTTAATGGAAAAATGAAGTTTTTCATTGATATCTCGAAGGAATTAAGTCCTAGTGACCAAATTCTTGGCATGGTAGGGGATTTTGGAGAAATCTAACTGTATGCCAAATTTAAGGAACTTAGAGCTGAAGCTCGGGAGCTGAGCTCTAGCAAACTGCATAACACTAGCAATATGTGACATGGTGCTTGAAAACTTGAATAAAATCTACAGTTTTTGATCAACTGGTTTCAAATTTTTGGTGTTAACAGTTGAAATGCTAACAGAAACATGCTGTGAAAATTAAATCCACAGCAGTTACAGCAAAAAAACGTGCCATGGTCAAAGTTGGGCAAAATTTAAGGTACCAATTTTTTATTTTTGCTAATATTTTTAAAAATTTAAAAGATTTTGATCTAATTTTGGGTATACAATTTAATTTTGATTAATAAAAGTAATATTACTGGAAAAAAGTGCTTAGCTTTAACAAGTTTTGTGTTAAGTGATAAAATTTCTTTCCTGATTATTTACAAAATGCATTATGTTTGGGCCCATAACTTTTTTAAATTAAATAATACAGACCTAATTTCTGGCATGTACATAGGAATTATATAGAGGATTATTTATAGGAAATATGAAGAAAAACAGATGAGTGGTTTTGATATTAGGTAGTCCTAAAGTGTGAAAATAGGTTTTTAATAAAAAATTGAGGTTTTTCCTTAATTTCTCAAAGGAATGAAGTCGCAAAGACCCAGTTTTCGGCTTGGTAGGAGATCTTGGGGACATCTAACATTATGCTGAATTTTGGATTCCTAGGTCTTACGGTTTCAAAACGTGCCACATCTACAGACGGACGGACGGACAGACGGACGGACGACGGACAATGGACCACGACTATAGCTCAGATGACTTATAGTCAGCTGAGCTAAAAACTTGATTTTCAGCCAGAACCTGGGTGTATTAGGATTTAGTTGATCTCCGTCTTGCTCTCACTTTTAACAACAATGCATGGGCACATGTATCAACATCCACAATTTTTAACTGTTGGAAACACACATGCATACTGCCTGCCAGGCAGCGGTGAAAAACAAAACATCTTAAGAAAACCCTTAAGAAAGTGACCATTTCATTATTGAGACAATCATCGCTGATACCAAAGGTCTTAACCATGAGGTTGGCTTAGCAGTATGCCACGGTCAACTCTACAGTAGAAACAGAAGCTGCTTCAAGGATTCAAGAAAGCCAGCATTTCAGATTTTTTTTCCGTTGAAGTCCATGCTCACATTATTTAATGACATACTGTCTTGTATATATATGTGTATATGGATCTGTAAACTTTTCATTTGTATATATTAATGCAAGTACACTGTTTATAACTAGAATATCAGCAAAAGCTGACAAAAGCCCTCAGCCAAAAGAACAGTGTTTAGAGGTGGTAACAGTAACAAGTACTAAATATCTGTTCTCACATGGTTGATATCTGTACATATCTCAGTTATAAATTTAAAATGGAGAGGTATATACCATGATTCATAACAATCCACCAAATGCTTCCTGAAAAATAAGCTTCTAAGTTTTATTCTATTATAAGCTCTGTGACCTTGAAAAGTAGGTCAAGGTCACCCATGTTCGAACATGAACGAGATTTTTGTCGATATACATTTTCACCAAAGAAATAAAATTCCTATTGTGAATCCTTTAAGAGATATCCCGCTCACAAGGCCAAAGTTGAAAAATCCAAGAAAAATTCAATAAAAAATCAGAAATTGCAGGTGGCGCCCCCAAACTTGTGCAGCAGTTACAGACCATCAGTCCCTATGATCATAGTAAGTATTGTGAAAATCCATCCAATGGTTCCTGAGAAATAAGCTTCTAAATGTTTTTTCTATAATCAGCTCTAAAACGTAGAAAAATAGGTCAAGGTCACCCATCTTCGAACTTGACCGAGATTTTGTCAATATACATCTTCTCCGAAAAAATAAAATTCTTATGGTGAATCCTTTTCGAGATATCCCGCTCACAAGCCCAAAGTTGAAAAATCCGATAAAAATTCATTAAAAATCAGAAATTGTAGGTGGCGCCACCAAACTTGTATAGCAGGTACAGACTATCAGTCCCAATAACCATAGTAAGTTTTGTGAAAATCCACCAAATGGTTCCTGAGTAATAAGCATCTAAGTGTTTTTTCTATAATCAGCTCTAAAACGTAGAAAAATAGGTCAAGGTCACCCATCTTCGAACTTGACCGAGATTTTGTCAATATACATCTTCTCCGAAAAAATAAAATTCTTACGGTGAATCCTTTTCAAGATATCCCGCTCACAAGCCCAAAGTTGAAAAATTCATTAAAAATCAGAAATTGTAGGTGGCGCCACCAAACTTGTATAGCAGGTACAGACTATCAGTCCCAATAACCATAGTAAGTTTTGTGAAAATCCACCAAATGGTTCCTGAGTAATAAGCATCTAAGTGTTTTTCTATAATCAGCTCTAAAATGTAGAAAAATAGGTCAAGGTCACCCATCTTCGAACTTGACCGAGATTTTGTCAATATACATCTTTACCGAGGAAATAAAATTCTGACGGTGAATCCTTTTCAAGATATCCCGCTCACAAGGTAAAAGTTAACGGACGCCGGACGGACGGACGGACAGCTTGGGTGACGACAATAGCCCATCAGCCTAAGGGCTGAGGGCTAAAAAATCTGTTTAAATAACACATTTAATACAAATGTACCACTACTATCAGTTTGTTCTTTTATTGTTTACTATATATGTGCGAGTGTGTAGTGTTGCGTACTTAATGAATTTCATCTCAGTTAAAATTATATCCACGACCACCCAAATTTAATTTTGTACAACAGTAATTTGTTACAACAGACATGACCCCTGGGAAGCAACGTGTTCTTTATAACCAGACTTCCCTGTAGTTTATCATGGATGCAACATGTTTATCATCATGACATGAAAAAGGATATGACATGATTACGGATATGATGTGATTGTGGATATGAAAAGATTATGGATATTACACGATAATGCACAAGACAAGATTATGAATATCAAATTAACAATTTACTATAGATAAGAATAAAGTCAAAATATGATTATGGACATTGATGTGATGTGAAAATATATAATATAAATTATCAACTTGGAAATTACAAAGACTAAAACACACCAGAATCATGACATCAACGTCCCAGCTTTGCCACATTTCTCATATTATTTCATCTTATGGCTATAATATAATGATACCATTTACGTTTTAACTGGGTTCAGACCTCCAGCTAGAGCCAAGGTGCATAGCTCCTTGACTATGACATATCACAGTTTAGACCTTACCTTTCTGAACCACATTTCTGCTTTTCTCTTGGCTGCCACATCTTTAGACTCAAGGTCCACCATCAAGCGGTTCTTCCCATCTCCATCTCTGGAAAATAAACACAGCCATCAAAGCTGATGAATAAGGGGTCTGTTTCGAAAATAGTTTACACAGATTGAGGGCAGGAATTTGAAAGGCTTATTATTAATAAAATTTGTTTCTTTGTATTTGTTAAATAACAAGGCCTACAGGCCTAATGTTAACCTGTGCAGTGAGACATACATTAGGTTTAAAGTATTCAGATAAACTTGAGAGAGATTGTTTCTAGGATTATTTCTGTAAAATTTTGAACAATTTTGCTGGACAGTTCCAGAGAAGAAGTTTTAAAGTTTTTTCCCCTTTTTCCCCAGCAAAATATAAGTAAATCAAGATCAGCAAAAATAAGCTCAATCCAAAAGTTTTTTTGATGACTGATTTCTTGCATTAAAATTAGTGATGCTAGCTTTTGTCATTTTTGATAATAACAATAGTAAAATAGTAAAGGTCATGACCCGAAATTGAACAGACCTCATCCCATCACCCTTATCTATGCACATTTAAAGTTTGTGCAGACAAGATTTATGTGCAGCAGCGAGACCATGCTAAAACCATAAACTTTGTCTGGGGATACAACTAGATCTAAGGCCCATACATGATGAACAGCCACAGCATTGAGGTTTGCTACTGCAAATATGAGGTCCAACAGAGGGCCCTGGGGTTGTACTTACAAAAAAATAAGAATTGAAACAAACTGAGTTTAAGAATCGATTATAGGATTATAATTAAATAACTAAGGGGTTGCAATCTAATATATCAGTTATTTGATGGATTGTTACACCCCTAAACATATGTACACATAAACTTACTTTTCAGGGTCTTCATCAGCTGACTCTAATGATTCTTCCCCTGACTCATCATCCACATCACTGCCATCCTCATCCTCATCTTCATCATCCTCATCCTCCATCTCATCATCCTCTGGGTCCTTGTGGCGGTCAAAGGTCACATATTCAAATTTTGACTTTGGTTCCTCTTCCTCCTCTTCAGACTCCTCATCAATACGGTCTCCATCCTCCACAGCATCCAGCCCCTGGAACAGCAGAACAAGCTTATTTAATAAGTAATTTATAAAAAAATATTGAGACAAAGGTGCTTCTGTAAGAATTTTGTACTCCATTGGGACCAAATGCTCTGAAATATCATAACTGTTTCTCATACAATGAAAAAAAACTTGATTCGTACAATGAGGAAATCTTTGGCCTTACCCTTAACAGCAAATTTATTTTAATTAGTTTATCAAACATCATATCTGATTGTTCTGCTAGATATGACAACTATAGACATTAGACATGTGTAGGTATGAAGACATGGATGGTGGCACTACCTGTATCATTAATTTTCTACAGAGACATAGAAAAGCTATTAGAAATTAATTTTGATTATAGTGCATTATTGAGTTTTTGTATATATTTTTACTTAAACTAGACTGATCAAAGTGAAATTTTAAATCTGTATGTGACACTTGCAATGAGCTTGTTAGGACAAGTTTGATCAATTTTTTGCATGCTGTGAGGTACATTTCTGTATAAGGAGGTACATTATTTTAATTCATAGGTACATATGTAAATGTTTGCTTATTTAACTGGAAACACAAACATGCTGACATTTAAAGTGCAGAAAATCATGTATTCCCGTCTTGTTTGCAAATTTATATGTCACTTTGAGTTAATTTCTGGTTTGCAGGGAGACCTAGGCCTGTTTATATGTTAAGTAGGAACTTCCTAGGTCTAATGATTATGATCTGTGCACTGCTAACTGACAGACATGTAGAGTCAGTCACAAGGAAACCCAGGCAGCCCGCAACAAAGGAAGTCAGGGAAACAGCCACAATGAAAGCAAGATAGCCTTCAAAAGGAGAGCGAGAGAATTGGCCTAAAAGGAGGCAAAAGAGTAACATTTAAGGAAAGACTAACAGCTAGTCACAAAAAAAGCCAAGCAAATCCCATGAAAAACAAAATCTAGATGATTTTCAAGCACCACAAAGGCTAACAGACACACATCACCTGTATCAATTACCTTGTCACTCTTGATTTCAGCAATATTAAACAGAATCTGTTCATCACTCTGCTCGATGCGGTCACCTGGCAACACCATGTTCAGCTGCATCTGGTCTCGCAACTTTCTCTTGTCCTTCATCACTTTTTTCTTCTTCCTGAAAAATTTAATATCAAATAGATTAACTAGATGTGTCAGAACGACACGAATGCCCCCGCCTGGGGCAAATTAGAAACATTTGTTAAATTTTGTAAAATTTTTTTAAGTTCGGGAGGTGTCGTATGGTCAAAAGTAGGTCAACAAGGGCAAAATGCAAACTTGATCTGTAATGGGTCATTATCAAGCCAAAAATCACACACCAAAAATCAGGCCAGTATCTGCAGGCATTGTGAAAGTCCATACATGTGCATTTTTCATAAAAATTTCTGTCTTTCATGAAATTTTCTATGTTCAGGATCTCTGTCATATGGTCAAAAATAGGTCAACTGGGATGAAACGCGAACTCGATCTGTAACTAGTCATTATCTGCTCACACACCAAAAATCAGGCCAATATCTGCAGGCATTGCGAAAAAAAAGTCTGTACATGTGTATTTGTCATGAAAATTTCTATTTTTCATGAAATTTTCTAAGTTTAGGAGTCGTAAACGGTCAAAAGTAGGTCAACCAGGACAAAACGCGAACTCCATCTGTAACTGGTCATTATCTGCCCACACACCAAAAATCAGGCCAATATCTGCAGGCATTGCAAAAAAAAAGTCCGTACATGTGTATTTGTCATGAACATTTCTATTTTTCATGAAATTTTCTAAGTTTAGGAGCCCTAAAACGGTCAAAAGTAGGTCAACCGGGACGAAACACAAACTCGATCTGTAACTGATCATTATCTGCCTACACACCAAAAATCAGGCCAATATCTGCAGGCATTGCGAAAAAAAGTCCGTACATGTGTATTTGTCATGAACATTTATATTTTTCATAAAATTTTCTATGTTCAAGAGCCGTAAAACAGTCAAAAGTAGGTCAACCGGGACGAAACGCGAACTCGATCTGTAACTGATCATTATCTGCCTACACACCAAAAATCAGGTCAATATCTATAGGCATTGCGAAAAAAAGTCCGTACATGTGTGTTTGTCATGAAAATTTATATTTTTCATGAAATTTTCTATGTTCAAGAGCCGTAAAACGGTCAAAAGAAGGTCAACCGGGACGAAACGCGAACTCGATCTGTAACTGGTCAATATCTGCCTACAAACCAAAAATCAGGCCAATATCTGGAGGCATTGCGAAAAAAAGTCCGTACATGTGTATTTGTCATGAAAATTTCTATTTTTCATGAAATTTTCTAAGTTAAGCAGCCGTAAAACAGTCAAAAGTAGGTCAATCGGGACGAAACGCAAACTCGATCTGTAACTGGTCATTATCTGCCTACACACCAAAAATCAGGCAAATATCTGCAGGCATTGCGAAAAAAAGTCCGTACATATGTGTTTGTCATGAAAATTTCTATTTTTCATGAAATTTTCTAAGTTTAGGAGCCGTAAAACAGTCAAAAGTAGGTCAACCGGGACGAAACGTGAACTCGATCTGTAACTGATTATTATCTGCCCACACACCAAAAATCTGGCCAATATCTGCAGGCATTGCGAAAAAAAGTCCGTACAACTGTTTGATTTCGGAATGACGGAATGACGGACATGGGTAAAACTATATGCCCCGGCCACTTTGTGGCGGGGGCATAAAAATACAGTAAATCTGTCTTACAAACAGTGGTTAACTAATTAAGATAAATGGCATTGAAAATACTGGTTAGTTTCTGACCAACAGACTGACTGACTGAAAGTTAAGTTGGCACTCGAGCCAGTCACTGGTCTCCAGAAAATCTGGCCTGCACTGGCTCCCTCAGCAATGACAAAGTTTGACAGATTGAGATGGTATATAGTTAGATATTTAAGTTGAAAATAGAAGATAATGATAGAGTTAAAGATCGTAGTGAGAGAGGTGGAGGAAGCCAGAGAACCCGGAGAGAACCACTGAACCAACAACCCACTCTCACAGCAGCACCTGGGATCGAACCTGGGTCGCCAGCGGAGAAGGCCAAGCATTTTATACCCCTCAACTGTCCAGGCTCCTTCTGACCAACAAAGGGAGGGTATGTTGCAACCATTCTAGGATCCAGTAGGCAGCCTCAATACAGTTAGTATATTCCTGTCTCTTTAGAACAACTATAAAACAGATCTTTTCCAAGAAATATTGTATTATTATTGACACAAACATAAGGTTATTTATATGTATTATCAATGCTATTTATTGTTATGGTACATCTTTTGGGGTTTTTAGTATTTTCAAGGATGTATTGTGTCTGATAACTGAAAGTTGCTCTTGTTTTTTTTATCTCCAAATGTGATGCAAATACACTGGTGAGAAGTTACGTTTTAGAACATAATTTTGTTAATCACTATCATTTTTTAACATAGTCTGTGAGTCTGTGACGAACTCCTTAACATGGGTGCACAGAATCATCGACTGTAACTATTCACATCTACCACTTACTATCCTGAGCCTCAATATTACCTTTCATTTTTGCTACCCTTTTTACTTGATTTGTTTATATCCCTACAGTTTGTGTGATCTTGATAGAATATCTGAACACCCACTGGGGCCTTAATGATCAAATGTCTCCAGTTCTGATGTGTTCATATGCAAGTCCAATATCTGTATTTCTAGTGGTACATCTATGTGATCATAAGTTCAAATAGTAACAAATAGCCATGAAAGTACAAAATCTGTATTTCTAGTGGTATTTATATAGGTCCATATACC
This sequence comes from Sipunculus nudus, assembly GCA_026874595.1. NCBI lineage: Eukaryota > Metazoa > Annelida > Sipuncula > Golfingiida > Sipunculidae > Sipunculus > Sipunculus nudus. The sequence continues at coordinate 16,973,560 of CM049312.1, read as the reverse complement.
CATGAAAGTCCAACATCTGTTTTTCTAGCAGTATATCTTCCAGCTTTGTGATGTCCTGGTTTAAGTATGTACTGACATCAGAGATGCAGCATCTTTCAAAGTTTTAATCAGTAAGTGGTGGAAACAGGAAAGTATGTGAAATGTTAGACAGGAATTAATCAATGAATGATAAGGGCAGGAAAATACAACACAAAGATACATATAAGAGTCTGAGGACTGAGACAAGGCAGGAATCTATCTGCAGATAGAGTTTGGCTGAGCGATTGGACCCATAGCAGCAGAGAACTGGGCAGAACCATGCATCAGCTGAGATAGTAAATTATAGCAGGATATAAGATGCTCACCTTTTGTCTTGCTTTTCCTTTTCCTCTTTTAACTCCATCAGTTGCTGCTCCAATTTCTCCTCTTCATCTGTCTCACTCTCACTCTCCTCTTGAACCCTGCAGGATAACAAAAGTTCATATACTGTCTGGAATTTATATTTCATGACCTTTTGGGACCTTATTGAAAATATTTAAAACCTTTAAGAACAAAGGCATTTTAGCTAGAATTTGTTCATTTAGGATTGTAGGTAAATCTTATGTCCTGGAGAAAATATATAAATCTACATTGATTTCATTGTTAATTATTTTTTACTCTGATATGAATATTCAATAAAAAAAGGAAAAACAATATGAAAGAAACTGAATAGTAAAAAAAACTGATTTTATTACTTGATATTTTCAAATATATATATAAAAAAAGGCTATGAATACTTGGTAGGCATATAAACAGGATAATAATGTAAATTTTGACACCAGCATGAAGACAGTATATAAAATGAAGATGTATATATTGATACGTATTTAAGCCCTATAATTTAAATAAAACTTACTTTGTTTTCTCAGGTTTTGGCTGCAGAGATTTCAGATAATCCCTGATTTTTTGCCTCCACTGAATCACTGATCTGAAAAAGACACAAAAAAATGATAATAACTTAAAATAAAAATTACCTAAAGAATCATTTACAGAGGCACAAATGACACTTTTTGTAAGTTCTTCCCTGGAATGGCTGTGCTGCAGGGTGTTACAAACCCTGTTAAAGAGGGGTTCATTCATACTTATAAATAGTTGTTTTTTTACCTAAATACAAACACCTACAAAACCAATGTATGAAAGGAGAGAATATACCAGACAACTTTATTTATCATCTGGACAAATTTATATTTGAGAAGATTTTAGAAGTAAAAACATGATGAAATAAACCAAATACATCAACACACAACTGCTCCAGACCAAATACATCAACACACAAATGCAACAAATACAACATGATAAAACTGAATATAATGTTTAACTTTATAACAAATACACAGTACTGATCAATATTTTACAGCATGTTGTGACATCATTCCATCAGATCTATAGATTTGCGCGGGATTATCTAGATTGTGTATATAGTTATCTAAATGCTGAAAAGCCTACCAGCCTAGTATTAATATTTAAGTTAAAGCAAATCTAATGGGCAACAGAGGATACAAATTTGATATATACAATTACAGAACTTACAACTAAAATGAACTGAATGTAGCTGTGTGGTTTTAGTATACTTACTTGAGTTCTTTTTTTCCAAGTACTTTGATGTCTTTGCAGCATTCTCTGATCTCACTGGTGGTTTTTGGATGGTTGGCAACCCTATCATCATCAATTAAAATCTGGAAATAGAACCATAATACAGGACACTACTAATCAGATATCAGTCAAAAATATTTACTTTTCAAGGTATATACATTAAAAAGAACTCAGCTTACTGACAATTAAAGCGTTTCATACAGCTTGGATTTAAGTCATTCTGAATATTACAAATACTAGGTCAAAATGGTCATTAAACATTAAATTTTGACTTTATATATCAGTAACATAATTGCACACCCAGCCTGAAAAAAATATTTAAAATACACTGCAAAATGTACAGTTATTTGTATGATCTTTGTGAGTGATATGTACAACTGTATGAATTTACTTTACACAAGAGATAACACGAGCACCGCAAACATGCATAATATGCCTGTCATGTGTCTGGTGACCTCTGACCTCATTAAATATGCATGAATTTAGATGAGAAGGTAATTCAGGTGAGAACTCTATTGGTAAATATATATAATGAGTTTGATGAAAATCCATAGGATTTTTGGTAAGTCACCAAGGTGCCTCCAAAGTGCGGTGACCTCAGACCTCAATAAATATGTATAGATTTTGCTGGAAATTGAACTTAGGCGAGATATTTTAACATTTCTGATGAGTTTTATCAAAATCTTGTTATTCTTCATAAGTCAACACGGTGACACCACAAAGTAGCCTAGTGACCTATGACTTTATTAAATATGCGTGGATGTTGCCCATAACCGAACTCGGGTGAGATAATCTGTTGGTAAGTAGTTAAGGTGAGTTTCGTGAAAATCCATTAAAGCCCTGGTAAGTTATGGCGGCAACACTAAAAGTGAATCGACAGATGGATGGTGGGTATACCATAATACTCCCATCATATGATGAGCATATAATAAAAACAATCAGTATATTATTTATTTTTATCTTTATAGCAGAGCAAATATGTTTATTTTTTGTAAATGAACAAATATGTTATCCATTGAGAAAAGAAATAAGGTAAATTCTGACCTGGTTGATGTCTGCGAGGATTTCCAGGTGGTTGTCAGCCTGGATGAACTTTAAACAGCTGACAGTGTGGTGCAGTGTGTAGTCACCTTCAGCATAACCCTCTGCTTTCCTGTAGCCCAGAGAAATGTCAACATAAGTAAACTCTTGATGTGCTGGCTTTTGACACAACAATGTGCCATTTGGGCATCAATACTTGTGTCTGTTAAAACATACATAATCAATTCCAACTGATGATTTCAGTAAAAAAAAAATTCAATTCTGAGGACTAGAATATCAGCAGAAGCTGACAAAAGCCCTCAGCCAAAACAACAGTGTTTAGAGGTGGTAACAGTAACAAGTACTAAATATCTGTTCTCACATGGATGTATATCTGTACATGTCTCAGTTATAAATTTAAAATGCAGAGGTATGTACCATGATTCATAACAATCCACCAAATGCTTCCTGAAAAATAAGCTTCTAAGTTTTATTCTATTATAAGCTCTGTGACCTTGAAAAGTAGGTCAAGGTCACCCATCTTCGAACTTGACCGAGATTTTGTAGATATACGTCTTCACCAAAGAAATAAAATTCCTCTTGTGAATCCTTTTAGAGATATCCCGCTCACAAGCCCACAGTTGAAAAATCCGAGAAAAATTCATTAAAAATCAGAAATTGCAGGTGGCGCCCCCAAACTTGTGCAGCAGTTACAGACCATCAGTCCCTATGATCATAGTAAATATTGTGAAAATCCACCCAATGGTTTCTGAGAAATAAGCTTCTAAATGTTTTTTTCTATAATCAGCTCTAAAACGTAGAAAAATAGGTCAAGGTCACCCATCTTCGAACTTGACCGAGATTTTGTCAATATACATCTTCACCGAAAAAATAAAATTCCTACGGTGAATCCTTTTAGAGATATCCCGCTCACAAGCCCACAGTTGAAAAATCCGATAAAAATTCATTAAAACTCAGAAATTGTAGGTGGCGCCACCAAACTTGTGAAGCAGGTACAGACCATCAGTCCTAATAATCATAGTAAGTTTTGTGAAAATCCACCAAATGGTTCCTGAGTAATAAGCATCTAAGTGTTTTTCTATAATCAGCTCTAAAATGTAGAAAAATAGGTCAAGGTCACCCATTTTCGAACTCGATATACATCTTTACCGAGGAAATAAAATTCTAACGGTGAATCCTTTTCAAGATATCCCGCTCACAAGGTAAAAGTTAACGGACGCCGGATGGACGGACGGACAGCTTGGGTGACGACAATAGCCCATCAGCCTAGGGGCTGAGGGCTAAAAAGCAAAGCTTGCATACACTCTTACAAACAATATGCAGAACATTCAGCTCCCTGGCAAAACTATAAAATAATTTCAAATTATTGTTAAAATAAACAATGACATAAGTGTAGTGTTTTAGGCTCTCCAATCTATATCCCGTATTATATGTCTCACTGAATAACAGACCTTTCTATAGATAATACTATATAAGCTGTTGATTAAGTAACAATTAATCGTAACCTGAATGACACCTGAGATCAAAAGTGACCTACTCGGAAACAATGGTTAACCTATAACCAGTTGGTAACTGTACAACCAAAGTAACCATAGTGACATGATAACTATGGCAGACTTACCTCTTTTCCTTTTCAGGATGTACCAGATTAAGTGATTTCCTTGGTTCAGGTGTAACATCTTTAAACACATGCTTTGGGTCAGTGAACTTGGGGTCCAGTTTATCCGGTGCTAAGTACCCCTGACAAACAACAAAGATCTCAGCTGACTCGTTCCTGGATGCCTGGGGTTTAGTCGCATGGACTTTCTTGAATAGTTGGTTCATGACCCATAAGAGGGCATGGTAGTCTTTAGAACGGAATACCTTTGTAACAAACCAGCCTCCTTTTCTCAAGAACTCTGTGGCAAGCTTTAGAGCCTGTAATGTTAGTTGAACTGAAACGAAAAAGAGTTTATCACTGAATGAATCCAGCCAGACGTGTTACTGCTCAATATTATTTTGATGTAAACTTACTTGCATGAATGTTGATACCTGTTTTTCTCAGGAAAATACAAGAATATATTTATAACCTTAAACATCTTGGTACCTATGGTTCCTCCAGGTAAACCTAATATAAGCAAAAAATAAATTTAATGTACACTGAAGCATACAACAGTACCTGTCTGGAATTTCAGCTGATAATAAACAGAAATTCTGTCAGCTGATTTTTCCTAAATATTTGGAGATCATTAGGACATAATTAATCAGGCCAGGTAAGTAGTCAATATATAATACAACACTGCTATACAAGGTCGTACACAAGACTACTTTTGTATTTATACTGTTATACATAATTCACAGAATGTAAAAATGTTTCAACTTTCTGACCTTGTGAAAACGCATCATGGAGCCAATTTTTCCCCACATTTGGAGCACCATCATTGAGGAACACGTCAGCCTTCCATGTCTGAAGCTCCTTCTTCAGTGACTGGCGACACTTCTCTGTCGTGATGTCTTCTTGTAGACATGTCACATTCCGTATTGGCTTCATAGGCATCAAGTCAATGGCTAAAAAGACGACAATAATCACAGTAGCAAAGTCAGCAGACATTCAGCTCCATGGACAGGTATAAAATCCTATTTCAAACACCTCAGCCCTTTAATTTTGACTTAGTTATACAGGGATATTTCAGGTCCAAAGAATGTTTAAAATCATAACACTACTATTATTATAAGAGCATGTTAAGTAAATAATACCAACTAAGTGTTAAACTGTAACATTCTGGGGTCACTTAATTTTATTCTTAATTCCTTCTTGCATTTGTTATTATAAGATATGGTAACGTGGCAACTGGGAAGTGATGAAGCAGTTTGGTATGATATATATATGATCAAGTGCATTACCTACAGAGAACAAATCCCGCAAACAGAACAAGTATATGTTATAATCGAGTGACATGGTAATATTCTTTTCTCCTTAGAACTATCAACTGATTAGTGACACAAGTGTTGTTGGAATTATCACCTAATATTGTCATATTGTCTTTGCAGCTTGGTGCTTGTGACTGTATTTCTGCCTGTAGACATTCTACTAATTAACAAATATTACCAGCTAAACCTTTTCTACAAAAACTAAAAAACCATGGTTCTTACACACACACACACACACACACACACACACACACACACACACACACACACATGGTGACTGTGTTTAATTTTCCACAATTCACATATTAACAGAACAGTGGTTATCAGGGTCTTACCAATAATGACACTTGATACTGGCATGTACTGTGCTGCCACCTGGGTCCAGCCTCCAGGTGCTGCACAGAGGTCAACAAGTACACGGGATTGCTGGAGAAACTCATACTTGCGGTTCAACTGAAGCAGTTTGAAGGAAGCTCGAGATCGGTAACCTGAAAAAAGTAACATAAATATCATTCATGAATCCTGAACTGCCAAAAGAAGTTAGACAAAGTGCCAGTTCTAGTTACACACAGGGCCTCCCCGGGATTTAACAAAAGATCTGATGTTTGTGGTGTCAAATTTCTTTATTAAAAAAAAAAATGGAAAAAATACCTGCACATTATGACTGGCATATACAGAAATAATGTGCCAATCTAAATGGATCTTGTTGCAATTCTGTTGATTATATTTGTTCGGTGAAAAGAGAGAGACAGAGAAAGAGAGAGATAAAGAGAGAGCAAAAGTTCAGATACTCAGAATCATACTGTCCTTTTAAAAAAAATGGTGATAAATTGTTTAAAAGTACCGGTATTATGTGTTATTTGTATGAAATTGCGACTTTACACTAAATTACAGCGATTTTACTTTCAAATACAACAATTTGAATTAAAGATCTGTCGTTTACTGAAACTGGCAGAACCCTTTTTATTATCATAAATCACTGTTATAGGATTTTCTTTATTATGTTTGAATAAAATTTCATCAAACCATTTAAATTAATCTGGTGTTTCACTTTTAAAACCATTTGTTTTATGAAGTTAGAGCTAATATAGCAAATATAAACAATTCATACAAGCGGGGACTGTTGAGGACAAATGATGTTTTGTGTAAATTAAAAGTGAACAAATGGTTCTGTCTCATCTTTTGTTAAGTTTAATGAAATGAGGGAACCACTGAGTCTGATCAGCTGTTGCCTGTTGGTGAAACCAACACCTACAGCTTTGAGGAGTGTGCTTGTTTGTTTACTGTTGGTTCACCTGTTTCCTTGGCTAGCTGGTAGAACTTATCCCTCCTAGCCTTTCCAATTTTCGCCTTCTTCCCCATGATTTATAAATACGATTACAACACGGACAATTTTGAGCTGTCAGTCGCATGTGTTTCCACTTCTATCGAAATCCACGTGCAGACGGCCGAACTTGCAAACCCATAGTGCACTACGTCATCATTTCTGTTGTATGCGAAGGGATCCTTTCGTAACCTCTATATCTTCGACAGGTGCTCGTCATGATGCAGTCACAAAAGACAACAATATCGGTAACAAAAAGTATTAAAATGAAATAAAATTAAGTATAATAAGCTAAAATAAATAAAAAAATACACCAGATTGCAAATGAGGTAGTGCCCATCCAGAACATAAAATTATGCAATTTTCACTAGATGCATGATCATAGAATGCGCTTTTTCATCACAGAAAGTCTGTATTTCAGGTGGTTCCACCTGCATGTTAAAAAAATCCTTTTTACAAAAGTTTATAAAAGGCTTCAAGGCCAATCAGATAAAACAAGCAGACTTAAAATCAATAAGAAAATAAAGGAGAAAAAGCGTTTTCTTGTGATTTGAAAAAAAGTTGCTTAATTTGCATACTTTATGAAATCCAATATATTTGGAGAAATTAAAAAGTCCACATAGTCCTATATAAAACAAACAAAATCAAAATCGGTCAAAAGTTAAAGGAGAAAGAGAATTTTTGACTTCAAATTTTTGAATAAATTTGCTTAATCAGTAAATTTCTAAATTCTTTGTTGAAGTTCAAAAGCCTTCACTCGAAGGCAGGAAAAAAAAGGTGGAGACGCATTGCCATGGCAACGGCCGGATTAACAACGAAACGAGATTTCAAAATTCTTTTATGTAATATCCACTAGCTATTATGTTCACCAAGAACGGCCTTCTTGATGTCATCACGCAATATATAATAGCTACGAATATTCAAACATTCATTTAAATTATTTCATAAGATTATAATTATTCTCTTTTGATTCAAAGATGTAAATCGGTTTATGATATGTTCCATCGTCCAGATGTTTACACAGATATGCTTGAAATCCGTAGTTTAAAAAAGAAACAACTGAATTGGCGAAAGCGGGTGTAGATTATACAATAAAAAATGTGTATAATGGTTCCGAAAATTAATTGAAAATAAAATAACAAGTCCTTGTTACTTATAAATTGCATTAAAACAAACATACTATAATAAAGTTAAGAAAATATTGGAAACATTCGGATCAAGCGCGAAGTCTTAAAAAAAGGAGAAAATTTTTAAAATATATTTAATGAATTTAAGAAATCTATATTATCAATGGATATATAACGATGACAATTATACCCAGCGATACTCAACCATCATTGGTCTGGACATTCTTGGCCGTGTGCCAACTTTCCTGGTGATTATAACAAGCAAACAGAGCTATAGGGAGCAATGGTTAAGTGAAGGGAGTACTGGTATGAATATAGGGAGAGACGTGTTAGACCCAATGTACATGTTTCGTTATTGAATTCAATGGTTTATAAGCTGTTTATGGTCATTATTTCAGTTCAAAGATAAAATATATTGACAGCAATACGTACACCTTTTCAACGGACATTCGAATTGCGGGTGCTCTGGGTCATCGCGTGTCGGCCTATATTGACATGTATAGCTATTAAATAAGGACGGTAATACTTTGAATTTTTCATCTATATCCAACGGAAAAGCATTATAGTACAGGTTTGCCTTTCCGCAGAAAAATTTACCTTTTTCACTAAAGAAGTATCTTACCATCATATAATACTTTCAGTCACACTTCGCTCAGTGTAAACCTGATTCTGCCATCTTACATGTCATCCTACATGCACACTTGCTTTCAAACAGAACTGAATGTTTTCAATAGTAACACTGTTATATCAAAAACATGATTGTGCAGAGGAAAAAAGGGAAAATATATGGGAGATCAGGCCCTAAATGTCGGAAAGTATAAGAAATTATAGACCATTTTTATATAAAAATATTGATAATATAGGGTGTCGGAACACCACCTGTAAAATATTACGTTTCTGTATCATGTTTGTTACTTCTTATCAGCTATACTAATGTGGAAAACATTTGGTAGTTTATATTCCCAATAGATTGGTACAAAATGAAAAAGCCTTTCCGTGCACGTGTTTGCCTGTCTGAAAAAGGCTGTCTGAGAAAGGAGTGTTACAACCCCCGTTAAATATCTAAATGTAAACAGGTCCAAAGGAGAACTAAGAAAAATCTCGAAAGGGTTCGTCATAAACAAATAAAGATTTACCATTAATGAAGAAGTCATACCATCAGTCACAGACAAACCTGTTAAAAGCCTAGGAAAAGTGTTCGATGGCTCCCTAAGGGACAGAGAAAGTAAAAACAAACTACACAGAAGCTGTCAGAGGGATTGGTAGTAATAGGTAAATCAGGAATTCCTGGCAAATTAAAAGCATATAGATTTACCAGCACGCGGGGTGCTTCCAAGACCAGGTTCTCTATAGCCACTGTTGGTGTATGAATTTACCACGACCAGTTTGACCACAATAGAGGAATATGAAAGAAAGGATAGCACATTTATCAGACGACAGTTGGGCTTACAATGAAGTTCGAGCAGTATAGCGTTGTATGGGACAGACGATAAGTTGCAACTATACCGTTAAGTCCAATTGCGGATGAATACAAAGTCATTTAAATGAGGGAAGTTCTTCAGTACCGGGATTCAGGGGATTTAAAGGTGTCTTGAGCTAGCATTACAGTCAGAACAGGAAGGAAATGGAGAGCCCATGAGGCGGTGTCAGAAGCTGAGTCACGGTTAAGACACGGTGAGGTTGTGCAATCAAGAATTTCAAAGATGAAAGGTTCAAGGTTCATTCCATTTATTAAGGAAGGACAAAAAGTATGTAAACATCAGATTCAAGTGTCAGGCAGTGGCGGTACCAGGATTTTAAAAGTGAGCGTGTGAGTGTGTGTGTGTGGGGGGGGGGGGGAGGGAAAAATAAAATGTTTGGGGGGGGGGATAAAAATAATTCGCGCGACAAAACAGAAGAACAGGAAAATACATTATATTCAGAGAAAATAACCCAGGACTACCCATTACAGCATAACAACATAATTTTGATTTGTTATCTTAAGGGGGGGGGGGGGTTAGGCAAAGGTTCTAACTGGATCCCCCCCCCCCCGGTGCCGCCACTGGTGTCAGGACCACTTCACAATGCTTCAGATTGGATTTTGAAGTGAGACTTACGTGAACAGTTACAGTTTCAAAATTATATATAGTTGAGACATCCATTAGACCAGACATTATGTTGTTTTCAAAGTCAACAAAGTAGGTGTTGCTGATGGAATCGACAGTACCTTGGGAAGAGAGAGTCATAGAGGCTCATGAGGGAAAGAAACTTAAGAATGATGAATTAATACAATTATGCTGAGTAGAAACTTAAGTATGATGAACTAATACAGAGATTACGTGGTTGGTCCGCATGCAAGATTTGCATCAAAAGAAATTGGTTGTCGTGGGTTTATTGGTCAGTCATTGTGGAAGACTTTTTGCTTATTGGGTGTAGTTTATTCACAAAGGAAGAGATCGAACGTGTGATACGATTAGCGAGGTTCCTGAGAAGTCTTCTAGACGGTTGTGGTTTAAGAGGACTGAAATTTAGGAGCAAAAATAGGCTGCAATTCGGTTAGACTTGGAGTAGACTGGTACTTGGTCACACGTTGGAGCCTGTACCACTCTGACTGGGTCACCTTGGTGAGGATGTATGACGTGGAAAGACCCGAAACATCCACTGACCACAGGAACGTTACTGATGATGTGATCAAGTTTGCATCCCATGATGTACTATGAGGAGCTGTAATCGCCGATAGACATGTTTCGCTAAATTTCTAAATACAAAAAACTAAGCTTAAAACTAAATGCTCAGTAGTACCGGGCATGAATATGAGAACCAAAGAATTTATGACCAATGGATATACGTGTGTCCTTATAATCCACTGGTTAAAGTTTGTTGGTGGGTCTGTACAAATGTTGCAAGAAATGTGTATATCATATAGACTTCAGTATATATATATATATATATATATATATATATATATATATATATATATATATACATATATATAATGTGTAGCCAAAAGTTTTCACATCCCAATATTTATAAATTAATGTTTGATTATCATATTGATGGAATTTTTCCCAGTAGCTCGGATCCTAAAATAGAGAGAAGTTATATTAATTGTATATAGCACTGAGCCGAGAAGATGGGTAGGTTAAAGAATGTATTTTTATTCATTTTTATTCTTTTTTTAATTCATTTACACAATTTGTAAACTGCAAAATATCTAAGTATACTTTCTAATAAAATTATAAAACTTAGATTTCCTTTCATAAACATAACTTGCTAAGCACTCTACCGTTTCTACAGAAGGATAGCATTCCATCAACTGCTTGCCCTCCCGGTTATTTATCCCACAGGTATGTTTGAAATATATTTTTTTATGTGTTAATACTGACATTCAGCATACGTTCAGCAAAATATTCCATCAAACCGATTCACGAAACTGTATGTCTGGATAAATTCGAGGTGGCATGGGTTTATATTGAACTTATGTTTTCATGTTAACGTAGAATAAAACACATTCAGTTGATCATTTTACCAACAATTTATTTTTTTCTCTGGTGTTTTAATAACAATGTAAACAAAATCTTATCATTATATTGCTTTACCATCCCATTCTCAACTAATTTTGGCCTTTTTTTAATAACTTTGTAAAAATGTTAATAAACCATAGCTGCTTCTGCCAGCCATTATTTTAAAAAGTGTATCCGATTATTTCACAACCCATCCTTTTCAGAAAGCCCATAAGAATGGACACCTCAATTGCGTTTTTTAGTGACTGTCGCAATGTGAACTTAGAAAACTGTAGTGTCGCCTTCGGCGGCTATCTTTCGGATAAACACGGGTCTCGTAATATTTATTTCTAAAAAAATGAATATTGGATGAGAATATCTTTATCACTGTTTATGGCAATGTGCATACATATCGCTTTCGGGCACCTGTTCCAGAGTTTGGAAAACACATGATAGATGGCGCTGTTTCATGCAACGTATTCAATGCCTTGTCCCCATGTGCACACATTTTCATGACGTTCTTTTCAAGGCTGCCTGCCATGTGAATTTGGCAATATTGAAGCCATATTGAGTTAGAACCCGGCATTTTTCTGGTAGGCGCGATCAGGTAAAGCACTCATACTTATTCCGTTAACTCCTAATTAATTTTCAAATGACATTTTAGTTGCCTGCGTGTGTATAAAACAGATCATATACAGATCTTACAAACCAGTGACGTTCAGCTGAACGACACTTGAGCTTGACTGTCAAACTTGCCGTCACTTGGCGGTCAGACTATTTCATAGTATTTGGTATGTCTTCATACCGATACGCATGTCGCTGAACAATAAAGTCATGTATTAAAGCGATTAGTGATTGTTTGCAAAAGTCCACCAGCTATTCATTTGCTCTGCAATATTTTATGGTGGGCGCCAAAACTTGAAAGGAGAATTACAATCTGATTATCAATAATACAATATCAGTGTTCATAAAAAAAAAAAAAACGTGGCAGAACTATAGAAACCGGGCTACAGCCTACCACCAGTACCCTATGCACAACGGGTGTCACATAATAAATTGTGGAGCCACTATAGAACGCAGGCTTCGCTTCTATTGAGGAACATATAAATAAATTGTCTCCTCTCATTCCCTATTTTAACTCCTACTTTTCCCTGTAGATGTCCCTACACTCAACTCTTCTAACATAAACAACTACTAAGCATCAGAAGTCACCTGAATCGAGAATTGAACCTACGATCTCAAGACTATAGGAGCCCTACACACTACTAAGAGAGCCGTGAAGCCGAGATACCAGCAGGAGCAAGTTTTGTTCATTTATATCTGCGACTGAAGAGGCATCTATCGTGAAAATGGGAAACCATTTACTATTTTAACAGGAAAATTAAACTTTAGGTGGGGGCTCCACCCCCACACCCCTGTTCAGACGGGGAACCCAGGTTCCCTGGACCCCTCCTCCTCTAATATAATAAACTCCAGTTGTGAGCAAAATTTAATACAGGAATTTGGAGGAAAATAATATGTAACTATCGGCCTTTTCAAGGAAACAATTTATTATGCGACACCCGTTGTACCGGCGTTAGGCTGAAGCCCAGTTTCTATAGTTCTGCCGTCATGGTTTCCTGACAAAGGCCTATACATATTAATTTTCTGAGAATTCCCGTATTTAATTTTGCTCATAACTGGAGTCTATTATATTAGAGGAGGAGGGGTCCGAGGAACCTGGGTTCCCTGCGTCCAGGTTCCCCGCGTGAACAGGGTGTGGGGGTGGAGCCCCCAATTTAAGCTTAATTCTCATGTTCACACATTAAATGGTTCCCCATTTTCCGATAGATGGCGCTTTAATCGCAGATATAAATGAACAAAACTCGCCCCTGCTGGTATCTTGTTTTCACGGCTCACTTAGTAGCGTGTAGGGCTCCTAGTCTAGAGATTGTAGGTTCAATTCCCGATTCAGGCAACTTCTGATGCTTAGTAGTTTTTTATGTTAGAAGAGTTGAGTGTAGGGACATCTACAGGGAAAGTAGGAGTTAAAATAGGGAATGAGAGGAGACAGTTTTATTTATATTATCATGTTCCTTAATAGAAGCGTAGCCTGCGTTCTATAGTCACTCCAAATATGTTTATCCTTTTTCATCACATTTTCTTAAAAAACTCAAGTTGCACATTTGTTCTTTGTGCAACTTGGACATTTTAATTTGAGATAATCAAGTACATGCAGAACCACATTAACTGTAAAAGACACTGAAAATTAAAAAAGAGTCTAGAGCCCCGCACCCAGACACATTGCCCAAAATCTACAGCATAGGTCCATACTATTTCCAATTGTCACTTGTACACAAAAATGAGGAGTGGCATAATTAAGTGATGCATTGTACCTCAAATAACCCTGGAACAATAAACATCTTTATATAAACAATAAACAAAACTTTTATATATTAAATGATATAATGGATGTTATTTACCCACTTGTGTATGTAAATTTATTTGTGGATGTTTATTATATCTATATGTTTATGCAGAATTTTATGTTTGTATGTATATTGCTGTTACTAATGTTATAGACCATAAATGTCAAAATGTATTTATGCACTCCACTTGAACTGCACCAATTGTTGTTGTTTGTATTTATGTCACCAGAGGGAGCTAAATGCTTCTATATTGTAAAGGAAGTGAGCTGATATGTCTGGCAGTGTCAGTACACATGCCTTAAGGAAGTTCCGGAACTTTAGGCTGTATGTTTGATGTCTGGGTCCGGACTTACAGCAATAGCCTGAAAAAGAGATTGATTGTGAATATACTGGTGTAGTTGCCTGCTATATCCCTGTTACAGTAAGTAAAAAAAGCTACAAGACCACCATTATATCCTGGGATTAATCATCACGTACATGTTCTTGTTTTACAGTCACTTGATCATCCATCATGTCGCGTTTCTTCGCCGGCTCCGAGTCGGAGAGTGAATCTGAGTCCAGTGATGATGAGCAGTTGATAGCTCAGAAAACTGCGGCTGCACGGTCAGTAGCCATGGTAACAAATCCAGTATCAAGTATCAAGTATCTTGATAATTAATGCATTGATTGCCATGAATCTTGCCTTGAATATTGACCATTACTAGGGTTGTTAGTTCCTCAAAAACTGGTGGCGCCATTTGCTTCTTTTCTAATTTTAAAGATTTTTTTCTGTTTTTTTTTTATATTGATAGACATGTCAAGAATTATGATAATCAACAAATCTAATCCTTCATATCATAACTGGATTAATTTTGCTGATGAGATGTTATGACAGCTATGTCCTTATGCTCATCCCTTAACACAGAACAAACCAGATACCTGTACCCACAATGGTACATATATTCTTCACACATATCCAGTTTTAGGCTGCACTCCTACTGGTATACAAATATGGGTCAGCTTTGTCAGATAAAAATTTTATGTTGATATTTAGCTCGGCTGAGTGAGCTGACTGTGAGCTATAGTGATTGGCCAGCGTCTGTCATCAGTCCATCCGTCTGTCTATCTGTACATTGAAAAAAAATGAAAATTTTTGATTATTTTTACACCCTCTTATTTCAGTTAATAAATTAAATGTGTATTATTATACTTTAATCAACTCATCTCCACTTCCTCTCTTTTGAATAATTTACATGCATATTACAGGCACTTAGTTTAGATACCAATATTTCTACAAATATGTAATCATAAGAGGCTCCAGCATATTTCATGTAGCCCATAAAAGTACACAGCAAACTCCAAATATATATATATCTCAAAATAAGTTTTTATAAAAATATTTTCATAATCAATTTCAGCTGAGGGCTGTGACTCACAGGTCCCTTGTTATTGTTTTGCAGTTTTATTAGATATAACAACTAAATATTCCCCTAAATTCTTTAACCTTATGTAATATACTAGTAACTATCTGTAAGGTTAGATGTATCCTGTTCTTTGGTATAACATTTTAAGGATGCACATAAAGGAATGAATTTTATTTCTATTTGAAGTAAAGTGTGATTGGCTTTGTATAATGTAAAAAAAAAAATGTTACACCCCTAGTTATTTCTGCTTCATTTGTTTTCAGAGTGGCATTTGCCTTTAGTGATGAAGAAGAGGACACAGGGAGGCGTATTGTCCGTAGTGCTAAAGACAAAAGGTATTGACAAAATCCTTAATCCCTCGCTCCCTCCAGGTGTTGTGTCCAGCTGCTCAGCCTGTAATTTTTATCATGTCAGAAACTTGAACAAATATTTTAGTGCTTGTATACAAGTATATTTACCATATTTTACATACAAGAATAAGAACCTTGTATAATTCAATTGACTTTACTGATGGTAGGATGGATGCGTATTATGTTAAGATTTGTCTCCTCTTTTGAAAATTTTATGGTACCATTGGCGGTTAGTCATTCTTCCACTTAGGTTTCCCTTCGCATTTATATATTTGCTTTTATTTGTTTGATGTATTATCTCATATCTGTATGTATTGGAAGTTGATACTTGCTCAGTGGTTTTGACTGACACTCACAGGTATGATGAGCTTAAAGACATGATCAAACTGCTCAAAAACCACAAGAAGATCAAAGACATGGCAAAAGTCTTGACAGGTAGGAACAGCTTAAGGTGGTCAAAGTAATGTTGATAATGTTACTAATGTTAATAATGTGAATAGTTAAATAATATCACATATGTACCAAATCTAGAGATTCACAAAATATTTATATTCTGCCCATTATTTCACAAGATAATACCACAATGATTTAGTTATGTAATTGAGTGGAAAATTCTTCAGCTTGCAATGTGTAATTTATTTACTACTACCATGTCATTAGAAGGTTATATTGTATTGAATGGATATATTTTTACACCTGTGTTGCTAGGCCTAACAATTTCACTCAGGTAAATTTGTAGAAAAAAAATTATTGAACACTTAATTGGTTTTGCTAGAAGAAATTATGAGAAATATGAAGTGAGTTCATACAGTTTCTTTATAATTTTATGTGATATGATCTATATATGGATTTTTTTATGCATTCACAGACTTTGAGAATCTGTGCAAAGGGTTTGATAAAGCCAAGAAGGTGGTGGACAAGGAAGGAGTCCCTCGCTTCTATATCAAAGCTTTAGTTGAACTTGAAGATTTTGTAAATGAGGTGAGGAAAAATTAAATAAGGATATTATTGACAATTTGTTAGAAGATATGATTTTTGAAATGTGTATTAAAAGTGTTTGGTTTAAAAATGTAATATTTGAAGCTACAGTGACTGCAAGTATATAAATAAATTTATATTTGATGTTTCAATTTAAAAGTAAAAGTAAAAGAGAAAATAAAAAATTTAGAGTGATATTTATCGCTTATATTATGACAATCATTTGAACTCTCTTCAGTGCTGGGAGGATCGTGAAGGGCGAAAGGCCATGAGCAAAAACAACTCCAAAGGTCTGACGACACTCAGGCAGAAACTCCGCAAATATAACCGCGACTTTGAGAAGGATCTTGCCAAGTACAGAGAGGTATGAGCGCTACATAAAAGTGGCAAAATATACACTCCCCCAATCCTCCATATGTAGTGCACATGAAGAGTAGTCAGTGAAAATGGCTGCAACACTTTGCTGATCTACCAGAAGCACATACATGCAAATTATTTCTTTTATTATTATTTTGCCATATAAAGTCCTAAAAATACATATGGACAATCCAGAAAACATTAGAGGCTAACTTTATAAATTATATTAAAATGTTTATAAATTAAAACTCATGTATTACATATATTTTGGCATCTACTTTGAGGGCTCAATAATTTAATCATGAATCAAATGCTTTCACAGCTGCCAAAATTTGGTGATGTTTACCTGTTTTGACTGTGCACTTTACATCCTGAAATCTTTGAACTTGTAGATGGTTTATTTAACGTTTTACAGAGCCCAGACCAGGAGGGGGAGGAGGAACAGGAGGAGGTATCGCAGGAGGAAATGTCCTCCGAAGAGTCAGTGGGTAGGTTGCTGTGTGAAGGTGGTGTCTGTATGAATTTCATTGGCTTTAGATTTCAATGGATTTAAATTTCATTGGATTTAAATATTCTCAGTTAGAAATGAAAATACTATTTTGCTCCCTGCCTTTAGTTATTTTAATTCTCTTTCTTTCACTTCCCACTTTGTGAATGTGTGAGAGTGAGGGAGTGAGCAATAATCATAGGATTGAGAGTGAGAGATCTGTCCTTGGTCAAATAAAATGCTGCAATCTATTGATATGTGCTTGTCTGTAAGTATCGGTTAGAATTTGCAATAAAAGAAACTGATATATATGAAATCAAAGAGTTCTAAAACAACTTATTATTCTTAAGCAAAGCTGAACAACAATTTAACTATATGATTATTCCATCAGGCCCTTGTAAGGTTACATAAGAATTACAGACACTTGGGATACTAACCTGAATAGGTACTTTATATGTACATTTGAAGTTCTCTACAGTATTTAAATATAATGTAGTATATGACCCATGTCAGGGTCTGACTAGGCTGCTGGGACACCAGGATGTTTCCCGGTATGTCGATAGTATAAAAAAAATGTTGATGTCTGTGGGCTGCTTTAATTCAAATTACCATGGCCTTTATCCCAATCCAGTCTACCCTTGTTGCACCTGATATTCTTTGTGACATATAGCCTACCTGATATTCTGTAATTTAAACTTTCAGACGAAGATGATGACTACGTCCCAAATGCCTCAGCTGATATGTTCAAGAAAGCCTCACCTGCAGAAGCAACCAAGTTCTTGAAGGGAGCAGCTCACGATGTGAGTAAAAAAAATCAGCACAGAACGTTGTAAATTAAACAATGGATGGTCCCTTAGATCACCTGCATTGTGTGTTGAAATGTAAGTGATGAAGGGTCCATCAAGCATATATGAATATTAAGAATTTTTCAGTCATCGTCTGGAACAAAGGTCCTACTAAAAGATTGGTAGAAGACCCTGATGAATGGGGGAGAATTTATTTTTTAATAATAAGAGTTTGTCCGGTTTTTGAAGAATTTAAAGAAATTAGTTGCCGAATGATTTGGTGGAAAACATTGCAGGATAAAACTACTGAATTAAATGGCTTAGAATTTATCAGAACTTTCTGGGAAGAACCTTGTATGTTGACCATGAGCATATTATTTTATCACTGTTTCTTAATATGATAGTAACAGGTATTATGATGGTCCAAAATGCATTTATGATATCACACGGCTTATTAAAGTGATGACAATAGTCACTAAGACTTACATCCAAACAAATCAAACTGTAATATCTTTCCACATGCTAGGAATTTTAACCCTAAAAGAAAGCTTAGTGTGGTGACCCATTGGTCCCTTGTTTCTGCACAGGATTTAGATGAAGACAGTGATGAATACTGGAAATCCTCTGGAGATTCGGAGACGGAGAGCTCTGATGATGATGATGCATATGGAGGGGATCTTCGCTTGAAGTTCTTGAAAAAGTGAGTTATTTTGTAGTTTTTATGGATTCTGTCTCATTCAGTTCCATATGCAGTCTTTTTATATCCCTGTCTTAGTAAGGGTGTATTATGGTATCCCCATTGTCCGTCCGTTCACGTTTATTGTTGCCAGGATAACTCGCACACCTTTGATGGATTTTTTTTTTTTACAAAACTCACCATAGCTACTTGACTATAGATTATCTTCATTCTTGCTTAAGTTCAATTATACACAATATCCACACATGTAATGAAGTCAGGGGGCACCAGGCCAGATTGTAGTGTTACCAAAATAATTTCCTAGATATATGATGGATTATGATGAAATCCCAAAGATAAATTTATATTAAATTAATATCTTGCCTGGATTTGATTCTTGACAAAATTCATATTTTATGAGGTCAGAGATCACCCGACTTTGATATCAACATGATAACTTACAACAAATCTAATGGATTTTCATGAAACTCGTTATAAATATTTACCAATAAATTTTCTCAGCTCAAACTAAAATCTTTGCAAACCCATATTTAATGAGGTCTGAAGTCACAGGATAAAGCACAGGTGTATAATGCACCCTTGTGCTGCTCTTGTTACCATACTTGATTACCTGGCATGAAGTTTCTGACATCAAGGGCTGTTAGATGCTAATGGATCTTTTTCCCAATCTGCCTGTGTTTATATGTTATATATTTGTTTTCAACAGGGCCCCAGCCTCAACCTTAGACACCGAAAAGAGACATAAAAAGGACAAAGAGAAGAAGATACAGAGGGTCAAGGTCAAGGAAGAAGAGAAGGAAGATGCGGAAGAAGGCTGGACGGAAGTACAGGGGAAAATGGCTGGTCAGAAGGTAGGTCAGGTTATCAGATACAGGGTCCAGGAGAATCCGGTATCTAAAATCTTTTGAAGTCCCAGAATATAAAACTGCACACTTGAGATGCATAAAACCCCTTAACTGATTTCTGTAAAATTCTTAAAATGCAAATTTTATGCTGAAAGTACCTTCTTGCAGTTTTATGGCTTGAGATTGCTAAATGTAGACAAAAAAATGTGTGCGATGTGCATGTGATAGATATGTCCCATGAGATTTCGCATTTAGTATTGGATCTAACATTACATTGTTGTTATGCACAGTTTGTGTGTGAGAAAGTTTAAATTTATTAATACAATCAGTTTTTGTCCTATTGCCATATTGATTTGAGTCTGGGGGAATGAGGGATTCCCTTTCTTTCAAATGCGTGCTTATGATGTAGGAATGTCAGTCTTATGTAAAAAAGATATAAATTGCTGTAAAATATACTGTACGCAGAATAGATGTTTAAGCAAATTTTTATTGGACCAGATCACATAGTAGGAAGTGCCACCTCTTGCAGTGTTACCAAGGCCTGACATTTCAAAATGCCAAAACAATAGCAATACATCCTAATCCGATCTTTAGTAAGTAACAGAGTACATCTTCTCATAATTTAAGTACTTGGAAGTAGCATGTTGGTTAGACTCTGTAAATTCTGTCTGGTTCCAGGAGAAACCAAAGATGTTCTTGAAAGATGATGAAATTAACTGTGAAAGTGTGTACAAGAAGCTGACAGAACTTGTATCAGCCCGAGGAAAGAAGGGCACAGATCGTTCAGAACAGATCGAGTTGTTGGTAGAGCTGCGGGCAATAGCCGCTGACAACAACCTCGGTCCTGGCATGGACGCTAAGATCCTGTTTAACATCATCGCCAGTATCTACGACTACAACCCCAACATCGCAACTTGTATGAAGAGTGAAATTTGGGAGAGGTGAGTGAGCACTTAAGGTCTGTCTCTGAACTCAAATCCAGAAATCTGCATTCTAAGGAATGCAGAGGAATGCAAGCCTCTGCCATGTGGGGGTTTCCCCTGTTTTGGGATGCTTCCCAACCAGTGTTTGTATTCACTAATTCAGATTTACACTAAAAGCTGATCAATTCTTCATTGGCCCTTCCTGAAATGCCCTGGAAATTTCATGAGATTCCATTTATGATGGCTTGAATTAGGTTATACACAAACACATGGCAACAAACACACTCAAACAGGGATAAATGCATATCTCCAGAACATGGCTCATCATTAATGGTTGACCACTTGCCCAGGGCAAGTCAAAGTTCCACAAAACAGTGGTATGACAAGCAATCCAAAGTCAGCACTTACTTTCCAAACTGGGCAAGTTGGTCTAACATATAAACTAATTTCATCTTCAGTTACCCATTTTCTTTCTTGGAGGAATAAATCCATATTGATTTACCTACTTAACTTAAATTAACATAAGTTATATGTACACATAATAAAGAAAACCTTTATTTATAAGAAAACTTTGAACATGTTTTTCTCTAATATGCAAAAAACTCTGCAACAGAATCATGTGAAGCTCTTTTGTCTTTGTGGCTATGACCACTGATTTTTGTAGGGCAATTAGACATTCATGTAGGTTAAGTAGGCAAGTAATTTCAAAAGTTAATATAAAGCCCTTGCAACACATATGCATTGATATGTAGGTAGAAAACTGCTACATGTATGTTACTTTTACAACAACAGGTGTCTGAACAGTATTGAAGAGTTGCTGAGCCTCCTGGAGAGTAACCCCGACATCATTGCTGGGGAGAATGTGGCCGACGAGTCAGAAAACTTTGTAAGTACTCACATTTGAAGGGATAAAATTGAAACATTGTATGGCAACACAAAATCATGGGTTGAGAGCAGTGTGTAAAATATGTCATTAGAAATATTGAAACATGTCTTTTTAAATTAACCCATGGAAATTGGATAAAAAGGTATTGTAAGCCTTATAGTAAGGACTTGAAGGGCTTTTAAGCACAAAGCTAATGATATAGGCTTGACATAGACATGGTAGAAGTGTGTGTGCTGAAGAGAGATGGCTTTGGATGATTTTTCATGTTGTTGCCTTCTGGTTAATTGTCAAGTCAGAATTGAAATGTTGCACCAATAAAAATGTTTCCCACAAGTTTAAGAAATTTGATCATAAAGCAAAAAAAAAGTAAAATCATTTAATTGTGTTCAAATAGTTCTAGTACCCATGTGTGTAAAAACTTGCAATCCAGAAGGCATTTATCTGACCTATCATTCATTGAAATATTGTGTCTTTTTTGAGATTTCTCTTCTGAGCAGGTTCAACATATTTTTGCCATGGTTTGATCTGTAACTACTTAAGTATTAGAAAAAAGACAGGGAGTAACAAATTAAAGTAGGATATGTTTGGACACATTTTTAGCATCTTCTTATTGTATCCTACAGGAGCAGCCTCCGTACCGGGTACATGGGAGCATCCTTAGTCAGATAGAAAGGATGGATGAAGAATTCACCAAAATCCTGCAGGCTTGTGATGCCCACAGCACAGAATATGTAGACAGGTACACCACACACTTATCCAGCTAGAGCTGTCTTAGTTTTACAGTCCTCATTCAATGGGAATTCTGTATTAATTGACTTGAATTGCTGCAAGATATGTAGGACTGTCTTGAAGAGTTAACTAAAGAAACCCAATCTCATTTCTCTTATTATTGACTTCCTTTAAGTCCTGTCTGTGTATTGAATTCTACATATGTCCATAGCATTATGTCCAGTTATAGCAATTTTAAGAAGTGGCTGCCAGATTGAACATAGTGATTGAGCATGTAGTTGGTTATGGTTGCTTGGAGCTAAGCAAGTTGACTTTTACGGGAGAGGTTCTTTCCAGGAAATAGCCGAGTTGTAATTTTTCTTCGAAAATGAGAAATACTTCATATTCTGGTAATGATCCCTGGATCCTTTTGTAAATTTAAAATTTGGGCATGGTCCAACAAAATTGTTATACCAGCCTACACTTTGCTGATATATGTCCCCTCTGCCCGCAAACCGTCCAAAGATAAATTCTCACCTGGACCTTTACTAAACATTATCAGGTGTATTTTTCTAAGTTTTTCAAAACTGCTCTAGTGGCAGGCATTTTGTGTACACACTAAAACTTATATGTCACAGGTCATGTTGAAACTATGGGTATACTAGAAGTGAGTGTAATGAAAGTATATTAACATGTTGTATGATGTATGTAAATAGGTATATGTGTATCACACCTGATATGTGTGAACTATGTTCTCTTTGCACAGACTGAAGGATGAACAGCGAGTGTGTAAAATCATAGAGAAGCTGCAGAGATACCTGACAGGTCGCGGCACATCTGAAGAACTCTGCAGGGTGTACATGAAGCGTATTGACCACCTCTACTACAAGGTTCGTATCAGTCAGAGCTAGGAATCGGATCCCAAATTTGTATTTGATTAATCAGAACTTGTGGCAACCAGTTATCTATTCATAATCAGTTATTTTACATGACAGTTGGACAGTATGGGGACTGCTTACACTCACGCTGCTGCCACGTTGGAAGTGAAAAATTAACTACAATTTAATTTTTTTTACCTTGTGAATTATAGAATCTGCATTCTAGATCATCTTACAGCAAGACTAAGATACTGAGAGAATGACCTTGAATATAATTTTCATGTGGAAATGGACAATATTCCGGCACAAATCTATGAAATTTGGTGGACCGATTCTCTAGGATAAAAACAGATAATAGAGAATCAAAGATTTTCAAAACATCGATTAGATTAATCCGTTATAATCGCAAGGCTCTAGTATCAGTCTCATTCATCAGCATAACACAACTCATGCTTCATGCGAGATTGTCTCCTTTCATTTAAACAAATGGATGTAATATTATTTTCCTTGTAGATTTCAGATATTTGTTTTAGGTTTGAAAATTTGTCAACTTCTTTTCTCATTCATCAGCATGGCCCAACTCTTGCTTCATTTTTTGTCTCTTTTCATTTAAACAAATAGATGTAATTTTATTTTCATGGTAGATTTCAGATAATTGTTATAAATTTGAAAATTTGTCAACTTCTTTTTTTTGAATGGTGTACCTTGTACCACTGGATGTTCCACTTGTACTCTTGAACTTCTTCATAAATAGTCTTAGGAGTAAAAGTTGTAAATGTTTTCAAGTAAAGATTCCAGACTTTTCTTTTATTCTTCTTCCTTCCAAAATATGTAAAAAATGTGATAGAGCAAAAGAATAGAATAAAAATTAGTTCTCTTGGGATATATATATTTCACACTAAGCAAATATGAGATAAATCATATGTTTCCATAAAAGAAATCTGAAGATTAAATCAGCTACAGGCCTTGGTGTAATAACATTACTATATTTGTACAAAATTGTATTTTTATGTTTATTTTCATCTATTGCAGTTTGACCATCTTGTAAAGAAGGACCCAGTAAGTTCATTTTATTTTTCTGGCCAAATTTAGAGACTTCAAGGAAATTAGGGATTAATTCCGTAATATTCTGTAAAGAGCTTATAAATAATTAATGTAAAATCAAAATTATATTGGTACAAGTATGTTCAAAACAACAGTGTTTGACTGATAGATTTAACTGTTTTCTCTGAAAACTAGGGATTCACCCGCATATGGGTAATCCTAGAAACATGTTGGAAGTATTGGCAAGTGTGATATGACGACAAGGTACGATTAAGTTCTTATGCCAGATACTGATATTATGATATACAGTTGAGCATCATTTATCTGAACACGTTTATCCAAAAAATCATTAATCCAAAATTGAAAACTGGCAACCGAAATTTTAATATTCAACAATTAATTGAATTCTGATTTTCCAGGGCCATTAAGCATAATTGTAATGTATTTTGTATGATAAGTTGGTTGAATTGATGGAAAACCCAACAAAATGCTGTTGCCAACTTTTATTTTAGACTAACTTTATTTATTCATGTCTGTCAGTCTCTGGTAAAGTGTGGTGCTCAGCAGCAGGTTGGCAATCATGGTGGATCCTGTTTAATCATTCATTTAAACAATCCTTAATACAAACAAAAACATTGTTCCCTGAGCTTTTTGGTTAAATGATGCTCAACTGTACCATGGTGAATCTTTTACAATTATCATGATAGAAAACAATACTGATATTATCCCTAAGATTAGAAACTTAATGATTATGCTATGCCATCAATAAATGCCCTATGAAAAAGGGTTTTTAAAAGAAAGAAAACAACACTGAAAGACAAAAAGTTGACAACACTATCACTTCTGCCTCAAAACAGACAAATTTTTAATAAAATCTTATCATTCATATATATTTTCAGATAATGTGTTACAAAATACTGGTGTCTGTCAGACTTGATGTGCTACATTGCATTTGACCAAACATGTCATGTATACTTAATCCTGAAAGTAAAGACTAGTTAAATTCCACCATTACAGGAAGATGACAATGACAAAAAATCGTCAGAGGAGTTGATGGATGAACTGTGTCACTACATCTTTGCCAAGGATGTGACAGACCGTCTCCGAACCAGAGCTATCCTGTGTCAGATCTACCACCATGCTCTGCATGATCGCTGGTTCAAAGCCCGTGATATTATGTTGATGTCCCACCTTCAAGATACGATCCAGCACTCTGACATCCCTACCCAGGTAAATTAAATTGACATTCCTACCCAGGTAAAATTAAATTGACATCCCTACCCAGGAAAAATTGAATGAACATCCTACCCAGGTAAAATTATATTGGCATCCCTACCCATGGAAAAACTAAATTGATATCCTTAATCAGGAAAAAAATTAAAATGACATCCGTTACCAGGTAAAACTTAACTGGCAACATACCCAGGTAAAGTAAAGCCAGTTATTCTTCTGTCTTATCTGTTGAAATTATGTGATAAATGGCTTGCCCTGTGTACATACAAATAAACTGCAAGTAAATCCTGCTAAAAAAGTTTTTATTATGCCTCTGTGACTTATGTATAAACTTGTTTTTCTTCAAGCTGTGAGTTAAAACAGTACATGTGCCATTGTTGACAAACATAAAAAACATGTAACTGAAGGTGGCTGGTTTGAACATGAGCAGAGGGCCACTAGTTGCAAAGTGCCATTTGCAAATTTCTTGTTCATCTGGCTTGCCTTCAGACGTCATTTCCAGATATGTTTGGATATGATTTCTAAAGAGCATCTCTCTACATTTCAAAGTCACAAAGTTGCCTTCAGCCTCATTCAGTTGTTATACTGGTGTCAGATGTCTTGATACTGATGTAAAATATTACATATCATTCATTGTCATTTTGAATTATAAAGAATGGAAACTCAATATGAACCCTCCCATATAATTAAAAAAAAATCCAGCTTTCCTGTCATCAGTTAAATCTCTTCAGGGTATTTTAAATAAAAAAATTGATATTTCAGTCACCTGTTAAATATCTTTTCCTTTTTACAGATAATGTACAACAGGGCCATGGTGCAACTTGGTCTGTGTGCCTTCAGACAAGGAATAATCAAAGATGCTCACAACTGCTTGGTGGATATCCAAAGTACTGGACGCGCCAAGGAGCTGTTGGCCCAGGTAAGTAGAGCTTATAAAATTCACCTTGTATAACAAACAATACTATCAAAACAGTACTGGATGCTCCAAGGAGCTGTTGGTCCAGGTCAGTAGTGCTAATAACAATCACCATGAATAACAAACAATACTATCAAAAAAGTACTGGACGCGCCAAGGAGCTGCTGGCCCAGGTAAGTAGAGCTTATAAAATTCACCTTGTATAACAAATAATACTATCAAAGCAGTACTTGATGCTCCAAGGAGCTGTTGGTCCAGGTCAGTAGTGCTAATAACAATCACCATGAATAACAAACAATACTATCAAAAAAGTACTGGACACGCCAAGGAGCTCCTTGCCTAGGTAAATAGTATTAATTACATTCACCTTGTATAACAGTAGTCGTATCTGGTCCACTTTGAACCTATTGAGTAGCTTATTTTGTGTAGTGTTCATGCTGGTTGTGTGCCAGTTAATGGATTATATCAGTGATTCATTGATTTCTTTCATTATCAGTTAAATTTGTTACATTGGTGCATAATCAATCACAGAGGATTATGTATGTCAGTTCAAATAAGTCATATAATAACCAGGAAAACAAATATTCTAACCTTGTTACAGACATACAAGAGATGGGACACACAATAAACAGTTAAACTGAACCTTGTGCAGCAAACAACTGTGCACAACTTGTTCATTACTTTGACCTCTCGTCATGATGTACATGTCACACTGAATTTACTCGGTCAGTATTAAGGTATAATTCTATAAAGCATATTTGTTGGTAATATACAAGATACATAAAATAATCTATTAATAATTGTATCCGCCAAAACAAAGTTTTGCGGATACTATGTTTTTGACCGGGTTCCGCCGCCGCCGTGGCCGCGGCCGCGGTGTTCGTTTCTGGAGAACTCCTCTGAGACTACTGGACGGATTTTTCCGAAACTTACACAAATTATCGGGTCACATGTGAACTGGTGCCTAACCAAGTGACCTTGACCTCTGACCTTTCCTCTCTGCCCAGCGTCCGTTTGTGCGTCTGTTTCCACACATAAACCCACATATCTCGGGAACCGTTTGACCGATCAGGAAAAATTTTTTACACAAATGTAGCCCTGGGATCGCTTTACAACATCCACAAAAAATGGTGGCGCCACCTGCAACCATGTTTGCACAGTGTCCATCTGTTCATCTGCCTTGGGTTGAAATCACTCATATCTCTGCAGTGGTTTGACTAATTCACCTTAAATTTGGCATGGGTATACATCCTAGATAGCTTTCTTGATTTTATGACAGGTGCCGCCACCTACATTCACGTTAACGCTGCAGACATCCAAGCTCATATCTTGGGAACCGTTTGACCGATCAGGAAAAAAAAAATTTACACAAATGTAGCCCTGGGATAGCTTTATAACATCCACAAAAAAAGATGGCCCCACCTGCAACCATGTTTGCACAGTGTCCATCTGTTCATCTGCCTTGGGTTAAAATCACTCATATCTCTGCAGTGGTTTGACTAATTCACCTGAAATTATGCATGCGTATACATCCTAGATAGGTTTCTTAATTTTGTGACAGGTGGCGCCACCTACCTTCACGTTAACGCTGCAGACATCCAAGCTCATATCTTGGGAACCGTTTGACTGATCAGGAAAAAAATTTCACACAAATGTAGCCCTTGGATAGCTTTATAACATACACAAAAATGGTGGCGCCACCTGCAGCCATTTTTGCACAGCGTCCATCTGTTTGTCTGCCTTAGGTTAAAATCACTCATATCTCTGCAGTGGTTTGACTAATTCACCTGAAATTCTGCATGCGTATACATCCTAGATAGGTTTCTTAATTTTGTGACAGGTGGCGCCACCTACCTTCACGTTAACGCTGCAGACATCCAAGCTCATATCTCGGGAACCGTTTGAACGATCAGGAAAAAATTTTTTACACAAATGTAGCCCTTGGATAGCTTTATAACATACACAAAAATGGTGCCACCTGTAGCCATTTTCGCACAGTGTCCATCTGTTTGTCTGCCTTGGGTTAAAATCACTCATATCTCTTCAGTGGTTTGACTTTTCCACATGAAATTTTACCTGAAATTTGACATACGTATACATCCCGCATAACTTTCTTGATTTTATGACAGGTGGCGCCACCTACTTTCACGTTCACGCTGCAGACATTAATGCTTATATCTCCGGACTCGTTTGACCAATCAGGAAAAAAAATTTACACAAATGTAGCCCTTGGATATCTTTATAACATACACAAAAATGGTGGTACCACCAGCAGCCATTTTTGCACAGCGTCCATCTGTTTGTCTGCTGTGGGATAAAATCACTCATATCTCTGCAGTGGTTTGACTTTTCCACATGAAATTTTGCATGTGTATACATCTTGGATAGTTTCTCGTTCAAATAACAGGTGGCGCCACCTACAATCATGTTTATGTGATGTGTGTTTCCCCTTGTCACTCAATTCTCTGATTTTGGCGGATACACGTAGTTGCTTGTGAACTACCCGTATTCTAGTTGATCTTAGATCACTTGTTGTCCCTCACTTCCACTGAATGGGGGACACTGATTGGGGTTTGTCTGTCCTTCTGTCTGTCTGGTCGTCCGTCAGGTTTTCATTTCAGTGCGATAAGTTTCCTAAATATTTTCCAATTTCATTCAAATTTCAGCCAGTGATTGCTCTCATGCATACCTTGATTGAATAGGTTTTGGGGTGTCTGTCTGAAAATTTATGGTCAGCAGCTCAAAAACTAAACAAAAAAATCCCCTTTGGTTCCCCATTCACAACTAAAAATTATGGCATGTGGAGACATCTTCAGGGGCAATGAAAACTAAAACACTGCCACATATTGTTAATATTTTGTTTTGCAGGGTTTGTTACTTCAGCGTCAGCATGAGAGGACGGCTGAACAGGAGAAGATCGAGAAGCGCCGCCAGATGCCGTACCACAAACACATCAACCAGGAGCTGTTAGAATGTGTCTACCTTGTGTCAGCCATGTTGATAGAGATCCCATATATGGCAGGTAGGTTCCTTTTGGGATTTGATTGTTCAGTTTTCTGCATTGAGTTAAGTCTTAACTGCTGGAAAATAGAATCAGTAGTCCCCGAGCTTGGGTCATAAAAATTGACTCCTTGTAAGGCTGGTAGATTCAATCAAGAGAATAAATAGAATTTAAGCTCCTCAGCTTTTCTTAAATTCTGTGCACTTAACCTGACTCTATGGTTGTTTAAACATGTTTCATTTGAATGTTATGTTGTCTTGTTATTCAAATAAATATTTATGGTTCCTGCAGTCATTTCATTCCTCAGTCAATAATCTTTGGACCATGAAATAAAATGTTTTACATATTGATTTGGAATAGGTTTAAGCCTGTAATGACATTTTCAGTGACACACACACCATGCATTAAACATATGCACACACAATGTATCATGGATGAGATAAAACTGAAGATAATGAAATTTTAATTGCTATTTTGTTAAATAATCATACAGCCCATGAGTTTGATGCCAGGCGTCGTCTAATCAGTAAGAACTTCCACCACGTGATGCGAGTGAGTGATCGCCAGCCGCTGGTGGGACCCCCTGAGAGTATGAGAGAACATGTGGTGGCAGCATCTAAGGCAATGAAGACTGGAGACTGGAAAGCATGTAAAAACTTCATCATCAATGAAAAGATGAATGCTAAGGTATGAGGGATATTTCTTGTACTTTGCATCTCAGTTTGTCCACAAAAAAAAAGGTATGGTTCTCAGGCTCTTCTTTTCAGAAATCAGTGTGGGCATTTTTTTTATTATCTATTCTGTATGTTTCGATAAAAATGTCATATGATCCGGGAAAAAGCATGATAACCACATAATTTTTTTCTAAACATGTAAAAGCAGGAGATAATAAAGGAAAACCTCAAAATTGTATAATTTTATCTTCTTGAAAGATGAAAATCAAAATTAAAATTTTGATGCAGGAGGTTAAATTCGATGCTGGCAGTGCCTGAGAACCATCTCTTTTTTTTTGTTGGCTTACAGATGTATAAGACTAATCAGTTGATGACTTTATAAAATTTAATATCCCTAAAATCTGATTTTCCTTGATTCTTAGAGTAGGTATCTGCTCTCTGCAGGCTTTCTTATACTACAGCATACTAGTATATAAGAACAGGTATAGCCCCAAAGGGAGTGGGGGGCTGATAATCAGCTACAATCGTTGATCAGAAGGTTGGTGCTATATGGTCTGATTATTTATCTTGCAGTGCCATAATTGATTACAAAGTTTTGCAAATAACCTATGCTTTGTGATGAGGGAATGTATGCTTTCATTTAAACAGTGTGAGCAATCTCCAGAAAGTCTATGTTTATTGAAAACTTCATACACAAGGTTACTTCATATATATTACTTCATATTTTACTACATATATTAGCAAAAGTGAGCCTGAATACCAACTGAGACAATGTACTGGACTGTATGGTAAAAAATGTCATCCAATTATTGGTCGGTTGTCAATCGATTTTAACTGATGATCCATCGTAAAATGACAACCAATTCCCAACATTAGCTTCAGTTGATAAAAATTACTATAATTTTAATGGTTCTTTTCTAAAAAATCAACCTTTTATAATGTCTTTGGATGAAGTTTGTGGTTTCTCTTGCACTATGATATCATAACATACAGGTGTGGGACCTGTTCCGTGACACAGACTCTGTGCGTGAGTTGCTTGTACAGAAGATACAAGAGGAGAGCCTGAGGACGTACCTGTTCACGTACAGTCAGGTCTACGACTCCCTCAGCCTCGTCACCCTCGCTGAAATGTTTGAGCTGGACAAGGCCGTAGTGCACAGCATCATCAGCAAGATGATCATCAATGAAGAGCTTATGGTATGTGGCAGACTTGTATATTTCATTTGATACTATGTGGCAGACTTGTATATTTCATTTGATAGTATGTGGCAGACTTGTACATTTCATTTAATGGTATGTGGCAAACTTGTATATTTCATTTGATGGTGAGTGGCAGACTTGTACATTTCATTTAATGGTATGTGGCAAACTTGTATATTTCATTTGATGGTGTGTGGCAGACTTGTATATTTCATTTGATGGTATGTGACAGACTTGTATATTTCATTTGATGGTGTGTGGCAGACTTGTATATTTCATTTGATGCTATGTGGCAGACTTGTATATTTCATTTGATGCTATGTGGCAGACTTGTATATTTCATTTGATGCTATTTGGCAGACTTGTATATTTCATTTGATGCTATGTGGCAGACTTGTATATTTCATTTGATGGTTGTGGCAGACTTGTATATTTCATTTGATGCTATGTGGCAGACTTGTATATTTCATTTTATCTGACCTTGTTATGTTGAGATGTTAGAATAGCCATGCTGGTTCATTGTAAAGGGAATTAGAATATGAAAACACAGAAAAGTTGGTTTATTCATTCAATCTATTGGAAGTGAACCAACTTTTCTGTGTTTTTGTGTGTATTCATTTCTCTGAACCTATGAATTTTATTTGCAATTAACTTATAAGTAAAATGGGATAATAATGTGAAATTCTGTTTTTTGTAAGCCTTCTGATAAAAGTTGTAAAGATATTTTTGGATGAGTGATAAGGAAAAGGAAATGTTCAGATAATACTATAATAGAAATTAGATAGGAAGTGCTTGATATATTGATAGACAGGTTGTCTGATAAGATTATTTATGTCTGTGACATTTAATATAATTGGTACATATATTTGATAAATATATTTGGTAAATAAAAAAAAAATAAATAAAATAAAAAAATTGGTACAGTCTCCATAGACAGGGACTAGAAACAGAAGAAAATTTAGCTTTTTGTAATGAGAGAATCATCTTGTATTTTAAGATTACTTAGATGCAGTTTTAAAACCAGGCCTTTCAGCTGGCTTCATTACTAGTTAACTTAGATGTGACCCATAATGTAAATGTTAAAATGACAAGCTTTTGCACACAATGTTAGGTAAAAGTAATCATTTAAAGATTCTTGTGGTATCCTATATTAATTATTCATTTATTGATTGCCAAACCTAGACAGATAATCAGTATGTAAATTTCTGCTCAACCTAGACAGATAATCAGTTTGTAAATTTCTCCCAACACCCAATCCTTATTTCAATTTCCCCTTATTTCACATTTGCATTGAGAATATTAGGCAAAAAAATTGCAATGTATTTTGGCCCTGTTGTGTTTTGCAGCTGTCTAAAAAATAATTAAAAACATATTTATAGAGCAGTGTGGATCAGGCTGTATTGTATGGTTGACATTTGTGTCATCCAATAATGCTGTGGTCCTAGATCATCCGGTTCATCAGACAAATGCACAGTTTCTTCATTGATGAATGTGTGTTTCGCAAAGCAGCCTACACATGTAGATCCATCATCCATTATGAGACTCATTGGAGATTTAAAATACATTAAAAATGTTAATATTCAATAGTATACATGGATACTACATATGCTTAGATTTTCCTATATTCTCATGTATTAACTGTATGTCCACTGAATCCTGCATGAGGAAAACTGCATTTTTATCTTGGCTGACTGAAAGTCATCTGAGCTATAGCAATCACTCTTTTTCCGTCCTCTGTCTGTCCATCTGTCTGCAAACAGGGCACAAATCGTAACCGCTGGACCTGGAATCTTCTACCTTGACATCCAGGGAGGCCCATGAAAAATCTCCTTGGAAACCTGAAATTAGGTCCTGTTACCCATGTTCTCCCCCCCCCCCCCAGAATAATAAAAAATTTGATACAAAAGTTTGAGTATCTGGACAACTAATGCATTGATCACCATGATTCTTTACATGCATATTGATCATGGAGTGTTTCATCAGTACCTGCAGCCTATAATCATAAACCTCTGCATCCTGTTAAAAAGTTCTCCGTTGAAACCTGAAATTAGGTCACTGTGACCTATATTCTTAGAGTTACAGAGCCTGTTTAAGCCCTCCTCAGAATAATTAAAAAATACACACTAATTGCCAGATTCCTCAGGAATGACTATGGATTGTCATCAACTTTGGTTTGCTAATGGATCTTTATGAACCTTAGCTACTGGGTATGAATGGTGGCGCCACCTGCAGTATCTTAATTGTAACAAATTTTTACCTGTATTTTTTAGAACACTAGATCTGTTAACAAGGCACAAATTGTACTAGTAAAGGGTAGAATCATGAACTTCTGCATTCTCCTCAGAAACCTGAAATTAGGTCACTGTGGCCTATATTCTCTGAGTTACGGGGCTTGTTTGAGCACCCCAGAAATATTTTAACAAGTATATACAAATATCAGATTTCTCAGGAAAAGCTGAATGGCTTGTTATTAATTTGGTGTGCTCATGCGTCTCAACGAACTTATGCACAAATGATGATGCCACCTACATTATCTTAATTAGTTGCCTGTGCAGGAACATATTGTCAACATGTCATTCGGCTGAGCGTCATGACCCATGGGTCACATTCATTTATATTTTTTATATATGAATGTATAAAAAAATAAATGTGTGAGGGAATTATATATAATAAACATCTTTTATGCAGGTATAAATAATAACAGTGTTACATGAATATAAAAATAAGCTTAAATATGACCTTGAGAAATAGCATTTCCCTACCGTCAGCAATATATGTGACTGGTTGTTACAATTTAAGTAAAATCTCTTCAGGCATCAATGGATGAGCCAACACAGGCTGTCGTGATGCACCGTACAGAACCATCCCGTCTACAGTCACTGGCCCTGCAGCTGTCAGAGAAGGTGTCATCGTTAGTCGAGAATAATGAGAAGATCATGGAGATGAAGCAGGGAGGTGGTTTCTACAGTTTCCAGAAACCCGGCGGTGGTAAGGATGCTACAATAAAATATTTTTTAAAAATATATCTTAATAAAATAATCCATATTGTTTTGTTTTTAATTTGAAAATTAAATTAAGAATTTAGGTCCATAAGTCTCATTTGAATGAGGATGAAGTTAATTAAATGCTTAAAATGAATTTAGTTTGGTTCTGTTCATATGGAAAAAAAATCTAAAATTTTTCCAATCACTCTGCACATTATGATGGGGCAAATATAAAAAAATAGTATATTTCAGGAAAGAAGATTACTTGACACTGAGAATCTGCAGGGGGCTTGTTTATAGACGATACAAAGATATCTCGTCTGTGCTTCCGTCACCTTTGATTTCAAGTGTCTTTCAATAAAATGTGTTTGTTTCTGAAATTTTTGTTTTATAAAATTTAAATAATTGCATGTATGGGAGAAGAATTGAAAGCGCAAAAGTTCTTTCGTCACATGAAATGTGTAGATGCATGTATGTGCATTCCACCCAATGATTGCTGATATCTGTGGATCCTAGGACTATATTGTTATATGGTGTAAGGACATTAAAATCCCCTTTTCAGACTGTATATATAAAAAAAATGTTGTGGAGTATGCCAGCATCATCTGTTTACCAGACAGTATTGAGAAAACTGTAAAGTAATGAACAGTTACCAAGAAAATACCAATAAGTTACAAAAATACCAAAACATACCAAAATGTTTTATGGTAATACTATGAAGTCACTTTAAACTGCAGTAAGGTTGTCCATATATACTGAAAAGTTCCTGCAAGTACATATAAAGTTACCTAAGAATCATGAGACTGCAAATCTAAGGTAAAAAATTGATTAAATGGAATTGATTAAAAGGTCCCTAACATTCCACAGGTCTAATAATCAATGAATCATGCACTAAAGTTGAGTCACCAGAGCACACCTCTCTCAGGATGTTACCATTTTGCTACAGAGGAGTTGAACCAAGTTATCTACAGCCCCTAAGCCTGCCATCTTAACCACACAGCGGTGTCCTCCCCAAATCTCTGACAGTCTTAGAGTAGGAGTTTTTTAATATGTTTTTTATCAAAACAAGCGTATGGATCATCTTCCAAGTATCATGATTAATTTCATCTGCAGTTCTTCAGTGATAGTGGTAAATTTTTTCCCCCTCTGTGTCAACACCATTTACAGAGGAAAACAATTTTAGATCCATAATGCTTAAGCAGTCTCTTCAAATTTGAAAATCTTTCTTAAATATTAAAAAAGAATTATCTTGCTTCTTCATTTGGTTTTAGGATTAACTACAATTGGTTGAGAATTGTGGGCTCAATCAGTTATAGAGGCCCAGCCTGATCCTAGGTTTTCGTGATAAAAGATTTATTGTTGAACAATTGCAGTTATTCAGTGTATGAAATAAGAAAAAGATTATCTTGATGTATGAATTTTCCAGTGCCCTATGTCTCAACCAAGATACCAACACAGTGCTCTGTATGTATTATGAACTTGCTCTGGACACCTCGACCACAAAATTACAGCTTTTGCAAAAAAAAAACTTGGCTGGTATAAGGGTAATACAAAACCCAGTGGTTAGGGTGTCAGAATAGGAAGGTCCACGGTTCATTTCCCATAACAGCCTAAAAAGTACCCCTGGTGTCGGCTAATGACGTTACAAGTATTAACTACAAGTTATTACCTCTGAGTTATACTTGGGTTCTTTTTGATCAGAAGACTTAACAAAAGTAAAGCATTTCTAATCTTTTAGTTATGTTCATCCTGTCTGCAATCAGCAGACCTTTTCAGCAGATAGGGTCTGTGACATAGAGTTTGTATGAAGAGGCGTCCATGCTTAAGAATGACTCGCAGATTTCCAATATATTCCTATATTTTCATATGCATAATTTTTCTCCCATAATTTCCTATATTTCCAAACATTTGGGCTTAATCCCCTATAATAATCTTCATTTGTTTTCACTGCACAATCATGTTTCCAGTAAAACTGTAAATATTGAATAATTATTGTTGTAAAGACCTGCTGTCAGTGAAAAAATTCAGCTGTTGTGTAGAACTGTGCATTTAAATGCTGAGGTTGTCTAGATAACACCAATCTAAACCATTTAAATAGACTATAACATGATGGTGCAGTGAAAGCTCCTTTAGTATTATCTTATCGTAACAAATTTGCAGGAGGGGATATAGTAACGCCTCTGTTAGTGCGTCCGTCTTTCTGTCTGTCATTCAGTCCATCTGGGATTGCCTTGTGGATCAATTTTAAGCCAAACCGATTCAACTAAACCTTTCATCTTTCACATATGGCCCTCCAACCTATGGATGAACAACCCTTTTGATTTTGAGGTCACAGGGTCAAAGATCAAGGACACTGGACCCAATTTTTTAAAAAGCTTGTGGATCAGTTTCAAGCCAATCCATTTGATCTAAACCTTTCTCCTTTCAAATATGACTTACACACCCTTGTATGAAGAACCCTATCGAGTTTAAGGTCAGAGGGTCTAAGGTCAAGGTCAAAGACCTGCCCTCATTATTTTCACTCCTGTGTAATACACCCCATATGATTATGCTCCAGTGGGGGGATGCTCTGCTTTGTGGTACCCTTGTTTTTAGCAAACCTGTGAGCTTATGCGATGGTGCGGCATCATCCGTCTCAAAGCTATCTCAAAAACAGCAGGAGCAAGCATCACCAAATTTTTTGCAAATAATAAGTTATCTGAAAAAATCTATTTTATTTTTTTTTCTAACTGCATTTTCTTAGATTTTATAGAGAAAAAGGTAAAAAGGCTTTAAAAATCTTCTTCTCCGAAACTGTCCAGCCAAATTGTCCAATATTTCTTAGAAATGATCCCTTGAATAATTGTATCCGCCAAAACAGAGTTTTGCGGATACTATGTTTTCAGCCCACCGCCGCCGCCGCGTAGTTGTCTGGAGAACTCCTCTGTAACCGCTGGGATTATGTTCAGGTCACATGTGAACTGCTGCACCCCGATTTTGTTTTGACCTCTGACCTTTCCTCTGCGCTCTGCGTCCGTTTGTGTGTCTGTTTCAACACATAAACCCACATATCTCAGAAACCGTTTGACCAATCAGGAAAATTTATTTGCACAAATGTAGCCCTTGGAACAGCCTTATAACATACAAAAAAAATGGTGGCGCCACCTGCAACCATGTTTGCACAGTGTCCATCTGTTCGTCTGCCTTGGGTTAAAATCACTCATATCTCTGCAGTGGTTTGACTAATTCAGCTGAAATTTGGCATACATATACATCCTGGATAGCTTTTCTGATTTTATGACAGGTGGCTACACCTACATTCACAGTTACGCTGCAGACATCCAAGCTCATATCTCGGGAACCGTTTGACTGATTGGGCAAAAATTTTGCATGTGTATAGATCTCACATAGCTCTTTATCATATGCAAAATACTGGTGGCGCCACCTGCAGCCATTTTTGCACAGCTCCCGTCTGTTTGTTTGCCATGGGATAAAATCACTCGTATCTCGGCAGTGGTTTGACATATCTGCCTAAAATTTTGCAGGTTTATACATCCCCGACAGCTCTCTTGATTTTATGACAGGTGGCGCCACCTACATTCTAGTTTATGCAGCAGACATCCAAGCTCATATCTCGGGCACCGTTTGATCGATTGGGCCAAAGTTTTGCATGTGTATAGTTCTCACATAGCTCTTTATTATACACAAAACTGGTGGCGCCACCTGCAACCATTTTTGCACAGCGTCCAACTGTTTGTCTGCCATGGGCTAAAATCACTCATATACATGTAGTGGTTTGACTTATCTGCCTTAAAATTTGCATATGTATACAACTTGGACGGCTTTCTGGATTTTGTGGTAGGTGGCGCAACCTACATACACAATTTGCTGCAGACATCCATGCTGATATGCAACACTTCACTTGCCACTCAATCCATGCCTCACTTCACCTGTTCAATTCTGATTTAGGCGGATACACGTAGTCGCTTGTCGACTACCCGTATTCTAGTTTCTCTCAAGTTTGTTCGAATGGTTCCAGTCTGGAGATTATTGGCTGAGTTACAGAAGGTTGAACTTAGTCATCTGTCGAAAAAAAATATTAAAATTTCATTCTCAGAATATCATCACCTAATTTTATGCCAATTTGGTCACATGAGTCATATCTGAAATTGAGGTATTGGTAATGCCACCTGCATCAGCCTTTTTTTGTACGGGGTCAACAGTGCCTGTATCACACTGAGGGCTACAAAAAACTTATTCTCTGAAACCATATGGCCAAATTGTTTAATATCACACAGAAATGATCATAGGGTAGTGCTTTCTGAAGTTTGTTAAAATGGTCTCTGTTCAGTGACTTTTGGCTGAGTAATGGGAAGTTGAATTTAGTCATATGCCATAACAGCCCATTTTAGCTCAGTGGCTACAAAGATCTTCTTCTCGAAAACCACTGGGCCAAATTCTTAAATCTTACACATTAATTATCCTAAGATGTTTATAATTTAAATTTTTTCAAATGGTTTTGGTTCAGTGCTTTTTAGCTGAGTTACGGGAAGCTGAACTTAGCCAGTTTGCTGTATCTTCCTATATGAGTTATAAACATGCAAAACATTTTTCGACTGACACCACTGAAGCAAGTTTGTTTAATATTTTACAAGAATAATCCCCCTAATTCTTATAATAATTGGCTTTAATGGTTCCATATGAATGATTTTGGCTGAATTATGGCGATTGAATTGAGTCATTTTACCATATATGTTAGCTGTGTGATGCTGTTACATCTAGCCTGGCACCAGTTTATCAGCATCTATTACATCATGCCACTAGACATTTAGATTTCAGGTTATCTTTGGTTAATATTGCCAAGAATGTTTTTTTAAAAGCTTTTAAAAAAATTAGATTTGTGATTTTAATTATCACACTAGGCAATGTTACAATCATGGATATTCAGCACTCTGTGGCTATATAAAGACCACTGCACGTGGATTATAAATTATTGGTATCCATACTCAACTCAGTTCAAGAATTTGCCATCAGTTAGGTGTATCTGTATTATAATTTAGCATTCAGTATGCATCTGTAATAATATTACATATATTCCTGATATCCTTATTGTCAGCTCAAAAGCATGTTGTATTGGGAAAATTTATTTCAAAGTTATTTCAAGTAGGGACCACTTTTTGTGTACAAATTGCAGCACTTGGTTTACCATTGGCAGATTGCCAGTGCCTTGATGTTGGCGATTAGCCAAGATGATATCAGCTGTATAAATAGTTTTGGCACAGTGACAGGATTGGAAGAAGTGCAGCCAGGTATAGTTCACTCAGTGCAGTAGCTGCATTCTGTTTATAGCTTTGGCAGACTGCATCACTGCATCAGATTTGGCACCAAAGTTCAGCTTGGATCTATTTATTGCTTTGGCAGACTGCCAACTGTGTCAGATTATGCAACAGGTCAAAAGTTCACTCAGTCTAGACAGGTGCAGGTTAAGAGTTCACTCAGTGCAGTAGCTTGAGGCAGAAATTTGTCACAGTTCACTAGGGGGCAACGGCCTTACTTACTTAAGCCTGGTCAGCCCAGTGCTTCAGACTCAAGGGAAGTTGCCACCTACATTGACTTTTGACTACATTGACAGTGTATGTGCCTGCTTATTTCTACAAAGGGATTTGATCAGCTTGAAATTTGGCATAATTATACATATTGGGTAGCTTTATAGTGTACAAGACTTGTGGCGCCACCTACAGTAATTTTTGCACAGTGTATGTCCCTGCTTATTTGGCAGGAGGGGTTTGACATATCAGTCTGACATTGGGCATATGTTTGTATCTCTTTGTTGTATACAAGACTGGTGGTACCAGCTGCAATCATTTTTGTGTTGTGTGCACCCATGCAGTGATATATGTGTAATTGTTTCTTGTTCAAAGTGTTCAGTACTTGCATTGTTCATATACATGTTACACATGTTATTGAAAAGTAATGGTCCAGCATTGAAACATTATACCTGTTGTAATCCCATTGCACAAGTTTGCATTAGGCATGTAGGCCTTGTTCCTCTTTTTCTGGCTAAAAATTCCTATTTACTCATATATTTAGTCCTCAAGTGTTCCTGTTAAATTCTTACATCAATTCTTCAGCAGCCTGTTGGGAACTGTGGGATGAGTAACTATGTAAATTATTAACCTCTCTTGCAGGACAAGACGGAATGTTCCAAAAGCAAGGAAATCAAGGTGGCTACAATAAGCGAGAAGACGGATACAGAGGGCGCCGCAATCAGGAGGGCGGATACCAGAAGAGGGACAGAAACCAGGACAGTTATGGTAAGCCTAATGTTTAATCTGTATTAGAGCACTTTGTATTTGTAATGGATTTTATATTTCATTATTTATAACTTACAAGTTAGTGTTGTAACTTATTGAAACATTGAGGTAGTAAGCCATTGTTACATGTGTATTGTCTTGTTCATGATATATATAACAAACATGTACTGCATGTCAGGATTAAATTTATAAATATATGTATTTCCCAAGGGATACCTAAATGGTATTCACTCAACAAAATATTATCACAAGTACGAGATTAAGCACTTAAAGGATGTTGTGTATATTTCGTTGGTCATTAAATGTTGTGTACATGTTTGAGCCAGTGTGTTTATTTATTTTTGTTGTTTTTTTTGTGTGTCACCAGCCGTTCGTAGTAGGTAATTTGCTCCATGTGGAGTAGGTAAGAATGGCACCTTTTATTCCGTTTTTTTTATTTCACTATCCTTTGCAATACAAATACTTCCAGTATCCAGTGGTGAGCACTTCTGCTGTCTTGTAGCATTTTGAAGTAAAATAAAACAACACTTGCTGTTCTTGTAATGACTATTTTGTCATTCATATTTATCATATATATCTTGAAGGATAATAATTACATAGAAAAAGGTCAAATTATCATAAATCACATTTTTTAAAGATGGAACAGTTTACTACTGTACATGTAAATATTATTTTGTAATTAATCATTAATCAAATTGCTTTTATATCAAGCCTAATTGACACCCAAATTCTCATTTGGACTTAAATGAGAGCTTACCTTATCTTACTTAACAGTATTGTATGTTAAATTGGGTATGCTTTTTCATGCTTCCACTTTAAGTGCAACGGAAATTAATTTTAAAATAAACTTGTTTATGAACAAATATTAACTGAATATGGGGTATTCCTATTAATTGAGATCTGAAATACTGTGGCATTATATGCATTGTGAATAAAACCATACTATATGAAAGAAAACTTCTGTTCAGTTTAAGGAATAAAACTTGGGAGAAAGAATATGCCTGAATAAAACAACATTATGATGAACATGATGATTTTAACAAACCTTCATAATATAGATCTGAATTTAAATCTTGGATAACATTTTCACCAACAAATTACTGTTATACAGTTAATGTGAAATAAATACATAAGCATTCAGTCAAGCAAACTTTGAAGTTAACACAAGAGCCTGTAATGAACTTGTACTTTAATATACTATGGATGAGATCTACATTTATCAGCATCTAACAATTGGAAATTAATACAATGTTAATACAAAGCAACAGAAGTGACTCACTACTGCTTTGAAATGAACCTCCCATCCTTGCCCTCCTAAATAAACCCTCATCGTTTGAGAATGATTTTTGCTCCATTAATTGCTCCGTCTGTTTGGTGGGCTGCATGTAACATATGTGCTCCCTTGCTGATTTTGGCAGCTTTTTGGTGACCTTGAATTTATGGGTTCGAGGAGTAACTTGCCTTATTTGGCTTCTTATCATTCCTGCCATGCATATTTTGTGTGATTTGCTGAAATGGAATGGATATTAAGGTTTTTTTGAAGGGATATCATGTTTAATTTCTCAGTAATTTTTTTTTCAATTTTTGTAAATCCTTAAATTAATTCCTGCATGGTTCTTTATCAGTTTTCAGTGATGGTTGTTTCACTTTTGCTTTATGAATATGTAAATGTGCATTTCATGAATAATTAACTAGTGTACACCTATATTTACATATGGTGGTCTTATATCATGATTCTGGCACTGAATCAGTGTTTGATTATAATATTTTTCTCATCACTTGGCTTTTGGAGGTGAAGGGTCAAGGATAGAGATTAAAGGTCAATGATCTTGAAAAAAACGAGAGAAAGGTCATTGATGTTAAAAATATAGGCTATGTACTTGGTCTGGTGCAACCTGGATAAACTGCTATATTGATAGACATTAGAGGACTGATATTCATATTGATGGCCCTGACAAGAGGCAATGTGATTAACAGTGGCTCTCATAAAAACAAATAGGTATCTATGGTTTTCACATAAATCATTATTGGTATCCAAAATAAGCACAATCTTCATAAACTATAATTACAAGCCAACAAATTTTAAGATTATTATCAAAATATAATACCATATTGAAAACATTGCAACAAAGAATGAGTTAAGGTGTTCCTTGGCAGATTAAGTACAGGTAACACGTGTGATTTTTGTTGTTGGCTTCATCAAGACAAATCTGGTTTGCCATGTCTGGTTGTTTAAATGAATTGTTAAAACTCTTTATTGATAATTTATTTTTAACTCATTTGGGCACAAGGCCAAGACAAACAAGAGTTTGTGTCCTGGTGTTATCAGACCAGCGAGAGCAGGTGTCGCATGTTTAAAGTTAGGAGCTGGAGGCACAATGTGATACCAGGCTCTCTTTGGTCTTGTTACACTTCTTTGCTCTGTGCCCGCCCTGGTGGTCAAAACCAGGGACTTGTGCTACACAAAGCAGTGGTAACATAAAAACAGGTCTGGTATGACTGCAGTAAATAAGAATATGCCTCAGGTCATTTTGGTAAACACTTACTATTTTATAATGTGGATATAAGAAAGGAGTGATTAATTTCAGTTGAAGGGCCTGGGAAATTATTTGCCAGACCAACTGAATAAGAAACCAGCTAGATGCCTTCTTAGAGGGGTGCATAAATATGTGCCCGAAATTATGGGATCCAGGATTATTGGCCAGA
Organism: Sipunculus nudus; assembly: GCA_026874595.1. Taxonomy (NCBI): domain Eukaryota; kingdom Metazoa; phylum Annelida; class Sipuncula; order Golfingiida; family Sipunculidae; genus Sipunculus; species Sipunculus nudus. The sequence continues at coordinate 16,930,309 of CM049312.1, read as the reverse complement.
TATTAACTAAATCATAGCAGAAACTTGTGATCTGCATGTACATTGCTTGTGACTGTTTGTTCATGTGCTTTAAAATCCCACACTTTTCCTAATAATTTTGATTTACACTGCTAATGAGCTGTATCTTTTTATAGCAATAAAATCAGTATAGTTTTTGTTTTGAGAACATGCATTTTAGGAATATCATACCAATATAAAATCATTCCATTTTATGATATAGGAAGTCTCAAGAGGATTTGTTTGAATCTAATAATAAAAGCACATGAAATCTTTTCAAAATCAAAGTGTTTAAATCATAAGGAATGCTTATTTTAATTAAATGATTGACAGTGTACTCTTGGTGCACATTTATGGATACAGAATAACCAGTTAAAAGTAGCTATATACCGTATTTATTCCAATTTGGCGATCCCTCTTCTCGACCCCAAAAAATATTTTGAAAGCATAATTTCTAAAATGACTCTAATTCTGCGACTGCCGACGATGTTTTTTTGTCGACGATGTTAAGGTGAAATGTCTCCGTCTCTCACAGGCACCGCAGTTTGTATCTGACTAGATTCTTATTACACTGAGCATCCACATCAAACTTGTTTCCAATAAAATTTCTGAAGATACAAAGATGCGTTTTTCATGATATATAAACATGATAAAGCGTTCAAGTTCCAAATGGGTGTCCGTGACGAAGCAAACTCGTGTACCATTCCTGGCACGTACGTGTTGCCTGTGCGATTCACGTGGGATAATTAGCAATAATATTTACCACATACGAGGAAGCACGCATGGTGGAACAACTGTGAAATAATAGGAATAGTCATCTTAGTTAAGTTTAAACCACCCCGGTTAGTTTTTGGTTGGGTGACCGCGTATACAAAACAGGGTCCGATCGAGGGCACGCCAGCTAGGACCATTTCCGATCGTACATATTTTAACGTGCCTTTACTTTCCTATATTTATTATGTATTAAGCCAAAAAAAATAAAAGGTATGGTTCTCAGGCACCGCCCACGTCAATTTTTACCCCCGCATCAACAATTTTTATTTTGATTTTTATCTTTCAAGAAGATGAATATTAAAATTGATGTAGTGCTTTTCCCTGTTTTGCAAAAAAAAAATTGTTATTTTCATACTTTTCCCTGATCATATGACATTTTTATGGAGACACTCAAAAAAGGTCAAAAATAAAATACCGCCCGCCCGCACTGATTTCTGAAAAAAAAGTGCCTGAGAACCATACCTTATTTTTTTTTTGGCCTTATGCAAATAAAATTTATCTGATAATTGGCAGTTATTTTTTATAAGGTCTTCTTCCAACTTGGTGCAGCTGCTTGTCCCTTTTCGGCCCGCCGATATCGCCACCTGGTGGGTTATATTGAAACAACTGGCAATTACATGAGTTGCTGTCTATGTCATCATACCTATAGCGAAGTAGTGATAATTTTGTAAAGTGATTGAGCTCAGTTTGATAAATCATTTGCGGACTCCGTGTAATTCATGTGACGGTTGGAAGCCCGTTTGTAGGAAATACTGTTTAGCTAACAAAACAAACTTATAAACGACCAAATTATCACTCAATTCATATGACCGCTCAAGTGTCAGAGCGGCTCTGCTGCTCAAGGGAAGGTTATCAAACCGCGTGCCTCTAAAATCTCGACCACCGCAAATTCTGAAGGAAGATAATTTTCAAATATCCTTCATTATCTCGACCTCTGAGATAATTAATTATTTTTAAGTGGTCGCCAAATTAGAATAAATACGGTAAATGTAAATTAATATGATATTCATCCTTAGGATAAGTTAATAGCAGCTAAAATAACCCTCTTGAAACTCTTTAAAGTAAAGAAGACATTATTCAGCTTTAGAATTTAGTTAGTAGATTTGCTGTGATAAAATTAAGGCAGTTGGCCATAAGGATAAAAAATGCACCCCAGTTTCAGTTGTAATATATGATCATATTTAGTGAAAATTCAGACAGAGGCCATATGGTTTATATTGTTTCAGAGGCCATGTGACACAGTATATTGGTCATGTGATTAATATTTAAACAATGATATTTGTATTTGTTTGCAGGCGGCAGAAGGAATTACCCACCACGCCAGTCACAGAGAAATTACTGAACATCAGACATTGCCTGCACACAGTCACTACCCTACCAGCTGTAACGGAGAGAAAACCAGACATACTCCAGCAGTTACCCGCTGTCACCTGATAATACGCAAGACAACCATTGAACAAAATACAGGCATCCATTTGGATCTGATATTTTCATTAATTTTCTTACCTGCCTGGTAGAGAACACTTACTAAACCATGTATAAAATGAACATGAAGACTTGGTTAAATTATTATGACACTTTGTCATATTTAGCCCATAATTTGAATTCCAAGGCAGTGTGTGGATTGACATTTTTAGGATTTTATCGGGGTGTCCGGGGTACTGCCAACATTATGTACATGCTTGTCCTCATTTATTGCATGTCAGACTGGAATATTACACATCTGATACAGTTTATGAATAATAAATCTGTAACATCCAGGTTTAATGGTTTGTGTTTACTTGATTCACTTAGTTGATTTTGTCTATTTGTAACTTTTCAATGGACTGAATACTCTCACCAATACAAAAGTTTATATTAAGATCAGCAGAACGTCAGTCATGTTTAGCTATAGCAGGGATCGTAGTACTTTGGAATTTTCACCTTCTGAAAGGCATTAATACAGGTTTGTCTTTCCGCAGGAAAAAATGCCTTTCTGCTAAAGATGCATCCTACCAGCTTTCAATCATACTTGACTCAGTGTAAACCCGATTCTGCCATATTACTTGCCATCCTACATGCATACTTGCATGCAGAAAGAACTGAATGTTTTCAATAGTAACTCTAATATCAGAAACACGACTGTACTGTGATAAAACCCTAGGGAATAAAGGAGATGAGGGACTAAATGCGGGAAAGTAAAGAAATTATAGATCATGTCTATAGGAAAAATAGGGAGTCAGTGGAATGCCACCTGTAAAATATTTCTTTTTTGTGTATTGTTTGTTACAACTTATCGCTACTTATGTGGAAAACATCTAGGTGTTTAGTCTTCACCTGTCAAACAGATTCATACAAAATGAAAAAAATGCCTCTCTGTGCACATGTGTGCCTGTCTCAAACGAGGAATAGCATTATTACGACCCTTGAATAGCATTTGTTTTTGTTTGTTATTCTTAAAACCTACTGTTGGTCAGGCACGCTGGCTGACTGTTGGTTGACCACTAGTTGTAATGCTTAGACGTAACCTCCTTGGTTAGACCTGCATTGTACTTGCTTAAAAATCCACACAGGTCCTGGTAATATCTCCACTGAATTCTAAAATTAAGTAAGTCTTTATAGTATCCTGTGAACTTTGAAATATGGAAAAGGAGCAATTGTGAGCCTGATTACAGAAATATATTTTAAGATCACAGAATTAAAATAGTGCTCCTAATTTATAAACCAAAGACTCCAGAAGAAGCTCTTTAAAGGTGTCACTAGGAGATCAGATATTTCCCTGTAATTGTCTGTTCTGAGTAAAAATTGACACAAAAAAAAAAAATTTCTCAGTAGCTGATTGTATCACCAGACAAAGTCGGGATACTATGGTTTCACGACAGACCTGCCAGACAGATTTCTTTCATATTATATACATGTAGAGAGATGGGTTATTGGATGAGGTCTATTTACATTTGGGTCATGACCTTTATCATGAGAGCGGCCTTGACCTTTAATGTGTCCATATTTGGTGAAAATCACACACCTCTTATGATATCTCCAGTGTTGATAGCCATATGGATTTCAAACGTGACATGTATGGCCCACCACTAAAGTAAGAACCCCATAGGTTCTAGGGTCATGAGGTCAAAGGTCAAGGTCACTGGACTCTCATCTTAAAAGATACTGTGGATGCATTTTAAACCAAACTTTCATCCCAGGTCTTCTATCTTGAATATATAGCTCACTCGCCAATAGTGGAAGACCCCTATCAATTTTGAGGTCACAAGGTCAAAGGTGAAGGTCACAGGAGCCATCTGTCCAAAAATTAGTTTCTGGATGATAATTCCTGCTTTTATTGATGTATGGATTTCAAACTTGACTTGTATATGTCCCATTGAAATAGCAAGACCCCAATTGATTTTGGGGTCATGAGGTCAGAGGTCAAGGTCACAGGATATCTTTAAAAAGATGTGGATGCATTTTCAGCCAAACATTTCATCTCAGATCTTTCATCTTGCACATATAGTTCACCTGCCAAGAGAGGAAGAACCCTATCAATTTTGAGGTCACAAGGTCAAAGGTGAAGGTCACAGGAGCCATCTGTCAAAAAATTAGTTTCTGGGTGATAATTCCTGCTTTTATTGATGTATAGATTTTAAACGTGACTTATATATGTCCCATTGAAAAAGCAAGACCCCAATTGATTTTTTTGGGTCATGAGGTCAAAGGTCAAGGTCACAGGACAAACATCTTCAAAAAGATTGTGGATTGATAGATGGAAGAAACAATAATTGCTTGCCAAGTGTCAGTATATGCTGCAAAAAATAGGGGCCTATTCTTAAAGGGGGGGGGGGCGTACTATGTCTGGGGATACTCTGGCACCTGCGGTGCCAAGAAATGTCTAGTTCATTTGTTGTTTTGAACTTTATTCTGCTTATTCATCTTTGAAAGCTTTTGTCTTTTGCATGATAATATTTGCTACATTTTTGTGAATTTTATTGTGATTTTGATATCAGTAACTGCCAGTCTGTAAAGTCTTTTACTGACTTTGAATCATAAAATTGACATTGAGTGCTGGATAGGTCCATTTGGAGTAAAAATGTCTTTTGATGCCTCCAAAATTGATGCATGGATTCCCTTGAAATATGCTGTGAATTTTATTTTATTTTGTCAACATTTATAAAGTGCCATTATCCACAATGGATGTATGTGCTGATACATTTAAACAAAATATGTATAGTCATAAGATCATAGGGTTTCACATAAAACCAGTAAAATAATAAAGAACAAATTAATACAAATCATAAAGAACAAATTAATCACATACACAAAAACAAGGGAATGCAAAGAAAGTAAAATTACATCAGAAACTGAATATTAAAAAGTTTTCATTCTTCCGAAAAAAATTCAGAATATCAATCAAAAGCTCATTAAAAAAGGTGTGTCTTTGAATTATGTTTGGAAGAGCTGACTGAGGCTTTGAATGAGGATTTTTGCACAGATGAGGTCTTGCCTCGTCAAACCTTTTGTCAGAAGTTTTTAGTTTACTGTCTGGGCTGAGTGGGATATCTTAATAAAAAAGAATTCAATATCGTTTCCTCGTGTATCAGGGCAGATGTATACCAGACATTCTTGGTTAAGTTTGAAGATGAGTGAACTTTAATCTACTTTTCAGGGTCAGTCGGCTGTTTACAGAAAACAGTATCAACTTTCTCAGGAACCGCGTAGATTGTGATGATATGGTGGGTTTATTAGCTTCAGTGATGTAACTGCTGCAACAGCCTCGTGGTGCAACCTACAATATCTTAAGTTTTTCGAATATGGACACACTTTGCCTTTGTTGCCTTTTGAGCAGGGTAGCTAAAAATGAATATAGCCACTTTCTTCAAGGCATGTGTATACCATCAAAACTTTGGTAGAATTTGGAGAGGGGTGTCCTTGACCTACTTTTCAAGGTCATGAGGTAGATAACGATGAATCATAATATATACCAACATGTACCACATAGTAATTTACCTTCATTTAAAGAATTAAGCTATGGACAATTTGTTTTAAAGGTGATCACGCAGGTTGCAGGTTAAATGGTTATCTTTATAAATAACAGTCATGTCATTGTATCTATCAATAAGGGAATTGAATATTTTATTTTACCTTTAAATTGATAATTATTAATGCCATTTACTTAAACGTGTACCTGTACGTTGCAAAGTTTTAACAGGACAGTTGTGTCGAAATTTCTTTTAAAATATGACCGTTGTGTTCTTTTTCTGCAACCGTTTCATTTTGATGAAAGATTTCACAATATTTTCTCAATATTCCATTCATGGATTGCCTTGAAATTTGCTGTCTATAGTCCGGGAGACTGACCCTGATTCTACTTTTGGTGTGACATCGGGTATGATCATGATTTGATTTGCTCAGTTGAATGTGTAAGTCAGGTCGTGGAGGCGCCCGAGTGTTCGTTACCAGGACACAAATCCGTCTAGAAACTTCTAACTTACATCCTTGGAGGTCTTAAGCCAATATCCTTGAAAAATGTAATAAGGTCACAGTGACTGATAAAACGTAAGCTAGAGGCCAAAAACTTTAATTTTGAGCAGCATGGAAATCAGACATAGCATTTATATTATCAGTTGGGTCTATTAACTTATTATTAATTATCCAGGGAGATCACGAGCCACTTTCCTATGGAACCTATGTTAGGTCATATTTTATGGGCAAAATAAAAAACAATCACAATAAGCACCCCGATATATTAATGTTATTTTGCATAACGTTCATTTGTAATTGCTGAAGTATGTTGTAATACTTTTGAACACTATAAGTATCACTTTATATATATATATATATATATATATATATATATATATATATATATATATATTGAGAGAGAGAGAGAGAGAGAGAGAGATTTCATTGTTTACCATTTAATTGTTACTACATTAATTCTCTTGTCTGGGGCTGTATCGATAATATCGATTCGATATATTGATACGCAGCATCGATACGGTTACCGATACGCTTGGCATGCTGTATTTGACATATATCGAGGAAAATATAATATCTAGTAACAAATATAGAACTTTGCAAGTCTAACTTTACTATAACCATGACTACTTATATGGATGCAAGCGGAGGTGGTTACGGCGGGGGTCCCTATAAATGCTTATAAATAAATAACCAAAGTTTCTTTGCCTGTAGCTGTTTTTTCTTGACGTTCTCTAAGAACGGTGGTTTGCAACTGTTAGCTTTGTTGCGGCCGGCAGTGGCCCGTCCCGGCTACCCCCGACCGGTACCTACACTATAACCTTGATTACTTTAAATAATAAATTTGATCATTAGTGATCCCTTAGCACAAAACATAGGGCTTGTAATACCCGATCACACGCAGTTGGAGCAATTACGCCCATAATTTAGAATACCCGTTAACAACTGATTAAAATTTACCGTGCTTAATTACGAGGAAATGATGCCACGGAGTTGACCTTGAGAGAGAAGTTTAAGACTGAAACTGTATAACAATTAAAGTTTTGCTGTTTGACCTTGTTTTATGACTTTAGAACCAAGGGCAAGGTCACAGTACCAGGAAAAATGTTGTCAAGGCCAATAGTTTTCAAACATGTTTGTGATCTTGGTGGCTAGAATTTGTGTCAAATTTAAAGAAATTAAACGCAGTACTTCAAAATTTATGGAATTCATAAAAGTCCTTTGTTTACGTAGATTTGACCTTAAATAAAGTCATGGTCACCAGATTTCAAACATATCCCAGAACTTGGTGGAAACAGTTGGAGTCAATTTTAAGAAAAAAAAAAGATGCGGTACTTCAAGAGTATCGGGGGTTAAAATCAAGGTCGGACAACTTGGTTGAAGCTATTTGTGTATCAAATATACCGTACTTTAAACGTTTTGGGTTTTACAATAATCACTTGACATTGGATATCAAGGGCACGGTCACTAGTTTTCGAACTTATTTGACAAATTACCATCTAATATCTTTTATTTTGATTTTCGGATAAATACATGCAGACAACTTGAAACATTTGTTTTTGTTTAATTTTGTTTTATCAAATATGGAAATATTCAAGATCAAAAGCCACTCATTGAAGGTATTGAAACCAATTTTAAGAGTTAATTTTATAAACCGTATCTATGGATGTACATAATATGAAAGAAATCTCCCCATTAGTTTTTAGCTCAGCTGACTATAAGTCATCTGAGCTATAGTCGTGGTCCTTTGTCCGTCGTCCGTCTGTTAACAGGGCACGTTTTAAAACCGTTGGACCTACGAATCCAAAACTTTGCATACTATTAGATGTCTCCAAAATCTCCTACCATGCCAAAAATAGGGTCATTAGGACTTCGTTCCTTCGAGATATTAAGGAAAAACCTCTGTTTTCCATAAAAAAGCCATTGTTACACTTCAAGGCTGCCTAATATCAAAACCACTGATTTGTTTTTGATCATATTTAGTATTCATATTCTACCATACATTTTCTATGAATATACCAAAAATTAGGTCAGTATTGTGTATTATTTTGAAGTTATGGGCCCAAATATAATGCAATTTTTAAAAAATCAGGAAATATATTTACTCACCTAACATGAGACTTGCTGAAGCTGGAGACATTTTTTCAGGAATATAACTTAATTTAATATAATATTTAATCAAGATTCAATTGTTTACCCAAAATTAGATCTGAATTTTGCAAATTTTTCAAGTTATTAGCATAAATAAAAAATTAATATCTTAAATTTTGTCCAACTTTGGCAATGGCACGTTTTTTCCCTGTAAGCACTGTTGATTTAATTTTCACAACATACATACATAAGGATTTAATCTTTTAAAATCTGAAATTTCAAAGGAATTGATTGAAAAGAGCAGCTTTTATTCAAGTTTCCATACACCATGTCAAGTGTTGTTTACATCTAGCCCACCTGGTAGTACAGCCTTCACTTGCATTATGTAACCGACCCCAGGCAGCTTGCCTTGGCTCAGCTTGGCCACTACTAGCAGGCTTCCCCTCTGCCCTGCACTCCCCCCCCCCCCCCCCCCCGATGGTGCATTAACTAGATGAATGTTATAATTTTCTGTATTTTATTTTATTCATGGCTATGCTACATTTTAGATTTTGTATTGTACCACCAGGGTTACAATGATTTAAGTGCACATTTAATTGTGTCCACAAAGTGGTGTATTGCTATGAAAGTATGGATGTTCATCAGATAAGTAATTCCTTACTTCAGAAAAGTAAAAACTTCCCCAGGTGTGAAATTGAATATTAATTCCAGTAATAAATTATAGCTGAGATAGTACTTAGCACAATTATATTGTTTGTCCCTCATTCAACCAACAGTGTGTATATTTATTCTTTGTTTGAAAAGATGTTTTTATTTTATCAAATTTACTGAATCTTTTATTTCATTTATGTGATTAAATTAAGCATAAACTGAAAACTCCAATGTGCAAAACTTGTTAATACTGATTCAAGGAATAATCTTGGAGATGCCATGTTGTGGCATTATTTTCTTCTATATTCAGTTTAAACATTTGTGATTTTAAAATAATAAAATAGATGTGTATGCATAATATGACCCAATATGAGCTACACTCTGGATATATAATGATTGCAACTTAGAATTCTAATATTTTAACTTATATTTTCAGTTTTTTTTTATTACAAATTTATAAAACTTGTAAATAAAAAAAAATGAATCAGATAACAACTACTAATGGAAAAAGTGGAAATGCTAAAAAAATAGGCTTATATATAAACTTAAATACATTATTCTCTTGAAAGTGAAATAAAGGTATTAGTCCATTCTGTCCACTTGCCTGGCCATCTGTAAATTTTTCATTTGCATCACAGTATCTCAAAACTGTTACTGTTTTTCTTCATGACAGTCTTGTCAGAGTATTAGTTTGCAATCATATATTTAGAACTTTACTATAACCAAGTAGGAGGGCCCCTTTCCTCTCAGCTTCTCATATGCTTATATAAATGAAAAACATTACAATAGAATATTTTCATATTTTTGCATTTGGTAAAAATTTCAAACTTCAGCTGAGCGCCGTGACCCATGGGTCCCTTGTTTTACTTTAAAGCTAACACTACCATCGTGGCAATGATGGGGTATTAACATGCAAGAAAACAAGAAAAGGATAACAGGTGGTGCCAGCAGTCGTCCGTACAAGCCAAAACCATCCAAGATCTTCGGTCAACCTGATTTTAGGACCAATCGACGAAATCTTTCTTGAGAGATTTGAGATCTCGACCACAATATTTCTGCAGGGACAAGATCTTGCTAGATCTTTAATATCCACCATACCCTTCCGACTTTGTCTAGATATATGGGCAGTCGACAAGCGACTACGTGTATCCATCAGATCACAGAGACATGGGTAAAGTAAGGCATTGAATGTTCTTGACATGACATGACTCTAAATTTGTGGCATCAGTGATGCCAATTAAACTCCTCATATATGTGCAATTTTCACCAAAAACAGATCTTCGGATGGATACACCATGTTATATTACAGACCGAGACACCAAGGCCACCACTGTGAAATAGTGCATCAGTGTATTCTATAAAAACAGAATAGTAGGTGGTGCCATCTGTCTGGTCTACCACAAAGCTATCCAAGACGGATGGACATGCCACATTTCTCTGCCACTCCTGAGATATGAGCAATTCTCACCCGAAGCAAACGCACGGTTAGATGCCACGCTAAAATAGTTGCAGATGGCCTCACCAGTCTTTAGTACGAGATGGAGGTATCCATGATCTATGGACATGCAAAATTTTAGGCCAATACGGCAAATCACTCCTTAGAAAAGTGCATTCATTTATTCTACAAAAACAGGAAGGTAGGTGGCGCCGCCTGTCTGGTCAACGATATTAATCTCCAAGATGGATGGACATGCCAAATTTCAGACCAGTACATTAAACCACTCCTGAGATATGAGCAATTTTCACCCAAAGTAAACGCATGGATGGACATTACGCGAAAATAATAGCAGATGGCGCCACCAGTCTTGAGTACGAGATGGAGGTATCCACGATCTATGGACATGCAAAATTTCAGCTCAATGGATGTGACGCTAAAAAGTTTGCAGATGGTGCCACCAGAGTATGAGATGGCATCCAAGATGTATGGATATGCATAATTTCAGGCCAATACAGCAAACCACTCCTGGGAAAAAAGGGATCAATGTATTCTGCGAAACCAGGAAGGTAAGGTAGGTGGTACGAGGCGCCACCAGTCTTGAGTACTAGATGGAGGTATCTAAGATTGATGGACACACATTTCACAGTTTGCTAATGCATGGATGGATGCACCGCAAAAATCATTTTAGGTGGCGCCACCAGTATCGAGTACGAGATGGAGAGATCCAAGATGTATGAACATGCAAAATTCCAGCTCAACACATTGAACCACTGCTGAGATATGGGATGATATCACAGTGACAACCAGATCCATACTGCAAAAAAAGGATTGCAGGTGGTGCCACCAGTCTTTGTTTGGCACAACTACATAGGCGAGTGAATAACTAGCTTGGTTTTGGGAAAATTGGTCCAAGGGTGTCAGAGGAGTTATCATGGTATCCATAAAACTGTTTTGACAGAAACAAGGTACAATTTTTGGGGTCAATTATGAATTTAAAACTGCTTTCCGATAAATTCTAGGTGATACAATTAATGTATAATTTAAGGGGTCAAAAGTGAATTTGAAACATCTTTTGGACCAATTGTAGGTAGAGGGGTTTTTGCTATGTATTCTACCATCAGCTATGTGGATTAGCATCATTCATATTAGTAGCTATTACCATCAATGAAAAATTGGGAGTCACCCAAATAAAGATCATGGGAAGAGACACAAATTCAGTCCCATATTTAAATTTACAGCTAGCTTCATATAGCATGTAGGTTCACATTTCACGAACAATAAGTAACAAAATCACGATCCACTTATCACTGGATATGAAGACTCCTGCATGATTTCATAGAGGTTCACACATTACATTCATTACCAATTCTTGTTTAGATTCACATATTTCGATCAGTCATACATTCACTGCAGGGCTTGACAAACACTTAAGTGTAATCACAGCATTACAAGAAATCACACACCACTCAGTTACTTACTCTATGCCAAGATTTGTATATTTTATAGAAGCACTTCCCACCCACAGTGGCTGAATACTAACCATTTCTTAATATTCAATCTCCAAATTGAATCACACATTGATCACACCATTACTCCACATATAGAGTCACAGATCACTCGCATAATCAATATAAAGATTCACATATTCACACAAGCACACACCACCATCATCACCACAAACATCATCATTACATAACAGAATGCCAGATTCCCGTTGGTGCCAGCTTTATTTGGCCACATTATGTACAAGAAACAGGATTGCAAGCAGGCTCCTTTAGAAGACCATTTTGTGGGGGTACTGCTTGTTACGGATAGAGAATGTAGCTCCAAGGTAGCCCATGAGCAGTTTCTTGTCGGCGTTCTGTCTGATGGCATCCAACACCTGTTTATCTACAGCAACCTGGTCCTCTTTACGCTCCTCTGTCACGCTGTACTCCTGAGAACAATGAAAAATTTGGAATTAAGTATTTTTAAAGAGTGAAAAGTTTGGAATTCAGTTAAATAAAATATTATCTCTCTGCATCAATCTACAATGTGGAACACTGTGAATACTGTACAAATACTTCACAAGAACATCTCACCACTGGTTACAAAGGCCAGCCACTGGGAAATTACTTATTCATAATATGGAGGTAAGGCCAAACAGTTGTTTATCATAACGTAAGAAAATCTTACTCTCGCAATCAGAGACATCAAAAGAGACACCCTCCATGGTTCATGGGTATAAGCAACATAACAAAGTTGCTAAGTAAATACTTTATATTTGACATATTACTTTATACAAAACTGGCAGATCTGCAAATATATTTTAGGCTTAAAGTAATTTGTAAAGAATATTCTTGAAACCAATTGTCAAAAAAAAAACCCAAAAATATGTGTGGACATGGACCCGGGGACCAACTGCAGCAAATTTCCTTCCGAAGTACGCAGATTTCTTTCAAGCAAGATTGATATATGAATAATTATTTCTGGAGAATGATTAGAACGATGTAAGACAAACTAATAAATATGCACAACAGAACCATTACAGGACATATTTACATGTGTTACTGCATTCTAAGCCCCCCCCCCATTATATTATGCGAGCTAAGTTTTAGGGACAAAGGCAAGAGGGCTTTCCTTAATTATCTACTTTATAAAATGAAAGTATTTTTATGAATACTTTTGTTTATTTCTTTATCAGGGAAATGAGTGTCACATTTGCAATTTAGCCTCTTTGACTAGTCTTGGACTATAAACTGGGCTCTAACATCCATATTGGTTGTACAAACAAATCCCCCCCCCCCCCCGAACTATTTCTCTCATAATATCCTTGACTGGAATATATAAAATTGTAACAGTGACCAGTATACCAAGCTTACCTGGTAGAAAACATGATTTATAGATTACATAAAATGAGCTTGATGGAAAAGTGTCTTTAACAGATAAACAATAGGAAAACTTGTCATATTTTACCTTAATCATAAGAATACCTAAATTAAACTCAACATCTACATTAAGTCACTTTTCTCACCTCTTTCTTTGTGTCAAAGATCTCTCCCTCAGTGTGCTTGGGCTTCCTCAGCTTCTTCCTACGGAAGTATTCATCATTTACACGTTCAGGGATGTTGACCCTGCTGATATCAACTTTCGTCTTGGTTGCAATGACGTAGATCTGGTTGATGCGCCTCAGGGGACAGCCATTCAACTTGAATGGACCTGAAAAACAAATATTCAAATATACAAATATATATCACATGCGATATACATATACAGGTTTAATGTTAATGTACTACACAGCTAATTGTGACTAAATTAGGCAATATCTAAGTATAATTACAGATGTAATACCATTCAATTATGTTCATCTGAACATTGCAAAGATGAACATATGAATGTGTGTCTGTTTCACATAAATTCACTGATGAAACCACAAGACCTAGTCAATACTATATGAAATCAACAACTGTTTGAACAGAATTAAAGAACAAAGAACTTTATGTGTATATATGTTTTTTTTTACCGCTGCTTAAACCAACACATATACAGGTGTATATAAATACAAATGTTTTACCTGTGACCAAGAGAAGTCCAGAGGCCAGCTGTTTCAGGAACACTACTCTCTGTGAAATAGAAATCAAATAATTGGATATGTACAAGGCCATTTTCTTCAAAATCGGAATTATGATAAATCCATTTTTTATCTTCATGAAATGGGAGTTTATATTTCAATTTTGTGCAAACAGCTTAAAATGGGGATATGGAATTAACCAAAGCCACATGGCAACTACAATGACTTTACAAATCTGAACTTCCAATCTTATCATGTACATGTATCCCAGAATAAACAAAGCAATTTGAATTTTTTATCTTATGTTTAAGGAAACAATAAAATAATTGAAATTATTTGAAATAATTTCTTAACCTTTAAGATTTCTCAAAAATTGAGTTAGCACCAATCAAAGCGTGTGACTAACCACTGCCAATAAAGTGTTTATCTGTATATATAGAGAAAAATTCTTAAAAGCTGCTTTTCTGGATTCCCTGAAAAAAAAAACACATTGTTCTCTACTGTCTTGTGTCCTTTCATGCACTAAAGTGATGTAAAATGCTGCACCCCTCCAACAAGACCTTTAAGTGTGTGGTCCAAGTATTATGCACGTGTAAAATGACTCAACTGCCCTAGATGTACAAATAAAAAAAATGAACATCAACTGCTGCATGTTAGCAAATGTCTGTGTAGTTCTCTACAGGTTTTGGGAATTTTACTATGACAAATCTATAATAATACATATTTTGCAAAACTGCTTAAAGATGTTTCCAAAGTGCAACCAAAAGATGTAGAATGCCCATACCCATATTACAATGAAACATTACCCGGATGGTATTGATTTCTGTACCTTTTTATGGATGCTTACACCCGATTTCTATTTTTTTTGTATTCTGAGCCCTGATCACTTATCTTTTTATGGATTTAAGGCACAATTTCTGTATCATTATATGGATTCTGAGGCCTGGTTTTTGTATATATTTATTACTGAATGTGTCAGGGTTGGACTTACCTTCCCCTTGTGTCTCCCAGCCAGCAGGATGAGGACTGTACCAGGTGTGATTGTGGGCCTAAGGTTACGCTTGTGTTGGCTGAATGGCTTCTTGCGGGAGCTGAGTTTACGGCTGACCTCCTCAGTTGGGTAGAAGCGTGGCTGAAGAAATGGATTATGAAATTAAAAACATCTCTCTTCAAAGATATAAATTAAAATGTTAAGTAATGTGTTTCCTTGTTAACTTAATAGTTCTCATGCTTTATCCACAACAAACAAAAATGTCCATAGTGCACTGTATAACAGCTGGGTGTATAAAATTTTTCATAACAGAGTGCTCTGACAATACAACTAGGCTTGTACATTATTGCAAGGCATTTATATAAGCTTCCAGTTATTTTAAAGACCTGCAACCCACAATGTTTGCAAAATTTCTTGCATGTTTTGTTTTATGGGTTTCCCCAACTAAATTAAAATTACATCATATGCACCTGACCTCTTTTTGATAACCATGATAAGCAGAAAATGATGCACGATTCAGGTCACATTTGCAACATCTGTAATTCAAAACAGCTTTTGACACACCAGGTGGTAGTTCTATGGTTTTGTCAAGTTTTTCACATTAAATGCCATTTACCCTGGTATTTTTATGGCTGATCACACCTTAATCTCATTTATTCTATATCTATGGGGCCAACACTGAGAGTGCGTTTCAATTATCCTTCAGATACTGGAAGGATGTAATATGTTCAAAGCAGCAGATGCTAGAATTCCATAATGAATCTGATTTTGGGCCTAGCGACCACAGACATCATGGCATGCTAAGTCCCTGGTCTTTGGAAAGTTAAATGGGAATACAAGATGAACTGCTTATGCAGTGGAATTAATATGTAAATTCTTATGAACATTTTTATTAAATAAGTATATTTAGGGAAGTTGGAAGATCTAATGAATTTGATGACTAATCATACAGTTTCATACAATAATATTATTTCTTGTCTTTGATTTAGCAGGCACATCAATGTCAATGGCTTAATCATTTATTATGTTTATGTTTATTAAGCTGGTCTACATATAAAATAAAATTGTTATCTTCAGATTTGTTGTTTGATATGTGAAAGTTCCTAGTATTCTACCACATGAGATACATGAAATAAAGCACTTACCATCCTGTGGGCACGAACAGTTCTGGTGCCACCATTCTTGTCTCCGCCAATCTGCTTGGTCTGAATGCGAGGTTCCCCTTTAGGTTTCTCGGCACGTTTTTGCCCTGCCTTCTTTTTCTTGTAGATAGCCCGTTTCTTGAACATGCGGGACTGGGAGAAGCGCATCACGCCGCTCCCACCCAGCGGGTAGTTGCGTGGCTTGGAGCCTGCCTTTTCTGATGTGGTAGCCATCTATAAATACATATCACAAAAATTTAAATATACAGATTTCAAATCAACAATAACAAGTTTTGGAAATAACTGCATGCATTTTAAAGTTATTTTGTCCGCCACATGCTAATGTAGTGATGGGGTTAAAGCTGGCTTTTAAAAGATACAGAAAGCTGGCTTTTTCAAAGTAACACTAACAGAAATTGTCAATCTGCATTCAGCATCCTATCATCCTAACGAAAATCTCAGCAAGATTTAAATTTTGCCTTATTCACACCAACATGCTACATTTTTATGCTTAAGTGGTTCAAAAATCAAGGACATGGGCTTGAGACTCGAAGCCCATGCAGTGCGACGAGTGTTCGTCTGCTTACACACAAAATACCTTACGGACAATTTTATGATAAAAATATGAGAAAGCACTTTGACTGGGGTAATATCTTTGCAACTGATATTTGATAATGGAGATAATTCCTCCTGCACTATTGAGAAATGACAGCCAATGCTACGTTTCGCACATTTATAAGCAACTTCCCCTGCCGGTGACATGTTGTCACGCTGATAGCTGCGAGAGGATGGGGGCAACTCTCATTTCGGGGTCCAAATTAACAATAATACGGCGGGTTACAAACAAAATACACTAAATAA
The DNA here is from genome assembly GCA_026874595.1 of Sipunculus nudus. Classification (NCBI taxonomy): domain Eukaryota; kingdom Metazoa; phylum Annelida; class Sipuncula; order Golfingiida; family Sipunculidae; genus Sipunculus; species Sipunculus nudus. Next base: position 16,913,366 of record CM049312.1, on the reverse strand, counting down.
AATGAGGTCGTGTTTATATAAATTGAAATTATATGCCAAAAGATATCGGATGTTGCCTTTTGTTTGAAATAAAATCGGATTTATTTCTATCACCACAAATGTTTTGCCACCTACATTAGCCTGATGGCAGAAAGAGGCCGATCATCCGGGATCTGCGCATGAATTGATGACGTAGTCCACACTGGTAGTGTTGTCTTACATCCACCAGTCTTGTGTACACATGAGTTAAAAGTCTTTTATTCAAGTTATTATTAATTTAAATGTTTATCTTACGAAAATTGTGGATAAAAGAATGATGCTAGAGTTTTACATTCAGAAGTTAGAGACATCAGAGTGAATAAGCAGGGAAGGGGTAGCATAATAAGTGGGCGATAATAAGAGGAGCTGTGGCTGGAAGCCCTGTCGACAAGTCTGCTGTGTTGCTTAGTGAAACAAGTCTGACTAACGTTCTCTTCAGAGTGTAAAAATCCACTGACCTGCCATGGCCACCAACACAGGTACGTCTTTATTTCATGATGTGCGAATTTTCATCATAAACTCAAATATATTTATTTTTATACTATTTTAATATATCAATACAAATAATATATTTATATTTATACCCTCTTACTAAGTCTGACTTATCAGAATTACACAATTTTGATTAAAGTAAAAAAATGAAATAAAAAATTAATAGGTAAATATATTTTTATTTTAAGCTCATGAGGGAAATTCAATATAAAGTGATAGTACATAATTTTGATTTAAGTAAAAAAAAAATGGAAAAAAAATAAATAGGTAAATATATTTTTATATTAAGCTCATGAGGGAAATTCAATACAAAGGGATATTGTCATTCTGCATTAATTGGAAAGATATGAATATAGCTTTTATTAATAGTTCTTTTATCATTTTGTTTTGTTTGTTTTGTTTTAACTCAAAATGTAAAATCAATCACAAAGTTCTCTTTAATCCTGTCTCATTTTTTAAGCATTGGTGATAAGACAATCATATGTATATATATAATATTTATATTTAACCCTGCGGGAGCTCCCTCATGAAATACCCTTAAACATTTATAACATGCATAAAAAAGTGATTTTGATGCCAAATGTCAAGTCTGTGAGTGTCAAACTCAGAGAAGGTGGAGCTTATGTCCAATAGTTATCAGGTCATCTGGCCATCCTGGCTTGCACTAATTAAGTGGCAATAAACAGGCCTTAACAGGGCCCCGGTGATCAAGCAGTACTCAAGATCAAAAGAGGGTTACTGAAGGTGACAGTCCCAGATGTTAACAGTCTAAGCTCCAGTTGACCAACCAATCAGCCATTTAAGAATTTGTTGAATCTGTCAGATTGACCATATGTTTCTGTTTACACCTCACATCGGGTTGACTGGTCAATTAATGTGCTACTTTTTCTTAATGTTAAACTAACTTGTCAACAGCACATTTTTGTGACAACTTCACAAGAACGTTATAACAGTGAACATGTAGTTAACAGTTTTTCTGAAAAATAAAACATCTTATAATTTTTAAATGATACTTACACTTTAAGTACAATGCAATTATTGCAACCTGTATTGATCTCTATACCAATCTTTTTGCTCAGTGTCTTGAAGTTAAAGATAAAGTCTCTTCTGGTTCTAATATACACTGCAAAAAATGCAGAAAGGCTGCAGTTAAAGCAATGGGAATGGTGATGGTGATATTCATAAAGCAAAAGGTGATGGGACATAAGGTTTAACACACCTGCATTCAGATGCTTAGCTACTTAGGTGTTTGATTATTTATTATAAAATATAAATTTCTTAGTTCTGTCTGTCTGTGCTTGTGAATATTTAAATTTTTACGAATATGTAACACCACTGTTAGATCTGCTATTTATATAAATTTTTAAAGTATTGTTCCATATACACAGAACTAATATCAAGATTGTTAAATAATGACTATCTCTGATTTTTTTCAATTTTTTTTTAAATGTGTTGTATTTCCGTATAGGAAAAACATTTGACAGAGATGATGAAAAAGTAAAATATCGACCAGTATTCTAACTTAACAATAATTTCTTTAACATAACAGAAAAAATTGGCAAGTAGCAAAAATAATATCTTCCCAAATTATAATTTGAAATCGGTTACTCATGAAGCACATATATAATCATTTTTATGTCTTACTGTTGAACACATTTCTTGAATAATCTAGTGCAGCCATTAATGTACTTACAAAAAATATAAAGGCCTGGGATTTAAAACTATATAAAAGTGAAATGTTATCAGGGTGAAACATATCTATTGTTTTGAAATTTAGTATATTACTTCAGTGATCCTTTTTGTTTGCATTTTAAAACTTATTTACTCTGTATGCAACTCAGTAGTGCACCAAACCAACTGAATTTCTTGAGCTACTTGTTAATTTTTACAGTTGAGAGTTCCCACCCACAGAAAGATCAAGTTGACTACAAACAGAAGTACAAGACTCTCAAACGCAAGCTAAGAATGCTGGTATATGTGAGTATATTTTTAAATACAGATTATACACTAACAGTTTCTAGACTGATGTAATAAAAATCTGAAGTATCACTCTTATTTGGTGTTCCGTCTGATAGAAAGTATGTGTACCCACACAATACATTTGACTGACAATTTTATTGTCAGATTTCAACAAACTGACAGATTTTATGCTTTATAAGTGAAATACCAATAAGTGTAATGGCATAGAAATAGCTAGTTGAATGAAATTCAAAGGTTCTAAAACCTGCAAACAAATATTAATCCTTCAAACATATTTTCATTTTCACTGAATGGATGATTTGTTTTAAAAAAAACAGTGAACATTAACTTATTATTTATTTTTATTGCACATTGCACTGCTCTTGCACATTTTTGAATAATTCATTATTCATATGATATCTTTCAGTGTAGTTAAATTTTAAATAAATCAGACATTTAAAAAGCAAATATGGGATATAATATTTGTGTTGTAGTTTATAGAAAGTATTAACGGAATTTCTATTTATATATACTATCAGCAAGAATATGAATGTCAATGAATCAAGTATGGAATAATGCATTCAGGACTAAACACTAATTTCTACAGTGCAAGTAAAACTGAAGTTGCTTGATGTTCTAACATGTGTTACTTTTACCTAGAGTGCACAGGCTTACTCAAGGATGCTGAAGGTTATGTTAGTCATGTTGGTCAGTTTAACATCATGACCAATGATTAACATATCATTAAAATATTTTTTTTTGGTTTTATTAAGGAACAAGAATGTTTCCTTGAAGAGCTCAGAAAGGCACAAAGGAAGTTGTTGAAGATATCCAGAGACAGAAGGTGAGAAATGTGTTTTATTGGTTTAATGATATGTCAAATATAATCATGTTGTATGTTGTTTAGGTATGGTTCTCAGGCACTTTTTTTTTCAGAAATCAGTGTGGGCGGTTGATAGTTTAATTTTTACCTTTTTTAGCTCAGCTGACTATAAGTCATCTGAGCTATAGTCGTGGTCCATTGTCCGTCGTCCGTCTGTCTGTCCGTCCGTCCGTCCGTCCGTAGATGTGGCACGTTTTTAAACCGTAAGACCTAGGAATCTAAAATTCAGCATAATGTTAGATGTCCCCAAGATCTCCTACCAAGCCGAAAACTGGGTCTTTGCGACTTCATTCCTTTGAGAAATTAAGGAAAAACCTCAATTTTTTATTAAAAACCTATTTTCACACTTCAGGACTGCCTAATATCAAAACCACTCATCTGTTTTTCCTCATATTTCCTATAAATATTCCTCTATATAATTCCTATGTACATGCCAGAAATTAGGTCTGTATTATATAATTTAAAAAAGTTATGGGCCCAAACATAATGCATTTTGTAAATAATCAGGAAAGAAATTTTATCACTTAACACAAAACTTGTTAAAGCTTAGCACTTTTTTTCCAGTAATATTACTTTTATTAATCAAAATAAATTGTATACCCAAAATTAGATCAAAATCTTTTAAATTTTTTAAAATATTAGCAAAAATAAAAAATTGGTACCTTAAATTTTGCCCAACTTTGACCATGGCACGTTTTTTTGCTGTAACTGCTGTGGATTTAATTTTCACAGCATGTTTTTGTTAGCATTTCAACTGTTAACACCAAAAATTTGAAACCAGTTGATCAAAAACTGTAGATTTTATTCAAGTTTTCAAGCACCATGTCACATATTGCTAGTGTTATGCAGTTTGCTAGAGCTCAGCTCCCGAACTTCAGCTCTAAGTTCCTTAAATTTGGCATACAGTTAGATTTCTCCAAAATCCCCTACCATGCCAAGAATTTGGTCACTAGGACTTAATTCCTTCGAGATATCAATGAAAAACTTCATTTTTCCATTAAAAACCCATTCTTACACTTTAAGACTGCCTAATATCAAAACCACTGATCTGACTTTGATCATATATAATATACATATTTTTATTATACATTCGCTATGCACATGCCAGAAATGATGTCAGTATTGTGTATTTTTTTTAAGTTATGGGTCCAAACATAATGCACTTTTTTAAAAATCAAGAAATATATTTACTCACCTAAGATGAGAATTGCTGAAGCTGGAGACTTTTTGTCAGGAATATAACTTTATTTAATCAAGATTCGATTGTTTACCCAAAATTAGATCTGAATTTTGCAAATTTTTCAAGTTATTAGCTTAAATAAAAAATCAATACCCTAAATTTTGTCCAACTTTGGCAATGGCATTTTTTTTCCTGTAAGCACTGTTGATTTAATTTTCACAGCATATATACATAAGGATTTAATCTTTTAAAATCTGAAATTTCAAAGTAATTTATTAAAAAGAGTAGCTTTTATTCAAGTTTTCATACACCATGTCAAGTGTTGTTTACATTTAGCCCACCTAGTAGTAAAGCCTTCACTTGCATTATGTAACCCACCCCAGGCAGCTTGTCTTGGCTCAGCTGGGCCACTACTAGCAGGCTTCCCCTCTGCCCTGCACACACACACACACCCCCCTAGATGATGCATTAACTAGATGAATGTTATTATTTTCTGTATTTCATTTTATTCTTGGCTATGCTACATTTTAGATTTTGTATTTACCACCAGGGTTACAATGATTAAAGTGCACATTTAATTGTGTCCACAAAGTGGTGTATTGCTATGAAAGTGTGGATGTTCATCAGATAAGTAATTCCTTCCTTGAGAAGAGTAAAAACTTCACCAGGTGTGAAATCGACTATTAATTCCAGGAATAAATTAAAGCTTAGATTGTAATTAGCATGATGATATTGTTTGTCCCTCATTCAACCAACAGTGTGTATACTTTATTTGAAAAGATGTTTTTATTTTACCAAATTTACAGAAGCTTATTTTATTTTGGTGAATAAGATTAAGCATGTACTGAAAACTCCAATGTGCAAAACTTTTTAATAGTGATTCAAGGAATAATCTTGCAGATGCCATGTTGTGGCATTATTTTCTTTTAAATTCAGTTTAAAAATTTGTGATTTAAAAATAATAAAAATATATGTGTATGCATAATATGACCCAATACGAGCTACACTCTGGATGTATAATGATTGCAACTAAGAATTCTAATATTTTAACTTATATTTTCAGTGTTTTTTTAAAACAAATTTATAAAACTTGTAAATAAAAAAAATTAATCTGATAAAAACTATTTTAATGGAAAAAGTGGATATGCTTAAATAATATATAAACTTAAATGTATTATTCCCTTGAATGTGAAATAAAGGTATCAGTCCAGACCTAGAAATCCAAAATTCGGCATAATGTTAGATGTCCCCAAGATCTCCTACCAAGCCGAAAACTGAGTCTTTGCAACTTCGTTCCTTTGAGAAATTAAGGAAAAACCTCAATTTTTTATTTAAAACCTATTTTCACACTTCAGGACTGCCTAATATCAAAACCACTTATCTGTTTTCCTTCATATTTACCATAAATATTCCTCTATATAGTTCCTATGTACATGCCAGAAATTATGTCTGTATTATTTAATTTAAAAAAGTTATGGGCCCAAACATAATGCATTTTGTAAAAAATCAGGAAAGATATTTGATCACTTAACACAAAAAACGTTAAAGCTATGGACCTTTTTTCCAGAAATATAACTTTAATTAATCAAAATTAAATTGTATACCCAAAATGAGATGAAATCTTTTAAATTTTTAAAATATTAATAAAAATAATAAATTGGTACCTTAAATTTTGCCCAACTTTGACCATGGCACGTTTTTTTCCTGTAAGTACTGTGGATTTAATTTTCACAGCATGTTTTTGTTAGCATTTCAACTGTTAACACCAAAAATTTGAAACCAGTTGATCAAAAACTGTAGATTTTAATCAAGTTTTCAAGCACCATGTAACATATTGTTTACATCAAGCTAGTGCAGTTTGCAAGAGCTCAGCTCCCCAGCTTCAGCTTTAAGTTCCTTAAATTTGGCATACAGTTAGATGTCTCCAAAATCCCCTACCATGCCAAGAATTTGGTCACTAGGACTTAATACCTTCGAGATATTAATGAAAAATCTTCATTTTTCCATTAAAAACCCATTGTTACACTTCAAGACTGCCTAATATCAAAACAACTGATCTGACTTTAATCATAAATAATATACATATTTTTCATTCTCTATGCACATGCCAGAATGATGTCAATATTGCGTAATTGTTTTAAGTTATGGGCCCAAACATAATGCACTTTGTAAAAAATCAAGAAATATATTTACTACAATAACAAGGGCATTGCTGAAGCTAGAGATTTTTTTGTCAGGGATGTAACATTATAATTAATCAAGATTCAATTGAATACCCAAAATTAGTTCTGAATTTTTCAAATTTTGTAGGTTATTAGTATAAATGTAAAATTAGTACCTTAAATTTTGCCCAACTGTGACCATGGCACGTTTGTTTCCCATGAGCACTGTTGATCTAATTTTCATATCATGTACGCATAAGGATTTCAGCTTTTTAGTTTAGAAAGCTTAAAGAAATTGGCCAGATATTGTAGCTTTTATTAATGTTTTTTATGAGACCCTGTCAGACTTTGGCTCTCTCCAGCCCCTCTTGAGTCACCTGTATGTTGACCTTGTTGACCTTTCATCAAATTATGCACGCTTGAGGCAAGAATCCAGGCAGCTTATGGCCAGCCACAGTTGATCCAGGTGTCCAACCCAACTCATCTAGTAGTTTTAACCAACAACATAACAATAAATTAATAAATTTTGATTGTTTTTTAATAACAAATTAAAGAAAAATAGAAAAGGAATTTGTTAGTTTATAATAACAGGAAATTAACTTTCAGTTACTGATGAAATAAGAATCTTGTATCGATGGGTAGAATGTCACATATTCCAAATTACACCATGCAGTCACCTATGGCATTTGTCAGTTCAATTTTAATGATAAAGAAGTAAATCATATTATTCATTACTAATCATTAGGGATTATATGAAGGAAATTAATGATAGACAAAGATGCAGTTGATAATATTAATCTAGATTCCTACTGTGTCTAGTATGTACATTGATGTGAAATTAGTCCAAAATGAATTTTTTACAGTTATTTTTTAATATAAATAAAAGCCATAAAACCAGGTACTTATGATCATTGTTTAAATGTGTGAATTTTGTATATTCTGGATTCTCAACATCATTGTTTGGTGAAAACTGAATAAATACCAGACATGGTGTGAATACTTTGTAATTGTATTTAAATACGAATATGATTATGTACTCCATTATAAAATTTCTTGCATAAAGAATGGGAATTCAGGTAAAAATGAAAGTATTTGAATACTCGTGCAAATAATTTCAAAGTGTATTCATGAATGCATTCATGAATATATTCTTTAATATTATTTTAATAATCATATCAGTTATATTTCATTTTAAAAAATCATATGATTCTCTTATTATTTTTAATAAAAATTATATTTGGGACAATATTTGTAATTTTTTTAATAAATAGTTAAACTCTTATATTATATGTTCTGCTTATAAGTTATATGGCCAAGTCAAAATCTGTGTGACAGTAGTACTCCATTTGTTAATAAAATAAATGAAATCAATCCCCTTCCCTGTCTCCAAAGGTACTATCAAAATCATACATAAGCTAAACAACAACTCATAATACAGCTTATATTTATTACCACACAAAACCAGCATGTGCCTCATTTCTAAATAATATTTTTTTATCATATATAACAGCTGAGCGTCGTGACCCATAGGTCCCTTGTTTGTATGTTTGGATAAAAATGTCATATGATCAGTGAAAAGCATGAAAATAACAGTAAAAGTTTTTGCTAAACAGGTAAAAGCACTGCATAACAAAGGAAATCTTATTAAAATTGTATTATATTAACTTCTTGAAAGATGAAAATAAAAATAAAAATTGTTAATGTTGTGGGTTAAAATTGATGTGGGCGGTGCCTTAGAACCATACCTTTTATTTTTTATTGCCTTAATGTGTGAATGTTTTTGTTCATATTCTACACATGTATATAAATGACTTTCTACATGTAATTTGTGAAAGAGCCTTCTTTCTACTAGACTTGTGATGGACCCATCCTGATCTCTCAAGTCTGAGTACAAGTTTGAGTACAGAACCTTGGAGTCCAAGTCCCTAAAAAGTGGACATGAGTCCTCCATCTCTGGTTGTCTTTTTTTAGCTCAGCTGACTATAAGTCATCTGAGCTATAGTCGTGGTCCATTGTCCGTCGTCAGTCCATCTGTCTGTCCGTCCGTCCGTCTTTCTGTCCGTCCTTAAGACTGGCACGTTTCGACACTGTTGGACCTACGAATCTGAAATTCCGCATACAGTTAGATGTCCCCAAAATCTCCTACCATGCCGAAAATTGGGTCAATAGGACTTCCTTCCTTCGAGATATTAAGGAAAAACCTCAATTTTTTATTAGAAATCTATTTTCACACTTCAGGACTGCTTAATATCAAAACCCCTCATCGGGTTTTCTTCATATTTACCATAAATATTCCTCTAAATAGTTCCTATGTACATGCCAGATATTAAGTCAGTATTATATAATTTAAAAAAGTTATGGGCCCAAACATAATGGACTTTGTAAAAAAATCAGGAAGATATTTGGTCACTTAAGACCAAAAGTGTTAAAGGTAGGTACTGGTTTTTCCAGTAATACAACTTTAATTAATCAAAATTTAATTGTATACCAAAAATTAGATCAAAATCTGTTAAATTTTTTAAATATTGGCAAAAATATAAAATTGGTACCTTAAATTTTGCCCAACTTTGGCCACGGCACGTTTTTTTCCTGTAAGTACTGTGGATTTAATTTTCACAGCATGTTTACATAAGGATTTAATCTGTTAAAATCTGAAATTTGAAAATAAAAGCTGCAAAATTAGGCTAGTTATTGAATTTTTTTGGAGGCTCTTGTTGTATTCCCTTACATTGTCAAGCAGTCCACTTTGATGACTGTAGGTAATTCAGTGCACATCTCTATGCGCCCCAGGCTGTTGGCATAATTTTAGATGTCCCCAAAATCTCCTACCATACCGAAAATTGGGTCATTAGGACTTCGTTCCTTCGAGATATTAAGGAAAAAAACTCCGTTTTCCATAAAAAAAAGCCATTGTTACACTTCAAGGCTGCCTAATATCTAAACCACTGATCTGTTTTTGATTGTATTTAGTATTCACATTCTTTCATACATTTTCTATGAACATACCAAAAATTAGGTCAGTATTGGGTATTATTTTGAAGTTATGGGCCAAAACATAATGCAATTTTTAAAAAAATCAGGAAATATATTTACTCACCTAACATGAGAATTGCTGAACCCTAAAGACTTTTTTTCAGGAATATAAATTTATTTAATCAAGATTCAATTGTTTACCCAAAATTAGATCTGAATTTTGCAAATTTTTCAAGTTATTAGCATGAATAAAAAAATCAGTACCTTAAATTTTGTCCAACTTTGGCACTGTTGATTTAATTTTCACAGCATATATACATAAGGATTTAATCTTTTAAAATCTGAAATTTCAAAGAAATTGATTGGAAAGAATAGCTTTTATTCATGTTTTCATACACCATGTCAAGTGTTGTTTACATCTAATCCACCTAGTAGTACAGCCTTCACTTGCATTATGTAACCCACCCCGGGCAGCTTGCTGTGGCCCAGCTTGGCCACTACCAGCAGGCTTCCCCTCTGCCCTGCACTCCCCCCCCCCCCCCCCCAGCTGGTGCATAAACAAGATGAATGTTATAATTTTCTGTATTTTATTTTATTCTTGGACATGCTACATTTTAGATTTTGTATTGTGCCACCAGGGTTACAATGATTAAAGTGTACATTTAATTGTGTCCACAAAGTGGTGTATTGCTATGAAAGTGTGGATGTTCATGAGATAAATAATTCCTTACTTCAGAAGAGTAAAAACTTCACCAGGTGTGAAATTGACTATTAATTCCATTAATAAATTAAAACTGGGATAGTAATTAGCACAATGATATTGTTTGTCCCTCATTCAACCAACAGTGTGTATACTTTATTTGAAAAGATGTTTTATTTTATCAAATTTACTTTTTATTTTATTTTGGTGAATAAAATTAAGCATGTACTGAAAACTCCAATGTGCAAAACTTTTTAATAGTGATTCAAGGAATATTCTTGTAGATGCCATGTTGTGGCATTATTTTCTTTTAAATTCAGTTTAAACATTTATGATTTAAAAATAATAAAATATATGTGTATGCATAATATGACCCAATATGAGCTACACTATGGATATATGATGATTGCAACTTTTGCAACAATTCTAATATTTTAACTTATAGTTTCAGTTTTTTACTCTGTATATATAATGATTGCAACTTTTGTAACAATTCTAATATTTTAACTTATATTTTCAGGTTTTTTTATTAAAAATTTATAAAACCTGTAAATAAAAAAATGATTCAGATAAAAACTTCTTAATGGAAAAAGTGGATATGCTTAAAAAAAATAGGATTATAAATAAACTTAAATGCATTATTCCCTTGAAAGTGAAATAAAGGTATAAGTCCATTCTGTCCACTTGCCTGTCCATCTGTAATTTTTCATATGCATCACAGTATCTCAAAATTTTACTGTTTTTCTTCATGACAGTCTTGTCAGAGTATTAGTTTGCAATCATATATTTAGAACTTTACTATAAAGAAGCAGGAGGGCCCCTTTCCTCTAAGCTTTTCATATTCCTATATAAATGAAAAACATTACAATAGAATATTTCTACATCCACCTTCTTGCTGCCCTCACTTTTCCCTTCTCCAAACCCCATCCCAAAGTCAGCCTCAGTAAGCAAGAACAAGATGAATCAGATATATTCATACTTTAATATTTTGTATAACTATTTGTCCATAGGTACCTATGTACATGCCAGAAATTATGTCAATATTGTGTAATATGTAGACATAGTGGGCATCACAATAATGTACCTTGTCAAGACTAAAGAGATATTGTGTCATACAGTCACAAATTCATAAATCACTTCATCAGCATAGTTAATCATAACATCATATCTGTCAAATTGAAAGCTTGCAGACTACCATACACTTTAGATCCTTCAACAAATAGCCTTATCATCATTCTACTACTGCTTATTACTGCTGTCATTGCATTCATATTTGCTCAAATATATCACAATTTTCAACCCCTCCTAAATAAATAAAAAATAAACCACTATATTTGTCTCTTTTAATCCATCAGTCAGGTAATTTCATTTATCATTTACTCACATATTACATTACATTCCTTTATAATAGCCCAACATGTCCATGATATTCATAAGCTTTATCGTCTCAATATAGTATCACAGTGGAGAAACATTTATAGTCCAATCACGATCAGCTGAGCGCCGTGACCCATGGGTCCCTTGTTTTGCTGTTGCTTGAATAAACGTATCTGTAAAGTCTGTGTGATTGCTGCCTTGCAAAAAGGGCAGAGTAGTCTGCACAAGGTCCTGTCATTTTATTAAGTAACTGATGTCCATCTCGTTATAGTTTTCTTCTGGATCGATTATTGGTATATGAGAAGATAGATGAGTCCTCCAGTGATTCAGAGGCTACAGCCACCAGCGAGAGTGATGGAGAGACACAAAGAGAGGGAACAGCAGGCAAAAAGTATGTACATGTCAATGTTGTTTTCTCCAGATTAAACGGCTAATCCTGTATTCTCTTTGGTTAAATGCCTCATACCCATGTAATTATTAAAATTAAACCAAAAAATCTAGAACAACAAGTTTAGTGAAAGGCAGTGACAAAAAAACTATGTTATATGTGAGGTTCAACACAAAATGTTAACTAAATTATGCAAGGTCCTCTTATTATGACTTTGACATGAGCAGAGTATACAACTTCATTTTGATTACCTTTCCAAAATCATTCCAGAGTTGTTTAAAATTCATTTTAGACCCCCATGAGGTAATTACTATTTAAACCAGGTAGAGTGTTCTATCTGATCTTATACATATATTTGAACCTTTTCATTAATTTTCACATGATATTTTAACATTAAAAAATTGAATTTTTAAAAAAATTTACACTATATTCTTTTTCATTAAATAGATCTACATACATACTCACCAACAGCAATAAAAACATAATACTATCAACAGCTGGCAGAGATATGATAAAGACAACACTTGGACTGTGATATTTAGCAGTAAGCAAACCGGTGAGGTAACAGATGGAAAATGAAAGTTCTTTAACATACCTTAGTCATGAGTCACCATCAACCCTGTTCAGCAGACAATGCCAATAACAGGCTGTTGTCATTATTAGCGAACCTGTGAGCATATGCGATGGTGCGGCGGCATCCATCGTCCGTTGTCTGTACGTTAACCCATACTATCTTGAAAATGGCAAGAGTAAGCATCACTAAATTTTATGCAAAAAATTAGTCATCTAAAAAACTCTATTGGATTTTGCTTATTTTTTGGCTAACTGCATTTTGGTAGATTTAATTGGGACAAAAGCTAAAAAAGCTTTAAAAATCTTCTTCTCCGAAACTGTTCAGCCAAATTGTCCAATATTTCACAAAAATGATTCCTGGAACAATCTTTCTAAAGTTTGTTCGAATGGTTTAAAATTGGTAATTTTTGGCCGCGTTACAGGAGGTTGAACTTAGTCATCTGTCCAAAAAAGCATAGTAAAATTACAATCTCAGAAACGGCTGGAGCTATCATCACCAAATTTTATGCCAATGTTGGTCACATGAGTCATATCTGAAATTGAGGTATTGGTGGCCCCACCTGCATCAGCCTTTTTTGTACAGGGGTCATCAGTGCCCGTATCATACTGACGGCTACAAAAAACTTCTTCTCTGAAACCACATGGCCAAATTGTTTAATATCGCACAGAACTGATCCTAGGGTAGTGTTTTCTGAAGTTTGTTCAAATGGTCTCAGTTCAGTGACTTTTGGCTGAGTTATTGGAAGCTGAATTTAGTCATATGCCATAACATCCCATTGTAGCTAAGTGGCTACAAAGATCTTCTTCTCAAAAACCACTGGGCCAAATTATTAAATCTCACACATTAATTTTCCTTAGATGTTGATAATTCAAGTTTGTTCAAATGATTTTGGTTCAATGATTTTGGCTGAGTTATGAGAAGCTTAACTTAGCCATTGTGTTGTATTTTCCCATATGAATTATAAACCTGTAAAACGTTTTTTGACTGAGGCCACTGAGGCAAATTTGTTTAATATTTTACAAGAATAATCCCCTGAATAATTCTTATAATAATTGTCTTTTATGGTTCCAAAGAATGAATTTTGGCTGAATTATAAAGATTGAATTGAGTCATTTTACCATATATGTAAGCTGTGTGAAGCAGATACATCTAGCCTGGCACCTGTTTATCAGCATCAATTACATCATGCCTCTAGACATTTAGATTTCAGGTTATCTATGGTTAATATTGACAAGAATGATTTTTAAAAGCTTTTAAAAAATGAAGATTTATGATTTTAGATAACTTATGCCAGGCAATGTTTACAATCACAGGTATATATGTGGGTATATAAAGACAGCTGTACATGGATTATAAATAATAGGTATTCCTACTCAACTTAATTCAAGATTTTTGCCATCAGTGAGATGTATCTGTATTATAATTTTGCATTCAGTATGCATTTGTAGTAATTATTAGTGAACCTGTGAGCTAATGCGATGGTGTGGCAGCGTCCACCGTCTGTACGTTAACCCATACTATTTCAAAAACTACTGGAGCTAGCATCATGAAATTTAATGCAAAAAATTAGCCATCTGAAAAACTCTGCATTTTCTTATATTTAATAGAGAAAAAGGTAAAAAACCTTTAAAAATCTTCTCCTACAAAACAGTAAAGCCAAATTGTGCAATATTTCACAGAAATAATCTTTCATACCATCTCTCTCAAATTTGTTTGAATGGTTCAAGTTCCATGAATTTTGGCCGAGTTACAGGAAGTTGAACTTAGTCATCTGTCAAAAAAGCATACTAAAATGACAGTCTCAGAAATGGCCGGAGCTATTATCACCAAATTTTATGCCAGTGTTGGTCACATGAGTCATATAAGAAATTCAGGTATTGGTGGCACCACCTGCATTGACTTTTTAGCTCAGCTGACTATAAGTCATCTGAGCTATAGTCGTGGTCCATTGTCCGTCGTCCGTCCGTCTGTCCGTCCGTCCGTCCGTCCGTCCGTCCGTCCGTCCGTCCGTCCGTCCGTAGATGTGGCACGTTTTGAAACCGTAAGACCTAGGAATCCAAAATTCAGCATAATGTTAGATGTCCCCAAGATCTCCTACCAAGCCGAAAACTGGGTCTTTGCGACTTCGTTCCTTTGAGAAATTAAGGAAAAACCTCAATTTTTTATTAAAAACCTATTTTCACACTTCAGGACTGCCTAATATCCAAACCACTCATCTGTTTTCCCTCATATTTACCATGAATATTCTTCTATATAGTTCCTATGTACATGCCAGAAATTATGTCTGTATTATATAATTTAAAAAAGTTATGGCCCCAAACATAATGCATTTTGTAAAAAATCAGGAAAGATATTTGATCACTTAACACAAAACTTGTTAAAGCTATGGACTTTTTTTCCAGTAATATAACTTCAGTTTATCAAAATTAAATTGTATACCCAAAATTAGATCAAAATCTTTTAAATTTTTTAAAATATTAACAAAAATAAAAAATTTGTACCTTAAATTTTGCCCAACTTTGACCATGGCACGTTTTTTTACTGTAAGTACTGTGGATTTAATTTTCTCAGCATGTTTTTGTTAGCATTTTGTCTGTTAACACCAAAAATTTGAAACCAGTTGATCAAAAACTGTAGATTTTATTCAAGTTTTCAAGCACCATGTAACAAATTGTTTACATCAAGCTAGTGTTATGCAGTTTGCAAGAGCTCAGCTCCCCAGCTTCAGCTCTCAGTTCCTAAAATTTGGCATACAATTAGATGTCTCCAAAATTCCCTACCATGCCAAGAATTTGGTCACTAGGACTTAATACCTTTGAGATATTAATGAAAAACTTCATTTTTCCATTAAAAACCCATTGTTACACTTCAAGACTGCCTAATATCAAAACCACTGATGTGACTTTAATCATATATAATATACATATTTTTCTATACATTCTCTATGCATATGCCAGAAATGATGTCAGTATTGCGTAATTGTTTTAAGTTATGGGCCCAAACATAATGCACTATGTAAAAAATCAAGAAATATATTTACTCCCTTAACAAGGGGATTGCTGAAGCTAGAGTTTTTTTGCCAGGGATGTAACATTATTTAATCAAGATTCAATTGAATACCCCAAATTAGTCCTGAATTTTTCAAATTTTATATGTTATTAGTATAAATATAAAATAAGTACCTTAAATTTTGCCCAACTTTGACCATGGCACATTTGTTTCCTGTGAGCACGGTTGATATAATTTTCATATCATGCACACAAGGATTTCAGCTTTTTAGTTTAGAAAGCTGAAAGAAATTGGCCAAAAATTGTAGCTTTTATTAATGTTTTTATGAGACCATGTCAGACCTTAACTCTCTCCAGCCCCTCTTGAGTCACCTGTATGTTGACCTTGTTGAACTTTCAGCAAATTATGCATGCTTGAGGCGAGCCATACACTGTTGCAGGTAGGCAGCTTATGGCCAGCCACAGTTGATCCAGGTGTCCAACCCAACTCATCTAGTAGTTTTAACCAACAACATAACAATTAACAATAAATTAATAAATTTTAATGTTTTTTTAATAACAAATTAAAGAAAAATAAAAAAGAATTTGTTAGTTTTTAATAACAGGAAATCAACTTGCAGTTACTGATGATAAAAGAATCTTGTATCGATGGATAGAATGTCACATAATCCAAATAACACCATGCAGTCACCTATGGTATTTTTCAGTTCAATTTTAATGATAAAAAAGTAAATCATATTATTCATTACTAATCATTAGGGATCATATGAATGAAATTAATGATAGACAAAGATGCAGTTGATAATATTTATCTAGATTCCTACTGTGTCTAGTGTGTACATTGATGTGAAATTAGTCCAAAATGAATATATTACATTTTTTTTTTAATATAAATAAAAGCCATAAAACCAGGTACTTTTGATCATAATTTAAATGTGTGAATTTTGTATATTCTGGATTCTCAACATAATTGTTTAGTGAAAACTGAATAAATGCCAGTAATGGTGGGAAAACTTTGCAATTGTATTTAAATACGAATATTAATATGTACTCCATTATAAAATGTCTTGCATAAAGAATTGGAATTCAGGTAAAAATGAAAGTATATGAATACCAGTGCAAATACTTTCAAAATGTATTCATGAATGCATTCATGAATATATTCTTTAATATTATTTTAATAATCATTTCAGTTATATTTCATTTTAAAAAATCATAAGATTCTCTTGTTATTTTTAACAAAAAATTATATTTGGGACAATATTTGTAATTTTTTTAATAAATAGTTAAACTCTTATATCATATGTTCTGCTTATAAGTTATATGGCCAAGTCAAAATCTGTGTGACAATGGTACTCCATTTGTTAATAAAATAAATGAAATCAATCCTCTTACCTGTCTCCAAAGATAATATCATAATCATACATAAGCTAAACACCAACAACTCATAATAAAGCTTATATTTATTACCACACCAAACCAGCATATGCCTCATTCCTAAATCATATTTTTTAATCATATATAACAGCTGAGCGCCGTGACCCATAGGTCCCTTGTTTTGTACTGGGGTCATTGGTCATCTGTACATTAACCCATAATTTCTCAGGAATGGCAGGAGCTACCATCCCCATATTTTATGCAATAATCTGTCACATATCAAATGTTGTGGGATTAAGCTTATTTTTTTGCTATCTGCATTTACTTAGATTTTATAGGGGAAAAGCTGAAAAACCTTTAAAAGTCTTCTTCTTGTAAACAGTCCAGCCAAATTGTTTAATATTTTGCAGAAATGATCCCAGAGGCAAGCCTCTCAAGTTTGTTCAAATGGTTTGCATTTGATGAATTTTAGTGGAGTTACACAAATTTGAACAGTCATTTGGCCAAGTAAGCATACTGACATAGTAATCTCAGAAATGACAGAAGCTAGCATTACCAAGTATTGTGCAAATGTTGGTCACATGACTCATATTTGAAGTTGCAGATTTTGTGGTGCCATCTACATTGACCTGTTTTTTATGGGCAAAGACCTCATAATTTTAGCCCCTTTCAGCTTAAAATGTTTATGATGAAACTGTCAAGTTGAATGGTTCAATTTTTAAAAAAAAATTATCCTAGGACATGGTTCTTTAAATCATATCAGAAAAGCTTTTGTTGGTCTTATGGCCATTATTATGTCTATTTCAAACTGAGGACTGCAAAACTGTTCTTCCACAAAATTATTGTTTCAATTATAACTTCTGTAACATTGCACAAAAATTATTCTTAGGTGGCCTTTGCTTAAGTTTACTTGAATGATTTTTGGCAGAATTATTGGACCATTAACAATGAAAGAACTGCATCTTTTATTATTCTAGATATTTTGATAAAAAGTTTATGAAAAAAAGCATTTTAGCCAAAGTTTTTCAGTATGTGTAAACAGATTCACCAACACTCGAAGATTGTGTCTGTATCTTTAAATAGGTTGAGAAACTGCCAACTGTTTCAGATTTGGCAACAGATCAAAGAGTTCATTCAGTGCAGCCAGATTTAGGTCAAGAGTTCAATCAGTGCAGCCAAGCACAAGGCATGTGATCACCTCATGGGTGACATGTGATCACCTCATGGGCGACATGTAACACCTCATGGGCAGCATGTGATCACCTCATGGGTGTCATGCCCCTCAGGGCAGGGCCCCTGCATGAGCTTATGCAATGGTGTGGCTACTTTTTCAGACTAGAAGGTCAGTCTCGCTTTATTTATAGCTTTGGCAGACTGCCAACTGTATCATATTAGGCAACAGGTCAAGTGTTCACTCAGTGCAGCCAAGTATGGGTCAGGAGTTCACTCAGTGCAGTAGCTGCATTCTATTTATAGTGTTAGCAGACTGTCCACTGCATCAGATTTGGCACCAAAGTTCAGCCTTGATCTATTTATAGCTTTGGCAGACTGCCAACTGTGTCAGATTATGCAAAAGGTTAAGAGTTCACTCAATCTAGCCAGGTGCAGGTCATGAGTTCACTCAGTGCAGTAGCCCGAGCCAGCAAATTTGTCACAGTTCACTTGTGGGCAACTGCCTTTCTCACCTAAGCCTGGTCAGCCCCATGCATCAGACTCAAGGTAATTTTGATGTATTGGCCTGATATTTTGACCTGTCTGTGTCTTTGATGGTTTTCTCGTTCACGAAACAGGTGTCACCACCTACAATGACTTTTGTACAGTGTATGTGCCTGCTTATTTCTACAGAGGAATTTGATATATCAGCCTGAAATTGGGCATATATATACATATCGAAAAGCTTTGTCGTATACAAGACTGGTGGTGCCACTTACAATAATTTTTGCACAGTGTGTGTCCCTGCTTATTTTCAGGAAGGGTTTGATATATCAGTCTGAAATTGGGCATATGTATATATCTCTGATAGCTTTGTTGTATACAAGAATGGTGGTGCCAGCTACAATCATTTTTGTGTTGTGTGCACCCATGCCAGAATTTCAGCAGTGATGTTTGTGTAATTGTTTATTATTTAAAATTTTTAGTACTTGCATTATTCATATACATGAAAAGTAATGGTCCAGCATTGAAGCATTATACCTGGTGTATTTCCCAATGCACAGGTTTGCATTAGGCCTGTAGGCCTTGTATTGAAATTTACATTGTTACAGTATCACTCCAATCATTTTGTATAATTGATTTTGCAGAAAGAAGGGTCAGCAGTCAAACCAGCCAGATCCTTGGTTTTTAGGAACCATGAGCAATCCCGCGCTGATGTCTTTACAGAACTTAGCAGTAAGTGTTATTTAAAAGTCTTATTCAATCTTATGTGAACCTTAAGTTTATAATATTGATTCACAGGTATTTGGCTTCTCATATAAAGTTGTTGTTAGTTTCATTTTTCTGTTTCTGTGGATTTAATAATCCCATGAACTTTTGCATTAAAAAAAATCAGCTTTCATTAACATTTCACTATTGATCGTTACAAATGAAAAATACTTTATAATGTTACTTGAGTAAAAACAGTAGACTTTACTTGTTTCCTTATTCCCTGAGAAACTCAAAAATTAATTCAGGCTTCATTTTTCTTGTGGTTTAACTCAAAGGAAGAACAAAACATTAATAAAATACTTTTGAAGAGAAAACCACAACTTTTAATCTAACAGAATATATTCATCCCCAATAATAATTCAATTTATTTTTCACACATTGGCGCATTTTATCCTCTAGGTTTGATACTGGTAATCATAGTGGAAAATGTGTTATCGAAAAGAAGGAATTGTTTCACTTTTAATCACCAGATGGCATTAGTGAATCAGATATGTCTCCATATACCATATGATACAAGTAATTCAAGATAACACAATAATTTATTGAATAAAAGTACAAAATTACCATATTAGTACCATGCATTTAAATAACAGCTTGGTATGTAAATTTATACAAGGTTCAGAATGGTCAGTTATGTATATAATCTAAATGAGATTATCTCATAATATTATCATAATATAAAATCAGAAACATCTTTATTTCCCATTCTCTCACTAATTATCTTTCTCTATATGTGGCATGTTGCCATTTGATATGACTGTTATCTTTATTTTTGCAGCAAGGTATGAAAGCAGAACCATCTAAGAAAAAGGCCAAGACTACAGTGAAAAAATCAAACAAGTCTCCAAAACTGCCAGGTTTGCCTGTTTTTCCATTTATGTAACACCAGTACAATTTATATTTTGTAGGCAATTTAGATACACGATATGCAGCCTGAAAATTGCAATAATCCATGTTCTCATTACATTCTTTATGGAATGGAATGGATAGCAATCCTAAAAAAGGGCTCTGTCCTGAAAATGTCAATGAGATTTATTGATATTTTAATGTGAGTTATATCAGGATTGTGTAATAGGTTAATACTCTTATAATTTAGGGACAAACCTCTTTTTAGAAAATATTCAAAATGTATGTACTAGATACCACATTGATAAGTGAAAGATTTAGGCCTACATGTGTTGTCCATTCCTGTTGTGGGCAGGATTGTATAATAGGTCATTTCTCTTATAATACAGTAGCAAATCCACTTTTTTGAGAACATTCATAATATATACATGTACATATATAACATAAATAGTTTCAGTATTTGAGCCTACATGTTTTATCCATTCATTTTGTTTGACTTGTGAAATGGTTAAGAATAACCCAGACTTGGTTTCAGAGTATCCAAAACTGCAGATACAATGGCAGTTTCTTGAGAAAATGAAAGAAAAATAGCAAAAAAAAAGAGAATAAACGCTCAGCTTTCGATTACAGCTTCCACAAAAATCAGCCTACTGCCTCAGCAGCTGCAGACTGTTAAGGGTGAGCCTAACATGCTGCCAACGGTCGTCAAGATGGAACCTGGCACCATACCAACAGAAGGTCACATGACCAGGGAAGAACTAGAGCGCCACCTGGATTCAAGACAGAGCTCCAGACCACAGTATATGAGTTTTGTAAAAGCATCTCATGTGTTGCCAGATGATATCTTCAGTCATGAAAACTCCAATCCAGATAGGTAAGTGATATATCTGTGTGTGTTTATTTAGTTGATATGTAGACATTTTGCTCAAACCCCCTTTTAAAGAGTGTTCCACTTTCAAAAAGAGATTAATTAACCCAGAGTTCACACTTTTGGTGAACTAGATGGTGATAATAACCCAAATACTTCAAGCATCCTTTCCCCAGGCTCCAAAATTGGGCGTCACTTTGGACGAGTCCCCATATGTGATGTTAACATTTTGCTCAGGGGAAAGTATTGGGCAGATCCTAGATTCAGTCTCTTGTTGATGGCGCACATGTCCGGTGGTCCAGTTGCTCGGTTTAATAGCAAGCTTCCCTTCTGAGGCAGTTCAGTCCAGTGATAGAAATTACTATTGCCCCACTGCCTGGGGAAGGTGATTTAGGCTTACGGGCAGGTAAAAACCCATAGCTGCCTGCTCAATAAGCAGGCAGAAGGTCCAGCCAATCATTGATAATAAAGAGGAGTTATGCCCATGACCAGTGTTAAATAATAAATGTCAATTTGACATGAAAAATTAACTCTTTAATATATAATAAATGTGATATATATTTACAGTTATACTCAAATTTTCACATCATTGATATTGATTTCTGTCTCAATAAATGCCAGAGTGCCTGATTCATTAATTGGAAGGTAATTTTTCAGTGTGACTCTGCAGGTAAATCTCTCTTAATATCTACCAGCGTCCCATATCTATAAATATTTTGGACCAAGCTATGAACTAAACAAATGTTCAGGAATTAAGATTCCAAAGAAAAAGTTTGGGCAGGTAATGGACACATTTGGGCTGGTGGCTTTTATCAACTAGCTGCCCGACTTGGTAGGCAAGAAAAAAGGTCAATGCCTAACCTGCTTTAGAATTAGATTAGCACTGTGTAACATAGTTACAGAAAACATGGGATATGTACTTATAATATACTCCATTGTTAGAGCCTCTGCCACCTTTCTATTTTTAGTATCTTTGTTAAAGAAATAGGTATCCCACATCCTAGGATAATAGTGTCACTGAAATCATTTTAAATTTAGGTATAAAAAAATTTGTTTACACTCAGTGCTCATAACTGAAACCAAATTAATTTAATTTTCTATTAATTAGAAACAATTTTAATATCCATAGCTCATGTATATGAAATTGGCAACTTAACTGAAACATTGATAAAATCTTTTGCTTGTTGAAAAAAGTCTATGATTTAGAGTTAGGGTATTTTCAGTTACAAATGAAAACCAAGCCCAATTCAACTATTTAGTATTCTGCTTGGCTGAGGCTCATATGTGTTTAAAGAGATTTTATGAATATTACTTTTGTCTTTGTGACTACCAGGAGACAGATGATTCAGTGAACATCAAGTAGGATAACTCAAATAAACTGAAAACATTTTTATTACAACCTCACAAGGTTCTTGGGTTTATATAACTTTCAGAACTACTCACATCCTATGTGAACTCCTAGTTTTCCTCCATGAATAAGCAAAGTCTTCCTTTTGTTCCCTTTAAAAAATGTTAACCTCTTTGTGAAAGATTTGTGATCAAGGTGATTCATCATTCTCAATAATTAATTAATTCTTTTCTTTATCCAAGTCTCTACCTTGATCAAAGTCATAGCAGCACTGGCTCCTCTTCTTATGACCGGGCTGTTGAAAGAAATTGGTTTAGTGAGTTAGTAACATCTAAAAATCAAACCGTTTTCTTCGTATTCTTTACATACCAATCACATATTTTACTTTCATTATTGAGTTTAAAAAAATACAAGTTTAAACAAGGAGAAATTGCACACATTGCAAAAAAAGTTCATCTTGTTCTGTGTAAGGTTGTCATATGCCTTTCTAATAATACCTTTACTAGATGGTGAGAGGTATTATAATTTACCCTTGGGTTGTCTGACAACAAAAAATTCTCAAGTTTTTTTTTAATTTTGTGGAGGGTAAGGAAAACTTATTATGGAGGTAATCTTGAACACCTTTAAATAATTATACTCTGCCAAGAATTTTGCCAAGTTGTTACTGCTACTTCATTCTAAGAGAGGTATTGATTTTATATTAGTGGACGGCTTTGTACCGGGGATGACCTGGGATGGGGTTGTTGAACTGTGACAGATGTGTAGATGTACACATTAAAGATAATCCCAATGGGGGTTTGGTGTTTCTGACAACATATTGTTTAATTTAAATATCTCCTTAAAGGTGCCCATTCACCTATCTTTAAAAAATAATTTATGTGATTTCTGGCTTCCTCTGTGTATATATCAATGATTTAAGGGTGAAAATTTCTTATAAGGCCTCCATGAAGGAAATATGAACTTGTTTATCAACAACATGTTTGTTAACACAGTAATGTTAACATACCAGAAAATCATGTAACCTTAGGTGGTAGGATGCATATAATCGGAGATAGAAAAGTCACTTTTTGCAAAAAGCCACTGCAAAGCTCTGGCTTATCAGAATTGCAGCCAGATGCCCTTTTTGAATTTGTTTTGCGTAACTTTAGCGGGCCCCCGCATATTGTAAATACGTTTATATTAACAAAACAAGCTGCCTGTGTGCGATGATCTTCAGGTTTTCTTGCCAATTTTTATAAAAGCTCCAAGAGATTACTTTTGGTTTATTACGGTCAGAAAGGTGATTGGGCCCATTTAATCAAGTTGATCAGTCAAGAATTTATAAATTAGTTACAGTAACTGAATCCCCTGCAAATTTTGTGTACCAATTTATGAATACATTTCTAAATAGTGATCCATGCTACCGTTATCAGTCTTGTGTACTTTCAATTCCCTCATGTCTGGTGCACTGGTTAATGTTTACTCGTCTTAACTACAACCCAGTTCTGCTTGTTTTATGGAGCAGGCCTTGTACACCACCATGATCTATCTAACATTATACTTCTTAATTACTGTTGATGTGGAGAAATGTTTATTTTATTTTTAGAATTTGTATATGATTGTATTGAAATAATGCAGTATAACTTTGTCATCCAACAGGTGCAATGCCATTTGTCTCTGTACAGTTTATACAGTATTGTGTAATGTAATGTTCTTTTTTTTCATTGCAGTGATCTGATAGAAAGAGGAATTGAAGTTGATGACCAGGACCTTATCATTGACATGCCTCAGTGATACCATGGAAATCATGGAATGATAATTTAAACCTCCTCTCTTACATAATCTCATAATGTTTCATGGTATGAGAAAGAGTTCCACAAAGTGATCACTGACTTTCAGGACAGGAATGCCATACATTTTGATATTTGTGTAAAATGTATCTTCAGATGCCACAATTCAGAAAGTGATCTTGAAAGAGTTATAAATAAACAATACATGATCATTTGAAATTATTACATGAGATGAACAATTACAGAGTTATTTACATCCCAAGAAAAGTGGTTTAACAAGCAGTAAGATGTCTTGCATACTCCTGAACACTAAAAAATCATGAGAACATTGAATAATCATGGTGTGCTTGAACAAATATAAAATTATGAATTAGGTCTTGTAATACAGATATACAGTTTTGTCTTACATGGATACCTTTTGCAAAAAGGGACTTTCTTGTGAATATGTGGATTAATGTCTAGGTGGAGTATTGATGCTCCTGTCCATCATAAATATCTGATGAACACATTCGTTAGCCATGAATACCTTGACGGACACCTTGGGTAGAAAGCAGATCAGACTTGATGTCTTGAAGGCTGCATAAATGAACTAGCTGGTGCCTAACAAACAACAGAGAAAAACAACTCTAGCAGGGATTTAAATAGGCTGAAGTTTTAGAAAATGTGTCAACAAGTCTTAAAAAAAGACGAAAATTTGACTTCCTGGAAGTTCTTTCATCATAAAATCAAACATGATTTGTAGACCTTGGAAGTACATGTATTTTTAGCAACAAAGTTATGTCTTGCATATTTAACAATGCACCAGTTTACATCAGACAGATATAATGAAAAATAAAAATAAAACTTTTTTGTCTAATAATTTGCTGGTGTCATTGATTACAAATAATTCCATTTCATTCTTTGCTGGACACAAAAAGTGCAAAAGGTACAAAAAGTTATCTAAAGAGGACCTTAAAGCCATTAGAGTTCAGATGTGTTTGAACTCCCTCCGCCATCCCCACTTTCCCATAATGTAAAGTTTAAAATACAAACACTGTTGCATTATTGGCTGACATTCAGATCAAGAGGTATTGAGATTTTCAAGATTTCTGATTTTTTTTTTTTTCTTGAGAGTAACCATGTAAACACATCCAAAGACAGATATGAGGGGCAGGTCATCAAGTATATAAAGTCAGGTGGATGAACTACTTATCTGTGACTAAAAACACCATCTATTATACCACTGTGTATTAAAGGGTGAACTTTTGTACAAATATGTTACAATTTCAAGTTCAGCATAAGAAGTATTTAATATGGAGCACAAAGATATTTATATATTCTTTACATAGAAATAAATGTAATTGATAAAAAAACTGATTATTTCCTTGAGTTGATTCTTAAATATTCAGAAAGTTCTGTGTAAAAATGGGCATGATTTAATGAGTGGAAGGAATACTTAGGTTTGCTAAAATTTTGGTATCTTTTTAGCTCAGCTGACTATAAGTCATCTGAGCTATAGTCGTGGTCCATTGTCCGTCGTCCGTCCGTCTGTCCGTCCGTCCGTCCGTGGATGTGACACGTTTTGAAACCGTAAGACCTAGGAATCCAAAATTCGGCATAATGTTAGATGTCCCCAAGATCTCCTACCAAGCCAAAAACTGGGTCTTTGCGACTTCGTTCCTTTTAGAAATTAAGGAAAAACCTCAATTTTTTTATTAAAAACCTATTTTTACACTTCAGGACTGCCTAATATCAAAACCACTCATCTGTTTTTCTTCATATTTACCATAATTATTCCTCTATATAGTTCCTATGTACATGCCAGAAATTATGTCTGTATTATGTAAATTTAAAAAGTTATGGGCCCAAACATAATGCATTGTGTAAAAAATCAGGAAAGATATTTGATCACTTAACACAAAATATGTTAAAGCTATAAACTTTTTTCCAGTAATATAACTTTAATTAATCAAAATTAAATTGTATACCCAAAATTAGATCAAAATCTTTTAAATTTTTTAAAATATTAACAAAAATAAAAAATTGGTACCTTAAATTTTGCCCAAATTTGACCATGGCATGTTTTTTTCCTGTAAGTACTGTGGATTTAATTTTCACAGCATGTTTTTTTTAGCATTTTGTCTGTAAACACCAAAAATCTGAAACCAGTTGATCAAAAACTGTAGATTTTATTCAAGTTTTCAAGCACCATGTAACATATTGTTTACATCAAGCTAGTGTTATGCAGTTTGCAAGTGCTCAGCTCCCCAGCTTCAGCTCTCAGTTCCTAAAATTTGGCATGCAATTAGATGTCTCAAAAATCCCCTACCATGCCAAGAATTTGGTCACTAGGACTTAATACCTTCGAGATATAAATGAAAAACTTCATTTTTCCATTAAAAACCCATTGTTACACTTCAAGACTGCCTAATATCAAAACAACTGATCTGACTTTAATCATATATAATATACATATTTTTCTATACATTCTCTATACACATGCCAGAAATAATGTCAGTATTGCGTAATTGTTTTAAGTTATGAGCCCAAACACAATGCACTTTGTAAAAAATCAAGAAATATATTTACTCCCTTAACAAGAGGATTGCTGAAGCTAGAGATTTTTTGTCAGGGATGTAACATTATTTAATCAAGATTCAATTGAATAGCTAAAATTAGTTCTGAATTTTTCAAATTTTATAAGTTATTAGTATAAATATAAAATTTGTACCTTAAATTTTGCCCAACTTTGACCATGGCATGCTCCAGGCAGCTTATTATATAATGGCCAGCCACAGTTGATCCAGGTGTCCAACCCAACACATCTAGTAGTTTTAACCAACAACATAACAATAAACAATAAATTAATAAATTTTTATTGGTTTTAAATAACAAATTAAAGAAAAATAGAAAAGGAATTTGTTAGTTGATAATAACAGGAAATTAACTTGCAGTTACCGATGATATAAGAATCTTGTATCGATGGATAGAATGTCACGTATTCCAAATATCACCATGCAGTCACCTATGTACTCCATTATAAAATTTCTTTCATAAGAATGGGAATTCAGGTAAAAATGAAAGTATATGAATACCAGTGCAAATACTTTCAAAATGTATTAATGAATGCATTCATGAATATATTCTTTAATATTATTTTAATAATCATTTCAGTTATATTTTATTTGAAAAAAATCATACTATTCTCTTATTATTTTTAATAAAATTATATTTGGGACAATATTTGTAATTTTTTTAATAAATAGTTAAACTCTTATATTATATGTTCTGCTTATAAGTTATATGGCCAAGTCAAAATCTGTGTGACAATCGCACTCCATTTGTTAATAAAATAAATGAAATTAATCCTTTTTCCTGTCTCCAAAGGTACTATCAAAATGATGCATAAGCTAAACAACAACAACTCATAATACAGCTTATTTTTATTACCACATAAAACCAGCATGTGCCTCATTTCTAAATCATATTTTTTTATCATATATAACAGCTGAGCGCCGTGACCCATAGGTCCCTTGTTTTGTTGAAGAATAAATTGTGCAATGACTTCTTATTCCTTGGACCGAGCTGATGATGTCAATGTTGCTTTAAAAATATTTACCTTGAAATTCTGATTCTTCAGTATAATAATAGGTTAATAAAGACCTTTGTTAGTAGCAAAAATAAAAATAGAAATCTGCAATCTGAGGAATGCAAGCCTCCACCACATGGGGGTCCCTATTAGGGGTACTCCATAAAACCGTGTTTGCATTCACATCCGGCCCGTATTCCTAGGTTCATTAAGTGAGTACATTTGAGAATATTCCTTGATGAAGTTCCTGAATTCAGATCAGGTGTTGGTTCACACCAAAATTTAATCGATTTTTCATTGGTCCATTCCTGAAATGCCCGGCATCTTTCATGATATCATGTTGTGAACAAACACAAGCACACGCACAAAAGGGGATGCTGGCACATCCTCATGGCAGAAGCAACAACAAAACACAAGAACGTATCGCTGATGAAAGCCTCACATGCACATGTCATGTTTTATTGTGATACGATTTTTTATTGTAGGACCGATTGCTTTTATGCTGTCGCGGTGCTTATCCAACCTGTTATCCAACAAAATATTTGTTGGATCATGTAGCGACCGACCCGACAAAAAATTTTAAAAGGACTGGGTCAGATGAGGAATCCTGGGAATTGTATACATCACATAGGGGTTTCCCTATGCCAAGAGGAAAAACGTTTTCCTCCTGAAAACATGGATTTAAATCATTGTAAATGTGTAAAACATTTGCCTGTGGAACAATCACTGGTCGGGCTCTTGTGTGGACCCTGGTGTGTAGAGACACAGTGATGTTTTTCTGGATGATTCCTGTAATGCATGTTTACTGTGTATTATGTTAGATTCTTTGGACTGTTTGAAAAGTGGAAAATTCTCGTCTTGGGGCCAGAAGTTATAAATAGAGGGCTGTGTTTTGGAGCGGAGAGAGAGGTGAGAGAATATTCCAGTGGACACAGATGTGTGTATGTCAGTTTGTGGGACCTATCTGATTATTCAGTAATTTCAGGGATTCTGCTATTACTAACTCTATACAATTTAATGCAGCCTGCCTCAAGTTGACTTTCTGGATTGTTACAAGAGTTTTTACATTGGACTGTTATTCTCCGAGAGAATTCGTGTGAACTGTTTGCCAGGTTTATACATTTTAAAGGACATCGTTGTGACAGTGGTGCTATCCAGGTACTGTGCACTTTGTTTATTTTACTGTGTGATTGTATAGATTTGCTGTTTTACTGTGTCATTGTATTGATTTAGTGTATTGTAGTGTTGGGGTTGTTTTAAGAATAAATTACAGTTATTTATTACCAAAAAAACACTTGACTTTTTTTTATTCATTCCCATAGACATTTCGGCCTAGTATTACGGGATCTGATTTTTTTTCTCCTTGACAAAATTTATGTTCATCACGCATACGTGATCTGTTGATATTAGGTTCTGTAACACCATGTACGTACTGCAGACGCAGAAATGGAATCACTCCAAGAGAATAAAATGTGTGTGATTCTTAGCTGCATACGCATACGTAACGCATGATACGTACTCCATACACACAGATGGAATACTACTTTTACGTTGACTTGATAAGCCTGTAGGGATAATATGTGAACAATTAAACAAAAAAAATCTGTTTACACAATATACCTTCTGCTCACCGTATGTAAGAACCTGTACATGGGCTAATAACAAGAAGAGCGCGTCTCGTCGTCGTGACCAAGAGTTCGAACAGCTGCCGTTTTTTTTCGGCCAAGAGTGTATCCTGCGATGATCCTGTTAGGTAGATTATGTTTTAAAAAGGATTAAACACTTATAAACCGGTATCTCGAAGACCAGCTACCACGAAAAAAAAGAAAACAACCCAAAGCATGATGTCATAAAACACCCAAGCGGTAAAGAACCCAGAGGGGCCTGGAATCTATATTTATATTATTGTTATATGATATTTTACTTATTGTTTCCTACGGGAGTCCTAGTCATCCCCTTCATTACGAAAGGAATTTGCGCCCCTGCACAAATAAGCCATCAAAATTTCGTACGTTAATCCTAAACATCCGCAATAATATTTTACATTAACTAGTTCGAACATAAATGATGGGGATAGCATTCGCGCCATAACAGCTTATGATACCCTTTAACTTTTGATACTAGTTCTTCAGGAACATGTCCGGTTAGACTGGCACAGTCGATTCAGCGGATAAAGACGTCAAAATTTCTCCCGCTGGGAGAGCAATCTAACTTGCTCCAGCTGTGCCAATTAGGACAGGTACTGCCACCTGGCGGAAAATTATATAACTGATTCATGGCTCTCTGACCATCCCATTGCCTCGACACGCATACTTCGGTAAAAAAGAAAAATAAATAAATAAAAAAAAAAATAATAAATAAAAAAAGCGCTACACATCCCGCTGAACTAAGGTCTTTTTCAGTGACGTTAGCGTTTAACAGACAGTTCGTTGCCTTTATTTTCAAACGTTCACCGATTACATTGACCTACTTCCGGCCCCTCATTAGGTCAAGAAATAAGCACGACGCGTTAGTTTTACGTAAAACACCTTGAATGAAACAATCATTCCTGGTCAAACGTTTATGATGTTAACACGTACAGATACTCTGCTTGACAATGATAAATAAATCGCAAGGTCAGCAATTGTCCAACCTTTGTGAATACTGGATTTCATTGCGAATGTGACCAAGCAAGCGCGAGTGACGGGATCTGTTGATTGCCTAACATGGTGACGGCATTGTGTTCCCAAAGTAACGTGCATCTGTCACATGAAGAAAGATGTATTTTATGCAAATGAGAGGAAATCGTCAGGTACTCAAAGAGCCTACAGCCATTGTGATATACAAATATCAGGATTTCACCCAACGGACCTTACAGAGGGGTAGTAGTAGGAGCTACATTTTATCGATGCATTGGATCACGCCTTATTTTCTAGTAGCATACATAAATACAAATGCCCTGTATGGCCGGGCTTATGCCCACTGTCTCAAAAGTCAAGACAGAATACCATGACTGAGATCTTGCCATATAACTTTCGTCTCGCCCCGGTCAGGTATATATAGAGCCATTTTGGCCCTCTGATGTAACGGCCAGCGTACTAGTGTCAGAGTGCCTTTACATCTTGTAGCCGCACTGTAAAGCAGCGTTTACCGGGCGCGCGGTATGCGGTATGCGGCATGAGACGCGGCAAAATAGAATTCTCAGGGGATAATTGGATCCACATACCGCGCGCCGTATAGCACCTGACCAGTCTTCAACGTGACCTAAATTATGTCAGCATAGCCCACAGAGGTAAATGATAAATCAGCCGGGTTGATGTATAAAGCAGTGTTTTACCGCCCGCCCCGATAAATGCCCCATCTATACCGCATTCCGTATACCGCGTTCCGCTGCCGCAATCCGCATTCCGCAATCCGCATACCGCCTACCGCGCCCCAGGTAAACGCCACTCTATGAGGAAGCAAATATTTTCGTCACTTTTGTCCTTCAAGTACGCTGTCACTTGACATAAACCAGACCAATATTTATATATTTTTGGTATACTTTTTAACAACACCTACCATGTGCGAGTAAAAATTCACTTTTAACTCAGCATATTGGTAAATCCCTCTGCATGTTTGTGGTTTTTCTTACCACATGAACACAAGCATGGCTCACACGAGACACAATTAAGGAAACGACTCGTTAATATAGAGACGGATATTCAGTTTGTATTCAGTTTCTATTCTCTTGTGTTAATTCATCAATCTTAGCCAAATGTCCAGTGTATCGGCTGTTAACCACGATATAAATCTAACATTATAGTTGACGTTTAATTAAGTATATTCCCCCACATGACTTGTATCACGACTCGAGTTAGGATTACCAGCCCAATATAAATACCTACTGAGTCGTGTGTTCACGGCTAGGTGTAGTGCAATTCAGAAGTAACGGATGGCATTTGAAACTGATTGAAACCTGATCATAATTGTTCTTGTGAATACGACATATTTTTGTTTTTGACAACTTTGTAAGTACTTTCAGGCTTAAGCCATTTCTTATTCCGTATTTGTCCATTATAAAAGTAAGCAAGGAAAACAAAACAGTTCCACTTTTTCTCACAAATATGGCCCGGGTAACCAGTTATATGTCATCAATATTGTTGCGTGTCGGACCGAGAATCCCACGCTGGTTCTTTCTTTTGTTTTGGGTTTCAAAACTAAATCAGCTTTGTTTATTTTACCGAGTTTACATAGCTTAATCAGACTTGCAAACAGAGCCGAGACAAACCGCCGCCTGTCCTTTCAAATTTGTTTTACCATGAGAATGAATCCCATTAATGTAGAGAGTAAGTGTCAATAAAGAGTTGTTATATGATAGTGGAAATAGACACATTTTCAGGTTCTTGGTCTTTATCTTTCTGTCAGCAATTTGAAATAGCAAAGAAATTGAGAAGTCTTTATAATGACTGTTGGTGTTACTTTACCACCCTGTACTTTCATCCCGAATCGCTAGCTGTTTCCGGTGGTCGTGTGTTAACGGTGAGCGGAGACGTGAGCCTTAAAGCTATCTCCAGGCGGCAGGTTTTATCTACAGCGTCTCGTCTTAATGATCTTAGTACACGTATCAAGCATTTCTGACCAACCATTAGCCTCCAGCTTTCTTTAACTGTATGAATAAAGTTGGTTAGAGCTATATCTTCAGGAGATTGGTAATGGAAACATCAAAATGTGATCTCTGTGTCTCCGAAGCTGTTTCCTGCTAGTTAGACTCTTACATCTAGATTTGTTGAGATCTATAACACACGGGCCAACACGACCAACATGCCTCAATCCTCGTGGATCTCTGAAAGAGGATGTTTTTCAGGGTTATTGCAAAATTTGCAAAAGGATCAACCTTGACCTAAAAGTTTTCAGTAAAAAATCCAGTTTCAAATCGACACTTGATAGTTCATTTGGTGTTTAAAATATATTTTTCGGTGATAATGCGTTTACCGTTAAAGTTGATGTAGAAAAGTCATGCTTAAAATATCCTACTTATAATATCTCTTAGCAAGTTACATTAGGCTTGCTCAGGTTTACGACTTCCTTGACATTATGCAGGTATCTCAAACACGTTTAATTCCTAATGCGGTACGTGCCTCCGGGGTTCTCTTTCTGTTATATTTACCTCGTACTTGGAACATCTGATTCTGATACCTTTCTCATGTAACGTTTACCTCCGCAGGCTGGCGATTAAAGGGACCTATTCACATACCAGGTATATGAAATACACAAGAAATAAAGTGGATTCTCTTTAAAATATTATGTTATCTGTCAGTATTTTCCATCTAAAACCATTTGCTAACTCCTGTACACAGGTATGAAAAATCTTGCACGTGGCGCGATTCGTGGCCCAAAACAGGAATGTAGCACACACGCCACCTGGTGGCCGTGCCGAGCAAACTTTACGAATCAAAATTTTTCAAGCTTCTTACCCCTGTTTCTTCATTCGTGTTTGTTCTCCTTTTTGATAACTGTCGCGTGCGATCGGAACTCTGGTCGCACAATCTTATTATGTTAAACAGACGCACTAGGACTTACTCCCACACAGAACCATAACAATGTATTAAACAGGTAAACTTGAGATATTAAGCCCAACTTAGCCAAAATGAGCTATTTACGTGAGATGAGCTAATTACGTGAGATAATACACATGTAATTCAGAGAGATAGGCGGGGAACTGTCGGTTTTCGGTAGCGGCCTGTAGTTAAACTTATGGGACTTTTCGATTTTTCGCAGGCAGTTTCTCATAAGTGCCGGCGGGGCGACAGTTCCCCGCATATATGAATTCAAAGGCGGATCCGGGGAGGGGTCCAGGGGCTCTTGACCCCCTTTTCCCTCATTTTTTAAGGGTTTCAGACAAAATTTTGCGGCCTGGACCCCCCTTTTTCCGGGGATCTTTTTTATGTTTTTAATTAGTCCTCCTGGGTGGAACCCCCTTTTCTTAAATCCTGGATCAGCCCCTGTAATTGCAAATAAATAACCTTAATGCATTGGACTGCGGAGCAGAAAGTCCCCAGATGTTAACTCCGCCGGTGGCTCTAAGCAAAATGAAGAAATGTCGATAGTATCAGATTCAAGAATCCATTCTAGTTTCTTACAATATGTAAGAACTCGGGATTATTCCTAACCCTGTACATACAACAGATAAGTGAATATCATATGATGTATTTTTATTATTGCTGTCATATCCTAGATTAAAAAAAAGATTGAAATAATTGGAAGATTTTAAGATATTACTAGACGTGGCACGTATTATTAAACATGCCATGGGTAAAACAATTTTAAAACAATTACAAAATATCAGTAGTAAGAAAAATCAGAAATTCTTTCACGATTGTCCCCTCAAATGACACTTTACAAGCAGACATGGGTTATACTTGAAAGACTTTACAAGCAAATGCTTTCGGACCCAAAACAATTTTAAAATAACTCCGGAATGCTAAAGTGACCCCTTTTCAAGATTTAAAGTACATGGATGGTGTCTTGTAACAATGAAGGACAATCGTTACCGTATAGTCTTTACTTTAAGACGATTCCGCTCTGTATGTGATGTTCACTACTTGGGTGTCATTCACCTATGCGGGGTGAGCTTTTAATTTAAGGGGCTGTTCCGATATCTGATGTGTATCAACTGGCCAGCGGAACCATTCATAACTATAGGTAAAAAAATGTGATCCCATGGAAGTACATATACAGTTTGTTTTGTTTATATCCTTGTGTTTATAACATGTCAGCGGCCCACCAAAATAATCCAAAATATTCAACTAGGACATCTAGCGGCAATTCAGACGAACCAGAGATTTGTAAATGGCATTCTGCAACTTTTTAACCTTTGAAGTTTTACAACTATGCAACAAACCATCTACACTTTTTTTTTCCTTTTGTTAAAATGTTCGCATGTGCCGTGTTTACTAACAACTTGTAGATGAAAAAGGTCACATCTGTCACACAGACATCATAAGAACAATTACTAGCAGACATCATGAACAGTTCATTTATATGTTCGTATATTTGAGTCAGCCAGAAATAATACTATTCCTGAAATAGAAAGGGGAATATCTGGCTTTAAGATAAAATACAAGATTATATTTCCTTATTTCCTCTTAATGGCAATATTAAACGGGAAAATGAGTAACAAAAAAAATACAGATGAGAAAGGATATCTTGAACCTATATCTGTCATAAAAATACCGATGAACCGTGTGGATGCGATCACGGAGAATGCAAGGTTAGGACGTAACTTGGGGTTGGAGTAGTCATGGGTTAATGAATTATACCTTGACTCCTAAAACCCAAGGTCATAACTTATTAGCGTGTATGTTTGGTCTTTATAAATTAATTATTCTTCAAGACTAAAGTCTGCGGTTTTTTTTTCACATATGTCCTCGACTAATCATGCTTGCCTTACCCCGTGGTATATAATTTACGATTCGTTATATTTTATATCATGTAGGCCTATATATTTGGTAACCCAACGGACAAATTGTTAAGAGAAATCCGTTCTATGGAAAATGAAAGTAACTTCCCTATTTTGTATAATTTACTACGTTTTTATTTGAACAGAACAACGAAGTATGGAAATACTGACAAAATATGTATAACGAAAATTCAGTTGCGTATGAATTCAACAACAGGTCACATGCCACGAATAGGCTTCTCTTGTCAATTGGTCACAAACAGAACACATGATCAATTTAATTTTAAATAGTGAACTACTTTGTCAAACCGTGATTTCAATTCGTCTGCATAAACTTGAATACTGTTGTCTTGGAGACGACTGGTGCATGGGTTCCTCGACATTTTATAATGATTAACCACCAAGTCCTTCTGACTAACTAACTTCTGTGTATACCCCGGGAGGAAAATTCTTCCTTTGTGGGCCGCCACTGCTATCACGTGAAATGGCCTGTAGATTGACTTCAGGTTTTCCTCTCTGTTCACCTGCAGTAAATTTATAGTCTGTAAAATGGCATTATCAATATTTTTGTAATTTGTACCCGTGCAAAAGCGACGCCTTGAGAAATTAAGACCGGCTGTTTTGTTACCCAGTTTGACAATCACTTCTTGTAGCATATTTGGATACACAACTGGTCTTTTAACTTTGTTGCCATGCTTTGGCGCGTTCCGTGAAGAATCAATATGCACAACCGATGAACTCTTAAATATAGTATTACTTAGATTTTTCAGCACTTGTAACTTGGGGATTATAAACTCATCGATATCATACGTTCCAATATACTCATAATTATGCATGTATTTATAAATGCAGTGGTTGATGGCATTCAGCTGACCTCTATAGAAAATAGCCTCGTTCCATGGGTACCCAAAAGACTCGATTTTCAGGAATCCTGTTGATACATAGTATGCCAGAGTGTGTTCTACTTGTGTGGAGACGTTACTCCTGTCATACAATATTATGTTACTGACGCCTATAATCCTTTGCATCTCAAACCATTCTATCAGTGGGTATGGTGACTGCCAGTTGAATAACGTTGATACACAGACGGCGAATCCCCTCGGATCACCCTCGTTACCACTAGACCGTGGCCGTATAATTCTTACTCTCTGCGGGGCAGATAAAACCCCCGGGTGGAGGGTTCCATGCAGGTACAGGTCTGTAGCAGTCCCTGCTGAAACTTCTGCCGGCATTTGGCAAGTGAACATGACCGTACTGTTACGTGTGTTCCACGGGTATTTTTTCTGAGACAGTATATTTGATTCACCCTCAACGGTAGAATTCTTTTTCTCACAGGATATTATGCAAGTCACGATTGGTTTATCCGTTTTCTTCCGGATATTAGCATAGCCGAACATGCGCAAAACGGGACTTCCGGTTTTACGCAAATCTAGGAAAGATGTGTTTGGGTGAATAAATAATCGAGTAGAATGCTGTATTTTCACGAAGCAGCTTTTCTTATGACTTGTAATTCTGTTCAATAAAGGGATTGTGTCATGTGTTTTATAGAGAACAATTGAGATGTCCAGTGCTGCGATATCGAGATAATACGTGCCTCCCAAAATAATAATTGTTAAAACGCCTACAAAGACAGCTACCGTCCTATGTGTCAAGGTTAACATCATTGTAAGATTTTGTCTAATATCTGAAATACCGTAAATAATTCATAATAAATTCAAAACATACTGGATATATAATACCATATATAATGAACAAATGTTTAGTATTCTTTCATTTTTATAGTCAGATTATACTAATACGTACATTTCCAGAGCTTCTGTATAACAGCATTTTTTTTCTCTTTTTTTTTATAACGGCCTACCTCATATTTGATCAATTATGAGCATTTCCTGTTCCTCGTGATTTGCCAAACGTAGGCTCGAAACATATTTCTATAATTTCAGTAGCATTATCTATACCCTTCTGTAACAAAATTCTGGTTTTCCAGTCCTGCAGCTTCCATAAAGAAAAATCTTTCAGGCCTTCCAAACATGAGATTTCATTTTCCACATGAGTCATATCTTCATTTTGTTAAAAATCTCAGGAAGCTCTCAAAACGACAAGTACACACTAGAGCGAGATGTCCAGGTACTTGACCAGACTTATTCAGTATTGATTGTAGAAGAACTGTAACAAGAAGATTATAAGAGTTCCATGTCTGATCAATACCAACGATCAAACACCAGCTGTCGCTGTATTTCCTTCCTTGCCCTCGGGCAGTATAGGCGATCAACGATTACAGACACAACCGGTCACAGGAAACTAAACCGCGTGGGTTAATTACCAGTGGGTACAAACGAAATACGAATTCATGGTAACTTTTGTTCTCTTTATTTTCCCACAAGGCATGTTCCCCTCTCCTTGCTCCAAAAAGAATGGAAGTGGTCCTCCTTTGGTTTTGTTTGCAAAAAGACCACCCGTTGTACTAGATTTTGAACCTGCTCCTTACCGGTGCAGTTATTCTTTCAGATGACCAACCAGGGGCTGGGGTACATAGTCCAGCTCCTGTGGCTCAGGGGTAGAGCGCGAGTTCCAAAGCGGTGTGATTTTTCATGGACGGCCCCCACCCAGGGTGAGCGCTCCCCAGCCTGTTGGAAGGCCGTGCCCAACGGCCATGTTTCACTTACAAACCTGCAACGGGTACGATTACACACCCAGGTCCCGCAGGTGCAGTAGTCACCGGGCCTCGTTACCACCAGGATATAAAATGGAAGGAAGCGTAAGATTATTCCCTGTCACAGAGTCCGAAACCGGATTGGAATTCTGCAGATATACATATACCTAGTTAAGTCATCATTAAAAAAAATGGAGGCGGTAAGCTCCAACAAAATATGTTAAAAAAAAACATAGTCCATCGAGAGAGATAGCACTCGGACCTTTTAAAAATAAACTACTAATTCGTTTTGTCTTGACCCTGTACCAGGGGCACGTCTGTTTTATTGGAGTTAAAAAAATCAAATATATATCAAAGGTCTAAATAATTATGAGTATTATCATAAGGCACGAATAAGAATAAAATTATAAAAATAGGTTACAATGACAATAAACAGCTGGAGATGGTATTATCAGAAGAGGCATAAGGTCTATTAAAATCAGCAATGCATGTAGGTGAACTTGGAAAGATAACACATTGAACAATTATTCAACTACAATTGAAAAATGGACCCGGGCGGAGCCGGAATATGGGAAGAGAGAAGTATTCAGTTAAAAACACTCCCAACACCCTAAATATGGTCGACAGCTCCACGAAGGGTGCATGAGCAGGGGTTTTAGTTTAAAATTTCTGAATAAAACAGTGAAAGAGGATAATAACAGACATGTACACTACATAAACATCTAAGAAAGATCAAAATTTTCAGGAAGACTGTTGCCAAAATAAGGATATTTAACTCTTTGTATCGGTGTTAACAACCTGACAACTGGTAAAAGCTTCTGATTTTACAGGAAACCTGAAATACAGGAAGTTAATAACATTTCACATTTATTACACGATTGCATATATCCTCCTTAAACTGTATTTGACCCTTGACCAAAATGATTTTTTTAAAGTAAAAATCAGCCTTTGACATCAAATTACAGAACTCATCATGACATCAGTTACGATAGTCATAATGAAACTACATGTTAACGTTGCAAAATGCCTGGTCACAGGCGGGACAACATGGAATATCCATCTGATAACATGATACTCAAATTTTTCAATATTTATAAAGAATTCGACCGGGAATTTCACCCAAATATATTCTACGCCAATGTCAAAGCCACATAATTAAGGCCCCGCTTGAAAAGCGGGTGCCCTATAGAATTCGACCCGTCCGTCTGTCCGTCCGTCCGTGTGTCCGTCCGTCCGTCCGTCCAAAATTCTTTTCCGGATGATAACTCCAGTTAGGTTTGACGGATTGAGTTCAAATCTGAAATATATATTAACCATCAATTATGGAAGATCCCTATCGATTTTGGGGTCCGGAGGTCAAAGGTAAAAAAAGTTATTCATAGTTTGTTGTTAAATTTTATGTCCCTCTTTCAGCAAGGCAGAAATCATAATTGTAACCATAATTGTTTGTTCCACCTTAACAGTAGGACAGGTCCTCATGTCAACAGCAACGAGGCATGATATATGGTCATAGTCAGCCATTTTTCAGTAAGTTATGCAGTAAAAACCATTACTGAACACCTAGTAAGGTTGCACTCTCCTAGCAAATATGCATGCAAAAGGACACACATTGTTAACACAATCACTCGTAAAAAGTATTTCATAAAAGGTCCCCAGACTCACGGCAGTGATGGGCCTTTTGATGGGCTACGTCATGTTTGAAGATAAGTG
Organism: Sipunculus nudus; assembly: GCA_026874595.1. Classification (NCBI taxonomy): domain Eukaryota; kingdom Metazoa; phylum Annelida; class Sipuncula; order Golfingiida; family Sipunculidae; genus Sipunculus; species Sipunculus nudus. The sequence continues at coordinate 16,873,669 of CM049312.1, read as the reverse complement.
ACCTTGATGGATTTTCAAGGTCACAGACGTGATAATGCTAAAATGATGTTAACCAAATAGCTCATTAACAATTTGACTAACACTCACTGAACTTGCACCAGTAATGTTTGTTATGAAGGGCTAGGTCAAGTTTGAAGATGGATGACCTTGACAGAGGCGATAATTCTCAAATGATGTTAATGCAATAACTCGCAAATAATTTGATGAACAATCAAATTCTTTTCTGCATAATTACTCCCCTAACATATGATGGATAGGATTCAAACATAATATGTATCATTCATAGCCTAAGGGAGAAGCTTATTGATATTTGGGCCAGAAAGAAAAAAATGTAATACACAGTTTGGAGTTCAGTTGCTGGTGTCTCCTTCAGCAGGCCAGAAATGGATGAATCTTTTTCGAGTCACTCGTGTACAGCGGCATTACATTTTCACAGCATATTTTGTACAGACAATTTGAAGATTCCCCAGAGAAGGATACACTGGCCCAACGCACCACAGTGGCTCTCATTTAGACCATGTTTGAACAAATCTAGCTCCACTTCCAACATCTCAAGGAATTTGGACCTATTATAGTGACCGTCAACAAATTAACATTGATATTCATATGCAGCCAATGGCCATTCTACACAACACAGCGCATCTGTAGACCCAAGCCCAAGAACAGCTGAATCTCAGTTCAAGAGAATGACCATTTTATCACTACGCACCAGTAGCTGACTCTCTCTAATACTACAAGGTTCATGTACATGCAGACTCAATCCTCACATATAATAAGGCCAATTCAACATACAAATACTGGAAAAATATTTGACACAGCCCAGCCAAGACTTCAACCAAGAATAATTGGCACAGGTAATACACAAATACAGAATCTAAAAATGCATGCAGTTCTTTTATATCGTTATTTTGATAGCTTTGAACATTTTCACTTTACCATATATTTTCTTCCAGTTTATACATGTCAGCTGTTCTTTACGGGTTCTTTAATTTTCAAATATCACTCTATCAGCCCATGCTACCAAAGTACACCAAATTCACAGTACTTCAATTTATAATGACTGCATCTTTTGCGGGGCCCTTCCTGACCTGTCAGTTTTCTAGTTATTCTAAGACAAAGGTTTGTACCAACAATAAAAAAAATACTTAAGAACATTAGAATATCCCAAGGGCAATAATTAGACGCTAATATCCTCCCGTATATTATTAGCAATTTAAATCAACACCTGTTGAATATACTGAAAGGAATACGTTTTTTTCTACAGTAGACATTCAGGTAGTGAAAAGTGGGATGTTTGTACTGAAAAGAAATGTAAGAATCGACTGTTTAGGAATTTAATCATCTTTATCGAATCTGAGAGAATAATTGGCTAATTAGGTGAAAAACACACTGGTTAATATTCACATCGCAATATACTGAATGTAATGTATACCTAGATATAAATCAGAGCTTCCGTCTGAAGTATTTCATGTTGTCATCTGTAAGACGCTTTAGAACAACAATTCACACCTAAAACTAGACGCCAAAATTTGTTTTTTTTTTTGTTAGTGTGATTATATTCAAGGACTTAATGTGTGCTTTTATACTTGAATTATTTATCCAACCATCGGCCAGTCAGACCACACTCAGTAATTATGTATAATTGATTTCTTTCGGCTCAAATCAATTAAATTACCTCATGTTGTCTATCAAATTAAACTTGCTTTCCTTGGCCTTTTCTTTTCTAATTTTATCTGCTATAATTAAAATTCATAAATTACCCCTTTACTCTGTACTTGTTATCGTCGAAGTAACCGAACGAAGGCAAGGGACCTGATTAAATGCTTACTGCGCCATTCTGCTACTTTTATGGTTGGCAAATCGGGCCAATTAGTCAAATAAAAACCACACCTATTTCTAACGCACTGCGAAAAAGACGCGTTCTCCAATTTCTGAAACTCTTTTCGTGTCTGTTTTTTTAAACGCTGAAGACAACCGTTTTAATAGCGGACGTTTAATATCGCTAATTATGCAATGGGTTTCCATTAAAGGAAATAAAGGTTTGAATGATGTAATGAGGGAATCGTTTTTTATGGTCCAGAAAATACGTAAAAGATGGCCCGACCACACGCGCGTTCATGTGCTGGCTAATTGTTTTTTTCAATAACAGGCGCACGTGTCTTGACATGGGAGTCCAGCTCATGACGTCACGGAAATAACACTGCTTGGCTACCATAAGTACTCTGTAAATTCTCGACGAGAGCAAAGTCATAATTTAGTCGTTAATCTTAGCATGACCTTCACTACATGAATTAGCCCTTATAAACACAGGAAACTGACCAGAATGGAAGTTGGGGTATAACGATATCTGCATTGAATACAATTTAGTTGTTTTACAGGCCTATCTTTAAACAACTTCTCCTCCTCTAGGCCTTTTTCCACTATCCCGTGCCCGTGGGTTTTTATTTTTCAGATACTGCAAAGCCAGGCAATGTAAGGGAAACATCTCGTGTGGGGTTGTCTGTCTGTAAGAAGAGTATACATGAATGGTGATCACGTGCAACGGGAAAATCAGTTTCCTGTCTGGTTCCCTATTATATATCTTTTTCATATTTTGACATATTCTCATACTCATTATGGACAATGGAACCAGTATAAAACTAGGAGCCGCTTTATGACATGTCCTGATTAAAAATGATTTTACTTTTAAACTAATATTAACCATGCTGAAAATCCAAATGTTTAATCATCTAAAAATCTATATTAAAACTCCCATTTAGACTCATTTAAACTCCATACAGATGTAAACTTTGTCTGCAAACAAGTTATTCAAATCCTGATGAAAACAATTTATGATCACGTGTCATACAGGAGGCCCTCAAGTTTCCTGCATATTTCTCTTTTTTCTTAGATATATAGAATCATTAAAGCAACATTGCAGTTGTGTTTAGATTTCAAAGTAGTAGTAAATTTTTTTGTGCAAAACTTTATCTTTTGACAATGGATATGTCTTATGTCATTGTGTAATTTCTTCAAGATAGGGTAAAACAGTCAAAATTGTTTTATTTTATTTTCATTACGATCAAAAGATTGACAGATTTCATTACATCTTGGAAACTTATTTTCATTTAGTATTGGACAACAAAATGTTATCAACATTCATTAAAAAGTGTTGAAGATATAACGAAAAACAAACAGAAAACAGATGTTTACATCTCCCGGTAAAATATAACATCTAGCTCTGAGAGCTTTTTCAAAACGATAGTCCTAGGACATCTGTATCAGTTTCATACCACATATAATCACCCAAAGTTTTTTTTTATGAAATTACATTTAAAGGATAGTATTTCCCTAAAACGTTTTCAAATTATGTTATTTATAAATATCATCTAACTTTTTCAAAGACTTTCAATGAAATAATTGGGAAAGTGTGGTCATGGGATCATTAAACGTTGGAAGTGCTCTGTAAGGTTTGTTACAGGAACTTGGTTGTTATATTGTGATATGCCATTTGATCATGATTTAACCATCATGTTCGTGTATCGTAATTACAGAGGGTACACTAAGTAAATAACCAAGTCAGATATCATACAGGAAATCGGGAAGCATAATTTCCTCAGGGGCACTGAATGCTTCTGCAAGCAGCGGAGTCTCCTGTGGATAAGAAATTGCGTTGTACTTTCAGCGACAAATTTGTGATGGTCGCAACGGGGAAACATTCGCTTAAGAAGTATATACATGATCCACTTTTTTGTTGACATATTTATTAATCACAGATGAGTTCTGAGAGACCTGTTTGTAATGTTATTTATCGAAAGGAAATACCGGGCAAACAATCTGATTAAGAATAGAACATCCGTTATCACGGAAGAATACCCATCCTACATTCACAAATATGAAAGGCACTCTTAATTAATTTATTAAGGCAAGTATCCTATTCTCAAACAGGTAAAATAAACCGTGATTAACCCAGGGACAGTTCCTTACTGAACCATTGACATTTCTTTATCAAATGATGGAATAATGCCTGCTATACCAGAATCAGCCAAATGTAACCAATCCTAGTTTCCAAATTCAATAAGAAAAAAATATTACTATTTTTACAGTCAGCACATATAATAACTGTCAAGATGGCATGAATAAAAAATCTAATCAAATAAACAAGAAACAACGGAGAATCATGAAAAATGATATAATCTGTTTCCTCCTTTTATAAAGATTTCCAATTTGCAGGAAAAAGAAGATACGAAATCGTATCTATACACAAAATATTTCCACATTGTTAATACATTTATAATCGAATCTTTTTACTTGTGTTTTGGAACTATTTTAGGCAGCACAAGAATCGATGTGTTATAAATCCAAATGAAGTGCTTAGTCTCTGGCTCTTTGTTACGATTAATAACACATGTAGGCACTGCGGAGATATAAGGCAGCGGGAAGTAAACAAGTTTTATAATTCCGCGGATTAAGCGCAGTCCTAGGAAGCCGAAGAAAAAGACAAAAAACATTTAGAGTCGATCTGGTTTATTGAAACACTTTGAAGAGACTTAATACATCCTGTAGACGAACTCAAAGTGTGAGACGATACACTGGCGTCATTTAGTAAAGCTGGCGCACTTGTGGTTGACAGAGGTGTGACGTAGGGGGATAGACAATCTGATAAAGTGGGCGTGCTCGTAGGTGGGTGATCTTACAACTATAGATTCGGATCTTACTTCGGGCTGAGGTGGGGCTGTTCCCGCAGGGCTGGAGAAACGTTGCCTCAGTAAAGCAGTCAGGACATAAAGCTAATCTCCCAAAGGCGCGTAAGAATCGGTGGATTGAGATTTGGTTAGTTCTGGGATGTATCCGCGCCGAGACAAATCCTTCTTACAAGAGGAGGGTTGGTTATGAATAAAACATGTGCACACGGGCCCGGGAAGCGCCGTCTCTTATTGTCTTGAAACATATTCGTTATCGTGCCAAAGAAACGTGTTCAATTTCCTTTAGCTGCTCCGGTAATGCAGACAGTTCCAACAAAGAAATATGTCATCTGGGAAATGCTGACACGAACGACAAACGAGCTTGTTTTGTTTCCCCTCCATGGTAAACTCTCTTCATCTATTCTCAGTATAATGTGATTTACAGCATTTCCTTATACATTTTAAAGCTTGTAACTGAACAAATTTCATCGTCTTTAAATGGGGATGGAGTTAGTTGATGTTTATGAAATCCTATTTATTAAAGCTATTTATTAAGAAATACAGTAGAACGCCTGCTAACGGCCACTCCTCAATAACGGTCAATACGTCTATAACGGTCAGATTTTCCGGTCCCGAATTTAAGACCGTTATATTTCATAATCATTTTGTTGTCAATTACGGTCGATCCTCTATTCCGTATTACGGCCAGGTTTCTCGGTCCCGCAGGCCGGAAAACGCCTCAATTACGGTCAGGGGCAGTGGCTCCGAGACATGGGCTCAACAAATCGAGCGGCCACTTCTGACCTCACTATCATTACACAATGGTCAGCTCTCACATAAACCTGTATGTTAATGAGTGCCTGGATAAAGGTAACCACTCGACCAGCGATTATGTATGTGAATCAGTCGTGCGAGCTGAATCTTAAACAGTGTTTTTTTTTTATTAACGAATGACAACCAGCGGGTCCCGATGATTATGTCATAAAAATCGTTAGTCAAACTGTGGATCTTTAAACTCTCTTTAATGTCCTTGTGAACACGTACATCAAACGAAAACAATGCGGCACACATCGCACGATTTACTCATACATAAATAATTATGAAGAAAAAATAAACATTGTTACATGTATTAAATATTACGTATATTCTGTCCCAATCACTTTGACCATTATGGCGACCAAGAAAAGACATGAACTTGCTCTCAAAGAAAAGGTAGATCTGATCAGGAAGAGTGACGGGAAAAGCAGCCGAAAGATAGCAGAAATCTATGGTGTCGGCCGAACTAAAGTTTAAAACATACTTAAGAGGAAGCGAGAGATCATGGAACAGTATGAAGAAAACGCAAATGCCAGTTGATAAAAACAGTGTGTATCTACAGGGAATGCTAAACTGAAAGATATCAGGTGGCAGTGGTTCAACAAATTTGTACAAATATTATGGATATACAATCTGTTTGAAATTTAATAACAAACACTGTATTTGTATATATTGTTGGTAATTGTTATAGATAGGGTTGATTTGATTGTAAATATTTAATTTTTTATTGATAACAATAATTACACTTATACTTATGTATATACGTTTATTTTGTAAAGATTGAACTTGGTTCTGTGTTACATTTAAACCTCCTTTTCCTGGTCAAGTCCTGAATAACGGCCACTCCTGTATTAAGGCCACTTTCATCCAGTCCCGATGGTGACCGCAATACAGGCGTTCTACTGTATATATTTATGTATTTTCTCTAAAAAATGATATCATATCAACACAAAATATATAGGTATACACAGGCCTATTAAAGCCAGCTGTTCAACTAGAATTGTTTTCTGTAGAATTTGTGGTTTCTGGCCTACTCTTCGGACAAAGTAATAAACTGTGGGCCATTCCTGTTCGGAAAAAAATCCTTATAACGCCTCTGTGAGTGATGTATGAGGTTGTTTATGTATAAGCTGTAAGTTAACACGGCACTGAGGCCAATGTTGACAAACAAAAGAACACTTAGCCTGAGGTGGTTAGTTGCATAATATGAAGGTTGAAAGGCCACTAATTGCAAATCGGCCTTTGCCAAACTACAATTCATCTGACTTGCCGCCCGATTAAAGAGATTTTCCTTAGTTAATAGACTTCAGATATTGGAATAGGCCCCTAAAGAATGCTGGGTGAGGTGTGGGCGATCCTTGATGTGGTTGTTGGCGTATATGATCTAAGCCTACTGCATGCATGCTTTAAGAACATTTTTTTAAAGAATGACTAAATAATGCTTCTCAGGCTAAAAGTTCTATCAAAGATAAGAATGGTATGGTAATGTAACTTGCAATTTTGTACCCTATATCTTATACTTTATTATATATACACTAATAAACCCTTTAAATAACTGAATAAAATTAGGATATTCAAGTGGATTATAGAATTGCATAATTATTATAAATGTAAAACTATCTATGGGCTAGCCCATTACTTATGGCTAAAAACAAAAATAAATGAGATAATTTGGTCATAAATAAGTGTTAAGATACGTGTGACATCTTACAGATACGGTTGCTTCTAGGCAGATAACAACATGGGTAAACTTCGTTGCGTTCAGGGCCTCCGAGGGGATAATTTGAAGCAGTTCAAGGTTTCCGGGCACCCTCCCAGTTCAGTTTTATGGGTTCAATAAACTATGTATACGATTTAAGGCCTAAGCAATCTAGCTTGTGGACAGGGGAGGGGTCCACAGGAATGGTTGACTTTTTCTCTCTGCATTTGAGAACGTGGTCTAGAGTTAGTATGTGTTCATGAAAGTGATAAATCTATTTTTTACAAATATTTTACTGTATATGAATAAAATATTTTCTTTTAGTTATATTATTCACGTAAGCCAAACCTTACTTTACATGCCAAATTAGGCATGATTTTTTCAATAAAATAAAGGGGGGAGGGAAACAAAAACAGCAAAATTGTTATCAAAGCTAATCAAGCAGGCATCAATGTAGCCTCAAAGCAAACAACATACAAATTGTTACCCATACAACAGTTTATGTGACTTTAATGCTATGTATACTATAAACAAAATAAAAAGACAAAACATATTGGAACTTGGATGGATTAAAAATTACCGAGACATAAAGAGCAGTTTTAAAGAATATTATTATTGTCTGATCCCCATGATCGCACCGCAGCCAATACGAGTGCAGAAGCGTCAATTTGCCGCCTGATATTCTGAAGCAAGTGCTTAACACTTTCAACGATTTACTCCAAACTGATAGGCATTAGATACACAGTGCAAGCATTACCGATGACTGCAGTGTTCTGTGGAAGAACTCGTTTTCCTATATTTAGCTCACGGCTGATATATCAACCTCATTTTCTACGAAACAGATCAAACCTACCATTAAACTTGTTTGTTTACTTTCCAACATGTATGGGAAAATGTTTATAATAAAAGCACCAAGTATATTTTTTTTTAAGCTGAATATTTGGCATATATTTCTAAAAACATCCATATAATGGACTTTAAAATAAGCTATATGCTTTCATGAAAAGTTGAGAGTCAACATTTTAGTATGCATATGGGGACAAAGGATCTATCAAAAAGATTTAAATCGAGTCTCCTGGTCCGCCTCCGGATATATTGTGTGTACATATATATACACATAAACGTAAAAGGGATCTCCGTCACTTCCCCACAGAAACATATATATTCAGCACGCATCATTAAAAAAATTGGACCCCTTGAATAATTCTTTTGAGAAACACCTTACTTTAAAATAGCAACCGACCTACTAAATAAATGCACGTGATATCAATATTTAATGTTATACTTAAAAAAGAGAACATGAATATATTTAAATTATAATAAAAAAAAACAACAACGGAATTGACTACAGGCCCGAATCATTACGGCCAGTTCGCTTTCTATGGCTTTTCCGGCTCTGTAAGATAATTGTAAAATAAATATTTATTTGGCTTATTCTCCCACAGCTGTGTCATACCGTATATTAACTTTCAGTCCGAAAAGTCGGCCTGGCCCGTATGATGTAACGGTTAACCAAAGCTTTCCAATGACACTGGTATTTCTACATTTTAAAGCATGTTATTGGGTTATGTGAAACTATTTGCCTGCGAGGCCCCTTTAGGCCCGTCGGATTGAAACCTATAAATAAACTAACACAATGTAAACAAATGAGACGTCCTGTTTTTGTTCAGTAATTTTTTTGTGCCTCTGGAACCTCATCCACCCGTGCCCCCTGATGAAAAGCTAAATGTTAATTAACATAAAAGCCAAAAGAGACTTCCTCATTTTTAAGCAATTCTTGTGCCCTATATATGAAGCACTTAGCCGGACCAAGCAGGCCTCCTTGAGATTTTTCGGGTAACTCCCGATTAAAAACTGTGTGTTAGTTAACACAAATATCAAATAAGACTACCTTTATTTTCAGACGTTTATCTGGCCACTATATGAAATACCATTACTGGCCCGGGCACCGATTTAAACTTAGGATTAACACCTACATGTATAAGATATAGCAAGAAACACGAAACTTCCACATTTTCATGTGCCTTACTTAACACATTCCTTGCCGGCCTGGGCCTCATGTTATCACTTGAAGAAAGTTGTAAAAACACACAAAAAAAAAAGACTTCCACATTATAAAAAAAATTGTGTCCTTAAGGAAATCCCTTGCCGGCTTTCGTTACCGGCACGATGTATTGGCTGACCCCCCTCTCATAGGGCCTGGTTGGTCAACAACGTATTTCACAATAAAACATGTGTTTGTCATAATAATAAGTGATAAGAGCTGATAAACAGTTCAGTGTGTAACTCTCACACCTCCAATGAACACGAAAAATAATTCCTCGTGAGTCCTTGGTCATTGACATGTCTATACTAGAATCAGTATCAGGGACTGGTTGTTGACTATTCCTTTTTTCCTAGGTTTAAAGAACTAAACATTTAACATTTAGCTTGTTATTTTTTTATTATCTTTTCTTTTCAGAATTTTCCTATTTTTTGGACTAACAGTGAAGAGTTGAAGAGTGGATTTTGACAGTCAAATAATTTGGTACCAATAAAAAGCGCCGTGAAGGGGCCAATTAATACCGGGGGATTCCATGCAACGTTTTTCAATACTTTAGTTTTAGATTATTTAATTTAAATGCGTACTGAGATCCGCGGTATCACAAATTTACTCGTTTGCATCCGGAGATCGCACAACCATCGGTAGGCACCTGCATGGCTTTCTCATAGTCAGATCACGCAGGGGTAATTTTATATTCATGTAACTTGATTAATAAAAAGTATATGTTTAAAATTTATTATGGACTGTTGGCTTCACTCGCGGCATGACATGGATATGATGAAAGTCATAGAAAAAAAATGCAGTAGAGGTCATGAGGAATTTATCAATGAGACTGGTAAGAGTCAGAATAAAATTTTAGAAATACCGGTAATATATATATACGGATGAATTGTTATATGTTAACAACCAAACTGTATATATAAACACTTCAGAATAATCAATCTTATTGATCAGAACTATTTAAGTCAGAGAACTTAGTTTTATTAAGGCAAACTAATCTGATATCAATAACCCACTCTCTGACAATATGTTACTTAAAAATGTTGTTGAAATGAATCACGCTTGATGTTCTGGGAATAAATAACAGCCCCAGGAAACCCCGACAAACGAACATTAAAGACGAGTAGACAATTCTTGTGAAAACATGATTCGCTATGATTAACGACCAATGACGTATACGGACCAAGAACTATCCAATTCGGTGACCAATCTGACCTAGGATTAAGCACATGTTTGCCCACGGAAGCCTACTTGCCCGGCCAAAAGCTGGAAGCGGTGGTCCTTTAATAGATGAGGGAAAGGGGCACTTAATTTGAACAGGACGATCGTTGACTATTCCGCCTTGGTAAACACCCCTCCTCCTCACTGGTCCTTATTAATCCAACACACAGAATCATAAATAATAACACGGCGCTAATGTAATAGGCTGTCCGGGGGCCCACGCTTGCGGTCGCGACTATATATAGGGACGTGGCGCAACGGGCGACGTTAACTGTCTCATCATCGTACCCTCAGAACTACTGTTGTGACAAAACATCCTGGATAATTTCCCACTCCTGTAACGAACAGACATGGCTTCTGTCAACAGCTGGTGAGTTTTTTCCTAGTGTTTCTTTAAAGGTAGAATGGTTATTATCTCAAAAGTTTTATATTTAATCAAAACTTTGGTTTTAGAGAACAAATTTATTTATTTCTTTTTTTCTGATTTATCATTTTTTTGTTATTGGAACATAAGTTGGACGTAGAAATATTTAAGTAAATATGAGGCTTTTGAAAATTGCTGAATTTCGTTTTAGCATTCAGGCAGGTTGAGTCTAAAACGAATTAAAGCCACGGGATAGACGGCAAAAGATACTATGGACTTTGATGTTGTTTAATACCTGTGATCTTTTGTCGACATATATATATATATATATATATATATATATATATATATGTAAATACGCTTTTTGAACGAATTTTTTTTATGGATTAAACTCTTGTTACACATTGTGACTTTTTTCAGTCTTGATATTTCTCTTGAACGCATGATGATTTGAACCGTTGCATGATCTCATGTTATATATAGTAAGATTTTTTTACGGTATATCTTGGAAACAGATTACGATGACCTAACGAACCCGTCTCTTGTTCCACAAAACCATGGTTTTCTAACTAGTAATCTCTTGTAATACCTTATGATGGCCATAAAGAATAGAGGTTTTTCATTTTCCCCCAGGTAGACCTCCAGATTAAGCCTAGTATTCTTTATTTCAACTGACTTGAGGGAGCAATTTCCAATACCATAATGACAACACGTAACTCCAAACCTCAAAAATGTAATCAGGTCTCCTTTTAAGAGGATCTTCACAAAATGTCATTGAAATAAGTATAGATCGTAGACAATAAGATCTTTAAAAATAGCAAATCAGCAAGACACATAATGTAAGTGACGGAGGTTTAGAGGTTGACATTTTCAACCTTGTTAGCAGCGTGTGATTGTGGTTCACAGCTCCTCTCGTGGTAAGGTGGTAACGTGCACACCTACGCCCGGAGTGGCGGGCAGCTGGTATTGTGATGAAGGGAACCTCTAAGGAAACAATCACCCGACGAATTCTTCTATACACGCGTGATCCTTCAACCCTAACATTTAGCCACAAACTTTCTAGATCCTTTTTCCTTTTGGTTTGAATGTTTTTTTTTTCAATATAATCTATTCAGGACGCGGCTTTCATTTCCGTTAAAAGGGCACCATACATTAATTTATTTCTTCTCTAACTGACTGGACGTTTATATAACATTTTTAAGTTGAACAATCATGTGAAATCTTTAATACATAAAGTTTTGGTAATGTGTTATTGACGTTTGAAGGACCAAATTTCATCCCTGTGTCTGAAGAATAGCAGCTTTACATTTGGATTGATGACCACACGTCGCCCGTTAAAGATACTAAAGATTATTACATAAATTGGACAAAGAGTGTATCTTTTTTGGATACTATAACTTAATTTCGTTGAGAGGAAGTAATTAAGAAAATAATTTGCAGTGTCTTTTTTCTGTATTTGATACGGGTATTACGTGAGATGTTAAAAAAACATCAATTGCTGGGATTAATTTCCACCAGTTCACACAAATCTATGCTACACACTATCGTTTACTTTAATCTTGATCTTTTTTTCCCATTTGCAGGGTCAACTTTCTTCGGATCTTCGCGGCGGTGCTGATCCTTATTGCCATGGCAACGCTGTCATCAGCGCGTCCTTATTACGGGTTCTATGAGGAACCGGAAGATTGGAACACGGAAGGAAGTTTTGACCCGAGGCTCTCGTTTATAAGAAGCTTGTTTAAGAGGTCAAAGGTCGCCCCTCTCCACCCCTGTCGTCTTGGTATCGACGCTTGGGGCACAGTCTGCTGCAAACCGGATGTATACGGAGGGGAGTGTGCATGTGAAGGATCCACTTGGGCAGACATCGATTTTTGTCCAATTGAATCTTAGAAGAGACATTTACAGAAGATGACCGGATAATGAAAACCACCTGTAACGGTGGCTTGGTGCTTTACAACGTTAATAATTGAGAAATTATAAATAATTACCGTGATTAGAGACTCGTGTTGTCACGTGATTTTATTCACGGGACTCATGACTTTGCAAGTAGGTAATTACAGTAATTTCAGACGATTGCGGAAAACCTACAGGAATGTCTTTAAACCTGAGTAAATTAATACACGTGCAGATAAATCTGGTTATTTTCTCTATTCTGATAATTTAAGTTTATTTTTCTTATCAATTACTCTGTATATTCTTCTGGGTAAATAGTATATTTTATAATAAACTTTGATTATGAAGTTATTCATAAAAAGTGGTGCCACTTATCATGAATTTGCACTTAGTTGCAAAAGAAGTAGTCTGATTGTTATACAAATCTTAATTGTGTATAATAATTACGTTTTCAGTCTATCAATGTTTCTTGTGAAATTATGCAGGTACCAGTCTATCGTGTCTTGTTACCTTTGTTGTACTCATAGAGGATCATTCTACATTTTTACGATGTTTGGACAGTGACATTCGATGAAGGCAGACCATTAATAATATATTTATTTTATTCTGCTGCATAATTGTGTTGTCTAAGATATGAAATATGCTTTTTTGTCCTGTTTTGCAATACTCAAAAGTAAAATACCAAGGCCTAGAAAATTCATTCGATTTTCAAGTCAAAATCACTGGACAATCACTGTACCCTCCTCCTCCAAAAGTGCCTTTCCGGGATCAGCCATGCATGTTCTAAAGTGAGAGATTTTTATACATGGAAAACAAGTAGTTTCATATGTGACAATATGCCATGGCAAACCTGAGGGGCAGTGTGATTAAAAATTTAAAACCAAATGTGGTGTTATTGTTGTTTTAATTGTGGTACAGGCGTGAAAAATGCAGTTGCATTTTGCGGTGTGGAGCGACACTGGACGCTCCACGATTCGTCAGAGGTGCGAGTGTTGACGGACGAATGAGATATCAGAGAAACATAAAGATAACTCATTTGAACTCGAACGGTATAGTCCAGCGGTTAAGCCCCCATATTTGGAGGAATTGTGCAAAAAATGAAAGAAGCATGAAAGTTTCCAAAACTGTTCTTTGGAGCTTAATGGTGAATTTCAGATATAGGGCCAAGCTGAAAATAAATTATCTTGGCCAAAATCCAAGATGGCGGCCAAGATGGCCGCCGGATTAAAAAATGTCAATAACTCGAGTTATAATGTCGCTAGAAAGCATTGCAAGTACTCTATTTTTATGTTTTTTGGGCCAAGAAATTCAATTTTTGAGGTTCAAAACCTCTCCGGGTAATCAGTTTTTGTTTTTATAACAAGAGTTCGACAATATTCCCATTAGTTCAGTAGTTAGGCTACATATATAAAATAATTGTGTAAAAGATAAAAGAAGAATGAAACTTGGAATAATAGTAGTCAAGACCAAACTCAGTATTTCCAGATATGAGGTCAAGCGGAATTCAGAATATCTTGGTCAAAATCCAAGATGGCTGACAAGATGGCCGCCAAATTATGAAATAACAATATATACGGTGTTATTTGTCATAGAATGTATTGCTAGTGCACTATTTCTATGTTTTTGGAGTCGATAAATTCATTTATATGGGTTTCAAGCCAGTATAATGACTCTGTGAATGAAATCTGGTTTTATTTGGTATTATAACTGAGGTTTACAACTCTCCGGATACTCATTTTTTGTTTTATAACAAGAGTTCGGTAATATTCCCATTAGGTAAGCGGTTAGGCTGCATATATAAAAGAATTGTGTGAAAGATAAAAGAAGAATGAAATTTGGAATAATAGTAGTCAAGACCAAACTCAGTATTTCCAGATATAAGGCCAAGCGGAATTAAGAATATCTTGGTCAAAATCCAAGATGGCTGACAAGATGGCCGCCGGATTATGAAATAACAATATATACGGTGTTATTTGTCCTAGAATGTATTGCAAGTGTACTATTTCTATGTTTTTGGGGTCGAGAAATTCATTTATATGGGTTTCAAGTCAGTATAATGACGCTGTGAATGAAATCTGGTTTTATGTGGTATTATAATTGTGCTTAATTGCCTTTTTCATACACATGGAACGGCAAAACTTATTTGTTGAATCCTGTGCTGAAATATAATACATATGATTATTTCAAATATTTGAACACTGTGTATCTTTCAGTGTATTGAGTGGTAAAAAACGCTCTCCAATGGCGACGAATGTTCTATAATCGCTGTTGCTATGGGAGTGGGTTGTAGTGGTTCTCCTTGACTTCTGATTCTAACCATCCCTACTGATCGGGGTTCGAAGTTGGGACCTACAACTCCGATGTCCAAAGCTGTAACCACTAGGCGACGTCCTACCCCTTGATATGCTATATTTGTAATGTGGTGATTGTGCATGCGGAATCAGCAAACTTGCAGATACTTGTGCAGTTTGTAATTTACCCGCTACTTTGGTGATATGGTTGGTTATCCTTACCAATTAGCTCACATTGTCTTTGCATTTACCGTTACTGCTTAAATTACTTCATTCTAAAAGAAAATATTCAGGCATAAGTGAAAAAAAATTGATGGCAATATTACAAAATGTTATGTAATAAACTATTCTGTTCAGCATAAATAATATTCGGGAATAATAATCAGAATTAGTTTATTCTCATTGATGTATTTTCTCTTGAAGAAGCATGCGGTATAAAATAAAAGTTTCCCAAACATTCTGCATTTGGGCATAAAGCTGACAGAAAGTAAAAAATCAATTGAACGCCATAGCGCAGCAGCTTCAAGCACAGAACCGTTACATTCACCTATCAAGTCAATGAAAACTCAAACCAAAATTTGTACTGAATTTTTATATAATCTAGGTTATGAAGACAAAATGTATGTCTGGAACCTAAGGGTTTATTATATTTTTCTACCTTGTGGTGTGAATTCGAAATTCTATCTTGCGCCTTGCTTTTTCATTCCCTAATCATACATCCCTGAAACTTCAAGGATCAGCTGGCTTGAACACTGGCAGCATTGACCCCTGAAGTTTGATACATGCTGTAAATATTCTAATAATACATGTATGAACAACATAAATCTACAAGTATCCATACCGTTCGCAAATGAAAGTATTTTGTTGACACCAACACATCATGCAAAGTGAATTCCAACTCGTTAAATTCGAAAAAGTTTTATATCACGAAAATGGCAGCACAGCAAAACTTAGTGATATTTTACTTGTACATGTTTATTTTGTACGAGCATCATCATAACATCACAATATTAGCAATCTGCAAAGGTATCTACATGTATTTTGATAATATCATGCATTCATCACCATAGCACAAAGGTAGCATACAACAACATGTTATGCTCCTCTAAATGTGTGTGCTGATTCTGTCTTCATGCCAGCATACAGTGTGAAAGCCATCACATTATGACAAAAGAAGCAAAGAATCTGTACAACAAACACGTGTTAGCCTCTACATATATGCGTATCCTGTCATGCATGCATGTAGTCTAAATAATTTATGGCTACGATTTTCCGTGGAAACACGCATGGTGTTCAAATACATGTAACCAGTACATGTATTTTAAATTTCAGCACTACAATCTGATATTTCCAAACTTCATTAACAACGGTTTACATGAATGTGAAGTTGATCGTAAAATTTACCAAATTTGATACCAGACATAATAGCTAAATTTCTTTCATCCATCGCCTCTAGGGAGATCAAACAGAAGAAATCAGAAAAATTAATATAATAAAACATAGCTCAGCAAATGACACTTTCATTAGAAAATGCAGTATTAAACAAATTTTACAGGATTTTAACGTTGGAAATGCTGATGAAAAAAATCACTTTTAGCAAAATTTCAATACGTACGCAGTAGGCATATAGTATCTGACAGGTGTGAGCTTCTTATATATGTCTTTATTCTGCCACGCACGCATTATAAGCTAGCTAAACGTTATTTTATATGGATTGTTTATTATATTTGTATATATATACTTTATATGGGTTGTACAATTAGTTATAACAACTATAACAAGCCCCTCTCAATGGCTCGAACTGTTGCGTTCTGTAGTATATAGGGTTGGAAGAAATCGGAGAACACAGAGAAAACAACCGTCCTTGGAAAGACCACTACAACCCACTCTGATAGGAAACATGTTGATCAAATCTGGGGTTTTTGAGATAGACGAGCGTCTCACCACTCGACTGTCCACATCATTACATTGAAACAGATATAGGGCTGAAATTGTTAAAAATAATATATATTTCAAATGTCAGCACAGTTTTATTAATGCATGTGATATTTCCCAGTTGCACTAAAAATGTTTGCATGAAAGTTACTTTGATCGCAGAATCTAATTACATGTATGTTGGTTTCAAATATCCTAATGATTAATGTTTATGGACATATCAAGTTCTTAATTTTATTTTAGATTTTGACACAGAAGTTTCTTGCGCCATCACCTCTTCAAAGCAATTACATTGATCAGCATGCAAATAAAGGGAAATTAAAATTGCAATCGAAACTGTTCTTCAATTCAAACATGAAAATGCATGACAAAACAGACAAATCTAGCCCAGGAAATAACACTTTCATTTGAGAACAAAGTATGCAACTGCTCAGCAGAACTCAGCAAATAATGTTTGCTGTTCGATGTGCTAGACAAAGGCAAATTTAGCATAATTTCAAAATCACAAAATCAGAATTCAACCAGTAACCCTTATACATGAATTTCTTGACCCCGAAAACATAGAAATAGTGCACTTGCAATGCATTCTAGGACAAATATAACCGGATATTTTGATATTTTATAATCCGGCGGTCATCTTGGCCGCCATCTTGAATTTTGACCGAGATAGAGTGAATTCCGCTTGGCCCTATATCTGAAAATATTTAGTATGGTATGGACAACTGTTATGCCAAGTTTCATGCTTCTTTCATTTTTTGCACAATTCTTCTCTTAACAGCTGGACTAGTAGTATTGTCGCTCTTTCAAAGCAGAGGCGCATGAATTGCTATTTGTGTAGATTTCTTTACATTTGTTACTTTTCTGGGCCATTGCCTTATAACTATTACTTATCTGACATTTACTTAATATCTGAGATAGGCAGGCAAGATGCCCTCATAATTAGGTTCGACAGCCATGGCACAGCAACCAAGGACGCGCTTTCTGATTGGTTGATATGTTAACTACTGGAGTCTTCAGATGGTGACACTGCTGACGTAACAATGGCTCAACCAATCACACACGTACTTCAAATTTAGCCTGAATCCGATGTGCCATGGCTGTCGGGCCTAACAACGGGGACTTCTTGCCTGCCTATCTCAAATATAAATTAATAATAAAGAGATTAACCATATAATGCGAAAAGCATTAGGAAAATGTGAGATAAGTAATAGTTATAAGGAAATGACCCAGAAAAGTAACAAATTTAACGGAAATCTACACTAATAGGCCCTGTGGACGAAGTTACCTTAATATAAGTGGTGCATGGACACCGGGAGCAGGCCTTACAAATCACTCTTTTTTAAAACTGAAAACTACTTTTATTACTCTTTTTCACTCTTTTATTAGCAGCACTCCTTTTCCCTCTTTTTGTCATTCAACGAATTCTGATATATACTATATATTTATATCCAGCATTGACAAACCGGTCAGAAGAAGAATGCGACTTTTCACAATTGTTATGTGTAATATCCAGTATGTGTCACAACATGTGGAAAATGCCAACATCTTCAGGCAGAAAGATGTGCACCATACACCCTTCTGATTTTTGGAAACGAAATATACATACACTCATTGATAATATTCGAAGAACATCTTTATTCAGTCTGTGTTTAAAAATATGGGGAATCGACGCTAATTTTACTCCTTTTTCAATCCTAATATTTAAGAAGTCTTCACTGTTTTCCAAGGCACTTACTGTTTTTCTCAGGTCATTTACCTATGATAGGCCTGGGGAGGATTGCGAGACATTAGTCAAATGGAATTTCAATCGAGTGTACGGTGCCTACGGCACGGCAACGACAATGCGTTACGACTATCCGGCTATTTTTCGACTCGGTTTGTGAGCGATTTTTTTGCCGTTGCCGGACATAATCGTGCGGGGCCACTCCTTTAAAATGACGTCACAACTACCACGTACGGGCATCTTTTGCTGCTTTAGTGCCCCGAAAAGGCAAAATATCGTCTGGAAGGGCAATTCAAATAAAAGATAGAGGCCTTTTGTCTAGACACACAAAAATATAATCTAAATAACTCTTAATTCTTTAAAGGTTTAAGACATAAATTCCAATACGTTTAAATCTGTCTTCGTCTTTGATTAATAAATTGGACTCATTATATTCATTTACGTCTTCATCTTGCTGGCATGGTAATTTAAGGCAAAGGCAATATTTAGAAGGATATCGTGGCCCTGGAGCTCCATCCTGATGAGCTTAACACGTGCGCTTTGGCCTCCGATGATAAATTTTGCCGGATTAATGTGTACACCCAAAACGCATTGTCGTTGTCGTCACCGTTGCCGGTTAACCGTATAGCTTCAGTCGACAAATCGTGGTGTTGATAGCCTTGCTGAGAATAAAGCTCCGGTAAACCACAACCTAATTTCAGTTATGAACCCATAATAAATATAGCTTCAGTTTCCCTGAGACACTACATGGCATGTCAATCCCCCCCCCCCCCCCCGCTTAATCCAACATCAAGTGCTTCTGAGAAACAGCTTGGGGCACACACGACTACCGGCCGTAATATAACAGAGTGCTCTCATGTTTACACAAGAGAAGCATACACTCGCCCAATTTGTTTATCTAACTCCCTTTCTTTTTAGTTCTTTCACAGATTAAAAGTAAAGTTTCAAAGGAAAACACATGAAGCACAGTGCAGACAGAATTCCAAATAATGGCTTTTGAATATGTTTAACTTTATGCCAAAATCACACATTTTTGCTTCGGATCTTTGCCCGGTCGAACTCTGTCATTTGCTTAACGGCTTTGTGTGATCAGTCAGTGCAAATGGACATTGCTGTTAATTAATTTTGGTCCTGAACTCAGTATCTGCAGCACTTTATAACCGTCAAGGCCACATACTGATACCACTGTATCGGACATGCCCATTTAACCACTTCCGTTATGAAGTTCCTGGATGTGGCACAGGCATTTTCAATGTCTAACCATTAACCCACAAGCAGGGTAGATAAAGACCCCACCACGTGCTGTGACGATCTACCCGTTAAATACATTAAAACGTTGGACGCAAGGCAGACTTTGACGAAATCATATGCACTGTTGATATTCCCAATCTAAGAAGAAAACATGACATATAATTAAATTCCCCAATTAATGCTGCACTATTATTTAAAGAATGCAAACCATTAGATATTAAAAAAAGAGAGAAATACAGGCATTATCATATAGAAAAGCGATCGTAGTGGATTGCCACAACACAAATAATCTTGGGTATTCAAATGTATCAAACGTCCGTCTCCTTTCCGATTTTATAGAATTCAAAATTCAATTAACTTGCCATTCCTTTACCAGTATTTGCCCGATACCCTGCCTCGTTTTTAAGAGGCATCATGTACACAGACGATCTTGACATTTTTTTTCGTACTGGATCATGAACTGAAATATGTAACTCTTAACGTCAGTTTTGGCCCACCTGTCACCATGCAAAATTAAAAAAAAAAAACTACATCTGCATGTTCTTCAGAAATGTTCCTAACAAATGCAAATTTCGATTTATATTTGTCCAGTTCCATATACATAAGACGCACTATCCCAATAACCACATTCGTTTGACTCAATATTCGGGTCGGTGGGTCGGGGGGGGGGGGGTTCCTGATGAAATTATTGGCTTTTCCTGATTTTGAATGCTGATTTACCCATAATATGCCATGAAGGTATATTATCGGTGAATAGGCACTCAAAATAAGGAAAACCAGTTTGATTAGGATAAGATATGCTTAAAAGACGATGGGGAGGGGTCCTCACATTGTGTCAAGTGTCTGTGCTCATTTATAGACTGACTAGGATTTCTTTGCATGTAGATATGATTATGAGACTGTTGGCGCTTTATTTTTTTTCATTTGAACACAAGTCTAGCAAAATTATAATTCAGTCATTGTGTCAACTAACTTCTAAATTGTAATTTCCATATTGAGTTGCTGTTGAAATATCTTTGAAAACCAGAAATAAGGGCAGGCATTGTGATCTATATATTCTATAGGATTGTTGGTCAAGGGTAAAAGCATGTAAAACTCTTTAGAGTTAAGGGTTTCTGCACAAACTTTCAAATTGAAGCTTAACATCAAAATAATTGACATGTCTTATTTAAACTTTTAATCAAATCTGCTCAATCATTTCATTAGATTTATCACGAACACCATGACAGGTCTATTTTGGGAAAATTTCACAATCCTTCAACATCTCAAGGACTCGATCTATCTCATATTATCTCGCCAAAAGTCATAGTTGAAGAATATTTTGCCCAAATAATCTTTTTTGATTGTTCATTTGAAAGAATGTCATGTTTTAATAAAATAAACAACCGTGTGGCAGAGTTAATCTAGTTTGCCCTCGGCTTGGTGATGAGTCACGGTCAGCTGAGCAAAACTTTGAGCTGGAGCCCAGTCTAACTGTGGCCTCGTTCCACAGGAGGTACCGCCTGAACGAACGGCATACCTACATCTAGCGCCGGGATTTGCTCTCATTAACCTAGTTATACATTCAGACACGTATGGTTTCATTTGATAGACACATGTAGAATTGTCCCTGAGAAATCAATCGAGATGTACCCAAAGTTTACTCAGAAAAGTCAGCCGATATTTTTGTCATTTGTGTCATTGAGCCTATCCCTTGTAGCGGGACTGCGTGAAGCTGACATTTATAAACATTTGATGTATTTTTAACAAAAAGAAACACTGATCTTTGGCTTATTTTCAGGTCTGTTCACATATAAGTTTAGATACAATGTATAACCACGAAGGATTAATCCACGAAAGGTTTAACCCAACGAATAGTGTTTCAGGTCAAAACCACGAAATTTTAAACCCACGATATTTTCTGAATCCACTGAATATATATATATGTATATATATATATATATATATATATATATATATATATATATATATATATATATATATATATATATATATATATATATATAGAGAGAGAGAGAGAGAGAGAGAGAGAGACGTATAGAGATATAACTCTGTAGGTTTACAATATAATTTTCATTAGCATGTTAATATATTCGTGGCATCTGTCTTGTGGTAATACGTGTGCATTGGAAATATAAAATGTATAATAAAATAATGATATTCAATATCGAGTATATCGTCAGTATAAAGTCATGACAGGAATAAAAACGTAACCCCTAATAGATCATAGAAGAATATCATATAATGCATAACTGAAGAGTCATGCATATATATACGGGCCAATTTACAAATATGTTGAGAACTTTTTTTAAGATAGAGGGGCATTACAGGCAATTTCCTCCTTAAAACACTCCATTCGCACAACCTCTTCATCACGTGTAGAGCAGGCCTTGCCCTGATTGGTTGTTAATCATTTTTACGCCCTGCTTGATTGCCAATCATTTTACCTGGCCGGGCTGGATTAAGGTTCCGGAGAGTCAGATTAAGAGGACAATCCGTGATTGTGGCTGTGGTGCAGACTTGCCACTTAGTATGAAGACGATGGTTAAACACGTGTCTCGTATATCATGTGAATGTGACATTATCAAGTAGAATATTATCCCGGCCAGGCATACAACACAATCCATTTATACGGCCCTGCTTCAAACTTGTTTCATCTACAATTTAGTATGAAACGGTATTCGTGTTCACTACTAATTGTTTTTCGCACATAAATCTGAGGCTTTACAGCATATAGTGTTCATAGCCGCATCTGGTCTTTCAGTAGACGAGAAAGTAAATATATTCTTCATGGTGCACAAACAAAAATACTGTTTTACGTGATCAATGAGCTTGGTTATTATCTTGACAGACTTTTCACATTACATGCATTTGTAGAAAAATTATACAAGTAAAAACATACTAAAAAACATAAACGTTTTAAAAAGTGAAATTAAAAATGTCAACCTATCATTAATATAATAATAATAATAATGATGATGATGATGAAAATAATAATAATAGGCCTTATAATAATAATAATAATAATAATCATCATCATCATCATCATATAATTTGAGGATTGGACGTGGTCCAAGAATGCGATATTCCGCTCTAAACTTTGCTACCAAGCTATCACCGAACTCTTATCGAACACCACAAGGTTTATTTATTTCAATTTTATCAAAACCAATCAATTGGGCTGCGATTATGCGTACACACTAAAAATAATAATAATAATAGTAATAATAATAATAATGTTATTATAAACACACTAAACCCGAATGTAACAGGTCCCATGTCGAAATTATGGGTATGCCGTTTGTATTAATAATGAAATAAACAACAAATATATAGAATATTCGTCTGTCAGATGACTTCGTGTATCGGCGGAACACAGGTCCATGAAAAGGTGATTACGGACAGTCTCCTGACGTGAGAGCACTCGACATTTATGGATTTATCATATTTAAGATACTAGATACGAAGATACAAAAAAGCAATCCAAGATCCATGGAAATGCAAAATTTAAGATCTTATTTAAAGTGGAGTTTATTTCATTTGTAAGAATAGAAAATATTAATGGACATAAATATATAATACATTACATCTCGTTCCTAAACTGCTTTTTGTAAATATTCCATGGTCCAATAATCTGCGATGATTTCATATTATACCATATTACTTTATTATCTCCGCCAAGCCTAGCGGCGGGGGTTATGTTTTGGGCAGCGTATGTTTGTAAGCATGATATTTCAGTGTAGCTCGACAATGATAAAAAAACAATTAATTAAATGTTTGGGGCGATCCATGCGTACGTATATAACTCCGGAATGAGTTCTAGTGCTTCATGGGGGGGGGGGGGGGTTGTTACGGAACCTTATAACAACAGATCACGTAGTCGTGAGATAAATACGAAGATAAATAAAAAACAGATTCTGTAACACTAGGCAGCGTAAAATGTCTAGGGGAATGAATAAAGAAGTCAATGGTTTTTTGTTAACAAATAATTATAATTTATTCTTAAAACAACCCTAACATTACAATACACTAAATCAATACAATTACACAGTATAACAGTAAATCAATACAATTACACAGTATAATAAATAAAGTGTACAGTACCAGAGTGTCCGGATCCTAGGCTTTTCTGAATACCACCACTGTCACAGCTCAATAAGTCCTTTAAAACATATAATCCAGATGAACAGTTCACGTAAATCTACTCAGAAAATAATAGTCCAATTCAATCCCAAAATCAATCTGTTGTAATCCAAAAGTGAAGTTCTGGTAATAGTCCCAAAGGCAAACTGAAGACTGTATAAAATCATTTACAAATTTCGAAGAAGATCTATAAATTCTGCAATTATTGGAAAGGTCCACAAACTGACTCACACTCTTCCGTGTCCGCTGGAATTTTTCTCTCTCCTCTCGGCTCTAAAAACAGCACCTAATTCATAGCTTCTCACCCTAAAGCCTAGAAACTTCTATTTCACGAACAATCTAAAAAACACAACAATACATAATACACACGCGCCGAAAGAAAAATACAAGACACGCGCTCATAGAGCGCGAACAGCCCAGAAAATTCCAGATTAGCACGAACGCTGTGTCTTTATACATCTGACCCCACGCGCGGACCGGCATGGCTCACTCGTCTCCCATGGCAACGGACTATGCTTGCCTAATAGAAACATGCAACACCCCTGAGCACAACAAACCAGGGCCTGCCTTACACGAATCAGAATGTCAACAGACAGATGTAACAGGGTCAATAGCATATATTTTTATACGCAGGTGGAAATATGGCTATACTTGGGGTGCGAGCCTTGACGTCACCTAGGACAATGACGTCACTCGATGTGTACGTGCCGTTTCCCTGAAAAGTGTCGGTGAATCAACGTACAGGGGGGGGGGGGGTCTTGAAAGGGGGAGGTAGGCTGGCCACGGTTGTTAATAGTACGTTGTTCACGGAGTTTGATGAAATTTTTTGGATAGCTCGGCAATGATAAAAGGAACAATTGATTAAATTTTACGGCCGATCCATGCGTAATAATGAACCCGGAATGAGCTCTTTTTTTTGGGGGGGGGGGGGATTTCTTCTGCATATATGCTTACACTGGGACGTTTAGCAGGTGACGATATGGCCATATTTGGAGAGAGACGTGATGTCATAGAGCACAATGACGCCATTGCACGTGTACTTGCCGTTTCCCGGGACTTTGTCAGTAAATTAACGTAAAGCAGGTGGGCCACGGTTGCTTGTCGTTGTTTTTATTGTCCTGAACTCTGTTTTAAAAAGAAAGTAAATGACTTAAGCTCCCCCTTAATATTATTCCCACGGGCAAAATATCCGACTTTGGTAAGTTTCGAGGGCTAGTTTGTTTAGTAGTAGTGTGTAAGATTCCTTATCTACGGAAAATGGAATGTACACTTGTTGAGAGATTTCATATGAACCTGCACGGCGGCATACATTTTTTTCTATGTGTTGCCCCTTGATAACATTAGGAAACTAAAAATTCGCTACACGTACCGATCATTTTTGCCGGATATATAAACATTCCGCATGCCGGGTCCGCGCATGAGGAATCTCACCTACTTTATTTCTCAATACGTGGACCGATTTAATACGCTTTCCGCATTCCGTAAATATAAGAAATCTTAGCTTTAATCTGCAAATATAGTCTACTTTACCTGTTTATTACCTCCACTAAGCGGCAGGGGTTATGTTTTTGCGGGTGTAGGTTTGTTTGTTTGTCTGTTAGCAACATAAGTCAAAAAGTTATTGACGGATTTTGATGAAATCTTCAGGATAGCTCGGCAATGATCTTGATCCAGGAATATTTTAAGGAAAAATGCTGTTTTTCTGACAATTCCATATGAGGCTAATGAGTTGACTTGGCGGAGGTCTGCGCTCTCTGAGTGCTTTTCTAGTTATATAATATTTTACAATCTGCTTCTTATCTTTGTTGAATATTTTGGAACTGATCTGTAAAGAACACATGCAATAGTACATGTCTCTCTATATACACAGTATACGCAGTGTATTCAAGTCTTCTACATAATTAGGCAATCTATTGTTAGATATTTTACCCTATTGGCAAAGTTTCTGGCCGATATATCAAACTACAGCCTTTAGGTGCATTGGTCTATACGCCGAAAGAAAAGGAGGGGGAGTAGTGTAGTGGGAGCCACCTGTCTCGTGCACCAGAAAGCTATCGAAGATCGATATAGACATAAAAAATTCAGACTTTTACGACAAACCACTCCTGATATGTTTTATAGAAACAGACGCACGGAAGAACACCACGCGAGAACCATTTGTGACACTCTTTGTGTACGAGACAAAAGAATCCAAGATATAAGGACATGAAATGGAACACTGGATCCACGAAACTTCGTCTCGCAGAGGAGAAAAGGAAGAAGTCCTCAAATAATTATGATTTTTTACTGAAATATTAACATATAGTTTTGAGATAGCTTGTATATAAAAAGACACAATAAAGGTGAGGTGAAATATATATATATAACAAGTGACCCATGGGTCATGACGCTCAGCCGACTGGGAAGAGATTCGCAAAAGGAAATTTATCATCTGAAAGGTTGTATATTCCCATTCAACTGAAGCATCAAACAGATTAACCAACAGGCCAAGATTGTGTCTGTATTTATATATCTCAAAAATAGAGAAAAAATGCGTAAACTTAAAAAATACAGGTGGCTCCACCAGTCTACAGAAACTAATAAAAACACTTAATGGTCAATATACATGCAAAGAATCATAGTGATCTCTGCATTAGTTGTTCAGATACTTCACCATCAGTGATGTAGTTAATGAAATATTGAAGTTTTTGTATGAAATTATTGACTATTCTGGGGGGTACTTTGGGGCCCCATAGCTCAAAGGATATGGGTAACAGAGACCTTATTTCAGGTTTCCATGAAGACTTTTCATGGGTCTCTCTCTGTGTCAAGAATGAAGATTCTAGGTCCAGTCTATACGATTTGTGCCCTGTAAACAGATGTTCACATTTTTTAAAGGTCTCAAAAATAGAGAAAACGATTCGTAAAGAATCGAAAAATACAGGTGGCGCCACCAGTCTGCAGGAACTGATGGAACATCTCATGATTAATATGTATGCCAAAAATCATGACCATCAGTGATGTAGTTAATGAGATATTGAAGTTTTTGTATGAAAATTTTTACTATTCTGGGGGGTACTTTGGGGCCCCATAGCTCAAAGGATATGGGTAACAGAGACCTAATTTCTGGTTTCCAAGGAGATTTTATATCGACCTCTCAGAATGTTAAGTTACAAGATTCTAGGTCCAGCGGTTACGATTTGTGCCTAGTTAACGGACAGCCGGACAGACGGACAGACAGACAGACGGACAGACGGACGACGGACAAAGAGTGATCGCTATAGCTCAGCATGACTGAAAGTCAGCTGAGCTAAAAAAAAACAAGTAATAATGAGAGTTAAGACAAGGCGACCGATAGAGAACTGGTTGTATACATTACAAGATGGAGTACTGGTTGTATACATAATTACAAGATGGAAGGCAGTAGATAAAATATCAAATATAAATCTATTTATCGTACATCGTCGTTTGGAAAAAAAATATTTTATCATTAAAAATATGCTAAGTAAAGGAAGAGAAGGCAGGTTATCTGTAGAACAAATCTAAAATAGTTCAAAATAATGCATCGCTTGTGTTTCAAAAGCGAAAGAAGAGCGTCATTCCGTTACTGAAACAGCTCCATTGGGTTCCCGGCAACCACTGCTACCAGCACAAACAGTTCTCGCTTACTGTTATTTCCATTGATCACTGACAATTTATTGTCAGCAAACTAGATAACTATCTGTATTTACGTATACCCAAAGGTCTAAGGGGGAATAAAAACAAAAAAAAAAAAAAGGGGGGGGGGGGAGACTACCAAGTGGCAATTTACCTTATGTACAATGATAGGTTTAGCGATCTATATTTATATTTGTGAACTTTATTAAAATGCAATCATTCATATTTAGAATTTAATTGACACACATATAAAAAAGTTCTGTTATGCAACATCCTACATGACATCTCCTCTCAGATAACACTTCGCATAGTTTCTTCCTTGCAGCTAACCTTTGCCATCATTAGCTTGGCGTATATCTTATAATTGCAGTTTGTATCTGAACTTTAACGAATCTATTCACCTTTTAAAGAAATATGTTTTCTCCTAAAATAGATCAGTATCCGCCAGCATTTCGTTCTGAAACGATTTACGTACTCCTGTAAAAAATGGACATAAACATGCATCGGGCGCAAACTGTGACCCAAAACATAAACCTAACGTGCACACCGTACCGCACACCTTTACATATCAAGATTTTAAAACTACCTCCTCAACATGTACATGTATTTTATATATATATATATATATATATATATATATATATATATATATATATATATATATATATATATATATATATATAATAATAATAATAATAATAATAATAATAATAATAATAATAATAAATAAAGGCCCAGTGAGACAAACCAAACGTGGCGTAGGGAGGCAACCTAAAATCAGATATTGTGGTGACTTTTAATAAAATACGCAAGTAACGACACACGCAGTCTGTTATATTTCAATGCTGTTTTAGATACTGGGCTATATATAATATACCTGGAACAGACAATTATTTGGGGGATTACTCCTACGTTTATATTCTTTTATTCTACTACTTCATGATAATTATACTATTTCCATTGTGATGGAAATAATAATCTTAATACCTTGCATAATGCAGATCCCCAGCATTAATGGCTGATAAGGCCACACACACAAAAATTAAATTCTGTGACTATGGAATAAAGGGGGTGAGTGGGGGATTCTTAATATTTTGAGGTATCATACAAAAAATATGCCAACCAATGCAGCTGCTGTTCTGTAAGTCCACTAGAAATTTGTGACGTCACACTGACGTCACAGCAACCAAGTACCTGTTTTTATTTAACTTAGTGGTGGGCCGATCATCGAGGTTTTTCGAAAGTCAGTCGGTTTGCTGCCACTTTCAAGCGCTCGATTACGAAAGGCAACTATCGATTACAACATACTCATGATTGTTTTTAACAGAATGTCTTTACGTTATAGGCAAAAATTACTCTTCCATTTTTTTTTACAACATTCCGCGCTTCATATAATGAGTCTGTGTTCCCAAATAACATCCGTATATAACTGAGTATGACACGGTAGATGAGAGAACTGAGGACTCATTAAACCTCTGTGAACTGGCAGGGAGCTGCAGAATTAGCGGAGAGTTTTCTAACGAGATGTTCATTGCAATATATGGGCGGTATGGCGTTAAAATGCTCCATACTGTTCCAGGTCTATGCCAATTTTGCAAGATTCTCTTAGAAATAATCTCCTCAACTGATGTCAGGAACCCTTGTCGCATGAGTATAATTATATTTTTAGATTTCATTTACTTATTTTATCATTTTTACAAAAAATTATATGGGCCTGTAATTTTTCTGGCAGGCCGGTGAAACCAGTATGCATGTCGGCAGTTATCATATTTGTTATAAAATGAAAGTCCTGGTGGTGAAGTTAAAATGATACACTGTTTTCATGAGGGCCAGCAAGTAGATTTCCTGGACTGTGGTCTAATTCTTGATTACTATAATTAATTAAAATGAAACTTTGAATAGCATATCTTAGTGATAAAAGGAAAATATAAAAAAAGGCAAAAACTTCTTTTCGTCAGGTAGAATTACTAAGACATGCTGGCTGGGACAAGAGAGTATAGTTTCACAGATAGTTGCATATTTCTTTATATTTGTCTAAACCGATTAATAATCGATCATCGATCGGTTTGCCCAAATGATGATCGATTATGAAAAAGGAACCGACTCCCACCACTAATTTAACTGGAAGTTCTACTAATCGACAAATCTAATGGTATTTCCGTTCATGTATCATCTATTTATTATGACAATACAAACTCGAAATTGTTTGTGATTGTGTTAATGTTGCGAAATCTTTGAATAAATATGAATTTCGAATTCTAAACTGCAAGATGGGTACTTTTTCAATTATTGCCTCATATATCAAAACCTCATATATACTTCTACGAAGATAGTTTAGGAGTTAAATGCATTAAGATGCTTAAAAGAGTTGATGGAAAAAATTATGGATTATCTATGGTGTGATCATGAAGACTCTTTCAGTATCAGGAAGTTGAAGATAAGAAGGAGCTTATTCATATCAGGTCAGCTTGAAGCATGTATGACTCGAGGCAACGAAGGCGGCAGGTGGTTATGTGATCACAGGCGCTTGAATTGCTATTGGTGTAGATTTCGGTTAAAATTGTTACTTTTCTGGGTCATCTCCTTATAACTATTACTCATCTAACATTTTCCTAGCTTTTTTACACTGTATGGATCATCGCATTATTATTTACTTAATATTTGAGATCGGCAAGCAAGATGACTCGTCGGTAAGTTCGACAGCCATGTGGTTCAAGCGCCTGTGATGTGATCGGCTATGTTTGTGTGTGTCCGATCCAAAATATTTTAAAGTCGCCCCTTCAGAAGCGGATCCAAGGGGAGGGTCCGGAACCCCCCCTTTTCAGCCGCCGCAACCTTTTTTAAGGACCTCAGACCAATTTTTGCAACCTGGACCCCCTTTTACGGATATGGGGGATTTATTAGGTTTTGTCATTACTCCTGGGTTGGACCCCTCCTTTTCCTCAATGTTTGATCCGCCCCTGCGCTTTTTGCCGGCTGTCTCGAATATTCTTCCGTAGAATATCTTCAAAAAGTAACTGCATGATTCGCCCAAAATATTTTTATTTCTTCCGTGCATTGTGGCCAACTCCCCGTAAAATTTCATTGAAATAAAGTAAGAAGATATCCTGCGAACCTTTAACGGTCAGGGATGTCGTGTTTGGGGGGCTGGGTAATGAGGATTCCTTTGAGATCGCTCGGTGATTGCAGCTTTAATGGAACTTATGTGGACGGGGTTAATTGGCAATATACATTATTACGATTATTTATATTCATCGCCTGATGGTTTCCATGAATTTTAGTTAATTTATGTATAATGTCGGGACATCGGTTGATTAACATTTGAGGCTGGACTTGATGCGGATAGATGTGTTTGCGGAGGTATATGTTTTCTAGTCTACATTAGTGTTACATAATGTACTTTGACGGCAGTGTTTCATGAATTATTGTGATGTCTATGCCATCTGTGAGTGTTTTCTACTTTAAATCAGTTTACTTGGATTATTTAAACCGGATCATTGTCGAATCCCCATTGGTTCTCCTGACTTTGGAATTATTTTTTAAATCAAGAATAGTTTTTTTCATGGAGCATATAGATATAGGTGTCTGAGGACTTATGTAATTTACTGTGAGTGACCATCTTCCTCCTGAGGCTGTGCAAGAAAGGAAAAATTATGAGAAAGACGTGGAGAAGGAGAAAAAGCAGCAGGGGACAGGATAGAAAAAAAAAAGAAAAAAAGGAGGAAGAAAAGACCAAGATGAATGAAAGAAACAAGAGGAATAAAAGAAGGAAAAGACAAATTGAGTAGGAGAAGCTAAAGAAAAAGCTGGAGGGGGAAATAAGGAAAAGACAAAATTAACTTTAGTAGGTTAAGCCAAAGAATGAAGGATACCTGGAAGGAGAAAAGAATAGACAAAGACAAAACGAGAGGGAGAAGTCAAAGGAGCAGGTGACTTATTATAGAATGTAGAGGAGGATTAAAGACAATGAGAAGAGGGGTTTTCTGTGCATACTGTTCAATAGTAAACATACATCTATAGTGCTAATATTCAATTCTAGCAAACAGCTGCAAACATCTGAATTATATGTATAAATAAAAAGAAATTCCTACGCTAGACTTCAATGATGTTTTCACTTTCATGTGGAATTGATTCAGCGGTTAAGCAGCGGCACATGGACTGCAAGGAATCAATTTTCTCTACTAAAAAAAAGAAGAGAAAATATAAATTAATTAATAATATATTTTGTTAATTGAATTTGTTTACTATTGTGTTTCAAAATTGTCATCATTTAAAATGTAAAATTAATAAAGAATCAACAGCAACTTGTCCAGAAACCCTCATGAAGAGTGTAAAATATGCCAGTGTCACGTTTGGATCTGTTCCGTATGCGCTGGAAAGTGTTTGCATGATCTGGCCTGAACCGTGGTGAATACCAATCACGACAAAATATAACACCGGTCATCAGATAGTGAAGAAAGTGAGCGATAAAAGATCACAAACATGGAGAAGTTGTTTGTCTAGTAGAATGTTCAGTTGTCATCTTTCAGAAGTGTCTACCGTACACGCAGAATCGAAACTTGAGAATAGAGGAACCCTCTGTGAAAAGTGACTGATCCTAAGTAAGGTGAGTTGAATGAAAGGAATATAAATGCTGTGATTGTTTTACGAGGCCCACTCTTTTTCTTCTGATTTTGTCAAAACAAGATCTCTTATCCTATCTCCACTATACTATAACACCAGGATATGACATTTTATTGGGAGCGAATGTAGAATCACTCACGCACTGTCTTGACTAGTTATATGTGTATACGGACGGAGGTAATTTATATAAACTTTATTTATTTTCATGGATTGTACAACTAGTTATAATAACTAATACGAGGCACTATCCATGGCACGGATCTTGGCACTCGGTAGTCGGTAAGGGTGGAGGAAACCAGAGGACACGGAGAAAACCACCAACCTTGGACGGGCCACTACAACCCAATCTCATAGCCACACTGGGAATCGAACCAGGGTCGCCAGCGGAGAAGGCCGAGCGTTTTACCACTCAGCTGTCCAGGTCCCTTTTACGGACGGATGTAATGGTGATTAGAATTAATGTAATGAAGAAGTAAGGGACAGTTTAAAATAAATAATGAAATTAAGACAGAAGATGATGGTTATAAAAACGTTTTCTGTTCAAACAAGTGTCATTCCTCATAGAGTTGCGCGAGTTATTCTGCATTTGTACCTTTTTTTGAAAATTTACAGGCCAGTTGGGCCTGTGTAATATTGCATGGTTTCACAGGCCCAACTGAAAAATTACAGGCACGTATATTTTTGTGTCAAAATTTAAAGAAAAAAGGAGCGAGTATAGAATCAGGTCTACATGGACAAGGTAATGGGTGTATACGGATGGACGTAATGATGTTTAGGATTCATGTAATGGAGAAGTAAAAGGCATCTCAATGTCATATCATCAGGCATATCATGGCTTATGTTGATTACTACTAATATGAGAGGGTCCAGACAGTTTAGATCCATCTTCGAAAGGAAGACGGGAATCTATACTCGGTACGGTTGGGACGGTTACCGGTATACGATATTATCACGATATCTGACAGCTAGGGTTATCATACCGTCAACTTTCCTATTATCGCGATACCAGGATATCAATTTTCCTCACGATTTTGGTTCACAAGCAAGCCCTTGAGGTTCAAAATAAATTTATTTCAGAGAATCACATTAATTTTCATAAACCACATGTATTTAAATACACGCGTGTGGGTGAAACCGTGTGCTTACAGACTTCGGGATTAGTCGGAAATGTCCGGAAGTAGCAGGATGAATCAGAGAGGACCTAAGCCTGAGAATTCCAGGACAAAATAACATTGTAATGAAAGAGCAATAAATTCACATATTTATGCTTTTATTGCATAGAACGAAAATGTCAAAATAAAAGTGTCACAACTGAATCGAACATTCCATACGGGTTGCATATTTTGCCATATAAAATTGGGATGGTATATTTAGCCATGATTGGTATGACACACTCTCCGAAAATTCGCCGGGATTCTCCGGCTTTTATGTAGCTATAGGAAATTGATGGAAAGTTCAGACAAGCGTGATTTGACGATGGGGGCAGGACTTCCCGCGCCTCAAGCTTGCACACCTGCAGGACCTTCATGCAACTTACATCACTTAATGAGTCATTCTGTGGTACTGGCACAATAGGTATAAATGATATTAATACTAAACCCCTTGTATAAGGTCAAGACAAAGGCGGTTGTTATAAATATCATCACTGAAGGCTTATTAATGCCATTATATATAATTAAAAATATCGCGATATCACGGTATATTGCGATAAAATTTGAATAATTATCATGATATCAAAAACCCATATCATCCCAACACTAATACTCGGGCCAGAAAAAGATGTAATTAAAAGCTAAAAATGTAATTAACTGCATATGATCTAGGGAACTGGTCGTTTCTTCACCACGGTTGATTCGTAACGAAAGGAAAATGGTTACAAAGTGACCGTCAGGATACGTAAGGCGGGACTTGGCCTGACACATCTATTAATTGCATATTCTTATAATCAGCATTCAAATGCATAAGGAATGACGGAAGAACAGAATGTTGAATGACAGAAGAGTGAAATATGGCCAGGATAATAGTTACTGAAAAAAAGCCATTTATACTCGCAAAGGTTCAGATTTAAGAAAGTTCTTGTAGCGTCACTTGAACATTTCTCATGGACGTGGATTTTAATTAACAAATACTTGAAAACACTCAAATGAGTGAAATAAAAGGACATATTCAAAAGGGCAGCTTTGAGGGAATCGTTATGGGTGAGCAGTGAAGTAAATAGCCCTAAATACCATAGTGCCCAGCAGACAAGGGGTCAACTCTGAATTGAATTGGAAATGAATTGGAATTGAAAGGAAGACTGAATGAATTGGAATTGAATTAAAATAAAAATTAAATGAATTGGAATTGCATTTGAATTGAAGTTTACAGACTACACTGAATTGATCTGAATTCCACAAAAATTCCAGCTCTCATATTATCCAAATCGTCGCTCATTGGAAGTTTATTAAGGTCAGTTTTAAAATCAAACTTTCAGCATTCGGTCAGAGTAAATCCTCTTGGATTACACAATTATCATGATAACAGAAATGCTTCTTAATCACTTGACCTCAATTGTTTGTAGCAGCAGCACATTAGAGATGGGATAATATTAATAAAATAATATGATGTATAGTAACAGAAATTTTATTATTATCAAAGTAAAAGTAATAATAATATATATGAAACTGAGCTGTTACAGTAATGATAATAGCAGGCAAAGTATTAGAGTAATATGTATTACTTTCTATTACTTCGAATTTCCTGCTGTGCCATAAAGCGTGATCAAATGATACTGAACTGACTTGTTCTCGTCCAGTGACTTTCTAGGATATGCCTATTGTTACAGCATTCTGGCTGCCTTAAGCTGCTCTGGTGGCATGGTGTGCTTTGACCAGCTGTTATCTATGTGGTGCCCAATGGGTCTGATTAACTAGGGTGTTTCATTGGACAAAAACAAAAAGCAACAGCCATGATATAGTAAAATACCTCCCACAGACTGCTGGTCTTTGATGGCTCAAGTCGAGAATATTATATTGCACATGCACCAAATTTGTTGACCTTGGGGAGACCCAGAGAATCTTGCTAAAAAGCAGCATTTAAAGTGAAGGAGAAAATGAAGGACTACAGTGAGGAGTATTGGTTAGTTACATGTCAGAAGCCAGATTATAACTGTATTATACTGTATCCATTGATGTTTCTTGCATGTATAACATCTGATTTTGTGAAAAAAAGTACATTATTGCATGTCAGATAAAGACATTAAATTTAAAGGGCAGAACATTAGTGTCTTGATGATGTTCTTAATAAGATTGTTTGATTAAATATTAACCATTTAATAATCCATATATTGGTTAGTAATAATTCTGTAGGTATACCATATTGAGTTCCTGTGTATAAAAAAAATTTGCAATTATCCTTTTAAACACTGTGTATAAACTTTCCACTCCATTCGTCTTAGCTTTTAGCCAATCTTTTTCAGGGATAGAAATAATGGGAACAGGTTACATTACCCTGAGGGAATGCTGTACAGTGCTGTTACATTCCTCATTCAAAAACTACATTCCCTCATACAGAAATGATATATTTTGGTATAAAAATCTTGTCCTTTGAAGAGCCTTTCTTTATCTTCATATTCTGTTCTTTATGGATCTGCTTAACAACATCTATTCTTAATTATTTTGTTTTCTTAAATCTGTTAATTGGACAGAGAAACCATATACAATATATATTTAAAAAGGTATGCCATGGTTTTATTAAGAGTTTCCAAGATATTCCTAATATGACTGATTTTGTTACTTAATACTTACAACAAGAAGCAATTTTCTGTTTGAAAAAAAGGATTTTTCTATTCCATTACTTTACAAAAAAATCCCTGTCAATTTTGTTACATATTATTGGCAGCCAGGTCCATTATTTATGCTCACAATATGGATTTTTCCCTGCATTGAAAGAATATAAAAAGAAAAGGTAACCTTAGAAAAGTTTTGTACTTGGCTTATGATGAAAAGCTGACTCATAAGCTCTTCCCAAATAATTGATGGGAGCCCTTTGTCTCAAGATCAACAATATACAATATACATTGATGTACAGATTTTGAAACTGCTGACATACAATCATATTTGTTTCTTATTGAGGAAGTTCCAAAGTGGCAAATCAGTATCAAAACTTATTGTTATGTTATGAAAAAACTTAACTTATGAATAAAAGACATAGCATTTACATTTATGTGAGGTTCTATTCCCTGTTGATTAATTAAAAAAGAAATAGGCTATTAAGACCGTTGGCCGTGTCAGCGTATGTAGCCCTGGTACAATGTCTGTGTGTTCAGGTCTGCTGCCATAAGAATTAATAGTTTGACAAGTATTAAATGAATAAATGCCCAAATTTCCTTTCCCAATTAAATTAAAACAATAGGTAACTGGAACTTATTGTAACATTTCCTTGTCATAATGTCAATTATGCGTAAGTGTATAGCTGTGGAACAATGTGACTTGTGAGCCTTGAAAATTTCGGGCTAGCGCTTACTTTTTAGAATTGTTTGGCAGACATCTACATTTCATTGTTAAATTCAAACTGATTATTATAACAGAAAATCTTTCTGTCTGTACACCTGATTCATGAAATTTTCGTGTTACGTAGCCGTTGAAATGATGTCAGTTGGACAGGGAAAATCTAGATGCTTGTGGTGACAGTCCCCACAACATACTTGTTTGACCAGTATAAAATGATTAAACATCTAGATTCCCAGTCCGAGAAAATATAAAACAGTGGATAATTGAATAGATCCGTTCTTTTGAGTTGTAACATTTTCATATGAATTATATAGCCATAGTGGTTCATTCAGTCACGAGAAACATATCACTTTGATCAAGGTATACTCCCGGGCTCGGGCTTATTATAATACTTGGCTTCAGCGAGGTCACATGGCCATAAGGCATGAATAACTTGAGGGGAATTCCTATTAAAATTAAAACATGTGACACGTTTAGTCTGGAGAAGAAATATGCAATTAAAAGAAATACATATGAGTCAGCTGGTCAGCTGAGAGTCACTGCCCATGGATGACTTGTTAACAAAAGTGAGCAATTTGAAAATAATATGTTTTGTACCGCCTGCCCTTTATTTTTGTTGTAATGGCCTGAGGGTGGCTATATCTGCACAAGGCCCATAGACCATTATGGAGTCAATAGCCAACAAACTGGTTCATAATATTTTTATTAAAAGGGCCACACATTTTATCAGCCAACACACCATGTAAACTCACCCTATTTCAGGGGTAGAATTTCATAAGAATCTCATGAATCCATTCCATTAGAATTTGCATATTTTCTGCTGGTGTGAAATGCAAGATGCATGCAAAAGAATGCTTTAACATGGCACTGTTCTTTCCAGGACATGATATATCTCAATCTTTGCCGCTAGTTCTGCCTTTCCCCATGTGCTTTAACTGTGTTTTAATGATGATCTTGACGTGTGTAACTGAATAACATGTGAAATGGATGTGAGCAGCGGTAGTCTGTATTCACATAAAATGCCCCAATGCAGCACTCCATTTGTTCCTATTCAGTGCATTTGTGACATGATTTAATTTGAATATAGAGGTCCCTTATGAACATAGATAGCACAGTGACTTTGCTGACCCAAGTTATATTGAGTAGTGCTCCCGCCCAAGCCTGCATACCTCATATATTTCATAAAAACTTTATAATTCTCACAAAATGATGATTGGGTCATTTGTTTATGATCCATATATGATAAAACAAGAATAAATATATTAGTTGACAAGCTGTAACTGAAAAGATTTAATGTGTAAATAATTAGCTCAGCTGACTATAAGTCATCTGAGCTATAGTCGTGGTCCATTGTCCGTCGTCCGTCTGTCTGTCTGTCCGTCCGTCTGTCGGGATGTCCATCCGGCACGTTTTGACACCGTTGGACCTACGAATCTGAAATTCAGCATACAGTTAGATGTCCCCAAAATCTCCTACCATGCCGAAAATTGGGTCAATAGGACTTCGTTCCTTCGAGATATTAAGGAAAAACCACAATTTTTTATTAGAAATCTATTTTCACACTTCAGGACTGCCTAATATCAAAACCACTCATCTGGTTTTCTTCATATTTACCATAAATATTCCTCTATATAGTTCCTATGTACATGCCAGATATTAAGTCAGTATTATATAATTTAATAAAGTTATGGGCCCAAACATAATGGACTTTGTAAAAAAATCAGGAAGATATTTGGTCACTTAAGACCAAAAGTGTTAAAGGTAGGGATTTTTTCCAGTAATACAACTTTAATTAATCAAAATTTAATTGTATACCAAAAATTAGATCAAAATCTGTTTTTAATTTTCACAGCATGTATACATAAGGATTTAATCTGTTAAAATCTGAAATTTGAAAATAAAAGCTGCAAAATTAGGCTAGTTATTGATTTTTTTTGGAGGCTCTTGTTGAATTCCCTTACATTGTCAAGCAGTTCACTTTGATGACTGTAGGTCATTCAGTGCACATCTCTATGCTCCCCAGGCTGTTGGCATAATTTTAGATGTCCCCAAAATCTCCTACCATACTGAAAATTGGGTCATTAGGACTTCGTTCCTTCGAGATATTAAGGGAAAAAAAACTCTGTTTTCCATAAAAAAAGCCTTTGTTACACTTCAAGGCTACCTAATATCAAAACCACTGATCTGTTTTTGATCATATTTAGTATTCACATTCTTTCATACATTTTCTATGAACATACAAAAAATTAGGTCAGTATTGGGTATTATTTTGAAGTTATGGGCCAAAACATAATGCAATTTTTAAAAAAATCAGGAAATATATTTACTCACCTAACATGAGAATTGCTGAACCCTAAAGACTTTTTTTCAGGAATATAACTTTATTTAATCAAGATTCAATTGTTTACCCAAAATTAGATTTGAATTTTGCAAATTTTTCAAGTTATTAGCATAAATAAAAAATCAATACCTTAAATTTTGTCCATCTTTGGCACTGTTGATTTAATTTTCACAGCTTATATACATAAGGATTTAATCTTTTAAAATCTGAAATTTCAAAGAAATTGATTGGAAAGAATAGCTTTTATTCATGTTTTCATACACCATGTCAAGTGTTGTTTACATCTTGCCCACCTAGTAGTACAGCCTTCACTTGCATTATGTAACCCACCCCAGGCAGCTTGGCATAAACTAGATGAATGTTATTATTTTCTGTATTTGATTCATTCTTATTCTATGCTATGCTAGGTTTTAGATTTTGTATTGTACCACCAGGGTTACAATGATTAAAGTGTACATTTAATTGTGTCCACAAAGTGGTGTATTGTTATGAAAGTGTGGATGTTCATCAGAAAAGTAATTCCTTACTTCAGAAGAGTAAAAACTTCACCAGGTGTGAAATTGACTATTAATTCCAGTAATAAATTAAAACTGGGATAGTAATTAGCACAATGATATTGTTTGTCCCTAATTCAACCAACAGTGTGTATACTTTATTTGAAAAGATGTTTTATTTTATCAAATTTACTTTTATTTTATTTTGGTGAATAAAATTAAGCGTGTACTGAAAACGCCAATGTGCAAAACTTTTTAATAGTGATTCAAGGAATATTCTTGTAGATGCCATGTTCTGGCATTATTTTCTTTTAAATTCAGTTTAAACATTTATGATTTAAAAATAATAAAATATATGTGTATGCATAATATGACCCAATATGAGCTACACTCTGGATACATGATGATTGCAACTTTTGCAACAATTCTAATATTTTAACTTATAGTTTCAGTTTTTTACACTGTATATATAATGATTGCAACTTTTGCAACAAATCTAATATTTTAACTTATATTTTCAGGTTTTTTTATTAAAAATTTATAAAACCTGTAAATAAAAAAATGATTCAGATAAAAACTACTTAATGGAAAAAGTGGATATGCTTAAAAAAAATAGGATTATATATAAACTTAAATGCATTATTCCCTTGAAAGTGAAATAAAGGTATTAGTCCATTCTGTCCACTTGCCTGTCCATCTGTAAAGTTTCATA
Source organism: Sipunculus nudus (assembly GCA_026874595.1). NCBI lineage: Eukaryota > Metazoa > Annelida > Sipuncula > Golfingiida > Sipunculidae > Sipunculus > Sipunculus nudus. Next base: position 16,833,329 of record CM049312.1, on the reverse strand, counting down.
TGCATCACAGTATCTCAAAATTTTACTGTTTTTCTTCATGACAGTCTTGTCAGAGTATTAGTTTGCAATCATATATTTAGAACTTTACTATAACCAAGTAGGAGGGCCCCTTTCCTCTTAGCTTTTTATATTCTTATATAAATGAAAAACATTACAATAGAATATTTCTACATCCACCTTCATGCTGCCCTCACTTTTCCCTTTTCCGAACCCCATCACAAAGTCAGCCTCAGTAAGCAAGAACAAGATGAATCAGATATATTCATACTTTAATATTTTGTATAACTATACGTCCATAGGTACCTATGTACATGCCAGAAATTATGTCAATATTGTGTAATATGTTGACATAGTGGGCATCACAATAATGTACCTTGTCAAGACTAAAGAGATATTGTGTCATACAGTCACAAATTCATAAATCACTTCATCAGCATAGTTAATCATAACATCATATCTGTCAAAATGAAAGCTTGCAGACTACCATACACTTTAGATCCTTCAACAAATAGCCTTATCATCATTCTACAACTGCTTATTACTGCTGTCATTGCATTCATATTTGCTCAAATATATCACAATTTTCAACCCCTCCTAAATAAATAAAAAATAAACCACTATATTTGACTCTATTAATCCATCAGTCAGGTAATTTCATTTATCATTTACTCACATTTTACATTACATTCCTTTATAATAGCCTAACATGTCCATGATATTCATAAGCTTTATCGACTCGATATAGTATCACAGTGGAGAAACATTTATAGTACAATCACGATCAGCTGAGCGCCGTGACCCATGGGTCCCTTGTTTTGACAAAGTACTCGAGTAAAAGACTTCAAAAGTGCACACACCGGCACCTTCACACATTTAGTATCCTTATTTGTTGTCAATTTTTTTCAAGGGAGGTGCATCGCAGATCATAGTGATGTCACATGCACTCGATGCTTGTCAGTTTCATTTGGGGTTATTGAGTCACAGAGGAAAGTGACGTCACATAATTATTCACAGTGCTTGTCAATTTCATTCTCGGGCATTGCATCACTGAGTACACTGAGTGCGGGGCTGACAGGAGTCCACTGATATTAAATCAACATATAAGCCATATCAACCCACGAGCATTGATACAAACTTTTAATGACATTTTGTATCACACGTCCCCTGGGACTCTGTGCACACCTGCACTGGGTGATAACATGTGTGGCTAGCTAATTATAAGTGTTTAAAACATTGATCTGTGTACTATTAACATTTGAACTAGAAAATGTTGTATGATTTTGAGAATTACTATTAAATATATAAATTCAATTAACTCTTTTAAATCAAAAGGATCTTACAGTGAATGGTAGCAGTAAGATAATAAAAATCCATGCACATTTCTTCCAAAGCATGTCTGCGAAGAACTAAGTCAGGAGATTCATGCAAGTCCTAAGTGGTCATAAAGTACAATTCACATGAGTAAAATATAAAAATACTGTAAGACAGAAAAAAATAATTGAAAAAAGTACAGACTGCTCCTGGACCTTTCCATAAATAGCTCATTAATGGAACTTTGGTAATGTAGCTCCTCCACACAGTTCAATTAAGATCAATTAAGGTTTTTTTGTTTTGATTGCAATGGTGTGCCTACTGCTCTGGTATGGAGTGAAGGTAGGTTGGGAGCTAAGAAAATTGGCATGCTCCTTTGATTACACCTTTTAGCATAATCCATATGTCACTTATTTCCTTTATATCCTTAGGATTAGGAGAGGGTATGGGGGTGGTGCCATTGCCAAAATGGGTCTCATTAGTCTGAGAGATTAATGTCTGCTCTGTGGAAGCTAGGGTTTTAGTTTACCATTGGGAACTGACATGTTTGTAATTGTAGGGTTATCTCTGGTAAGCTGTGCAGTTTTAATTTATACATTAGTTGTTTATACATTGACTTTAGAAATTTAACATTTTTTTAGATCAGTAAAATTTTTTTTTTTTGACCAAGCATTAGTGTTAACATAGTCATCAACCACATTATATAGGAAATTCAACCAGAGCTGTCTGTTGAATGAATGTAGTGACATGATAGTGAAAAATCAATTGTAAATTTATTTCGACATGTATTGGAAACCAGTTGTTATTTCATCATATATCATGATTCATCACCTAAAGTTTTCTTTTCTGTGGGAGTATGAAATTTCTGTCCATATATAGACCAGTACATAGTCTCAATTGATATAACTCTCTATATTGGCTAATATATACCATATATCCTCTTTTTATGGCCGCACATCTATTTATAGCCGCCCCCTGTGTATGCAAGGTCCCTTTAAGGAGCTCCCGCTATGGACCAAATACTTATAAACCCTCATTTAAGCCTCGCCCAGATTCTGTCCCTGGTCTAATTGTAGTGATAATCAGCTGTACTTAGCAAATGAATTATATCATAGCTGTGTCATAAATATGTTGCCAGATTACATATATTAAATATCTAACAATTCTATAGCCTACATATGTAAAGTTACAGTACCGTAAATCTTGTTTTTATCGCCGCGGCCATAAAAACAAACTCAAAATCGAAAATCTCAACTTTTTTTTCCAACTCGGGATGCGGCCTTTAATACATGGTTTACCTGAAATGAACTGTGAGAAGCCTGCTCTGGTCGGACACGGTACCCATATGGGCAATAATAGGAGGTTAGTCATGCTGCAGAAAGAATACTCTTCAAACACACACAATTCTAGCTTTAATTGTAAAGTCTTTATTCTAAATGGTCTCATGAAATTCCAATTATTAATTGCATACCAAAATATGAATTAAAAATGAAAATAGGGAATAAAAACATTACTAATAGGAGATTAAAGATGATGAGAGTATAAGCTACGGGTGACATCTTTCGGACAGATTCGGTATTATCCGTGTCCTTGAGGCTTCAGGAATTGAATAGGATACCATCACTTTACAGGTGTTACTTAACAGTACTTTTAAAACATAGAATAATATTGCAACAGTATTAATGTGAGACTTGGTTATTATTAGACAAGTTTCTATTATTCCGATTCGTTAATACTGAACTGTAGTCACTTCATTCTTTTATTATCGCCCATGGCACGTCTCTGCCAGGTGAATGTAATGTCAGGATTCAGATGTCATACCTTGTAAACGTATGTAGGGATAACTAGCCATTTAGATCATGATGGTGCATTGTTATAATTTTCATGCTACACTTCTTTCAGATCAGGGCTGAAATGTGGTGTCGTTTTCTATGAGCCATTTTATATTAATACCACATTATTTTAATAAAAATGAGAATTATCAAGTAAATAGAACAAAAAGAGCAAAATATATCTTTATTACAAGATCTCAATAAAACTCGTGTTTAAGAACTTAAACGGGTCTTTTAATTAAAAATAAAAATAATTCCAAAAAATATGTACAAAGAAAAATATTTACAATTAAATCGCTAAATAAAAAATAAAATTACTAAAAAAAAGTCATGATGGTAGTAATACTTTAAAAATATTTAAATACAAAACGTAACTTTTGAAGTGTACATAAAATCAGCGTCTCTAGAAAGTTGATATATAAGCAGAGATAGGTATAAGGTCACGATGGTTATCACAAATACAATCATGTATCCAAAGAACGTCCAGTTCCACAAATTAATCAAATCCCAAAAAATCATCATCGTCGTCGTCAGAGTTGAACAGGTCCGCTAACTCGCTGTCTGAGTCGCAGGTATCAGCCCGCTGCTTCAACAGGTTGCTGAACAGCCGCTCATCCTCGCTGCCATCAAGAGAGTTGGTTATCCCACAGCGGAGAAATCCACTTGTGACAGTATCCGGAGTGATGCTGGCCCAGGCCTCTCTCACCCACGTGGTCACCTGCTCCTTTGATGGCGGTTTTCTTTTACCTTGGGAGTTGTATTCTTGTTGTAACTTTAGATGAGTATATTAGCATATACAGACTTTTAAAAATATTTGCTTACATAAAATTCATAAATACAGACCCCTCCAATAAATGTACTCATCACAAAGCCCAAGTTCTGTGCAAAATGTTTAATCAGTTTTGGCACTGAAAGATTAATCATCAGATTGTTTGCATCAGCTGATTAATCATCATTTATATTTGATCAGCAGTGCAATGCTAGTATAAACCACTTAGCATTGTCCTACTCCAATGCTAGAATCAGTTCTCAAAATGGTTTACCAACATCATAATAATTGGATGCCATTCTTCTCTGTTTCCAGACCCGTCTGTAACCACATGGTGAATGTTATCACTTCAAATAAAAATGTGATTATCATTGTAAAAAATATACAAGAAAATGTATTGCAAAGTTATCTGAATAAAGATCAGTTGTTAATATTTTGTTCTCACAGATTGATAGAGAATCTCTAAATTTTCCATTAAGCATTATAATCTCTTAAATTTCAGCTGTATAAATCCTAGTTTTTCACACTGTTTTCAATCAAGAACAGTCAAGTAAAACTAATTTAGTATTCTAAAATAGCCATAGCATGGGATTGATGTGTAAGGAATAACAACAATACTGCAACTAGAGTTCAAATGCTCATCAAACAGGGTATTGCAATAATAGAGAAAAAGTGTCCCATCAAGGTTCAGTCACCTATTTAATAAAAAAATGCAAAGATAGAATTTATGACATTGTGTGGACCCCATGTTTTGAGCATATGTATGAAAGTAAAATGACTGACTGGATCAATAAGGGTTTTACAAGAATCAATGATATGGCACAAAAGTGTTTGCACTTTGAATGTTAAAATTGTAAGAGTAAATCATACAGCTAAAAAAAACCTGTTTGCATACATGTGTATATGCAAATACATGTATATGTTTATATCTGGAACGATATATGTGGGTATATGCAGATATGTGAAACCATATGTGTATGAACTTGTAGTACATGGATGCAGAAACCTCAGGAAGGTCTCTCAGACCCAGTACGTAATACCAGCTGTACTTTTACATTCCCTATACCAAGACTAAGACCTATATTTTTAGCTCAGCTGACTATAAGTCATCTGAGCTATAGTCGTGGTCCATTGTCCGTCGTCCGTCCGTCTGTCCGTCCGTCCGTCCGTAGATGTGGCACGTTTTGAAACCGTAAGACCTAGGAATCCAAAATTCAGCATAATGTTAGATGTCCCCAAGATCTCCTACCAAGCCGAAAACTGGGTCTTTGCGACTTCGTTCCTTTGAAAAATTAAGGAAAAACCTCAATTTTTTATTAAAATCCTATTTTCACACTTCAGGACTGCCTAATATCAAAACCACTCTTCTGTTTTTCCTCATATTTACCATAAATATTCTTCTATATAGTTCCTGTGTACATGCCAGAAATTAAGTCTGTTAAGTATAAATTCTTTAAGTTATGGGCCCAAACATAATGGACTTTGTAAAAAATCAGGAAAAATATTTACTCACTTAACATGAAAAATTTTGAAACTAGAGTCTATTTTCCCAAGTATATAACTATGTTTAATTAAGATTCAATTGTTTACCCAAAATTAGATCTGAATTTTGTAAATTCTTAAAGTAATTAGCATAAAAATAAAATCAGTACCTTAAATTTTGCCCAACTTTGACCATGGCACGTTTTTCCTGTAAGTACCATTGATTTAACTTTCACACCATGTAAACATAAATATTTAATTTGTTTAAATCTGAAATTTGGAAGTAAAAGCTTGAAAATTAAGCTAGTTATTGATTTTTTTCTTGAGGCTCTGTTGTAGTCTTTTGCTTTGATTACAGATTACAGATGCAGGGTCCCACTCCAGGTCACTGGAAGTCAGCTATGCCAGGGTTTCTGATTTGTTACAGTCACTGGGGGAGATCCCCTGCTGTGACAGGTGTACAGTTATTCTCATATCACCACCCCAATCCCCCCCCCCCAAACCCAACCCACCAAGTGTTATGCAGTATTGTTATTGTTTTCACTGTATCTCCTTAATTGTAATGCTGTTTCCACTCTGATATGCAAAAACTTTCCTTGAAAAAGTAATTCAAGGTGTAATCCAGAAGATGCAACGTTGTGTAATGTAGCATTTTTAAAGAAATCATTTTTCTTTTAAATGATTTTACCAGTCATAATGGAACCCATCAGTATGCTTAAATTATGATTAAATATGAAGCACATTATGGATAAATGAAGACACAATTAAAAACTGTGAAATTTAAATCAAGTATTTTTTTTAGATATTTATTGTTTTGCATATTTAAAAGATATGTTTTTGTGGTAAAAAAATAAATAAACATTTGTATGCATGATGTGGTGTTATCTGACAAGATTGAGATTTATGATGATGCAATTGAGAATTATGAATCAACTTTTATATTCAGATATATATGTTATATTGAAAATGTATAGAAATATAAACTTAAATTAAAAAAAAAATTGATGTGATAAAAAAATGAGGATTTATTACAAACATTTGTTCATTATTATCCTGCATCAGCAGAATTTGAGATCAAGCTTTGTTTGCCATTTTTTATGTTGTTAATTAGTTATATTTCAACTGTATACATTTCATAAAAAAACATATTTAATAATGTATATTATACAAAAAAAAGATTCGATTGAACAAATGTGTAAACTACTGAAATGTCAACAGTTAATCGAAAAGCCAACTAATGATCATGGTAATTGTACAGATCATTTGTTCACAAACTGCTCACATGCTTCAGTTTCAACATTAGGAAACACATGGTCAGGTCACAAAAAATTATTTGCAACAATTTCTTGCTCATCAATACAAACCAATCATATAAACCAACCATGGCCTTTATTACCTCTTCCTTTACACTTTATCTCCATTTTATATTATTTTAGATTTTTACCTTCAAGGTTAACGTCAGCTGAGCACAGTGACCCATAGGTCCCTTGTTTTACATTTCGTAAAGCTTCAGCTAAAATCTGGAATGAACTGCCAGACTGCTAAAAATGTGAACATGTGCTCGAGTTTTGAATGTGTTCTTAAATCACATCTTTTTATGTGTGAATATGTTTGAGAAGTAATTGTACTATTTTAAGTCAGTGTGAACTTTAGCAAGATAAATATGATGAAATGACTATCTAGTTCATGGTAAACACAGTTTAGTGTTTATTCAGTTAATCAAACTCTTTAAAGTTTTAACTGCATTAACATGACAGTTATTTTAGTCTGTTTTGTTATTGTGCAACTGTAGTTAATTAACTATTCCTCAGGGTATGCTTTGTCATGGATAAGGTGCTTAACAAATTCCTAATAATGATGATAATAATAATAATAATAATAATAATAATAATAATAATAATAATAATAATAATAATAATATGTCACAAGTATTTCTGTCTGATGATATAACAATACTGACTTGTATCTAATTTTAGTTCAAAAGACAAACAGAGGATGATTTTCACAGTGACCATCATGTTTTCCACAGGTTATACTTCTATCTGGTAGCTTACTTTTTATTTTTATCGAATTATAGGCCACAGCAACGAAAGAAGCAGTTTCCCAAACAGAACCATGAGTGCCAAAGAACTACAGGAAGTGAGTGATCATTATTATTCAGCATCTCATTGATAGCTCGGTATCTAATTATTATGCCAGCATCTCATAATTATCTCAGCATCTAATTATTATTCCAGCATCTCATTATTATCCCCCCATCTGATTGTTAGCCCAGCATCAGGTGATGCACTTTTGTTGTGTTCACTCATATATTTATCCATTGTTACAAAATGTATTCCTTTATGAGACAAATTGACACTTTATATTTATTTGTCTCACTCATTTTCCCTGGATTTTTACCTAATTTTCCACTTGGATATTTTACTTTAGGACAATTAACATTTCATGAACTAAAGATGAATAATCAATAAGTTGACTAAAATTATGAAGGCCAGCCCTGAAAAATCAAAATGTCATGTTAAATCTTATTCATTGACAGAATAATTATGGCTTGAAATTTTGTGCATTATCTAAATAAATATATTGTGACATTTTGTTATTGTGATATTTTGATTCAGGCTAATAAAGCTGTGGGACCAAAAAATGGAGAAAATGGACAGCCTTCAGTGCTTCATAGTCCAATAACATACTCCGAAAAAAATCTAAACAAATCTTGTTTATATATTATTATAATTTTGGCTCCGTGCAGTATAGATTATTTTAAGCTTGCTGTAACCATTCATATGTAACTTAAAGTATATGACAAAAGGTCAGGCTAAAAATGAATTTATTACAAAAATCCATTAGATCCTTGAATAGGGATGATATTTGACAAATTCCATAATGTTTGGAATATACTTACACATTGCAATGTTCTGTGCAGAGACATTTCTGTCATTTTGTACTGTAAATTCATCATATTTTCAGGAAGAAATTGAAGTGCTGCGATCAATCTATGATGGAGATGACAATTTTAAGGAGATAAATGATACAACTTTTCAATACAAGGTAGGATTTCTTACACACATAAGGATTATCTTTGTTACAGGTGACAGCTTTACACAGATCATCACTGTATCTGTGAGCATTACAAATAAATATCACCATGAACTGGATATATATATTTATATATTTTGGAAGATGCAATTTCCAAGCAGTTACTGGAAGCCTCCCTCAAGGCCCTCAAGTGAGCAGTAATCTGCCATGGAATGTATGACCTTGGGAATAAGGTCAAGGGCGAAAAATAAATATCATGTGCAAATCAGTGACCTATAACTTATATTGTGCCCAAATGTAGCTTTAAAAAATCAGGCAAATTGGAGATATAGCACAAACAGAAAGTGGCAGAAGAAAGAAAACAAAATTCAGAAATTGTTTGTTTTTCAATTTGGCAGGGGGGGAGAGTTAAATAGGTCCACCCAACAAATATATTTACCCAAATAAGAATATAGAAATATTAATATAATGAAAAACTCATCAGACCCTATTAGCCTCCCCTACCGGTATATTACAGGAGGAGGCCTAATAAATCATTTGCTTCAATATGAGTGTATTTTTATGTTTAGTCATGGTCAAATTGGAGAGACTATATTGTATATAAAATTAAGTACTGGTGATATTTTTATGTTGCTGAAAATTTACATGCGCACATGATTAAGAATAATACTGTATACTGGTGAGAAAATATGCATTTTACCCATCTAACATTCAGCTCTGTGAAAGGACTGTATTTGTATGCAGAACTATTCATTTTATAAATATGTTTGTTTACAAACCTAGCATATCCATAATGAGTGTATGTACAGAAATTTGCAAATCTAAAATGTGTTATTTCTGTGGAGAAAATAATTGTGTCTTATGTTTTAAATGAATATTTCTTTAATGTTTTGGATGTGGTTGCACTCCTATGTCCATTCACTAGCTGTTGCTGCCTCCCTGTGGTAATAAAGTAAACAAATTTAGAGCTTTAGTCCAGATATCTCTCTGCCATAGTTCATCACAGAAACTCATTTTGAATGTATCTTCTTGTGATTTAATTTAAAAAATAAATTGAATAGTGGTGGAGATGGATAGGCGTTCAGGGGGGCACACTGTGCAGAAGCAGACTTGCAAATTATGAGATATGACTCTGCATGGCTCGACATTAACTTTTGAAAGTCCCGTACTTGCAAAGTATTGCAAGTGACAACTAGCTTTTCGATATAGCTTATTATTTGAATACTGTAATCATGCATTAGGTCCTCCATAATGTTTTCCTAGGCTTGGAGGTTATGGGACTTTTGCAGAGCCTTCCTTGACTTATAAGTGTTCAAGTGGATGTTTTATAGAGAAATGCTTAAAATGCTAGTTAAGCCTCATGTTTATGATACCTTCAGTACAATTCAGAAGTAGCAAAAAAGGGGTAGCACGCTTCAACATGTAATAAGTTACGGTTCTGGGTGTGATTGGTGTTACCTGATGCAGACTGGGTATATTTTGAGATATGAATTACCATACTTCATCTGGAGTACATTTTGCCATATTATCAGTGCAATAGTTTGCTTTGTATCACAGTGTATCAGTGCAAAGCTACATTGTAACAACAGAGCCCAAGCTACTCTGCATCTAAGTCTTGTTTAACTGAAATGATTTGCCATTTTCAAGGTGTCCAGACTAATGAGGTTTTACTGTATATGATTTCAGATAGGGGAGGATGGGAACCACCAGGCGTTCCTGCTGGAGATCAAATGGGGCGACATGTACCCTGACGAAGCTCCCACCATCAACCTGGATCTCTTTTACAATAAACATCTGTGAGTGACGCCGTGCTTAAAGCCAGCTATTCACCTTTTTTTTGGTAGAAATAATGTGATTTCTGGCTTATTCTGCTCACATATCAATAAACTGTAGATAATTCCTGATGATAAAGGTTCTTATAAAAACCCCTGTGATGGCGATATGAGCTGGTTTATTTGCATGCTGTTTGTAAATATGGTACTTGACTACATGTTGATATACTACTAAAAGCATAAGCCCAGAGGTGTTTGATTACATGTGTGTTTAAATTTTAAAGGTCACTAGCTGTTGGTGGTGAAGATATATGAAGAAATGCAGTCTTTTGTCATTAACAAAACTTATTTGTCTGATATGCCAACTGATGTTCCTGGTAAACGTGTTTTTGCATTAAGACTGGTGGCCTTTTCAGTTGGTCCCTTACATGAATATAAACAAAATGGACAGCATTTGCAATGTGGGATTGGCGATTTTTGGTTTATTTTTATAAAAGGTCCAAGGGATTGTCTTTATTTGATAAACATCAGATTTTGGAATAGGCCCTTTTAAAATATGTCAGCATCTTCATACTTGAACATATTTTTAGTCACTTACACATATACATGGGGGCCTAGACAGATGACCACAACAGAAAATGGAATAATGTTTAGGAGCCATGATGATGCAATTATATGGAGAATGTTTGTGCCATTCTTAGGTTGTTTCTTTTAATTTGATTAATACATGTATATGCCTTGAAGGTATATTGCATTTGATCCTGCTTTTAACCTTTGTTGCAGAGTGAAAGACGTTAAAACAGAAATCACTGAGAAACTCAAAGAACAGGTGAGATTAAAATAATGTATCCTTGGTAATGCATCCTGTTCATCAGCGGACCAGAGGGGTTTGCAAAGTGTAGTCAGTTATATTAAAGTAACAGTATGTGTGATCCTGTTTTTGGTTTACACACTCACAAGAAAAAAGATGAGTTCTGCTACTTTTAAATGTTTTGCTATATTTGATAGAGATATCCATTCAGCTATTCAGCGATTTTGGCAACGTAGTGCCACTAAGGAAAAAAAAATGTTTTTTTCAGGCACCGCACATATCAATTTTAACCCCCTGCATCAACAATGTTATTTTGATTTTCATCTTTCAAGAAGATAAATAAAACAATTTTGATAAGATTTCCTTTGTTATGTAGTGCTTTTACCTGTTTAGCTAAAAATTCTGTTATTATCATTCTTTTCCCTAATCATATGACATTTTTATCAAAACATACAAAAAAAGGTTATAAAAAAACCCCGCCCACCAACACTGATTTAGCCTAACATTTATAGATCCTGTCAAATTAAACTGGACCAGTTCACATACCATGTATATTAAATATACATTGAAATGTAGTGTATTGCCTTTAAAATATTATGGTATCTTTCAATATTTCATTCTTAAACTATTTGCCTACAACTGTATACAAGTGGAAAAAAACTTGCACAGGGCGCAGTCAGTCACACAATACATAAATATAGCACACATACCAACTGATGGCCATATTGTGTAACTTTTCAAATCAAGATTTTTAGCTCAGCTGACTTTCAGTCATGCTGAGCTATAGCAATCACTCTTTGTCCGTCGTCCGTCTGTCTGTCTGTCAGTCTGTCCGTTAACTGAGCACAAATCGTAACCGCTGGACCTAGAATCTTGTAACTTGACATTCTGAGAGGGCGATAAAAAAACTCCTTGGAAACCAGAAATTAGGTCTCTGTTACCCATATCCTTCGAGCTATGGGGCCCCAAAGTACCCCACAGAATAGTAAAAAATTTCATACAAAAACTTCAATATCTCATTAACTACATCACTGCTGGTCATGATTTTTGGCATACATATTTACTATGAGATGTTCCATCAGTTCTTGCAGACTGGTGGCACCACCTGTATTTTTCGATTTTTTACGAATTTTTTTCTCTATTCTTGAGACCTTAAAAAATGTGAACATCTGTTAAAAGGGCATATATTGTATAGACTGGACCTAGAATCTTCATTCTTGACACAGTAAGAGACCTATGAAAAGTCTCCATGGAAACCAGAAATTAGGTCTCTGTTACCCATATCCTTTGAGCTATGGGGCCCCAAAGTACCCCCCAGAATAGTAAAAAATTTCATACAAAAACTTCAATATCTCATTAACTACATCACTGATGGTCATGATTTTTGGCATACATATTGATCATGAAATGTTTCATCAGTTTCTGCAGACTGGTGGCACCACCTGTATTTTTCGATTTTTTTATGAATTGTTTTCTCTATTTTTGAGACCTTTAAAAATGTGAACATCTGTTAACAGGGCACAAATCGTAACAACTGGACCTAGGATCTTCATTCTTGTGATGCAAGGAGGCCCATGAAAAGTGTCTGTGGAAACCTGAAATTAGGTCTCTGTTACCCATAGCCTTCAAGCTATAGGACTCCCAAGTATCCCTCAGAATAATGGAAAATTTGATACAAAAGCTGAAGTATCTGAACAACTAATGCAGAGATCACTATGATTCTTTGCATGGATATTGACCATTAAGTGTTTTTATTAGTTTCTGCAGACTGGTGGAGCCACCTGTGTTTTTTTAAAGTTTACGCATTTTTTCTCTATTTTTGAGACATATAAATACAGACACAATCTTAACCTGATGGTAAATCTGTTTGATGCTTCAGTTGAATGGGTATATACTACCATTCAGATGATAAAATTTCCTTTTGCGAATCTCTTCCCAGTCAGCTGAGCTTCATGGCCCATGGGTCACTTGTTAAACTTCAAATTGGTGTTTGAAGTTTTTATGACCATGTTAATCTATTAGTTGTTAGTTAATATGGTACATGCATCCATGTTAACAAACAAAAACCTGATGTCCTTGTTGAATGTGTTTGGATTATTTTGGCAGGCTCCTTACATTGTAAATGTGGATATAAACAAAAGGAATACCATTAGGTTGATTTACCCTCAGATTGGTGTTTTCTGGTCTATTTTTATGAAAGTTTTAAGGAATTATCATTAAAATGAGACCGGGTTGTAGCTCATAGAAAGCTCACCTGTATGGAAACCATTGTATTGATAATCCGTTTTGTTATTGTGGGCAGCACGAGGAGACCCCCTAACACTATTTGTTAATTTGTTCATTGCATGCCACACACACACAGGATTTATTCTCAAACATTCCTGTTGCTTATAAAAACATAAATGTTTTTCTAATGGGGAGTGATGATTATATCATTTGAAGAAAACTGTAAGATGTTCAGCAACATCTAAAACTTTCAAAAACAATTCACATGGTTATTTTGTAGGTCATGTTATTATATACTTCCCAGATGACATAATAGATGTAATAGAATTACACATAGATCCCCTAGCACATATGTTGTCAGTCCCCCAGTTTGCTCACCTTAACATACATGAATATCTGAACATATATACTCATTCTTGTGTTATGCTTTATATATGTAAAGTAGAATGTCGAATATCCGAACACCATTTATCCAAAAAAATCGTTCATCCGAAATAAAAAAACTGAGAACCAAAATTTTGACCATCCAAAATCTGAACAATGACAATATATATATATATATATATATATATATATATATATATATATATATATATATATATTGTTGATTGCACATGTATTTATTATGTTGAATTTGTACATATGTGTAGTTCGAGGAGAAGGATTAATATAGGGTGAAGCCCTCTTTTCTGATCCTCATTGCTTTTTCTGCAATCAAAATATTGTTTTAACCATTATCATAATTTTATACATGTCAAAAATCGGAATAGGCCCCTTTAAGGAAGCACCTTTGACAAAAACCCTTTAATAACTAATATATGTTATGTTATAATGTATTCTTACAGGTGGAGATGTTTCTAGGTAGTGCAATGACATACTCCTTATTTGAATATGCAAAAGAGAACTCATCAGACTTAACTGCCAGCCAACCAGAGGCCCCAGTGCAAAATGAGGTGAGGTTCAGTAATTCTGAAAATAGTCGGTAGATGGCACTGCCCTCAGTTTTGCTCAGTCTCATGTAATGTTGTTTGTTTTGAGGAACACTGTTTGTAAGTGTTTATAAATATTATTTAATATCGGTATTTGTGATTCTTTGCTCTTACAGAAATGGAAGCATTTGAATAATGTACAGTTGCAGCAGTATCAATTGTGTGATTATAACAAGACATTTGTAATCATTGGTGGTGCCCTATATTATTCACCCTGTCTGTCTGTGCATCTGTTCACAAATTTGTTTCCTGATGGTAACTCTAGTTTGGATTGACATATGGATTTCAAACTTATATATGGCCCACCACTAAAGCAAGAACCCTATTGATATTGGAGTCATAAGGTCAGGGTCACAGGAACAACATGGTTAAAAATATTGTGGATGCATTTTAAGCCAACCTATCATCCTAGACCTCCTGTCTTGCACATATAGCTCACCTGCCATCTGTCCAAAAATTCATTTCCAAATGATAACTCCAGGTTGGATTGTTAGTAATATCGATTTCAAACTAGATTTATTAATGGTCAACCACAAAGGCAAGAACCCTTTTGGGTCCAAGGTTACAGGTGTAGGTCAGAGGACCCATGTCTTAAAAAAGATTGTGTAGGCATTGTCAGTGTTTCATCCAAAATCTTTCATTACCTAACAATAGGGGAAGAACCATATTGATTTCTACATCACAAGTTCAAAGAGCAAGGTCACAGCACCATCCTACTGATTTATATGCAGACCAGGCTTACAGTTTAATACATTAGATGTAATTATGTCTCTGTTGCTTTGGATGCTCCACTTCTACACCTTCATACACGACTATCACTGATTCAAATCTTAACATCTTTGTTCAGTCATTTAAATACTGTTTCAGGTCACTTATCTCTGTCTAAGCATGTAATCAGGTCCTTTATTATATTTTTTTTTCAAACATCACTTGGCCCACACTGGGAGCCTATGGGCATTTTGCGGGTACCTTCCTGACCTGTCAGAATTCTAGTTTTATTCTGAACCCATGTCATGACACATGTTAAACTTTTTAGTTTTTAGAACTTCTTATTTTTCACAATAAAGCCTCACCTAACAACCACCACAGTTTAGCAACCACCTCAGAATAACAACCACTTTTTTCACTGTCCTAATTCTTTTAGCAAAGAAGATCACCTCGAAAATTGGACCACATTATTGAGGTCCAGTTGGCAGTCATAACATTTAGGTTTTACTGTATGTATCATAAATCAGGGACATCAATTATTTGAGGAAAATTTCAGCTTTTATTGAGATATCAGAATCCCTTACATACTTTAATTTGTTTTAATTTTCTTTTTTTTTTCCCAACAGTCTGTTCAAGAAAAAGAAGCCAGTGGAGATCATGCCAATACACAGACTGCCAAAACTAAAGAGAAAAAAGTCCAGCTCACTAAGGCCCAGAAACGGAAAATGTTTGATCGTGTGGGGAATGATGGAGAAAGACCACGAGGATGGAATTGGGTAGATATTGTAAGACACTTAAGTCAAACTGGAAAGTCATCAGAGGAGCCAAGCTAGCAGTGGATGAAAATTGAATTTGTTGAATAAAATATGTTTTAATTGTATTTTTTGTCTTTTTTTTAATGGATGCTTCAGTGGATTCTCCTTATTCTTGACCTCTGTACTCTGTTGGGAATATCTCAAATGCTGATAATAGAGAGGTGTCTGTGATGAATAGGTGTCTGTATAAGTGAGGTGAATGGAATAGAGAGGTGTCTGTATTAGAAGTGTCTGTATTGGAGAGGTGAATAGATATATGTCTGTATTAATGAGATGAATGGAATAGAGAAGTGTCTGAATCAGAGAGATGAGTGGAATAGAGAAGTGTGTATATTAGGAGTGTCTTTATCAGAGAGGTTGCTGTAATAGAGAGATATCTAAAATTAAGATGTGTCTGTAATAGAGAGGTGTCTGTTATAGAGAAATGTGCGTAATAGAGAAGTGTCTAATAGAGAGGTGTCTGTAATAGAAAGATGTCTGAAATAAAGATGTGTCTGTAATAGAGAGATGTATGTTGAAGTAGCGAGGTCTCTGTAGTAGAGAAATGCGTGTAATAGAGAAGTGTCTGTAATAGAGATGTGCCCGTAATAGAGTGAAATAAAGATGTGTCTGTAATAGAGATGTGCCCGTAATAGAGTGAAATAAAGATGTGTCTGTAATAGAGAAGTGTCTGTAATAGAGATGTGCTCGTAATAGAGTGAAATAAAGATGTGTCTGTAATAGAGGAGTGTCTGTAATAGAGAGGTGTCTGTTTTAAATGTTTTTATATTCAAGAGGTGTCTGTAATAGAGAGGTGTCTATATTACAGAGGTTTATTGAATGGAGAGGGTACTGTAATAAAGATGTTTGTAAAAGAGAGGTGCCGAAATAAAGATCTGTCTGAAATAAATATGTCTGTTATAGAGAGTTTTCTATAAAAGAGAGGTATCTGTAATAGGTGTCCGTATAAGAAGTGTCTATATGTGAGAGGTGTCCGTTATAGAGAGATGCCCGTAATAGTCTGAAATAAATTGATTGGTCCATTCTTTGTAAAATTTAACACAAAGTTCCAACAACTCAATAGTTTATTCATGGTTTGCCTTGACATTTGCTGTACATGTTAAACCTGGGAAGTATTATTGTTGGTGTGAGACTATTAGTCTGTGTGACCAATTACAACCGCCATCATTAGTTCCGTAATCGAATGTACACCAGCATAGAAAGTGAAATAATATAATATCTTGATTAAATCCCTACACTCTGAACAAATACCATGCAGAAATACTGAGAATATCATTTTCATATTGGTTTAAAATGAAAAAGGAAGACACATGTTGTATGCAGATTTTATTATCTTTAAAATGTGAGAAGAAGAGTATGCAAATAAACAAGGTTTCTCTACAAGCACGGGATTCATTCTTAATCATAATGCACTATGAGGTAAAAGTACGCATGGGGCATAGCTCCATTTATAAGTCTAATCATAATCGAGAAAAGCTTCCTTATTGGCAGCTGTTGAGTTAGACCCCGGTTTCCAGCTGTCTTCCGAATCTGGAAAAAGAGAATAAACGGTACATGAGAATGTTATTAAGATTTTGTGGTCATCTCCTTCATTGAATTTGAACTGTTAAATTAATATATTTGTCGAGGGAACTCGAGATATTCGAGAATATCAAAACATCTGTAAAAGAAACATTGCATAGTGCGTATGACCCATAATGGTACATATATAAATATGGATATCACTTGGACACCTCTCTTGGTAAATATACTAAATGGATTGCTGTTGTCTGGTTAGCAGTGAAGCTATAAGCTTGGAACAATGTCAATAACGGTTCCACGTTGTTAAGGAAATTACGTAGGAGAAAAGGGTCAAGCTAGCCAATGAGAGACAGTGTGCAATTGAGCATCCTGATTTATACTGATGATCTGTAAAACAGTTTACGAAGGACGAACCCCACAGGGCAGTCCATGTACTCTGCCCACCATGTTATTTTTTAGCGAACCTGGGTGCTTATGCGATGGTGTGGCG
The DNA here is from genome assembly GCA_026874595.1 of Sipunculus nudus. NCBI lineage: Eukaryota > Metazoa > Annelida > Sipuncula > Golfingiida > Sipunculidae > Sipunculus > Sipunculus nudus. The sequence goes on along the minus strand of CM049312.1, from coordinate 16,815,567 downwards.
TCGTCCGGCGTCCGTCGTCCGTCGTCTGTACGTTAACCCATACTATCTTGAAAATGGCAGGAGTTAGCATCAAGAAATGTTCTGCAAAAAATTAGTCATCTAAAAAACTCTATCGGATTTTGCTTATTTTTTGGCTAACTGCATTTTCTTAGATTTTATAGAGAAAAAGCTAAAAAAAACTTTAAAAATCTTCTTCTCCGAAACTTTTCAGCCAAATTGTCCAATATTTCACAGAAATGATCCCTGGAATAATCTCTCTCAAGTTTGTTCGAATGGTTTAAGTTCGGTAATTTTTGGCCGAGTCACAGCTAGTTGAACTAAGTCATCTGTCCAAAAAAGCATACTAAAATTACAATCTTAGAAACAGCTTCAGCTGTCATCACCAAATTTTATGCCAGTGTTGGTCACATGAGTCATATATGAAATTCAGGTATTGGTGGCGCCACCTGCATTGACTTTTTTTGTACGGGGGTCATTGGTCATCTGTATATCAACCCATAATTTCTCAAGGATTGCAGGAGCTACCATACCCAGATTTTATGCAATTATCTGCATATATCAAATGTTGTGGGATTCAGCTTATGTTTTTTGCTTTCTGCATTTACTTAGATTTTATAGGGGAAAAGCTGAAAAACCTTTAAAAGTCTTCTTGTAAACGGTCCAGTCAATTTTTTCAATATTTTACAGAAATGATCCCAGAGGCAAGCATTCTCAAGTTTGATCAAATGGTTTGCATTTGATGAATTTTAGTGGAGTTAAATGAATTTAAACGGTCATTTGGCCAAGTAAGCATAGTGACATAGTTATCTCAGAAATAATAGATGCTAGCATTACCAAGTATTGTGCAAATGTTGGTCACATGACTCATATTTGAAGTTGCAGATTTTGAGGTGCCACCTACACTGACCTGTTTTTTATGGACAAAAACCTCATAATTTTAGCCTCTTTCAGCTTTAAATGTTTATGATGAAACTGTCAAGTTGAATCGTTCAATTTTTCAAAAGTATTATCGTAGGACATGGTTCTTCCAATTATATCAGAAAAACTTAAGTTGGTCTTATGGCCATTATTATGTCTAACTCAAACTGAGGACTGCAAAACTGTTCTTCTACAAAATTATTGTTTCAATTATAACTTCTGTTACATGGCACAAAAATTATTCTTAGGTGGCCTTTGTTCAAGTTTACTTGAATGATTTTTGGCAAAATCATTGGACCTTTAACAATGAAAGAACTGAATCTTTTATTTTTCTAGATATTTTGATAAAAAGTTAATGAATATTTCAGCTTGAAAAAAAGCATTTTAGCCAAAGTCTTTCAGTATGTGTAAACAGATTTGCCAACAGGCCAAGATTGTGTCTGTATATTTACATAGGTTAAGAAACTGCCAACTGTTTCAGATTTGGCAATATCCCAAGAGTTCATTCAGTGCAGCCAGATATAGGTCAAGAGTTCAGTCAGTGCAGCCAAGCACAAGGCATGTGATCCCCTCATGGGTGACATGTGAACACCTCATGGGCACCATGTGATCACCTCATGGGTGTCATGCCCCTTAGGGCTGCATGTGGAGCCAATCTATTTATAGCTTTGGCATACTGCCAACTGTATCAGATTAGGCAACAGGTCAAGAGTTCACTCAGTGCAGCCAGGTACAGGTCAAAAGTTCACCAAGTCTAGCCAGGTGCAGGTTATGAGTTCACTCAGTGCAGTAGCCTGAGCTAGCAAATTTGTCTCAGTTCACTTGGGGCAACTGCCTTTCTCACCTAAGCTTGGTCAGCCCCATGCATCAGACTTAAGTTAGGTTTGATGTTTTGGCCTAATATTTTGCCCTGTCTGTGTGTCTTTGATGGGTTTCTCGTTCACCAGACAGGTGTCACCACCTACAATGACATTTGCACAGTGTGTGACTTTCGTGCCTGCTTATTTCTATAGAGGAATTTGATATATCATCCTAAAATTGAGCATATTTATACCTATTGTATTTTAATTATCATATACTTGTCGTATACAAGACTGGTGGTGCCACCTACAATAATTTTTTGCCTTTCTCACCTAAACTTGGTCAGCCCCATGCATCAGACTTAAGTTAGGTTTGATGTATTGGCCTAATATTTTGACCTGTCTATGTGTCTTTGATGGGTTTCTCGTTCACCAGACAGGTGTCACCACCTACAATGATATTTGCACAGTGTGTGACTTTCGTGCCTGCTTATTTGTATAGAGGAATTTGATATATCATCCTGAAATTGGGCATATTAATACCTATTGTATTTTAATTATCATATACTTGTCGTATACAAGACTGGTGGTGCCACCTACAATAATTTTTTGCACAGTGTGTGTCCCTGCTTATTTCTCAGGAGGGGTTTGATATTTCAGTCTGAACTTGGGCATATGTATATATCTCTGAAACCTTTTTGTATACAAGACTGGTGGTGCCAGCTACAATCATTTTTAGCTCAGCTGACTGTTCTAAGTGAACATCCAGGGAGGTAAATTAAACATTTCCTTGAAAACCTGAAATTAGGTCACTGCCACCTTTTTCCTTCGAGCTATGGGGCTTGAAGGTACCCCCCAGAATAGTAACAAATTTGATACAAAACCTCCAATATCTTGATAATTAATGCATGGTTTGTCATAATTTTGCCTTGAATATTGACCATGACTAGTTTTGTCAGTTCCTGAAACGTGGTGGTTTTCCTATTTTAACAAATATTTTTCTATTTATTTACTATAAAATGACAACAATCATGTCTGTTTCTCAGCTGTCATTTCATCTGGTGACCCAAAACCTTGTGTGTTTATTGATCACAAGTGGATGCCCTATACTAATCACCCTGTCTGTCAGTCTGTCTGTTTGTATGTCTGTCTGTCTGTCAATCCGTCCATCCACACAAATTAGTTTCTAGATGATAACTCCCGTTAAGTTTGATATATTGGTTTCAAACTTAACTTATAAATGGTCCACCACTAAGGAATGTGTATGCATTTGAAGCCAAACTTTTCATCGCAAACCTTCCATCTTCAAGATATTGCTAACCTGCCACTAGGGGAAGATTCTGTTTGATTTTTGGGTCATAGGTCAAAGGTCAAGGTCACAGGGCCCATCCATTCACAAATTAGTTTATGGATGATAATTCTGCTTTGGATAGACAGACTGGCTTCAAACTTGATCTAATAATGACCAACCACATATGAAAATTCATTTTGATTTTCAGGATCCAGCGATCTGAGTTGAAGGTCACAGAAGCCACATCTTTAAAAAGATTGTGGATGCACTGTAAATCAAACTTTTCATCCTGAACTTTCCAACGTTCACACATGGCTTACTTGCCCAAAGTGAGGAAACCTGTAGAATTTGAGGTTATCTGGTCAGAGGTCAAGGTCAACTTTTAAAAGATTGTTACAATAATCCTATTGCTGCAAGTTCAAGGATATTAAGTTCTAAGATTTTTTGGTTACAAGGTCATTGGTTAAGGTCACAGGACTGTCATTATGAAAAATGTTTTTTTCCAAAATATCCTTATAGACAAATTCAACTGAGCGTTGAGACCCACGGGTCCCTAGTTGTGTTGTGTGCACCCATGCCAGAATTTCAGCAGTGATGTTTGTGTAATTGTTTCTTATTCAAAATGTTAAGTACCTGCATTGTTCATATACATGAGAAGTCATGGTCCAGCATTGAAGCATTATACCTGGTGTATTTCGCAATGCACAGGTTCGCATTAGGTCTGTAGGCCATGTTTAATTTATAGATTGCACGTATCTGTCAGTCCTGAGAATACATTTTTAGCAAACTATTTTTACGTTCTAGCTTTTACAAAGATGGGGAGTTAGGAAATGTCCACTCTTAATGAAATACTGTGAAATCTCACTATCACGACAACCTGCGGGATCAGCCATAGTGGTTATCCAGGTGGTCGTGTTTGTGGGAGGTTCTCATGATGATTTATAATAGTCCGGGACAAAAAAGTGATCGTCCAGTGTATTCAAAGGGCTCGCGAACGATTCGCGACGGATGTGAATGTAAAAAAATGGCAAAGTCCAACAAGTTGTTCTCCGAATGTCTCGTGACAATGGATACACATTCTCAATTTGATGAAAGAAATTGAAGTACAGCCAGGGCCCATGCAACCTTAATCCGCTCCTGAATGAGGTGAATATATACACAACAGGTATGATCAACAGGACTTAGAAAAAAAGGCTTTACCAAAAAGTAATATTTAAAAATTAAATAATCATTAAACAATAAATAACCATGAGTTTCAAAATGAAGTCCGAAGTGTTTTTGCTATTTTTTTACATCATCCGACATAATACAATTGCAGGAGAAAGAAGCAGAAAAAAACTTGATGGTATTAGTTACAAAATGCGCCATGCAAAACTACCAGAAATACCTAAAAGGTATTTTTAATTGTTCAGAAACAGTCGTACCAAAACCTTATTTCATTGTTACAATTAACTTTGCAGGTATATAATTTTTGCCAGGTGCCGTGATATCCAAAATTTCCTTGCATATATTGAATAAAGTTTTACCATTTGCATTCCTTGGGTATTCCGTTGACGAAGTACACAGTCCTCTCAACCGGCATCTGGGCATAGAACCCCATGGTCGCCGAAGGGCCGTTGCAGTTCTGTAAAAGTGTTTATAAATGATTTATTGGTTACCAAGGTTCCGATTAAATTAGACATTGATAGCAACAATCTTCATGTGACTATAAAGATTTGAAGACACTCTGTTCTCTGGTGATATTTAATAACTTATATGAAAGATTTGTCTCGACCCAAGACGTTTTAGTCCGATTCCCTTTGCCGCTCTACATCAACGGAGTATTACAATTGTGGATTCCGCAACAAATGAAAGATAATCTATTATTTGGCACTGTCTACTGAAAAGAGCGAGCCATACGGTAAGAGTGATATGTAACTATTAAAGGGTTCTATTCTCATACCAGGCATGTTCAATATTAAAGATATTGAGTGTTTTCTCCATATAAAAAGTATGGTATCGATATCTGCCAATAATTATTTCTAAAACCGGTTTCTTCTCATGCAGACAGGTAGAAATATCTTGCACATAAACACAGCGCACGCGCCACAAGGTGGCCTGCCTCGCATTTTCCTTTCACCAGATGTTTCTACTCAAACGAACCTCTTCCAGCTCGGGATTCTGGGAACTTCGGGACTACTTGTTTCAGTAGCCAAATTTCCATATCAAAATTTTTCAAAAACCAAGGCGAAACCTTATGCCAATATTGCTTACGCTGTTTACCATGTGTACGTAATCTTCCTTGAAACAATTGGTGTTTTAAGTAGCCCAGTGCATTGTGGGAAAAATTATTTATTTTACCCAAAACCCCTTAACAGCAGAGTGCTCTTGGGAGTACAATTCTTCACAGAGTACGTTTTTCCTTTGAGGCTCTGGCCGGGAACTAACTCCGAAGCCCAACACCTTAAGTATCGTGCTATACAAGTCCCTTTTTCCACGGTCATGTGCACTGTTAATCAAATATACAACCACCCCTGCAGTTCTTCGGGGGATTAGTTAGATATACTAAATATATAGCAGAACCTCAAATTTCCGTATCTCGCATTCTCAGAAACTCGTTTTCAGAAATTTAAAACGAGGAAATAATCAGCTGTTTTAAATTATAAAAATAAGATATAGACAAAATGTTAAAACAGTTTTGAGATCACATTACCGGCAAGATCAGGATATTGGAACGTTGATATGCTCACGCGTATCGGTAGTATATAAATGGTGTACCTCACATATCTGTAATCTCTATAGTCTAGTTTGTTCCGGAAAATATTCGCATAATCGGGGTTCTACAGTATTTAACATGAGTTTACAGTGTGCACCTACTGTCAGCTTTTCACCCTTGCAGGCCTTGCCTTGGAGTTGGCAATCACTCCGGTCCATTGATTTGGTGAACAGGGTCACCACTTTCTGCATCAAGGAGAAACGCTTGCGAACCTTTTCTGGAGAGACAGTATACAGCGTACAGGGAATTTCATCAACGTATAACAATTAAGGAAGTGTTTTTTTTTATAATGTTTGATGAATTAGTGTTTCCATTTGATTCCTTCTACCTATAGACGTCACTCAGCTTGTATGGATATAAATTATTTATCTCCTATTTTCACCAATTTAGATGTATGCATTTTACGTGTCACTTTAATATACAGAAAAATCCATGCACCCAAAGCAATACTGTTTCGATGTTTAAGCTGCTGTAATAAATTTCATAAAAAACTGAAAACGCTAACCCATGTCCGGCTTGTCGAAGTTGATGCTGGGGAGACTGCGCTTCCCAATCGAAGGCATCTTAAACTCTGGCATCCTTATCTCCGGCATCTGTATCTGTGGAATCTGGACCTGAGGCATCTCCACTTTCTTGGTCTCTGTTTGAACAAATACAGGGATTATTCGGCCATTCGACCCTCTTACATTACCAGCGCCAGGGTACCAACATGAACATCTGGATTAAAAAAAAAACTGATAGGGGCCTGCGAGTCATGATACAAATCATAATAAAACACCCATTCCAATGGTTGGACCAAAATATTTGCAGTGTGGTAGTATTTGACATCAGAGGCGTATATGGTCGTGTTTTATTTACTGAAGAATGAAGAAAAAAATGTTACATAAAAATTTGTGGTGGTTACCCTGGCGGCAAGAACTGAGGTTTGAAGCAGTTTCGGCTACCGCAGTGTCCGCTGTCAAGTCGTCATGACGGACGGAAAGTCAAACTTTCCGAGTACAACTAGTTTCCTTATTAATAACTGCTGTATGAATGCATCTAAGTCAACCGTGAATACTATATCTATTATTTTTCCCAACAGGATAACGTCACTTATTGTCTTATCTCGGGAAAATAACAGTTCGACAAGCAGATGAATATGAAAAGGTACTTTTAGAAATGGTGTACACATCTACTTATACTAGAATTGATCCGAACTCAAATAGTATAGTTTTTACGACCAACTCAACTTCTCCAGTGAATTAAAATCGACTTCTGGGTGACAGGGTGCCGCTACGTTACATCTTGTGTGGAGGACCCCACTGTAACACTCACGAAGATACAAATATATTCGTCATGTTTGACAACGCCTCTATCATGGCCTACAAGTACGCCGTCACATGACATAAACCAGACCAATCGTTAGCGTTTTTAATATACTTTTAAACCTCACCTAACATAAGCGAGAAAAAATTAACTCAGCCAGTGGAAAATCCCAAAGTATATTTGTTTAATTTCTGACTGCATGGACACAAGCATAGCTCGCACAGGTTACTGGACGATAGCCAACTTGTGCGCAATACAGGAAATGTCTCGTTACCGTAGAGACGTATTTACACTTTGGTTTTTTTGAGTTCCTGTTTATTCTTTTTTTGTTAAATCATCATTCGTATAGAATAATGTTAAAATAACATCTGTTTACCAAGACATCAAAGCAACATGTGTGTATGGCCTGACAGTGCATTCCCTCGTTTGGCTTACATCACGGTTAGGCTTACCAGTGCCTGCTCTTTCGTGTACTAACGGTGAAGGGATGATGTGTACAATAGGCAGCTTCTTGGCGGTTTCGCAAACAAAGTTACCCCGTTGAGGATATTGCTTTCGTTGGTTTCACATACAGGCAGATCCGCAGAAAAGATATTTCTCCGACAGAATATCATCCTACTATAATTTGTAGTTTTTGACGTGGTCCAAAAAAGCGTTATTTCCTTCTTATTTTCGCTGATACACATAACCTTGTCACCAAACTCTCACCGCAGTTAGATGTTCACCTGAACGCTGATCAAGGTGTATTTAAGTGTCGGATCCCATATCGAACCCTGACAGTTATAATTCTTCCAGTTTCTCGAAACCGCTCATGGGGGCTGGCAGTTTGCTAAAACCCGGATTTCCGAGGTCGCATGTCGAAATTATGGGTATACTGCTAGAGTTTTTAAGGAATTAAATGAACGAAATATGAAGAGTGATTTATTTATTTTTGGTATAAACTAGATACGTTCTAAATATATGCTCGTGATGCATATGTTAATTGTTTGGTACTTACTAAATGGGGAGACATAAAACTCAGCATGGCCCATTTTCTTCACCAGATTTGGGACAGAAGTCGGCAGGACACTGATGGTGTCGACGAAAGTGGCGGCCTCTAGTGTCACATTCTGGCACCCTTCCTGCTTGATCATCACGCAGCATCGGCAGGGATTTAAGGCTGGAAACACCATAGTAAGTCCATCAAAACTCTATTGAAAGGGTCTGTTACCAACTGAAGTATGTTTAAACATATCGTCAGTTTCTGTTTTTACCATTTCATGTGTCATAATACATAATATAAAGGGCCATATATATATATATATATATATATATATATATATATATATATATATATATATAATATATATGTAATCCCAACCATAAAAAAAGAAATGATAAAAACCGGCGGTAGTGACTGAGCTCTATCACTGGTCTCCTCCAAATACAAATACAAATACAAGTCACTGAGGATAAATACAAATACAAATACAAATACAGAACATCAAATACAAATACATTTACAAATATGCAAATTAAGGTTATACAGAATATTTATTAATTTCCAGCACCATAAATATTCATAATGTCTAAGGGAGAAGTGAAACGCTTGATGCTGTCTTTTGGGTTGTTCAGAAGTTAGGTAGTAGTTAAATTTTTAAAATTATGGCAGACATGAAAATGTATTTATACATATGTTTTTGTACAGTATTTGATCAAATACGTCCAATATTGAGATCACATTCAAATACAAATATCATCATTTTGCTCAACACAAACACAAATATAAATACAAATACATACTTTGACTGTATTTAAATACAAATACGTACTTGACCCCAACCCTGATGTGTAATCTTTTATTACAAGAAAGGCATCATCTGCGTCAGACAAGTTGAACGGTGGTTACAGTTTGACCAATGGTAAATACATGTATTTTCTCGTTATACTATATCATCAGCTATAAGGTTATACTTATTTTATGTGCACATACCTTTGTTATATTGATATTCTTTAATACAATAGATCCAGTGGCGTCAATTTTTCTCCAAGGGTGGGGGATGAGTTTGTATATATATATATATATATATATATATATATATATATATATACAGTGTCCTATATATATATACCTTTTTTCAGCGTCTCTGAGTGTCATATTCAATTATATATATATATATATATATATTTAATTGTTATATATATATATATATATATATATATATATATATATATAATTATAATGTTTTACAAAATAAGTGTATTCGTGAATCCTAAGCAAGGTTTAGATATAACATTTATTAGTAAATAGATCCAAAGTCTTTAATTCTATTTATTTATTAATTTCATTTGCAATATCATAATATTTTTCTCTGAAAAGTGGGGGGGGGGACGAAAACATTGACCACCCCCCCCCCCCCCTTGCCCCATCCCCCCCCTATATTGACGCCCCTGAATAGATCAACCATATATACTTAATGCTGCCTTTACATATATAACTGCACGTGTTATTGTACAAACACGGGCTTACCGGTTATTCGGCCGATTTCCTGAGTTGGGTTCCTTTTTTTGAGCTGTAATGCCGCGGATGTGGCCACGTTAGCCCCGTACCCGACCCCAATCAGGTGCATATCACTCCGCCTCAGTCTCATTGTAGACTCTATAAACCTGAGAAACGTGTACACGTCCTTGCCAACGACGTCCACGTGACCGCAGTAGATGCTCCGTTCTTTCCAGTCGCTCCAGTCAACCATTACAAAATTTACCCCTTGCTAAAAGAGACGTTTTCATATTGTTAGGTTTGCTAAGGCAGGGTGTGGCACCCTCCATGGGCAAAAGGTATTATCCAAAAAAGATAACAGCTTGGACAAAAATTACATCAGGATTTATCTTTTTCTTCAAAATTAATTACCATAATGTATCTATTTGACATACTAAGGTATTGTAATATAAGGTGTGGTACGCTTCAATCGGGTAAAAGGTAACGTATGATTCGGTATAGATTAACGTCCACCATGTTGTTATATTGTAGTACATAGCAAGGGACATACTGAAAAAGTACATAAAAGACGCAATGCGTGATTTGGCTTAGGAACATGAAAGAGAGACCATTAACTAAATATAGGTTAGATAAAGAAAACAATAGCTGTATACGACCTGGAACAAAATGTAGATGACCAAGATAATAAATTAATGTTAATTTATTGCCTATGCCAAGAGGGAATGCGTTCATTCTCGTTCATGTGCTTGTAAGTGTTTGTGTGTTTCTGTGATTTCACAATTTATGAGTATCTTGATATATTCAGGGCATTTCGGGAATGGACCAATGAAGAATCGATTAGCATTTGTGTGACCTGGAACATGACTTGGATCGAGGAACACCATCAAGGAATATTAACAAATTAACAGTCATGTATGAACCTAGTAATATATAATGAACCAAGGTATATAGGGCCTCGATGAGGTTATAGCGGGCAGAAACAAGGGCGGTGTCGCATGAGTACCTTGTCATAGAAAGCAGCGGTAACACGAAAGGATGTGAAGACGACTGCAGAGCATTAACTACTGCGGGTTTAGCGTAGGTGAAACACGTTTACACATAAACCGTCTTGGTTACAGAATATTTCATACTGTTATTTAGAGCAACGTATCAAAAATTATAATATTAACCTTAATATTATAATGTTCTTATCACTTGTTAAATGAACAGCAAAAGGAAAGAGTTTGATACGCTCCTCACGCAGCTGTTATACACTGCAGTCGTCGCAGACATACAGACATCCTCTCGTGTAAATGTTGCTTTCTATGGCAAGCTTCCCTTGACAAGGTGCCTACAGAGCACATAATTTTTATCAGACCACTGAGGGCGTGGGATTGCATTTTGCATTCAGCCCATGTGACACCTGCTCTCGTTGGTTTTATTACACAGGGACAAAAGCTCTTACTGATTCTTGGCTCTATACCAGAACAGTTGTTACCAGACCATCGAGAACGGGTGTCGCATGTTCAGAATTTTGGCTTGATTCACAGTACAATACCACGCTCTCAGATGTCTGATTACAACTCGGTGCGCACTATGGTGTTCCTGCCCAGAAAAACTTGCCTTGCCATAGAAATCAGCAGTTACACGAAAGGATGCGTGGTACGACTGCAGTGCATAACTGCTACAGGATTAGCGTAGATGAAACACGTTTACACGTAATCGGTCTTGGTTGAAACGGAATTCATGCTGTTATTTAAAGTAACATATAACGTTTAATATTATAATGTTCTTATTATGTGTGAAAAATATATAAGAACAACAAAAGAAAAGAGTTTGAAAGCTTTGCATTTACCTTTACAAGTCCTTTCTCGAGAGCCTTGATGGAGTCCATGCCATGGTTCTGGTCGTGGATCACGACGTAAAATAGTCCACGTCGAAAGGTGGATCTTGGTATGCTTGTCATATTGTTTTTACTGTAGGTGTTCTGTTTCCTCCTGAAACATTTTTGATGTCCGCTATATGCGAGTGAATATGGTCCTCCTCAGGGGCGGATCCAGGATTTAGGAAAGGGAGGGGCCAAACCCGGGAGGACTTATGAAAAATCTTAAAAAAGGTCCCCAAGTCCGGAAAGGGGGGGGGGTGTTCCAGGCCGCAAAATGTTGTCTTAAATCCTTAAAAAAAGGTTGCTTCGAATGAAAAAGGGGAAATCACCTTTTGTTATATGTTCATTGTAAGTTTTTGGTTCAAAGTTATCAATTACATGTTCATATCTCAACCGGCTATTTTTACATTGTATAATATTAGAACCAAACTTGTACCTGGTGGAAAAGGATAAAAGTTAATTTAATAACTTCAAAATCTAGTATACGGCAGCCGATGCCAATGATAACATATACAAAAAAAAACAAAAACATGCATTTAACAGGTTTTTAATGAAAGGTTATCTTTTGAATGCTATCGATTTAACTTATATAAAAGAAGATGCAACGCATACTATGCACTGTAGGATTTCTCATACGAAATAAAAAAAAAAAGCAAATTAAGTTTTAATTCACCAAATGGCGGGAAGGTCTGCCCGGATCTGGAATGTTGTTATCACAAAGCCAAAACATGACCATACTGCCAGTCCATGGGGATTTGCACTTTACGACAGATATGGAGGGTTGCAGGCTACTCAGGTTCGCCCGTGTATAATTATCTCCATCTCCTTATATGCGGAGACAATTAACTTATCTAAGAACCATAGGATGAGGTCTAGACCCTAGGCAAAGTACTTAGATAAGTGATTCTATGTCCCACTCCGAATTATCGGGCCGCCTACTTTATCATCCGTGCATTAATGGGTAAGTTAACTTGTGATGTTGGAGGGGTGTATCTATTTAAGGGTACTAGTATATGAAATATCATACACCACAACTTATTTGAAATGCGGCATCTGAATAAAGAGCGAAAGTGTCGGAAAACAAGGATGCTGTTAACATCTGTTTTTGACATATAAAGGATATCACGGCCATGTCCAGGATTCTGCATGTGGTGTTAAATGGGGTTTAAACTTTTCGCTCATAGACAAGGCACGTTAAAATCATGTTTGGAAATGGGTTATTATATTCAGTGTACATACCCGTTTTTGAACAAGATAAACTTGGTTTCCTTTGAACGAGATGACTCTGAGGCCAGCTCCGTCTTTTCTGCAAGAAACACCAATACAAAACCTCTCACACGAGCTCCTTATAATTGCTAAACATAGTATCTGATGTGTTCATCCCCTTTCGTGTGTCTGTTAATGTGTGTATTTCAGGATATTTCGGAAATGGACCAATGAAGAATCGATAATATTTTGGTATTCCAGTCACTTATACATGAAGGAACCTTTGAATATGGACCGAATAAGTGAATGCTAACACTGGTTAGGGGGTAATAGAGAGCCCCACATGGCTGAGGCTTGCATTCCTTAGAATACAGATTCTAGTTGGATATGTTATGGACGTGTTTCAGAAATAGTGCAAGAACGTCTATAACATGCAGATTCTATTTGCAAGCATTGTGGGGATTCTCTGGGCACATGCTTACAAACAATCCAGCTGAGTATGTATACCCGTCTCAACACAGACGAAGGTATAATTACTTCCAGGTCTGCAGAGTTTACTCCTTGTATAAAAGAATAATTAGGCAAAATGAAAAAAAAATTAAATGTTAAACTCAAATATGATACGATGAGGAAGTCAAACCTTATCTTTAAGACTACTTTCGGTTCATTAAAATCACTTAAAATTTCAGTTACGTAGGAATAGGTTGCTTATAGGGGGAATTCTTACCTACTGATGATTTGATATATAAGGGGAACAAATCATGCCCGTCATTGGAACCATATAGTGGAAGAATGGTCCATTAAACTATTTTTTTTATTTAAACTCCAACTGATATCAGTGCCATTGTATAGAACTTGATCATACATGAAATAGAAGCATGAATGGTGAAATAACATGTTCCAGGACAAGCGGTCATTTGTTGGGGGTAATAGTTTCGCGATGTCCCCCGCAATACACACCACAATATATCGCTGGATTCAGTGTCATTCAGATTCATGTTTCGCGATTCCGAATAATGAATTCGCGCCTTTTAATGCATGACCATACAACGAACCAACAAAGAATGGTATCAATTGGAGTGAAACTCCAACAAGAAAATTTCCAAAATACCGGTGCCGCGATATCCGTAAACAACGTCCGTGAAATAATAATATAATTGATAATATAAAAAAAACACACACAGGATACAGGTATTCGATATAAGGTATTGGTATACCACTATAGTAGTGGTTTCACACTGTATATTGGCAGTTAACATTTACATCATATTTGAAGTTCTGCATTCCATATTTAAGGATAACCGAACGTCTACGGGACTCGTTTTATTTATGATTCCAACGGTTTCTACACATTGTGTTAAAGGATGTTTTGCAAAAACCATACACCATATTTCTTTAATCAGACTCCTGGGTGTTTATTTGTTTCAGACCCTGCTTTAATCCAGCGTCTGAACTAAGCAGGCGTACATTTATGACCGGAGTTTATTAAAAATACATTATCAGGCTTAACGGACGGGAGCACGAAACACCACGCTAAAACAATAAATCCGCCGGTCACTGTTTGGGAGCGCAATGCCTTAAATCATGGTTTGTGATTACGAAATATCCTAAGATGGCATATGGATAAGGAACATGCAGTCTCCATAACTGCATATTAAATAAGAAATTACGGGGAACGAATCGAGCAATTTAACATTTGTCCATAAGAACCTGCCGGCGGGGGCGTCTCGAGACCAGGTATACCGGCACGGTAAAACTTAATCAGTGGTGCGCGTAAGTGGATAGAAAATGCTCCTGCAAAATCAGTGCGAGAATAATGTGTTGACTGAATAATGTGTAGCAACATGAACACGTGTGTATATATCACCCTGTACATCTGTATATATCTCATTTGTATTATGCTCAGTACCTTATCAATATTATGCAACTACACCATGCACTTATTAGTTACCAGTTTTGCATTATAACCATCATTTTAGACATACACTATAAAAATACATATATACGAGATAATTATAAAAATAAGCAATTTTTACGCAGAAAAAGCTAAAGTTCATGAGGAATGTAATTAAACTGAACTAACAGTTCTTAATATATATCTGCTATTCAGTTTTATTACTGATATTCTTGCAAAGCAATTTAGTGGTTCTTACTCAACCATGCCGAAGCCGGAATAGTCACAACCGAAGCAACCAGCAGACACTTCCATATAAATGACGCCAACATCCTTAATTCTAACTGTTATCACCAGCACACCAGAAGCAAGGTATGAGTGAATCCGCGGGGGGTACAGGCAGGTATTATTAACCCAAAAAGGGTTCCCACGGTCTATGTCATAGCTAATGCCAAGTTTGGATTTAACGCCGTCACGGAGTTGGACAATAACTGTGTATACATTACATATTGACCAGCGGATTTTTAATTTAAGCTGTTCGACTAGGTGTGATATAATAATTGGAACTTTTTGCCTATGCAAATTGATCATTAGCGACATAATAAGAGTACCTGACATTTCTCCTCGGCAAAAAATCAATTTAGACATCTACAAATGTACTTTCTATGAAAAATATTTGTAATAATAATAAGGACAGATAGGTGGTTTACATTTTTTATGCGTACATCCGACATGAATAGCGTAGTTATTCTATCAACCGTGCTATGATGCACGCAAAAACAAATCATTGTCTTACACAGGCCAAGGAACAATAAATATGTTTGAAAAGCCACTTGACACATGGACAACTTTATATTGAAAAAGCATAGTTATCATGCTTTCCGTGAGCTGCTCTGACATATGCTTAATCAGCAAAATTAATAAAGCGAAAATATTAAGTAAATGTTCCTGAAGGCTCTTAATCATTAATAAATCTTAGAGCGATAATATTTGTATGGCAGTTTACACATGGATATGCTTTGACAGCAACATCATTGACTGACGATTTGCACACATTTTTGGCTTCATTTTCACAAGCAAGTTGTGATTGCTTAATGGTCAGGAAGAGCCGTTCTAGTGTCCTAAAACAGGGCTGTCAAGGCGGGCTCTCGATCTAAAGTGAACTATAGAGGACGCACCTCCCGAACGCCGGCTAAACATCCTAATTATGTACCTAGCTGGTTTAATTAATTACCGATTTATTTCCTTATAACTAAATTCATTTCAACAACTTTTTTTTTCATAAAAACAGCAAAAAAATAAAATAAAAAAAAAGCAAAAACAAAAATTGTGAAGGGTGTACACACATATACTATAGAAATATAATTCTGGTTTATTTTTAATGTATTCGTTTGTTTTTGAAAAGGACAGGGTAAACAAAGCAGCTTGTATTATCATATGTCAGCGCTTTTGTGTACCTTTTTCCTCCAGTCTTCATCAAATTGATGATTTCCAGATACCAACGCATATATGTATTTATGATATATGTTTCAGAACTTGATGGGATTAGGAGTTGGGCTGACAATATATTATGTTTTGGCATGGTCTTGCAAATTTAAAAATATGACAGGAAACACGAGGACACGTGCATGTTTCATAACCGCTGACACCTGAAGCTTGTCTAGAAGCATCACACTGAGCAGGGTCGAAGTAACGCCTTTCCGTCTGTCAGACAAGCAAACACATGAACGGAAAGGTATTTTTCATTTTGTACTAATCCGTTGGAAAGGTGAACTGCCAGATGTTCTCCACATTACAAGTTATGAAAATACACAAAGACAAAATAGTATGGTAACTTGGAAACCCCTGTAACTCGGGCCTATATTTAATCACAGCGTACACAACAACAGATTACCGGGTGTCGCAAGTAGGACACTGCACCACAACAACACAGGTTAAGTCAACTTAAATGTTTCTTAAAAATGTCAAAACGGAAGTCAGATATGATAATATAGGGTACATCTATGGCGGAAAAGCAAATTTTCCTGCGGAAAGAGAAAACTACATGTATGCCTTTCCGCTGGAAGAGTGAACATTTCAAATTATTACGAATCTTGCATGGCTGGCTGTGCAGTTTTCAGACAATTTTATTTTTTTTCTAGCTAAAGGTTATACTGTTGTCATAAAATCCATGGTTGCAACACAGCTCTTGACCGGAGAAAATAATACAAACAACAAAAAAGGGTACACAAAGCATTGTAACAAATTCCTCGACAAACAGTGAACCAAAATCAAATAAGTTTTTTCGGGATTCCTCTCGATTGTTCTGAATTTATAATATGCCCCAACATGGACAGTGTTATTGTTTGGAGATTATTTGTTTAAATTCCAGAAGGACCTATACCTACGTCTCTATCCTAATAAAAATTTTAGGGTTTGCTGTCCGTTTACTCGTAGTGTTGTAATTAGGGTTTTAGCCTTTTCCCGCGTATTAATACAATTTTAATGTATAAGCGAAAGGTCGACCAATAGGCATGTAATATAATAAAATTTTGAGAATATAATACGGCAAATTAATAAATATTTTTATGTTAAAGAAGTAAAAAGTTTGTGGTTGAATAAAGAAATTTATTAAAACTAAATATTGATTTTCTCAATAAATCTCTTAATTAGTGCCTTGTCAATGCAGTCTTTTTATCTATTCTCAATAAGAATAGGGTTTGTCCATTCAGTGCTAAATACGTATGTGTAAATGCAAAAGCAGCACCGACCAAAAATGCAGAATATGACTATAAATGACACCATTCTGCTGCTTAAGCTAATAACACAGAAATCACCATTCATGACATAAAGTCACCATCCTAACACTGCGTTATAAAGGCTCTGAAAGGAAGAGCTGGAATAATTATATCGATATTTAAAGGGATCCAATCACCTATCTGACCATTATCAGAAAGGTAATCCCTTGGAGCTTTTATAAAAATAGGCCAGAAAACGTGGATATCACCGCACACAGGCTGCTTGTTTTATTTATATATCAACGTTTTTTTGATAGGTGGGGCCGGCCAAAATAATCAAAACAAATTAAAAAAGGGCATCTGGTGGAAAGTCAGTTAAGCCAGAAATTTTCAAATAGCGTTTTGCAACAAATGACCTTTTCTACCTCCGCATATATGTATCCTACCAC
Organism: Sipunculus nudus; assembly: GCA_026874595.1. NCBI lineage: Eukaryota > Metazoa > Annelida > Sipuncula > Golfingiida > Sipunculidae > Sipunculus > Sipunculus nudus. The sequence goes on along the minus strand of CM049312.1, from coordinate 16,797,889 downwards.
CTATAGGTGACATGTTTTTCGGTTTGTCAACATTGCTGTGTTAGCAAACACGTTGTTGTTAAACAAGTTCAATACATCCTTCACGGAGGCGTTATACGAAATTTGCATAACCAGAATTACCCTAAGATCAGTAACATATTCACAGAGGAAGCCAGAAATCACACAAATTCTTTTTTCAGTGGTAGGTGAATGGGCAGCATTTAAACACAAAATAATGATAAATTAAATAAAGGGTCCATAAGTGTGTGTGGACAAAGGCGACTACTGGATGATCAAAAACCATTTGGTCTTACATTTATTATCAGGGTATGTTTTAATGGAATTTATAAGAACTGCACAACTACGTTGGGAATTCTGTGAATATATTGACATTGTTGACGTTTTAAGTCTACATGTCATTCCAATAAACTGAAATAAAGTCATGTAAATAGGAATTTACAGCCACTGTTACCAGAAACATTGACCTCACCAGAAACATTCATGCATGCAGAATCAGAACGAGTCTGACTATAACTGTGCAATGGGTTAAGGCAGTGTTTATATAATACTCAAGTGTAACATTTAGAATCTGTAATAAAAAAAAATCTAACGTAGGTGCTCCAGATGTCTCTGGTTCATTGATAATATTAATACATTAAATCCTCAAATATTAGTATAATATTTGGGACATAAAATTATTCGGATATTTGAGGTTACGGATATGCGAGGTTCAACATTCCTTTCAATATGTATATTTTTACTTCAGGTACACGTAAGCATATCAAGGTTCGTAAGGAAAACGAGATACGGATATTCAAGGTTCTACTGTATTATAAATGTATTATGAATGGAAATATTTCAAATTACACACAATTATTTGGGGCCATTCAATTGATACCGAGGGGGATGATATGGGGATGCATGGGCATATATAAATATTTATATTGTATTCTTTTTTTCTAAAGCTTATTAAAATACAGGGATGGCTTTGGGAGATTGAGTCCACTTCCCATGTTATGGACAACTTTTAAATTTTAAAGTAAAAAATTCGAAATGTAGCATTTTAAAAACTTTCTTTTGAATGGACAAAGAACACCAATTCCTTGAAAAAAACTAAACTTTCAAGATCTTTAAAAGGCCTGACACCATGTTAAATGTCTCCTTCGCGTGTCCCTATATTCATACAATTGAAATGTTAATATACGTAATTGTACACAATTATTGTATTTCCTGATTAGATTTATCCCTTGGAATCTTTGATTTGCCATTGATTTTAGAATTTGATGGTAGTATGGCATGATAATTTGTGTATAGATATATATAGATAATATAGATATAGATAATATATATAGATAATGTGACATGATAATGATTCTGATCTGTCACTTAACCTATATGTAATCATAAATCAAATTATTTTGTTTCAAATGTAATTAAAATACATATTTTATGTAAAAGAAGCTGGGATATGGCTCCTGTCCTCCCTGATTCCTATGCCACACATTCAGTTTAGATATCAAACACCGGTACATTTCCTATAGCGTTCCTATAGCGTTCAGAGCTTCTGTATAAAAGGGTTGGGTGTAATAATAATGTCCCTGTGCTGTTATTATTTTTAACAGCTCTTCAATGATGCTGCGGCTCAACGGTAGAGCACAGCACTCAAAGCCAGCAGAGGCGGTGAGATTTTTCACGATCAGTCCACATCCAGGGTGAGCGCTCTGTAGGCTTAATAGGAAGGCAGTGACCAACCGGGGTGATTCATTCACAAACGAGTGCTGCTTTCGGGGGTACGTCGGTGGTGTGACCCAGCAATGAGAAATATTACATACGTGGGTCCCACAGGTGCAGCAGTTACCGGGCCTGGTTAACACCAGGGTATAAAATGAGAGGAAGTGTGTGATACTGCACTGTCACGGTGTCAGAAAGCGGAATGGAACCCGTGGCAAGCGTAATGCCAATCAATGGTTCATCATTTGCCCAAAAGATGTCGGCGCTGTATTACGGCTGAGATATTTATTGTACCGTCAATAATTTGTTTATCCACTCAGTACCAGTGATTTGGTTCCTTCACCGATCACCAGACGGCTAGGGCACTATATAGTAGAAGGAGAAAACGAACACCCCCGCATGGATAGTACCACGTTAGCGTCGATGTTAAAGCCAGCCATTCACTTGCCTTATTTGTATAATTTATGTGATTTCTGGCTTATTCTGTGTATATATTAGTGGACTAGATAATTCCTGCTTAGAAGGGTTTATAATGCCTCTGTGACACATTTATTAGCTTGTTTCCCCACAAGCTGTAAGTAAACAGTGTACAATGTTGACAAACAAAAAACCATACAGCTTAAGGTGTTTTATTGCATAACTGCGGATGATGGAAAGTCACTAGATGCCAAACAAAAATCGAACATGTTGGTTCTTTTGATGTACAGCCAGATATCCTTACTGGATGTGTTTAGGCAACGACCGGTGGTCATTTTGGCGGGCAAACGACGTTATATATACCTGGACTTAAGAAAATTATAAACTTTGTACCGTGAGATCGGCGTTTTTAGATTCTTTATATAAAAGGTTCCGTTAATAACTTGAGTTAATATACGAAGGATACTGGAATGGGTTCCCTTTAAGCCTCTTGTTACTGGTGGAGGTGAAGGGGGGGGGGGGGGGGGGGGAGGGAGGGCCTGTTAGGAAAAGTCTCGAATCAGGACTAGAACCAGTGGTCTCTATAGCGGGAGAATGTGGCTGGCTTTACTTATCATTTGTCAGGTGGGGAACAGAGACCAAAAATAGGGACCTGTATGAAAATTACATTTTAAGTAAAATTCCCATTAGAATTAGATTGCATTCCATAGATATAAGTTCGATTTGTAATTAGTAGCAATGAATGAGTGTCAATAGTAACAACCATACAGGCCCCTACCTTCACAGCATGGTCATTAATGAAGCCCCTTTTCTCCTTCTTGTCACCACATCCACAGGGCCGAAATACCAAGCGAACCTCGACTGTTGGTCATACCATCGAGGAATCACTGAAAGGCGCACTCGTTTCTGAATGGAACACGGCCGTTTGGCACGGCCTTCCTATTATGCCTTCAGAGCGCTCGCCCTGGGTGGGGGCCGACCGTGAAAAATCTCACCGCCTCGACTGAGATTCGAAGTCACGGCTTCCGTCTTAGAGCCCTGAGCTTTACCCCTAGACCAATCAACCCGATGGTAAAACAGATCTTTATAAGTTTGGGCTAGGAAAGCAAAGGAAAAACTTTTCTATTAAAAAGTTATATGATATTTCAGTTTTCATTTACATATTAATTTCCAACATTACACATGAGGATGAATATTATACAGCAAATATACACAATCATAATACTTTGTCAAAATTTCCATAAATGCATATGTTGCAAGAATTTGCTCATGAAAACTTATTTTTTTAAATATGACAGAGTAATATATATATATATATATATATATATATATAACATATAAAGCATTTGCTCGTTCATTAAATGTAGGCAATGTGTATATATCAAAGAGTGTTTCTTTTACTATAAGTGGCCTGCAGAGTACGGTGTGTTGTCAGCCGGGAATTTACACAGTAATAATAGCGTTTACATCACCTACAAGACACAGAGTAAATCATCAAGGTAGCATCTACAAGCGGACGAATTGAGCAAAAATGAGACTGTTGAACTACCTAATATGTTTCATTTAACATTAATGCTTAAGATAATGGAATAGTTTGACCTCAGAATAAAATACATTACATGTATACGGAACAGAACATGGCAACATCTGAGTAAATATACATTAAATTTTATTTTTGTGATATTAAGATATGTGCAGTCTCCATACAGCAAAGGGGGTTTCTACTCTCCCGGTGGTTCACCTATGGTGTTCTCAGGAGGTGTCTGATTTAAAAATCCGGTCCTCTGATAATTCCTCCTGTCCTTCCTCCAACGGACCCTCGGTATCATCAGGCCTTACACACTGGGGGTTACTGTAAGTGTGATCTCCATGTTGGCTCTGTGGTGAAGTTTCAATGAGCTCTGCGGCAACACCCTGCGTGGTGTCCCTTTCCGGAGCTTTCGTTTTCACTCTTAGGTTGTAATACGTGTGGTCTGGCTGCCGCGGCTCTAGTACAGTGTAGTCCGAGTGCGTCTGTTCCGACTCAGTGTGGCCCGGCTGCGTCAGTTCCAACAGAGTGTAGTCCGACTGCGCCTGTTCCAACACAGTGCGGTCCGACTGCGTCTGGCCCGTGTTGGTCTCCTGACTATCTTCACTCTCCTTAGAATTTTCCTCAGCTCTCCTCCTTATCCTGAAAATATTTAGATTTTAATAATATACCTCATTTTTCTGTTTACATGGTTACGAACACTGATGTAGGACTCGAGTTGACTTGGACTTGTACTCGGACTGGGATGGTTTTGACTTGACTACATCACTGGTCAGGAAGATAACTTGTATACTGAGCGCTGTAGCTATATATTCTCATGTTTAATATAGAGATTTATAGATAATTTTGCGAATTTTAATACAAATCCATGCACGTGTTTAAAATAAACCAAATGAAAATGTGTGATCAAATGCAAATATAATTACAAGTATTTTTTAAAAATTATCATATGCGAATGCATTTGGACTCTGACTCAGAAATGATATACACGTTTATACAAATTTACCGAAATTACTGATTGCTGAAAGTCTATATTTAGCAACAGCAAAAAGGCTAGAAAATCGATAGTCAACAACCCTAGGATAAATGTAGGGCGTAAGAATGAATCTGGCCACGTATATCAGTCCAAGTATAATATACATCCTTAATTGGGGAAATGACCAGTCCTCCTTGTAGCGATAACGGCCCTTACCAGGGGTGGACTGGGGTGAAAAATAAGCCCTTGAAATGTGAGTTAAAGTGGCCAAATTTTAACCTGACACCAATATTTTGTCCACACCAACGGCCCACAGGTATCAATATTTTGTTTATGTCACCGGCCCAGCGGGGCAACTTCCCGGTGGCCCCGTCCGCCGATGTCTCTCACAGCTTATGATCACTTAAGCGTAAAATAAGAGAATCTTAATTTATTCACTCAAACCATTTCCAACAGCATATGGCCACAAAAATAAACCCAATCGAAAATGAAGTTAACCTAATTTGTACATAAATGTGTCAGCATTTTAAAGATTAAACCGTTTCTTTGTCGTTAAGAATGTTTAGAACTTACCTTCGAAAGTATAGAACAAGCACGAACGTGACAATGAATACCAAGAGAGTCAGCAAAGGTATAAGTACGGCTGTGATCAGGATCTCTGTTCCCCGACTTACGATAACTGCTCCACCATAACACCTCACACTGACGTCATGTTGACCATTTGCTGGTAAGAATAAACACGCCTTTAACGATAAAATTCATACCAACAACTCAAATGATATAATAAGTGCTTCTGATTAAATAACATTTTTCATATTCCCCCGGCAAATATACAATAATTATTATCAGTCCCAAATTCCCATTTGACAAGACATTTTAATGACATTGAAAAAAAGAAGATATTACAGTTTCTAATGTATTCCCGCAAAGTACTCTGTTAACTAGGACCCACGACTTCAATTGTGAAGGAGGGCACGACCTTAAGCTTAGAACGAAATACATGACTCAAAATAAAATCATTTCCTAAATTAATCTCTATCCTATCGTTCAAACTTGGTCTTCAACAGCTTAGTTTTATTAATGTCAAATTTGGTAGATTTTTCTTGTTACCATTGGTACATATAATGAAAGTTGTTACAGCTTATAATGGCACATCGGCGACACCAATGTGACGTTATCAGAGTGATCAGCTGTAATAACCTATTGATGTTTTCAGAATGCCCACCTGTTATTAGCAAGTGATATTATCGAGTGTTATTACAAAGTGACTTTATCAGAGTGATCCCCTTTTATAACCAAGTTGACGTTATCATTGTGATCACCTGTTATTAGCAAGTGCTGTTACCAGAGTGATCACATGTTATAACCAATTGACGTTATCAGAGTGATCTTATGTTATTACGAAGTGGTATTACCAGAGTGATAACCTGTTATTACCAAGTGAAGTTTTCGGAGGGATTACCTGTTATTGCCAAGTGAGGTTATCAGATTGATCATCTGGTAAAAAGCGAGTGACGTTATCAGAGCACTTTTTATTAGCAAGTGAGGTTATCAGAGTGATCACCTGTTATTAGCAATAGATGTTATCAGAGTGATCACCTGTTATTAGCAAGTGATGTAATAAGAGTGATAACCTATTATTACCAAGTGACGTTATCAGAGTGATTATCTGTTATTGCCAAGTGACGTTATCAGAGTGATCATCTGTTATAAGCGAGTGACGTTATCAGAGAGATCACCTGTTATTACCAAGTGACGTTATCAGAGTGATCACCTATTTTTACGAAGTGGTATTATCAGTGTGATAACATTTTTATTTCAAGTGATATATTAAGTGCGATCAAATGTTATATGCAAGTGATGTTATCAAAGTGATCCCTTGTTATAAGCAGGTGATATATTTGAGAGATCACCTGTTATTACCAAGTGACGTTATAAAAGTGTTCACCTGTCATTTCGAAGTGATGTTATCAGAGTGATTAACCGTTATTAGCAAGTGATATTATCAAGTGTTATTACAAAGTGACTCTATCAGAGTGATCCCCTTTTATAACAAAGTTGACGTTATCATTGTGATCACCTGTTATTAGTCAGTGCTGTTACCAGAGTGATCACATGTTATAACCAATTGACGTTATCAGAGTGATCATATGTTATTACGAAGTGGTATTACCAGAGTGATAACCTGTTATTACCAAGTGACGTTATCAGAGTGATGACCTGTTATTGCCAAGTGACGTTATCAGAGTGATCATCTGGTATAAAGCGAGTGACGTTATCAGAGTGGTCACCTGTTATAGCCAAGTGACGTTATCAGAGTGATCATCTGTTATAAGCGAGTGACGTTATCAGAGTGATCATCTGTTATTAGCAAGTGAGGTTATCAGAGTGATCACCTGTTATTAGCAAGTGACGTTATCAGAGTGATCACCTATTTTTACGAAGTGGTATTATCAGTGTGATAACATTTTTATTTCAAGTGATATATTAAGTGCGATCAAATGTTATATGCAAGTGATGTTATCAAAGTGATCCCTTGTTATAAGCAGGTGATATATTTGAGAGATCACCTGTTATTACCAAGTGACGTTATAAAAGTGTTCACCTGTCATTTCGAAGTGATGTTATCAGAGTGATCAACCGTTATTAGCAAGTGATATTATCAAGTGTTATTACAAAGTGACTCTATCAGAGTGATTCCCTTTTATAACAAAGTTGACGTTATCATTGTGATCACCTGTTATTAGTCAGTGCTGTTACCAGAGTGATCACATGTTATAACCAATTGACGTTATCAGAGTGATCATATGTTATTACGAAGTGGTATTACCAGAGTGATAACCTGTTATTACCAAGTGACGTTATCAGAGTGATGACCTGTTATTGCCAAGTGACGTTATCAGAGTGATCATCTGGTATAAAGCGAGTGACGTTATCAGAGTGATCACCTGTTATAGCCAAGTGACGTTATCAGAGTGATCATCTGTTATAAGCGAGTGACGTTATCAGAGTGATCATCTGTTATTAGCAAGTGAGGTTATCAGAGTGATCACCTGTTATTAGCAAGTGACGTTATCAGAGTGATCACCTATTTTTACGAAGTGGTATTATCAGTGTGATAACATTTTTATTTCAAGTGATATATTAAGTGCGATCAAATGTTATATGCAAGTGATGTTATCAAAGTGATCCCTTGTTATAAGCAGGTGATATATTTGAGAGATCACCTGTTATTACCAAGTAACTTTATAAAAGTGTTCACCTGTCATTTCGAAGTGATGTTATCAGAGTGATTAACCGTTATTAGCAAGTGATATTATCAAGTGTTATTACAAAGTGACTCTATCAGAGTGATCCCCTTTTATAACAAAGTTGACGTTATCATTGTGATCACCTGTTATTAGTCAGTGCTGTTACCAGAGTGATCACATGTTATAACCAATTGACGTTATCAGAGTGATCATATGTTATTACGAAGTGGTATTACCAGAGTGATAACCTGTTATTACCAAGTGACGTTATCAGAGTGATGACCTGTTATTGCCAAGTGACGTTATCAGAGTGATCATCTGGTATAAAGCGATTGACGTTATCAGAGTGATCACCTGTTATAGCCAAGTGACGTTATCAGAGTGATCATCTGTTATAAGCGAGTGACGTTATCAGAGTGATCATCTGTTATTAGCAAGTGAGGTTATCAGAGTGATCACCTGTTATTAGCAAGTGAGGTTAGCAGAGTGATAACCTGTTATTAGCAAGTGACGTTATAAAACTGTTCACCTGTCATTTCGAAGTGATGTTATCAGAGTGATCAACCGTTATTAGCAAGTGATGTTTTCAGTATGATAACCTGTTATTAGAAGTGATATTATCAGAGTAATCACCTGTTATTTGCAAATGAATATATCGGGGTGACCACCTGCAAGTGACGTCAGCAGAGTGATCACCTGTTTTGAATAAGTGATGCTTTCCGAGTTATTGTCATAGTGATGTTATCAGAGTGAATACCTGTTATCTTATGGTGATGTTATCAGAGTGATCACCTGTTATTACCAAGTGACGTCATCAGAGTGATCACCTGTTATGACAAAGGGACGTTATCAGAGTGATCTCCTGTTATTTCCGAGTGATATTATCGAGGTATTCACCTGTTATTATCGAGTGATAAAAAAAGAGTGGTCACCTTTTATTAGCAAGTGATATTATCTTAGTGATCACCTGTTATTACCAGGTGACGTTATCAGAGTGATCCCCTGTTATTACCAAGTGAAGTTGTCAAAGTGATCACCTGTTATAAGCAACTTATAAGCATCTTATTAATATTTTCAGGTTTTTTAAGGTTATTCTGAATCATAAGTTTACATAGGGGTAGTCTCCCTTAAATCTTTACATATTCTGTTTTCAGATATATTAAACACCGTGTTTGTCTTGACCACGGTTATCAAATGTTGTATATAATCATCTCTTGTACCTATTACAGGGTTTTGAGAATAAACTATGTCTATGTCTATGTTATCAGAGTGATCACCTGGTATTAGTTTGTGAGAGATTTTAGCAGAGTGTTCACCTGTTAAGAGTAAGTGGTGTTATCAGAGTGATCACCTGTTATTACCATGGTGATGTTATCAGATTGATGACCTTTCACTTTATGGCGATGTTATCAGAGTGGTTGGCATCGCGTTCTCCTTTAAGGATATACTTAATCCGAACGTTTTGGGTTTTGTGTGACGTCAATGACCTTTGGTTTGAATTGGGTATATCTACCAGGGGGTATTGAGCATGGAGTATAATTTGGTGGAACTACACGAAATTCTGTGTGATCATCTGTTATCACTATGGTGATGTTATTAGAGTGATCACCCTTTTATTGCCATAGGGATGTTATAAGAATGATTACCTGTGGTTTGTATGGTGATGTTATCAAAGTGGTTGTCTTCGCGTTCTCCTCTAAAGATATACTTGATCTGAACTTTTTGGTTTTGTTTGACTTCTATGACCTTCGGTTTGAATTGGGTATATCTACCAGCGGATATTGAGCACCGAGTATAATTTGGTGGAACTACACGAAATTCTGTGTCACATAGTGCCTTCGTCTTATCTAAGCTTATGTACACTCGTATAGTGTAGTTTCCGTCACTGCCAACACGGCAACGACAGCTTGCATTGGGAAGGATAGAGTCATCCCGGCCTATCGTTATTGTTAGGGTTCTGGCCGTGACCTGGTTATCTTGGCAGAACTTAACAACCACAGCTTCTACTGAAACAGGTGAAGGCAAACACGTTATAGGTGAAACAAAACAGTTGTTCAGAGCCTGATTTACTCAAAGCTTGTGTCACTTAATTAAAATATATAAGAAATTACAATTCAAGAATTACCTTTACACCAAATAAGTTCAACATATTATATTTGATATGTCTTGCCTTGTATGTTGTCTAACATAAACAGAAGGAATCATAATTAGAGACAATATATCTTATTTTACATACTATAACTTCAAACGTGATTTTACAAATTAAAAGTTCATGCGCCACCAAATTGTAAGTTACTGAACTTTTTACTTACCCCCAAGATGTAAAGTAACCCATAATAAAACGAAGCCATGGACCCTGGTGACGAATCCCATCCTGACTGTGAGACCAAACAACTCAAATGTGAAACACGAAAACCTATCCACAAAAGCTATAAATATGCCAACGTGTGGAAATCAAGTATTACATCGTTTTCTGGCTCGATTAATACTAATGTGGGTATGAATCAAGGGGTATGGTGTGAAAGAACCAGGATTGAGGCAAAGTCACTTATTTGCAGACTGTAAAAAAAACCAAAAAAAAAAAAAACCCCAAAAACAGGGGACTGGGTATTACATGAATTTTGAACATGTTAGGCTCACTGCGAGATTTGTGTTAGATTGTTGCCTATGTACTACTATTCATGTGTATCTTATTTATTACGGTCCCCACTACCTTACGGTTCAAGAAGCGCGGAGTATATTAAACATATTTCACATCTTTTTACATACCTGACTCGATCATCATTTCTCCTTCAGCTGGTATAAACCCAGGCTACTACACATGTACGCAACTTCAACACAACACGTATCACTGATATTATACAGGTGATATCTAGCGACATACATATATGCTTATTATCGGCAGTATGCACTCACGTCCAGGATCTTTTATATGTCAAACTATTTGGCTTAACTCTTGCCTACGTACAATCCAAAATAAAAAAAGGAAGTAGAAGACATGTTAAAAAAAACCAAATATATATAGTTACGGAAGAAGTTACTTACATTCTCTAGAGAGACGATTTGAACCAACACTGATGATAACACAGAAATAAACACTGAGTCATTTAATGACAGTACACGGCAAAGGTCCTTGTTTTCTCTGTTTCTTGTTTTTTGTTAAATTACCATATTTGTACTTGTGGATAATTTTTTTTGCTATCAAAATATATTCGTTAATAATGTCTATGTCATGTTGTGTAAGTATTTCTGTTTTCTCATATCCTAGTATGGTTTCTCTTTCTGTTAGTGTGATCCTTTTACATAATTTAATACAGATGTGGGATTCTACTGTGTCCTAAAACGGTTTTAGTTTCACACAGTTAAAGAAAAAATGTTCGACAAATTCTACTTCTTTTCAATAGAAACATCTGTTTGTGTCAGTCACACCAATTTTTTGCAACAGGATACGGGTAGGATAGATGTTGTGGACGATTTGTTTTTCCATGTAGGACTTTTAAAATTTTCATAATTTTGGTTCCAGAACTTTTGAATTTGTGGGGGGCCTACGCCATCATTCGCTAAAGATAGTCTAATAGATCTCGCGGTCCAATTACTGATTTCTTTACCCCTAAATAGAATCGCTGAATTTAGCGCCACCTGGTGGCTAAGTGAGCTATGCAAGACAGCTGTCTTTACTACATTATATTCCAGTAGTGTGCTTGGCCCACACCCCTTTTTCTGCACTATCTCATCAAATGATAAAATTTGTCCGTTTTGAAATATATCTTCCATGTAGATAATATTTGCTTTTATCCAGTCTCTGAAGAACAGAACCGATTTTTTATACGTAAATGCCTTATTATTCCATATAACCTTCGATCTATATGTATTTTCTCCCATTGTACTAGTTTTATTATACGTTAGCCATGTGTTTAATAAACTTCTGTAGAATCCGATTTTATTTGATGCGTCCCTTTCATATTAATGGGGTTGACACTACTCTTAAATACAGAGAGATGGTTTCCCATTTTCCCATAGTAGTATAACGGAATGTTTTTCCAAGTTGTTTTATCGTTCCTCGCCAATAATATTACCCATTTTAAGAGCATGTTGTATATCTTTAACGTTAATGACTCTGAGTCCACCATTTTCATAATCAGATGACATTATTTTCCGTTTTACTTTTTCAAATGCTCTTTTGTTACTGATTTTTTTCTGCCAAATAAATTTGAAAATCGTTTTATTAATGGAATTCATTACCTTTTCAGGCATATACAAAGCTTGCATAATGTATACCAGCTGGGATATGAGAAAGGTTTTCACAATGATTATTTTCCCTATTATTGAGAGATTTCTCTTTTCCCATTTCTTAATTTCTTCAAATAATATTTTTACTCGGAGCTCCCAGTTGGTTTTTATACCTGATGCCGGCTTACAGCTGCTAAATTTGACCCCTAAAATTTTAATTTCACAGTTTGGATAGATATTCCATTTGATTTCTTCATATTTTTCTTGTTTATGTTTAAAGTTCCCTATCCATAAAGCTTCCGTTTTATTTGGGTTTAACGCCATTCAAGAGATTTCTGTAAATTGCTTAATTTGTCTAAAGCATAATCTGATATCTGCTTGATCTCTCATGAATAAAGTAACATCACCAGCATATAGTAAAATTTTAACATTGTTTACTGGGTAATTAGTCAATGGTAGTTTAATACCTTCAAGATTTCAAGATTTCAATAACCTAATGTTCAAACAGGTAGTGTGGAATATTCCTCAAAAAGCCCCGCACCTAACACAATTTTGCTCCAGCGTAATCCCTGACTGTCGTTCTGAATAAAAGCAGGATGTGCACAGGTCTTTAATGGAGATTTTAACGCAGGAACCGTGTGCCGCTACGTTTACTCAGAACACCCGAAGGCTGTAAAGGGAGTTGCGTAATGTGATGCTTCGTTATAGTTACTACTGATTTTGCACCATTGTAGTATTGCTTTACGCGTTTCTTTTTCATATAATCATGTTTCATGTAATTTAATTATACTTATCATTTGTACAGATGTATCATGTACTTTTTTCATTTTGATATTAAAGGAAAGTAAAGTAACTGATATGAAATGGAAATGTTCCGAAAATAGTTTTCCCATAAAAAAAATCTTAACTTCAATTGTGAGGTTATTGTCTGCTACAGAGCTTGCCCTACCCCTGATAAATATAGGCCTCTACAAATAAATCCATAGTTAAATACATGGTGTTCTTTTGTAACATAATCATTGTGGACATAGCGTTGAAATTCGATCATATTTCTTTGTTGAATAAAAGATCATTTTAAAAAGAAAATATGAAAAAAATTGATATTTTATTTTCAATAAAAATAGTCATGATTTGAACGAGAGAGGAAGACTGACGAACAAAGACTTCTAGAAAGAATGTATGGGTGAGGGCGAACTGCCAAGAAACACGAAATGAGAGAATTATACTTTCATATCTATATTTACACAAATCACCCCCTCCATGCGTTGAACCACGGTCACCACTGTTTACAAAGTTCATGAAGACTATTCTTTCTCGGTGCAGTATCAGTCATTCACAGATTGACGTCTCCTGGAATCATCCAGTTCTAGTAGCAGAATACGCATCCACACAGTGATATTCAGAACCTGTATAGTTGTTGCGTTTAAATAAAGTCCTCGGTCTGTTCATGAAAGTGCTCACAACAGGTTATAAATCGCCATATTTACCATGATAAGAACGATAAGATAAACACACATATGGGAAAATGGGGAAAACTCTTGCCTGCTGAAAGTCTGACTTGAATTAAACATGTTCAAGTACAAAATAAAAAGCAATAAGGACGGGTTTGAACATTTCAAAAGGAATAGGTTAATACACATGCCTGGCATTTAAATATATTATTTAAATATGGAATGTATTGGGCCATTATCTGCTTATCAACTCTATACATTTGATAGAACCTTAATATGAAACATAGTAGTAAAATAGAAAAAACAGGAAGTATGTCACCAAACATAATTTTATGTGCATTTTATACATACTGATCTTGTGAATCGTTTTTTGTGAATTTATGTATTGTTATGATGAATAAATAAAAAGATACTCAAAACAGGAAAGAGCTTAACACGAACACACAGACACATATATATTATCTGTTGTCAACGGCAATAGATCTACTCCGGAACTGTCCACCAATGAGAGCCATCTGACAGGTTAAGTCTGCTGGTGGTACAAACAGTGCCTTGTCTAGCGCTCCCTGCATGGTCATATAATACAGCATTTACTGTATGTATAAAAGTCAGATACATTCTGTGTTATGGCCTCTTTTTCACTTTTAACAGTATGAGAGGAGTTCCTGAATTACCTATAAGCAGATGGATTAACTCTGTTTGTTGTAAAAAGGCATGTCGAACTACAGGATATATCACAATACCTGGGGTACCTTATTCACAACAACTTGTCTAAAGCATGTTAAAACTTCTTTAAGATCACAAAATTTACATTTATATTTTAAATCTGGCAATGAGGTTGATATAAACTAGATTTACCCCTGTCTTCATTCTCATGGTGAGAGGACCCACCACATTAAGAACCACCGCATTAGTAAAATTTGAATATTTGTTTTATTGTCAGACACTGGTTATAAATGCGCATGGTACGTATGTCCATCTTGGGCCATAATGTGACCCTGAGTAATAACTGGGGTATATTGCTGATTGTTTGATCACTCTCAGTCAGAAGGAAAAGGATCTAGCTTTTCGTGTATGTCTAAATGTTTCAGTAAATGCTAAAATTTATTTCACTCTGATTTGGTACTTATAACAATTATAGTCTGTTTCATCCACTCATGTCCACCTGTTTTTTTCTATAAAAATTTTTATTAGTTACATTCTAAGGGAAACAATTTTGTGGAGAGTAGAGGATTAAAGGACCTAATTTTAAACAAGAGAAATAAATACCTACCTTCCACCTTATTCAAGAAACAGAATTATTTGAAAATATGAGAAATCAAACTACATTTTACAACATATCAGACCCACTAATGGCGGTCAAGGTCATTGGTCACATGCAAAAACAGCCTCCACTGACAGCTGCTGATTGGATGATCTTATGTAAACATTCTAAAAAATATAACCAGCTAAAACAAAGATGGCTACTTATGGAGGAACACATCATAATCTGCCAGATCATGGTGAAGAGACTATAATGTTGTGAAACATAAACAGGGGATTTATTGTAAAATTCTTAATTGCCATAATAGGTTGTCACTTCCATATGATGTTTTCTTGGAAATTATTGAAAAATATAAACTTTTAAGAAAATCAGCTACAAAAAACAGGTGGACAGCAGGTTGTGAAACAGACTATAAATGAAACTTTGTTATTTTGACTCTTATTTCAATATTAATTATTCTTATGCCGGAATTATCTTATTCTTTAAATATGTATAATGTTTGCAATACTTTAACATCTAGATAAAATTAAGCAAAGATATAAACGTTATCTCTCTGCCTCTGTCTGTCTGTCTGTCTGTCTCTCTCTCTCTCTATATATATATATAATCATATATAAAATGTATATTTAAATAAAATAATGAGTGTAAAATTAGCAGTGATATAAACATTATATATATATATATATATTTATATATATATATCATTCTGTTCAGGAAGTGATTGGCAAAATTTGTTCTATTACTTCTTTAATTTGGGATTTCAATAGAGCTCACTGTTTCCATGTGTGGCTTCAGTAGCTGACATTGTTATCCAGATGAGAATATTTAATTCTGATTATCCATGGTCAATTAATGATAAATCTAAGTGATAGGGTACCTAGATTATACACATAGCCCTGTGTCCAGCCTACTGCTGTGAGTCACAGCTTCTGGCCACTAGCCTATGTTTGTGCCACCTGCAGGCCAGTGGTCAGCTTACAGGGAGTTCCGGATAAGGTCTATTGTTCAGATTCATTTCTAGCATGATTCCTGGCAGGTCGAGGTTCATGCCTATTACCACAGTAATAAATAAGCATAAATCCAAACCCTAAATTAATTATTGTATTACTCGTTCCTTTCCATTTTACTATGGCTGGGGACAATTTTTTATTAGGAGAAATTTAGTTATACTACGGATTTGGGAAATAAATCGTGCCAAAATATGCAAATTTTCTCACTAAACTTGCATGATAAATGTAAATCCTAAGGATTAACTAATTCTTCTAAAATTCCATACAGATAGTCACATCAAGGGAACCAGAACAATACCTTGATTTGAGTGAAACAGTTCCTAATATGTGAGAAACATTTTTTGTCACGACAGAATGACTAAAGTCACTGGTTTAAGGCCACCTTTTTTTAATAAACACTGATTGACTGAAAATAGCAAGTTTAGATTTATATGTAAAAAAAAAAAAAGAAATACATCGCCGTTTCATGCTGTCACTCTACATAGTCGCAAAATAAACATTGAGTAAGTTTGAAATGTTTTGTTCTGTATGGCCGGGGAGCCAAAAATGTTCTGTTTTTATAACTTGCAAGATATAAATATTGGTATTTCAATATTTAGCGCAAAAAAAGGCGTCTCTTGGTGGGGCGGGCTATAATATAGTTCACGGTGTTACAATTTATTCATGGAATCTCACCTGCAGTGCCCTCAAGTAAAAAAAAAATATTCAAGCCTGGCAAATGGCAATGCTTCTATTTTTCATGTCTCCTTTTGTCATTAATGTCAGTATTTGTCAAAGTATTTTCAAGTCGCGTAAATACATGATAAATGTACCTTCTCTCAGTATTGGAAATCTTTAAATTTTTGTTTTTTTTATGATACATTTCTGTCTGTGTAATAATGTATTATTTATAACTATTTTCACTTTTCCGGAATGCCATATCAGAAACAGTGTTAAATAGAAGTGACAAGACTTTATCCAATGAAACAAATGTCTTCCCTCAACCATTTCTTAATAATGGAACGATGAACCCAATTTTGATTAAAAGGACCTGTGTGTATCTCTGTACATAACAGTTTCTGATGCTTCTTAACAGCCTAGCATTTCATCACTTTAATTCAGCTCAAAAATAAATATAATAAATATGAAACTCCAACGTTTTGGGAAAAACAAGGGCATGTGACATAAAAATATATCAGTGGTACTATTTACATTTATATTTTCAGTAAAGTACGGATTTAAAAATAAAACTGTCAGGTATTTCTTAATAATCTAGGGTAACAGTGATAACAATATTTGAGGCAATTTATAGATTTTCTGGAATTACTCAGATAAGCACCTTCATGCACAAAGCATAGAGCCAAGGAAATTACTTGAAAAACACCAGATGAATTAGGGTATCTCCAGCTAGATTTTCCTCTTTTCTGTTAAGAATGGGTCACTTCCGATTTCATTAAAACGGCATCTTCCTGTTCTCTCGGGCCGCTTATGTATTGTAGAAATCATTTTGTTCGTAGTATAATTATCTCTACTATATTCCTGGTGCCGCTTTTATCGTTATTCGCGCCGTGCGTTAATGCTGTAAAATATAGACTTTTCCAATGGTACTCTTGAATGAAGTCCGGCGTAGGGGATCTCGGACTCTGACGGTGTGTAGGAATCATTGGAATATTTGCGTTCATGCTTATCCCTGAGAAAAAAAGGAGGGCCATGTAGAAATATTTTTAAGATCCTCACAATACGTTTCCTGAAGGGCTGTATCAATATACCGATGAAACACAATTATTGATAATTAATGTAGATACAACCCTTATATTATGAAATATTTATTCATCTTAAGCTTCATTTGTTTCTTATCCTGGCTTTATAAAACTTAAATATTCACAGGTATTGTCGTATGATCGACCGGATGAGGGATATATATATATATATATATATATATATATATATATATATATAACAGCTGTCGGTGCTTCCTTGAAAAGCGTAGTGTGTGAGCGATGATATGAATACTCTTCTATATGAATGATTTTCCGAGCTATATGAATAACAAGTGTATACTTTATGCTGACGATATTACATTGCTAACCTGTGCTGATTCTGCCGATAATACGATCAGCCATTTCAGCCATGGGCTTGATCGTCGAATCCCGCTTAAAATGGTTGATCATGGAGATTATATTTACGATAAAATTATTACAAAATTACATGTCCTTCACCACCTTGAATTTCTACAAACACCAACTCTCAAACTTATATATCCTTCTCTTATTCAAAGCCACATTGAATACTTCATTTCTGTTTGGGAAGGATGCTCGAAATAATAAAAGTCACAAATCCAGAGACTCTAAAATAAAGCGGCTCGTATTGTTACAAAGAAACCTCGATATAAATACTTCCCCATCATCACTAATCACTCAGCGTGGAACAGAGATAACGCTTTTTTATAAATCTTTTAATTTTTAAATGTTTATTTTGTGATGCACCTCCTACTTTTAGACTTCAAATATGCATGAAACCCATATAATGACACATGCACGGCCAGTAGCAGTCTTGCCATCTTAAAACCAAGAACTGAAAGGAGATTACGTGTGGAGAGGATAAAGTTCCAGGTGTATGTGCTATATACAAGCCATCACTATTTATCCAACACAACTTGCAAGGATTTTGTGACAAAACTACCTTCCTGAAACTTCTGACACTGTATCCCAGAGAAAACGACACCAACAATCCAAACGACTGCATGCAAGTGTCAAAAACCTTTCACCTGCCAATCAAGTGTAAGCCTCCTACACAGTGCAGACTCCGGAATTGCAAATTTGGGTATCAGATACCGTAATTAGTCTAGTGTACTAACCTTTAAAGCCTGAGTAAGTAAATTTGCAGCGGTAATATCAAATAAACTGTTCAATATGCTGGTAAAATTGTTATAATATTGTATTAAGCAGTTTTTTTTGTCAGATATCAAGATCTAAAAGTTCGGTGCGTTTTTATTGGACCACCCGATATATATATATATATATATATATATATATATATATATATATATATTATATATAAATATTTATATATATATATATATATATATAAATAAATTTAAATGTTTATATATGTTTGTTAATATATGTTTAGATATATATATCATAAATATTATATATAATATATGTTCAGACACATATATACGAAAAACATTACCCACATATGTTTTAACCAGAAAAAGAAACACAACGAAAAATAAGCGTATCGTCAATACGTATCGGGTATCGCTTTAATATCGCAATACTAATTATACCTTAACAGGCTGACCGATACCCAGCCCTATCAATAAGTGAATTTAGTTCCCAAAAGATATATCTGAAATGCCACTTATACCTCTTAAATACAGAGAAATTTTATAAATCGCTGGCTGAAAGGGGGAATTTCATACTGAAATTTGAAAATGACGTTTATTTCATCGAATATATCATTATTATTTTATTTCTTTTCAATACAGCCTAATGTGATGAAACCTGTGCCAAGCGAAATACGGTAGAACTGGTTCATCATATGCCCAGTAGATGTCGCCGGTGTATGAAGAGTGAGATATGATTGTGCCTTCAAACACTTAGTTCCTTCGGCGATCGCTAGAAGGGCCCGACAATATAGCAGCAGAAGAAAACTAACATCACGTACGGCAACATTATAAACACATGAGATCTGTATATGAAAGTCCTGGATAGATCTCATGCACACATTCGTGCGCACAACACGCTTATGGGCCGAAAGCGAGCCAGCTCTCCTGAGAAGAGTAAATTAAAAAAAAATAAATAAATAAGGAAATGGAGTATATACAGAGTATGCTTCGACAACATCTGTTCAAAATATAACCAACCAAAGGTATTTGTCCGCGAAACATATTATGTATATTATTATGTATATTAATGAAAATATTACTGAAAACTGTGGAGCGATTTTGCCGTGTAATATCTGTGCCGCGGTATGGTTAATATAAACAGAAACTTGTGCACGTTCTTCCTTGGATAGTTTACTTGATACAACTGCTTCCGGAATTGTTGAAGATGTAAATGCACGCTGATAATGCAGCGACACTCGTTGTGGATTTTTCAACATTTTGCAAAAGGATTACCTGAATGAATTGAGGATTAACCATTATTGCTAAATAAGACATGTGTCCCAAGGGATTGAGCAGGGGCGTCAAAATAAGGGGGGAGGGGAGGGGGGTATATTTCCCCCAACTTTTTGGCAAGGGGGGCGGGGGTAGGTCAATGTTATCATCACCCCCTCCCAGTATTCAGAGAATAATATTTATATCTTGCAAATGAAATATAGCTATAAATATAGATGTATACATATTTTTTTTCCATTTATGAATTTATTATGGAATATCATATCTAAACCTGGCTTAAAATTAACTTAATACCTTGTTTTCTGAAACCTTATACTTAATTGTAATATATTTGTAATATTGAAATGTGTAATACAGACGCTCAATGGTGTATATATATATATATGTATATATATATATATATAAATATATGTATGTGTGTGTGTGTGTGTGTGTGTCTGCGAGTCATCCCCCCACCCTGGAAGATAACACTGGGATCGAGAGTCACATGTTGTTTACATTTACTGATCATCCACATGAGACGGTGACTGGGTCAAATATCCGGTCAAACATGCTAATGTCCTTGACTGCCAGCAGGGTTTATTCATTTTATACAATATACCTTAACCCTGCGCGGAGGTTGCCACGCAAGTCGAGTATTATTGGGTAGTGATATTCTCCTCAAACGAGATCTCGTCTATGAAGGGGATAGTTCTCTGCCATTCAATGTGCACAAGGCACTATTTTCAGTCGAACACAAGCTATATCGCCTTGCAATTGAAAATTACAATAATTAAGGCTTTGGAGCAAATATCGAAAATACATTGACAAAATTCACATCAAATATAACGGTTATACAGAATTTGATTGTGTGTTTGTTTTTTCACATGTTGTGAAACTATATTGAGGCGCGATATCGGCGATATTTGTATAAGTGTATACAAGCACGTGCCACTAGGGTTAAGCATGTGTTTGGTAAATGGGCGCGATTCCGGGGTGACAGTTGACGTCCAGGTGCCTGTGGTCCGCCATGTTTGTAAACAGTTGTTGCCCCAGCAATCCAGGTCAAACCCGCCTAGTTCCGTGTCGTGCGCACTTCCCCTTGCAGGGACCTATCATTGTCTCAAAAGACCTTGATCCTGTACGGAGGTAGGGGTTGTGACACGTAAGCTTCTTTGTTAAAGCCAAGTTTTCAGGTGACTTTTTGCAGTTTTTAGTGATTTTTTGGTTTACGCTGCGTAAATGGTATTTGACTGTACGTAAATCCTGAAAAGATAGGTTTTAAACACCTCTGTGACGTATTCGTAAGTTTGCTTTACAACAAGCTGTCAGAAAACTCGGTATATGCACCAATGTTGACAAACAGGAAGAACATTGAGCCGAAGATGTTTGACTGATTAATTACGGAAGCGGAAATGTCTCTAGATGCCAAACAACAACCTCAAATGGTTGGTTTGTTTGATTTACTGCCAGATATCCTTGCTGGATGTCTTTGGACTACGATCGGCGGCCATTTAGCGAGCAAGCATGTTATAAACACCTGCATGTTAACAAAACGAACAAACTTTTTACCGTCAGATCGGCATGTTTGATTTAAAAAAGGATAATAATTTCTGTTAAAAAATTATTGATATTTCAGTTTTCATTTACATTTTTTTACCAACATGACACCTATAATACAGCAAATATACACAATCATAATACTCTGTCTAAAATATAGATATATGCTTAATATGCAAGAATTTGCTCATGGAAACTTAGTGCTTGAATATGATAGAGTAATATATATATATATATATATATTTTATAAATATGAACATTTATAGCATTTTCTCATTCATTAAATGTAGATAATGTGTTATATTCAAAAGTATTATTTTTAATTAAAAAGTGGTTTATATAGTACAGTGTGTTGTCAGCCAGGAATTAACACAAATAACAATAGCGCTTACTTAACCTACAAGACACAGAGTAATCCATAGGTTAGCATCTACAAACGGAAGAATTTAGCAAAATGAAACTGTTTATCTGACAGTAATATCTAATATGTTACCTTTTACACATAAAATACTCAAGAAATGGATTAGTCTGACCTCAGAATAAAGTATGATAAAATCTGAGTAAATATACATTACATTTTATTTTTCTGATATAAAGATATGTGCAGTCCCCATAGCAAAGGGGTTTCTTACTCTCCCGGTGGCGGACCTAGGTTACTGTAGGTGTTCCCAGGAGGTGTCTGATTTAAAATCCGGTCCTCTAATAATTCCTCTGGTCCCTCCTCCAACGGACCCTCGGTATCGCCGGGTCTTGCACACGGGAGGTTACTGTAAGTGTGATCTCCTTGTGGGATCTGTGGTGCGGTTTCAAGGAGTTCTGCGGGAACACCCTGCGCGGTGCCACTTTCAGGGGCTTTCGTTTTCATTGGTAGGTTGTAATACGTGTGGTCCGGCTGCTGCAGTTCTGGTGCCGTTTGGTCCGGCTGCGTCTGTTCCGACACAGTGGAGTCGGACTGCGGCTGTTCCAAGACAGTGTGGTCCGACTGCGTCTGTTCCAAGACAGTGTTTTCCGACTGAGTGTGTTCCAAGACAGTGTGGTCCGAGTGCGTCTGTTCCAAGACAGTGTTGTCCGACTGCGTCTGTTCCAACACAGTGTGGTCCGACTGCGTCTGAATCTCCTGAATTTCGTCACTTATCGGTGAAGGTGTTGAATGAACTTCGCTGTAACAATTTACTTCTGGTACATTAACTACATTTTTGGGTGGTAAAGTTACACTTGCAGAAGTTTCCTCTCTCTCTCCCAGGTTGAAAGTAACTGACTTTCCAGGGACCTTGGGCTTTTTGTTCTGTTTTGTCCCTAAGGTAATACTACTTTTCTTGAAAAGTTTATTTCTACTTGAAAGTTTCCTAGATTTGATGGGCTGTGCATATATATCTCCTCCAACCGCTCTGTGTGCAATAGGTCTTTTCTGCGTTTCATGAAATGCTGAAGAATTGTTCTCTGTATTTTTGTGTTTCCATGGTAACCGAAAACGAATTCTAAGCCTAGCACTCTCCTCAGAGTTTTCCTCAGCTCTCTTCCTTTTCCTGAAAACATTTCAACATTAATTATTTGTCTAATTTTTTGTTTACAAGCTTACGCAGATTGAATTCTGCACTGCACAGATTCCATTGTTAAATATTAATTAGGGTTTAATTTAAAAAGTAATTCGACGCTTTCAATTGCAAATCCAAATGATTGAAATATACCACATGCAAATGTACTTGGAAGGGGATGAGGTGTTATCAAATGCAATTATAACTACATATATTATTCAAAATGATTATATGCGTATTTAATTGGACTCTGACTCAAATATGTTATTCACATTTTCAAATGCAAATATAACTACAAATATTTTTCAAAATTAATATGCGAATGCAGTCGGACTCTTGACTAAAATATGTTATTCACTTTTTTAAATGCAAATATAACTACAAATATTTTTTTTCAAAATTAATATGCGAATGCAGTCGGACTCTGACTAAAAAATTTGATTAACAATTTCAAATGCAAATATAACTACAAATATTTTTCAAAATTATCATATGCGAATGTAGTTGGACTCTGACTCAAAATAAAATTTCACGTTTGTACATATGTACTGACGTTTTACTTATTCTAATCACCGAAAGACTATATAAAGACTAAAAAACTGATGGGTCAGCAACTCTCACAAGTGCTAAAAATGAATGTCGGGCGTAAGAATGAATCTGACCCCCTTATAAAAGTCAATGTATAATATACATCTTCAAAATGGAGAAATTACCAGCCTTCCTGGCAGCGATAACGTCCCTGACCAGGGCTGGACTTGAGTGAGAAACAGACCCTGAAAAGTGGCCCAAATTTAACCTGGGCTCAATATTATGTCCACACCAACGGCCAACAGGTATCAATATATTGTACATGTCATCGGCCCTGTCCCTGTGTCGTTGGATGTACGCATGCGTGAAGATACGAAAAACAATTTCCATCAACAGAAATCCTAAAAAAAATAACTCCAGCAGAAAATGAAATTAACCTAATGTGTAAATAAACGTTTCAGCATTTCAAAAATTAAACTTATTCCTTTTCGTAAGGAATACTTATGACTTACCTTCTGAAGTATAGAACAAGCAGCAAGGTGACAATGATGACCAAGAGAATCAGCAAAGGTATAAGTATGGCTATGATTGGGATCTCTGTTCCCCCACTTACGATAACCGCTCCATCATTACACCTCAGACTGACGTCATGTTTGCCATTTGCTGGCAAGAACAAAATGAAACATGCTTTTAACAGTAACGTCCATACCAACAACCCAAAAACATAATAAGTGCTTCTGTTTTAAATGACATTTGTCATTCCCCCAGGCAAATGCACAAGAATTACAATCAGTCCAGAAATCCCAGTTTTAACAAGATATTTTTATGAACATTGAAAAATGAGACATTACAAATTCTGATGTACTCTGTATTTCGGGAAAGTGCTCTGTTAACAACGATCTCAATTTATGCATTTGTGCCCTTTAAGCTGGGAACCGAAAGCACTTATGAAAGACGACAGGCAAACCTTGAAAAGCTCAACCTGAAATCATTTCCTAAATTAGTCTCTTTCCGATTGTTAAAAAATATATTACCAATTGATGTTGCTTGAGTGATTATCTATATTTACCAAGTGATGTTATCAGAGGCACTTACTATTAACATCATGTAATCAAAGTGATTACCTTTAATCAACAAGGGAATGCTATTACCTGAGTGGTTACCTGATATCACTATGGTGATGTTATCAGAGTGATTACCTGTAATCGCCATAGGGATGTTATCATAGTGGTAAACTATTATCACTATGATGATGTTTTCAGAGAGGTTACCTGTTATCACTGTGGTGATGTTATCAGAGAGGTTTCCTGTTATCACTTTGGTGATGTTATCAGAGAGGTTACCAGTTATCACCATGGTGATGTTATCAGAGTGATTACCTGTTATCACTATGGTGATGTTTTCAGATAGGTTACCTGTTTTCACTATGGTGATGTTATCAGAGTGATTTTCTGTTATCACTATGGTGATGTTATCAGAAAGGTTACCTGTTATCACTATGGTGATGTTTTCAGAGAGGTTACCTGTTTTCACTATGATGATGTTATCAGAGAGGTTTCCTGTTATCACTGTGGTGATGTTATCAGAGAGGTTACCTGTTATCACTATGGTGATGTTTTCAGATAGGTTACCTGTTATCACTATGGTGATGTTATCAGAGAGGTTTTCTGTTATCACTATGGTTATGTTTTCAGAGAGGTTACCTGTTATCACTATGGTGATGTTATCAGAGAGATTACCTGTTATTACTCTGGTGGTGTTAATAGAGTGTTTACCTGTTATCACAATGGTGCTGTTACCAGAGAGGGTACCTGTTATCATCATGATGTTATCAGAGTGATCACCTGTTAACACTATGGTGATGTTATCAGAGTGGTTACCTGTTATCACTATGGTGATGTTTTCAGATAGGTTACCTGTTTTCACTATGGTGATGTTATCAGAGTGATTTCCTGTTATCACTATGGTGATGTTATCAGAAAGGTATGGTGATGTTTTCAGAGAGGTTACCTGTTTTCACTATGATGATGTTATCAGAGAGGTTTTTCTGTTATCACTGTGGTGATGTTATCAGAGAGGTTACCTGTTATCACTTTGGTGATGTTTTCAGATAGGTTACCTGTTATCACTATGGTGATGTTATCAGAGAGGTTTTCTGTTATCACTATGGTTATGTTTTCAGAGAGGTTACCTGTTATCACTATGGTGATGTTATCAGAGAGATTACCTGTTATTACTCTGGTGGTGTTAATAGAGTGTTTACCTGTTATCACAATGGTGCTGTTACCAGAGAGGGTACCTGTTATCATCATGATGTTATCAGAGTGATCACCTGTTAACACTATGGTGATGTTATCAGAGTGGTTACCTGTTATGACTATGGTGATGTAAGCAGAGTGATTACCTGTTATCGACATAGGGATGTTATCAAAATGATTACCTGTGATTAATATGGTGATGTTATCAGAGTGGTTGTCATCACGTTCCCCTCTAAGAATATACTTGATCTGGACTTTTTGGTTTTGTGTGACGTCAATGACTTTCGGTTTGAATTGGGTATATCTACCAGCGGATATTGAGCACCGAGTATAATTTGGTGGAACTACACGAAATTCTGTGTCACATCTTTCCTTCGTCTTATCTAAGCTTATATACACTCGTATAGTGTAGTTGCCGTCACTGCCAACACTGCAGCCACATGATGCATTAGGATGGATAGAGTCATCCCGGCCTATCGTTACTGTTAGGCTTCTGGCCGTGACCTGGTTATCATGGCAGAACTGAACATCCTCAGCTTCTACTAAAACAAGTGAAGCGAAACACGTGACCAGGTGAAATCAAAATACAGATGATCAAATACTGATTTATTCAAAACTTGTGTCACTTCGGTCAAATATATCAGAAATTAAAATTTAAGAACTAAATTTTCGCCAAGTAACATCAAAATACTATATATTTAATCTGTGTGGCTTTGCATTTTGTACTAATATGTAAAGTAAGAACCATATCTACAAGTCAATTTATCTTATTATGCATATTATGATTGCAGACGGGAATTTACATATTTAAAGTTCATGTAAAAGCAAAGCTGAAGCTACCGGTCTGACGTAGTAAACTTACTAAAGTTGTTACTTACTCCCAAGATGTAAAGTAACCCATAATAAAACGAAGCCATGGACCCTTGTGACGACTCCCATCGTGACTGTGAGACCAAACAACTTGAATGTGAAACAGGAAAACGTATCCTTAATAGCTATGAATACGCCAACGTGTGGAAAAAGTGTGTTGCAACGTTTCCTGGTTCAATTAATACTTATGTGCGTATGGATAAAGGGGTATGGAGTGAAAGAACCGGGGTTGAGACAAAGTACGCTATTTGCAGACTGTCAAAAATCAGGGGACTGGATATTACATGAATTTTGGACATGTGAGGCTCGCTGTGAGATTTGTATTAGCTTTTTGCCTATGTACTACTCTCCATATTTTCTATATTTATAACAGCCTCCATTACCTTGCGGTTCAGGAAGCACGGAGTATATTAAACATATTTCACATCTTTTTACAAACCTGAGTCATTCATCATGTCTCCGACTCAGTTGGTTTCTTCCAGGTAGTACGGGTGTACGCCACTGCAACACACCACGTCTCACTGACAGTATACGGGTAATTTTACAGGGACCATGCCTTTATTTATTTTTATAATATATTTATATATGATTTCCCCTATCATAAAGTTTGTTATCTCTTTCAAACAGAACTAGATGAATCTCCTCTCCTATATGGTCTATAATGGCTGCAGAATAATAAGAATTAACAATTCAGACAGGTCAGAAGTGTTAGTGTTAAAATTGTTTTGGAAATAGACATCTACTTTAAAATATAATAACAGTTTGATAATACCCTTGAATTAATTTTATAGTTGCTGGTGGTACAGCTAGTGATACCCTTAAAATATGTCCTGTGAGGGGTGCTTATATATATATATATATATATATATATATATATATATATATATATATATGTGGATATGGTTGGCTTGGCAATCAGGAGTAAATGTAATTATCTGTCTAAAGGTATCGGTTATCGATAGAATTGTTATCGGAAATATGTTATAAACAAGTATCTGCAAAGCACGTGTGATCGGTTATGGATAGTATACCGATATTACATGACATGCAATTCTAAAACTTACTGAAATAACCGCTAGTAGCGGCATCGCAGCTGCGGTTGAGTGAGTACATAAGTATCGCTTTGACACGATAATGCATGCAAAATGGCACGAAGGCTTTGAAAGTCGTTTCACAAAAACCTTTTTATTTTATAACGTTTACCATGTAATAAAGATTATAATGATAAACAACTTGTCTCTTATGCCCATTTATAGAATAAGTGTATATATTTGATATTCTTAATCTGGTCAGAGCTATTAATAACCTCATGTTTCTCGGTACACCACTAATATCGTACCTATTTTTTGTCAGAGCTATCGACAATCGTGTCGATTATTGACATAGTCATCAATACCTCTAAATCAATCCTCTGGTCTAGATCAATCGCAAACACGGATCACGGATTTATTTTTCTAAGGGCGGGTGGGTTTTAGATTATAGGTATATATCTTACCTATCCTTATATATACAAACACACATATATGTATATTATATATGTGTGTGCGTGTTTGTGTGCTTAATGTCGGTAGTATGCACTCAATGAGAGCTGTATATCTTGAGCAAATCACATTAGAGCTTCCTTTTAATAAATGTATCAAAATTGCCTTTTATCCAGGAATGTCAGTGATTTTATGTCAGAGACAAGAACCTCGCAGTGATAAATGAGCCGTGGAGTCATTAACAGACAATAATATTGAGCTCTACCGAGAAGAAACAGGTAACGCGATGGGGCTTTGCCAAGACGATACAGGTATCTCCAAGGCGCTGCCGCTGAATGTTGGCACGGCATTACGCGGTCATATTCAATTTCAAACATAATTAGGTATTGAAATCACACATTAGACTTTTACGACAAGAGCAGATGTACCTTTTATTGCAGTTGTATACAGATGAGGTGTGATGTTAAAGATGCTCACCAGAATGAGATGATTTAGTGATATGTGTAATGTTGCATTGTCTCAGGTATATCCTGAATATTAACACATAATATATATATATATTCAAATGGCAGTTGTCAAGATTCCGTTCAAACATGATCATTGGCAGGTCGAGATTCAGGCCTATGACATCATTTAACAAAGATAAACTCTGAATACTATATAATTATTGTGATATAGACAAACCTTTTTACTGACGATAACGATTTTTTTAGAAAATTAGATATACGACGGAGATTAAGAATTCAAATACGTAAACATTTTTCTCACCAAAACATGCAAGATAAATAGTACACTCTTCGGGTTATCCGATTCTATTAAGCTAATGTACCGTATATGTTTTCTGTCCCATCAAGGCAACCACCAACAAACCTTGCAAAGAATTTGAGTTTAACATTTATAGCAGTTGAGATAACAGTGTATTTTTATCATTGGCATGTTGATTGGTGTCACAGCGTTTAGGAAACATTGTGGCAGACGTAAGTTGGCTGAAAATGGCAAGCCGACTTGGTACCTAAAATATGAAAACCGCATCGTCAGTTAATAGACGCCATTTTACGCTCTGTCACTCCACGTAAAAATGTCCAGATAGGCGAAAAGCAACATTTATTAAGTTTTATTTAAACGGTTAATTCTATGTGGCCGGGACAGCGCAAAGTGTTCTGCTCTTGTTACATACTTGACCTAAATAATGGCATTTCATAATAAGCGCAAAAATATCCGACCCTTGGTGGAACGGACTATATATATTTTATATATACTTTATATTTATATTTATATACACATATATGTAAATAAAATCAAGCGCGCAGTGTTATCAGTTATTCCTAGGATATAACCACAAGGCAGTGCCTTCATCTACAAATAAAATATTTACTCAGGAACTAGCAAGTGGCATTGCTGCTATTTTCAGAGTAGCATTTAAGGTGTTATAAAATTAAATTTTTCGTCATTCATGCCACTGTATGTTAAAGAATTTTCTGGTCGCGCACATAAATTAACCACTGAAGTTCTCTCAGATATTGAAAAGTTTTAATTATGGACTCATTTCTTTGTAATTATACTAGTTACACTTATTCAGAATATCAGTTTAGAAGCAATATCAAACAGAAACGACAAGACTTTATTCAATGAAACAAAGTAGTGCCTTCGCTCACACAGTTCTTAATAATGGAGCGATGGAAAATGGTGTCCAGTCTTCTAATTTGATCCAAGGATCAATGCCTATCACTGTATAATACACCAGCTGATGCTTCTAACAGTTTAGCAATTGATCACTTTACTATAACCAATAGATGAATATGCTATTAAACAATTAACTCTCACAAAGAAATAGTACTGAAAATTGCATTTAAAACTTTCAAAAGATAAATTAGCGGCACCAATAAATCAAAGTAAAACAATTTCCAGGGTCTATATAGCAACAATTATATAAGTGGCACTGGATACATATTTTTTATTCTGAGTATATAGTACGGATATCCGCAAAAACTTTCTTTTATTTTATTGATACTCTAGGGTAACAATGTTAACGATGTTTGAGGCATTTTATATTATATCTGTACGTAGGCCTTCTGAGAAAAGCTCCTACAGCCACAAAACTTACAGCCAAGGGGAAGTTCTTTAGCACATTGTACTTGAATAACACCATTTTAAGGAGGTTTTTTCTTTCAGCTGCGGTTTCTTCTTCTCTATTAATTTTACGTCACTTCAACTTTCCTTTGAACGCTATGTTTTTGGGCCACTCTGGTCGCTCATGTATTGTAGAAATCACTTTGTTCGGAGTATAATGAATTCTCTCTACTATCTTCCTCTATTGTTGATAGCTCACGATTAACAAGGTCTAATGGCGGCAGCACTGGTATCTGTGTGAGCTGGGAAAACCCCATTGGCGTTTCCTCCGCAATTATGGGCGTTCTGTATACGTCACCGTTTGCTGGTTTTTCAATTACTGAACTGGTGCCGTTTTTATCGTTATTCGCGCCGTGCGTTAATGCTGTAAAATACCGACTTTTCCAAGGTACTCTTGAACGCAGTCCGGCGTGGGAGACCTCAGATTCCGACGGTGTGTTAGAATCATTGGAGTGTTTGCGTCCATGCTTGTTCCTGTTACAGCAGAAGATGAAAAAAAAACGTAGCAAATAGTTTTATGGTTGTCATAGTACGTCCTCTAAAACAACAAACGAGTACATACATTGTGTGTTTTATTTGTGCACATAGTTCTTGTAATGTAATTATAATAAAGGATTAGGTTTTTTTTTCCCTCGACTACAAGACTATGAAGAAGAGAAGGAGAGAGCCTACAAGACCATGAAGAAGAGAAGGAGAGAGCTTACAAGACCATGAAGAAGAGAAGGAGAGAGCCTACAAGACTTTAAAGAAGAGAAGGAGAGAGCTTACAAGACCAAGAAGAAGAGAAGGAGAGAGCCTACAAGACCATGAAGAAGAGAAGGAGAGAGCCTACAAGACCATGAAGAAGAGAAGGAGAGAGCCTACAAGACTAAGAAAAAGAGAAGGAGAGAGCCTACAAGACCATTAAGAAGAGAAGGAGAGAGCCCATAAGACTATGAAGAAGAGAAGGATAGAGCCTACAAGACTAAGAAAAAGAGAAAGAGGGAGCCTCCAAGACCATGAAGATAAAAAGGGGAGAGCCTACAAGACTGTTAAGAAGAGCAGGAGAGGGAAAGTAAGTTAACAGCAACATCCATCACCGTTAACCCGCCTTTCCGTTTTTTAAAATAAGGTATGGATATATGAGATAACCTGACCCACCTTTTAGAGCGCACCACAAGAACTAGGACGACAATCAGCGTGACAAGTAGAACCACGGGCACCACTACAGCGATGACGATGATGGTCGAGGTCGGGAACTCGGCAGTCTGAGGATCGTCCGATCCCGCAGTCCACACAGTCCCAGTCACGGTGCTTTGTCTCGTGACTGATGTAGAACGACTCACGGTCTCTTTTTTAGGGAGCACAGTGGATACCTCGAGAGGCACAGTCGTCAAAATGGTTGTGGTTGCAGCCTTACGTGTCTGCGTTATTACTTCTTCTATTTCATTGTTGCATTTTACACTGAAATTTTTTCCTACAAATATATTCATATCAATTACTATATAAAAGTAATTTCATGTATTTATTTAAATAATAATACCTCTCCTCTGTGCAAAAAAAAATACATGAACTAATCAAATGTACTTGTACCTATGCGTTACCCCGGTTTTACGTATCCAATTAACACCTTTAATGGTCTGATCTGATCGAAACTAATTAAAATAATTTTAAAATTTCTGTCCTATAACTAATTTTGTAATACAAAGTCTTCAATTAACAACTGTAACTTGATGCCTTTTGATGCCTTCCATGCATATTTAGACTAATTTCGCTCAACTCTCAACTCGGGTGATAGCGGAAAGCTCATTAAAGAATTGGCCCCTTTATCAGG
Source organism: Sipunculus nudus (assembly GCA_026874595.1). NCBI lineage: Eukaryota > Metazoa > Annelida > Sipuncula > Golfingiida > Sipunculidae > Sipunculus > Sipunculus nudus. The sequence goes on along the minus strand of CM049312.1, from coordinate 16,765,793 downwards.
TCAGGGACGACCGCAGTTTTAAGGACGTCCTTCGAATTAGGTACGTACTTTAAAGGAAGGACGGCCGTCCTTAAATCGAAGTACGGAAAACAGAGCCTTCGTCTTACCAACTGGCGATCACTTTAACCATATTTCTCCATATGAAGTCAATTTTTATTGGTCAGTTTTTGCCCAGAGCTACTGTCAATGAGTCGAGAAACCTGATTGGATGGCAGTTGGCAAGAATGAGTGCACTTTCAGGCCGACACGAGACGATCTTTGACGTGGTTCTCTGCACAGTACGTTAAAATCGGTCTATTGGGGACTTATTATCACACAGACAACATCAACTTTATGTTAGAATGAAGTATTACTTACTATTTTAACGGAATTAGTATAGATAATTAAAACTGTATGGCCGATTTTAAAGCAATCCACCGTTTCCATTGCATGTAAGTTATATATATTCGCGTACTGAAAACGAAGTACGCCTCGCGTACTAGAATCGAAGTACGCTTCTATAAGTAAGTATAACTACTCCTATAAGTATGAATTCTTTTTCAAGAACAGTGAAAGGAAACCCCAAGGTACTGATATTAACATATGAATCCTACGTTTGAAGGGTGTAAATAATGCTTTATTCATATAGAAACCATTCGTGTCGTGATATACGAATAAATAATTTGATATTTAATTTTGAAGTACGTCTCTAAAATAATGTATAAGTGTGACTATATCAAGAGTTGTCAAAGCATTTGTGACCAAACGTTGATTGTTATGGAGTCTAATGACATGACTGAAGAATATGGACTGCTAAGTATTATTTATGTACAATATACTACATAAATATATTTTGAGTTAGTTTACTGTATTTATATAAGTTCTGCTGATTAGAATATGACTCTTTAAGAATAATGCTTTTACAGTAAAATGATAACATTATGTGAAGTACAAAGGCACCACTTCAGATTAAACTGGGAAAAGGGTTTTCTGAAATACTTTCTTAAAGCGACTTTTATATAAAATATATTTTAATATACCGTAGTTTACTAGGTTTATGTGTAATGAAACAAAAAGAAAATTTGCAACATTTGTTTTTGCAGTGTACATTTATTCGTAAATAAAATAAGATAAACAACCAGAGTTCATGTATGTGTCTCTTTGTTTGCAGATTTTATTCAAGAGCTCATAAAGCCAGATGAAGACAAATTATGATTAATTTTCTGATCCATGTGATATATAAAAACCTGAAATATCAAATAAAACCACCACAATGATGTTTTATTTTATTATCAGAAACATAAAAAATATGATAAACACAAATGGATTTTAATGTATTAGGAATGAAAGAGATTCAAAATCTGAAGTATGGGAGTTCATCGGAAGGCAGGAGACATGCTGAAATTCGACACCAAGGTTTGCTGCCAGACCACAGCTGTGAAAATGTATAACTGCTATCATCTGTTCCTGCAGGATAAACATAACCCATTACAAATAAAATAAATATATATATCTTATATGTGCGCATGTCAGAGGGATAGGGAGCGTGATTGCCACAAGATGATAATTAATTTATAGCATATTGTTATTTTTTACATACAAATTCGGGGAGGCACACGTTTGAAATAATGCCAGTTATTCAACAAAAATAGTCTTTCAAGAGAACTATACATCTTCGTTCTAACTTGTGTAATGCAATGCATATTAACTGTAATGGCATGTAATTTTATTTTTGTTTTACCAGATGTTGAAAATAAATGTATTTTAATTACATATTTCCTGCACGGGTAAATTATTCATACATATATTTTTTAGTATACAATATTTTTTACACAATTGGCCTGTATCATTTATAACTAAATTGAAAATACAACCAGAACACTTAACTGACATGTTGCTAACACACACTTGCCAAAAAAAACGCTACACCAGCGGTAGGTCTACATATCAAAAATATATACCCTGTTACTATATATATATATATATATATATATATATATATATATATATATATATATATATATATATATATACTATTGTGCTATATTGCAACACGAAGAGGATATAGTAAGTGTATTTAATATATGATTGGATTTATTAAATACACAAAATAAGTAGGTCTAATTTCCACTAAATAGCTGACACATAGACATTAATATATATATTTTACATCATTTGGATATACAACTGTTAAATTTTTAAAACAGGGGATTTAACTGTTATTTTTTAAGGCATGCTTGTAGAAAGATATAAAGGTGTACTTTGATTTAAGTACGCTTGGCGTACTTCGTTTCAAGTACGTGAATATATACAACTTACAAGCAATGAAAAAGTGTATTGCTTTAAAATAGGCAATAGAATTTTATTTAACTATAAATTTAACTATAATACCGTTGAAAAAGTAATTAATTCTTCATTTTAACATAAAATTGATGTTGCCTGTGTGATAATGCGCTCATTATAGCATGATTTTAACGTTCTCTGCAAAGAACCTCGTCTAAGATCGTCTCGTGTCGGCCTTAAAGTGCATTCATTCTTGTCAACTGGTATCCAATCAGGTTGCCCGACTCATTGGCAGTAGCTCTGAGCAAAAACTGACCAATAAAAATTGACTTCATATGGGGAAATATGGATAAAGTGATCGCTAGTTGGTAAGACGAAGGCTCTGTTTTCCGTACTTCGATTTAAGGACGGCCGCCCTTTCTTTTAAGTACGTACCTAAATCGAAGGACGTCCTTAAAACTGCGGTCAGCCCTGACCTGTTTATAGCTGTTTTTACTTTCTTAAATGCTTTATCCGCTTTGTAAGATACAGCAATACATACCTGTAACGATCACGGTGACGAAATCTGTGTTCGTTTTCGTCTCGATTCTTCCCTCCCATCTGTACGCTATTCTGACTCCCTGGTTACTGTCCATGCGGTAAGTGGCCTTTCCTCTAACTTCGCTGTAGGAAGTCGAGCAGTTCTGGACATCAAATTTATCGAAAAAGTTCAGAACCACTGTAGCATCGCAGCTCCTGGACGTGGGGGTTAGTTTCGTGCTGACGGTGATCTCGCCGGGGTTGCTGGTCTGAAGCAGGCAGACGCACGCTCTTTCTTTTATGACTGAACTCCGTGCTTTCTGGATGACAATGAAGTCTTTTGTTAACTTTTTGTCTTCACAAAGGTCCACTTGCGCATCTGGAAAATAAGTTTAGTCCATGGGGTGCCGTACTGCTGTATTTGGAATTAAGGAAACATAATTTTTTTTTAAACTTATATATTATCTTTTAATTATTACTTTAATTACTTTAATCTGTTCAAATTATCATTTTGTAAAACAAAATCATGCATATTATTTTATGATCAGATCATGTTTATATACATGTAATTTAATTATTATGATAATATACAATGCACAAATTCCCTTTTCATTTGAATGGAGATGTACCTCTGGCTATACTATATTGATTAACCGTTTCTCCCCAGAACTGAAGGTCCGTGGGTCAGTACCATTAGTGTCTCCAAAATGGTGAATCTCGATACAGCCTCAGACATTCACTCTTATGGCTAAATTACAGGTGATGACTTCGGGATTATTCTTGTACCGGCTGTTACGGGGATCATTTAAAGGCAGACCTGTCCTAAAATGGGGGTTCGTCCAAGATGTCACTTTTGAGGCTGGGGAAATGTTACATGTCTGAGTAATAATCACCGCCACATAGTTCATAAAAAGTGTGTATCGATTCCTCATTTATCATATTTAAGTATTATATTTAACTGTATTATTAGCATGGATTATTGTGCAATTTTAGGAAACGCACTGAGGTATATATGGCTTTGAGACAGCGAAAAAAGCATATGTTTAAATATCAAGAACACTGTCTTTCTTGAATCCACCCTTACCCAGGTTATGGTTACTTTATATTTTCAGTTTATCTATATCATATACAGAATCATGTTGCAAAATTTTCAATAATCGCATAAAGTTAACTTAGAAATGTTAGTTTTATTAAGATGTAAGTGCTTTAAGTAAAAGTTAAAAAAATAGGCGAAACTTTTAAGTGTCCTATCGTTATCGATTACATTTATTCCATGTCCCCCTTCCGATGTGTGCTGGTCCCCTCATCTGCAAATATTTTCATACAAAACCAAAGATACGATACTGTAATATCACCAAATATCACCATTATATACCAGTTGTTAATAAACTTGCAGTGTATATAGGCCAAAACATTCTATCATTAACATATTTCCTTTTATTGATACTATCGGAGTACTCACCAGCGACGGAAATCATCAACGCATAAACTGTTAATACGGCAGCACATAACGACCTCATGATGCCAGAGATGTACAAGAAAGGACTGACATATACACAAAGTACTTGTACATCTGAAAAGACCAGTTTTTCCTATGTACAGCCTGCTTCGATAGGGTTAAAATGGATCCTGATGGCAGTGCACGTGTTTATTGTTGTTCATTTCACGTCAGCTGTGGTCGATTTCTAGGCTCAAACGTCGTTTTCATATTCTAATGTTGTTGATTTCAGGCCTTACATTATTGAGCTTAGGTCCATATACTGATAATATCAGACTACACTCGTTTCACGGGGCGCTTAATAGACGAGTCACAAGACACAATGCATTATAAACGACATAAGAAAATATTGTTATAAAATATTCCCTAACACACATGAGCAGACAATCTTGGCTGCAGATTCGACTAGAACCACTTCATCCTTGTCGTTTTGATGGGTGTCCGAGAACTTTATAAGGCCATACAATAAAAATGATTGTTCTAAGGAATCGCCGTTACATTTTGTGTGTTAATTTTTTTTTTTGTGCAAATGAAGACAAGGTCCTAGGTAATGCTGCTAATTCGTGCGATGGCACAAATTCCCTAACAGAATTCTTAAAGATATGGAAAATGGACTAAATTTATTGTTGATCATATACACCAATTCAACAGCTAAATTTTTTTTTTTGTAATTTTCTTGGCAAGCTGGCAAAATTCCAAGGAGTTCCACAGGTAAAAGTAAAAAAAAAAAAAAAAAAAATCTCGCGCTCGCAACAAAATTTGTTGTTCCAAGAGCCCGTAAAACATTATTAATTTATTTTGTGCGACCTAAGGCAGTGCAATCATATTAAGTAGTATAATGATTGTTTTTGCGAGTGAACATACTAAATTTCCTTGGCCGGTCATGCGCATCAGATTGCTATAATATGGACCGTGCACCAACGTCCCCATGATTTGTGTTCCCCGGCCAAGCATCCACACCAGCTGAACATCGTTCTTATGTCTAGCGCTTTCAACTGTGCGTAATCTATTATAGCTGAACCAATTTATCATACGTGCGTCTGTCATGATCGTAGGGGGCCAAAGGTAAATAAATATGTGTATAGAGACTCTCCGTCAAGGTTTAAATATATATGTACAATAGAACCTCCGACATTGACGGTACATTTTGCCCACAATAGAGTTGCCCTTACTAGGGAGGGTATGAATTTCGGAATCTAGTAACTTGTAATCTGAGGCTTTGCATATAATGGCACCAACACAAGAAAATAACGATAGTTTAAAAAATTTATTAAAAAAAAAAATATATATTTACAATTTTCTCTGAAGTATTTGCGCGGAGTGATGGAGGTTCCCGTAAGGATAGGCTCCATTCTGAATATAGCTTCCAAATATCAAGGTTTAATTATAAACATTTCCCAAACGATATCACAATTAAAGGTATATATACATTTGCAATAATATGTGTATTTTCTCACGCTTTTCATCTTGGCTGCATATAAATGTTTCCTGGTAAAACCATCATGGAATAACAATCACCAGTTGATCTGTTTTATACGGTGTTATGGTTCCGTTCCGTGTGTGAGTAAACACAGTTAACGTTTGTCTGTTTGCGATTACAAGACTGCGTGGAATTACATCCGATCTTGAGAATGGTCTACAACTCCGAAACAAGGAGAAGAAACATGAAAGAAGAAACACAAAAGAAAAACTGATTGTAAACTCGAAAAAACTTGATTGATGAAGTTACCCGTTACGGCTACCAGGTGGCGAGCTCTATGTTTATGTTATGGTTATGGCACCAATCGCACCAGGTGCAAGCTTATTTTGTCACGAGTACATGTAGGAGTAAGCAAACGGTTTTAGAACGAAATATTATCAGATATCATAATATTCTAAGGAGAAAACGATATGATTCATGTATATTTAACATACTTGGTTGGTGAATAGGCCCCTTTAATGTTAAAGTGGTTTGTTAATATTCTAGCAATTCTTGTAGGAAGTTCACATTTATTCTGAGACACGATTCAAACATAAAACTAGACCATATGTCTGCACTTTGCTCAGCGATCCCTGGAAGAACCTTCCCCCACCCCTGGAACGATCGCAACTGAGCGATATGATGGATTGGCTTATACAGTGTAAGACATCGGGGAATTTTGTGAGGGGATTAAATATGAAGCAGGAGCAAATCTGTCTCCGATGACTGTTACTCTGACCAGTGATCAAAGGGCAGACCCCAATCTTATTAGAAGTCTATCGCATTACGGGCAAAAGAAATACTTTTTTTTGGGGGGGGGGGGGGGGGGGGGGGTTAATCTGGTTTTGCACCAGAGGGCACCTAAAAAAGCTTACAAATATTAAACACAAAATATTTATAAATATTTATAAAAAACGGATTAACCAATAATAGGTATTCTTTGTTATGCTACCCTGCCTCTTTCTTGTACATACAATATTGAATTTCCTGGTGTAGTGTATGTTGCGAGGGTTAAGTTTGTCTGCGGAGGAGAAATTTGATGGTATCATGTATTCTTGTTTGAAATTGTGAAAGAAATATACTTAGAGAGGTGTGTAACACAGGTGTGAACATGTCGAGTTTATTTTTTGTGTACTTGGTCATATGCCACTAGTTGTATTATCCTCTGGTATCAGTTTATATTAGTTGAATACAAAATTTTCCTGGCGTACCACTCTGACTCTGAGTGTCTCTTTTTTGTCTGTTTTATTTGTAGCTTTGGATGTTTGTTAATAAATAAAATCCAAGTGGGTTTGTTTACAAAAACAGGACCGTGTCATAAGTTGACATATTGCGGAAAAAATATGCAACAAAGGAAGAAATACTTGCCATGCATTACAAATAGATTATAATGTTTTACTGTTGGTCGCCATCCTGATTTAGGATAGTGGTGCATGACGGTATGTTTACATTTTCTTTCGCGCCACTGGTCGCGCCCGGTGCAATGTTATTTCTTATTCGCGATGGGGAACGACTTCAAAACGAATCTTTGCAGATACATTTATATTTCCGTGAGAGAAAACAGTATACCTATAATACAGTGGCGTGTTTAAAGGGGGCGCAAATTGTGCCTCCCCATTAAAATCTGTTCAAGAAATTTTTAGTGGGGCTCCCGAATTTCGTAAATAACCAGGGTGTGCCTAACCCTTTGCTATATAGGTTCAAAAGTTTGTATTTGTAGTTTCAGTTTAACAGCAATACATTCGGATGATCATGCAGATTTGTAATACACATTTGTAGCTATGATGGACTAAGCAAAATCCCAATTGCTCTTACACTGATCATGCCATGCTATACTTGCATGTGTGGAAGGGGGCGCAACATACCCGCGTCCCCCTTCCAAAAAAATCTTGTCGATGAATTTTAGAGGGGATCCCAATATTCGTGACTCGTCCTGGCTGTAAAAATGTCTTGTTGAATAAGCTACAAATGGTGGTCCTTTTTATTCCCTGATTCCGATAAGAAGCAGAGTATAGCACCTGAGAGTCCATCAAACACACCAGGCTTTTTATACACTGTTTAAAGTCATTTTTTTCGTCATACACAATGCAACAAATTACCAAAATTGAAGAAAAAGCCATTGACCAGCAGTTTACATTGTGCCTGTGTGCATCCTGTGTATTTATGTCGTGTTACATGCTGGTTACTTGAGAAATAGACAAGAATGGACAAAACCAAAATTGCCATATCCTTTATTCTCATTGAGAATGCAGCAAACCATGACCACTTCCCTTTAAATTTATAGAAAGGAGGTTATAATAAATCCGTATGGATGTACTTGAAACTTTCCTTTTTTACTTCAGGTTTTTCTGGTTAATAAACAATCAGTAAGCTTACAGGAGCGTAAAATATGTACTCCTGAAATACAGTTTTTTTTCAAACAAAATTTGCTTGTATATGATTTTTTTTAGGTTTAGACACTGTGGAAAGGGACAGACCTGCCCCCTAGACCCCCCCCCCCCCCCAGGCGTCGATCATGCCCACCCCCCCACCCCCCCCCCCGACATGCCAAAAAACCTGCGCGCGCCTTTGCTAATGTGCTTAGTAACAGGATGGACACCTTCAAACAGAGAAGAGATAAATGACGGGCGGATGTAATTTTATTATAATAAATTTCCCAAGTAATTATAATAGGGGGTGACGCCTGTCACATTTGAGTCATCGTGGGCTGAATCCAGAATACGTCCTTGGTAGCTCACATGATTTATCAAATCATTGACATGTTCGAGGTTCAGATGGATAGCATGGATACACTTACGCCATCTTGTGGCGAATCCTTGAATTCTTGTTCAAACACAAGCACAACACCAACGTGCTGTATTACCGCTCAGGCAATAACTTTTGTTTTGATTTTCGATCCCCCCCCCCCCCCAACACACACACTCGGAAGTCCGACGCCTGGAGTTTGACCACTGTGCCAGTCCTCTTCGTGCCAGTTTCGGCCATACCCCTGGACTACCGCTAGTCCCCTCGTGAGCTTTGTCCCGTTCGACCCGGTACAGTTTCCGTTTGATCGGGAGCCTTGTAGATCCTTTCCTCTTCATGCCCCGAGCTTTGTCTCTGTCGGATCTAGCCCATATTCATGGACTTCTCAATAGCGTTTTTTAGTGACTGGCGCAATGTGGATTCGATATAGATTGCCCCTGCAGTTAACTATGATTATAACACTCCATACATAATTGTGTGATATAACGTATTTCCATCGATTAATGTTAAGTCAGTCTAGGAGTACTGAATATTTGACAAATGAAAAACATTACTAATCTATTCACAGCACCATATTTCACCCAGGAAATGAAAAAAATGTACATAATAGTTCACAGACCTGATGCATTATACAAGACTACCGTCAAATGCAAGATGTCTGCCGGGCTGTTCATGCTTCAATTTTCACTGAACAAATAAATCAGTTATTGATGTTGCAGGTGCTTCATGCTTTCCAGAATGGTTATTTTTTATTACAGGCCTTTTAACGTACAACATAATGTGAACATTGGTATGTTACAACCATAGAAAATAATTTTATAAAATTTCCTTTCTATGAGAAACAGATCGTTTCGTGCTATAATCCAAATTAACCCTTTACAGTGGGCCGGCGACGCAACAGACTGAGGAAACTGTTGCGTCGCCGTCGGCGGCTATATCGGATCCTGTCGGGATCGATCCCCCGTTTTCTCAAGCTACACGTTTCGGTGCCCTGTCTGTTTTGATTCTTTAGGGATCTCCATAACCTTTCTCCTCAGCTGCCCGCAGTACTAAGGCCTACTCTTCCTTTGAAAGAAAACATGGGGATATTTACGTGCTCATCATACATGCCCTGCTGATCACGGGAGCACCGCTTTACATCCTCATCCGATGGATGACCAATTTATTTCATTCATCGGCGGGCGGCTACTATTTTCCAGAGCCTTGTCTTATCCCTCCCCATCTTTTCAATTCATTGGTGACCAGAGCCTTTTCTTGCCACTGTTTTCTTTCCTTTCTAGCCACGTTTCAACTTCTCTAGATAGCCCTTGCTCAACCCATGTTTGCGTTCGCTCGTACCTTCACTGTCCGCCTTCTCGTGAAGCACAGACACTCTAGTTCTGAGCGGGGAGTCTCAGGACCACTCTCAAGGCTTTGTTTGTAAGTACTTGCTGGCGTTTTAGCTGACATTTTTTATCCATTACCGGTCGTATCCATATCTTCAAAAGGTACATCAAATCGGTTACAGAAAAGTTTAGGGATTGTATATATATAGAAATATTATGCCCATAATGCGTTTGGGGTTTAAAATACACCAGTGATTTAGGTATAGATTTAATGAACAGGGTAATTTATTCATTTGAAATATGATGGGTAGGAATTGTATCAAGGCAAATGACAAAAACACTGGTATTTTTGTCTAAAAGACTAAAAGACGGTATAAGTAATATATTGTTAGTATACGAATGTAAAATTCACACAGAAGGCGTTTCCTTGAAATGCAACAATTTTCTATTTTTAAGTGTGACAACTGAGACAAGTAGACCCGGCCGTCCCACAATTCTCAACTGGAAGGGGTTCGTTTTGAGTAGAAGTGACCTCTGGCGGAAGGGTGTGTTGTCAACAAGTGAATGCCTTTGTCCGACAGTTTCAAGCCCAGGATCAAGATCTATATTGGATATGAAGATACCCAGCTGACAAACACGGATACAAGCCTGTTTGATCTAACATTTGGCCCAGTAGGCCAGCACTGTTGACATCACGTGACCCTCGATCCCCCGACCCTGATTTCTTGTGTCGGCATGCTAAAATAGTTTATACCCCAATTCATCCAGGTAATCCTTTTGTAAAATGTTGAAATGATCACAGCAAGGATCACTGTAATTATACATTGCATTCACCTCATTACCAATCCTGGGAACAATTGTATCACGTAAAATAAAATGCCTAAATTTTACTCAGAAAAGCATCTTTTATATTTGGGATAACGGGCGTCGATTAAGCTATCCTTGTAAGGTTTATAGAGAGATGCGGATTTACAGAGGAAATGTATCGAGCGTATCTGATCATGAGTGCACAGAAACCTTCTTAATCTTGGTGCTGAGATAGGTAATGTTAGTAAGTAGTTTTGTAATATAATGATTCTGACCTTTCCGCCAACACTATTGATTTTGATGGAAATAAAATGAAACCCATGGACGCCTCGTCAAACCTGGGAATTACTTAAGACAAGTATTCGATGGACTCTGCACAATCGTAGTTTGACTGCATCTGTCGTATTAACATTATTAGTAGGACCATCTCCAATATATCAACATAAAACGTAAAATAGGAAGATTCAAGATTTGCTTCTTTTCATTCATTTATTTTTACATCTGTTTCACCGAAATAGTACCAGATAAAGAAATGTGTACATTGAACGGTACACTGATACCTGGGCATCCCTGATCTGAAAATGTTTGTAACCGGCAATACTATACTAAATTTGGCCGCAATTTATAAAAGGCAGTTGTTTAGTGAAATGGGTTCTACAACGAGTGTCGTATGACCAGTGCATAAGCAGTGTACTCCCAAATGGTTCATGTTATAGCCAGAGGGATACAACCTTCGGTCGTCAGCGGTAATTATTTCCACGGGTGGTCCCGAGTCTTTATAATGAAACGCTCGAGAGAACCACGCTCACTGCATGTGAGCACGCACAGCCTGCGTGGGTTGTGGGCGGTCACCTGTAAATATCGACTCCCAATCCCGTGTGTGTACAGTTAGTAAGCCGATAAATGTCAGTGATGGTTAAAATGTTGTTATATTAACACCTTGCTTAGACAAAGTAACAGCGTTGGCGGATGCCATTGTCAGATTACCCGCCGGCACCTGCCGAGTGACCTGATCAGATATCACTACGCGTCAGAGCCTCCCATCCTGAAAATGTAAAAGTATTAGGTTATGCCTGGGGATCTTTGATGCCATGGTTTTCTGAAACTCACATACACATTACTGATGGTTATTCAGTTTGCACCAATGGATTCATACAATACCTTGCCATTAACTATGAGTTCGTTGACTTTATTCCGGGATGGGGTAAATCAATTTATGAAGCCACTGACGCCTGGAATTATTATTAATCCTTGGTCAGCTGATGAGCAGGGATTTAATTTATTGTTTTATTTTACTAAATCAAATTTTTTTTCAATAAATATCCTATGAAGAATATGTTTATGCACACTTTGTAATTAAAAGGCACTTTACGTGAACCCCTGAACAAAATAAAGCTTTCAAGCTTCTGGACGTGTCAATATAAAACCTTATGACCAAGGGATAATGCCGCTTAGCTGATAAAGATCTTGTGACTGCATGACCTAATATCACCTACAATTTAAAGACCCAAGAGAGAAGAAACTAAAATGGAAGCCAACAATGATTATAGAAAGGCGCAGTAATTTTTTTTATAAATAACAACAATTATATATTAATAAATGAATTTAAAAATCTGAACAAATCAGATAAGTTTTTTTAACGGTGTATTGTAATGGTGATGTAGGTAAACATGGTACGAATTGTTTTTATACACTAGTATCTGATTTAAAGAGCACAATTTTTCTGTTCTGCTAAAACTGTAATGTGGCTGTAACAAGTAGTTTTAGATAGCTCTGTCCATTTTGTGTAACTGATAAACTCTGCAAGGTGAAAGAAGGTGCCTTGTACGGGAGGACTTCATCGGGAGCTACTTGGAAGAAATCAAAATCAAAATGAAAGAAAGGCTGAGTCATGTTGGTGTTCAGAATGCTCTCTGGTGGTCATGGTGGATTTATATGTTTAAAAGACTTTGCACTGTGATAATTATGCATGTGCGGTTGGTACACATTTCGTATACGTTCGATCCGTAGCAAATGATGACACTGTTAAGTTACAATTTACAGAATACCTTAAAACTTGATGAAAGAAGTGTACAGATAGCTTTCGGAATATTATTTAAAGATGTAATTGAAAATGTATGTCAGTTCAACAGATGTGATTTACCATTTAAACAAGTGGTATGACAATAATGCGACTTACAATGACACCAGAGTTCGATTATCAGTTTATGTTTCAAATTACAAAGGAACCCATGAAGAAAATGATTATAAACGAATTACCGTTGGTTCATGATTCTTTGTCATTTACCTTCTTAACGGAATCTTTTGATGTCATTTATTTCGAGTGCGCTCGATCAATGTAATCTAGTATAGACTAAAAATAGCACACGCTTGGACCTTAGGGGATGAGAGTTAAGATTCGTTTATTTTTAACACAAGGCTTCGCCCGGACAGTTGATGAGGGTAGAATCCATTAACATCTGGCGGGCGTCGTCTTGCCGCCTCATTCATTGTCGTCAGTGATGTATTACAACTGCTCTTGACAGCGCGAGCCGACAACGACAACAGGTCCAGTTCTATTAGCTACTGCGCTGACCTTTATAAATCTTATCTTATAGAGATCACTAAGTGCGAGTATGACCGATCACTTTGGAAGCCTCATATTTCTAAATACTTATGGTGATCAATCTGTTCTGTTACGAAACACTGTCAAATGCAGTTTTTATTGCACAGTCAGTGTCCCTGGATGCAGTTATTTGCGATGGAGTTTACATAAAGGTCTCATGAATAATACATACCTCGCTAGAGTTCTCTTTTTTTTTTTTAGTTAATATTGATATTTTGCACGTACATTTGAACATATGACTTTAATTATGTATGTCCGGCGCTGGTGGCTTTTATCTCGTTTACTATAACAACCTTCTCCTTTGACAGTGCTGTTCATCAACAACAAACAGGAACCCAGCCATATGGTTTTTGAGAACCCACTAATATTCACATTGATTTTAATTTTTTTCGAGCTTTAATGTGTATCATGGTCACTTTCACCTCACATATTGCTGGGACCGTTTCATTCAGTTCAGTTGCATTAACAATAATATTAAAAGTGTGTCGGGCATTTTTTTCTAAACTCGCTTCGAATTTTCTTCTTTTTATCTTAAATTGTGAACAATTTTAAATAAGTCAAAATAAAAATATATAATATGTATTTCTTTATTATATTAGTGTTCATTAAGCTTCGGAGGGCCCAATGGTAAATACTTAATAGGAGCCGTTGCCGAGAGATTACACCAGGGTCGGTGTAGATTTAAAGAATGGGGTAAGAAGCTGGGACAAATCTGCGAAACAGAATAATTCAGGCTTAATAACGAAAAGCATCGAGCAAAAAGCTATTTTTAAATACCTCACATTGCACGCCTAAAAGTTAAACAGCCTACAATTATCCCACTAAAATTCTTTCAATGCCCCTTCGGCCTTTTGATGGCTTAATGAACCCCCCCCCCCAACTTTGTAATATTATCTTTCCGCCCCCGGAAACAAATGCAGAATTCAGGCGTCTATATAACAAAAACTGACTTACAGCTTTCATCATACACTCTCTCAGTCCTTTGACAGGTTATCCCCTCAAGTGATCTTACCGCGAGGTTTTGCGTGACTGAAATTGTCTACACAAAGCAATCCAAATAACAGACGTCGATAAAAATAAACCTGTTTTCCCGGTTAAGTGTCTCGAGGTGGAAGATTTGACAGATCCGGTAAGTTACAAGCAATAATGATCAGTGGCGCCAATTTTTAATGAGTGGTGTTACCTAGGGCAAAACAGACGCAGTTTAAATAATGAATCTCGATGTGTGCAACGGGATACCGTTATGGTGATTACTAGCTTTATCCTGCCATGCAAGAAAACAGTGCAAGAATAAAACATTGCTCACGTAACTAAGAAGCACTGGTTACTCTTGATAAAAATACAACATTTCTACTGCCAAGTAGAAAACGTCATTTAATTTTAATTATTCTATTGCATGAACGGCAATCTTTAGCAAAATAGGGATAAAGCACACGACATTCTTAATAAAGTGAAATACAACTCCATCATTAATAAAGATTTTTTTTAAGAAATAAAAATTATGATGATACAACATTGGAAGAGACACAAGTTTTCTAATTATTGGGGTGGTTTTAGTTAATGATCTCAAGCTGATTTTTTTTTCTGACACCGAAACGTAGGGTTGAAACGCAGTAAAACAGGTAACATGAACTAAAATATACATATGTACCTAATGAAGTCAACATTTCTTCATTGGGTTTTAACTGAATATCCATTTTGTCCCTTATGGAATACTAAATAACTGGAAGCAACTCCTCATCCATGGACCCGGGCCTTCCATAAAGCAGCGTTTGCTGTGACCATACCTCGAAGTTCCGTGTTTGGACATTATATTCCCAAGAGCTTAGAAATGAAGAATAAATCTTAACACAACCCATCTATCATTTTAAACATAATACCAACACAGGTGTCCATGTAAAAGAAAGGTATATAATGCAAATAAAATAGATTTATTATCTGATTATTTGATTTGATTTCCCTCAATAACAATTAATTATTTGGCTCTAACATTGAACCTTGTTCCTCACCAGGCGATACGCTTGATTTTCAATTTGCTGTGGAAGTATTATTATTCTACTGTAAAGTTAGTTATTTGAGTTCCTATCATTCATGTTATTATTGTCAGAGCTAAAAAGGTATACTTTCATCCCCGTTTGTGTGTGCTTGTGTGTGTGTTCGCAACATAACTCACGCAATCATGAACCGAATCTCATTACATTTTCAGGACATTTCGGGAATGGGCCGATCATGTAGATATTGGTGTGGATCCGGCACATCATAATTCAGGAACGTAACCAGGAAATATTCACGAATGTAGGGTCACATGGGCACTAATGAAACTGGGAATATGAGTCGAATAAGTGAATGCAAACACGGTGTTGGGAGCATCCCACAATAGGGACCTCCACATGGCGGAGCCTTGTGTTCGTTGGAATGATGGTTTCTAGTTATCATTGAGTTCAGAATTAGGCGCTCATCACAAGCCTCAGCGTATGTACGTCTCACTTAAATAGAAATGAAATCAGGCCATCACTTGCGTTACCATTTATTAAGATCTAGATATTAAGCTTATCAACATACACATGCATCATCCCGTGTTTGATAAGCTAAAGCTCCATATTTCGCTCTTTACTGCGTAGTTATGAAAAGCTAAAGATTTAAGTTCTATCATGAATATTTAGTATCTCTTATACAAGGGGTGTCCGTTCGTGTGAACTCAACGACTCAAGTATGATAATGCACAGTGCATGTAAATAGGTCCAATAACACATGCTTGTTCGGGACATTTAATAGTATGGCAAAGCGTCAAATTCATGAAACCTACAGCTTCCACGAATTTTCATTTTATTGTAACGTTAACGTTCAAGGACGCATATATTATATATCAACAGTCACATTGTTTGTTTATTTTACCGAAGAGAGTAGTTATTTTCAACATTGTGTCTGTGGAATATGGAATTTTGTTTTTGTGGAATATCAGCGGCCTCTGTCTGATTCCAGGATTTTAAAGATGGCGTACCAGGAAGTGGCACTAAACCTCGTGGTTTTGGTTGAGACCTTCTGGGAGACGCCAACTGACTGTCTGTCCAAATTCTATACTCTGCTTCTGATGGGCTGTTTCTTGGAGACAGTGCAGCTGGCGAGTTTCTGGACAAAATCGGTGACTTGGAACCTGTAAGGACCAAAGGCGGTAACGAGTTCTTCAGGTCATCAGTTTGTTTTTGCGATGTCTTAACTTTGACTTCTGTTTGGAGAATACGCCTCTTTTGATTAGGAGACGGGAAGGCATTACATAAATCGTAAATACTGTTTTCTGATTTGCTGGTCACCCTGTTTAAATTCTGCACCGGCATTGTATCAACACTAAGATGTTGCAGCGTTTTTGGTTTTCGATTTGGTTGCTTTTTCGGTGTCCTCGGTGACCTGTGAGTCAAAAGTTTGTCAAAATCAGGAGCGCTTCCTGATCGGCTGATGCTGCTGTAAGAGAAACTGTCATCTTTGTTTTTGTCATGGCAGCCTTGCGCATGCGCAGATCGGTCCTCACACGTTTCCACGGTTACCTTGATAGCGGGCTTACCATGTGAAACTCGATTGTTGTCAAAGTCATCATCAGGTGGCGGAGTCCACTTTTTTGGGACTGGAGTACCAAAATTTCGAAGAATGTCCGGCTCTTGGGCCATCGCACGTTTTCGCAAGTTAAAATATCTCAGGAATGATGAATTTAGGATTTATCTTGTTCTTATAGCGAAATCCAAAGTTCGATCTGTGCGAAGATTTTTGGATATTACACATCTGCTGAACTACGCTTGATCATATCAAACGATTCTTTATAAATCCGGAAACTGGGTCATCCAATTTAAACACGGTAAACCGAAAGATGGTCCAACCTGAAATATATGGGTTTAATCATCAGGCAATTGCAACTAATGTTAATGGAATACATCACTATTTTTAACATGACTAGACTTAAGATTTATATTTCCCTTAAAAACACTAACTATGAAATGCTTTGCATTGCATACCACTACACAAAGAAGATCCATGGAAGCTTGGCATAAAATGTAGATAGACAAAGAAATATAACGCCTTTTTCCGATGTCTAGTATCATAAAAGAATAATTTTCCCCCGTTTACTGACACTCGCACACACTTACATACAAAAACATTATAAATACGGTATACTTACTTTATATACTGCACCTCTTTATAGCAAAGTCATTATGGCAAAATATGTTTTTCCTGCAATATTTCTTCATCTCAATTCGTTAACCTAGCTGTACGTGTGACAGACTGTACGTAAATCCTTGAAATGTGCCGCCGACCGTCGCTGTATGCACATTTATATGGATTATGTAAGAGCAGGATACCCGCTTCTGTTGCTGGCCAGAACCTGGTAACAGCATGTCTAACAGTACGGTCGTCATGCCCGTGTGAATAATAGATGCTAAACACGCATGGGCCGTACCTAATTGACCGCGGCATAACAGGACCTAAAATGCCGTAACAGCACCGCTAATGCTGCTACAGTCACGGAATCCAGCAGCATATCAGTATATAAAATTCTGACGACGACCTTGCTTATCTACTCTATGTTCAGCCCTTTCATGGAAAATAAATGTTATTGCTCTACGTTTAAATGAATATATTGGTGGAAATGCGTATCGATAGATGCATTAATCTGCGTGGGTGTTCAATGTAGCTCGGATAAAACATGAAGTCCATGTTGATAGACATAATTCCCGTTTCCTGACACTCCCAAACTTCCATTAACAAAGTGGTCAAAGGATATATATGAAAATGAATCCCTACCTGCACTTCCTGCTACGGGTCATCCGTGGAATGTACTGTGGGAATCACTTCTGAATCCAGATCGTTACCTGAAATAAATTGAAATTTAATTATCTACCATGACAGCCTATCTTAGTGTCTGTTTTTCCTTTGTTTGTGTGCCTGTCTCTCGGTCAACACTTATACATTATAATATTTCTGTTCTCAACAATTAAGATCTAATCCTTTGATCGTGGCGAGGCTAATTAGTCTGACCAAGTGTGTGGGCTATACTAGGTCAGCATAAGGGTTAAGGTTGGCGCCTTCTTTTCAGCTGGTAAACTTGAGAACACTACCTGTTCCTGGTTTAATTGGTCTTGCCCGAATAAAACGACTTCTTACAAATGTTACGAATATTTCTTACTGACTATGTTTCCCAGAGATGCGTTGCTCCACTCTTTTTACACCTTCTCACTATCTCTCACTGACTCTCTGACATTGACTCTCCTTCTGTTGACTACTTGCTACACACTGTACTCTCTGATTTAACGACCGTTTCTAACGTTTAAATACCTATCACGTGCCTACCTGTGAGTACAGATACAAAGGATACACTATATACAAATAATTAAATCCTAGCTACCGCCTATATATATGGCCTGACCTTACCTGCTCCACCGGTTCCAGGAAGGCCAATGAGCTAATTAACAAAACTTAATTACCAGGCGACAGGTAATCTCTTGCTTGAGATACCATATGTCATGTCACATTTATACTCAGCTTATACTTAGGGACAATATAAATGGGTGGCGTTGATGAAAATCCAGCGTTGCCATAGATACGCGCTCTTCGATGACTTTCAATTTCAAATATATGTTATACTAAATTATTGTACATGTAGTTTTATTTGGAAATTATTTACTACCGGTACACTAATACCGTAAGTCCTGCCGGAGATGCAAGTTCTAGAAGGATTCTCCAATTTCATGATATTCTGTTTTAAATCAGATTCAATTATTATAAGATTATGTTTTAAAAACCAAGTAATGTAATCGGAGATCTGCCTTGTATGAGTGCTCTCTAACTGTATCAGTAATCTTTAGTGCGCTCCTCACCCAGCCGTTATACACTGCACTCGTCCCAGGTATCTTTTCCTATAACACGAGAAGAGATTAAAACGACTGTGATGTAATAACCGCTGCGCGAAGAGCTATATCCAAAGCAGATAGAACTTAATCTCGGTTTTACGTGACATCATTAGCTGGCCGTCACTTGTCCATGGGTAATTCTATATGCAACTTATCAGACATAATGGCCGATGTTATACTATGTTTAATCTAATCCCACAGTTTTCGGTTGGATATACATGCCGGTAAAAGCCGCTTCATTTAACAACAAAACCAGCCTCCTTAACAAACTTCCTGCCCTTTGAAGATCAAAGCTACAGAGAGTGGCAGACAGCCAGTGGTAATTATGACTTATAATTGGTTGAACACAGGTCATCCGGCAATCATTGCAGGAAGCCTAATAAGGAGAATCAACGTCAATACCGTCGAGACAAGAATATTTTGTGAGCCGCGGCACGGAGTTATTCAATCTTTTGTTACCCACACAAAGGCTTTAGTAAAAGAGCCTTTTAAATAACAATTCAGTAACTTCAGTTATTTACTTACACTTCAGTTCTTTTTTTGCTCGTTTATCAATGTCTTTCCTAGTTTATGTTCCTGATAAAAAAAATGTGTTCGTAGCAGTTATGAACAACCTATCAAATGAATTTTCTTTCCTATACTGAGAGAAACATATTTGTAAGTGATGCATGTTCATTCAATAAGTGTTATATATAAATAATTTCTTTGCAGGACTCCACTTATTACATGTCAAAACTAATTTCTAAGTCTTGGAAATATTATTAGATGTATGAAAATATATAAAAAAATCTCAATGGCACCAACCACCTTGCCTAATTGAAAGGCCTGTCCATGATCAATAATCTTGCCAAGATATATCCTTATATATGTTATAACAATATATATCAAAAGGATAGTTTATTTAGCGAGCGCCGTTTTTCAATGAGGTCCGGCTAAATTTTAAAACATCTGCTACATTTGAATTGAATATTTCATGTAAAATTTGTATTTTAAGTTAAAAAAACGGAAACAGTGTTCTTTTCCAGGACTGCGCGTTTAATAATTTCCTGAAAGAAGGAAGAGATTTGGCTTCTCAGTTGTGAATCTGTTCCAGTGGAAAGCTCCTGAAGGATTGTATAAGCATTGTATAAGGTTTATTGTATAATTGTTTGAGGTAAGAACTTACTTAAGCAATATAAAATTGGTATTTTAAGTTAAAAAACGTAGAAAATGTTCTTTCCCGGGAGTGCGCGTTTTAATAGATTGTGTTCTGGTATGGTATAATCTGACTGTTTGATCTTAAATGTCCTTACACTATTTAAGGTAGCACTTATCATTATAAATCACTAATCTGTTCCTAGTTGAACATCGGTTCGCTTTGTCCAGGCCTAAATGAAGGCTCTTGAACGATGTTTCGCTTGATGACGCTCCAGAATCCGCAGTTCAGGATTGCGTGAGTTATGTTGTGAATAACATACACACGATAGGGAATGAACGCAAACCCTCTTGGCCTAGGCGAATAGAACTGAATGCCGGAAGGTTCCTTCCTGCATACACCATACCCTCTTAGTTTACCGACACTGACAGGGTGATCTAAGCAATTAAAACCTTTCTTCATATCAAGGATATACACAAGTGATCTTGTGTTATTTTTTCGAAGCGAACGAGTCATCAACCATTGTATGTAAGCGGTCGTCGTAGTCCTTTGCGGGATGCTCGCATGCTATTTGTCTATCAGAAAGAAGCCTATGAGTTATTAAATGAAACATCAGAAGTTTCTTCATATATGATACAGTTATCTCGATAAGGTGACGTTTAACTGATATTTACTTAAATAGTTATTAGGGTCCAATTTACTTCCAGATTTAATGTATATTGGAATTATGTTTGCCATTTACCAGACTTGCGGGAACGATCAAGCAATAAAAGAGAGACTGAAATAGTTATGTTAAACGATAAACTAATAACAGGAGTAGCGGCTTTCAATACAGAAGGGCACTCATCAAGAATATCAGGAGACCATGTGTAATCATTCCCGAGATATCTTGTCTAAATTATGAATTTGTGAATATCAATGATACTCACGCTGTAATTATCTGACCTTATTTTGCGGACGAGGGCGCGGGCATCTCTAGAGACTTTCTCCGGTCTCTACTTAGAAGATACGAGTCCAATGGCTAACAAACTCTGTCCGCAGAAAAATTCCCACTACTGATTTTTCATGAGCTAGAAAAGGAATAATAATAATAAAAAAACTAATGGGGCCTGCTTTTTGGCGTATACAGAGTAAAACACGTGACTAAATTCACACGTTGGAATTAAGGATATACAGCTAGTATTTGAATATCTTATCATATTCAGTGGAGGTTACGTAAACGAATATATAAACGGAAACATGGGGGCTATATTCAAATGACCAAATTAAAAATTTACTTAGGTGATTTATATTTTTCAAATATTGAATGTCTCTATTTTTTCAGAGTTTGTCGGGATAAATGCTACATGACAGACTAGCAACATAAATATTGGCAACTGACAATGAATGAACGACAGAGCATCGACCACTGTGGCCTAATACACAGTGTATACAGCAAACCACAAAGCCGTAATGGCAGACTTCCTTGCGGCCCGGAGAATTAGTGAGTGGTCACAATACTTCAAATCCAATAGACGATTGTTATTGATTGTAACGCTTTGTTAACTGTTTACGTCACTATGACGTTAACGTAAGACTCTGACGTACAGACTTGTTATAACTGTTGGCGTCGATAATGACAATATTTACCATCTTACTTGCGTTGTCCTGTTCCGAAATGACAACGAGTGGAGCTGATTAACTTAACGACCCAAATAACGCCTAGACCTAGCTGTCTGTCCCACACAACCAATCAATGAGTCTGCCTACCACACACTATTTGTATCCGCAAAATAGTTTTGCGGATACTATGTTTTCAGCCCTACGCCGCCGCCGCCACCGCCGCGTAGGTGTCCGGAGAACTCCTCCGTAACCGCTGGGCGGAATTTTACGAAACCCGGGATTATGTTGGGGTCACATGTGAACTGCTGCGCCCCGATTTTGTTTTGACCTCTGACCTTTCCTCTCTCCAATGCGTCTACATTAACCCACATATCTCGGGAACCGTTTGACCGATCCGGAAATTTTTTTTTGCACAAATGTAGCCTTTGGATAGTTTTATAACATACGTAAAAAATGGTGGTGCCACCTGCAGCCATTTTTGCACAGCGTCCATCTGTTCATCTGCCTTGGGATAAAATCACTCATATCTCTGCATTGGTTGGACTTATCCACCTGAAATGTTGCATGTTTATACATCCTGGACAGCTTTCTTGATTTTATGACAGTTGGCGCAACCTTCACGTTTACGCTGCAGACATCCAAGCTCATATCTCTGAAACGTTTGACCGATTGGACCAAAATTTTGCATGTGTATAGATCTCACATAGCTCTTTACATAGCGCCACCTGCAACCATTTTTGCACATAGTCCGTCTGTTTGTCTGTTGTGGAATAAAATCACTCAAATTTCTGCACTGGTTTGACTTATCTGTCTAAAATTTTACAGGTTTCTACATCTTGGATAGCTTTCTTGATTTTATGACAGGTGGCGCCATATTATTCATATTTACGCTGCAGACATCCAAGCTCATATCTCGGGAACCGTTTGGGCCAATATGTTGCATGTGTATAGATCTCACATAGCTCCTTATCGTACGCAAAACTGATGGCGCCACCTGCAACCATTTTTGCACAGCGTCCATCTGTTTGTCTGCCGATGGATAAAATCACTCATATCTTAGCAGTGGTTTGAATTTCTGCATTTGTATACAACTTTGATAGCTTTCTGGATTTTGTGATAGGTGGCACAACCTACATACACATTTCGGCTGCAGACATCCATGCTAATATGCAACACACCTCACTCTATTTCCCCTTGTTACTTAATCCATGCCTCATTACACCCGTCCCACTCTGATATCGGCGGATACATGTAGTAGCTTGTCGACTACCCGTATTCTAGTTTATACATGTTACCACAGGGTCCCTCTTTTAGGCATACTATGATTTCAAATAAGTTAAAGGGGCCTCTTCCGATATCTGACGTCTATTATATACTCTTCCTAAACCTTATATACAAATAGGCAAGAAATCACCTATACCATAGCAACTCGCTATCTTGTTTTGATTATTTATATCCTCGTATTATCAAAAGTTTGGCGCCCATCCAAATGTTCCCAATATATTCAACAAGGACTTCTGGCGGCATCACACCAACAAGAGTTTTTCAAAGGGCGTTATACAAAAAGTTATCAAATTATCAACTTACGCACATATGCAACCAACTACCTTCGGTTAGATGGTTCTTCTGTTTGTCAAAAGTGGCATATGTACCGTGTAAACTTTATAAGCTTGTAGCTGTCACAGAGGCGTTATAAGATCTTTCCTTAACAGGAATTACCTACAGTACATTGATATGTTTGCAGAGAATGCTAGAAATCACACAAATTCTACAGAAAAGCTAGGTTAACAGCTGGCTTTATATCGACTATGAGAGAATATGATACAGAGAATGAAACAGACGTATTAGGCCAAAACAAGGTATGGTTCCCAGGCACTTTTCTTCAGAAATCAGTGAGGCGGACGATTTTTTTATTTTTTACCTTTTTGTATGTATCGATAAAAATGTCACATGATCAGGTAAAAGCATGATAATAACAGATTTTTTTGCTAAACAGGTAAAAGCACTACATAACAAAGGAAATCTTATCAAAACTGTATTATTATCAAAAATAAAAATGTTTGAAGCGGGGGTTAACATTTACGTGGGCGGTGCCTGAGAACCATCCTTTTTTATTTTTTGGCATTGATAAAAAAATTTACAGTATGACGTGACATTAGAAGCACAGAAAAAGTATCAAAGTACAGCAATTTATTGACGATAAACCCGGGTCAGTCAGGTATTACAACGTATATTAAATAAGTATTGCTCGGAGGAAAATAATAGGGTGCATCTTATATAGGGGATAACGTAAATCACTTTATATTATGAGCCGCAGAATGCCAAGATGTTCTGTTTCCTGTTTGTTAACGGGACTCGTACGCATAGATCTAAAATCAATTCCTTTTTAAAAGATGTCACAAATGTAAGACGCTGACACGAAAAGTTTTTAGGGAATGCCTGGAAGAGGGACATTTAAATTGTGTATCTAAAATAACATATGTTGGAATTCAATACGCACAGGTGATCACGTGAGTCAAGCATCATGCTCTAGCTGCCAGGCACCTTTGATATGTACACAGGGAGATTCCATCAGGAAACCTATCGGGCCAGTTATTTATGTAGTTCAGTGATCGAATATGTTTGTTGACCATTATGGCGATACACGAGTCTTATGCAAACTATGATTTACATTACACACGCATGTACTCAGTGAACAGGATATGTTTTAATCTCAGCATCATGGACATAGTGTACACAGACAAATGTAAAAACAAATCAATGTAAGCAGAAAGCCGCAGCCTGCAGAGTTCAATGTTTTATCTTTCAAAGATAATATTTCTGACGACTGCGTTATAATAAACGTATTTGATTGGTACGGTCTGTCTAAAGTAATTCTATGCTCCGCCAAAGGCTAAAAACCAATCGAAGAAATTAGTTCCATATGGAAATATAATGGATATCATTACATAACCCTCCTAAACGTAGGAGTAATTCAGGCCTGTTTTGTGAAAATGTTTAGTACCCTGATCAATGTTTACAAAATCACTAAACTCGGGATTTTTTTTGCATATAAAAGACCAGAAGGGCCCACGCTGTGGTTAAAGTAAATGCTTGATTATGTATGGCCAAAAGTTATTGAATTTTTATTTTGTACACATGTATGTCTAATTTTCTATATGTGATAAATCAGGAAGGAAAAAGATTCGGTTATGTTAAGACTATTTTATTGCCTTTAACATTCCTGCTAATTGACCATTTGGAACAATTCGGGTCACAAAATGATTCCTCACTACAAGAGACCAGTAAGGTTTACAGGTTCTCAGTACTGCTTTCCCCGGCCAATCAAATAATAAGGTATGCTCTACAGGCTGGTGATGCTTCACCTAATACGACAAATCGGATGCGGATTTTCGGTGTGTGGCGTTTCCTTCCCAGGAACATTTGTGATATATTTAAATATATACATAATACATGTTTTGCTTGTTCACCAGAAGACTGTTGTATACATTGGACAATCGATATATATCGGACGTCTGTCCATCTGAGTATAGTGTCTTGTGGTTCCATGCTACATAATTCATGTGCGTTTTCGTAAGACAGAGACAGATCTGACGTTGAATAATATTTTGAATCACAACCAACTCCAAACTGGCATACGTGGAGCAGTCTTGGTAATCATGGCGGCTCCTTAAATTAAACAAGAACTGGCCGACGTCTAAATATTAGCATGTGTCTTGTATATAGACAAGGGCGGATTAAGAGAGTGATGCGTGTCTCCTTTTATTGACTTAAACATATGGAAAACAGAATAATATAAGATTAATGCCCAAAAAAGCGCCGAATACTGGTATCACACCGTTTTCTTCTATATGTATTTTCAAGTCTACTTGAACTCCTTTTCACACCTGTAAACCTGTTCCAGGATGCTGAGCCCCCTTTTTCTCAGATGCTGTATCCGCCCCTGATAGAAACGTTAAAGTGTTTTTTTTTATTTTCCGGGCAACTAGGTACTTATGTTTATTTTATATTTCTAATACATTAATGCAATAGTTTTGACATAAAAACTGAGTCAAACACAAATGATATGTATGAATGTGGTTAGACTTGACAAATATGATGACATTGCTATATAATGGAATAAATAATCAGTTAACCGTTATTTTTATTTTGTATTGAAATAATGATGGATAAAGATTAAATATTTTCAATTTAGCCTCCAAAGCTTTAGGATAATGCGCCAGTTGAATTTTCATCTTGTATTGCACGAAATTCAAGCAGTCTTGGCCGAGTGGTTAAGGCGTTGGACTCGAAATCCAATGTGCTCTGCACGCGCAGGTTCGAATCCTGCAGGCTGCGGTAAACCTTTTTCAAATCTCTCCCATCTCTCCCTTATCAGCTTTGGTGTCAAACCTTGTGATCATATTTATGCTTAAGGAAATAATCGCCATATTGAACAAATTATAAACTTTACTATAAACATCCACTCGCCATAACTCGGATACATAAAGACGTGCCCCTTCACTAACACTTCTAATTTTTCAGTATATTTATATTTCCCCAGTTGATTTAGGGATATCACATAAGACATTTTTTCAAACACTTGCGAAAGAACAGAATATATTTAAAGGATACATAAAAGCAGTAAAAACAATAAACGTCCCCTGTCAGCATGAAAGGCTCTACAGGACTCACGTATATAAATATTATATGTAACGTTGCCACATTTCAAATCTTACCTGGAGCCACTCATTTAATTAAACGGGGGCTGTATTTAGCATGTGTAAGTATTAGAGCCCAGCGTGGGCCTCAACCCGCCCCGCTTGGTTGCGGGGGCCCGCAACCCGCCCCGCGGTCTACTATTTAATAATTATGCGGGGCGGGGCGGGAAAAGTCATACCATCAGCAAAAAATCATGGTAACCCTTTCTCCTGACAAAAGGTCGCTCATCATAAATATATATAAATAAACCATAATTTTTGTTAGTTGGCAACCTTTTTAGTTGTCCCTTATGTTTATTTGCGGGTTGAATGTTGGCTGACTTTTTGGTAAAAAATACTGGAAGGGGCGGGTGCGGGCTGAGAGCTAAATGTGCAGGGTGGGTGTGGGTCGATTTATTCTTTATAGGTACGGGCCGGGTTTTCACAACTGCGGGGCGGGGCGGTTTCGGGCTATAAGTTTGTTTTGCGGGGCGGTTGCGGGCTCTAAATTTCGGCCCGTGCAGGACTCTAGTAATTTTTGAGCCATACTATTCACATAATAAAAAGTTTAGCAACTTTAATTAGGTGGATTGTTGTTTTGTGTCATAGTGGTCATACCACAAACACGGGTGCCAGCACTGAGGCAAATTGAAAATGGTTGTGTTGCAACTGCACAATTAACCCAGGACTTCATGATTTGCGAAAAATCATGACAGTTTGTTTGTGGCGCAACTTCAATGTTTCCAAAGGACTCCGGTGAGTTGTTAATTAAATCAGGTCTCACCTACTGCCCTTTGATCCCCCTTTTACAGTAAAACCTCACCTAACGACAACCGCTTCATAACGACCACTTATTCATGGTCTCGATTCTTTATTGCTCTTTATATAACAGCTCACTTGGACAACCACTACGAAAATGCAACCACTTTATCGAGGTCCCGTTGAGTGTCGGAATTTCGAGGCTTTACTGCATATAGGCTGCTCAATTCAGATTAATACTATAACAAACATTAAAAGTGAAGGAGATGTGTTCTTCTGTCTTCAAGAAAAACGTCAACTTAAATCTGATTTATAAATACTTTGTTGATGATGGCTTGGCTGCTGTGTAAAATAGTCACTATGTTATTTGTAAGGTTGAACCAGTACCAGTTGATTTTGAGTTTGCCTTTTATTTTATATAGAATATGAATATCCTTGATGGATTATCAATGAAAATATAAACATATATATATATATATATATATATATATATATATATATATATATATAATCATTGTAGATATATAAAATAATGTTTGCAAACTCCTACCAGTGACAATCGGATGATGACATGAGAGGTTGATGAAATTCAGTTATTCAACTATGTGCATATAAGTGGGTTCCAATTATTGATGGAAAGGCCTTTTAAAATCTTAGAGCTGCACAGATCCAGAATCAAAACTGAAACTGCACAAATCGGGGTCAACTGCGCGTTGAAATATATCCTGCTCTATAGAAAATGAGAAACTGATTCTGAGACAAATATTTAGATTTTACCCACTGAGCCCCGACTGTGACGTGAACTCATACAAAAACTACTGTTATTATTTTAAATCAGGTGAACTGGTGTCAGGTGTAGAGAACATTTATCACTTGACGTAGACAAGACGATTATGGGGCGTGATGGATCCAATTAGCACAGGCTGTGTTTACCCATCAGTCACCGGATGTACAGGAGGCATTTTTTACGCTGGATTTATAGTCACGACCTGCGTGAGTAATTGACAGGGACAGATCCGGATATTTGGAATACGTGGGTCCAATAATAAGTGTATTTTATGGTTATGGACCGGGCGTTTTTTCGTTTTCAATGTAAATGTTATATGGGTTTGTTTCCCGCTACAATTGTTTCTGTACCATCATCAGGTCTTTATCATATATATTAAAATGGTGACTTTGTGAGTGAATTGACACCGATCATACAAGTAGCGGTCAAGGGTGAAATAAACGAGTTCTATTCCTGTTATGGCTGTTTGAGGTATAAATTAATAACAGGACCATGAACCAAACCTTTATACCTTTAAATTAACTGTGTTAAACATTACTATTTACGACGGTGGGTAACTATAATGATTTCTTTTATAATACCGATACTTTCTTTATTCTTAGATAGTGATTCCATATCCTCGGATATTGAAACTGTAACCCGTATTAACTGTCACTGGGATCACCAGGGATGGTCCGCAGCGGCTCTACCGTGATCAGTGGCGTCAATTTATCTTCCAGGGTGGGAGGTGGTTGGGACACACATACACACACGAATATATATGTATATATATATAAATATATATATATATATAATATACCTTTTTAGCGCATTACTTAATCACATTTAAAATATATTGCAATACTTAAATAAGGTTTTAATAAATAAGGTATAATGTTCCCTGTATACTTTTTTAAAATTATATACTAGATATATTAGTTCATAGTAAACTTATAAATAGAACATAAGTTTACAATACTAATTATTAATATATTAATTGCAATATATCAATAATATTATTTGAATATTTGGGGGGGGGGCGAAATATTACATTAACCATCCCCCCTTGCCAAAAAGTCGGGGTTATATATACCCCCCATCCCCCCTGTAATGACGCCCCTGTTCGTGACCATCTGCATGTGGTGTGCTCCGTCAGAGTGTGACTAAATCTTTATGTGTCAGTCTGGATAATGTATGTCCTTACATATCGGACCGGTGGGAGGAGTTCTATGTTCAGGTAGTATCATCATGGAAGTTAAATAAGGCATACCATTGTCTTAAAATAATATTATTCTTATGTTGTACGTGAAAACGGTGCAAATCTTTATAAGTGTCATTCAGTAACTACTATTTGCTTCAGATGATCATTTGTGCATCTCTATTATATATGAGTACATCAGTGATCATTTTAATGAATGGTGTAAGTGTCTTTTCTTAAGGATTTTCAAGTGAACTATAAGCTGAATGCTATATATCCGTCAAGGTCATAATATTAATACATATTAGTAACACAAACACTTGACACACAAGAGATCACAAACTTCTTCAAACTACTAAGCAACTTCGCTGCTTTTAATACAAAAGCTCTTTCGGTATTAGACAATAAAGGGTATGTTTCTCCAGCACATTATTACAGAAATGGAGCCGTGCGAAATTTTTTACTATTTGATGGAAATGTTATCAACGTTATTATTTTTTTTGATAGAAATGTCGTAGTGACTGAGGCTGGCAATCGTAGTTTTTTTCCCACTAAAATCAAAATAAAATATTTAGTGTATGAGGCCTGAAAAAGACCTTTCTTGACTGATTTCTTTTATTTGGAGAGTACAATCTTTTAAAAGGATTACCGCAGCCTGCAGGATTCGAACCTGCGCGTGCAGAGTACATTGCATTTCGGGTAGAACAGATAACCACTCGGCCAAGACAGCGTGATCTTCCAATATAACACTATCCTAACTCTTTGTATAAGGCACAATAAAAATAAATATTATCTGAGTATTTATTCCGAATACAATAGCAACGTCATCATATTTGCAAAGATTAACCACATTCATATATATATTATGTGTTTGACTCCGTTTCTTATGTCAAAACTATTGCATGAATGCTTCATACATACAAAAGTGACAAAAGAAAAAGCATCCACTGTTTTTCAATCCGGGGCGGATACAGGATCCTGATGTTTAAGGTAAAAAAAAAAAAAAGGGGGGGGGGCACGCATTACCCTCTTTATCTGCCCCTGTCTATATACAAAACACTTTCTTACAACAATAATAATAATAATAATAATAATAATAATAATAAGAAGAAGAAGAAGAAGAAGAATAGTATATATATATATATATATATATATATATATATATATATATATATATATATATAGCGCCAATTCTCCGATTAGTCGGACTGACAGCGCAATAAACATACACACACACACACACACAAACTCACACTTACAAAGCACAATTTCACGGAATTATTATGTCTGCCACTTCCTTGTCTTTAAGGAACTACCAGGATTACCGAACGTTATGAATGGCTCATGGTGATAAAATTCTTGAGTGTAAGTACCACACGCGAGTCAGCAATCATGTTAAATATTAGAATATACTTTAACTGCCATGGCCAAGTTTGCTCTGTTCCTAATGATGTTTAGTTTAGTAATATCCAAGGATCCACGGGTAACCAAGTAAACATTGTATCTTAAAAGGTGAAGGTTGGCTCTTAAGTATTTTTTTATTTATTTTCTTACATGTGCATCAGTCAAGCTATATCCCTCTATCTGTCTCTCTGTCCCCTCCCCGATCTATCATGTGCGTCTAAATCAGTTGATCAATCAATCAATCTTATCTATAGTTTTCTAACTGCTTCGGATCACACATTAGACATTGTTTCTTATATTTCCTATGTAGTACAGTTATTGTTAAGGGGTTATACTTCACCCACAGTTGACATCTGTCTTTCTGTCTCGCCGTTTGTATGTTAGTCTGTCGACGGCGGTCCTAATCTGTACGTAGTTTCAACGCTAATGGCTACTTTTTTATGCAAAATTAGGATCGTCGTTAAAATATTAATACATTAAATAAGTATAAAATAATTTTTTTTTGTTTTGTGTTGTACTGAATTGACTCTGAAGAGAATGAAAAATGTCGTTAAACACAATGTGTCAAGACAGCCAACAAATATCTCTGTTTGTTGTGTTTTATTTTAAATTCATTTATATGAAACTAAAACTCGAGAGAGCATGGCTAACAAATTCCTATTGTGCCGCCAGAGCATGAGAATACAGCCCCTAGTGCATTTTATAAAATAGTAGCGAACAACAGATGTAACGGTACTCATGTGGATTTAGGACAATAATAAATCAATCTTTCTGTCAAAGAGGCACATAAGCTTTTAAATTCGGTGGAATAATATCTGATGAGTAAGATGTGAATGGAACGGTAACTTATCTCGGAAATTACTCAATTAAAGTAAGTTGTGGAGGCAATGTGCATTTTTACTAATGATGTAACTCGATGCCGCTGAGAAATGTGACCCTTATTGAGAGGAATGTAACCCTTACTGAGGGTGTAACCCTTACAGAGACAAATCATTTTCCAAAATAGTGAAAACAGTTCTGATACAACTAATATGACGGAGTGCTTTACACGACCCGATGGTAATAGGTTTATTAAAGAAATAAATGTATGCGATCGCCAAGCAATTACTTGAAACCTCCTACCACACAACTGAGCGATAATGAGGAATCAGCTCTGGCGTATACGAAATTGGAAATAAATGAATATCAGGTACCCAGGACTTATATACTTATAAACTTCATTTTTTGAAAATCAGTCATATAGGAGATATAGGGAAAACAAAAAATGACCAATGAAAGGGGAAAAAAAAAGAAAAGAAAAATGAAATCAGTGGTTTTGCAGTCGGGTTGGGGGGGGGGGGGGGGGTTGGTGGGACCAGCCACCAATTTTTTTTTTTACCAAAATATGGATATAAAAATAAGCTTATAAAATCCTATTAGCCAACACTTCCTACAGTGGAAGGCTTAACACGTAATTCCTGATCGTTGTAGCTGCCGCTTCACAGTACCACCCGGAGATCGTCGCAATCTTACGGCTTCATGCAGAAAATCATTTGTTTGGGATAATCTGTTATCGGAGCAATTACGAACCATGGGTTTCCCCCGACGGTTCTTAAATGAGCTGTGATCTTTAAATATGCCAGGTCATAATTACAAATTTCGCATTAGATGTCATTATAACAGATAATTGACATAAGGCGGTCGTACCTGGCATCTGAAGGTGAAGGATATCAATAAAGGTAGCAGGGGCGGGTCCAAGATTTTAGAAGGGGGGGGGGGGGGTTTCCAATCCATGAAGACAATTTAAAAATCTGAGAAAGGTCCTCAGGTCCCAGGAGGATCCAGCCATAAGAAAATTTGTTATAAACCCTAAAGAAGCCCTACAGGCCTAATGCACACCTGTGATAACATGCCTGATCATTATTTGAAAAGTGCTTGATTACTTTCAAGTACATGTGTGGCATGTGCATGTAGAATGCAAGTACATGTACTCAATATTTTGGACGAGCGTACAAGCACCATTTACACAAATGTCACTCCTGAAATACTGGCATGGATGGACACAACAGAAAAAAGATTGTAAGTGGCACCCATCTCCAGTCTTGTGTATGTGAAAACCCTCGAAGATGTATGGATATGTAAAATTTCAGGCAGATACTTCAAACAACTCTTGAGCTATGTGGACAGATGCACGAAACCCAAACAAATGTAGGGGGCCCCACAAGTCTTGTATACAATGAGACTATTCGAGATGTATTGACATGCACAATTTCAGGCTGACAGGTCAAATCACTCCTGAGAAATAAACAGGGATATACACTGTGCAAAAAAGATGTATATATTTTAGGTGGCTCCAACAGCCTTGTGTGGATGAAGCTATCCACAATTTCAGGCTGATATGTCAACAAAACCTCCCGAGAAGTAAACAGGGACATAGTCTGTGAAAAAAATATTGTAGGTGGCGCCACCAGTCTTTTATATGGCAAAGCTATCCGAGATGTATAGACATGCACAATTTCAGGCTTATATATAAAATCTATCCTGAAAAATAAGTAGGGACATACACTATGCAAAAATCACTGTAGGTTGCGACACCAGTCTTGTGTACGAGAAAGCCAAAAAGATGCATCGGCAGGCGAAAATTTCAGGCTGATACATAAAACTTCTCAGTCGGGTGCACTCGGAAGACAAAGCTCAACTGAGGAATGCAGTTGCACTTGCACACAAGTGAACTGAAACTAATTTGCAGGTGCAGCTACTGCACTAAGTCAACTGTTGACCTGTACCTGGCTGCAATGGGTGAACTTTTGACCTTTTGCCTAATCTAATACAGTGAACTGTTTTCCAAAGCTATAAATAGATACAGACAGAAACTTGGCCTGTTGCAAAATCTGAAAAAGTTCTGAAAAGCTCTATATGGATAAAGACAAAATCTTGGCCTGTTGCTAAATTTGTTTACACATACTTAAAGACTTAGGCTAAAATGCTATTTTTATGCTTACATATTCATAAGATTGTTTTTCTTTTTAATATTAACAGAAAAGCAAAATCAGAATACAGATATATATTTAATTCATGGAATTAGCTAACACATAAATTGGACATGAACTTCAATTATGTATGTTGCCTGAACAGCTCTGCTTATATACCCACAGAGCTCAGCTTGCTAACACAATAAATTTACTAGCTTTGGTTATCAAAGTATCTCACAGTCATTTGACTGCCAGATAATTCAGCCAATAATCATTTCAGTGGGCCACCTATGAATAATTTCTTTGCAATGTTACAGAATTTAAAACAAAAATTTTACAGAATAAGACTTTTGCAGCCCTCAGTTTTGATACAGGCTTACTTGATAAAGGCTTTCTCGATATCTATTCTTGTACAACTCAGAGAATCCTACCATAGTACAACTCTTGTGGAAAATTAAACTAATCGGCTCGACAGTTTCATCATGAAACATTAAATGCAGAGGCTGAAAGGGGGTCAAATTACAAGTTTTTTGCCTGTAAAATAACCGGTCGATGTGGGTGGCATAACACAAAAACCTCAATTACAAATATGAGTCATGAGACCCATATTTGTACAAAACTCGGTGATGCTAGGTCCTGTCGTTTCTGAGATTGTTATGTTAGTATGTTAATTTGGCAAAATGACTAAGTTAAAATTACTGTAACTCGGCCAAAACGCATCAAACCCAAACCATTTGAACAAACTTGAGAGAGCCCATCTCTGGGATCAATAGTGTGAAATATTGAATATTTTGGCTGAATGATTTCAGAGAGGAAGGTTTTATAGCTTCCCCCTTTAAAATGAAAGTTGTTCCAGGTGGCGCCACAAAATGCTATATTCCAAAACATTTGACATGTGACTGATATTTGCATAAAATTTGGGGATGATAGCTTCTGCTGTTCCTGAGAAATTATCGGTTACTGTACTGATGCCTGATGAACCCCGTACAAAAATGTTGATACAGATGGCGCCATCAATATCTTAATATCAAATATGACTCATAAGACCAATATTTACATAAAATTTGGTGATGATAGCTCCAGCCGTTTCTGAGATTGTAATTTTAGTACGCCTTAATTGGATACAAATGACCAAGTTCAGCTTCCCTGACTCGGCCAAAAATCACGGAACTGAAACCATTCGAACAAACTTGAGTAAGGTTGTTTCTCGGATTATGTCTAGGAAATATTGAACAATTTGGTTGGACGGTTTCGAATATTTTTAAATGTTTTTAGTCATTGAAGATAGCCAAAAAATAAGCTCAATCCCTTAGAGTTTGACATGTGGACTGATTCTTCTAGGAAATGGGTTAACGTAAAGACGACTGACGACGGCGGACGGGCGACGCTGCGCAATCGCATAAGCTCACAGGTTCGCTAAAAATTTGTGTCGACTGAAAGGGCCGGGGCTGGGGGGGGGGCGGTGGCGGGGGCGGGGGAGGGGAGGGCATTTTGGATAGATTGTGATTTTCAAATA
The DNA here is from genome assembly GCA_026874595.1 of Sipunculus nudus. NCBI lineage: Eukaryota > Metazoa > Annelida > Sipuncula > Golfingiida > Sipunculidae > Sipunculus > Sipunculus nudus. Next base: position 16,730,666 of record CM049312.1, on the reverse strand, counting down.
ATTATTGGTATATAATGAATCATGATAATGTTACATGATCACAGAATCTTATTGTAGAAGATAAAATCAGTTGGGTAAAGATTTACTAACATACGAAGCAGTAAAGAGCGCTTGAGATCTAAAATAATCCCTTCACCCGACCTCTTTGGGCCCCAGGTGCTCAACGGGCCAAATAATGCACGGATGTTTTATAAATGTGCGTCTGTAGTTTACACACACAACAGCACCTCGGGATTAGCTACTTCATGGCTCATATACAAAACACACTTAAAAAATCGAAAGAGATGTTGAAAATTACGACGTATCATACCGTTTTATTATCTAAATTAAATGAGAACCCCCCCCCCCCAAAAAAAAAAACAAAAAAAAAAACACGCACGTGATGGGTACAGCTGATTTTTATGCAAATATACAATGCTTCTTTCAATGTTAAAATCTGTCTGGTGAACTTTATTCGTCATTTTCAAATATAACAACAGTCATCAACCGGGCTTCTAAAGTACGTTGTATTTAAATGCTGTGAAACCCTTATTCAGCCGATAACATCAGGTTAAATGTAACAGACAGACTGAATGTATACCGTAAAGGATCATTGGGGGGGGGGGGTTCTTATATTGCCTTTAATGCGGAAATTATCAAAATACTTCTTATACACTTGCGACTGTATCCGTATGTCGTGCTTTGCATAAAAACATAAAATTTTACCTTTCATGTATAAACACGTTTACTGGTGTTAAACCCAATGGCGAATCGGAGAGTCACTCTGGTGCTAATAAAAAACAAAAGAAAATTACGAAGAGAAAACTGTAAATTGGTATCATGTTTAGTTTGTGAGTGGTAGCTGTCTAGATCTTTCAGAAAGCCATAGTGTTTGCAACAGTTATAAGAATTATTTCTAAATTAACAGCTTATAGGGATGACGTTGTATCTCTGAAAAATTCCTGGTGGGAGTCATACATCTTATTCATGTATATCTAGCACCAAAACATAATCAAAACTTTTACAACTTTTATTGAAGATTGTTGCAGCCAATTCCGGTAATTCTGCTGCAGTCTCCTGGCCACACGTTACTCAGACGTCCTTAACTCCCTCATGCCATTTACAGCAGTTGCTCCCCGACGACGTAGAACGCTTTTAATTGTCGTATTGTCGTAAATAATGTCGGCCTCCACATGGTGTTGAGGTAAAGGCCATAAACTGAACAAACAAACAATAATCCATCAGTGTTACCCGGAAATACAGGTAGAAATAATCCACCTTGTCTGAAGGCACCCTGGTCTCATTGTATTGTTTTAAATAGGATTTATTTTTATCATTTTGTGCAGGCTCTTTTCTCTCTCTCTCTCTCTCTCTCTCTCTCTCTCTCTGATATTTTTCTGTATTTATTTTGATCAGATGTCAAATAATATTTGAATGGCATCAATGAACCTTGTATCAAGGCGAGTCAAGACAGATTAAATCGCTGTTTTTTAATTACTCCAACCAATATTTGTGTTATTTTACAGATAATTCTACATATCATATAAGACAGCATCTCTAGATAACCTTTTCACTTACAGTAAATTACTGCATTGGTTCATCATAAATAATAAACATTATCTAATGTAGTCTACATTCATGGGAACTCTCTTCAGTGTATGGGTAGGTTAGTAATCAGTCAAACTCGATTGATCAGCATTGCTCGCAATCGAAAAAAAATACGAAATCGGCGCACTGCTTGATAATTTAATGCCAATACACTTGTAAACATTCGCAGGTACCTGAAGCACAAATAGAAAATTCATTACCAACGGGTATTCTGCTGGGAAACTAGTTTCTCTCCCAGATCGACAGCAATCAGTTAATGAGCACAGCGAGTTCGCTTTGTTTGTTCGCTAAATGTTACCCGTTTTGCCAACTACTTGCTATTTAATCAAACGCCTTTGTAAACAAAGTAGAAATAATCTTAGGAATATAGAAACACCTACCTTATCTTTCCAGGTAAGCAGTGAGATGCTACAAAGCTGTATTCATGGGCTTCCACGTATCCAGGTGGGTGACACACTGTAGCGTGACCATTCAGGGCACAAACAAGGTGTTTATATACAGCCTACCTTCTGCGGGATTGGCGCTGCTTTGCGAAGCGGTTACCTTTAGCGGGAGGTCTGTGTCTAGCACGCACAGCACTCTAGGTCTCCCTGTAAAGGCCTTGGTTGCCCATCCAAGTAAATCGATAGCCGACCCGCTGCCAGCTTGTAAGTAGTCTGGAGTGGCAGTGTGCCTCCTGAAGGGAGGCAATAGCTGCACTAAATGTTAAAAACTGTGTTGCTTGTTTAGTATATTAAACGTTGATCTGCAGTGAAGTAGGAGATAATATAAATATATATTATTATGAATTTTTTTTATAAAAATTCCATATAATAGTCATAAAAATATATACCTCAAGGTCCGTGTCCAGCGACAAACCTTTTACAACCTAGCATATGAAAATGTCTCTGTACAATTCGATGCTATATGCATTTTTTGTCTCCTTGCTGTTATATTTTATAAATAAACTTAAAAACTTGGTAGACGTATACGGCAGTATACGGCGGTATGGGGGGAGAGGGGGGGGGGGGGGGTGGGTATACAGAGAACATTATTTATATATTGCAAATGAAATATAGTAATAAATAAAGTTATAGACTTTGGTTACATTTTTAAGTTCTCTATACGAAATATTATATCTAAACCTGGTTTAGAATTGACATATACTGGAAACATAATACCTTAAATCTTATACTTATTTGTAAAATATTTGAAATGTGATTAAGTATATATATATGTATATATGAAATGTGTCAGGCAGACGCTAAAAAGGTTTATATATATATATATATATATATATATATATATATATATATATATATATATATATATATTCATGGTGCCCCATGAAATGTGGCGATTATTATCTCAGACCTTAATATCACACACGGCTTTATACTAAACCGGTTGAGGGGAAAAGCTTACAGGAGATTGAAAACCTCACGATAAGAACAAACATTTAAATTTGACAAAAGTCTAGATCATCAAGGTCTTGAGGGCACGTGACATGGTGTCACCTTTTATTGCTCCTTTTATTTTTGAATTTATATGCCAAATCACAAAAACTGTTAAAAAATTTAATTTATACCTTTTTTGTGAATATACTCTACATGTACCAGATACCTCGCTAATTCTGTAGGGGGCATCACGCACTACATGGCAGAAAATCTGTTTTTCTCCCCGAGAACACCCGCAAAACATGCTTCAGAAAGAAAAAAAAATAACCATTACAGCCAAATAAAATAGTTACATGTAATGTACATAGAACTTTTGCGTGGAAACTGAAATTAATATATTTGTCTTTGATCAGAGCTTTGTAGAAAAATAATTAAGTTATTTAATGTTTCATGAACTGCAAACATGTTCAAGAAGTGTCCGCCTAGAAGACATTCCACCATGTTATACAGTAGAATCAATAGCATACCATTTACATAAGTACTACTTTATATTGAAATTATGATAAATGAAATGTATAAATAAATAAATATATACATACATATATATATATATATATATATATATATATATATATTTATATATATATATATAAAGTCTGTGATCATAACACTCTCTTGCCACGATTATTTTCATATTTGAAAGATTGGACCCCATAATCCCCTAGCCTCGTCCCTAGGCTGTGCCTTGCAAATTGACAGACGTGACCTGGTTAACAGAAGCCAGAAACGTCAATCGGTCGATCAGAAACCGGAGATAAAAAAATATCATAAAAAGGTGTACTCTGATCGCTGTCGGTGTGAATTACGGCCGAACTGCTGCATGACTGGATGAATAATCCATGTACCGTAATCTGATCAAACAATAGGAAATCGCATCATCGGACCTTTGAAACCTCTACGCCAATATCAATCAGCCTGCCACTTTTATTAAACAGGTCTCATAGCTGCCAACCACTGCGGGTTTATTACACGAGATACAAAGAATTATTGAGCTGGATTTTATCGCAGTATATGTTGTATGTGTATAATTACACAATATGACAGTGGACCTCCATAGTAAATGGAATATTTGACCCGGGTTAAAACAGGGTCCTCTGCAGTAAATGGTTTATATGGCTCTGGTTAACAGAGGTTCCTTTGGGGTAAAAGGTTTATTTGGCCCTGGTTAACAGAGGGTCCTTTGGGGTAAATTGTCAATTTGGCCCTGATTAACAGAGGGTCCTTTGATGTAAATAGTTTATTTGGCCCTGCTTAACAGAGGGCCGTCTGAAGTAAATGGTTTCTTTGTCTCATTTTAACAGAGGGTCCTCAAGAGTAATTGTTTATTTGGCTCTGCTTAACAGAGGGTCCTCTGGGGTAAAGGGTTTATTTGGCCCTGCTTAACTGAGGGTCCTTTGGAATTAATGGTTTATTTGGCTCTGGTTAACAAAGGGTCCTTTGAAGTTAAGGGTTTATTTGGCTCTGGTTAACAGAGGGTCCTCTTTGGTTAATGGCTTATTTTGCTTTGGTTAACAGAGGGTCCTTGAGGCATGGTTTATTTGGCTCAGGTGAACAGAGGATCCTCTGGGCTAAATGGCTTATTTGGCTCTGGTTGACAGAGGGTCCTCTGTAGTAAATGGTGTTTTGGCTCTGGTTAACAGAGGGTCCTCGGGGGATGGTTTATTTGGAACTGGTTTGCAGAGGTTCTTCGGAGTTAAAAGGATTATTTGGCTCTGGTTAACAGAGGGTCCTCTGAAGTAAATGGTTTATTTGGCTCAGGTAAAAGAGGGTACCCTGGGTAAATAGCTTATTTGGCTCTGGTTTACAGAGGGCCCTTTGGGTAAATGGATTATTTGGCCCTTGTTAACAGAGGGCCCTCTAGGGGTAAATGGTTTATGTGGCCTTTCTTAACAGAGGGTCCTTTAGGTAAATGAATCTTTTGGACCTTGTTAACGGAGGACCTTCTGAGGTAAATGGTTTATTTGGCCCTGGTTTACAGAAATGTAAATGTTTTTGGTGGGTCTGTTTTTGGTGGGTCTGTTTGTATGTGAGACTCCGGTAGAAAATCGTCTTGTTTGTTCTGGTTGACACTGATATTACATGGCGAATTGATTGAGTTGCTTTGGTTTTTCATGACGTCACTGGAATAAACGGCACGGCTAGCTCTGGGTGCCTGTGGTATCTCCAGAGTAAAAAGGTTTAGCTAGATATGGTTACCATTCAGAACACAGGAGCATTTGGTTTGACGTGCACCAACATTGACGAATATAGCCTTTATCCTTTATTAATTTGATCTTATTTCCATTTGAAATGAACACCAGGGGGTATCTGGGGATAGGATGATATGTGTTGTTACTAGGGTTTGGTATCGGTGAGCCTATTCAAGTGCAATATGTATTCTCATGTTCTTTAAAACGATACCCGACACGTATTGACGATACACATTTGATTCCTGAGTGCTTCATTTCTGAATAAATGCATTGTGGATAAAATTTTTCTTTAAAAAATAAGAGAGAAGAGAATTTTTTTTATTTTCATTAAAAACTTACCAATCTTGAGCTCCAGCCGCTCGGAAATTTCTTTCAAGAAAATAAAATATACAATTTTGATAAGATTTCCTTTGTTATGTAGTGCTTTTACCTGTCAAGCAAAAAAAAATCTGTTATTATCATGCTTTTCCCTGACCTTATGACAATTTTTATCGAAACATACAAAAAAAAGCAAAAGAAAAAAAAATCCTTCACGCACACTGATTTCTAAAAAAGCATGTGAGAACCTAACATTTTTTACCTTAAAACTCTCAATATCGTTTTATAATCAGGATTATTTAATAGATCACAATATTTAAAGCATATCGGTAAATGTATCCACGTGGCGTATCGATATGTATCGATACATCAGAATACAAATCCCGCCATAGATGTAACATGGGCGTTATCAGGGGTATAACTGTGCAGGAAGAAATCCAAAACACTTACCTTATCTTGACCTTATTTAATTTATGAAACCCGACGGCAGGTTCATATACCAAAAACGGTGTCCAAACGGTGACGTTTACAAGACCACGTCGTGTCCATAGGATAACGTAGCCAGTTAATTTTTTGAATGAGGTTAATCACAAGAACAAAATAAATCTTTATTTAAATTTAACCGAATGTGGAAATATTATTCCAGGTAACTGAATCTGCTTGATGGTATCAAAATATAGATTATATATATGCGTTAACAGTAAAATATGGCGAGCACCACTGATTGTCTAGCGGATACACCGCTTATGTAAAAGTTACAGACACTATATTCCGGACAACTCTAGTTAAATTATTACCAAATAAAACCCGCTTGGGTCGAACCTCGGATGTGTCGAAGTATTTTGAGGGTCCTTTCGACTTCGACACAACGAGGTTTCACGGTATATATATATATATATATATATATATATATATATATATATATATATATATATATATATATAAACAGAATAACAAACCTTTTCTTTCATTGACATTGATCTGAAGTGGTCCGGAAACCTTAAATTAAAACAATTTGAGCACACTCTCAAATGTACACAATTATTATGGTTTTCTAGCTGATAGCCTCAAACTACTTCAATAATTAAAAATGGCAGTTCAAAAACTACAGACACTCACCTAATGACACCCTGGGTAAGGTCTGCAGCGCTCCTAGCCAGCTGGTGACGGATCCACCAAATCTGACCAGCAACATCACGTAGATAAAAGACTTCGAGCAAACCCCGACCACTAACATGTTCACGAAAAACACCGTGGTCATTTGCAGCCAGCCCCTCTACAATTCTTCTTTAAGAGTTACCCGTCTTTTCACGCTTTGGATGTCATCTTGCACTGGTTTTATCATATTTCCTGCTATTTTCCGGCTGGCAATTCGTTACTTTATTCATGTTTAAACATCATATTATACTTTTTATCTACAACGAAGTGTTGTTCGCTTTTTCGGCCGAATGTAAATGCATGGGGAGTCAAGGACAACAGCAGTCCATTAGTGAATGACATTCCTGGTACACTGAAGGTCACAACGCCATCCATGTAGATCAGTTCAAGCCATACATGCCGTAAAATTAAAGGGAAGAACTCACATTGTTTCAAACTTTGTAAAAAGGGTAGAGAGAGAAAATGAACTAATAGTGTAATATCCATTATATATATATTAGTGGCAGGAATTGGTTTTAAAATCATAATCAATGATTGGAAAATAAAGACTTGTGCCAGGACTTAAGTAAGGTTTACCAGCCTACTGAGTCGAGCGGCTATACACGCTGTGCTTTATGGGGTTTGCGTAAGCGTAAAGTTGTGACGGAATGCGGAATAAATGCAGGTATTTTATTTGTTAGCATGCCGTCAAAACACTGCATTATGTCAGCAATGTTCGGTACCATGTCCATCAAGTGTGGGATATTAGGACACAATTAAGATCATACACACATTGAAGGTGCTCACAACAGGTTTGGTAACCCTGTTGGGACGTGGGTTTGTTATGTGCACGGAGCATTGCATTCAGAACATATATTGGGCCCTGATGTGATTCGCTGATGTAGTTTGTGACGTCACAGGCGAAATTTAGAAATTACTTATATCTAGCAATACATGTTGTTTTTATTTTTCCCTGAAAGTTTCGGGCTGACAGTTGGAGAAATACTATGCTTTTGTGGGAATCTTGAATATTTAGTCACTTGGGATTTCCCTGCAGTTGAAGTCACTGCCGAATTGACAGTGCACTTACACCCCCGTCACACGAGAAGGCGATCTCGCTGCTATCACCGTATTGGGGCGGATCGCCGTAGAGCGCAGCCAGAGTGGCCTAAAGTTTTCATGAGCTTCGTAGGAGCGAGATAGTGTCGCTTTGGGTCGTCATATGGTCACCATGAACGCCATGAGTGGCGACCAGTTTTGAACATGGACAAAATTTCCGCCGCGGGGTCGTTGTGGATTAAAAGCGCAGTCAGATCGGAATTCGATCGCCATCAGTGTCCCAGCAGCGCAGTACCAGCTACCTGACAGCGCAGGTCGATCGCCAGTAAACATGGTATCATCGGTCTATCCGTTTCGCATCGCTGCCTTCTTTTGCAGCATTGTCTGTTGGCCTTGCAGACAGGCCAGTTGTAGCATGTAATTTCTGTCCATGCTGACATGTTTGGCTTCACTAAACTTTCTAACACCGGTCATGTTATGTGTACTATGTGTACTAGTCAACAATGGTAACCATGACAACTACTGACTGCCAGCCTGAAGCAGCGCCGTGGCACATGGACTGTATGTCTATGCAGTAGCATCTACCCACGCGCGCTGTTGCGTCGTCTTGATAGCAGACGGATCGGGGGCCGGTTGCTGCGAGTTTATCATGATCCAGGGGCGTAGCCAGGATTAAGGGATGGGAGGGGGCCATGTTAAGTGGCGGATCCAGAATTTCGAAAACGAGGGGGGGGGGGCACTAATATGCATGTATGGGTACTTTGAAAACTGTTATATATACGTGTATATGTATGTAAATATATTATTATTATTACTATTACTATACGTTATATATTTTAGTGTATAAAAAAATATGTATTTTTTTTCAGGTTATGAACCATGGTTTATTAAGGTTAGTTTCAGGTACATGGGGAGGGTGTGGAAGGTGGTATCCACCTCTCATATTGGGAAATTTTTTGAATATGCAATGTAAAGAGGACATTTTGAGGCAATTTTACAAAAAAATGAGGATTTCCTGTTTCCGAAAAAAACTGTTCCCTCATTTCTTTGCGTAAGTAGTCAAATACGCTCTTTACACAGCGCTTTACCTATAGACTACTTCCTATATCGTAAGGCGCTGTTTGTTATAACCTCGTATCCTGAATTGCAACACCAGAGGGGAGCACTGTATTTTTGTCCAATCAGATGAGACCTTGTGCTGGAAGACAAAGCCAAGCGAGGAATACACGGAGCCAATCATATTAATTTCTTTTTGAGTGACAGCTCATCCCCCAGCGTAACTGTCTGAACAGGCCACAGGCTCAGAGAGAATAACCCCTGAAGTGGTTTGATTAGGGCCTTGGGCACATAGGATGCTCGGCCGGTGAGCTGTAATTCGAAAAAAACGTAACAACAAAGGCTGCGTGCACACCTCGCTGGCTGGTTTCAGTTCTGCAGACAACAGATACATGGCTACGCTAACACAGTCATAATGTCTTAATCGAATCGGTCGATGATGCGAGAATGCAGAGGGAGCAATTTAAATTCGACCGGAAACTCATCAAGCGGCGCTTGAAGCGCGGCAATGGGCGGAGCCAGGATGCCTGTCGAGTGTTTGTTTATTGGCATCTGATTGGCTGCTTGTCACATCGTACGCACGTTTATTTCAGTGGACAACAAACCGCCATCTGGTGTCTAAATATATCATAAACGGTCAAAGCTGGCAGCGTGAAAATCAGTTGCTTCTTTAGAAGCGCAAGATTTCCGCTGCCTCGGGAGCGTAGTAGTCAAACTGATACTTTGACTTTGCCCCAAAGTGAGCACAATATGGAACAAAATTAAAAATAATTTGTTGGAGGAAAACCACCCACAAGCAAACGAATTAAGATTAAAGGAGGTTATTTTGAATGATCACGGTTCACAAAGGGCAAACACTATTATTCTACCTGTTAAAAGAGATATATATATATATATATATATATATATATATATATATATATATATATATATGTATGTAGGTGTAAAGGTCAGTTGCCAGATTTTACAGAACTGTGTAGGTATTTAGAACAGGTATATCATGTTGAAAGAAATACTGCAGGTAAAAACAAAAAAATATATATTTACATTTAGAAAAATGGGGAAATTTCTTAATCGATTTGCAATCATTAAAGTAACCAGTGCAAGCAGGTAACAAAAGCGAAACTGTTTGTTGGATTAGTCCGTGTAAGTCTTTTGTGTTAGGCATGTATTGTGTAGGAAGCGTTTACTGTAATGTAACTTCATTACCTGTTTTGTGCTTTTGTATGTTTTTGTGTATGTGGAATGTTTTTTGTGAATAAATTCTTGTTAAAAAAAGTGTAGTCAAACTGTAGAGAGGTTCCATATTTAATATTTATATTTTTTCAAAATTAAGATATAAAATTTCAATCGTTATCAACATGTTAAAGTCAATGGCGCAAAGGAGCATTTATACGGTTATATCTTGCAAAATATTATCTTTTTAATGTAATGCTCGGAGTGAAATAACTGATATGTTGATGTCTTATGTTAAAATTTGTTAAACTGTTTAGTCAAACTGAAGAGATGTTCAATATTTAATAATTATATTTCTTGAAAATAAGGATATAAAATTTCATTTTTTTTCAACATGTGAAAGTAAATGGCGCAAAGGCGAATTTACGTTTATAACTTGCAAAATATTATTTTTTAAATGTGATCTCGGAGTGAAATAACTGATATGTTTATGTCTTATGTTAAACTTTGTTAAACTAAATTTTACCGGGATCCGTGGTCTCGACAGCACACAGGACTCCTAAGAGCACAGATCACAAGTAAGGTATCAACAGAGGATCGAGCCATGAGATTTTCCACGGCCAACCCGAACTATAGGGCCTGGTGCTCTGCAGTTGTTCTGCAGCTGTTCATAAATAACCTCATCCTCAACTAATGAATTTGCAGAGTAATAAACTGCAGATAACTTAAATAAAATCTAATTGCTAATTAATAAAAGGGAAAAAAAGAAGAAAATTAACCACGAAAATTGGGAAATCAGATAAAATGAGAGATATTGCAGCTCAACGGGGGGCCGCGCGCCGAAGGCGCCTTCTCTGGATCCGAGAAGGCGATTAAATGCATATATATATATATATATATATATATATATATATATATATATATATATATATATATTAGTATTAGATGAAGTGAAATACCGAAAGGACGGCGAGTACTGGATGCAACGGGGGGGGGGGGGCATGGCCTCCTGCGGCCCCCCTCTGGCTACGCCCTTGTGATCGCAGCCCTGTCGTGGACTGATCTCTTCAGTGGGTAGTTGGGACCTCATGCGGACGCAAGGGGAACGCAGTTTGATCATAAACGACGGTGTAGCAGCGCCATAAAACATGGTATGTACGGCATTAAACGGCCGAAAATTGCAATTGTACACGTCGTGCAAGCCTATTGACAGTGGCATACCCGTCGCACATGCACGGTTTCTCCATGTTCATGGCGATCAACGCCGATCTGCTAGGTCGCCATGGTCGCCGTTAGGTCTCCTTCTCGTGTGATGGGGGCTTTAGATGTGCCAATAGCTTTTGATCAAATCACACAACCTCATGTTTTGCGGAAAACTGTTTAAATAAAAATGGTTTTCTTTCAGGAATTGGGTTCAGTTTATGCATCTTCTTTATGTATCTATGTTAATAATTTGATATAGGCTAGGCAAGTGACATGGAACCGGTGATGTCGAAACCCGCTATATAGTGTAGACGGGGATGTATTTCCGTAGGAATTTGATGCCCAAATTGCGAAAATGACTGATTTAGCATAAACAGGATATGAACTAAACGAAAATGTGAGGTAACATATTTTCATATCCCTCAAACACCGAAAATCCAAGATGGCCGGCTTCACCCTTGGGAATTATTGAGTGTTGGGGATATAGTGTACTTGCACGTAACAGAACGCGTAACAGAACGACGTTTTCTTAGGAATTGAATCAGATAGTGCTTGCTTTCATTTTATTTGCACTTAAGCTGATGAATGAATGCAGGTTTATTTTTATGCACCCTGTGACCCCAAGGAATCCAAGATGGCCACCACTGCAGTCTTAACATAGAGATAATACTATTATACTGAAGTTGTCGCTTAAAACTTAATGATATTGGATCGATTTTCTACGTCTTATAATGTGTTCTGTCGATTGCAACTAAAAAGAAGTTTTTATGAACTCTGTGACCCCAGGGAATCCAAAAGGGCGGCCATGGCAATCTTAACATAGAGATAATGATAAATCTTAATGATATTAGATAATTGGATCGATTTAGACTTTTAATGTGTTCTGTTAATTGCAATTAACCAGGAGTTGTCGGAAGTTATAGAGGGTACGCAAGGTCAAAGTCAAATGTATGTACTAATATTTTAAAGCATAAATATATCTTGGGCACTACACTGTCATAAGTTATGTGATACGGTGATCAATAGGAAATAGACCTGATGAAACTGATGCTCGAGATATCTTTTTTATATTGCTGATTTTCTCATAGTAGTACTATACATGGTCTAGGTGCTTACCATATTACAACAAAACAAACATTTAGAATCAATTTGTGTGGTTATATGGAAGATTCCAAGGTTCAAAAAGCCTTGTTTGTGGTCTTGATACAGAAATTTTCATGTCATATTTAACTTTTGTAGAACGGGGGGATCGGTAGAAATGTTGTCTGGATATTTTATGTTTCTATATAGTTTATCTGAATATGTGCTGAAACAGGTCTTATTGTTACTTATAAAAGCTAAATAGAGACAAATAATGCACACACAAAAATAATCAGCCATATTTGATCAGCAGAAAAGAAGGCACATCTGCATATGTAAAATGGCATACGAGTACGCATTATTCTTTAAGGAAAGTTTGTACATTACAGGAATAAAATTATCTCTACGGTACACTTGTTGGATATAACGGACCATGTAGATCCGGGCATAAAGGCCAACACCACTGATGGAATCTTTTTTTGTAGAGGTAGCCACCTCCATTGTTAATGCAAACTTAACTACATATATGTACTTTTGCAGATTTCTATTCCGGTTTCGGACTAGGTGACAGGGCAGTATCACACGCTTCCTCTCATTTTATGTCCTGGCGTTCACCAATCCCAAATGACTGTTGCACCTGCGGGTCCTTGGTGCGTAATCACCCCATTGCCGGGTCATACCATCGATGATCCCCCGAAAGGCGCACTCGTTTCGGAGTTAAGCACGGCCGTTAGGCACGACCTTTCCATTACGCCTGGATGGAATCACTGCCGAGTGTGCATCAACCAGGGGATGCAAATGCCATAATAATGTAAACCATCAGCTGTTTCCAGTGGTGAAAACTGCCCCCCGGCACTTTGAGTTCCAACACCTCTCATGTTATTTGATTCTCTTCCCATTTATTCGTGATTTTTGTTTGTTTGTTTTCAGATTTCCTTTTCTTCCCCAGCAAATAAATTATTTATTGACGTATGTGTGATTTGCGGGGATCTTTCTTTAATTACATTCTGCTTGGTGCAGGGCGCCCAGTCTGGGATGGTGTTGGCTGTTACTCTCACATGGGCTCTGCCTAGACTGTAGTAGTCATTAAATTTGCCAAGTTAAACATAGTCTTCCACATCGATTATTTTACCACAAAAATTAAATTAGTTGATATTTTGTGAATTTAACTTAGAAACACATGAATCAACATGTAACATACAATTGAAAGTATGGACCGTGCAGTTTATTTACTAAGTTTTAACTTGTAAAAATATAAATATTGAAGCTAAGCCCCACTATGGTTTAACCACATTAGCAAAAGACATTTAATGGAATAATAGTTGTGGAGCAGAAAATCCTAATGTTTTTTATGTGAATAATACCTCAAAATATTTCTCTTAAATAGCATATTTAAAACTTTCTCCCTGTACAGGAGGCATTATTTATATCAAGGATTTCATATCGTGTGCACAGAGAAACGTTGGGAAGAAAACGTTTAGGGCTTTTATCCTGCGATTATACTACCGTGTTATTACAGGTGTTTTTATTCATGAATTGACAATTGATTTCAATGTCTTTAATCCCCCGATATAACAAACCTGTATAAGAGGTATGCAATAAGAGTTTGATCATGCAGTAGAGTGTTTCTAAATTAAAGAGGGAACCTTCACCAGAGATCTTCCATTGTGACTCGAATTCAAGAAGAGCGGCGCAGATTGCCCCGTTTAATACTTGATCTCTTACACAGTCTCATCGGCTTCCGTAGTAGCATGGTCAACGGTTTCCCCAATGAATTTATATAATAGGACTTTAGCAGAAAAATAAGTCATTCCGATTTTCCCACTGACTGTCTTTCAGGCATTGCTGTGCCTTATGGGATTTAAATATATTACATAATTTCAACCATGTTCAAGATTAATCCATGTTTGCTTTACCTGCATACACATATACATGGTCACTTGTAGCAGTTATCCTTTTATTACATATTCCACTGCCCATCTCAATATTATTCGAATACGTTTAAGCATATCTACCAACTGCTGTAGCATTCTGGTTTTCTAAGCACACGCAACTTTTTGTCGATGCAGACCTGATAGTTATTCCTGATATTATCATCCGTGGTAGTGGTATCTTGAGGTGCTTGGTACCGATTATCCGACATTAACCTACGGGGTTCTTAAAGATACATGTATTTGAATTAGCCATATGCCATTTACATGTACACACTTAACATTTTTTACGGACCGGATCAGCATGACCCTGTGCACTTGCAGATGTGTTGTCTTCTTTTGTCAGGGCAGCATATTTTTTTTGTTATACTATTCCTATCATTTTGTGACAATTACAATAATAGCTGACCTATTCCCGCCTATTTTCAGGTAAACTCAAAACTCTTTCAGACAAAGGTTTTTAATGCTCCTCGAAGTATACCAGGCGTCTGGAATAGTTAACAGGCCATAGGTTATTCCTGTAACAGGATCAACAAGGCTGTTTTAATCTCTTTTTACTAACCACACAAATTGATTTCTAAATGTTTGTTTCACATTAATACTGTTGACGATTAATACTAAGCAATAAATCAGAAGAGAATCAGCAATATTTGAAATATGTAACACGTACATCAATTTCCTGTTTAAAAGGGGCCAAATCACCTTTATAACCTAAAGGTAATCCCTTGGAGATTTTATTCAAAATAGGCCAGAAAACGCTGATATCACGCACACAGACTGCTTGTTTTGTTAATTTCAACGTGTTTATGATATGTGAGGGCCCGTCAAAGTAAAACAAATTCAAAAATGGCATCGGACAGCAAGTCGGATAGGCGAGAGTTTTCCAAATAGCGTTTTGCAACAAATAACCTTTTGTGCCTCAGCAATACCATAAAAGGTTACATTTCCCCCCCCCCCTTTTGTCAACATTGCTGTGTTTACAAACATGTTGTTGATCAACAAGTCCATACATCCTTCACGGAGGTATTATAAGAACTTTCCAAATCCAGAATTACCTTTAGATCATTAATATATACACAGAGAAGCCAGAAATCACAAATTCTCTTTCAAAATGTAGGTGAATGGGTACCTTTAAGGTGCATTTGAAAACCATATGACAGTATCTTAATTTAATGTATTTTAATATCGTCCCTATGATATATTATTCTGCCAAGACAATTATTAATAGTGTTGACTATTTGAAAACCATATTACATTATATATGGCAGCGTAGTACCCAATATGCCTGATGTTATTCTTAAGATCGAAGGTTGGTAAATAAGTTTGACCTTGACCTTGAATACTCTCTCTAACCTTTGGACAGCTCCTGGAGTAGTAGGTATTACCAGTACCATACAAAATCTAATAAATCGATCCAATATTATTCATTTTGATTCGATATTTACAATATCAAAGCAATATCTAGCCTTTTTATTATGATGGCGGCCATCATGGATTTTTGGGGGGTCAGGGGGTTGATAAAATTTGTTACCTAATATTTTCCATCAGCTAACACCTAAATGACGTGAAAAGAAGTGCTATCTCAATTTGGGCATTCAATTCTTACGGGTTTGGGATTTTGCTACAAGAGCGACTACACTAATAGGTAAAATACATGTAGGCAAGTCTGAAGGCGCGTCGCAATTTTTCCCCCATGGTTCCTTCCAAAGTGAAACAGCCCCCCCCCCCGGAAATTTTATAATAGAAATAAAAATTGTACCTTTATTAAGATGTGTACGTTTTTATTTTATCTTGTACACGCTATAAATACACACTAGTGTAATAATACTCCTTATTTAACCCCATTACACCCCCTTTCCCAACCCCTACCCTCTGTCCTTACAGTACATTAAATATTAGTCTACTGGTGGGATGACAATGAATATTTTGCCTCGCTTTCAATGAATATAATAAAATCAGGTGATATTTCAAATTGTTTTGCATGATATTGTAAAAACTCATTGTAGAATACACAAATCATGTTAACTGTGAAACTAATTCTCAAGGAACTCGACTCTAATGAATCAGTGCGTAATAAAAAGAGTTATTTTATATATTGGTACATATTGCCGGCTTGTAAATCGTCATATTAACCTCATTATGATATGCCGTTATACACAATGACAAGATTATAGAGGATGTAATGATCCTACATAGTTTCAAACTCTCATACCATTATGATCATGAAACGATTTCCTTAAGGAGTTGCTGTCCGTATACGAGGTGGGTTCTTTAGTTAAGTCATTCGTCCACTGTCCGTGGCTTGTACAACGACGACAGGACCTCGACTGGCCCCCTCCTCCCTAAATCATCATAAATATGATGCCACAAAAGGGAGACTGAAACTCACATTAAGTAAATCACTCAATTCTCTCTTTAGAACATCCTTTAGGGGCTTGGATTAATCCTTGGATAAAACTTGGGTCACCTTTTTGCACCTCACGTTTTCACTGCCTTTGCACCTGAGGCAAACTGATTAAAGTGCTTCTCGTTGTTACCATGACAACGCCCCATATCCTGATTTACGTCGTCTTATAAAGAAGCTTTGTAGAGTAACTGGAGTTTTATAAAAACCAAAACCTATTTTAACTCAGTAAACACTCATGATTCGTCAAAATCATTTCCCCCGAATAAGGGTAGCATTACCAGTAAATGGTGTATTTGGACTCGTTAATTTGCCCTGTCCTTAACAGTGATAATTATGACGCTTTACATGACTTAACTAATTTGAAAGACATCCGTGAGTATTTAGGATTTGATTTGTCATCTGCCGTGTGAGAGTAGCGTCTTCCAACAATGACTGGACAGATTTTAAATATTATTATAAAAACATGCGTCTATAAAAATTATTACCATATACAGTTTAGTGGAGCCATTTAATTATCTTTAACATTTTGTTTTAATACTTAAGATGGTTATGACAAAACGCTATGATCTGTAAGTGAAATGCTCTAAATATCCCTGTAGATTGCGAGAATAATTAAAGTTCTCAAACTCAATAGACAGTCAAAGACCACATACAGGACTCTCCCAAAGTCAAACAAAAAATCAGAAATAAGTTGCAAATTATGAAAAACTGGTAGTAGTATCCATGCTGTCTCCCAGAGATGTATAACGCTTTAAGGTGGCATCGTTTTAAGTAGGCAATCACTTTGCACTCTAGTCTCAATAGAAAAACCGATAAGTTGTCCTATTCCCATGCAAAACTCCATAAAGTATATATCATATTGAACTTTATAGAATTATCTAACTAATGACATATAATTTGTTTCATATCTCATCAATGACGTTCATTTATCAACACTTAAATAAAAACATTTTTTTTTACCGAAACGAGTTATTTCCAACACGTCATAGCATATAGCAAATTTTCAGTTGGCCCATGTTAAATTACACGAAAATATCTCCAGGCATTTTTTTCCCCTGACCTATCATAAATTTTCTGTAAGAATTAACTTTTCACGTGAAAAAAAAACCAAAACTTATTCCGAAATAACAACTTAGAAAAAAAAAAACGCTTTCTTGAAAACTTATTTGACTTTGGGGTATGATAAGGAGTGTGTGTGATTTGTCGTTACTGAGAAATATCAGTTTTACTTTAAAACTCATGCATTTTACTCAGATCCCATTTTTAGGAAAAAGGCGAAAAACGGTGTGTATGTGTTTCTGTTAAATATGGACGTTGACAAGGGTTATATTGTGAATGACATCATGCTGTCGTTTGTAAGTATATTAGCATGTCAGCATTCGTTTATTATTTTCCTGCCTTAGTAGAACGGTTATTAAAGTGATTTGCTTTGTTTTTTCATCTCTCTGTCTCTTTTTTTTTTGAATAACCTATTTTCCCGGAAGCGCACTGATGAATCAAATTTTCATATCCTGTATGTGTATGTAAAGGTGTTGTAACTCCCCAACCCCCCCCCCCCCCCCCATTGAGTCCTTGCACCTAAGTACTGGGGACAATAGTTTTATTACAAATGCATAACATTTTTTAAATTAAGAAAATATTTACTGAGGTTTTTTTAACTTCCATTAATCCTCCCCTACATTTGTTTATGTTGGTCAAAGTTCGCATCACCTACAGTTTTGGTTAGGTGCTTAATGTGTTTTTGTGTGCTAAGGGCCTTATGGTAAGTGGGCTCTTTTATCAATGTGTTGTATTATATCATCTTGGTAAAAGTATAATAAAAAATGAAGTAGTAGGCTGTATCATATGTCCCTTTCAACGCACATTTTTCTCAAAACTTTCACAGACATATTGGTGGATTGGATTGGCCTAGATTTGGAACGGTTTCCTATCAGTTCAAAACTAATAGCCTTTTCATGCAAAAAGACCTGTCTGAAACGTCCTTGTTTTGATTGTCCTATTCCAGAATGTCATATCCGGAAACATCTGTACAAATACCTGTGCTGTGCTTACTACCTGTGCCGTAAATGCTTGCAATCAAAATATCATGCTTAAATGACAAATAAAGGCTTATCTTATCTTTATGTATAAGGGAATTTACAAATTTGCTGAGTTAAAACGGAAATATCTAGCACAGGGTAGGTGTTCTTAGAAGGTACACAAACATATCTAACGATTGGTCCGGTGTATTATACGTGACAGCGTACCTGTAGGGTATGAGGTGTTGTCAAAGTTTCCTCATTGAGCCTTATAGTGCGACTTTCCATACAACGATGTAAAGGCACGCTAACGCTGGTCGGGGACTCTCTCCTGTCGGAGGACCGAAATAGTGCTAATCCGCTGTAAGATAAGGCACTTAATATACCATCTCTAAGTGGCTCATATGTTGACTTATAAGCGTCCCAGGAGGTGGTCTTGTCTACTGTGTCATTGGGGGAAAATACCAATCATTAATGTACGTGACCGTCTTAAATTTTGTCACCTTTATTTGACTTTGCCGCAAATTCCCGGACACCATATACCAAGCTTGCTGTAGTTAATGTAGCACCAGCAACATAGTATGCGTAATCATAGGAAGACGTCATGTCTGTGAGTATACCTGCAAGTATAAAACAAAACAAATGGTGAAAAAGAGAAAAACTGGCAATATTCAGAAACAAAACAAAGTACAAAGCTGGCAGCTACGCCATGTATAATCTGTTTAAGGGTGATTCCATCATTTGTGAATGAAACTACAAGTAGCTCCTATGGTAATACTATAAACTCACAGAAATTGTTGTGTTAAAATGATCCACAGCAAGGGACAGTGACCAGTACACAAGAGACAGTAAATAATATGGCTATCTATTGTGAGAAGTGTTAACATTGATTACACGCTCAGATTCGGCTAACGATATAGATATATATGAGAGCAGAGTCTATATTCTTTTTTGCTGAGGGGTGGAGGTGGAGGGAGGTGGCGATTTTTCTCAGCTCTTTATTGAAATTTACGTATTCTATCTTAAAATGTGAATTTAAGAAATGTAATTACTCAATTTAACCTAAAATTATGAATTTCTGCAACAATTTCGCAGATTCGGAAATTAGGTTATTTCCATGATTCAATTTTCAAGGTTCAGCAAATAATTAATATCAGGCCAGATTTGGTTAAAGACCGCAATGTTTCTGATTTACTGAAACATAAAAAGATCTGATTTACCAGATTCAGGATATATAGCAATATGTCGTTCCTTTTTGTTGTTTTCCTTAAATCTGTTATAGTAACCGGGCTTTAAATCATGAAGGGTGTTGGTGTGTTTGCGGTTTTTGAGTGCCTTCGACTTCTGCTTTAGATAGTCACGTGGTCAAAGTCATTTACCTCCGACAAGAGAAGCCAGACCATGTCCAAACCCCATGCAAGCTGCAAGGCAACCAACAATGGCCGCTAATCCTGTGGAATCGTTCGTGACGTTGTTTGTTTCTACAGCAACAGGAACACGTAATGAGGATAGCGGGGCTGCTAGTACGTCATGGATAAAAACTAAAATGGCCAGAGATACGTAACTAGAACAAAATGGAAAGCAGCACAAGGTCAGCCCACATAACAAACATAAAAAAGTATATACGGCCACTCTGTATGGTCTAAGCTTCGGATGATCCGATGAGAGAGATATTGTCAAATTTCCAAAAAGTTCGGCAAATCCTGAGATTGAAACAAGAAAAGTCGCGTGACTGTCTTCTATCCCTTTCTCCAGTGCTAAAGCCTTTAGGAATATGACTTTCATGCCAAAAACAAGATTTTGACAAATTGTAAGAAAACAAAGAAAGACAAAATTTATCTGTTTAAATAGATGGCATAAAACGTAACATCTCCCACATGCTTTTTCGTTAACCATATCCTGCTTGTAGGTTGTGATCTGCGTTTGATTATTCAGGGGAGCGCAGTCTGAATCGGCTATATTTAGAGACAAGCTTGACGGTGCGCTGAAAATGCTAGTTTCTGTTCCTGCACATCTGTACACATGCTCATGTATTCTGTCTTCGTTATGAATTTGAGAAATTTCTTTGCCCTCTCCTATCTCCAGTAAGCGTGATTTCGTACATGAACACTCGGTTGTGCTTGGCGAAGAGTGCTTACTGAATACCGACTCCGGCTTGTTTTCCAGCAGACCTTTTTCGTCACTGCTTGTAACACTTTTCCTTTGGTTTCTCCAAAAATCCATGGATGTACTCTGTCGTTCTCTGAAGAAACCAGCGAGGACAATGGGATGCATTAATATTCCTCCGGTAAGAAGGAAAAATCCAGAAAACCCGTATTCATTCTTCAATTTATCACACAAAATCGGAAGTAAAAAGTTGCCAACTGCACATCCAACGTTGCCTATCCCGAAAGCAAAGCCCTTGTTGACAACAAAGTTGGTGGCCAAGACGATTTGACATGTGGTGCTTAACAAACACATCCCAGTTCCTACGAAAAAAAAATAATTTGATTCACTTTTTTTCAAAATCACACATATTATTATTACCATTGATTGTTGGCAGGAGATTTTTATGATGAATTACATTAGTCTGAGACTAAAAATATGGTCGTTTTAGCGGTGCTAAAGTGGCTGTTATGCAGGATTTCACTTTTTATATATATATATATATATATATATATATATATATATATATATATATATATATATATCGGGTATGAAAGAAATTAAATTTAATATCACAGCTACCTGAGAATCCTCATTACTGTGGATAACATCACTACTGGTTTAGGAGAAAAGTTTCACAGTTAACTACAAAATTAAAGATATGAACGTAGGAAACAATGCATTCATGGGGGTTTTAATTAGATAATGAGAGTCTAGTGTCTAGATGAGATAGACATATTCAAGGGACAAATCGGCGCTAATATTGCAGAGTCCTTGACGTTCGAATGCAAGTCGACCGTGTGCCAATCCCAGACATTTGGAAGTCTGAGTCCGAAATCAAGACAATTATCCTGACTAAATGACAATTTCAATGGAAATTTGATATTACCATGAGTTTTTTTTTAAATTTTACACCTGCTTTTCACCTGAATGTTTAATTACATATATGTCCCGATGCAATGTTGAAGCTTGGTATAATTGTCTCCAGCTTCCTCGGAACGGGGGTCATTGATTTGGGTTTGCCTGCTGTCTGTCGGACCGTCGGTCTGTCTGTCAGTCAGGGTTTCGTTTCCGTTCGATAACTTTCCTAAATATTATCCGATTAAATTCAAATTTGGTTCTGTGATTACTCTCATGAATACCTTCGATGGGATTGGTTTGGTGTGTCTGTCTGATAAGATAATAATACTTTCATTATTGATATGATAAATCAGCACATTTAGTGTCATTAATCACCAACAGGTGTCGCTAGCGGGTGACATAAATTACAGGTGCTGCCACCTGTCCAGCATGGTTTAAACTATTTGCACTTAGTCACCACAGACTTTGAAATCATCCCAGACTTGAAGGCGGAGGCGGAGGACATAAATTCTTTGAATTTGCTTGTTATAATCAAGCCTCTCCCTGTAGGACAGGAAGACTCATTTGGGTTGATGAGTTTTTTTTTCTATAATCATACTTGGGTGAACATTTTTCGTGGGTGGATATACTTATGTCTCCAAGGGTGCAAACCCGTCGATTTCAATTTTCTTCTTTTTTCATTTTTCTGTAATTTTTCTTTAATGGAAGTGGCTAAACTTCCGGCACTCTGCCTACAGTTTCATCCATAGGCAAAACAGCCGGGCAAATGAATGTATGCTCTAATTTCAGTGTGATACTGGGCTGACAATCTTGTGCTGACTTACCAAATTAGATCTTTTTTTGCTGGTTTATGGTTAAAAGTATGTTGAGGGGGTATTAAAAAAGCAAAGCTGAACAAAGTTACTGTCCTGGAAGGCTTGAAGTTTATCTTCAAGGTCTTGATAGGAGATGCAGGTTGAGCCAAACAGGGAACTCTTACATGATGCTTTAGTCTTCAATACTGCACAATGTGTGTTGACTGGATACTTTAGGAATCAAACTAAAATTGACAGGCATATCAGCTGCTTATATATGCTTATGAGCAAACACTGAGTAATGTGTGGAAGCATAATTCATGAGATATAATATCAAAGGATATGCGGATTCTTTTATTAAAATTCATCAAGTGTGATGCATTTCAACTGTTTTTATACTGTTGGGCAAACAAATAATTAGTGTGTGAAAACGAACAACTCAGGAGATGTAAAAAAAAATGGTCCAAGGATCAGCATATTACTAGATAAAAGATAATCAATCAATCTTACAACACATCCAATTAAAAATGTTGAATCTAATGTGTTGTGAGATGATGCGAGAAATGACCACACCAAATGGTTCTTAAATATAGACCAGCAAAATATCTAATTTGGTAAGTCAGCACAACATTGTTAGCTCATTGTAAAATAAATACTGGAAATTACCGAGTACCGCACTGAAATTACAGCAAAAATTCATTTGCCTGCAGTTAAGCCTGGGGGCTGGGGTGCCGTCAAGGTAAATTCCCCCTGTATGACAGTGTAGCCACTTCCTTTTCATTTGTTCTAGATCCCTAACATGATTGATTTTCATAAGTTGACATTTTGTACACGATATTAGTTCTAGGTCACAGATTTGCTACTGATATTTAATTCTGACCCTGACCTTTTTCCTAAGGTCGTGCACTCCAAATCAGATCCCAATAATTGGCCAATTGAGGGGGGGGGGGGCTGCCAGTGATCGCTCGGAGATTGCAAACATCAAATGTTCCGATTTCTTTTAAAATTCCTGTTAGTCTTCAAATCATTATCGGGTGTAACAGAGATTTTTTTCTACTGGACTCGACATTGACTCTGTCTGATATCTCGAGTCCTCATCTCCGAGTCCAGGTCCCTTCAGTCTGAGACAGCGTCTATAAAAATGATTTCAAGTTTGGACTCGTATCAGCCAAACTTGTGAGAAACATGCGGGCTGCAAGGGGAATGGCCAGGGTGATGAGGGTCTGTTCGGGGCTGTCATCTGATCGACATACAAAAATCAACATCGTTAAGCGATTTAAAACTAACCGTGTGAATCGACATTTAATGTACGACCTTACCACATGTTATTGAAAATGTCAGGAACATCAGACAAATGCTGGAGGCAAATGCGCTGGTAACACAACCAGCAGACAAAATGACACCGCCGAGAAGAGCAACAGACCGCAGGGAGACACGAGTCGTCAGCAGGCTGGCAAGGGGTCCTGTAACAAACAAAACACACACACACAAATAAAAAGCACCCGGAGAGCGCATACCTCTGCCAATATATTTGCTCACTGTATTAGGTTAATTAATAGACCTCGTCTGAGATACTAATGTCAGCTATTCAATGTCAGTACCAGCTGATCACCTGTTGTAGATTTCAAAAAGGCATACGCACAAACAGACAAAACGTAACCTTATATCTGAGCACAGATAGGGATCACATGAACGCCTGAACCTCCATCGACGACTGAATGTTACCTTATTTACCTCGTGTTGTGGACAAGACCTGATGATCCTCACATTTCTTACATCACCAGTGCCACCTATCGCCAACGACTGACCCTGACTGTACGTGTCCGTTCTTATAATAAAAAACACAATGTCATGCTACACGTATAAATTGTACATTATCTTTGACGACGGTGTTCCTGCATAGTAGCCGCTGGCCTTTAGGCTGGCCTTTTTACATGAGAAAAAAGCAGTATTGGAATTTTGGACCCGAACACTACAGACAATCATTAACCTCAGTATGCATGCTCGTGAAAAAAAGGTCTATTGAATGGTTGTCCCACATGCGGCGTGTATTTCCTTTGTTCTAACTTTACATTCAAATCCACCCATACAGTCACGAGTCTGTCAAAGATTGCCAAAGAAAGGTCGAGTCGACCCGCTCTCAGAACAGTTACTGAGTGTTTTCACGTCATTTATTGTTCTACTGACATTAAAGTTTTAGTTGAAGTATCGCGTGTCTTTATACTCACAAAAAACCTGATAACATATCTCATTAATTTTGTTGTGCCTCAAGACCCGCGTGAAAACACCCAGAAAGGATTATTCTCATCCGTAACTCGATACGGAACATCTTCAAATATTGTTGTTATATACTAAAGTTATATGAAACAAGATCATTAAACTTAGGACTATCACATTATGAATCTGAATCAAATCAAGTCACACATTTTTTTTTTTGCGTGACAACTAATTTGAAAGACTTAGCTCCTCAAATACAAACACGTTACACGACCGCTCACATATTAAACAAAATCAGCTGTAATATTATGCCTTTTCTTTCACATAATCAGCTCAGTTTCTCTTTATATAAAAGTTCCCCAGCAAAGCCATCCCAGCACACAGTCTCAGTTCCTGGCACACGGCTGTTAAACACCTTGTATATGGCTCCGCGTATAAGATACGTCTGTTTACCATAACAAGACCGCGTAACCGAAGGTCTGATTGTGAACCGCAACACGCGATGTTTCAGCAAGGGGGAACATGTATTACATTTTCGGGCCAAGTCAATCAGGGCATCTGCTGATTGACACGTGTTGTGGTCCAAGCGATGCACGCTCTGTGTTTTTGTTGACACCTGTGATCGCGCCCGGTCCACTGTTCACAGGAGTAAGCAAACAGTTTCAGGGCAATGTTTCGGCAGGAACAAATTTATTTTAAAGGGAACATGCTTTATAGGTGATTCGGCCCATTTAACAATATTGGTATCAGAGATCGTAAATTTTTATTGCATGGCCTGAAAATGAATATACAAATATTTAACAACAGTTCGATAACAACAAAGGAAATGTAACATAGTCATATGAGCCAGAGAGACCTCACGTATCTTATTATTAACGCTGGTCCAAACAGCGGGTTGAACTTCGTTAACATTATATAAACAGATAAATAAGAAGTACATATATGATGCTTCTGTTAAGAGTATATCATATATAAAAAAGCAGACCTAGAGATGTCCGTAGAAGGGTTTGCAGTGCCCCCAGCCAGCTGGTGACGGTGACGGAACCACCAAATCGGACCAGCATCATCATGTAGATAACAGGCTGACTTCGAGCAAATCCAATCACTAACAAGTTCATGAAGAAAACAGTGGTCAGTTGTATCCAGCCTTTCTGTAACTCCTCCCTGAGGGATGCTGGTCTTTTAGTGCCTTGAACATCATCTTTCGCTGATATCATGTCTCCTTCCTTCTCTTTGAGTTTGCATTCCGTTATTTTACCCATTATTAACCATAATATAAAGTAAGCAGTGAACAGCAGGTATATATTGTATGTATACGGTTTATGAACCATATATGTTCACAGTAATGTTCACAGGGATAATGATTACCTTTGTCCCCTTGACCCCAAGCTCTTTCTCCCATGAGCTCTACTTGTTATGATAACCGTCTCATTGATATTAGACCTGAACTAGTTTTCAATGGGATTAAAGGTGCACCCATGCACCTACCTTTTGAAAAAGAATTAATATGATTTCTGCCACTCTCTGTGTATATATTAATGGTCTAAGGGTAATTTTAAATATGAAAAGTTCTTAAATCGCCTTTGCGAAGGATGTATAAACGTGTTTATGAGCAACATGTTTGTAAAACAGCAATGTTGACAAACAGGAAAAACATGTAACCTCAGGTGGTAGACTGCATATATGCGGAGATAGAAAGGTCACTTATTGTAAAAACGCCATTTGCAAAGCTCTGGCTAGCTGACTTGCTGCTAGATGCCCTTGTTGAATTTGATTTTATTATTTTGGCGGGCCCCCAGATATATTATATAAACACGTTGACACAAACAAAACAAGAAGCCGATGTGCTGTGATATCCACGTTTTCAGACCTATTTTTATAAAAGGTCCAAGGGATTATCTTTAGTTTAAAAAAGGTCAGATAGGTGAATGGGCCCCTTTAAGTCTAATTCTTGTGAGTAAACATGTAAATTTCCAAAATTGATCGATCGCTATTCCGGTCTCCTCAGTTCATACCTGAGAATGATAAAGTTGACTGACGTATCATGATCAGGTTAATCCCGATCAATGACGGGTCTTATGGACCTTTGACCTGATTGTGTCAGGCCGTAGTGTGGTCAAGGTGGTCAAAGGTTACAGAGTTAGTCTAAGAGGTCACCACGATAAATCAAGATGCAATACACACACCATCACACACACACTGACATATATATATATATATATATATATATATATATATATATATACATGTATATACATAAACAGAATTTTTAGACAAATTTGAGTGCCGGCTTAATTTAATAATAATAATAATAATAATAATAATAATAATAATAATAATAATAATTTATTCTTATAATGCGCACATATTCTGAATACAAGACCCTGCTCAAGGCGCATAACAATAAAATATATAAATAGCAATCGCATACATTTAAAACAAATGACAATAATTGGTATAAATTTAAAACATAATGACAGTGTTAAGATCAATAAAATGTCATAATACTAAATACTAAATACTTAAATATGGCATATAATCTACCATTTACATTAAATATTATCATAGGCTTGCCTAAGAAAGTGAGTCTTCAGCGCACGTTTAAATATATCAATAGAATCTGATTTCTTTACATAATTTATGGCGAAGCAAGGAGAGGTGGTCAAAGTGGGGGGGGGGGGGGGGTGTAGGGGCGGTCCATGGGCAACTCGTTTTCGGAATATGTAAGCTTTATCCTTGCGTTAATCTACACTCTAAGAAAAAAAAAGTTACATGTAGAACCCTTAAGGGTTCTTTAGAGTGGATCCAGTGGGGAAGCCTTAAAGGTTCCAGGTAGAACCCTCTGGTCAGGGTTCTTCATAGAACCCTCTCTATGGGTTCTTCATGGAACCCCAAGGGTTCAATATATAACCCTAACAATGGGTGCTTCTTAGAACCCTACTGAAAGGTTCGTCAGGGTTCTTCATAGAACCCTCTCTTATGGTCCTCATTGAACCCCCAAGGTTTCTTTGTATAACCATAACAATGGGTGTTTCTTGTAACCCTACTGAAAGGTTCTTTTTGGCAAAATATTTCTCAGGATCAACTTCATTTCATAGCTTAAATATAAAAGGCTGTTCTTGTGCAGTGTTTGTTGCGGTTAAAATATGCTTTGATTGTTAACTGAAAAAAAAAAAAAACGTGCTCCATGTTAAAACATTTTCATTTGCATATCATAAACAACTGTAAAAAATTATATAAAACATGACCATGCGGCATGGATTGATGATATTGCATATTTTAAAGTCGCAAACGACTCTTTCAAACAGTACGAGGTAATGTTCATTCTTCATACTCGGCCACCCGGTCAGTCCTAAGGTAACATAAATTGAATCTGATGTCCCTACAATTTGAGTTGAAGTAATGTAATCCGCGACACATGCAGCGGATCCATTTCATGTAATTTTACTGCCTCACAACAAGACCGGATTACATCAATTAAACACCTATAAATATGCTCATCACTTTCATGGCCTCGGTAACAAAAATAATTAAACTTGTATCCTAATTACCAATTACTGATCTTTATAACAGTGTTGATTTTATGGTAATATTCAAGAGGTGTGATGAGCAATATTTCATTAAAATGATCCCTAAAACGTTCGATTTGAGGGGTTGATTTCAAACTTTTCCACACCGAGCATGTCACACAGCCGCACTAGTTCAATCTTTTCTTTTGTCACCTTTGACCTTTAATCACAATCCAAGGACCCCACAGACCCTTAACGACTGTTGGCCAGTGTGTTTTGGGTGGATCTGGGAGGTTCATGACCTGTGCATGGAGAAATTCCAAATAGTTTGTCAGTCCCTAAGGATAAACTGACATGTACTTAACATTAAGTACAACCCAATGACACAACATAAGGTTGTTGTTGCGCCCATAGTTGGATGCTCGTTCACGACGGTGACGCGATCTACCAGGATTAATGCCCTCTTGGCAGTCAATGGATTCCATTCATGACAATCCTTAAACAATTCACACGGCGTCAGTTTGGCATCAGCCTGCAAAAGAAAGAAGGAAACGATAAGTAAGCAATCTGAACATGGAAATCTGTGGACATTGTCCTGTAACCAATGTCTCATCTTGTTTATATATGCGACACAGGTGGGATACATGTATTATCTGGTAACACTGTTAAAATAATAGCAACAATAAATGAACAAATACATGATCCAAATTAAACCTCTTTCATTGTAAAACATGCCTGTGCTTTAAGTTTTAATTTTAATTTAAAAAAATGAATTTTGAAGGAATAATGAGACAAATTCAATAATGCAGACCACTCCTGCACACACCTACCTTATTCAGGGCGAACAGCTGTTCATCTTTCTCTTTAAACAGCCTTGACAGTTATACTGCCGTAGCATTGATGGTCAGTTCTGAAAAGAACAAATTTTTATATGCTATATAAATTAAATCAACAACATAACAAATTTCTGAAAAAATGCTGACAAATATATTGCTTCTATGATCATGTTATCTAGAAGAACGATAAGTTAATGTTAAAAGCATATATATATATATATATATATATATATATATATATATATATATATATATTAAAGATAAAGCCATAATCAGTTCATTAATTCGGAATGGCGATATTTCATCAATGCAGAGGCAATTAAACTAATAATATTAATTTAAAAGAGATAAATATTATTTATAGTCGAATCTACAAATACACAGAAAGTAAAGAAAATTAACAAAATTGTACAAATATTGTAATCCAATATGAATTATGGTCTCTATCAATGCAATGCTACATATAATAATGCGAAACAAATCCATATACATATATTAGTATACTCATGTGTGCGTTTATTGTATGTACGTGTACTTATATACAAAACACACGCACGAACCTCCATTTATATATATATATATATACATGAAACATAAATGTGTACTTGAGTATATGAAAACACATCGCTGGCACTGCATATTATTTTACATGAACATGACCACTCTGCCAGGGCATCCATATACACAATACAATAACACGTGGTATTAACTGGCCTTTTGCCTGGGCAGTGGTGAGGGCTGAATCTTGACTTAATGCTGTATAAAACCACGTAGATTTTCTAAACATCAGAGTGATAGCGGGCCTTTGTAAGCGATACACCATACAGCAACTTATCCGTACTCTTAGAGTCTTCTTTTTTCAGTAAATGTTCCCTTTTCAAGAGGGACTTGTACAGCAAATTCAAAATGGCCGTTGTGGATGTCTTCGTTCAAAGCTGTTAGACATTCGAAAAGGCCGCTGAGATGCTGCCACGTGACAGTAGCCTGCGAATGGCAGCACACAAGAGTGACCAGATGCTGCCAGGCGCCCCCCCCCCCCCCCCCCCCCCACTGTTCGTGCCCGACCAGGCAACTCGTCTACCGTAGCCCGCCTCCCGCTGCTTGGAGTAACCCATCTGGCTGATGAGGGCTCTGGCGGGATCACTTCTCGTCTTTTCTGACGAGTTTAGGGGAAAATGTCGAGTTTATGTTGTCAGTGTAATGTTAATCTTGCCTTCCATTATGAACAAAATTGATAAAGCCATCAGGTGTAGTTATATATGTATGTATGTATATATATATATATATATATATATATATATATATATATATATATATATATATATATATATATATATATATAAAAGGGGCGGATACAGGATTTTGGAAACGGGAGGGTCAAACCCAGGAAGACTAAATGTAAACCTAAAAAAAATGTCGCAAATGTCAGGGTCGAAAAATTTGGTTTGATCCCCCCCCCCTGAAAAGGTTGTTTTGGCTCAAAAGGGGATCCGCCACTACATATGTGTGTGTGTGTGTAAACATATACAAATATATAAACATATACAAATATGTATGTTTATATATTTATATATTTGTGGTGTGTGTATATATATGTATATATATGTTTTATAATATATAATATGCTATTATGATTAATATTATACCTTATTATATATTTCTATATTTCTATTAGTTTTATTATTTATAAATATAATATAACATAAGGTAAGATAAAACAAATTGAAACTATAATACGATTTAATATAAGATAATATTAGAAATGACGAGATTAGATAAGATAATGACATCATTTATCACACAAAGTCAGTTAATACTAATTCATAGTGCAGCTTGGGACAGTGACCCACACACGTATTACTGTAGGGTTCTATCAGGCACCCCTCTCTTCGGGCAGAACACACGAAGAACCTTATGTGGGCTATCTGGAACCCATGAATATCAAAAACGGTTCTAAGTTGAACCATGGTTCTCGTTGGAACCTTACAGGTTCTGCATGGAACCCCCAGGAACCCTTTTTACTATTGTGTATGTGTTATAACACTCTTAATGATTATTTTGGCTCTCGATTGATTCCTTTTTGTACACATACTTATGAGGTACAAATTTAATGCAGTTTTGGTTAATGAATAACCAAAGATGCATTGCTGATTGTTGTTATTTTTTGACGATCTTCAAGTTCATATAAGTATTGTGCCGTATATATATATATATATATATATATATATATATATATATATTAGGGCCGTACGCTGGGGGCATTAACGTGGGGACGTATATATATATATATATATATATATATATATATATATATATATATAGAGAGAGAGAGAGAGAGAGAGAGAGAGCCACTGTATTCTAATGGGGGAGTGACATCCCTTCCATACTTTGAATGAATTTTTTAAAATCTTACATAAAGATAATCCGACCCATTTCATGTAATTTAATTACCTTTTTACTGCCTTACAACAAGACCGGATTACATCAATTAAACACCTATAAATATGCTCATCACTTTCATGGCCCCAGTAACAAAAATAATTAAACTTGTATCCTAATTACCAATTACTGATCTTTATAACAGTGTTGATTTTATGGTAATATTCAAGAGGTGTGATGAGCAATATTTCATTAAAATGATCCCTAAAACGTTCGATTTGAGGGGTTGATTTCAAACTTTTCCACACCGAGCATGTCACACAGCCGCACTAGTTCAATCTTTTCTTTTGTCACCTTTGACCTTTAATCACAATCCAAGGACCCCACAGACCCTTAACGACTGTTGGCCAGTGTGTTTTGGGTGGATCTGGGAGGTTCATGACCTGTGCATGGAGAAATTCCAAATAGTTTGTCAGTCCCTAAGGATAAACTGTACTTAACATTAATTACAACCCAATGACACAACATAAGGTTGTTGTTGCGCCCATAGTTGGATGCTCGTTCACGACGGTGACGCGATCTACCAGGATTAATGCCCTCTTGGCAGTCAATGGATTCCATTCATGACAATCCTTAAACAATTCACACGGCGTCAGTTTGGCATCAGCCTGCAAAAGAAAGAAGGAAACGATAAGTAAGCAATCTGAACATGGAAATCTGTGGACATTGTCCTGTAACCAATGTCTCATCTTGTTTATATATGCGACACAGGTGGGATACATGTATTATCTGGTAACACTGTTAAAAAAATAGCAACAATAAATGAACAAATACATGATCCAAATTAAACCTCTTTCATTGTAAAACATGCCTGTGCTTTAAGTTTTAATTTTAATTTAAAAAAATGAATTTTGAAGGAATAATGAGACAAATTCAATAATGCAGACCACTCCTGCACACACCTACCTTATTCAGGGCGAACAGCTGTTCATCTTTCTCTTTAAACAGCCTTGACAGTTATACTGCCGTAGCATTGATGGTCAGTTCTGAAAAGAACAAATTTTTATATGCTATATAAATTAAATCAACAACATAACAAATTTCTGAAAAAATGCTGACAAATATATTGCTTCTATGATCATGTTATCTAGAAGAACGATAAGTTAATGTTAAAAGCATATATATATATATATATATATATATATATATATATATATATATATTTATATATATATATATATATATATATTAAAGATAAAGCCATAATCAGTTCATTAATTCGGAATGGCGATATTTCATCAATGCAGAGGCAATTAAACTAATAATATTAATTTAAAAGAGATAAATATTATTTATAGTCGAATCTACAAATACACAGAAAGTAAAGAAAATTAACAAAATTGTACAAATATTGTAATCCAATATGAATTATGGTCCCTATCAATGCAATGCTACATATAATAATGCGAAACAAATCCATATACATATATTAGTATACTCATGTGTGCGTTTATTGTATGTACGTGTACTTATATACAAAACACACGCACGCACCTCCATTTATATATATATATATATATATACATGAAACATAAATGTGTACTTGAGTATATGAAAACACATCGCTGGCACTGCATATTATTTTACATGAACATGACCACTCTGCCAGGGCATCCATATACACAATACAATAACACGTGGTATTAACTGGCCTTTTGCCTGGGCAGTGGTGAGGGCTGAATCTTGACTTAATGCTGTATAAAACCACGTAGATTTTCTAAACATCAGAGTGATAGCGGGCCTTTGTAAGCGATACACCATACAGCAACTTATCCGTACTCTTAGAGTCTTCTTTTTTCAGTAAATGTTCCCTTTTCAAGAGGGACTTGTACAGCAAATTCAAAATGGCCGTTGTGGATGTCTTCGTTCAAAGCTGTTAGATATTCGAAAAGGCCGCTGAGATGCTGCCACGTGACAGTAGCCTGCGAATGGCAGCACACAAGAGTGACCAGATGCTGCCAGGCGCCCCCCCCCCCCACTGTTCGTGCCCGACCAGGCAACTCGTCTACCGTAGCCCGCCTCCCGCTGCTTGGAGTAACCCATCTGGCTGATGAGGGCTCTGGCGGGATCACTTCTCGTCTTTTCTGACGAGTTTAGGGGAAAATGTCGAGTTTATGTTGTCAGTGTAATGTTAATCTTGCCTTCCATTATGAACAAAATTGATAAAGCCATCAGGTGTAGTTATATATGTATGTATGTATATATATATATATATATATATATATATATATATATATATATATATATATATATATATATATATAAAAGGGGCGGATACAGGATTTTGGAAACGGGAGGGTCAAACCCAGGAAGACTAAATGTAAACCTAAAAAAATGTCGCAAATGTCAGGGTCGAAAAATTTGGTTTGATCCCCCCCCCCTGAAAAGGTTGTTTTGGCTCAAAAGGGGATCCGCCACTACATATGTGTGTGTGTAAACATATACAAATATATAAACATATACAAATATGTATGTTTATATATTTATATATTTGTGGTGTGTGTATATATATGTATATATATGTTTTATAATATATAATATGCTATTATGATTAATATTATACCTTATTATATATTTCTATATTTCTATTAGTTTTATTATTTATAAATATAATATAACATAAGGTAAGATAAAACAAATTGAAACTATAATACGATTTAATATAAGATAATATTAGAAATGACGAGATTAGATAAGATAATGACATCATTTATCACACAAAGTCAGTTAATACTAATTCATAGTGCAGCTTGGGACAGTGACCCACACACGTATTACTGTAGGGTTCTATCAGGCACCCCTCTCTTCGGGCAGAACACACGAAGAACCTTATGTGGGCTATCTGGAACCCATGAATATCAAAAACGGTTCTAAGTTGAACCATGGTTCTCGTTGGAACCTTTCAGGTTCTGCATGGAACCCCCAGGAACCCTTTTTACTATTGTGTATGTGTTATAACACTCTTAATGATTATTTTGGCTCTCGATTGATTCCTTTTTGTACACATACTTATGAGGTACAAATTTAATGCAGTTTTGGTTAATGAATAACCAAAGATGCATTGCTGATTGTTGTTATTTTTTGACGATCTTCAAGTTCATATAAGTATTGTGCCGTATATATATATATATATATATATATATATATATATATATATATATATATATATATATATTAGGGCCGTACGCTGGGGGCATTAACGTGGGGACGTATATATATATATATATATATATATATATATATATATATATATATATATATAGAGAGAGAGAGAGAGAGAGAGAGAGCCACTGTATTCTAATGGGGGAGTGACATCCCTTCCATACTTTGAATGAATTTTTTAAAATCTTACATACAAATTTGAACTATATAATTATTTTCCTTTGATCTACCACTTGCGATAATCCAGATTATCACTGATGTAAAGAAAATAACACAAATCTTTAACAAGACCTATACATGAATTATTTTTTAAGATGGTAAATATAATTGAAATTAAAATTCTATTGTATATAGATCCTATATAGAGGGAAGAGGTGGTCCCGCGCCATGACTACTATTTGCTACACGTTCAACTGATATACTCAAAAGACATGCAAGTATTAACCATTTTCAAATCATGTTAAGAAAACAATATTGGTATGCCGTCCGAACTGATGTAATCAATGAATATTTAATAAAATACTTTTATATAAAACTGCGCTAAATGCAGATAAAATTATCTATGATTCTCAAAACGAAACGGGCAAAGAGCAAAGAAAAAAAATTACATTTTAAAACATGTTTTTGTTTTCGAACATATTACTATAATATTAACATTTTACTCACATTTTTTTTCACTTTTCTCACTCTTCCCAAACATTTTACAATTTTCTGATATTCCCCTCTTGCACAACCCACCCTTCCCCCCGAGAGAGAGAGAGAGAGAGAGAGAGAGAGAGAGAGAGAGAGATAGCTATACGCTGACAGATGTACCTATATACAAATATATACAAACACACACACACACACCCATATATATATATATATATATATATATATATATATATATATATAAGTGTGTGTGTGGCTAGATAAATTCATTACTGAAGCCTCATAGCCCATATACAAATATTTTGTGAACAATAGGTGGGTTCGAATCTAAGAGGCAACTTTCTTCTAAGAGACAGACTTCAACCAAACGATTTATAATAAATAATGCGATTTTCAGGGAGCTGTATGTCTGACGTGACCAAGCGTGATTGGTTACAACTGTGGTTTTGATAAAAGTATCATAAACAAATCATAAAATTCTTTAAACATAAATTAAACATTAAACATCTTATTGTGTAATATATCATCTAAACAAGATTCTAATTTTTACTTTTAAATGTACTAAAAAGTTACTTAAGGTTGCCGAAAATTTCGGAAAAAAAAGCTTAAAAATTATCATTAAGTACAGAAATGTACTGGGAAAAAAAAGATATGTTAGATAAAAAAGAATATAGAATGAACGCTACAGGATTGTGATTGGTGGGAGAATTTGAATTTTTAGAACGATATGATTTCGGCAACTTTTCGCAACTTTACGGAACTTTTTTTGCGATTATCAAGACCCAAAGTCTGTGGTAACGTCAGTGGGTATAACAGTAAAGGTATTCAATACAACAGGTCTCTCTGGATTTAAAAAGTCAAGTATCACTGTGTTTAATTGACTCCTCGGTACCTTGCCCAGAATAACTCCCCGAGCACAATACTGATGCAGAGGTGCCAAAGTGGCACATTCCGAAGCCGAGCAAAGAAATCCCCTAGTCAATTATTGATTAAAGGGGTCTATTCCGTTATCTGACGTTTATTAACTAATGGTCCCCTGTTCCTTTCATAAAAAAAATAGACAAAAAAACCCCAAAAAACGCAGATCCCATTGCACACAGGTCGTTCGTTGTGTTTATATCCACCTGTTTATAACACGTGGGGGGACCCACGTAAAAATCCATAATCATTCAACTAATGCTAGTCAAATGAATAAGAGTTTTGCAAAGGGCGTTTTGCAATAAGTGACGATTTCAACTTCCGCATATATGCCACCAAGCACCTTGGATTGTTTAGGTTTTCTGTTTGTCAGCAATGCGGCATGTATATTAACAAGCTCATACGTGCGCCACAGAAGCGTAATAAGAACTTTTCTATAAACAGGTATTACCTGGAGTTAATTAATATGTACACAGAGTAAGCCATAAATCACATTAAGGCTACAGAAATGGCAGGTGAAGAGCTGGCTTTAAGCTATAAAAATGGAAACGACATTCCTATTGTATACTTAACAAAGACAAATTCTCTTCCGTTCACTTCAGCCAATTTTAAAGCCAAGTGAGACCAATGTTCATATTTTGTTTTGTGGATCAGACAAGTCCACTGTTCACAATGTTAACCTTTTATTCTTGTGTTTAGAGATATTTATATGACACCAACGATTTCCACAGTATTCATATAGAACAAATGCAGTATTAGCTATGTATTGGTTATAGAGTATGTATTGTATCATGGCTGCTTTGTCTTGCATGAAAATAATCACACGTTGTATGATCTTGCGAGAGGCACTGATATAGCACTTTTGCTGTTTGACAGTCGCTTATTTGTTATAAATATGTTTAAAACCAAAAATGGCTATTAATATTGCAAAACAGACCTCGAGGAGTGTGGCTTACCTGCACTCTCACACCGCTGTACTTTATGCAATGACAGGACCCAGAGGGACCGTCCTCATAAACCATCATTAACACGGCGAGTGAATCTCAAGTCGTGAAGGTCACTCAGTGCATATTTTCTGAACGTCCTTTGAAAGCAGCTCCAGTTGACACACGTAGAGGTTATATAACTAATTAGACATCTTCTTTGATGTGACCCACGTCGAGTCTTTCAACTTATGCTATTTGATGTATTTTCTCGCGCATGTGAATTAAACAGATGCAGTAGCGTCACGGTCGTCCATTGGGGCCCTTAAAAATACTAAATGGTAAAAACAGACAAACAGGACCTAGCAGTTATATTAAGTGCATGTCTCATAATAAACAAATATATATATATATATATATATATATATCTATATATATATATATATATATTTATATAGTTTTGTTTATAAGTCTTTGAAATATACTAAATCTATAGTTTTTCATAGTATCACATGCAAGGAACAAAATACTAATAAAAGAAAGCGAACCAGCTTCTGTGGCTCAGGGTCAGATGACAGGACTCAAAGCCAGGAGATCGTGAGTTCGCATCTCAGCCGAGGCGATTAGATTTTTCACGGTCGTCCCCCACCCTTTCGGGGGTTCCTCGGCGTTATGATACAGCAATGGAGATGTAACACACCCAGGACCCGCAAGGGTGGTACACCGGACCTGGTTGATTCGAGTATAAGCCCCTGTTACGTAGTCCGAAACCGGCATGGAACTCTGCAGATGTACATACTACATTAAGTAAATAAGCATTGAAAAAAAGTCGGATGCGGTTACATACACACAAAAAAATCTTATATAAAATAAAGAAACGCGTCTGCAGGTTATAATCCGCATTTATATACAGCATTTCATTGAGGACTCTGACATGTCATGCGGTTGTACTGTGGTGAAATATTAATGTGAAACTAAAAACATTCTTCATACAAGCTCTTGAAATTAATGTAAACAGTCTTTGACAGGGGAAGGCTTTGTCAGGCAAATGAATATTATCTCCCAGTAGGAATTACCCTTCATCCACAGTGGTAAAACAAATACCTGCAGCTCCATAATGAATGATAATACCATGATAATAGGCCTTCTCCACGAGCATGCGCACTGCACATATACGGTCGTCTGGTGGGTTCGAGACTTCCGGTCCTTTGAGCCAGCATTGCGGGATTCGTTAAATAAAAACAGAAACATGTCACAGACACAGACAGGACCCGCAAACCTGATGATAAAACAGGAGTCTTTGATCAATTGAGAGTAAAATAGTCATGATTTGTTGAAATAACGCACCGAAACCATTACTGTCAATCGTCTCCAACAGATGCCGCTAGTATGGTGGAAAGGGTCTATTAAAATTTCAATAACTTTGCTATCGTCATGTGATCGCAAATATTGACACCGTCCCATGGTACATATGTTATACACTTGACAAGACACGTGGTTCGGGGATGAGCTGAATGTGTGTACGTAACTCTGATCTGTTGTTCTACCCGAGCTCCCACTGAGCAAACCATTCGATCCAGGCTTTGATGTGACATGAAAACAGATCAAATACCACACACGTGAGGTGTATCACATTGTTTTGTTTAATATCTAATGATGTTGTTATTAGTGAGGTAATTGGATCTGGTAATTTTAAATGCTTTGGGAAAACGGCTGGTATAGACAGAGTGAAATATATTATTTTATTTGATAAGTCTTTATATATATCATATATATTTGTGTATTTAATATATATATATATACATATATATATATATACATATATATTTATATATATATATATATATATATATATATATATATATATATTCAAGTCACCAGCGAAACAGAGCTGGCCAATAATTTGACCAAAAGGATAAACATAGGCCTAATACCTTCATTGCAGAGGTATAATAAATAAACTGGATCTGACTGGAAAAATAGGCCTGTTTAAATAAATGTTAAAAATTAAATATTAATAGAGTTGAAACAAATATACATAGCGTGATGGAGTCATTTAGAAAATCAACGTTAACCCACAAGAAAAAGAAGATTTTTGTGTATTTGCATGCAGGGCTGGCGACTGGCCCTTTGAACAAGGGCTTAATCATTTACTTTCACAAGTATGGCTTTTTAACTATTTAGAAAACCTCAATAAGTTGTTCAAGGAAAAATGTCGAAATAGCCATCCGCCAGATTGTTCAGAAATCCTAAATCATTCATTTATTTATACAGTTATACAGTATCTGTGCTCTCTAATGTCTAGACAGACACCATGAATATATTATAAGCTCCTATTGTTAAGAAATAAACTTGTCATTGACACTGTATGTTATTGTGAGTGAATGGCTGGACCACCTCAACTGTTAGACTGACTCACAAGATGAACATATGTTTACTAATCAAGATTTTTGCTACCAAGTTGTTTAAAGGGCACACAAACTTCAGCTATTTATCGTTATTTTTGTTTCGATATGTGATATTTAAAAATATTAAATGTTCAAATATCAACACTGCAGGACCTATGGGTTGAAGTGAACGATTCTTTGCTCTACCACCAGAGGTCGCCTCATGACAACTTTCATGCACTGATTGGCACTATCACCTTTGCACTGTTATAAAAATTAATATCCGGATTTTTTAGATTACACGGATCTCTAAAACATATTTGCTGTTAACCTCTGCCAAAGAGGTTGTGCTTTCACCGACACTGTTTACTTGTATGTAGAATGGATGGTTTGTCTGTTTGCTAGATAACTTAAAACTTATGGACCGCTTGTTGAGGCTTCAACCAGGGGAGGCTTCATGCATTCAGCTAAATATTGGTAAATAATAATAATAATAATAATAATAATAATAATAATAATATTAAATAATAATAATAATGCTGTTTTATTGCGGACTCATGGTCCATATACAGAAACAATGAAAGAAATGAGAATAGAAAGAAAAGAACAGTAGAAAGCAAATAACACAGGATTTAATAAAGGGGCGGATGGTTTTGCCATTGCAGGGATACGAGTTCTGGATCCTTCCACCAGAGGTCGTTTCTACCCGAAACGACTCTCTACTGTTTCGTCACTGTGGGACGACAGGGACTACTTGTCTCAATTCTCAAACTTCAAACGTTCAAGACTTCCAATTCACAGTACCCGAAATTGCCAAACACGGTAACAGAGACTTCTAAATCGAGGTAACCGAGACTTTCAGACCGTTTGTCAATAAACACTCTGAACTTCAAAATAAAATTTGTTACATTTCAAGAAAACACCTGCTATTTATATTTCCCATGCGCATGATTTCCCAATATTATTTATCTCGTAAAAACCTTAACAAGAAAACACCCATGAACATAATCCTTATCTAACACACTTGAACGGACTACATTTTCCACTTCACAGCATTAATACCTACGCCGCTGGTGTATTTAGAAGACCATGTGCATAATAGGGGTCGGATTTTGACCGTCCAGCAATCCCTAAACAGCAGAGTCGTACTCTTGTGTAGTGTGACGTCATCTGTTGAGTGCCATTTTGGTTTCTTTCCATTGCAAAGAGATATGCAAAAGTGCAATATAAGTGACCTGCCTAAGAATTAAGGAAGATGGACTTCCTAACCAATGGTCTGTTCTTATTTTTCTTTCTCCCACAAGCTTGCTTGATGATTTCATCAACATGTCTACACTGGGTTAATTCACCTAAGAATAAGGGAAAATAAAAAAAAAAGTGAGTTAAAGTGTATACCTAATCTTAGACAGGTCACCTATGGGCCTCCTGCACCATTATCAGAGATATTAGCCATTCGTTTTGCAATGTTACCTTCACTCTCCCTTTTTTTTTGTGCCCCAATCCTTCTAAATCTTAAATTTGAAATCTTTAGGATGAACTTGATTTACATACCAACCAATAGCTAATTTACATTTCTATTCAGGTACACAATACATCAATCCATCCGTGATCGGTGTAAGTGACCCAGTACTGTAAATTCTTCCTTAAATGAGGAGAACTATTGTCACAAATTCTTTTGAAATAATTAGTAACTAACGGTGCATGGCCAAGGGTGGACGGTCAAGTGCTGTCCTCTGGTGACCAAGTAATTAACTACTTCGCCTCGTGGCGAAATTCCCATATATAGCATTTCCTCTTTAATTTGTCAATCTGTCAAATTTTCGTTGTTTTACTCTAATTGTTCTATTCCAGGTTGCAGTGCCCCCCCCCCATTAACACACAGCAATTTTACACACTGCATTTTACCTGGGTTTCACAATAAAATATGTCAGCTACAGCAATGATGTAGTCGAGTCCACACCATCCGAGTCCAAGTGAAAGTCCGAGTCCATATACAGGCCACACGAGTCCGAGTCCATATACAGGCCACACCAGTCCGAGTACATATACAGGCCACACGAGTCCGAGTCCATATACAGGCCACACCAGTCCGAATCCATAAACAGGCCACACGAGTCCGAGTCCATATACAGGCCACACGAGTCCGAGTCCATAAACAGGCCACACGAGTCCGAGTCTATATACAGGCCACACGAGTCCGAGTTCATATACAGGCCACACGAGTCCGAGTCCATATACAGGCCACACGAGTCCGAGTCCATATACAGGCCACACGAGTCCGAGTCCATATACAGGCCACACGAGTCCGAGTCCATATACAGGCCACACGAGTCCGAGTCCATATACAGGCCACACGAGTCCGAGTCTATACAGGCCACACGAGTCCGAGTCCATATACAGGCCACACGAGTCCGAGTCCATATACAGGCCACACCAGTCCGAGTCCATATACAGGCCACACGAGTCCGAGTCCATATACAGGCCACACGAGTCCGAGTCTATACAGGCCACACGAGTCCGAGTCCATATACAGGCCACACGAGTCCGAGTCCATATACAGGCCACACGAGTCCGAATCCATATACAGGCCACACGAGTCCGAGTCCATATACAGGCCACACGAGTCCGAGTCCATATACAGGCCACACGAGTCCGAGTCCATATACAGGCCACACGAGTCCGAGTCCATATACAGGTCACACGAGTCCGAGTTCATATACAGGCCACACGAGTCCGAGTCCATATACAGGCCACACGAGTCCGAGTCCATATACAGGCCACACGAGTCCGAGTCCATATACAGGCCACACGAGTCCGAATCCATATACAGGCCACCCCAGTCCGAGTCCATATATAGGCCACACAAGTCCGAGTCCATATACAGGCCACACGAGTCCGATTCCATATACAGGCCACACGAGTCCGAGTTCATATACAGGCCACACCAGTCCGAGTCCATATACAGGCCACACGAGTCCGAGTCCATATACAGGCCACACGAGTCCGAGTCCATATACAGGCCACACGAGTCCGAATTCATATACAGGCCACACGAGTCCGAGTCCATATACAGGCCACACCAGTCCGAGTCCATATACAGGCCACACGAGTCCGAGTTCATATACAGGCCACACCAGTCCGAGTCCATATACAGGCCACACGAGTCCGAGTCCATATACAGGCCACACGAGTCCGAGTTCATATACAGGCCAAACCAGTCCGAGTCCATATACAGGCCACACGAGTCCGAGTCCATATACAGGCCACACGAGTCCGAGTCCATATACAGGCCACACGAGTCCGAGTTCATATACAGGCCACACCAGTCCGAGTCCATATACAGGCCACACGAGTCCGAGTCCATATACAGGCCACACGAGTCCGAGTTCATATACAGGCCACACCAGTCCGAGTCCATATACAGGCCACACGAGTCCGAGTCCATATACAGGCCACACGAGTCCGAATCCATATACAGGCCACACCAGTCCGAGTCCATATACAGGCCACACCAGTCCGAGTCCATATACAGGCCACACGAGTCCGAGTCCATATACAGGCCACACGAGTCCGAGTCCATATACAGGCCACACGAGTCTAAGTCCATATACAGGCCACACGAGTCCGAGTCCATATACAGGCCACACCAGTCCGAGTCCATATACAGGCCACACGAGTCCGAGTCCATATACAGGCCACACGAGTCCGAGTTCATATACAGGCCACACCAGTCCGAGT
This sequence comes from Sipunculus nudus, assembly GCA_026874595.1. NCBI lineage: Eukaryota > Metazoa > Annelida > Sipuncula > Golfingiida > Sipunculidae > Sipunculus > Sipunculus nudus. Next base: position 16,687,489 of record CM049312.1, on the reverse strand, counting down.
CCATATACAGGCCACACGAGTCCGAGTCCATATACAGGCCACACCAGTCCGAGTTCATATACAGGCCACACGAGTCCGAGTCCATATACAGGCCACACCAGTCCGAGTCCATATACAGGCCACACCAGTCCGAGTCCATATACAGGCCACACGAGTCCGAGTCCATATGCAGGCCACACCAGTCCGAGTCCATATACAGGCCACACGAGTCCGAGTCCATATACAGGCCACACCAGTCCCAGTAAAAGTCCTTGAGGTTCGAATCCAAGTCCACCTACAACCGAGGCCAAGTCCAATACAAATATTCTTAAAAAACAATCAAAATGGAAATCTCAGTTTACCGTGTACGTTTAAAGTAAGTTTACACATGCTGTTACATTTATAACTCCCAATGCTGGGCAAAGCCTGGTTTATGTATATATAGTGTTATTATTTTGTAATATCCTGTTAGTCATTCGCGAATGTACATAAGCCGTTATCACATGTGACAGTTTTTTTTAATGGACTCTCAAGTCCTTACCTCCGCGTTCGAGTACAAGTCCGAGTCGAGGACCCTCGATGCTACGTCGGAGTCCCTAAAAAGTCGACTCGAGGCCGGATTCGAGTCAAAGTCCGGACTTTAGTCCTATACATCGCTGGGATACAGTGCCTCTTTTTGCTATTTTTGTAGGATCAACAGTTACTCCGAACACGGGCCCCCAATCAGATCGAAGAGAGCATATTATCTAAATATAGTTCTCTCCCCCACGGTGGACACTAAAACGTGAAGCAAGTCTACACCACAGAGAGGCAGTTATGCAAGGAATTTTCCCCAAAGTTTAATCCTGATTTAGGCTTACTATTCAAAGCTATTTACTTTAATATTCATGATAATGTTATTCAAATACCTTTCGAAATCCACATATATATATATGTCAGTAACAGGGAGACTAGCACACGACTGATGTCTACTTGATAGTATACAACTTGGTTTCACCAATGTATACTACACAAAAACAAAAAAATGTAACGCAAGAATATATGGTCTGCATGGTGACCCGTGTATTGATGGCTAGATTGATACGCGCGTGTAAGTTACTTTAACTAAAGTTATCTCCTGAAGGAAGTTTCTTGAGATGGATATTTAAGTCTCAGTACTCATAATTTATTTTTGTTTGCGGTATAGGCCTCCATTTTGGTAATGCTAGCTTAACTAAGTATATGTACATCTGCAGAAACCATTACGGTTTCGGACTCGGTGACAGGGCAGTATCACACGCTTCCTCTTATTTTATTTACTGGTGTTAACCAGGCCCGGTAACTACTGCACCTGAGGGGCCTATACTACAAAGCAACCCCCGAAAGGTCAACTCGTTCATGAGTTAAACACGGCCTTTGGGCACAACCTTCCCATTAAGCTTTTTATTTAAATATTATAGTAAAAAGTCTCAATGCTTAAAGGAAAAATACTATCATGACTTAATCAAATGGTGTAAACTGAATCAGGAACCATGTAACAGCGACAGGTTCGGAGTCTCGTGAGCCACACGTGGGTCATAAATCTAGAAGATGTAGGACAAGGGGAGATCCAGACCGCTGTATAATACGTGTTATAGGTAATTAGATTTTTTTTCTATTGTGACACAGAACACACTCCATTCCAGAGCAGTCGTTGCTTCCAACACGTGCATGACCTCTCGTGACCTCCCCTACATTTCCTGCGTTCTCTAAATCACTGAATTTGTGTCACTAAGTGACTGAGTGTCTCTCTCTCTCTGCCCTCTCTCTCTCTCTTTCTCTCTCTCTCTCCCTCTCTCTCTCTCTCATTGATAGATTCTGCATTTCTTATTCATCAGGAATTTGACCATGCGATGAGTCATATATATATAGCTATAATCAATAGTGTTTACAGGACAAAAATGTGCCATGGTTAAAATAGCACGAAATTTAAGATTGAATTTTAAATATATTGCCAATAACTCAATAAATATTAAACATAATTTGCATACATTTTCTGGTTTACACTTAAAACTAAATTAAATAAAGTTATATATCCTGGAAATACACCACTCTATATTAAGCAGTTAAAATAATAATCATATGAAAATCATATGAAGATCTCAATCGCATTCTATCCTGGTCCAATTTAGAACTGGACTAGACCAAATCTAAATTGAGAAGCTTGATTTTGATCTGGCCTAGTCCAGATCCCAATCGTAGTCTTGCCTGGTTCAGTTTAGAACCGGCCTAGACCAGATCCCAATCGTGATCTGGCCTAGGCCAGTTTACACTGGACTGGATTCAGATCTAGCCTGTGACATATACATGTACAGTAAATATGTTCTAAATAGCAACTTTGCAGCTTGGTTATTATCATCCATAAATAGCGCGGCCATAAACATATAAAATAATGTCTACACACATGTAATTGATGACACAGCTGTAAGCCCGTAGTACGCAAAGCCCATAACCGCGTTCAGCTTGACCTGCTTTATAATTAAGACTGATGAATCCTCCTGTTAGATATGACAGGCTTACCCCATGTTGGCTGGCCTTCGTTGACTACACTTGGGCCAAATCCCGCACACCGCTTACATATTTTTAGACCAAACATGATATAAACACTAATGCAGGAACGCAGACAGTGGAGCCTTTCCGTAAATAGGTTGTTTTCTTATATCTTCCGTAAACACAGACGACACAGACGAGAAACACCCGAATGTTTTGTAATTTGGTTTGTGTGAATCCTTTAATGTTTCTTTATTTTCCTGTTTATTGCAAACTTGTTTTGCTTCCTGCCCCTCTTTCATGACTAAATCAAATTTTATTTAAATAGTGAGTAAATTAATTTTTTGCACGATTATACTTGCATAATTATATGGTGAATGCCAGCGAAAACAAAGAAAGTTAACAAAACATTGTGCAATATTTTCATTTTAGGCTTGGAATATATATATATATATATATATATATATATATATATATATATATATATATATATACTTGACTCTTACAATATATTAAAGACATGTAGACATAAACGAACACGGAAAGTGGCAGTTAAACCACAAAATCCTATAAACTATATATACTTGAAAACACAGTGATACGGATGTTGTGCCCACTGTATATATATATATATATATATATATAAAACTTTGCTTCACTAAGTTTACAAATACATGCATATGGTTTATTGCATGCTGACCAGTTTATGACCCAGTTGTACGTGTACATATTAACAATCAGAACATGAGCTAAGGCAGCTGATTATGTCACGGGGTACATAATCCTGCACAAATATACAGATCATAGCGAACAGACAGGGCTTAGGTAAAGTCATGTAACGTTATATATGGCCTGGTCATCGGGAGGGTATCTCGGTCACTCAGCATTGATGGCAGCTGTTTCCGTAACACGGCCGAGTAGCCTATCGCATCAGATTACAAACTGCCGCATCCCTCCAGCAGCACCCGCTAACAGCATCCCAGTCGGTTACAGTAACCAAAGCTCTGCAGCATACACAGTCCGTGTCAGATACTTTGGTAAGTTTATAGTTTGCTTCTCTCTGAATCTACAAAATGCCTAGATATAGTTAATATACGGAAACCTTCATTGACTGTACATGGAATTTGACATCATATGAAAATTGGTCATCTTCAGCACATGAATAGACGGAAGTGTTAACAATTGGACAATACTAAGCTCCAGTGATTATCTTGTTCTTTGTAACATCCTCAAGGAATTTATATGCCAAAATATAATATAACCAGGCTGTCATTCATTATATCACAAACCTCCTTTGAAACATTCAAGATCGGCCAAGAGCTCAGAGTGATGGACTTTAATTCTATATAGCTGTATGTGTTCACGTAACGTTAATGAAAAACGCCTGATATCCGCTTCAAGTCGCTAATTGCACACTTGGCCATTAATATCGCACAAACCAGGTTTGGTATAGTAACATGTAAGAAAATGAAGTGTCATTAATATATATATGATATATATGTATATGTATATATATATATATATATATATATATATATATATATATATATGTGTGTGTGTGTATAGTATTTTTGTGTGTGTATATATATATATATATATATATATATATATATATATATATTGTACTCGCTCAGACATTAATGGATGTTCTTGGTGAGATATCTGCAATGAATGACGTATAAAATCAGCTATTCACCGACCTTTCCTTATAATTTATATGATTTCTTTCTTACTCTTCATACATATATGTAATCATAAACTCTTGGTAATTCCTGTTAAGGTAAGTTATATAAAAGCTTATGTGGAGGATATATGATCTTCTTCCTCTAAACGTTGTTAGTCAATGGCGTCAATTTATCTTTAAGGGTTGTTGAGGGGGGGGGGGGGGGTCCTGGGGGGGGGGGGGACCCGCAGGCGAGGGAGGGTATTCAAATATATGACAACTTTTTTTTATAAACACATGATAGATTTCATATATATTACAAAAATTTAAGGGGAAAAAATAAGGTATTATCTTTCCAGTATAGGTTAATTGTATACATAATATTTCATAACAAGTCAGAAATGGAAACAAAATCTATAATTCTTATTATTAATGTATTTCAATTCCAATATATAAATATTATCTCTGAATTTCAGGGAGGGGGGGGGTGATTTAATTGACCATCTTTCCTTGATAAAAGAGGTGGGGGGGGGGGGTATATACGCCCCATCCCCATGAACTGACGGTAAACGGAAAGACCATGTTACCCATGGCCAAAGATGGTTGGTTGCTTGTGTGTGGAAGTTGAAAGGTCATTAGTTACAAAATCCCCCTTGCAAAGCATTGGTTCGTCTGACTTGCCGCCAGATGTCCTTGTTGAATGTTTTCGGTTTATTTTGCCAGTCCCCAACATGTTATAAACATCTGAATATAAACAAAACGAACAACCTATAGAAAATGTAATAGGTGTTTATTGGCCGACCTTTTTAAAAGTTCAATACAATTTCTTCATTTAATAGACGTCAGATATCGGAACAGACCCCTTAAACAACAAAACCAGAGACAAATAGAGAGCAGCAAGAAGCGCATGGCTCTGCCCGAGCCCTGATGATACCTGAGATTACATCCCGTCCAAATATACTTTGCCTAGACGTTTGACTGTACAATACCTTAGTAAATATGCTAAGTACAACGATATCCAGTCTGCAGACTTTTATTAAGTATAATAAATGTAGCACTGTTCCAAAAATTTCCTGTTTTGTCAAAATGCTCAGTTGCACATGTCTTTCTCTCTTTACCAGAATGAAAAAAAAAATAATTATTATAATGACCTGATTCTTATTCAATACATTGAGATACAGTATTCTTCTATAAAACTCATTACTCTGGTATATAAATGTATTGCTTTTCCGTCGCTTTGTTTTTATCCTTCTAACCCTCACCCCGATGAGCCGCTGACAAGTGACATTCAACGTATATATTCTACCAAGAAACCTGGAACCATTAAATTGTCTTAATATGTCCCAATGGTTAAATATTATATATAAAAACGCAGTTTCTGTTAAGTATAATTTACATAAATTGGAATATAAGGAAACAAATACGCAGAGAGAGAGAGAGAGAGAGAGAGAGAGAGAGAGAGAGAGCGAGAGCGCCACGCCTTGTTATTTTAAGGTTAACGCTCTATATGTTAATATACACTGTCCCTTCAGCTGCTGAGCTCCCATTTTATCAGCTTTGATGTATTGTTTTTATTATTTATCTGATATGACGTAAAGTCAAGTGATCGCTGGTGTTCCGAGACTTAACAAGGTCTGTTAGCGGGTGGGGATCTAGTCAGGCTCTCTTATGATGTCGTAAAGAAGTCCAGATGTTCCCAATAATCACCCATCCTCCTCCGGGCCGTGTAAGCAGCAGTAAATTAGTGGCATACAGGAAACTGCCACCATACACTATACGTCTTATCTCAGTACAGTCCAGCTGACATGACCCTGACCTTTTGCTGACGGTTACCGAGCTTGCGCGTGCGCAGTCATCTAACCCTTGTTCGTTTGCTCTGTAAACTAAAATGTAACGCGACTTTATTAATTTTTCACATATTGTATCTATAAAACTTGTGGAGTCTTAGCCTTTTTCGGCAACTTAATGTACACACAAAAATCTACTTGTAATTTTTCACTTTGAGTTTTTCATTTTGAAAATTAAAATAAGGGCAAGCAAATGAGGGCTTGTGTATACTTATTCATACAAATCCTGGTCTATTGAACTAAAAGGACATGTCCGATGAGCCGACCAAATATTGTCAACTAACTATAACAAGACATTCGTACACTGAGTTTTTAAATGTTCCCTGGCATAATATAAATATAATCCGTTTCGGACACGGAAGTTTCGGATTAGGACATTCCGGACCGCAGGACATTTTGGACTAGGACGTTTCGGACAGGCCTTTTTGCAAGGGAGGACATATCAATATTATTACAATAAAATAACATTTTAAAATATAATTTTGAGTGTATAAATGTACTCATTTTTTAATTGAAATAATATTTATTTGGCTCCAAAAATTTGATATTAATTATTGGCTCACAGTCTCACATATTATACGTGTTATGATATAGGCCGATATAAGTGATCAGTAACAAACCTTGGCATAAATAAGAGATGCTACTAAACAATCCTAGTACTTAGGTATAAAGAGTGCTCCCGCAAGATTTCTTGTGTAATAGTCACAATTAAATTATGGAATTATGTACATGCACATTTCCTTGTAAGAAAGAAGTATTTGGAATTATCCATCTGAAGAACATAATGAACGTGCAGCATTTAAAATAATTATTTCTAATTTTATGATTGTGCAGGATTCATCGACGTCTCTAGTTTTTCTAAGTTAATTAATCAACGGAGAAGCTATATTTAATTCACGCATTTAATGCTCGTGGATTTTTGATAGGTAATCTGTCTGTTTCCTATCGCTGACCCCCCCTTCTCTCTCTCTCTCTCTCTTTCTCTCTCTCTCTCTCTCTCTCTCTCTCTCTGTGTTTAACATGCACCTAGGTCTTTGTCACACTCTGTATAGTAAGTCCGGAATGTAAAATATATTGCTACACATCTTAAAATAGGTTTAATCAATATTCTTATCTTGGATTAAGGGCTCATTAAGTTACGGATCCCCTTCATCTGCAGTACGTGCATGGTTGATCCCAGATCGCCTGCATGTGCATGTCTCCATCTGCCGAAAGGCAGTAAAACGTATTAACGATTATTTGATACTTTGATAGGGTTAATTGGCAAAGATTGTGAAATACCAGTTGATATTTCCAGGCAGAAAGATATCTTCTGTAGGGTTAATATACCCCCTCCAGGTGGCGCTGTATTTCGTTTTCCCCTTGTTGGTTAGTTATTTATTTGGTTTGTTTTTTTGCAATTTTACTAAAAAAATTAGGAAGGGAATTCTGGTGAATTTTTTTTCGGATCATATTACCGACCAAGGAAGAATTCAACAAATTTTAAAGTCAAATGAATCATCATTATATGTGAATTCATTCAGTGGCTAAAGCATTGTGGGATATAGGTCAATTTCTTCATCCCGGTCGATGGGAAGAATCATATACTGGAATATGGGGTAGCATTTACTCTAGAACTGGATTTGTTGCATGGCGACGTACAATTCCGCTGTAGTTGTGTGGACAGCAAAGTGATTATGAATCCGGCGATGTTAAGGACGCGTATATACAGTATAATTACGCTGTTCACAGGTCTTGACACTACTGTCTTCTGTATACATATATCAAAGGGTAGAGATATTCAGATCATTACGAAAACAGAGGAAAATAGATTTTATTATCTGGTGGAATTAAGCGTTTAGGAGAACCCCCTCTGGTGGTGACCAGATGCACCACCATCGTAGCTAAGGCATTCCTATATTGTCTTCCTAAATACTTAATCGGGGGAACAAATAAATGACAAAATAACACTAGATTGAATATTTCACAAAGATATAATAGCACATGGAAGACATAGTTGAAATGATTCGTCAATAGCACAGACAGATAGATAGGGGAAAAAAGGCAGCAGCAGAGAAATATGGGCTTAATCAAAGCAGAAACAACTTTTCTTGCATATCGATCTTTTAAACATTCATGTAATAAGAAAATATTATGTACACATGTGCACAATTATCGCAGAAGATTGATCGCAAATAATAAAAAAAATTATTTATTTTAGATAGATAATATATTGTTGCATGTATAGTATTGGTAAGATTAAATATATAATGTATACAGACATCAAACTGTATCCTGCAATCTTCTTCATGTAGAACAGTGACGGCAAGATGAAGCTGGTAGTCGTACTGATCATAGTGACGCTCATCGTCTCGGCATGGTGGGTAAATACACACACGGTCACACACACACACACACACACACACTCATCGTCGCACACAAGCATATATTGGCCACACATGCGCTCAAGTAACGTGAACCACGGGGAAAACACGAAAAACACGAGCTCATAAAACACAAGCACGAAATACATGCAAACATACACGTGGGCACACACACACACACATCAACAGACGCACGCACATCAAACACACAGGGAACAATTACGGTCACAAGTATATTGAGCATAGTCTTTAAATGTTTAAAACAAGAGAGAGAGAGAGAGAGAGCGAGAGAGAGAGAGAGAGAGAGAGCAAGTAAAAGTTGTATACCAAAGATATTAACTGTACATATATATTAAATAGTTTATTGCGATATATGTTTATTTATTATATACCGGCACCTTACCATACGTAAACTTAACGTAGTATCTTTACAGCAGATTTACTTCTACTTTTAGGTCTATCCCAGCCCCCGGAAGAGGCCCCAAGCGAGGTGACCCGAAGGTTGGTACAAATTGTTTTAGATCACCACCGGATATCAAGCATCTGACATGGCGTATCAGTATACCATGGTCAAAGGCAAACTTTCAGAAGGGAATGTCTCAAATTGAAATCACTGCAAGCGTGAATCACGACTTTTTTTAGTCATTTAACTCACTTAAGTTTATACCTATAGAGCTAGTCAACTCTGTAAGAAATTCCATCATTCGGTATTTAAAATACTGAAATGTGCGATTGTGTTTTCACAGTTTCTTATCACACAAAATTGTCTCATAAAGTTTCAGGAATGGGAGGGGTCCGTTTGTTTAAATATACTTGCGAGTATATATTGTGTAAGCTATATTCAAGGCATTGTGTAATGCTATTTTGACCAGGAAAATGATTTGATTAATTAGGGAAAGATTTAGAAATTTAGTTAAACTGTATTATTAGAGAGAGAGACACAGGTAATAATTTGAAGATACAAGTATTGTGGGCATCTCTTTACATAATTGATATTAGGTGAAATATTATACACCTCTATAATATTGTTTTTGTATATATTTGTCGTAATTGTGTTATATATTGTGTTGTTATAAATTGCAATGTTTCATCAAATTTTAGATATACCTGACGTCGTAATTGTTCCCTCTTCTTAATTCGTGAAAAAAGTGCATGGTGTCATGCAACGGCTAAAGTCACCTGTTCCCAGACGAGTATAAACGAATACCTTAATTGACAGTGTATATATGTCGATGAATTAAAAATTGTCGTATCTTAATAATTGAGTTTTCAATTGTCTTGGCATTCAGAATATCTAACTAAAATCACTATTTATTGTAATTTTAATAACATAGGAACCCCTATAACCATCCACACTGTCGTTCAGCGGATCGCATATATTCTGAATGACTGTATATGCATAAAGCATGTATCCCCGACCCTGATAAAATGATAAATTAGTTAAATTAAACTGTCATTCTTTTCATCACTTTTCAATCTGTTTCAATACTCTGACCTTGACCTTGCAGGCGGTTCTTGGTCAGATGGTCATTGACCTGTTCGCACAGGCTGATGGGAACGAGGACGGGAAACTAGAGAACGACGAGTATTGGACGATCTATTCCGTGGTGGACAAAAACCGTGAGTTTTTATATTAAGACACATCAAAATTATGAATTGTTTCAAATAGAAAAGGGCTCGTAGGGAAAGTGCGACTTTCCTTTAAAAATGTACCAGTCGAGAAAAAATTATTTGAAAATTTTGCCTAAATGCAGAGGGATACAAAAATGCGGCGGCTCTTATAGGACACACATAATTTTAATTTTAATATAATTATAATCATGTCGCGTGGGAACGAGATAATTATCGCGTGGGTACGAGAAATTTAGCGTGGGAACGAGATACTATCGCGTTGAAACGAGATAAAAAAAATTTTTTGTGTGCCCTATACTAGCCATGGTGAAAAAAAATACTGCAATGTGCATTTGAACAACACAACCGAGTAGTCATTATCTATAATACCTTTAGGAGTAAGGCTTGAAGGGTTTTAAGCAAGAGCTGCGAAGGTAGCAATTAAGGATACTGAGAACTTAGCGCTCATTCTACAAAAAAAGGTTGACCCATGAAGCATTCCGTAGGTCACTTTTTGTTTGTTTAGGAGGTCTTATATCGTTGGCTGGTTATAGACGTGCATAAGCTCGCATAAAAGGTGACCCTATTATTTTGGGCACAAAGCTAACTTTGTCCCATTTTATTACGTCACTTGGAACACAATGCACCTGAGGCTGAAGTTGTTGACATGACACACTGTCAGCTAAAATAAAGTTGGATATGATAGTGCAATAAGTCACTTTATCAAAAACTCTATATATAGTACCTTAAATCCTGGTAATAATTATTTCTTTTAAAGAATTTACGGGATTCGGGAAAAAATAATTAAATCATTAGCCAGATTAACGATCCTTTCTCCAAATGTAGAGCATGATGGGCTTTGACGGCCGTGACGAGTCGGCAAAATGAGAGATCTCCGCTTCCTAATTGGCTGCTTTCTTTTCTCAAGGTTATGCTAACATGAGGAAAATTATATATTTGACATACTTTATTACATCGTCCATGGCAGTAAAGGAAAAATGCCGTTGGCACCCAATATAGGTGATAACGAATAACAGAAAGATTCCATGGCGCTAATCCTAATTTGAAGTTAAATAAATAGTAATAATTTAAGATGGGTAGTCAAGGTTTAGATATGGCCTTTTTTTCATTTTTCAGGCGATGGCTCTATCACAAAAAGAGAATACATCAGGTTCATGGTGAGACTGCGCGCCCTGCGTCGTGCCCTGACACGCCGCCAGGTGAGAGGTATGGCTGCCAAGTTGTTCATGATGGGAGACAAAAATGGTGATGGTGTTCTCACCCCCACTGACGGCCGGATTATCTTTAACAACATGGACAAAGACAGTAGGTGGTTGTTAGTGTTATGATGATGATGATTATAAAAGTACATATAGTCAACATATTTTGCGCTATCTGAATCATATCTGGTTTAAATCATTGTCAAGAATTAGGCGAAAAAGAAAAATTTGAAATCCCGAGACGTTTGCTTATATATAACATCCCCCCTCTCTCTGTCTCTGTCTGTCTGTCTCTCTCTCACACGCACACACACACACACTATATATATATATATATATATATATATATATATATATATATTTAATATCATTTCTAATACGTTAATGGAAACGGTTGCTGATAGAATTAGAATCTTCTTTAAAACAATCTAAATAAAGTTGCCCTTTCCCAACATATTGAGATTTTTCATTAATTATACATATACCTCATGATTTATTTCAGCTGATGGTTTTGTAACCAAGGAGGAGTACATGGCACGCTGGGCTAAGGTAAGGCACTACAATAATGTTATTATCATTAATATTTTGAAATAGGTTTATTATCGTTAAATGTAGCTTTATCGGATTCCGCTATCGTTCATTTTATATATATATATATATATATACATATATATATATATTATATATATATGTGTATATATATATATACAAATAATAAATATGTTAGTAAACTTTGATTATGATGTTTTTACTGTTTTCATAACTATTCGTTTTCAAAGGAATATATATATATATATATATATATATATATATATATATATATATATAAAGTTTTGTTAAACAATAATTAATGTTTTCTCTATCTGTTTGCTGTTATTCACCACTATCATAAATTTTAAATATCATAAATGATAAATATTTTACAAATTAACAGTTTATTATGTTATAAATATATATATATATATATATATATATATATATATATATATATATATATATATATATATATATAAATGAAGTTTTGTCAAACAATAATTAATGTTTTCTCTATTTGTTTGCAGTTGTTCAAAAAGGATTAAGAGTCAGACGATGATGGCAGCGTAGCAGCTGTGAAGTCAAATGCTTCGGATGCTTAACAGTACATGCTATCGTAAATTGATGTTACCAATAAAATAGCTGCACCCAAGGGGTAGTGTTGTTAACTGCCGAAAGATGGCGCTGTAGTAATTCTTATAATGAAAAAAGTTCAGCGCCAACATCCGTTCCTAATGAGTGACCTTTCAATAAAATGTCACGTGTTTCAAATATTCCATAAAAAATTGAGTGTAAAAATACGTTTTGGCAACTACCGCAAAATTGATTGATTTATAGTTTGTCACGTGAAATAAACAGACTTATAGGTCATGCGTATAATGCCTATGAAAGCATTGTGACCGGGCAGCGACTATACCTTGTTGATATTAGTGATGATTAATCTTGCTGCATCTGACAAATGCAGGATGTATTTTCTAGTTTTATTAAAAAATTAAAACAAGAAATGTTGACATTTTGTAGATTTTGATGTGTGCAAGCAAATGTGTTGCCATGTTATCTGACAGAGAGAGAGAGAGAGAGAGAGAGAGAGAGAGAGAGAGAGAGAGAGAGAGAGAGAGAGAGAGAGAGAGAGATAGGGTGTGTGTGGGGGGGGGGGGGGGCAGAAAGACAGAGAGACAGAGACAGAGAGACAGAGAGAAACAGAGAAATAGAGAGGGAAAGGAGTGTTTTGCTTTGACTGCATTGCGAGTATATAGATAGAGACTTGAACATTAATCTGAGTTCACTCTTTATTATAAACCTCCAAAAGTAAATTTTACAAATTTCTGGATGACACATCTTCAATACACAAAGGCCTTACCATTAATTTAAGAACGACAGCACTTGTTTCAGATCCGATACCTGTGAACCAATAATAAACCTGTTTAAATATCCCATGCTCACATTCTGACATAGCTGGGAAAACTCCTAGATACCAGCAAGGAAAATAGACTATTGAATCAACAGAATTTACCCGAGCCGTCCAGGTTAACACAAAATAAACTCATGTTATGTACATTTGAAGCACCTAAGAAAATATGATGTAATCACAATTAACGTATCATTCTCCACACGCGAGATCTCGTCTATTAAGAGAAGGGACCTCTTGCCAATCAATGTGCGCACAGCACTGTTTCCAGTCGAACGCGAGCTATCGCCTTGCAATTGAAAACTACAAGAATTAAGGCAAATAGCAAATACAGAGTATGCTTCGACAACATCCATTCCAAATATAACCAACAAATGGCATTTGTTCGTGAAACATATTTTGTATATTGATAAACTTGCGGTTCTATTTCGCGGTGTTATATCTGTGACGCGGTATTGTAAATACCAACAGGAACTTGTACAAGTGCTTCCATTGATAGTTTAAGTGCTACATCTGCTGCCAGAATTGTTGAAAACATAAATGCACGGTGATAGTGCAGCGCCACTTGCTGTGGTCTTTCCAACATTATGCAAAAGGATTACTGGCATGCATTGGGGGATTAACCATTATTGCATGCTGTTGTTTACATTTACTGATCATCCAAGTGAGGCGTTGACTGGGTCAAATGTCCGGTCAAACATGCTTAAGTCCGTCACGGCTGGCAGGGTCCTACAATTATTTCAATAGATCTTGACCCTGTTCGGGGTTACAGTCCTGTGTGCCAATGCTCTGTGTGGACCTCCACCAGAGGGCGCTAGTGATTTCAGGGGGGGGGGGCATTCTGTAAAAAAACACTATGTCCTCAGAAAACTTTGAAAACTCTCATCGTCAGGTATGCAAATAGAGATTTTACTAATTTTTTTTCTTTATATGTATTTTTGTTTGTTATTTGCTTTTGAGAAAGGTAGCTTATTTGGTTGAAATAGAATTTCATAGGTATATGTACATTTGTATATATATATATATATATATATATATATATATATATATATATATATATATATATATAATTTGCATTTATCACATAGCATGAATTCAATACATACAGGTGAAAGTGCTCTACCATGCACGCTCGTCACTTTCAAAAGAAGTTAAGCCACGATAGGAAGACGAACAGGTAGACAGGACTTAGGTTAAATTTAAAAAATATTTTGTTTAAATACCAGTAAGAATTGAAAACATGCCGGTTTACATAAAAAAATTAAACAAACTGAGACCACAAAATGTGGCGGTCATTGTATGCCAGTTAATCTTCAGTTATTGAATAATGTGTTGATATCTCTGTCTATAAGTCTCATTTTATTCACTTGAAAGTTCGCAATATACGCTTTGTGTTTATAGACGGATTTTCATGGGAGTTTTGGGATACGGGAGAGCGATAAAAGTCTGCGGTGTATCCTGATCTAGATGTGGCTTCATGTGCTGACGTCTGGCGGAGCGTTTGAAAATTAAGATTATTTCACAACGATCAATGGGTAGCAATCTATTACTGCTGCACAAAACCTGGACGCTAACATATGATGATCGGCGATTCATGCGTGGAACGCCTAAACTTTGAGATTGCTTCACTTATGAGACAGCTTGCGTATTTCACTTAGGAAAATGGAATCCCTGGTATCTTTAAAAATATGGTTTAAAACGTAGCTCTTCACTTGTGCATATATCGTTCTGTATTTTCTACTTGTGTTTTACCTGATGTCAGTCAGTAATCTGGTATGTGTCTGGTTAAAGCATTTTAATATATACTTATCTTAGTAATTTATAATGGTTTATAATTTTTTAGGTCCCTACCCACGCTGTGTTTTCAAGCATCAGGACAGCCACGTCCAGCATCACTCTTTACCTTCCACAGGGCAGCTCTAACAATGATACTTGGACCGGGATGCAAAGTTAAATAAAAAAAAAGTAGCCACGTTATTTATAGGATATATATCAGAACTGAATGCTCGAAGAGGCGTCAGTCACAAGTCGTAGCCCAGTCGTGGAAAATCGTAGAGGTATCGTCCCGGTTTCTTGTATATGTTGTAACTTCGTGTCATGTCGTGCATTCATCGTGTCACTGTCGTAGCATGTCGTGCTCCCCTCGTACAACATCGTCATCATAGTGGATTTTTTTTTCACTGGACAGGCCGAAAAAGGGGAGGGGGCAATCTAAACCGATATCACGATGTTAAATAGAGAATAAATAAATAAATTCAAACATAAGTTCAAACATACGGCAATACTTTTCAGCTGATGTTATGATAATATAGATCTGGATTGCCAAGCCTTAATCGTAAATAAAAGCACGTGTCCTTCAGAACAGAAGAAATGATGATCCTAAGGTCGGGAGAATGATTTTTAGAAAGAAACATAATATGAACATGGTATTAATATGAATCACTCTAGCAGTAAGGGGTACTACTATATATAAATACGCTATTCTAGCACGAAATATGCTAGGGTATCACGGAGATATGACGACAATGAAGGGTTAAAATGTTTATTTGAATTAATAAAGCTAGTTAGCTCTGGACATATAGGTCTGTAATGGACCTAGAAGCTGTATTATAATATCTTATAGGCCTATAACATCCACAAACACTTGCCTAATATATAAACATCAAACATGGTTTTTAATACATGATAGAATGAATGAGCTTATTTATTATTATTGTGTCATGTACAATAATCCAAAAATAAATGAAATAATTCTGCTTATAATACCCGACCCCGGCAGGGGTTTGTATTACACTCGGTACTCAAGTCGATCAAGACAGTGTACAGGAGTACAAACAACTCTTCTTGATATCCTAGACTTTGGTAACTAATCCAGAGTCAGCAAGGTCATTCTCTGCATAACGGCGTAGTTACCCCTAGCCATGAATATTAATAGGACTCGGTGACCTGTCGAGCGGTAATTTAAAATAACGCCACTTGTTCTGGCATACTTGACTGGGGATATTTGTAGATGTAACCATGACGATGTATAAAATTTATTTGTCTCCACACCACTTTATATAGCAGTAGTAAAACACAACGACTGCATCTCTCACACTGAATTTTTAAATTGATTTTAACATTTAAATGACTATTAAGTTTCTGCATGGTTATGGCAATATGAATCGATATAAAATCGATATAAATCGACATTGGGTACTGAAGGCTTTTATTTATGAAAATGGTCTCACTCGTTTAGAAGTACCTTTATTAGAGACATTCAAAGGTGAAACTTAATGACAATCAGTATTAACACTAGAATTATTGGGTGATGTAATTAGACTGAACGACGGGAACTTTCACCTCATTTGAAAGATACACCTGAAGGTGCATAAATATTTGCAATAATATGTGTATTGTCTCACGTCATATTGTGTGTTAGTTCATTTTGGCTGAATACAATAATTTCCCGCAAAACCATCCCACACAAAGATTTATTCTTAATAATAGATTCCACGCTCGGGAACTACAATACTTTACATTTGACTACCTGCACATGGTTTGACCAGGAAGCTACATTACAAGCGTTTCTTTGACCTATTGCGAGACGTTACTGTATCAAGAGATTCATCCATTACAAAGAAATTGATACTGAGAGTATGAATGCCTTGAAATACACAATGACAGTTAGGAATACATTGAAACACCATATGGCATTAACGAATGCATTGAAACACCAACTGGTTGTAACGAATGCATAAAAATACATACTGGCCACAGGCACTCGTTTCCAGCAGTAAAATGGCTTAGAAACCGTAAACACAATGAATATTGGCGATATACCCGTTATAAAAGAACAAGGTAATGAACGCTACGCGGGAAAGACAACTATTTTTTCACAAGTCCGAATTCCGGAGAATTATCCGCTTCACAAGCATGATCGCGCGCTTTTTTGTTGAAAACTTCTTTATTTACAATATTAAACTTCCAAAAATGAAAGTTCTCCACACTAACCGCGAATTCCAGCACGTTTATTCCAGCTTCGACAACGTCATTAGTCATCCCGGGCTTAAATTATGTTATGGTTATAGAACAGACGTTTATGTAAACAAAACAAGTGACATAATGGTCCTGGTGGTGTTTGCATGCCATGCTCACTGATTTTCAACTTCATTGACCATTTGACAGCTGTTTGAATAGTGCGTCCAAAAGAGTTGTAGAAAACAACTGGTACCATGCAGCCAATTACAGACGCCAGCTCAGGGGGAAATCCGTTCAGCCCGGGGTGACGTCAACTTCCGCAACTAGTAAATGTATGCATGACTAATGACGGTGTCGAAGCTGGAATTCGCGGTTAGTGTGGAGAACTTTTGTATTTGGAAGTTTAATATTGTAAATATTAAACGATACCTTCAAACAGACGTTGGCTTTTTTATGTAATTATGTTTTGGAATTTAATTATGCTGAAGAATCCCGAAAATACGCAAAGGAAGTCCCCCAAACAATATTCAATTAAAGAAGTCATCATAACTTGTAGTTACTTGAATTGGCTAAGTTTGAGTTTTCAAACTCCTACCTTGTCCCCTTGTCATTATCATTTGCTGTCTCTGGTTAAAGTACTGGTGGTTTTTGCTAGAAGGCTAGTACGACTACATTTACATAATGAAATACATGTTGTGATTTTATGTATGTTGTAGTTCACGCCTTTGTTAAAATGTTATACTAGCTTCGTATCATCTTGGATAAGTTTATAGAATAACATGATTCATGTACAAACATGCGTCTTGAAATACATAAACAGTTGCAAGTTGAGTGCCCATTACCACTACCACATATATTTCAATGTCCCGAGCACTGGTAACAACAGAGAGAGAGAGAGAGAGAGAGAGAGAGAGAGAGAGAGAGAGAGATTCCGCTCGAAAAAAAGATGAGATGGTTTGCCTGACTAAATAAGCTGTCATAATATAGGCAGTTACTCACATGGATGTTTCTTATCGAAAGTACATTAGACAGGCTACTCCAGTTAAAACCTAATTTAAAATCACAGAATTACCTTATATATAATATGTATATTTGCAGTTGATACTTCATCATTTTTACAGCGGTATCTTAACCGTTTTGTACAGTTCAAAGTAATTTTATCGGGCATAGTCGTTTGATTGTTGCCAACTTATCGCTCTTGGTTCATCCATACGTACATGATAGTTTCATGATCTTAAAGTATAATCTACCATTTTGTATTATTTCTTCATTCTTACTATTTCATTTATATTTGTACCGTAGCTAATATTTATATATCAGTGTTCTAATGATCATATTTTTTTCGTATTATACACCTGACACAAGACCCAGCTTACAACAGAAGTATTCTTTTGGTGCGGGTCAACCTGCAGAATGTTCTAATAAATAAATGAATAGATCATTAACTAATTAAAATCAAAACTTATTGAGCAACAGGGAGAAATCAGTCCCAAAAGCGTTTACCTGTGAGCAGTCATTCACGAATTAAGGTTAGTTAAACCTAATAGCACATGGCCGTGTTATGTTTATGGTGCATTTCATCCCGAATAGAGACTGGACCCTGGCTGGTGCAAAGTGTGACATCACAAGCAAAATTTAGAAATTACTTGTATCTAGCAATATATGTTTATATTCTTCCCTGGAACTTTGGTACTGACAGTGTCAGAAATACAAAGCTTTTGATGAGATCTAGAATTTTCAGTCACAGTGGTTTTGTGACTGCCGAGTTGACAGCGCTCTTAGATGTGGCAATAGTTTTCGGACAAACCACACAATCTCGTTTTTTTTTGGTACAAAAAAAAAAAATAAATAAAATACGATTTGCCTTTAGGAAATAGGTTCAATTTATATAAATTCTATATTAATATTTTTTCATTGGCAGTTGTGTTATATGATAATATAATGAGATTTTGAATACGTTTGTTTGACCTTTAAAATTTGGAAAACAGACTTTGCATGCCTTATTCTTATATAGGTGTAAAGATGCTGCTCATCGGAATAAATGTATATGCCAAACTGACTGAAAAAAAATAAATATATATGGAAAACATGTTTTGATAGTTTAAATATGTCCAATGAAATATTCATTCATTTGAAAATATCTTGTTGAAATAACATAAATAAAAGAACCCAATTTGCAATAATGCACAAGGTAGTATTAACTACTCATAAGCGTTTGGAAACGTTTCTCATTCAAAGAGAGGAATAGAGGGTCAAAAAGCGAACATTGCAGACCGGCAGAGAAATTATATGCTAACCGGTCCCCTCAGGGCCAGAGGAGGATTTAAGCGGGATCTGTAAAGCGCGCGTTTGAAATTGGTCGTCTGCTAGCAATAATGAAAACAAATGGATTCAACTGAGGCCCCGCCCATGCGCGGGATATTCATGACGGCACTAGGCCAGTGATTTCTGGAGCGGACGGTCTGTCCCCTGATGGCATGGAAGACGCTGTCTGTACGGTCAGTCAAGTTTGATGTGTCAGAACTGCCTGCTCAGCTGAAGTATTAATACTTGAGGGAGAGCTCTTTGAAATTTAATTGCATTGACAAAGTAATTGTAATTGCCTAATATTCGTTAACTTTTTAAAAGAGAGTTTTTGAGCGTCATTTAAAGTAAGGACTAAAATGATGCACTCCAGACCGATTTATGTAGAACGTTTCGTTAGTCATTTTGGAAAGAACCAATCCAATATAGTGAAGAATATACAGCAGATTGTCGAAGATACATTGACTAGAGGAGAGAAACAGATTTGAAAAGTTAATAAACAAGAAGGTAAAGTAAACAGGTTTTCCAAGTATAGAACGAGGGATTTAAAGCTGAAAGAAGTTACACTTTTCTGAGACGTGGATACAACACTATGAGTAAAATGAGTGGGGTAAGGCAATTATGGACACGAGTAAAGGGTGGTAAGACAACCCCGGAATCTAAGGCCATACCTTTGGACGGGATTGCTGTGGACGGGGCAATGAAAGCTGACGGAGCAACAAAAAATGGTGTTGATGGTGCCGCAATACCACCAACGGTACCACCAGAAAAAGAGGTCGGGGACCCTTCCCTAGAAAGAGACACCTGGGGAAAGAAAATAGACTTTCTATTATCAGTTATCGGGTTCGCGGTGGATCTTGGAAATGTTTGGCGATTTCCATACGTTTGTTACAAGAATGGCGGAGGTGAGTAGAAATCATATTTAATAATGAAAATGAATCAGATTGATTTATTTTAGTTTTGAATAATTAATGATTTTTTATATATACGAAGTTTTCTACTTTATATTTAATTTTAGACAAACTTTCCTTTTACTACACCATTTATTTTATGCTGATATTTCCGTACAACTGCACGCATCTGATATAGAAAATGATTTGAAAATGTGGAGAAAGTCTTGTACTTTGACCCGGATTTTCTTTCCGTTTTAGTCCTATCGTTAAAATTTAGATATTTAATAAAATCATTATGTCGTTCATTCTACAAAAAAGCAAAACGAATAGAACAGCTAAACGATATGAAAATATATTTATATCCGATGACATGACTAACCAATCAATATACTATTTTGATGTCAAAAGATTTTAATGGATTTTGCGTATTTCAAAAACCTATACCAGTGATGTATCATTTGAGCGGTTCAAGCCCATAATTTCTAAATAGATTATGCTATAGAGTCGTAATATTAAAAGTAATCACATTCATAAAAGAATTTTGAGTTCACCTACATTTTAATATTTGAATAATAGACTTAAAAAAACTTCAAAATATGTACATGTAAAGACCCCAAAATAAAATTTGTATATTAAAACTAAAACACAGTTCACAAACTCCTGAGGTGTCCCTGCACTCATTTTTGGGGTCTCAACATCAGGGCTGATACAGGGCCAACAATAAGACAAACCAGAGCGGGATGTCGCGGATTTTAAACTTGGAGTTGGATGCACGATGCGAGATCAGGCTCTCATTGGTCTGATTACAACTGCTTTCTCTCTGTGAGCCCTGGTGGTGTAACCGGAAGAATCTTGCTGTACAAAGCAGCGTTTAAAACGAAAGAGAACTGGAACGATTGTATAACCGCTCTTTGCCAATAATGCATTCCTACATCTGAAGTTCCAAAGAGAGGCCAAAACGTCATAGCTTCTCAGTTAATTTAATGACGTCACATCAAGAGATCAAGTCTACCTTTTTTGTGTCACAAAAGGAAATGACCTTACTTTAGAAGCATAGAATAACAGTCGACTAAAACGACTTTTTGTCAGATAAAACCGGGACGAAGCTGTAAAGTTTGTAATACCAGCAATGCTTTTGTAAAGTAATTCTATGATTAAATGGAGGATAAAATGTAATAGGGGCGCAAATGGTAACTGCATGACGTCACACTCATTTGCATCATAGTAATGAAATGGGGGACATGGGGATCATCCATCGAAGCACCCATAATGACGTACCATAGTCGCCTCTCCAAAGGCCATGGAAAAAGAAAGCATGTTAACCTATAATTAAGAGAATAATTTGGACATAATTTTACGCCAAGCTGACCGAGGATTGGGGCCAAGGTCCTCCAATTGTTCCTCATCTCTGTCCACACAGTAATTCTGTTGATTTTCGGCATCATTCGTGTTAGTAAGCCGCTATAAATGCTCTCTCTCTCTCTCTCTCTCTCTCTCTCTCAATTCCTTTGGCTTCCCGTTTTGACTTATGATGTTTCCTTGTCCTATCTCATTTTGCTTGCTTCCCTTTGTTTCGTAAGATTTCTCCTTGCAGCTTTAGTTGTCCTATATGTTTCTTTCTTTATATTTTCACCTATATTAGGCCTTTTTTCTTTGGCTTGCACTTTTACGTCTGTTAACTTAATCTGGTATTATTTTCCCGCTGTGGCAATGATCTGTAGTGTTTCCTTATGCATACTTTTGAAGTAATAATCTCCAAAGTTTTTCTATTATCCGGCATGTTTCTTTTTAATGTCATGATTTTCCTTGCCATTGCAAACCTACAGCACTTTCCGGTGTTACCTTTTCTTTACTCCTTTTCCGTTTTTTTTACCCATTGTCTCCAACAGTCTCCTCTGCTTCCATTTTCCTATTAATTTTCATTGTCCTTGTCATAATCTAAAGAAATTTCCTCTGTTTCCTTTTATTTTCCTTTTTCTTTTTTCATGCCATAACATCTCTTCTGTTTTCTTTTGTTTTCTTTCTGTTTTCTTCATTATTACCATAATCTCTGCTTCCTACCATTTTTTGTCGTTGTCATGACGTTTCCTCTCCTTCCTTTTCCCTTTTTGTCTATCCTTGTCATTGCCATAAACGTCAGCATACATTCCAGCAGTTTCCTCAGTTTCCTTTCCCTTTCTAATTTATTTTCCTTTATCACCACCACTTTCCTTGTTTGTTTCCCCATTTCTATTTTCTTTTTAGATATCTTGCTTCTTTATCCCTATCCATTCTCCTTGTCCTTTATATAATCTCCATCAGTTTCAATTCCTCATTTTTTTCTTTTTGTTTGCCACAACCTATTGCACTTTCCATTGCTTCCATTTGCTTTCATATTCCTTGTCATAATCGCAAGCATATCTCAAATTCCTTTTCACTTTCGGTTTTCTTGTCCTTTTAACCATCTCCAGCTGCTAATTCTTTTGCTGTATCCACCTGCTTCCTCTTTGATTCTTTTATAATCCGACTCGTTGCCTTAAGGTCTGGTCGTTACCTTTTCCTTGCATGCTGAAGAAAATATGTTTCCACAGTGTTTCCGTATTTAAATTATTTGTTACTATGCTTCTTTGACATGTCGAAGCCGTTTTTTATAAGCTTATAACAGTTGCCTCTATGCAAATTATTCTATTCTAAATATTATATGCAAATTAGATATATAATATCTAAATATCATACTCTTTAAATAAATAGATACTACACATACACATACATCACCCGTTAAATGCAATTATGACACATAGAACATATATGGTCTAAAGCAAATATCCTAAATAATATGTTTCAAAGGTCAGTGACACACACACACACACACACACACATATATATATATATATATTTATATATATATATATATATAAGAAAATACACGTATAATTATATCAAAATGACACAAATCTCCTTTACGCTTGAACCATTAAAATATTCTAATAGTGAAGAATCTGAGGTTTGATTTTGTATGATCGAAAATTTAGAATAGTCATTTGTTTAAGAGAAACACAATATAATCTACAGCTTCTAACGACGAATAACCTTGTGTATAAGTCCGGTTGTATTATAATACGTTTGATTTTTCAATCTGTTTTCTGAACGACGTAAACACAAATACAACGGCTGAAGCAAATATATAATGAAAATTTCAACATAGCTGCCTAAGCAAGATTTCTGCGCCGCTAGCTCAGTTTGAATGGGGAATCATCATGCCTCTGTTCAAAATGATCCTTCCAATGAATAATAACAAAACCAATTATCCCTGGTATTAGAAACGTGCATACGTAAGAGAACACATTGACGGCATTATCGTACTTATGAGAGTATCATTTAGTGGGGATTTCATACCAAACACAATTAGACTTCTTATCCCACAAAGAGGAAAAATTGCTATGCTAAATACTCTATGTGTTCATGATATCTAAAATGTCTCGTTTGAGGCTGTATGCTATGGCAATTTTTATGCAGTCGTTTCCGTTTCATGTGAGTCAGAACCGATTTAGCTTAAGCTGGCGAATTGGTTTTTGCGCATTGACGCAAGCGGGCCGGGGTCACAGGTCATATGAAGGGCTACCTTTGGCGCCTTTGCGGTAACTAGCAGGCAGGTAGAACTGCAGTGTAAGCGACCCGGGGCTTATGTTGGAGCCTTCTCTATTTAGCTTGACGTCGTCCGCTTCGAGCTATCTGGCGTTTACATATAGCTACCCTGGAATACGTTAGTCCAGGGCGCTGAGAGAGATCGTGGCGACAGCGGCGATCAATAGACTATGAATATAGGATATTTTGCACCCCTCCGAGTCCAACTAAAGGGGACTTCAGGAAAACAAGACTCCCCGCATCTTTCATCAATCACAGCATATAAACTGACGGATAAAACTTTAAAACTCGTGGTACACACCCGATTTTTACAAGTAGTGCCTGGGATTACTGTGGAGAAAAATTACTCCGCGTACACCTTCTTACAAGTTCTCTTATGACTACTCCTTATTATAAGTTGATATAATTGATACATGTATTTCTTAACTTTAGAATTTACCCGTGGTAATAACAGCATTCGTATGGTTGGGTGTACAAAGTTTAACTAGAATGTGGCAGAATTCTTTTGTCGTACACAATAAGCATATTTGCAAATTTAGTTTTGCCTTCAATAGTATCGCAACTGTTACAGTAACATCAATTACGACACGTATGGCTTAACCTTTCTTGCATGATGAATCTTCTGTGCATTTAGTTTATAACTGGACTTAAATAGTAATTATCAGTAAATAATGTGATTGGAATCTACGGATTGTGATGATTTGCACATGTATGGTCTCATTCGATTTAGTAACAAAGTAATGCAGTTTCTTGCTATTCCGCTCTCGAATCATTCTAATCTCACAGTTGTCACAGCTGGAATATACTATATTATACCCCTTCACGTTTTGCCAAAATAATATTTTATATTTTTGAAGTTTTGACAAAAGAAGCCACGGCATATAATTATATGCACTTGTTTAATTATCTTTATACATATGTTAAATTATTATACATGCATGTTTTATTATCTATATACATGTGTTTAATTATATATATGTATTTATATATGTTTTGTATATATATGTTATATATATATATATATATATATATATATATATATATATATATATATATAGTTTTATTGCACTTTCTTTTTCGCCCCCCCCCCCGCATTCAAAAAAGGAAATCGGGGAAATTACACCCATAATTAAAAGCAGCTTTTTGTTAACTGGCCAGTGTCAGGAGTCCCTACCAATGGAAGGATTGGGACTTTCGATTCTATACGTATTGGCATGACTATGGAGGCCTGAAACAAGTAAACGTTTAGGTACAAAGGTAACCTAAATACAGTCATACCTCTCTAAGGGTGCCTTATCATACATGCGGGCCTACGTGCGGCTCTCGCACGTGTAATATCCCACATGTGCATTATCATTGTCCTCTTTCCTTAAGTGCGGGCCCCCGCGGGGATCCCGCATGCCGATCTAGCGGTGTTAGATATCTGCGGGGGGCCGCATGCGGATGCCACCTGCGGTATATATGCTGCTGGTATTTGCTCTTGTTTTTGGAAAAGATAAAAGATCTGACAGTGCTTTAGGGCTGAATAAAATAATGTACGACAAGTTTTTATCGAGATACGGCCCAGAAGCCAACTCTAAGTAATGTGTGCCAGGTGATGGTCTCCATCTAACCCTGGCTTCTGAGATACCCGACTCAAGCCTTGCCTCGATAGTATAAATGTTTAAACTGAATTAACGATGAAAATATTACACTTTAAGAAATTATGATTATAAGTGCACAAAAAATATGGAAAGGGTCTGTCCGCATGCCGGTAAACGGGCGGTTCCCGCACGGACAAAAACCCGCATGATTTTAAAGTCAGCCTAAATGGGCACTTTTATAAAGCGGAAAACATGAAAATTAACACTGTTATACCTCTCTTAGCGGGCAAATTATAAAGCGGCATTCATGAAGATAAACACTGTTAATCCCCTCTTGGTGGGCACTTTATAAAGCGATATGCAATGAGAATAATACTGTTATACCCCTCTTACTGGGCACTTTTATAAAGCGATTCTAAAATCTTTCTAAAACGTAACGCATGATGTTTAAAAAACAGCGTAAAACAGCTTAAAAATTATGTTATAGGACAGATTGCATTCTGTTTATTGCCATACAATCAATAAGATACGTATGTAAAATTTCTTCTTTATATGAATTACCAATATTTCATAAGTTTTCACTAGTCAACTTGTAATTAAAACAAATAATAAAAATAAACCGGCAGAATGTGCATGCGATATGATAATGTTGCACTATGAAAAAAAAACAGAACAGTGACACCAGTGACATCGTTAAAGTACAATAATAACCGCTAGATGGCAGCACCTTATATGGCAGTCGTTGCCTCCAATCAGTGAACACCTCTGTAATGGAGACAGTTTGGTTCAGTCCAATACAGAGGTTTCCACATTATAGAGGGTTTACTGTACAGCACAGACAGATATCGTCTAGTTTGAAATTCATGTTCTTAAAATGATTTATGAACAAAATGATTATAATTTGGTTAGGTTGTAAAAATACGACGATCGGTCAATTGAACTGAAGTCAGTCAATAAAGGAAAGCGTAATCTCGCATGCAATAATTATTGTATCTACAATAATTTGACCACCTTTCCTATCTCATTTTTTCCCGCAATATGTGTGATATAATAATTACTGCTGTTTAACAAAGAAAGTCATCTTTTAACCTTCATTATATATTAAAAAAGTATTTAAATGAAAAAAAAATTACGATCTCGATGTAGATGCGAAGTTGCGTTGTAAATATCATCTGGGAGGAAAATGAGTAGATATATGTATACAACAATAAAACAATTCCGGACCAGAATTCGATTATCAATAATTAGATCGAATCGAAACCCCTTAGCAATTCATAGGCCCATCATGCAGTACAGAGATAATGTTATAACATGCATCAAATATACATGAGTTCAAGTATATAACCATCGGATGCATGAAACTGTATTCAATAAAGTAAAGTAATTTATTTAAATGAAACTGCATGATGTTATAACCCATAGAGAATTTGCAGACACGTTTAAACAAAATGATCCGCGTTATAAAATTTTAAATAAGTACTTTATTTTGGTTTCGGCTAAGTTTTCAAAACCTAATTATCCTCATTGTAAGGTAATGTATCTGATGGTTTATTTTCCAGTTCACCTGATTACCTATTTCCCTTTTTATAATCATGAGGACAAGGCTGCTGTAAGCCTTGTATACAATACATTTAATAATATACACGAATGTTTCTTTTACATTTACATCCTTGCTTGTTTGGCACAATCAAAAGTGTTTCCTTTGTTTACGGAAATTATTAGATTGGTAAAGAAAATGAAATAATTAATATGGATGCACGTGTACATACTGTAAATGAGCTGTATATATATATATATATATATATATATATATATATATATATATATATGACAGTCGATATTGAAATCCAGGAATTATTTTTATTCTGCTAAGAAGCAGCCCTTACAGTATTCAAAACTAGAAAATAATTACCAAAGCACAAATTAGAATTGAAAATGGATGAAAAAAGTCAATTATTGCAAACAGTTTAACTAGACAATCATTTGTCTGGAAGGCATGATTCATCAACTTCAATTTCTAAGTTATGATAATTAAATAAACTCCGAAGGATAGATCTCATCAATGTTGCCTGTTATTAGGGGGGGGGGCTCTTATTCCCTCCTGCTACTCTCCTAGTGTTTCGTTAATGAAGAGACACGGTAGTGGTTTCAATTATTGGCATCAACCACAACATGATAACAGCCCAATTTGTTACAATTTGCGTACATATTACAGTGAAAATCGATAATTTTTAAACCCGCGAATATTAAGCCGATCACAAGATATATACATGTATACGCTAATCGTAAAAAAATGTCGGGAACTCCAGGGAACATCGAACAAATGGATTCTTGTTCATAATTGGCAGATTATTTGAACGATTTGATATAATTAATAATAGCAATCTTAAATATATGGGTAACATACAGGATCCATCATTATTAATATATCAATCTTTTGGTATAAGAATTCCTTAGACCATTGGGCCGCATATTTAATTTCATGATCTTTTCCTTTTCGTGAATATCATGAATTTGAAACCCTTGCCAACAAATTGGTTAGATAATTGACGCCATACTATATGTATATGACCATTATCCTATGTATACAAATATGAGTTTACTCTAATCATCTAACCAGTTCCTGATGTTTTCCATATTCATCACTCGTGTAGCTGTTTAGTTGATACACATTACAGACACTAAATAGACAAGAAGCTCTGGTGATAATATATTTATATAAATTAAGCAAGTGTTCCGTAAGTGGCGAGATTTGATCGCCCAATTAGATATGAATACCTCATTATCATCCAAAAGCAAATTTCCAGAGATAAGAACCATCCGTAGTGGGTAGAATGTAGATCCGCGTAGTAAACGACATCAAACTTCGAAAACGATAACGATCTGATTATCATACGATTATGGTCAGCAAAAACCCCGGCGGTCTTAGGGTTTGAATAATTTAAGGGGATAATATTACTTGTTTACATCCATCAGCCTGTCAGAGCCAAAATTAGTATCAGCTTCTGTAAATAGGTTCTGCCGCTGATCAAGGAAACCAAATCCAGTTCAGGAAATCCTCGCATGTTACACTTCCTGCTGGCTTTAAAAGGCTCACTAATCGGGCCTAGAATGTTACACGGATACATATGTATGTTTATGCATATATATGTATATATATGTAATAAGTGTCGTGTCCCATTAATATTCTCTATGTATTACAGGACCCTCACGTAAACAGATTTTTTTTTCTGATAAAGGCTGCCGTGGAAGATGTTGTAAGAAATAAATTAATAGGAAAGTATTCTGGGTCACCATAATATTTTTAATCTATTATTTCTGTTATAGGATTTCTTTATCCCGGCCATTTATTGGTATTAGGGAAGGCTTTTTTAAAGGTTACCCTATGAATTGGGTTGATGAACCATGAACTGTAAAGAACACGGTTGAGATTGCATGATTGGATTCTTTGTGAAGGTGTATATATATATATATATATATATATATATATATATATATATATATGGGGTCAGACTTCGGTTCTAGTCAAGTAGGCTAACATAGACTTAAAAAATTGTTTTTGATAATTACGATCGATTCACTCAGGTACAAAGTGCTTCTGAGAAATAAACATTTACTTTAAACTGATGCATATTTAAACTTAATGATTATTACAGTCGATAATATGTATAGTTGAAACGTTAGGCCTGTTTAAAGTTCCCCAAGGGACGACCACCAATCATCTGCAAAGTTTCATTACAACAGTCTTGATTTGTTGGAGTATCTTATTATAGACGTACTGTAGATCATGTTTATCTTTTGCGATACTCAAATTTCGCGAATCGTTATGGGCCGATCTTTCGCGCTCATGTAATCTTAGAGAATTGCCTTGGGATTTAAATTAAAAAAAAATAAACTAGTTATAATTTTAATTGCTGCGGTCCTCGTATAATTTCTGTACAAACAAGATCTAGCGATTAACCTCTTAGAGATTGAAACTTATATTGGGCTTGTCATAACCGCCATGAGTCAATATAGGCTATTTTTTTTTATTTCAAAAGAACTGTTGTCATTGCACTGCGTAGATCATTAAGCCATATACCCTGTTTATCCCATATTCTTGCATAACATATTCATACTTATGAAGAATCAAATGCAATTTTCGCGGGCATGTATATCTTTCGCAAACCAAGACGCCATCGCGCCATTTGTCATGCTCGCGAATAATTGCGCTTTTACAATAAATGAAAATACTGCTAGTACGAATATAAAATATGTTCGAGTCATTGAAACCGGCGAAAAAAAAAAAAAAAAAAACAAAAATATGCCTTTCAGATGACCACTAGAACAAAAGATTTTTGAGCGTAGTATAGGCATGTGACAGATTTAAGAGCTGTTTGTAATAACTTAGTTATTGTTTGCGGGATTTGTGCAAAAATTTAAATTATATCTTTGTCACACGGTTATTTCAGTTCTGTGCTCTTGAGAATATTATTCCAGTACACTTTCTTAATTAAAAAAAAATAAAATCAAAGGGAATGAGGTGAGTGAATATGGATTTTACGAACTCTTTTAGATAAAAGGTGAAATTATTTAAATGTGCTTAAATATTCCTCGTGGATATTGTGTGTGTGTATATGTGTGTGTGTTCAAATATTGAAGATCTATCCAACGGGAATATTCGATTTCTTTAACTTTAGAAATAAATATTACTAGCAATTACCCGTGCTGCGCACGGTTTAGAAGTAGTAGTTAATTCTGATGTCAACAAGCCTTGCATAGTTGAATGTCTTGCATGGTTGTACAGTGTTACTTGCGTGTTTACACCAATGGTGAAGTTCCGTTGAAAAACGATAGATGGCGAGTCTGTCCTGTGGGACAGTAAAAGTAAGTAACATGTCTTCGGAGCATATGTATTTCGAAAATCACGGCAATACGTACAGTGGTATCAGAGGAGATACGTAAAATCACACCAATCGCGTTACGCTATTAATATATAGATCCATAATATGTATGGCGCTATGCATAAAACTCTTATTGACGCCAAGAGATTGGCCGGAGAATTTTTGGAGAAGTTGATATGTTAAATGTAATCTTTTTTTTATATGAAAATATATTATGTTGAACATCGCTTTTTAAAGTTGCCTGCCGTGCCCGTCAATCCGCCAGTAAAGGAACCTATTATCTTGCATGGTAGTACAGTAGCGCTGAGAAGTGTTCTCAGAAATTTGCATTCCCATTATCACGGGCAAAAACTGAGCACTCACATGGTCGGTCAATCCCGCTGCGCAGAAGTTCGTTGTAGCATTATAGTATGTGGTACATTTAATGGCTTTATATTTTTTTTAAATATCACGCACTCCCAAAGACAATTCCTGTTTGAAAGCTGAGCCAATGTTTTCCAGTGAAACAGTCACTGCATTCACTACCGCTCGGGTAAACAATTCTTTTAAAGATCTCCCCTTTGAACATTGTCCTCATGCGAGATCTCGTCTATGAGGGGATTCCTTGTGCACAATAGACCTTATCCCTGTGCGGAGGTTGCCTTTTCAGAAGGGATCGCCAATGGGGATTAATATGGGCAAGTGACCGCGAAATGCACGAAAACCCCACTTAGAGCCCCTGGAGAAAAACTCGGTCCCGGCATCACACAGTCTATGACCGTTGTGTTAACAGGCCCGAACGCACACAGACAAATATTCTGTTTATTGATTATACACGTAATGCGCAAATTTTACAAATAAATGTGGTATCCGAGGAGATAGGAAAAATCACACAAATCGTGTTTCGCTATTGATGTATAGATTTTGGATATTTACGTGGGCCTTCTTTTTTCATACTGAGAAATAATGTAACCAGTGGGTGAGGGAATGGAGTATGGAAATTGTGATGCCGAACTCTGATGATGTCATATCAAGTTGTGACGTTAGGCTTCTATAAGGCGGGTAACGGGTGCAGCTAGCTGTATCATGTTCCGGTAGTGAGACAGCGTAAGGATTTTCTCCCTGACACAGTCAGTATCCGTTCAATTAGACGCCCCTCGAAAATCAGTGATAGCCGTATGCTGGAGCGCTTATTAATGTTGGCTTCAGACAGGGAAAACTGTCATTACCGCTAGCTTACCGGCAAAACTCTCACATCTATAAGCATTGATTTTGTCAGCGGGACCAGATACTCCCCGACTTTGGTAATACGGGGTTTACATGAGCGCCCAGTCTGTCCAGGGCGCCGCAATAAAGCTACGTGTGTTTGCAAAACAACTCCTGTGGATGGACATATCCTGTATGATATCCAAGTGGTGGTTTAATGGCTTTAAATATCATGTTCCCCATTTGAATAAATGAACAGTTTGCTCATTTGGACAGTTTAACCTGTGTTGGTATTTATACCCAAAAAAATATGAAACATTCCCAAATGTTTGAAACTAATATGAAATGAAGATATGAAATGAAACTAAAATATTATTAAGAAATGGAAAACTTCCAAATTTATGGAATTGCTATAATATGAAGGTATAAAAAAAACGTGTGTGTGTATGTGTGTATGAGAGAGAGAGAGAGAGAGAGAGAGAGAGAGAGAGAGAGAGAGAGAGAAGTTTTAAAGATGTATTCAGCTGGGATATATCCAATTTACAATTAGAAGTGTTACTGAACAGTTCAAAAGGAAAAAAAAACAGTTCTTTTAAAATACTGTTTAATCATTCTCATTAAAATATGACAAAAGAAGCACAGGCAAACACTCTTTCCGCGAGAAGGAAACCTCTGGCTAACATATTATCAAAATAAACTTCATGAATTATAATTTATTTAATATAAGGAGATGACACCATAAACCTTGTTACACACAGAACTGTATTTTGAAACAGCACACATTACCTGTGCTCTTATAGTTGAACACTCGATCATGCAGTGTTATTCATTATTTTACAGACACGAAGTATTAACACATTCATACTTGTAACATTCGTTTTAATATCCGTTTGATCTAATTTTCATTTATCAACGTTCTATATTAATGTCCAAGCATTCATTTGAATTATATTAAACTCTGAATACTTAAAAAGTTAGTTCCATTAAGGGTGAGCATTGACATTTTACGATGTTTATATTTTGAGTGCATTTCAAGTCAAGTAGAGAATAAGGACTTTTAAGGACTTATACAAGGACTTTTAAGGTTACATACAACTACTAGCAAAACTTTACAAAGTATATATGTTTGCGACATATACTCAGCTTTAGATCTGTATAATTAACAAGTAAAAGAAATGTATAAGCTCACATAAAAACACATGGTAATATCGAATTTCCAATTTAAATTTCCTTTGATAAATAAATTTGTTTCGGACTCGAAATCGTGTTCCGAATGCCCCGGTGTGTACTCGACTACATCACTGATATATATATATATATATATATATATAAATATATATATATATATATATATATATATATATATATATATATATAGTATTAAAAAAAACACATTTAGAAAGTTGTAAAATAGAAATTGCGACGCGTTTCATCTCATTTGATAAATTATGATTCATTACGTCTATTAGTATGACCATGATATTGCGGTTTTATGCTATGGCGTTATATAGATATATTAACATAATTTATATTGGTCTTAATTCCCTCGTTCAACCAAGAGATTCACTTCATCAGCATTCGAATTATCTAAAATTTCAATTGATACGATCAGTATACATTTATGATGTGGGTATAGTGGTGTTCATTGTTGCATTCTCGTGTTTACTGCATCTTAAATATCATTAAACTCGACACGTGTCAGTGCTTTATTTTTTTTGGCTGCAATTGAAGGATTGAAGAAGATATGAAGAAGCAAAGCTCTGTCTGTGATGGAAAAATAGAAAGCATGCAGTTACTGTAGTATAATCACCGGTAAACTGTTTCACTTGCGCATCAATCTTTACGAAATGGAAAACAACTGTAATACTTTCAGTTACCGATCAATAAATAGATATTTTTAAAATGATTTTGAATGAAATTCATCAAAATTTACAGAGTTGTATGTTCTGAAGACAGGCATGTTAGAATAAAAATATAGACCATGACAGCAAAGAGTTCATTCGGTCAATGATACTAAAAATGGCGGCCCGTTCTAAGCTCTGTTTATAGCTCACAGAGTGTTAAATACGGAGACTGATGGACCTGTGTGATATAGACACACGCCCCACGGGGCTTGTTTTGTCACTTAACCCCCACTGAAATTAGAAGTCTGCAATCACCCAGCGATCGCAATGGAAGCCGCACCCTTTATCCCGTGAGTCCTACGTCTACAGCTCGAATAACGCACTTTTTGAGGCTGTATAAACCATTGATT
This sequence comes from Sipunculus nudus, assembly GCA_026874595.1. NCBI lineage: Eukaryota > Metazoa > Annelida > Sipuncula > Golfingiida > Sipunculidae > Sipunculus > Sipunculus nudus. The sequence continues at coordinate 16,653,670 of CM049312.1, read as the reverse complement.
TTGAGTGATATTACACAAAGGAAACAAGCTGAAATTATAAGCAAAATAAGAATATGGCATAAAACTAAAACTAAATGAGGCATGGATTTACTGGTAGGGGAAAATAGAGTGAGAGCTGCATATTGATTGGGTGGGGAATGCGACAGTAAGGGTTAAGGTCAGGCCGATACGTCAGACCAGTCCTGAGATATTAGCATGGATGTTCGCCACGAAAATATGATTTTAGGTGTCATTTGAACGAGAAAGCAATTTTAATATGTATACACATGCAAAATTTCAGGTGGATAAGTCAAACCACTGCTGAGATATGAATGATTTTTACCTTTGGCAGATGAACAAATGCATGTACACCACGCAAAATTGGTCGCAGTTTTGGCCACCAAATTTGTATAAGCTATAGAGCTATATAAGCTATATAAAGATCTATATTCTTACCAAATTTCCGGCCTAGACGTCAGACCAGTCCTGGGATATTAGCATGGATGTCTGCAGCGTGAATGTGATTGTAGGTGCCATAAAACGAGAAACCTATCCATGATGTCTATATGTGCAAAATTTCCAGTGAATATATCCAAGCACTGCAGAGATATGAGTGATTTTAACCTGAGGCAGACAAACAGATGGACAATGTGCAAACAAAGTCGTAAGATATAAATTAGATAAGTAAGATATAGTCGATGGCGCCACCATCTGTATGATATAAACCTATTCGATAGCTACACTCATGCAAAAATAACAGCCTGGTTCACCAAACGAGTCCCAATATATGTCGGTTTATGTGGGGAAATGCACAGATGGACACTCTGCAAAGAGGAAAGGTCAGAGGGCATCCCCCAAAAAGGGCGCAGCAGTTCACATGTGACCCGATTATGATTTCGATTTTCATAAAATTTCCTCCAGAATCCTATGGGGTGGCGGTTGGGGCCGGCTGAAAATATAGTATCTCGAAAACTCCTTTTATATCGGATACAATTAATTAGAGTTAGGTCAAACCTTGAACATTAGGTCATGGTCAAAAACAGACACCACTTACAAATCTTTCCCTGTGACTAATATCAAGACCGGAGGTAAGCTTTGGAAAAACAACCGAATTGAAATCCGGAGTACTAAGGACAGAAGAAAAAAAAAGGAAAAGAAAATCTCGATCGCATTCTATGCGCTACAGGATACCCATGAAAGCACCCCCTCCCGCCCCTCTCCACTCCATAAATAAATAAAATCTCATAAACCCCTATTCACCTCCCGTCCCTGCCGGGTGTGGCTTGATTGGGATGGTCATCTTTGTTGACCTGGTCAGCAAGTCATCTCCCGGGGGGACTGTAACGGTCTTGTTATGGTCACAAATGTACAACGCTACTTTAAGGTGTCGCTTTGTTCTATATATGGATCTCTCGGTTAGCGTAATTAACATTGGTTTGAATACTTAATGTGTATGCTTCAGGCAGACAAGACGTTTATAAACACAACAGGATATTATTTACCAAACCAATGCGCGTTGATAATCAATACATGAGATATAACCTAAGAATCAAGCGATAAATGATAGCGTCAGAGAATCAGCTACGACAGAAACATCAAATAATGTTTTACATCTGTTCAGAAGATGGGATATTAAACACGTAGGTATTCTTATTCGTAAGGAGACATAAATATTTAGCATCAAGTGAAAGACACTTTTGGTTAATGCAATGACAGATTGAAGATATCCTCCCCCTCTGGTAAAAGCAAACTCAATTTTTTTACTGAGCTTGTGTTGCTCACTGGTAATTTAAGTATAATTTTGCCCAAGGGAGTCTTCCTTTTATTGTTTCTTTTATCACCCATAACTTGTTACTCACTACAGGGCGCAGTTGTATATATACAATGCGCCACGTCTTTTTTATTATTCCAATAAACCTTACGATGGGTGGCGCGTGAGTGTTATACCGGAGTCGTGAATTCGACACAGTAGACATTTTTAAGTCAACTGATAAGGCCTCCTTCCTGCCACGACGCCAGTCATATGGAAAACTCCTCTACAATGGCCGTCCATCCTAAGCAGCGATATCGATGTACACAGCGATTAATGTATTACATTATTCAGGCTGCAAGTTAAAAATCGACACAAATATATATTTAATGTAATAACCAAAGCGTAAATCGTACCTGTGTTAATCACTGTCATTTCCAGCAAGACATTACAGTCAACAACAGAACCCATGGGAATTACTGATTGTATGAATGTATAAATATCACCAATAAGCTGATTTAAAACTGATACGACGGGTTTTGTTAGAAAGCACACAAATAAAGTAACAATTACGGGAACAACTTACACGTAGGCCTTGAAGCTTTATCAAAATAATCTCATCTTTGTGAGATTGTCAATAATGCTAGCACTATAATATTACAATATCATGCCTAAGCAGTCTGTCTCATGTAAAACGGGCAAAATGATGACAGCTATAACTATGGCTTCCCAAACTATACCGGGATTTTGCTGAAAATTGTTTTTGTCCATTGCCTTTTTCTCATGCAATAAACTAAAGGAAAATGATGTTACTCGTAAAATTGCGGATGTTCCAGCAATTCTAATTCTCTATGACTGTGTATAATTGTCTACGCCGTGAGGGAATGCGTTCATCCCCGTTCGTGTGTATGCTTGTGTGGAGGCATGATTGCGTGTTTGTTCACAACATAACTCACGCAATCGTGAACGGAATCACGTGAAATTTTCAGGGTATTTCGGGAATGGGCCAAGAAGAATCTATTAGATATTGCATAGATTCGTCACATGATCCGGATCCAGGAACTTCATCAAGGATTATTCAAAAATGTATGGTCACTTTTGTACCAATGAACCTGGGAATATGGGCCGAATAAGTGAATGCAAACAAGGTTTTTGGAGCTTCTAACAATAGGGACCCCACAAGGCGGAGGCTTGGATTTCTGAGAAAGCAGATTTCTTGTTAATTTTGTTGTTTTTGTCTATTAGGAGCGTTTTTGATTCCTTACCTGGTGATGTTGCTTCTGGGTGGCCTGCCGATGTTCTACATGGAGCTGGCGCTAGGACAGTACCAGAGGATCGGCTGTATCTCGGTGTGGAGGAGGATTTGTCCAATGTTCAAGGGTGAGTGTGCACGTACAGCTAGGGACATTTAAAAGGTGGGTTTAATGTGTATGTGTATGATCTGGAAACACCCGTGCACACACCTAAACACACACCAAAACACATAAGGCCCAAAGTTATTTTCTCTACTTTTATTACAGGACGGCGCACGTTTACACCAATATATATATATATATATATATATATATATATATATATATATATATGTATATATATATATAAAACATATAAATATGCGAGAAATAATTTGAATATAGGGGGTCAAGGGGGTCAGGACCCCCCCCCCTCTCATTTTCCTGACACCGCAACCTTTTTAACGGTTTCAGATAAAATTTTACGGCCTGGACCGCCCTGATACAGACCTGGGGTTCTTTTCTTTTAGGATTTTATGAGTCCTCCTTGGTTTGACCCCCCACCCTTTCCTGAATCCTGGATCCGCCCCTGTTTTCATTTTGCAACCCGTAATTTCTTTATCGTATTTTCCTCTGGTGCTGTGCCAATGATAAGTTTATCTTCCTGTGCACAAGGCATTCACGGGTCAAACGAAGACATTAATTGCAGGGAGTGTCACTAAATTGGCTCCTGTAACATGGAGAGTCCGTTACACTCAATCCGGTGCAGATGGAATCTCCTTAACCATTAAAGGGGCCTATTCCGATATCTGTCGTCTAATAAATATAAATAATCTATTAAAACTTTTATAAAATAAGCAAAAAAAAAATACCCGCTGATCCGGTCCCACACATGCTGTTTGCTTTGTTTATATCCATGTTTCTTAACATGGGGGGGGGGGGGCCGCCAAAATAATCTTAACAAATTCAACGGGAATGAGACAGCAAGGAAGATGAACCAGAGTCTTGCAAAGAAACAGCGTTCAGCAACTCGTGATCTTTCTGCTTCTGCAAACAAATCATCTCAGGTCACAGGGTTTTCCCTGTTTTCATGAAAGCTGTGCTTACTAACAGCTTGAAGATCAAGAAACCCATACGTCCGTCACATAGGCGTTCTAAAAAAATTTTCTGAACTGGAATTACCTAGAGTTCATTAATATATACACAGAGTAAGTCTACAGAAAAATTAGGTCAATATCTGGCTTTTACATCCCAGTTTGAGTCCTTGGTCTTTTGGACACCAGAAAATAACGCTGTCAAAAGTGCATCAATACCTATATCAATATAAGAATCGAACCAAAAACGCGCATTACCTGGGATAAGATGTTAAGCACCGGATTTCAGGAATCGCTGACCTGAACATCCTCAGAATGTTCGAAACTCTGACTGAAGCATCCGTTAGAGACAACAAACCATGAATTATTGAGTGTTTAGTGAAGCAATTAACTTCGAACTACAGGCGTTAATCACTCTGACAGTGTCATCTTTAATGTCCCCCAAGATTCTTCCCGTAAGCCTTGAAAACACCTGTGCACTACTAACGAAGATACACAGGTATACCTAAACTTTTACCTAAGTGCATATGGTTAGGGACTCGGGGCGGGTTTATTATAGACAGCCCAAGGATGTACAGGGTCCCCCGGATCCGTCTCATATCTCTCAGCCGGTAGTCCTGGGGTGCTAATATACAGCTCTTATGCATATTAATGAGGCTTAATTGCGGCTATTAGTATCCAGTCATCAGCAGCTCGTCTGCTGGAGAAGTTATCGATACGGGCTGATTGAAGCTGGGGTAAGGACACTCATCTTCTCAGAGTGACTTGCGCTCATTGATACCCACTATCGCAATATCTGACTCATTTACTCATACACAGAGAACAATTGTGAACCATTTTGTGATGCCTGATTAATATTTTCTATATATTTGTTTCGTTAATGTTTAACTGAATGTTAGATCTTTTTGACAAAGACTTTTGTTAGTATCTGGTTCTTGTATATATTTATATATATATACAAATATGAATGAGAATCTGTTAAAAGTGTTTACTCAACTGTTCTATTTTATACCCTTTTTATTTCACAGACTGAAGCTGAAGTCTTGCTAAATTTCACCAAATACAGCTCTCTCTCTCTCTCTCTCTCTCTCTGTCTGTCTTTCGCTCTCTCTCTCTCTCTCTCTCTCTCTCTCTATATATATATATATATATATATATATGTGTGTGTGTGTATTGGTTCCTTCCACCGAAGGATGTATATGTTTTTGTTAGCATGCTTTACCTAAATTTGAAATTGTGTTTGCCTGTCATAACTCATCACATAACGTTCCCACTCTGATCAGCAGTGCATATATTTGTACAGGTGTCTTTATTTTCCCTTTCCCGCTTTTCAAAATATGAATAATTTTGATGCTATATTACATATTGTTGTGTTCACTTCATATAAAAGATATTCAACAAGATACGGTTATACACTGTTTTTTAATCCTCATTGCACGTTTGGAATAAAATATTCCTGACATCACAATAATTTCATCTCACTCAGTTGATCCAATAGGGGTAAAAGAAGTTTTGAAGATGATGTGTGCATATCTAATGAAGTACCAAAAGAAGTGCCATAACGCGAGTCTAACATGTTAACAGACTAAATTGTATTGCAAAAATACAGGCACGAAAGCCGGGGATCATGTAGGTATGCACAAAGGATGATTGCCGATTAGTCTCCAGTCTAAAGCTGGGTTATCTTTATATCCTTGAATAAATCTGGTGTCCCATGTCTCTATCGATGATCTTCGACGAGTGATGATGAAAGGTTAAAGTTAACGGGTCAAAGGTCAAGCTTAGGACAGTACTTGTTGATCCAGATGTTCTAGTGCCACTTGGCCGGGGCGTTTGTTCCGTTAACATCTCTCTGTCCTGCCGACAATTTACCCCTCCCTTGTAAAGATCCATCAGAATATTCTTGTATAGAATATGTTTTGAAACGTGTAAATGAAAAAGCACATTATATTTTAAGTAAATCTTATCGGTCCACCTAAATAAAATTATTTTATTCAGTATCATAGGTTTAATATTACTTTTGTACAAGTAAGCAGATAATATCTATGAGTTATATAGGCCTGGGAATTATGTGAGGCCTAGGAATTAATTCGATTATTGACATCTTTCCATTCGAATAAATTCTCGAATCAATTATTACATTATTAGTATATTACAGACATTCTTTAAAAAGAAGCAAATATTTTACCACAAAGGATGTTTGTTAATTTTGGCAAATAAGGAAACAATGTAGCCCTTCTTATGTTTATAACCACCATTTTGTTACTCTGCAGGTGAAGCGTTTAACTTGGTCTATATTGCACAAACACAATAAATAGCCCCGACATCGAAGAGTGTTCCATCAAATTTGACAGCTCACACCGGGACATCGGGGTGGTACATGCAAAAAAAAAAAAAAAAAAAAAAACTGAATCACGAATTGAATCGCATGTAAATAATCAATCAGAGTTTCATCGAGGGGATTCTGTTCATCGATTTTTCGATGAATTGTTTCACCGCTAGAGCATGTTTTAAATGTAAACAAGTAACACATCGATGTCCACACCCAGGCATGTGTGTTTGTGTGTATGTATGTTTGTCGTTTACAGTTATTCCTTATTCTTAGGGTTTATTAGAATCGGGTTCCCATGATAATAGAGCGACTTATAAGCGATAATTGTCTCCATTGATAAATCATAGGTGGCAGCACAATTATTTTAATAATTTTTTAATTTTTGTTGCAGGTATTGGTTTTGGTATTTGTATTATCGCCAGCTACGTGGCCATGTATTACAACACGATCATCGCGTGGTCCGTGTACTACTTGTTCATGTCGTTTCGGAGAGAGGTGCCCTGGGCGAGATGTGGACACGAGTGGAACACAGAAAACTGTACCAATATTAACTACGATGACGAGAACGCCACGTTATATGTTACAAATGGCAGCACATCGCCAGCAGAAGAATTTTTCTAGTGAGAAGAATTTATAACCTCTTGTTTGTGTTTTCTACAACTAAACGTATGTTCTGTAGTAGAAGATTAACACCCATCTCCAAAATATAATTTCTTAAAGGGACATTATGCCTATTCTTTCACACTATCAGTTAAGTTAAGCTTTATACCCAGCAAAACCATTCAGTATATGGTCTCAATACCTCCACTTCAGCTGCTTAACACCTTGTTATGGTTCTGCCTGTGAGTAAACACAGTCCTCGTGTGACTGTTTACCTCAACAAGGCCGCTTGACCGGTGGTCCGATTGCGCTTTTGCATGACAGACCCAAACAAGGAGCAGTCCAAACATGAACATGCACGGTTGTAAAACACAGGTTGTAAACCTGAACAGAAACGAAAAACGCTGGTGGCGTTCGCGCTTTGTTTATGTTGGCGTTAGTGATCGCACCCGATCCACTTTTTGCACACTCGTGTAGAGGAGTAAGCCATTACCTTTAGTTCAATATTGTAGCAGGTACCATATTATTTCAAAGAGCGGATGCTATTTTTCGTGTTTATTTAACATGCTTGTACGTCATTGATCACTTTCAATAAAATTAGCAACATTTTTGTCAACAAGTGTTTTTTTTAATGTAAGTATAAAAAAAAATGTTGATGATATATGTATCGGACACATACACTGGACATCTCCAACAACTTTCAACCCATAAAGTTTTGCCCAAAATTAAAAAAAAAAAAAACATGCAAATTCGTTACCGGTAGATTTATGTTTATATTAATATATAGTGTATTACTTCTATCTATTTTTGTGATACACTGTCTGTTGTTATATGTACTGTTTAATTGAGGTATTCATTTAAAATTTTATTATATAAAGTGAGTCCAGATTACTAATTCATGTATATATATTTTATGTAGTTTGGCCGTTCCATGTTGAAGACCAGATGAGAGCTAGAATACTGTCCCTGCATTCATTTTAATTGTCTGCAACCTCATAATAATGTTAAATAAATGATTAAATTCGAGAAGACTTGTTTAATAGCTGAAGTCAAATAATTGTATTGCTATTATCGTCACATTTGTCAATTTTGTTTAATATCAATATTTCATTAAAATTCCAATTAATATTAAAAATATTATTTATGTATTTTTACTTTACAGCCCATCCGTCATGTTTACGTTGTCAGTGAGGTTTGCCCGGTCGAATCATAATATTGTAATTTTGTTAGTTTTTATTTCTTTTATTTTTATAGCCATATTATGCCATTTTTATGAATTCTTTCTGACTCAACACGTTGAAGGACCAGGATAACGATATGAGTGACGTTGGTCTGGCATGATGGTTTAATTTTATTATTATTATTATTATGTCATTACAACAAGAAGTTTCCTGCACTTCTTAATGATAAAGGTTTTGGTCACCTAAGCCTTTTGTTATTATAATTGTTGTTATTATTTATTATTGTTATTTTTATTATTATTAACAAAAAACTTGCAGGTTTACATTAAAATTAGGCCAACTAACTAAGTCCTCAACTTTTATACACACTGAATGTGGAGGTAATTTTTTTATCATTGCTTGCCGGAATCAAAGATTTCGGCAAGCATATTGCTCAGTTGCGTATGTCTGTTTGTCTGTTTGTCTGTTTATTTGTCTGCACTCTCCTGGCCACAATTTTGCCACAATCACCTTGAAACTTACAGCGATGATGTAAAACATAATTTCTAGGTGCCCTATTGTTTTTGGTTAAAATAGGTCAAAGGTCAAGGTCAAGGTCACGACAGGTATGGTTAACGGTTTTTGCACTATAACTTCGCCATAAATAGTTTTATCCACTTCTGCAATAGCTCATTTTTTTCGTCATCACCTGGCCTTTCTGTTGACATGTAGCTTACTTAAATTTGCTGTTACCATGGTTACGCAATTTTGGGGAGAAATCATGGAATTTCCTGATATTTTTCAAATTTGCAGCAATCGTACTGATTCTGAGATATTTTATGTAACACAAGAATATCTCGAAATTGTTTTTTCAGATTTTGGAAATGGCCGCCAGGGGGCGTTGCAGATAAAAAAAATGACAATTTTTTTTTGGTGCTATACCTCCAGAACTATTAAACATTGGGCCATTTCCATCACAGCACCTTCAACTGGGGTCCATGGGCTTATTTTTGCGCATAGGTGCCAAAGTGCGCTATTGCCAGATTTCTCTATTTTTGGGGTAAAACTTTTGAATTTTGAAAATATGCAGTTTTCAGCTTCTAACTCTGTCAGTTTTTATGCTGGAGAGTTCAATTTTTTGCATCTTGTAGCCCTTGGTGAGCTCTCGGTGATCCAATCAAAAATCTTGCAAAATCTCGCACCGTTTCTCGTCAAACGAGAGTCTTCGAGATTTCATTAAATATGACCTACAGGTTGCATTTTTTTAACAATGGCTTTGAAATTGATATATTTTGTGTTATTTATAAATATCTCGAAATCAGATTTTCATTTTTTGGAAATAGCCACCAGGGGGCGTGGTACCTGAAACACTGTAACATATCATTTTTCTGCAATATCTAAAATAATTTTAAACATGGCACAATTTTTATCGTTGTATCTTAAACTAGGAACATTGGCTTATTCCTCCGCACATGTAGCTTTGTGCTGCCGTTACCATGGTTACCAAATTTGTGGGTTAAACTTGACGATCTGAAAATATGCAGTTTTTGGCTTCTATCTCGGTTAATATTTATGTTTCAAGGGTCTAGTTTTTTGCATAAGGCTGCTTCCCCTTGGTTCTAAGTCATTCAATTGCAAGTCTCGTCACATTTCGCTCGGTTTATCGTCAAACGAGAAAAAACGAGATTTCACGGAAATGCTTATAACTCGGCGACTTTTACAGCTACACAGGTCTAGTTTTCGGCATTTCATAACAAATGACCAGCTTGACACGCCAGAAAAGAAATCAGGCCAAATCTCGCACCATATCTCGTCAAGCGAGAAAAAAACGAGATATCATGGAAATGTTTATAACTAGGCGACTTTTACAGCTACTCAGGTCTAGTTTTTGGCATTTGGTAACATTTGGCCAACTTGACATAGTAAAACTGCGATACTTGGCGAAATCTCGTACTACATCTGGTCAAATGTGGAAAAACGAGATTTCACAGAAATGCATATAAGTCGGCGACTTTCACGGCTAGACAGGTCTAGTTTTTGGCATTCATTAACATTTGGACGGCTTGACATGACAAACCTGCAAGACTGGCCAAATCCTGCACCATATCTCGTCAAACGAGAAAACACGAGAGTACACGGAAATGCTTATAACTCGGCGACTTTTACAGCTAGACGGATCTAGTTTTCGCCATTTCGTAACGTTTGGCCGTCTTGACATAATAAAACTGCTCGTCTTGCCAAATCTCGTACTTTATCTCGTCAAGCGAGAAAAAAACATGATTTCACGTAAATGCTGATAACACGGCGACTTTTGCAGCTAGTTTGTTGCTTGCCGAATTCAAAGATTTCGGCAAGCATGTTGGTCAGTTGCGTATGTCTGTTTGTCTGTCTGTCTGTCTGTCTGTCTGTCTGTTTGTTGGTTTGTTTGTCTGCACTGTCCTGGCCACAATTTTGCCACAATCACCTTGAAACTTTCAGAGATGATGGAGAATTTCTAGGTGCCCTATTGTTTTTGGTTAAAATAGGTTAAAGGTCAAGGTCAAGGCCATCGAAAATCCTCGAAACCTTATTTTCCTCATAACTTGGTCAAAAATTGTCGTATCAACCTCATTCTTACCCCATTTTGTTCGTCTTTCCATTGCCCATATCCTGGTATGATCAACCTTTGTTGGCCTTGTGTCACCTTGTCAGTATGTCTGTCTGTTTCAGGGTTGTTGTCAATTTTGTCAACGGCCTTGTTGTTCTTTCTGACATTTAGCACTCTCCTGCCCACAATTTTGCCACAATCACCTTGAAACTTTCAGATATGATGGGCAACCAAAATTCTAGGTGCCCTATTGTTTTTGGCCCAAATAGGTCAAAGGTCAAGGTCGAGGTCATCAAAAGTATACAAAACAGGTTTTTCTTCATATCTTTGTAACTCTTAGTTGTATCTACTTGAACTATAGCTCATTTTAATCGTCATCCAATGGCCTTTCTTCTGGTGGGTACTTGACTCAAATTTGCCGTTTCCATGGTAACACATTTTCGGGGGAAAATTATCATATTTGAAAATCAATGGACTAATTTGTCAGTTTTAATGCTAGAGAGGTCTAGTTTTTTTCCATTAGGTTGCATTCGTTTAATACTACATGATTTTATTAAAAGTCTGGCAATATCTCGTAAGATAGCTCATCAATCGAGATATTTCGAGATTTCATTAATCTTGCCCTGGAGGCCACAGTTTTGCAGGAATTTTTTTAAAACTGATGTATTTCAAGTCTTACCCTCGTATTTCAAATTTGTTTTTTTTCATTTTTTTGGATAGGGCCGCTAGGGGGCGCTGGATGCGAACCTCCCCAACATCATATATTTTGGCCATATCTCCAAAATTATAAGCCTCAATTACATAAACTATAGCTTATTTTCTTCCTCTGAGTCTTCTCCATAACCTGGTGTAGTCATCTGGTCACAATTTTGTGTCACTTTGTCAGTGTGTCTGTCTGTTTGATCGTTGTCCTCAAATTCGCCTGCTTGCTCTTGCGTCTCACATATAGCATTCTACAGCCCACAGTTTTGAAAGAATCCTTTTGAAACTATTACATCTTAAGTCTTACACTAATATCTCGAAACCAATTTTTCATTTTCTGGATATGGCCGCTAGGGGGCGCTGAACTCGAACCTCTCCCAACATATCATGCTTTGGCAATATCTCCAAAACTATAAACCTCAGTTATATAAACTGTAGCTTTTTTCTTCCTTTGAGTCTTCTGCATACCTTGGAGTAGCCATCTGGACTCAATCTCGAGTCACTTTGTCAGTGTGTCTGTCTGTTTGTCAGTTGTTCTCAAATTCGCCTGCTTGCTGGTTCTTGCGTCTCACATATAGCATTCTATAGGCCACAGTTTTGATGGAATCCTTTTGAAACTATTACACCTTATGTCTTACACTAATATCTCGAAATAAATTTTTCATTTTCCGGATATGGCCACTAGTGGGCGCTGCACACAACCCTCACACACATACCATTGTATTGGCCATATCTCTACACCCAAAGCCTCAGTTACATAAACTATAGCTTATTTTCTTCCTTTGAGTCTTCTCCATAACCTGATTAAGGCATGTGGTTTCAATCTTCTGTCACTTTCTCAGTGTGTCCATCTGTTTGTCCGTTATCCTCAAAGTCGCCTGCTTGCTGGTTCTTACGCCTTACATATAGCATTCTACAGGCCACAGCTTTGACGGAATCCTTTTGAAACTGGGACATCTCATGTCATACTCTAATAATACGAAACGCGTTTGTCGTTTTTGGAATATGTCCGCTAGAGGGCGCTACAGTCGAACCTCCAAAGTATATCATTAATTCGCCATACCTCCAAAACTATTAATCTAAATTACATAAATTATAACTCATTTTCTTCCTTTGAATCTTCTCCATAACTAGGTTAAGTCATCTCGTGTCAATCTTGTCTCACAAAGTCAGTATGTCTGTCTGTTCGTCTTTTGTTGTCGGCTTTGTCTGCTTGCCTGTTCTTTTGTCTCATATGTCATTCTACTGGCCACATATTCTCAGCAATGGCCCTGAGAGTCATTCCATTGATAGAAAACCGACAAAATGTTCTGTCTGTCCGTCTATGTTTCACTTCCGATTTCCGGCAAGCGTTCGACCTATGGTCGTCTAGTTTTGTTATTATTGTTATTATTATTATTATTATTATTATTATTATTATTATTATTATTATTATCAAGTTATTATGTCATTACAGCAGGAAGGTTCTGGCGCTCGACCAGGCTAACGGTATAGGTGACATTGGACCGGTCAAGTGGGACATCGCGCTCTGTCTCATGACCGTGTTCGTCATCGTCTACTTTTCCTTGTGGAAAGGAATCAAAAGCTCCGGAAAGGTGTGCGTCATTCCTCTACATCGTCATTTCATAGAAACTATTAATGCTAAAAGAAAGCCTTTATTAAATGTTTTCTATGTTTGTATTTTCATCTTCGACAGAGTGACTTATTGAAGAACAATCTAGTGTAACTGCATAATTATTCGGTACAAGGTGTGCAACCTCGTTTAGTTTTTGTCCTGCTCTCTTTAAATATGTACAGGGAAATATATATCAATGTTAGACAATATAATCCCATTGTTTATGTGAACAGGAAAGTTCATTGAATTGAACCTAGATACTAGTACTAGTATTAAATGTGATTTAAGTTCCATGCAGTATCTGATATTACTTGATCAACTTGCTTTTGTTCATGTAATACAAAATTTCATACTTACGGATTTAATAAATGTGTTCTTCGCAAGTGTGAGATAAGGAATCAAGACATCAGCTTTATACTTCATTTTAGATACGCAAACATGTAGCATTGTTACGTATCGGTGAAAATGGTAGATACATTTACAATTCAGGCTTTTTTATGCACATTTACAAAATTCAGAAAAAAATTTCTTTTATTTTAAAAATACTAGTTCTAAATTAAATGAATTATAAGTGTTATTTAAAAACACAAGTTAATTAAATAAATTATAAATGACATTAATGACATATTTTGCTGCATATACGTATTGTCACATAACGAACGGTGTAATTGTTCATATCTTCAGGCTGTCTGGATTACGGCTACCTTGCCTTATGTCGTTCTGACAATATTACTGGTCCGCGGCGTGACGCTGCCCGGCTCACTAAACGGCATCAAATTCTACCTGACACCCAGATGGGGCGAACTACTGGAACCGAAGGTGAACCATTCTTGTTCATATACAGATCTGAGAAAAGATAAAAACAAATGCGACTTGTATTGGGGCATTTACAGTATGGCATCATATATACTGTTGAACAAGACCAAACATTTTGTTCATCCCAGCCCGGGGGGTCTTGTTAAGCCTTCCCTGTAGTGAGTGAGGGGTGTGGAGGGGGGGGGGGGGTGAAAGGGATATATATATATGGTTCATAGGTAGCAGATTTAAAGCTGATATTTGTTGTCGACGCTGACCTACAAGTTCAAGGGTCGCCCGCTACATGGCGTTATCCCAATTATGATTCAGTAACGGCCGTCTAGGGTAAAGCATACAGTCGTACAAACACACTCTAAGAAAAAAAGGTTCTTGATGGTTCTTTTAAGAACTTACATGGTTCAATCTAGAACCATGTTTTCTCCTTGAACCCTTTTTTCTGTACGTGTAAATAGCTTCCTCTCCTACTGAGGTTCTTAGTTCGGCTGAGGAACACTTTTTACTTAGAGTGCTACTATTGCAGTGGTTTCTTATTTGTAGCATTTTGATACAAGTCGAGCGAAATTGGGTGAAGTATATATATATATATATATATATATATATATATATATATATATATATATATATTTATATATATATATATATATATATATGTGTGTGTATATAAAGGCCCATGCTTTAACCTTCAGTCTATGGCACTCATAGGGTCCTTTCATTGCTTCTGTCTAAGATATTATTTGTGTATAGCCGCTATTTTTATGCCTCCGCCACAACGAAGCCGGGGTATATAGTTTTACCCATGTCCCTCCATCCGTCATTCCGTCCTCCCGTCATTCCGTCCTTCCGAAATCCAACAGTTGTACACACTTTTCTCTGCAATGCCTGCAGTTATTGGCCTGATTTTTTTATGTGTGAGCAGAAAATGCCCAGTTGCAGATCGAGTTCCCGTGTCGTCCCGGTTGACCTACTTTTGATTGTATGGCGGCTTCGGAACTTAGAAAAGTCATGAAAAATATAAATTTTCATGATAAATGCACTTGTACGGATTTTTTTTGCAATGCCTGCAGGCACTACCCTGATGATTGTCTGGCCGGATCATGAGCAGGCACAGATCGAGTTCGCGTTTCGTCGTAGTTGACCCACTTTTGATGGTATGAAGGTTCTTGAACAGAAAATTTCATGAAAAATGCACTTGTATGGACTTTTTTTCGCAATGCATGCAGATATTCGCCTGATTTTTGCTGTGTGGGTAGATAATGACCAGTTACAGATCAAGTTAGCATTTCATCCTGGTTGACCTACTTATGATGGTATCATGGCTCCTGAATATTTCATGGAATTTCTTATCATCATCATCATTGGTCCTCATTAACTGTACATTGTTATATCATTAAAAGACAATGATAAAATTCTTGATCCTTCAGTATTGCTACATTTATACCCCACTACTTTAAAAAATATTTCTAATTTGCTCCAGGCGGGGGCATTCGTGTCGTACCGACACATCTAGTTATTCATCTACCTATATTTTATGTTAGTCTCCTATTTGTTTATTAATGGACAAGAACTGATACAGATTAGGGCATGAAGCATTAGTTGAAATGTAAAATTAAAAATGTTCATAGTCGCATTTTTTCATCAATTACAAGTAACTGTCACCAATGCCGACATCTGATGGAAGACGTTGGTACTATTTGGGAAAAAAAGGAAACAATTACTGAATCATACGAGATGATATCTTAAATGATTTTAGATAGATACGTTTTATACGTTTCAGCTTTTGTCAAATAAAGTCTCTTCTCTGTCTGCTGTATAGATTATCTGTTAAAGATCTGCGAGGAACAGATTTTTGAAAGGGATCACTGCATGTCCCTTTTACACAGGTCATTTTCTTGGTATGAAAAAGCTCAAAGTGATTTTAATAATGGCGGGCAATTAGTATCACCCCGCATCAGAGCGCAGTGGCAGTATGATATTTTTTTTTTTTTTTGGGGGGGGGGGGGGGGGACTTGTGTGACCATGAGGTCGTGGGTTCGCGTCATGATCTGACCTCCGTCTGAGCTCAGACTCCTATCCAAAGTCATAACCACAAGGGTGAGCTCTCTCGACCGAGGATTGAATGGGTTCTGGTCAAAGGCGGCAAGCAAATGTGGAACAAATAACCTTGCTCCTGCTATGGCTGCTTTGGTTGTTTACTTCCCAAGGAGCCGAGAAAAGCAGTGAGACCTGGAGAGAAACGAAAGGGTAATAAAAGCAAAGTGTAAAGTCGGACGTGACTGATTATTAACCGCACCTTTACTTTAACCTATTTAAAAAAAAGTAAAACTGAACCAATTAACTGTAACTTGTGTCCTGCAAAGTTCGAAAACATGGTTTATTGCAGTAATATTTTGGAGTGTTGATGACACTATCTACGGTTTCCATATGAAAATGCAATGAATATTTAAATTAATTGATAAAATGACGTGCAGGTTGTTCAGTAGTCCGCTAAAGTAGAGTAATTATTATTCCAATAACAAACAATAAATGGTGAAAAAGCAGGTAACTTATTTATATGCCATACATGCCACGAGCGGTTATCAATATTTTCATCGTTAAACATATAAACTTTTCCCAATAAACAATTCTTATAAACTTAATACGCCTACAAGATTAGTGTTTTGGTCTAAACCCAGTTTACCTTCCGGTATTCATATGATTCGCAGTTATGAATATCAGTACAGGCAAGGACTGCGATTTTTTCATTTTAATTGTAATCAATATGCTTTGTGTCAAAGAACTTTGTAAAGACGTATAAGAAAATCTGGCAGTTGAGAGGCAGCTCTGGAGGTATAATAAATGTTGTTTGTTCGTGTCAAGCTCACTATTTATGACGCAAGTGGAATTTTGCCTGATCTTCAGATGGTCCTTTCCAGGGGCGGCCGCGTCCTTTGAATACAGATCCCTGTTTCGATATTCAACATTCGTTGATGGCTTATAGCCCGTAAGGCCGTAGAAAACATCAAATGAACATCTTTCACCAAAAAGGTCAGCTGCGTTTTTAAATTACTTTATGAGTGGGAATAACTTCAAACACAGACCACCCGGCCATCATTGTCACAGCCATGTATCCGCCATGAAACTTGTCGATAAAATATCATCTACATGCGGTGGCCCGCGGGTAGGCCTGTCAGAATTTAGGGACACATACCGTTGATGATCAACGTGAATTCATCCAAGGCTTTACGTCACGTCTTACCAAGAACGCTGTCGGCAGATTTCAGAATTGCGGCTTCTAATTGGACGTTAACTGTCACGTGATCAACTGAGCAGCGATTGTTGAGATAGCATGAAATGGGACGAGTTGTAAGGTTAAATGGTGTCACCTAAACGAGTTTCCAAGCACTGTGTGTTAAAGAAGAACGATAGCTCAATCCCTCCGCGCCTTGCCGGCCTACTTGACGCATTTAGCAGTCGGGTAATCCACGACTAGAAAGAAGAAACGCTGCTTTTTGCTTTATTCCTGGTCTCTACCACAGTGTCCATTCTGGGCCAGGCGAACACGCCGGCCAAGGCAATCTGTCAGAAACTGTCTGGTTATGGGATTAATCACATTTTCTTTCTAACAATATTAAAGCATCGCCAATCTGTTTTGCCAGATATTTATGTATTTAGACACCGAGAGAACATATCTCTCATTCAACCTGATAATGACAAAATGATAAAAAATGTTCATGCAAAATTTGTGATCTGGCCTATAAAATAGTCACTGTATTCATGTTTCCCTTAGCATATACATATAAATAAGTCTAAGGATGAAATAATAAATTTTGAGTCATGACCTTTACTATGAGAGTGGCCTTGAGCTTGAATATTTCCATATTTACGCATTTCGTAAAAAAAGCATATTTCCCAAGTACATGGATATGTTATTCTGAAAATCATAATAAAAGATACCAGATAGAATAGAACATTTTCGGATGAGTTTGAGAAACAGTGACCTTGGCCTTGATCCCTTAGGTCTATTACAAATTCCTCAAAGTCTAAATTTTGAAGAACTGCATTTTCCTCCTTAAAGTTCAAACACAAGTTGTTTCCAACAAGATCATAATTCTAATGCAAAAATAGCAGCAGATGAATATTTCTTAATGCAATGTACATAAAATAAATGTTCCAATTATATGTAACATATGTTGTGTTAAAATTAAATTAAACTCATTGCCCTCCTTTATTTCACTCAAGGATGTTTGAATTAAATGTTTGTTCCGGTTTCCGACTTTAATGTCAGTCTTGGTATTGTACCGGTTGAAATCAAGCAGACGATTTCCTGTTGAGGCCCAATAGGTTCCCGCCTAAATCATTGTATTGATCACGGTCTTTAAAGCAAGCTGAAGCAAATGTAACTTTAATTCGATGTTTTCTTTAACATTGATCGTGCATGCATAATAAAGGAACGGTGTTCAAAACAGACGAAAATCCCACTTCTAATCGAAGGGCCTCGGAATATGGAAAGCGAAGTATATGTACATGTATATGCAAAGACTAGGGGAGAGACGGGATTTTAAGGGGAGGTGACGCGAGAGAGGGAGGGTAGAATATGTAGGAAATAGTGCGCAGTTAAGCTGCTCTCTCTCTCTCTCTCTCTCTCTCTCTCTATATATATATATATATATATATATACACATATATACATATATACATATATATGTGTGTGTACGAGTGTATGTGTACAATATTTAATTATAATATATATAATTATAAACAAAATTCTAATTAAAAAATCATTTATTTTTGCAAAACAGTATGGCCAAAATATAGGAGGCATTAATATAGGGGTTATTTTACCCTGTTTAGAAACCCAAGGACTTATTTAATGAAGCATCAACGGATGGAAACTTTACAAATTATTTCACGATTAATGTTAATTACAGAAACAAGGAAACCAGTTAAAATATATTGTGCTAAACGGCATAATTCCATAAATTATATATATATATATATATATATATATATATATATATATATATATATATATATATATATATAATTAAATATGGTCCGGCTTTGTGGGTATTAGGTTTTATGAGGAATACCTGATGACACAGGGCCCTCATATGCTCATTGCTGCCGCTCAGCATTGAATGAAAATGTATGAATCTTACAGAAAAAGTATAGAATTGCCTGACAAAAAGTATGAAAAAAGGTTATAACCAATACCAAATAGTGCATCTTTTGTACAATTTTACAACATGCGATACTTCTTAACAAGTTTCAGGTGTGAAAGTAAACATATATCCCAGTATTCCATATACCCAGTGATCGTGCAAAACATTTGCAAGACCACAGAAATAAATCATGGATGATAAAATGACAATATGAAATATTTACAGAGCATGTCTACTGCACTGCACTCTATTCATGTCTACAGCTTATAATCATAACCTGAATATGTTGATTTTAGGGGAAAAAACTATAAAAAAAGTATCAACCCCTTAAAAGTATAAAAAAGTATATAATGAAGTCTTGCTTTAAAAAAGTATGATACTTTTAAACAAGTACAGAGTGGGAGCACATCATGCTGATCATCATAAGATCAGGGCCAGCATCCTCAGCTGATGGGTTCGTTGAAATGGGTTTCCTGACAGGAGACATAATTTTCTTAGACATATTCAACTTCTTGTTATACTTTCTACTGTATGGATGAGAATGCTACAAAGTAACATTTCCATTTTAAAATACGGATGATGAGAACGTATGCAGTTACCTGTGTGCTACACTTGTAGTGATCAGTCCATGAAACAAAATGTCTTAAGTAACAACTGCTTGAAAATGCAAATTGAAAATGCAAATTAAAGTCGGCCGACTCACAAGAGTACGACTCTGCTGGTTCGGGCTTGTGGGCTTTGAAATCGACGGAGCTCAAAGCAACGGGGCTTCTTAACACACCGTTCTAAAACGTCCGTTCAAATATGTCGGATTTTTCAAGGCATATTACATTAACATGAGTGTATTTGTAGTAAGGACTTCACGGAATGAATAATATTTTGTAAGAATGCGTATGTAAAATGTAACAGATGTTTCCTTGAAAAATAACAAATGTCGTTGTTAAAGTTTGATTATTGAGGCAAGTAGTCCCGGCCGTCCCACAATGCCTTACTGGAAGAAGTTCATTATGAGTACCAACGATCTCTGGCGGAAGGGTCCCGGCGGTCGTGTGCACTAGCAGAGGTAGGAAAGAATCAAGGTCAAGGCCGCAGCTCATGGGTGCCCTGGATGTGACAACTAATGACGTAATCTCAGCGTCTTATTGGTTAAACCACCCCGGGTTTTAGGGTTAATGATCGGTCTGAAAC
This sequence comes from Sipunculus nudus, assembly GCA_026874595.1. Classification (NCBI taxonomy): domain Eukaryota; kingdom Metazoa; phylum Annelida; class Sipuncula; order Golfingiida; family Sipunculidae; genus Sipunculus; species Sipunculus nudus. Next base: position 16,633,474 of record CM049312.1, on the reverse strand, counting down.
CAGCTTTACCCGAGCTCTGGTGATCTGACCCCATGATAGTACACTCTAACAGACCGTGTATATGAACATCGTCGTTTCACTCCTTGTGTCAGGTCATATTTTTATACCTGTTTGTGTTGTAGTATATGAACATGTACCATTGTAATTTTTATTACCAACATTAACTGAAAAAAAACTTTTAAGCCCAACATTAATAAATTATATTTCATTGATCACTCATAAAAGCTAAACACCATATAACTGGCATTGGTACAGGCTTGCAAACATTCTGCAATTTTTCTGTGATATTTAGGAATTGAAGGAATAAATACATATTTTTATCATAGTTAATTAACGCTGATTAATTGATAATAGTTCAACCATAAATTTAAACCGCTGTCTCTTCCTCACATGATTGGTCGCTTGGGATTCAGTCTATTGAATGGTGGGTCTTTATATATCTGCAGCCTTTTATAAGCTCCCATGGAACGCTTGTTTTTACAAGTACGGGCCGTTCTAAAATTGCTTAAAATATACCCGGGTATGGGTGGGACGGAATGCACGTCATACTGTAAATCCGACAACCACCACCAGATAAATCTGATAGGTTATGGCAGCAGGAATATCACCACTTCACCAACATGATGATCAGGTTAAGATCACATGGTCTATTTGAGATAGTGAAATAGACTGGCCCAGTCGATGTAGTGGTTAAGAGTTAATTCATCCTATTAACAGAGACGTCTAAACAACGCTTAGAACAGGTACTGCCACTTCGCGGCAAGTTATATAATAATTACATGTGCAGCTTTCTAGCCGAATATTTCACACAAGAGCTGGCACTGAGTTGCGTCTACCGGTACATAGAACTACATTTTTATTTACGGATGTCAGTAGCAAACGTAAATACTAAAGCCCAGCCAAAGCTAAAAGTAAGAGACATCTACTTAGCAAAATGAAGCAAGGGAGTGCATTTATTATTTTTATTTGTCATTAAATAATTATTATTGCAATTATTTTCAGCAAAATCTGAAGGCATGAAGGTGGCTTACTATAAAGGTTAACGATGAAGGCAGGTTATATTTATGCAAGTTAGAATATCAGTCATTTAAGTATATTATAAAGTTAATCGAAGAACGTTTAAGTTCTGACATCAAGTGGGTTAAATTTGGTATTCTGAGGAATAAAATTTTTGCCTCCGCCAGGAGGGTATGTTTCCGTCCCCGTTCGTAAATATGTTTACGTGTGTTTGTTTTCTTTTCACAATACAACTCAGGCAATCGTGAACAAAAAATCTCATGAAATTTCGGGCATTTGGGGAAAATGAAGAATAAATTGATTTTGGTGTGGATCCGGCACTTGATCCGGATCCAGGAACGTCATCAACAATATTTACAAATGTACAGTTACGTATGCTCGAGAGAACCTGGGAATATTGGGCCGAATCGGCGGAAGCATACACGGTTTGGGGAGCATTCCACAATAGGGATCCCCCAACATAGTGGAGGCTTGGATTCATAAGAATGCAGATTTCTAATGTGAGGCCATTTCATTCACTGTTTGTTCATTTCTTTGTCACCTTTTTTTTCTTGTAAAGGGGAAGGGGGGGGGGGGGGTTCACCTGGTTTCACCACTAGGTCTTAGAGTTACTATCAGACCAATGCGAGCGTGGGATTGTATTGTATCCAGCTCCAAGTTCATACCCGCCACAATGTGATATCACTCTCTTATCTGCCGTTAAAAGCAGCGGTTAAAACGAAGTAGATCTGGAACGACTGCATTGTATAACCGCTGAGTAAGGAGAGTTGCCTCTTAATTAACAAAACTTGTTATGCAGGTTATGTGATCTATCGATGCTGACCATTTTAAGTATGGCTCGGATATTGCTCCTCACTATAGAAGAAACCATTCAATTATAAATTTTATTAAATATGAAATAAACTCTTTTTCAGATATGGATTGCGGCCGCTCAACAGACGTTCTTCTCTCTGGGGCCTGGGTTTGGGGTATTATTGGCGCTCTCCAGTTACAACAAATTCTCAAACAACTGCTACAAGTAAGTAACCACCAAGATTCCAGTTACAACAAATTCTCAAACAACTGCTACAAGTAAGTAAACACCAAGAGATCACAGATTAACTGTAATTCTTTCGTTCAGGCGAACGATACCTGATGTCAGGTTTTTTTTTGCATGCATTGATCTATGTTACAATAATGCAAACAATACTGATTAAGCGCGCTTAACTTTGTACATAATGCAAGGAATAAACTGCTAATAAAATGTTCAAAGGCACTTTAAAGGTAAAAGAAACGATATATGGCACTTATAACGGTATTATAATATATGCGGTTTTGATGATAATCGCTCCTCTATATTCTTGACTTGCTCCGCATCCTCTTCATTGTTAGAGTTTCCATGGTTTGATGTTGTATACAAATTTACTTCTCACCCATAGATCTTTTTGTGTGCAACAGCATTAAGTGATTTATCACGAGACGTATTGCCACAGGTACATGGTGTTTCCTGCGTTTTCGGATTCGTTTAAAAAAGGTTGTCCTTTAAGACATTCATTATATGTCTAAGATGAGTGTACGGGTTTAGAGGTCGTTTTAAAAATAATAAATCGCGGTAAAATAACAAGAAGAAATAATTATTCATTAACAAGAAGCGGCAAAACGGTCCCTAATTAGTAATGATCAGCTGATGTCACAATGGGATGATAAGATCCCTTGAAATAAACATTTTATTTGATTTAGATAATCTCCATTATTTAGTGGATTATTCCTTCGGTATTATCCGAATCCTCCATAATTTTTTATCAAAATCTGTCGGGAATTTTACGTAAAATGCTGACAGACAATCCAAATAATCAAGGGCACCATACTATCTCTAGCCAACTTGCGGAGGCATGACAATCACGCTAAGTGAATTTGACGTTGGTCAAAATGACATCATCTCATACTAGCCCTCATATGAATTATGTATATGGCCTCGTGTAGTAACATTTTTCATTTAATAGAGGTTTGACAGAATCGTTGGTGATTTAAGTGGCATCATTCGGCATGATGAACTCTATTATAATTAATTTAATTAATTGACCCTGGACTCTACCTGATTTTGCGCCAAATGTTGTACGTCACGTTATAACAACATGGCTACCGGGGCGCTATCTGCATTACAATGTATTTATCAGGTTCAACTGAATGCTTTTTATTTATTTATTTTTACAGATCCTAGCTGATGGTATTGTGGCGTGCGGGTTATCTGTAAATATGATTGATATGCTGTATTATGCATACTCGATAACTGTTTCGTACTCTGTCTATATAACTGAGACGATATTTCTCTTTATTAGAGCTTCATGTAATGAATCTGTAATATATATTTTTTTTGAAAAATTCACTTTGGTATAAGTATGCCTCCCATATCTCTATATTGTATGTTTGGAGAGAACTTAAATCACGCAGGAGCGGTGTTTGCACGATCCAAAACAAATAAATATATTTAAAGCAACAAATGCCTATACATGTTTCTGTTGACAGGGATGCCATCATTACGTCGACCATTAACTGCCTGACGAGCTTTCTGTCTGGTTTCGTGGTGTTTTCCGTTCTTGGTTACATGGCTTTGAGACAGAACAAGTCTGTACAAAGTGTCGCTGACGGAGGTGAGGTTAAAATGCTATATTCCAACAGTGTTTACACAGACAGGTGATTCTATGATGTCCTGGTTAATTTACTTGTTCTCCGAGCATCGAACAATGAAGGAATCTTTCAGGAACAGCACTGTCACCTGGTGTCTGTAATTGAATCAATCCTAAGTGTTAAATAGTTCATGCTTCTTAAATATATAGTGTCTAATCTACTATGTATCTATCATTTTCAAGGGAATATCTTCTGAAAACACCCACTATAAAATAAATGTCTTTAAACGGAAAATAACTATGTCTTTAAACGGAAAGTAAATATGTATTCAAACGGAAAATGTATCTGTCTTTAAACGGGAAATTAATGTCTTTCAATGGGAAATAAATGTGTCTTCGAATTTAGAAAAAAAATATTTCTTTAAACGGGAAATAAATATGTCTTTAAATGGAAAATAACTATGTCTTTATCTGGGTGGCAATGATTAATAAAAAAAGCACGTTTAAGCACCCTTACAACACTCAACAACATGCCTCAGACTAACACATTTTGATAGGAGCTGTTCGTCATTGTGGAGATCTATACTATCTATTAATTTTTTGTAAAAAATAACAATAGTCAATACAGGCCCTGCTGGGACTAATCATGATCAATATGCAAATTACATATGGATGCTGATGACGAAGTCGACGATTACGATTTCTATATATTTTAAGCAGTATAAAGGAAACGCAAAAAGTAAAATATTAACGAGAAAGACAACCTTTTAAGTATATATTTTTATTATTTTCGTTTTCAGATGCAGGGTTGGTTTTTGTAGTTTACCCAGAAGCCATTGCAACACTGAACGGATCCGTATTTTGGGCTATCATCTTCTTTCTCATGCTCATCACACTGGGGCTGGATTCTACAGTAAGTTTAACACATGTGTGTGTGTTCTAGTGTAACGACCCCTTTATTGCAAAAGGAAGTAATTATTACACGTTCTAACATTAAATGTTAGTCATCAGAGGATACCTAAGAATAAGTTGGACATTTTGCCTCAGTAATCAGGTAATTTTGTCTAAAAAAGTTTGCACGTACAAAGTATACACATAGGCATGTGCCTGCTCTTTATATTATATCTATCAGTGAACATGGTGATCCATACCAGGCCAATGCACCACAGGTATTTGATATCGAAACGACATTATTTTCCTTTTTCTATTAAAATCTTTCCACAAAACTCAATTTATTTGGCCCTTTAAAACGTTAAACCTAACGCTGTTTATACATCTGTAATAATTATCACCCATACATCCTGTCTGTTAGCGAAGCAATAGCATGGCAGGAGGCTCTTACAGGTTGCTGCTTTGTAAGGAAATGGGGGACACATTGTCAGCAAGACAACTATTGTTTCAAAGCTTGTTCATTTATCAACCATTTATGGCCATTTCTTAACCGTCGTTTCATTCACCATGGTAATCTAATCGAATAATATAGAAACAAGTTTTTATACACTTAGTCATACATCCTAAGCATGTGTAGCTGCATGATATTGACAAATGTTTACATGCAGAAATATACTGGTACTGGCGAAGTATTATAGTCGTCATTATTGTATAATGACGACAATGAATACATGCATTGACAGTGATACTACACTAATGGGATTCTAATTATAAAATAATTATTATAAATGAAACTTTATTCTCATCAGGTGATAAGTAAATGACTGTGACCAATATGAAATACGATAATAAGTAAATGATTGTGAATAATGTGAAAAGTTGAAACACACGGTGTCAATGAGTATCATACGAAGATTAAAGATGTACAAGTTAAAGCACGTAGGCCAGTGCTATCGTTTTATAATAATGTACGTAATTTTCTTTAATATGCTTAATATATAGTTCATGCGGGCATTCTATGAGCCTTATCCAGAGTTGTATGCACTGCATGACCCCGTCTGTTGCTTACCACTTTTATTACTAATACTGACAATATTAGCATGTCACGGAATTCAGCAACCTCTTGGCCTTTTATTAGGCCAATCTCAGTATTAATACAGTAAAACCTCGCCTAAAGCCCGGCATACACGTTGCGACGCGACTCGACTCAACTCAACTGGGCCCAACTGAACAGGTTTCCTCGAGTTTTCTACAGTTTCTCCCAGTTTTTGACCCTGCAGACTGACGACAACTGGGGTGCATACACATAACGACCCGACTCAACTCAACAGGATCGACGGCTGAGGCGGTACATTCAAATGAACAAAACTGAGATAAGCTTTTGCCATATGAAAGCAAAGTCCTTGATATTTTATTAGTCAGTGTACACGAATACATATCTATAGGCCTATTACGCCATTTCAGTTTTCCCAATCCCATAGCTGAATATTTTTTGTTTGATATACTGTAATTTAAATCTAAACAATATTATTCGATGACCTGTGATATGCATTATATATTCTACATCCAAGAACATTAAGCATATTGATATTATGCTGCCATTGAACCGGGAACACTGGATATACAGATCTATAATGCGCGAACAGTGCTAACGTAATATAATATTGTCTTTTCTCTGCACCATATGATTTTGACCCAGAGAATCACATGACCGAGGTACTCATGTGGTCAGAGACGTAGATGTGATTGGTTGCTGACTGTACTTCTGAAAGACGCGACTCAACTGGACACGATTTTTTCTGACACTGTCAGAAACCAAAAACTGACGCCGACTGGTGCCGACTGTGGTTGAGTCGCGTCGTTTTCCTGCATACACGTTGCGACGCGACTCAACTCAACTCAACTAAACAGTTTTTGACCTTTTGCAACGTGTATGCCGGCCTTTTCAGTTTAGGGACCACCTCAATATTACGACCACTTGTTCACAGTCCCGATTCTTTTTTACTCCTGTTGCTGAGGACCAAAGACAAGCTCAACACCGTGGCAGTCACACAAACACAGAGAAAAAACAGGTGACCCATGGGTCATGACGCTCAGCTGACTGGGAAGAGATTCGCAAAAGGAAATTTTATCATCTGAATGGTAGTATATACCCATTCAACTGAAGCATCAAACAGATTAACCAACAGGCCAAGATTTTGTCTGTATTTATATATCTCAAAAATAGAGAAAAAATGCTATAAAAAACCAGGTGGCTCCACCAGTCTGCAAAAAACTAATAAAAAGACTTAATGGTCAATATGCAGGCAAAGAATCATGGTGATCTCTGCATTAGTTGTTCAGATACTTCAGCTTTTGTATCAAATTTTCCATTATTCTGAGGGATACTTCGGAGTCCTATAGCTTGAAGGATATGGGTAACAGAGACCTAATTTCAGATTTCCACAGACACTTTTCATGGGCCTCCTTGCATGACAAGAATAAAGATTCTAGGTCAAGTTGTTACAATTTATGCCATGTAAACAGATGACAGCATCCTTAAAGGTCTCAAAAATAGAGAAAAAATTCGAAAAATTGAATAAAATATAGGTGGCACCACCAGTCTGCAGAAACTGATGAAACACTCCATAATCAATATCCATGCAAAGAATCATGGTGATCTCTGCATTAGTTGTTCAGATACTTCAGCTTTTGTATCAAATTTTTCATTATTCTGAGGGGTATTTTGGAGCCATACAGCTTAAAGGATATGGGTAACAGAGACCTAATTTCAGTTTTCCATGGAGACTTTTTATGGTTCTCCCTGTGTGTCAAGAATGAAGATTATAGGTCCAGTCTATCTGATTTGTGCCCTGTTAACAGATGTTCACATCTTTAAAGGTCGCAAATGTAGAGAAAAAAATTGTAAAACAAGAGACCAAACTTGGGGCAAATTCTCCAAATGATGTTACAGTAATGAATGTCCAAAACAATTCAAAAGGCATGTTCAGGCGCTCATATCAGATTTATAGATATGCAAATGTAAAAGTGTAGGTCCAATATTTTTTATTATCACTCTGCTTTTCAATGGGGACATCAGGGTTGGTAAACTGCAAAACCTGAAAGAATAGAAATGCAGAAAGCATGACTAAAAGTCTTGTAATAAAATAAAGCCATCCTAAATCAAGTACACATCCACATATTATGAGAACAAACACTTGCTTTTATATCTGGTGATTTATATAAAAATATTCAGATATCTAGGAAACGAAGTTTATTGCTATGATTCCATAAAATAAACTGCAAAATGTTCCCATCATCTTATAAATCAGTAGCTAAACCTTAATACTATACTCTCATAGTGTTAATTCCTGGCTGAAGTATTCCAACAACAGTGTTTTGTTATGCAGTAACAGGTACTTATCACTCAGCCTTATCACTTAATAGCCAAATACAAAAGGGAGTCATATGTCACCAGTGTCACTCACAATTACAGCCACACGGTGAGATGTACCAGCTGGAGTGCAAGCTTATATATACAAGAAAAATAGAGATGGTCTACAAAATAAGTTGACCTGACCTATGACCTTGGCCTTTTGCCCACATATCAACTGGATTCTTTCTAAATGATGGGTAACTACTAACCAATTACATCTGGCCGGGTGTAATTACTTGGCAACCAATGAAGGAATAACTTAGACCTGCAACCTTTAACCTCCTGACCAACTGACCTCAAAATCAATTAGTTTTTTTTCATGCAAAAAGACCCATAAATATGAAGTTTGAATCACATTCAGTGATGCATAGATGTGGCATATGTGAAAGACTGAAGGTTTGGGTTGAACAGTTTCACTTGAGATATGTTCACAAGCATTTAGAACAATATTGTGACCTTGACCTTTGACCTTTTGAACTCAACATCAATAGGCTTCTTCCCCTATTGGTAGGTAAGCCATATATGACAGATGGAAAGTATAGATTGAAAAGTTTGTCTGAAAATGACTCCACGCAAGAAGAGGGTGCTGTGAACTTGACCTTTGACCTCAAAATCAACAGGTCTTTTCCCCTGTTGGCAGAGTGCGATATCAGTGCTGAAAGGTTTGGAATGAAAGGTCTAGCTTAAAATGTGTCCACAACCTTTTCAAAGAAGTGGATCCTGTGACCCTGACCTATGACCTTGTGACCTCAACATCTATAGGATTCTTCTCCCACTTAGTAGGTGAGCTAGATGTGAAAGATCAGAGAACTGGGATGAAAGGTTTGGCTTAAAATGCATCCACAGGCTTTTCAAAGAAGTTGGTACTGTGACCTTGACCTTGTGACCTCAAAATAATTACGGTTCTTCCCATGTTGGTAGGTGAGCTGTATGTGAAAGATGAAAGGTTTGGGATGAAAATTTTGGCTAAAAGAATTATTTCTGGGGGGGGGGGGTGCAAACACACCCCATAACTTCGAGAATATAGGTCTCAGTGACCTAATTTCAGGTTTGAAAGAAGATCTTTTTAGAACCTCTAAGACTGCATAGGGTTCATGGCCCTAGCCCCTACGGTTACGATTTGTGCCCTGCTAACGGCCGGACGGCCGGCCGGACGGACAGACGGAAGGACGACGTACAAAGACCAATCGCTATAGCCCAGCATGACTGAAAGTCAGCTGAGCTAAAAAGGCTGTACAACTTCTTGTAATGAAACAATAGCTGGACTGTTTATTAATACCTCTAACATACGAGAGCAACATAATGAAGTACGGGAATGGTTAATAGAGGGCAGCACGTTACCGTGTGCTGAGACAAAACGGGGGGGGGGGGGTAAATACAGTGGTATGATAATAACAAAATAATACAGTCTGTCCTCAACATTACTCCCACCTATTGAAGAGGCAATTCCAATACCCATGCACTTGACCGAGGACAGCCGTCTGCAAGGCAATATTACATTACAAGTCTCAGATTGATAAAAAAAAAAAAAAGAAATCCCATCATTACTAAGTTAACAATAGACATTGTAATCTTAATCTCTGACTGAAATCTCCGATTTGGTTTCCACCTAGAAGTAAAAGTGATATTGTTATAGTTCTAGACTGCATGTGTGGTTTTATCATCTTAATAACATAAACTGCAAAGACAGAGGATCTATATATTAATAATAGCACATATTGCATCAATAAACATAAAATACAGTTCATATATCTAACCTTTGCACGGGCTTAACAACCCGCCCGGCTCGTGTTACTCTAACTGGTCTTACAGGTAACCTATTAGTCATCTCCACGTTTAATTCAGGCATGGCATCTCCCTGGTCTGAATCTGGTTTCTCCCGAGGACCTATGTCCTCGGACATCCCTTTATCTAAATCATTTACTTCCAAATTGTGCACTCTCTGTATGGGGCACACAAGAGATCCCCTTGCGGTTTGAAGTTCAACGCTACGAGTTAGGCCATCACTGCTCTGAAACAATTTTGTTACCTTACCAAGAGGCCATTTTAAACGAGGAATATTATCTTCCCGAATCAGAACAACTGATCCCTCATGAACGACACCCTTTGGTTTGAATTTGCTGATTGATGGGGGAAGATTCCTGAGGTAATCTTTACTCCATTTCGCCCAAAACAATTCAAGACATCTCTGTCTGATCAATTCTCTGTCACAGAGATCCCTTTGGGTTATTCTTTCCTCAACCTCCGAAATGTTCACTTGAAAAGCAGCACCCTTACCGATTAAGAAATGGGAGGGTGTTAAGGGGTTACTGCTGTCTACCTCATCCCCAACAAAGGTCAAAGGTCGTGAGTTAATGCATGCCTCTATTTCATGCAATGTGGTTTCTAATTCTGACCTAGTGAGACAACGGGGACCTAAAGATTTCTTTAGGGCACTCTTTACCGATCGGACAAGTCTCTCCCACCATCCTCCCCGCCATGGTGACCTGGGAACAATATATTTCCATTAAGGACTACTTGCTCCGAGATGTTTACAGAGCTCAGCTTGAGCATTCTTAAAGGTTTTTTGCATTATCTGAATAAAGAATGGTGGGCATACCTCGTCTGGAAGAAAACCTCCTTAAAGCCAACATGCAATCAGTTAGAGACATTGAGTCTGTCAACTCTAGATGCACGGCCCTGGTGACAGCGCATGTGAATAAAAGCAAGTAAAACTTGTTTCCAGGGAAATCCACACAATAAAGAGGACCTGCATAATCCAGTCCTGTCACTGTGAAGGGAGGGGCTTGTTGTACCCGGAGAGCGGGAAGCGGAGCTGCTGTCTGGTTACATGCTTGTGCATCGACCCTTTGACAAGAAATGCATTCTCGTTTAACTGATTTTGCCAGCCGTCTCAGTCAAAAGATCCAATATTTGCTTCTCAACGACGAAAGGACGGTCTATACGCCTGCGTGTTTTAACTGCTGATGCTGAAACCTAGTCAACAGTTTAGCTAAATGCCCCTTTGGTATAATTATAGGGTGCTTCTCTTCAAAGGTAAGTTCAGACCGCTGTAACCTACCCTTAATCCTGAGCAGTCCGTCATCCCCTATAAACGGATTTAGACTATACAATACAGAACCACGCTGAACCAACTGACCTTGATTCCGGGCTTCGATTTCTGCTGCAAAGCTTGCATACTGCACATATTTGAATAGGCATCTCTCAGCACCAACAATTTCCTCATGAGAGGGATCGCCAAAATTACGTTGCATTGGATTCCTCAAATTGTGGATAAACCTTAAAACCCAAGCAGTCACTCGTAGGGCCTTAGTGAATTTACCCCATCTATCTATCTCTAATATCTCTACAGGTTGTGATCTCACAACCAACGACACATCGGGCACAGCCCTGGAGGCCTTGATCACCTGTGAATGCTGTATCCTGGCAATGGTACTCATGTGGCTCACCTAACCAAACAGGACCCTCTAACCACAACCTAGATGCCACCAAATCCTCAGCAGTAAAACCTCTGGTGAGGAGATCTGCTGGATTTTCTTTCCCAGGACAGTGAAACCAGACCGAGGGATCTGTTAGAGTCTGGATCTCAGAGACTCTGTTAGATACAAATGGCTTCCATCTACTTGGGTCGCCTTTAATCCACTCGAGAGCTACGGTGGAGTCCGTCGAGCATCTATAGACAATATCAGGCGATTTGAGCGCTTCCCGGACAGACACCCGAAGCCGGGCAGACATAAGAGCCCCCAGCAACTCTAGCCGTGGCAAGGTGATTCGTTTCATTGGGGCCACTCTGGCCCAAGATAAGATGAGAGAAACCTGGAAAGTCCCGTCACCCTAGGGAACACACAAATACACTGCGGCTCCGTAACCTCTTTCAGATGCATCACCAAAACAATGCAACTCCAAGCCCTTTAATCCTATCCATGAGCCTGTAGTGTAGCATCTGGGGATGTTCCATCTTTGGATTATTTCTAGACCCTTAACCCATTTGATAAACCGGGCATCTATATCAAGGGGAACCTCAGCGTCCCAATCAAGCCCTAACTGCCAGATTTCTTGCACTAGTATCTTGGCCGTCATTGTGAAAGGGGTCAAGAATCCCAAAGGATCATACAATCGGGCAAGCAAACTGAGAACTAAACGCTTGGTCGTAACTAGCCCTGTAGGGATCTGAACACCTTCAAATGAAAAACAGTCTGAACTGGTTGACCATTTCAGTCCCAGTATCTTCACAGGCTCTAATTCTTGATGCTTGGAGCCGAATTCCCTGAAAAACATGCCATTAACCGTTTGGTTATTCGAGTTACATTTTGCAAGATTCATGTTGGCATCAATCAAGATTCGACTTGCTTCCCGGTACAATTCACATGCTTCCTCCTCTGAGTCAGCACCAGAGAGCCAGTCATCAACATATAGATTCTCACCCAGCTCCTCCACTACACGTAATGCTGGGTACTTGGCCAGGTGATGCTTAATGGTAGCATTTAACAAGAAGGGACTACTTTTATTCCCGAAGGGAACTCTTAGAAATCTCATAGTCCTAACTCCACCCTGATGATGCCACAGGAACCGATGGACATCTCGATCCTGTTTCCTTACACCAATCTGCAAGAACGCTTTAGGGATGTCTGCTGACAACGCTACTCTCCAGCGACGGAATCGGATAAGAATATCCAATAAGATGGGAATGAGAGAAGGGCCAGCTTCCAGGCAATCATTCAAAGAAATGCCGTTAAACCCTGCAGCTGAGGCATCAAACACGGGTCTTACCTTTGGGTGAGACTACTTTCCTTCACCACGGGATGATGAGGCAGGTAATACACTGGGTATGATACAGACATTTCATTAGGGGGAACCTCCTCAATAATCCCTTGAGACTCCATTTCCTCTAATGCCTTATCATACCTGTCATGCAATTCAGGATCTTTGAATAGCCTCTTAGCCAAACTATTCAATCTATTTCTAGCTATTCCTTCATTATTCTGAAGCCTGGGTAACCAAGCATTGTTCTTCCAAGGTAGAGCGAAGTCATAACGCCCCTTGGTGAACACAACCGACTCCTCAAACTAGGCCAGGACATTATCCTCACTATGTTTCTGTTCTATAGGACTTATACCCACTGACTCAAGATCCCAAAATTTCTTCAGGGTAGTGTCTGGTATATCAGACAAACAAAGCAAACGGTGAGAGACATCTTTAGCCCCATGACTGGGATCTCCACTACTCCATGTCCCAGAGGCCACCCACCCAAAGACAGTGTCTTGAATTACAAGACCCTTGGGAAGTTTAATCACATCTTCCTTCATAAACTTCCAATAGAAGTCAAGACCAACTAAGATATGTACTGATATCTGTCTATCTTCATCAATCCTATCTGCAAATTCAAGGTTACCCAAGGGTTGTAACATCTCAGGAGCGATACTGTTACGGTACATAGGTGCACATATTGTATTGACTTCAACAGCATTAAGGGTCTCTGTGCCTCCATACTTACCTTGTAGACTAAGTTTGTAAACATTATGGACTGCAGCAGAAGTGGGCACTTTATCTCCAAAGGCTGCATATGACATTTGCTTGGTAGTAACAAACTCAGGCCCTACTTTACGCACTTAGTCACTTGAAATGTAAGAATTATCTGAACCCGTATCAAACATCAGGGTGACTCTAGTAGTACCCTTTGCTCCATGTATCAAAACACTAGCTGTTTGAAGTACAGTACACAATTTGTTGGTACAACATGATACACTCACATTTGCAGCAGAACTTCTGACACAGGTATCACTTGATTCTGAGGGATTAGTAGTAACATTGCTATTCTGAGCATCTCTTTGTTTAACATTACTGTTACCACCAGTACCGGTACATAGTAACTCATGATGTCTGCCTTTACATTTAGCACATCTAAACATGCATCCCTTTGCAATATGGCCTTTGCCCAAACATCTGAAACAAAGTCCTGCACTCTGTATCTTCTTATGTCGTTCAGGCACTGGCATCTTCAATATGTCCCAACACTTGTCTGCAGTATGATGCTTCCCACAAAACAGACAACTCCTCACATCAGTCGTAGTGTGCAGTGCCGAGGCTGTAGCAACAAGCACTGGACGCCTCTCCTCTGTAGCAGCCTTCACTAAATTACTGTTATTTGCATCTTTAAATGTCTCTGATCTTTCTCTTCGTTCTATCTCTCTCTTAAGAAATAACAGTAGCCAGTTCAAATCACTCTCTCTCTGCCTTCCCCTTTTCGGGCCCATTCCATTCTAATGCCCTGTGGGAGGCGAGATAATATTACTGGCGTCAGAAATATACCGTACGTGGACCCATCAATGCCCAAGGCCTCAAGACTGCGAACGTGTCCCTGTAGTTCGTCTTGTAACCACCAGAGGGCAGCAACTCTCGTACCTTGCTTATTCGCTTGCACTGACATGTTAAGCAAGGCCTGTATATGAGAGAATATAATTCTTTCCTTACGTCCATATCTCTCTTTTAAGAGTTCACATGCAAGCGAGTAATGACCGCTGTAATAGTTAAACCTTGTATACAAGATTTAGCTTCACCTTCAAGCAGCGATTCAAGATATGTGAATTTACTTACAACTGGAATGTCCGACTGGTCCACAATCGCGGTAAACTTGTCCCAGAAAGTTTGCCACTCTGTATAATCACCACAGAATTTTGGCAATTCTATCTGCGGAAGCCTCACTGCTTGTGTACTATTACTTTCCCTGGAGGCCTCGCTCAGCCTGTCGCCCGTATCACTATGGTATGCGACGTAGACAGTCTAGATAGAAGCTCAGCGGCCGCGATTTTAGGCCTTCGGATTTTCTCCCGAAACTCTGCCGCTTCATCAATGTCCTTCTCCAGTTCCTCATTATCCAACAAAATCTCGACGTTGGCCTGTGCCGTATCCAAACTCTCTAAACGTCGATCGAACTCAGCGATAGCGTCTGACAATTCAAACTGACTAACCGCGCCATCCTGTTGCTTGATCAATGTCTCAAGATTTTTCGAGGCTCGAGTGGCCCAGCTCTTGGCGCCCCGTCTCGTTTTCAAGCAATTCTCTAAAGCCATGCTTCTTTTCTCTGCTAACTATCTGCCACAGCAAACAGGAAACATTCCCGACGTGTGGGCACCAAAATGTTGAGGACCAAAGACAAGCTCAACACCGTGGCAGTCACACAAACACAGAGAAAAAAAAAGGCTGTACAACTTCTTGTGATGAAACAATAGCTGGACTGTTTATTAATACCTCTTATATACGAGAGCAACATAATGTAGTACGGGAATGGTTAAATGAGGGCAGCACGTTACCGTGTGCTGAGACAAAACGGGGGGGGGGGTAAATACAGTGGTATGATAATAACAAAATAATACAGTCTGTCCTCAACACCTGTTAAAAGACCTCGCATAGACGACCACCTCAAAAATGCAACCACTTTATCGATGTCCCGATGGTGGTCGTAATTTAGAGGTCTTACTGTTTTACATTTCTCGTGGTCCCACTGCACCCTTGTCCACGAGACTCTTCTGTGTGCACGCCTCAGATATGCACGTGTTAAGTCTTGAACTAGAACTATACCAAGTGCGTCCTTTGATGGGGGGGGGGGGGGGGAGGGGGGGGGATTTTCAATATTTAAAAATTATTTTCCCCATAAATCCTAAGAAATGTCACACTATTTTACTAAGTAGCTATCACAGCATCATTTATCAGAATCTATGAACGTGTATCTGTGGTTGACAAATAAAAACTTTCGGTAGCGGGAATTAAAATTGACGCGCCGCGCCCAAGAACCTAACTTCTTCAGCTGAATATATATTTTTTTCTCTGCTGTTACAGTTCGGGGGACTTGAGGCGATGATAACAGGGATTTGTGACGAGTGGCCCCAGGCGATCGGCAGACGTCGGGAGATTTTCGTAGGCGGGCTCATGGTTTATTGTTTCCTCGGAGCTCTCTCAACGACCACATATGTAGGTGTTTGTTTGTATCATGGTCAGTAGATGTCAGCATATGCTACACGAAGACGATTAAGTCCATGTTGCTTTTACAATTTGTTTCTGATTTATTCCTTTTATTCTATTATATCTAAATTAGAACATTTTGCCACGACCATAGAAAGTCTAGACTACAGAGAAGATGTGTTTTACATAAAGCAATTATAATAGCAGGATATAATTAATTAACTAAATTGATAAATCATTGGCTCTTCCCTGTGCTAAGAAGTATTCACTGGAGTAAGACTCTATTAATTAGGGATTGTGGGTAAAGTAAATGTTTCCCCACAATGCACTGGGGCTTCTAAATGTACCAGTGATGTAGATATACAGGTAGTGTGTTTTGGAGGCGGGGGGGGGGGGGGGTTCCACATACAAAGCACATAAAAAATATGTTTGCACCTAAGCGTAGCATACAACAACTAAAAAAGAAATTGGGATCAGAATTGACTTATGCTGCCATCTGTTTGGCAGGGTGGGAACTACGTGCTGAACCTCCTGGACACTCACGGCCCTCCCATCTCCATCCTCCTCATCTGCTTCCTTGAAGTGATCGCCGTCAACTGGTTCTACGGTACGTGAGTATTATCAGGTTATAGCGGTATTATGTATTGGCTAGAAGTGATCGCCGTCAACTGGTTCTACGGTACGTGGTTATTATCAGGTTATAGCGGTATTATGTATTAGCTAGAAGTGATCGCCGTCAACTGGTTCTACGGTACGTGGTTATTATCAGGTTATAGCGGTATTATGTATTGGCTATAGAAGTGATCGCCGTCAACTGGTTCTACGGTACGTGGTTATTATCAGGTTATAGCGGTATTATGTATTGGCTAGAAGTGATCGCCGTCAACTGGTTCTACGGTACGTGAGTATTATCAGATTATAGCGGTATTATGTATTGGTTAGAAATTATCGCCGTCAACTGGTTCTACGGTACGTGGTTATTATCAGGTTATAGCGGTATTATGTATTGGCTAGAAGTGATCGCCGTCAACTGGTCCTACAGTGTGTAGTTATCATCAGGTTTTACGGGTATTGTGTAAAAACTGGAAATGATCGCCGTTAACTGGGTCTATGGTATATATAGTAATTATCAGGTTAGAGGGGTATTATGTATAGACTAGAAAAGATCGCCGTCAACTTGTTTTACGGTACGTTGTTATTATCAGATTATAGCGGTATTATTAATAAACTAGAAGTGATCGCCGTCAATTGGTTCTACGGTACGTATAACTAGGTCAAGTTCAAAGGTATCCAAGACGCCTTCCAAGGTTAGCTCCAGAACAAACAGCATCGATGTCAAGACGAGAAGTCGGACGAGCCTGAAGAGCAGCAGCTACCACGCCCACTCTAAAAGGTCAAAATCCTTTATTTTGAAGGAAGACAGGGCGACCATTGTTTTCGTTATGAGCATAATCAAACCTGTTCAAGCAGTTTTTTTCAAAGCGTCAATAAAACCTGTTAAAATACCGCATTACCTGGACTCGCACAGTCTGTACAGCCAATATAGTTACTCTGGCTATTTGGCAACAACTCGAACAAGCACCACAAATTTTTATAACAATTTTTGTTGGTTTTCTGACCGTAATGCTTGTACAATATTCAGTACAGAAGTTCCAGACAGCAGTACTATGTCTATCGAGATATGGTATTCGGTTTACGCATTGCTATATCTAGTCTGTCTATCTGACTTTTGAGTAAGTTTAATCAATTAAACAGGCCGGCTGTGGCCGAGGGGTGGGACACAGGACACATAGGCGGGAGGAGGGAGTTCAAATCTCAGCCGAGAAGCCGGTCAGAATTTTCCACGATCGTCCCCGATTCAGGGCGAGTGCTCTGCTAGGCTTAATGGGAAGGTTGTGCCCCACAGCCGTGTATTATTAACAAACGAGTGCGTCTTTGAGGTTTTTTTTTTTGGTATTATGGCCCATTAATTTGGATGTGTTCACGCCCAGGACCCGCAGGTGCGGTAAACACCGGGCCTGGGTGACAGCACGATACAAAACAACATGATAGGAAGCGAGTGCTACCTCTCTGTAACGTGGTCACAAACCGAAATGGAACTGTGCAGATGTACATACTTGAATAAGAATTAGATAAGACAGCATGAAAAAAGGAGGCGGATACCTCCAACAAAAAAGGTTCCAAGTGTTAATGGTAATTTGAAGAGCCCGTCGTCAGACCCATGAGCTCAATGGAGTACTGTATCTTATAAAAACTGCAAAATGTGACTGGACGAAGTAAATATAAGAAAAGTTATTATAATTTGAAGGATTTTTTATTGAATATAGATTTTGGTGGAATGAACATGTAGTTCATTCCGTTCCCTCTACTACCGTTAGGTTTGTCTATTGTGAAAGCAAAGACAGCGACTTATTCCACAATATAAAAAAAATCAGGGAAAACTTTCAATTTATTTCCAATGACGTTACATTCCAGGATATTGGAAGCACACATAACCGTTTTGAACACAACCAGTATTTTATATTTTATACATACACTAGCTGATAAACCCGGTATATACCGGGCGTTTTGCCGGGGTTTTGGAGATATATTTACTGAGATATTGAATGTTGGCTATTTTTTTATTATAAAAGTTAAAAGAAAATATAGATTTTTAGTGGGATACTCTCGGAATACGATATGTACAAATATTTTTTACTGTTATTTTGTGGCGCTGTGCTTGTGCTGACAAAAATCATACCCGGTATGTTTACCTTGTCAGTGATGGTTTACATTGCGAACCGGAATGAGACGCGGAAGCCTACAGTGTTTTGTTGATATTTGACTGGTTTCTATCGTTGGAAGTATAAAGAATAGGTTGATGTGAGGCACACATAAATGATTAATTAAATGTACGTTGCAAGGAAACTGTTCCTAAAAAGCGGGACTCCATGCAGTAGGCCCGTATCCCATTTTCCGCCAATTCATCCTTTTTTTCATCGTATCAGACAAATTTGAGGCCTGAAACCCCCGCCACCACCCAGCCCTGTTCCTGAAATTGGGACCTTGAATTAGGTTTCGTCATTAATCCTCCTTGGTTGAACACTCCACTTCATAAAGCGAGAAACATGTGTTTTTCTCTTTTACTGACCACGCACGTGGGTCAAATCCCTCATTGAAAGCAAGCGTTATTCATGTGAACAATAGTCCTTAGTGTTAAAGGTTAAGTGACCACGATGCACGCATTCCGGTGATTGCCGGAGGCAGTTCGGCTGTGCTCGGTAAAAAAAACGGAAAAATCACTAAAAATTATATGTATATTAAAAATTATTTATTTTCATATCGCCTATGTCACTGCGGGGATAAAAACCTTTAAAATTATGTATGGCACAATATTGTACACAACGCGGTTTTAGAGAACATTGCGCACAAACGTGAACCGAATTCCTTTTACAAGTATTAGATAGATGTGGCTCTCTTGGAATTTACTGGTTTGTCTTTATCAATGAGTTCATCCATGTCCTTGATATGTATCATACACTTTATTTTGTAGTTGTGCCTACTTTTATACTGAAACTATTGTTACAGGCGTGAACCGTTTCGCGTCAGATATTGAGAGGATGTTAGGGTTCCGGCCCGGCCCGTACTGGAGAATATGTTGGTCACTCATCACGCCTCTCTTTATCCTGGTGAGTAACGACCATCGCCGATAGAGGGCGTGTTTCGTTAAATGCTGATAAAGATAATGATATTGCATTAGAATAATGACATTAGATGAGGTTTTCAAAGTGCAGAGCATTTCCGAAGTTCCTATATCAGAACACACACACACACACACGCATTTGCATATACAAAACAGGACCTATTTAACAGAATATTGCATGTATAACCCTGATTTTGACTCGAATGGCCACAGGCAAGTCTGAACCTCTGACTAACAATTAATCATCAAGTCATAATGAAAACTGAGTTTGATTGCTATCCTGACCAATATTACTGAATGTATGTTATGGCCATTTCAAAACGTTAACTTCAGGCATTGAACCTTAATTAAACATATTCAATTTTTTACCAATTTGAGTAATGCTGTCCACCCTAAAACCATCCAATGAAGCATAAAGCGTAATATATAAATAAAAGAAGCAATAATTTTTACTTTGCCAATCAAAATGAAACAATGTTCAACGTTCAGACATATATTGCTTTAATCCTTCAAATAAGACCAAAGTTTTTTTTCCAGGAATCTGATAAATCAGTTCCAAATATGTCCAAAAATCATCAGTTTCCTTGACATTCATGTCTCTCTGTTACTTTCAGACACCGTTCATCATGTTATTTATATTCTCGGTTCACCGTTTTTTTTTTACTTTCAGACATTGTTCATCCTGTCATTTGTGTACTATACCCCGCTGGTGTTGGGGAACTATACGTATCCGAGGTGGGCCACGTTGGTCGGATGGGTGGTCACGTGCAGTTCGTTGGTGCCCATCGCTGGCTACGTCCTGTACCGATGGCGGAACGTACGCTACACGGGAGACGAGGTATTTTAGAAAAATTGTTTGCCATGTCTGCTGGTTAGTGTATCTCTCTGTCTGTCTGGTGATGCTTATAAAATCGACTTTATAAGAACAGGTGTGCACTGATGAGGGATATATTTGGGTAAATTTAGGATTTTATCGGGATCACGCTGTGGCAGCCTTATCATATCTGTTTGATCGTCTCTTAATCTGCCCTACAGCATGTTTTTTTTCACTCCTGTGCATTTTAATATTTTAGAAAATGTCATACAAATAAGATGGCTGATCCAAAACGGATATATGAACGTGTGGTCGGTGGAGGAGATATTAACTCTACTATAATCTGTCCCATGGTGGGGGTGCCCATTAAAATTTGGCAGTATTTTCATAAACTGACAGGTTAATTTCAATGGTATACTGGAATGAAGGAAAGGAGTATAGGTCTTATTAACTATAATGAAATTAAAGGCATACCTTGCAAAATATTCAAGTGAAGTGATGCAATAAAATCAATATCTGAGTAAACATTCAATATTTCACGTATCAACCCTAAGGTCAAGGTCATTGGTATATATTATAAACTTATTATAAACTTATTTATTTTACATGGATTGTACAAATAGTTATTATAACTAATCGAGGCACTCTCCATGGCTCCGGTGATGGCGTAGGGTAATCTGCAGGGGTGGAGGAAACCGGAGTACCCGGAGAAAACCACGGGCAACTACAACCCACTCTCATAGCCACGCCGGGGATCGAACCCGGGTCGCCAGCGGAGAGAGCCAAGCGTTTTACCACTCACCTGTCCAGGTGTCCAGCTGGTCACATGCTCAAACAAACAACAATACTTTAAAGCTCCTAACTGGTTGTTTTGATCCATAAATATTCTGAAAAATGTTACTAACAAAACGAGGCTGCCAACCAATGGCAGAGGCCATGTCACATGGCTATACGTTTCATCAGAACCAGAGGATTGCAAAATATAGGCCTAAATGTTGGGTTTTGTTATGTATTAACACCTCATATTAGGCCGTTGGTTCCTCTTCAGCTTTCGTGTCAAATAGCGTGTGATAATATTTAGGTTTAAGAGGATAATTGTCAAAATTAAATTGGCACATACTGGTTAAAAAGCGGCAGCCTGTCACCCAAACTTCGATTTTAACTAACTTAAGATATCGCAGGCTTCTATCAGTTAATTTAAAAAAGGCCTGAAAGTCAAATTGTCATGGCTACTGTTGTAACAGATTATAGTACTCTCTAGTCCTAATATGTAACGGACTAATATATAAATATAGTTATCTATACAGAAAACTTTATTTAGAGCGATGTGATACGCAAACGCAATATAGCACAATACCATTACTTATATAAGTTCTTAATCCTAAATGAAATAAAACAACGTATATACTCATTTGGCGGCTCAGATTTTGCATGTCAATCCCTCATTTATGATGACAGGTGAAGTTACCATATATTGAATAATTGTATACATTTATGGATTGTATATAACCAGGTTTATTTGTTAATGGAAGTATAATCCTAGATAGTGATGCGATAATCTTTGCAAAGAAGCCATAATCTTCGTATATATATATATATATATATATATATATATATATATATATATATATATATACGAGCAATCTGTGAATCTGTCTCCAAAATCCACCTACAGGATGACGGTACTAGCTCAATGTCCAATTAAATGTGGTCTCTCCATTCGCTGACACATATTTTATACTCATTTCCTTTTTATTTCTGCAGGGTTGCTGTCGTTTTATGATAGAACCGGAACAGATCCCACCTCACGTGGAAGGATTCCTTAATCAGAAAACTGTGCCTGTTTATCTGTAGGTAAAATAACTGTGCCTGTCTCGGATGAGTATTGTCCCGATATAGTATGGGATTCAAACTCGTGGGACACGGCTAAAAGCGTGTGGACTCATTGGTATTCAGACGATGTATTTCGCTGGCTGCATGTATAGTGTTTATTTGCTTGGTATTCACTTTTTGTTTGTAAAAATATTTATATCGTTTTATTCAGTATGATAAATAAACCAGGACGGAGTCTGTGACATTATATGAATTAGATAATGTTTATCTGTTATTAATTGTCTCTCTTTATTATCAACTGGCGACAATACTTAGATTTTACATGTTTTACATTTTAAACAAGTTTATCTGAAAACATAGGTAAATGTTATCCCGCACGTTGAAGCAGATGTGATAGTTAGCATAAGCTCATGTGTGACATGTTTTCCCATAATATGAAATTATATCGTAATTTATATAAATCATTAATTATTAGTATTTTGTTACTTTGGTGATAGCAATTGTAGAATCCATGGTAAATTTTAAACTTTTAACGGAATTGATTATTCTGACTTCATTATTCCATGTAAAAAAATTACATACTAGTAGATTGTTCGAACGGCCGATAACAGATAGCATGTAATCAGCAATGCGCGTTGTTTAAAAAGAATGTTAGATATATCAATAAAATTGGCTAAGAATCCAAAAGCTGACCCAGAACGGAAATTTCTAAACGCCTTAAAATAAATAAACTGGTCTTTTTTAAATAGAAACACAAACATGGAAACGAAATCCTGAAAAAAAATATAATCAAAGGGGCCAATTAAAGTATAATTTCACTTCGGTTATGTATTGTTTTGTATAAGTGTGTATATTATGATGCACAGTCTATACAAGATGGTTGTGATTTGGATAGAGGTCTTTGCAACATCGTGTGTTAAAGAATGAGTAATGCATCGTGATATAAATAGATGGTTGCTATGGGCACTGTGCTTTCGTTAACCAAAATCCTCGTATGCCGTGTTCACACAGCCGAATAACATGACAATCATTTTAAACTTACGCAAATAAAAAGACAGACGAAATCAAGGCCGGACCCAGGAGGGTGAATGGGTTTTGAAGGTTGCAACGAAACTTGCACACGTCATCATTTGTCTACAAATTTCCAAATAAAGAAAAACATTAATAACAATTCACTTATACTATAAAATCATAAGTAACTTATACCTGTTGCTTTATTACTTGATTTGAAATAAATATGTTGTTTTTGTTTGTCTTTTCATGGATCAGTCCCAGGACCAATTAAAGAAATCCTGGATCCGGCCCTTGATCCACAAACACAGATTATATGCTTTCTGCCATTGAGAGTATTCAATGGTAACGAAAATCGATTCCGAAATTAACGTCTGAGAGCGTTCGTGTTTTCTTTTTTTTTTTTTGGAAGCATCAATATTATATCGGAGAATACCTTACAAAAGAATTAGCCAAGTATATCTAATGACAATTGTTTCTTAAGTGTTCATATAAATCAGTGTTTGCTACATGTATTTGATAAATCTACATCGTCGGTTCTCTTGCTTGTGTGTTAATAACTACCATAACAGACACATTTGTACATTTATACTTCTGTGTTGTGTGCCATCCGTTGTGAATGCTTTCGACGAAAATATGTTATTATATATACCTGTATGTTATTTATATACTTATAAACCTGTATGCACAGTTAAAACACGTGTATCCAAACAATAAACTGTACCTTAGAAACTTGTGAAAACCAGTTTAGCTGTTAGATAGCCACAACCTATCAATTTCTACTATAGATTGTTAAGACAAATGTAGCTTGTTAAGCTTTTTATGGTTAGAGGTTACTTTGTAGCTAGTGTGATTATCCGTGTTACTTATTCAGACACGCCTGTGACGGTCGTATGTATCACCAATACGAAAATAATTGTTGTCAACGAGGTGCGCACCCGTATGCATTCATGTATGGGAAACAAAGGTTTAACCCTATCCACTTATACCCCAATGGTGGTATGTAATTGCACCTTCCTTCTCTTTTTTTTTGTACTCCATTACACCAACATACTCGTTTCTGTTTTGCTATATTATTTAACATTACCAAACAAAGTTTCGGCATATAGCCTCCGCAGGATCGAAATGCCGGTCTAATTTTATAAAAAGGAAAGAAATGCAACACAGTGGCATTGATTCCCCAAAGGAAATCCATATTAAACGCTAGATTTTTGATATGTTGACACCAATCGGACGTAACAACCTGATAAGGGTATATCAAAGACCTAGTATATTGTTTTCATTAATATTCAGATTAATATTCCACTGGAATAAAATATGTTTTATCCGAAAACACGCGATAAAGAAACAGCTTATTCAGTTACCTAGTACTATCCAATAACGGCAGAAATATATAAGTGGTTCGTTATTAGCTGAAAGAAAAACGGGCAATGTTCTATAAATGGGCTTAGACCCCCTATACGGTTTAACTGGTGAATGGAAATTAATTCACGCCTTCCTGGTGACGTCATTTTGACAGTACATATATACAGCCTTTGTTGTAAGCGTCCTTTCTTTTATATTTTAAGACATAAAACAATTCTTCTCAATGGAATACTTTATTTATCTTGAATTTTTATATAAAAAAAATATTAAGTGAAAAATAATCTCGGTGCCAATAAACAGTCACCATGGCTATGTTTTTATTCTAATAAAGAGTAGAGAAACTATCAAGAAATATTAAGGACACACGAGATTTTACATTTACATCTTTTTACCTCTTCAGTTGGATTTCGTATTCTGATAGTTGAGCCGCAGTTTAAATAAAGTATCAATATTTAGGTTATAACAATGCCGATATGCATGTAAACAATGTTATTTCAGTGTTAATTTAATGTTATTCTATATAATTGTATTATAATGTTATTTATACAACTGCATTAATTAATTCGAACCCATGTACCAGCATCTGGTTCGAATGTTAAACAATAGATGGCGTTATTTATGTGACATCATAGTTCTGACGTCATTTCCTTTTATTTATGTACTATTATATATCCTCAAGGTAACGACCACACCATTTTCTCCCTTGTGGTGTATACTTCCTGCAAAAGATCGTTGATTTTTTTTTTAATTTCCTATATACTGTGATAGCTGGCCATCATGTATCTGCACATAGCATAAATGCACTTAGTTGTCTAGGGCCATTTGTATGATAGTATGTGTATACATGATCTACTGGAGATGTACTTGTATTAATGTTGTATTATTGCCAATAAACAGATGTTGTCGTACACGTCTTTTAGCTTTATTTTTGGTAACAGAAAACCTGTCGATTGCAATAATGTACCACGTTCGCCTCTCTGGCTTAATAAAAGTCTACACTGAGACGTCAGAGTAACATCACACACATTGTAAAAACTGCGCTGAAAATCTCGATGACCATTTTTTTTTAATTTCGCCGCCTATATGTTACTTAAAACAAACCAGGCCAACATTCAAACGCTTATTTTCTTACAACAATACCCATGTTCGAGAAAGACAGCTCTGTCGTGTGCACCGTACGCATTAATTATTGAAGGGTGTAACTTGTAACATTTAAAATGGTATAGGAAGTTATGTGGAATTTTAATATATCAAAAGTTCGTATAATTGCCTTTATTATAATGACAGCATATGATTCAGAAAAGGGATACACCAATCGCTTGTCAATGAAATTTCATCAGGCTGCACCAGCTTCCGATAGTTCTCCAATCAAGTCACAGGTGGCACCATCTGACGTCACCATTGATACTCCCCACGGCCACACAGTACATTTCCTATAAAATTCCATATCTGCTGTGGGAGGATATTGATAAACACAGTTCAAAATGTATTCATTAAAAACTGGAGAATCGAAAAGGCCCAGGACAGTTATTTCTAAAAGCATAAGAGAAAAGTGAAAATTCCATAAAGAAGCGCGCCCATCTTGTGCGCATACAAAATATCCAAAGGGGTCCATATATAAAGGATCAAGAGAAATAAGGGACACATTAAACGATTCGTCCACAGTTAATGCCATAGTTTCATGAGCATGTGCAGTTATACCCCGGTTTGCAACTCTAATCATTTGTGGGATGACATTTACTGCAGGCCTATGTGTAAGTCAATACGACAGAATCTCCATATTGAGCACATTGAGGAGACCGGAAATTTTGCAAACGAAAGAGGTGCCCTTTGTAGTGAGGTTATGAATTTCGAGAGCAGCTTACAGATCTGCAATCTAATGGCAGTGTCACACAGCACGTACGCATAAATTACGCATAAACTACTCATAAAATAAGAGGCATACGCGGAGATACGCAATTCATGCGCGATATACGTAATTCATAAGTTTTTTATGCGCATTTCATTCGTCGATATGCGCAGCGAGTGGGGGCCGGGGTGGGCATACGCGGACATACGCGAAAACGGTTTTGAGCTGCACAAAATTTTCCTCTTTTTGGATTTACGCGATCTATGCGTAATTTACGTGGTTTATACGCAGTTCTTACGCAATTCATGCGTAATTCATACGCGCATGTGCGCGATACATACGAGATTGTTACGCAAAATCGGCGATTTTCACGACCGTTGCGCGTAAGTCCGCGTATGTTTAACGAACCTTTCACGCATATAACACGCATGTATCGCAGATATATCACTTATATATTGCGTGTACCGCTAAGAACTTCGCACATTACGCATGAATCACTTATAAAAACAGACGAACTACGCTAGATTTACGCTAGAATCACGCATGCTTCACGCAAGAATCGCGTATGGGGAGAGTGTAGATAAACCGGCCGATTTCGGACCGCTGATGTTCACACGTCAGCGGTCTTCGTTGTTGTTTTTTCTTTATTTTATGGTGTCCAGTCTGTAATGACTATTTGTGAAGAAATGCAGCGGCAGCGGACGCGATACAAACACCCCATGTCTGCATGCGCGGAACATGCGCGATTCATGCATGATACATATACCCGATCTATACGCGGAGCATGCGCTATTCATTCGTGCTTTGCGTGAATCATGCGTGGATCATACTCAGTTCTTTCGTGATTGTGCGTGTTTCATCCGTGGGAATTATCTAGGAATTTGGCTTTTCCGTGGTTATGCGTGTTCTTTGCGCAGTTTATTTGTATTCCATGCGTAGTTTATGCGTCGTTCTTGCGTGATTCATCTGTCAAAATTTCACGCACTACCCCGAACTTTTCTAATCTTTTCCACGTATGTCCGCGTATAAATCCAGATTTTCAATGTTATGCGCAATTTATGCGTCAACGGCTGTGTGACACCGCCTTAAGGGCTTACATTGAAAAAAACACAAGAAAATAACAAAAGTCTGTTAGCAAATAATATATATATATATATATATATATATATATATATATATATATATATATATATTAATTGTATTAATGCATTATTTATTATTTATATTAACTGTAAAATGAATGTAAGTTATGAAAGAAAAGAAAATGGAAAACAGTACCTTTTTTGGTGTGGACTCAAATGCGTATATTTAATTTCAAAATGGGAAAAAGCAATTGTTCTCTTTAAAAGGCGAACGGTTAGAAGAAAACCTAAAGTCCCCTGTATCCGCCAGGTGGACTAGATACCTAATTAATATCTCACAAGCCAAATATCGCCTCCTGTCAGTCCATCATTTAGTTGAAAATTATTGATCTCCATAAAATATGAGATTATTTCGTCAGCAGTTCTTGGAGATAATTCGGAATCGCTTCCAGAAGATGTACACAATAATATTTCATACATAAACAAAAACATGATCGTTATGGTAATGCAAAAAAAGTTCATGCTGTTTTAGAAGCTAGGAAAGGATGTCTTCTGATCCAAAACAAGATTGTGCATTGATACTAGTTAAAAGGTCGAGTCGCGTAAGATCAAATTCTATAAATCCCTCTTTTAACGTAATCATGGTAATTTTTTCCCGCAGCATATCCATACAATGAAAGCCGGTTGTGCTTAATCTTTGCGACGCAACTCCTCTTTGGTCACGCCTAAGAAATACTTGTTTTTGGTCTACAAGTATCTGAAGCGATGCCAAGTGTGGCTTAAAGAAGTCGTTTTCCCTATTTCCCCAAAAATCCTGAGCAATTTAACAATATTTGGGAAATTTCATGAAGGGTCTACCGCATGCCCGCTATTAGAAAATACGCTAGTGCGTCCAGCGGGTGAACTTCGGTCCATGGAAAATACGGTGGGCGTGGCATTAAACACTTGACTCGCAACTTCCCTGTGAACACGCCTCCATAATGCACGTTTTCAAACTGAACTGTCGGGAACGATGCTGTGTCTTTAGGGGTGGGGTGGGTCATGATCATTTTTTCATACTTTCTGTAAATTCTTTCGAAAAGGATCTATCGTAGCGTCATATATCAGAAACTAGGCCAATTTATCTAGGCTAGCTGGTGAACTCGGCCCATGGAAAACCCGCCCAACAGGGCCTAAGTCGCGCGAACCTGTCCAAATTCAAGAACGGGTAAATAATCATATAACAATATCAGTATACAAGTTAACATATACTCATGCATCATAGATGCACTTTGGCTGGTACTTTATCTTAGTACACCAATCAGAGAACAGAAGAGCAGGTCGGGCGAATACACACCTTGAAGCCAAGAGGCCCTTTGACTTTACAAATAGTCTATATTAAGGAGGCTGGCCCCTGGGGGGGGGGGGGGGGGGGGGGCTAATGAGAAATAGTTATGTTCGAAATAATCTCAGAACAGTGTCATATAAAAGGTGAACCATGAATCATGACCCTTCGCTGAGCATAACGTGACAAAAGATGAACCAGCACAAGATGAGCATTTCAGTATAATTAACAATCGTGTCAAATACACAACGCAAGAAGTAACCAGGTGAGGCCAAAAAATAAATAAATAAATAAATGAAAGGTATGGTTCTCAGGCACTTTTTTCAGTAATGTGTGGGCGGGCGGTATTTTATTTTTTACCTTTTTTGTATGTTTCAATAAAAGTGTCATATGATCAGGTAAAAGCGTGAAAATGACAATTTATTTTGCTAAACAAGTAAAAGCTATACATAAATGTATTGAATATCTTCTTGGAAGTTAAAAATCAAAATCAAAATGTTTGAGGCGGGGGGGGGGGGGGGGGGAGGAGGGGGGGGGGTTAAAATTGACTCGGGCGGTGCCTGAGAACCATCCCTTAAATTTTTTTTTCCTGACTGTTGTTCAAACTTTTCTTGTTGACTCAGACATACTAAAGAAATGAATCTCTAATAGCTCTTTTTCAATACATATTACTTATAAGCTTGGCTCAAGCTCGAATTCTACATGGTGATTTTAAATGCATCTTTATGAAGGAGAAAATACACGTAGTACCCTCAGTCTCAAGACGTGTACAAATCGTCGACACTGCACACAGCAGTTAAAGAAAAATAGCAAGCAAAGTGTAAATTGTGTTTAATTTAATTGAGAACTCCCGGTAGCATTTTGGAAGAAATAATTCATCTGATAATCTAAAAAAAATATCAGTATAATTAAACCGTTGAATAAGATAACAAATAAATGATGTCCTCGTCTCCTTTTATAAACCACGCTGCATAGATAAGAGCATGGGCAGGGAACGAATACTAGAATCCACATTGAACTGTGCTAGTCATAAGATTCGTCCCGTTCGTTTTACTCCCTCGCCTTTGATACATACAAAATATAGAGGAATTGGCCCCGGGGCGCATGAATTACAGAAGAATGGCGAACAAACAGACTGCAAGTATTGACGGAACCATTTATTGTAATTGAAAACAGGTTCTTCAGTTGGTGTAACTCAGTGTGGTTGTTTCTAAGTTACGGACAATGGTTGGTAATTGAGCAGGGGCAGTGCTGGTCACAGAACAAACGCTATTCTTTTCTGATTAATATTCTCAATCGACCATATAGGGTGGACTGGCTGGTTGCAGCTCTGCTTATTTTATTGACACAGTGCTTTCTGTCCCTGCAAATTACCGCGAGAAGTTTCACACGTTCGGTACTTATAGTGAGGATTTAGTGAAAAATAAAGAGTTTGTCGGAAACCCAGCCCGCAGTGAAGTTTTCACCGACCATAATCACTCACGTATACTTGACATACTTAATATATTTTCCAACAGATTTAATTATTTATTCCAAGCACTTGCGTGTGATCCAAGCACTTGCCCTGTTATTAAATGCTTGGCAAGCGAAATATTTCCATTTATATATTGTAGCCCTTCATATATTGTAACGAAAAATTTCCATTTATATAATGTAGCGAAATAGTTCCATTTATATACTGTAGCGAACAATTTTCATTTACATTTTGCAGCGAAATATTTCCATTTATATAATGTAGCGAAATATTCCCATTTACATTTAGCGCGAAATTTTCTCGATTTATATATTGTAACGAAATATTGTTTATATTGTCCAGGACCTATCTACTTTTTCCCACGATTATATAAACTATAGTTGTCCTGAGTACTACAAATATCTTGATTTAACACTTTAGAAAACTAAATGCCAATAGTACCTTGATCTCAAACTTTCGTTTGCAAACTGCTTTACCTTAAAGTATCTCGATTCGAAACTTTCATATACTAACTGCATTGCCTAAAACCATCTCGATTTGAAAATTTCGTATAATAACTGTTTTGCCTATATAAGTTTCTCGATTCGAAACTTTCGTAAACTTATTGCATTGCCTAGAATAGTAGCTCGATTTGAAACTTTCGTAAACTTATTGCATTTCCTATATAAAAGTAGCTGGATCTGAAACTTTCGTAAAATTATTGCATTGCCTATAAAAGTAGCTCGATTTGAAACTTTCCAAAACTACGAGTATCTTTGTTCAAATATTTTGTTTACTTGCTTGTATAGTCATTCAGCCAATACATATTTAATATATTTTCTAACATATAAATTATATATTACATGCACTTGTGGATAATACACGCACTTGTTCTATTGTTGTGTTATAGGCAAGCGAAATATTTCCACGTACATATCGTAAATCATAAAATGGATATGTATAGGGAGCGATTAAAACAGAGTGGTAAAGATCCGGATATATTTAAAATTGAAGATCTAATATTTGGACGAACATCTGGCCATAATTTGAATTTTTTTCAAATGCCATCCTATTTCCCTGGAATGAACAGACTAGTGGGCCAACATTCTAGGAGTATAACCAGGGGCGTAGCCAGGACTGAGGGAGGAGACCGAATATTTGACAAAGGCAAATGCTGCATATATCTATATCTATATATATATATATATATATATATATTAATCACAATAATTCCACATAACATATTGTTTTAATTCCAATTAGAATATCTGTAGTATCAAACACAACGAAATGTAGAAACAAGTCTCAAATCTGTGGATACAAGTAACTAATTTTATGATTCATGAATGTATTTTAGAAAATTTAATCATTAAGTAAAATTCTAGGAGGACCCGGCATACTGTATGCAAGGGGGGGGGGGGGTTTGTGGCCCCCCTATGCCCCTGGTATAATGCTGCTTTCGGGCTTTGCCAAATGTTGTGCTGGGCTGCAGAAATTTCCTGAATACAAAATTCCATGATTTTTTTTTGACAAAGTCTGAAAATTCCAGAAGAATTATTTTAACCTCTTAATGTTACAAATGTGCAAAACAGAAATGATTCAACAGGCAGAGGTTTACTTGATAAGATGTTGGTGCACACTCTCTGTCAAACACACACACAACACACACACAAAGGAAACAAGGTGGTTTATACTGTTCTTTGTGATTTTTATTTTTTTTTTAGTTTCTGTAATCAGCAGTTTCAAGAGATCATATATATATATATATATATATATATATATATATATATATATATATATGTGTGTATGTATGTGTGTTCTTAAATTTGGTTTTATGTTTTCATAATAAGGTTTCATTCATCTGATATGTAACATAATATTAACAGGATTATACATTTGTTCTTATCAAGTTTCGAAACAATTTATGAAGTTTCAAGTGTGCTTCAGTGAAGCTTCATTTATGATATATTTCACTGTATGACAGTGCAGAATTCTCCAAAGAATACTAAAATAATTACTAAATGATTCCTTTCTGACAACAGATATGAATATGAAATCAATGAATTTTGTTTGTTCTATGACATATGCGGATTAAGAACCCATTATCACCCTAAAAGACAAATTCCAATCTGTCAAATATAAACCATGAGATATTTATCAGGTAATACTGGTTCAGCCTATTTAAATGCCTACTCTACCCTCTATAATTGTGCTTCGTAGATTTAAATTTGAGAACTATGTAAAAAGAAAATCTAGTATGAAAACATAAGATATATATATTGTAAGCAAATGTGTATCATGACCCAGTAGGACCTTAATAAAGTTCTGTGATTTTCAACCTAGTGTGGGAAAGTAAACACAGACTGAATACCAAAAAAACATGGTAAAGTGAAGGATACAATATTGTGCTCTTTTACACAAACTAAAATTCTGGTGGTAAAAACTTGTGTGAATTTAATGTATGGATGACTAAGGGCCAGCAAAATGTCCACATCAAATAAATCCCAGACATTTCTTTTATATATACAGAGAAACCTCACCATATATATATATATATATATATATATATATATATATATATATATATATATATATATATATATATATATATATATATATATATATATATATATATATATATATAAACAAGTGGTTTTCAGTCAGTGACAGCAAATATGAGCATGATTAAAAAATGGAAGATTCAAACTAGGAGCATCCCATCAGCAAATGGTGCTGCGACCTGGTGGTCATTGCATTAACTGCAGGGCCGACATCAGCTATAAGAGGATCAGTCACAGGTTCTGTGGAATCCTTAATCCCGAATGAACTTACATATTTACTTTTGCGACTAATTTCACTACTGTTCTTTTTCAACCAGGCCACCTGCTGGGCATGAGCGGCGGCTAAATAACGTTTACGTCGATTGATTTTATACACGTGTATCCGTTCTGCTTCCTCTTTGGGGTCACTCAGTGCATTTTCCCATCGGAGACTTTCATTAAAATTTTTATTAATACAGGTCCCACTTCCACTTGTATTTGCTAACACTGGCAGGCTTGTTTTTGATATGTTCAGGTCAGTCACTAAGCCTCCTACTACTGGTGTTTCAGAAGTTTTCTGCCGCCTGATGGCACCGGTTTTATTATAGTCTTTTGTTTTAGATGCAGCAGAACTCCGGTTTTCTCTCTGTGATAATCCTTTCTTCTCAGTAGTCAATGGAGAGCTGTTATCGGGAGACTGATTGCAAGTGGAGTGGGAATCACTGCGTTCAACTGAAATGAAAAGAATCAAATAATAAACATGGAGAGTAGTGTTTATGCCAAAACTAGTAATTGTTCACCTCTAAATATTTCAATGAAGACACATTATCACAGCTAATCAGTTCTTAATAGCCACCACATGAAAGAAAAAAATTGCAGTTGGGTAGGGCATTGGTGGCAGTTTTCCAACAACTAGAATACAGGTAGTCGACAAGCAACTACATATATCCACCGAATTCAGAGTAGGACAGGTGAAGTGAGGAATGGGAAGGGGAAATAGTGTGAGATGAGTTGCATATTAGCATGGATATCTGCCATGTAAACATGATTGTAGGTGGCGCCACCTGTTATTTGTAAGAGAAAGATGAAAGATCCAAGATGTATATATATACATATTTCAGGTGGATCAGTCAAACCACTGCTGAGATATGAGTAAATTTGTAAATGTGAATGTAGGTGGTGCAACCTGCCACAAAATCCAGCAAGATATCCAAGACGTATACATATGCTTAGTTTTAGGAAGATATGTCAAACCACTGCCGAGATATGAGTGATTTTATCCTACGACAGACAAACAGATGATTGCTGACTGCTAAACGGTTGCAGGTGGCGCCACCAGTTTTGCATTTGATAAAGAGCTATGTGAGATCCATACACATGCCAATTTCATGAAGATATGTCAAACAAGTCCAGAGATATTAGCAGTGATGTCAGCAGCGTGAACGTGAATGTCAGTGGTGCCACCTGTCACAAAATCAAGAAAACTATCCAGGATGTATATGCAAGCAAAATTTCAGGTGAATAAGTCTAACCACTGCAGAGATCTATATGAGTGATTTTAACCCAAGGCAGAAAAACAGGTGGACCCTGTGCAAAAATGGTTGCAGGTGGCGCCACCATTTTATTGTATGATTTAATGCTATCCAAAAGCTACTCTGGTGCAAAATTTCAGCCTGTTTGTTCAAATGAGTCCAAAGATATGTGGTTTAATGTGTAAACACAGATGCACAGATGGATGCACTTCAGACAGGAAAGGTCAGAGGTCAACGCAAAATGGTAAGGCACCAGTTCACATGTGACTTGATAATTGGGTAAAGTTTCAGAAAAATCTGTCCATGGGTCATAGAGAAGTTCTCTAGAAAAGATTGCTGCGGCGGAACCTGTTCAAAAATATAGGATCTGCAAAACATTGTTTTGGCGGATACAATTACTGATAAAGTGCATGCAAATCATGTTTGAATTGGCAATGGATTTATTTCAGTAGCTATGTATAGAAGTGTACATTAACCATCTGATTGGTTCAACTGCCTTGTTTATTATTCATTGAATAGACAGCTGATAGACTCAAAGAAGCAAGGCCTCTGATGCCTAGGGATCAGAGCCTTGCTGACAGGGATGTGCTCAGGAAAGATTCACTGATTAAGTCTCAGTTAGTTATAAAAAATATCAAATGAATCAGGTACTGAAACTTCAATAAAGTCTTATTAGAGATGGTAAGAATTGAAACAGAACAAAGAATTAATACCAGGTGTTACCTAGATCCAATTAGCATCACTACAGGTTTAAATTTTTGTCATGAATAAATTAATTAAGTATTATCAGTAAAATGCCCAAACCAAACTGTGAAAAAAATAATTATCATATCAGGAATTCTGTTGTGCAATGTTGGCATCTCCACTGCATAAAGTCTATGAACTTTATATCATAATCTATACATTAATAATTTAGGAAAGTAACTGTTTCCCCACAATCACAGACAGTACAGGACACTCTGGTTATGATTCACACCAGCAATATTAGCCACAGGGGACAAAACGTGTAACAAGAGCATGGGCCATTAACATAACAGAGCACCTGTTATACCTTGGGCTGTTGGACCACTTATATAAGTACTCCAAATCATGCCTTTGTCATATTAACAGTAGCTACTGTACCTGGCACCTCTCAACATATGTAGCCTACCAACCAAATTTAGCTACTGCCACTATAAACGGTCCCTCAACAACAAGTTAAGGCCTGACAAACTGCTTGACCTGGCTCCAGGCAGACTGCAACCCGTGTATAAACTGGAGTGCTACTCTCAATAGATTGGAATCTTTTGTTAAAATAACAGTCTTGAATACTTTGACAAATAGTCCTGACATTTAAGAAAACATAAATTGCCTTGCTGTATTGAAAGAAATTGTATCAATTAGGTTTTGTTAATGAAATATAGTACTTCACTGCCTGGATGGAGTAGCAATTATGTTCATTATCCATTTCCAGTGGTCTCTCTATTTCTCTATCAGCCTTGGACTGAAATGAGTACCAAATCTTAGGCTTGGGCAACAGGATAGGTGTGATATAGCCATATAGGACCTGAGTACTAACTGCCATCCCAACACTATACAGAACTGTAAAGAAATGGACAACTAACCGATGTAAATTTTATTAAATTTGACTTAATGAGGGTTCACTTTCTTGATGTTGGAGGGATAGATAAAAACACAGTGGCAGTCCAACCCAAAGCATGTAACTCATAAATACAAAACCCTTAGAAACAAGCTATATATGATGTATATAATGCAAATTCTATGTCTGCAGTAGTATTTAGATACATGCCTGAACACACACAAGTACTCATGATCATAATTCTGGACTCCACTACTTGGCAAATATTACTCAAACTTTAATACACCAGTACTCCTTTCAGCTCTTATTTCTGCTTCTCATATATAGAATACTAACACAATACTTGTTCCTGTATAGTTTACTTAGTTTCTAATAGACGATGCTGTGATAGACTATGTGCCAAAATAAGTGAAATAACTAAAAAATAACCTCTGCCCTAAGGACACTTGGTATTGTTTCCCAACAGCTAAAGAACAAAATTGGACATTTCAAAGACATGGCAAAAGGGCCTGCAGGATTACAGTTTGATGCCACTACTGTCAACTGTAATATGCTTTTTGGAGTACTGGTCCATGCACATAATACTTCAGGTGTTTTATTTAGATACTTGTGAAAGTTTGTGGAGATGTGATCATGACCCCTGTAGCAATGAAAAGTTTATCAAATATTGCTACAGGTCTAGACCCTGATATTAATTCTATACTGGTGCAGATATAAAAGTTTTGCATTTGATTTATAATATAATACATAAATGTTAAATACATTGTTATATATAGATATATATGTATTGTGCTTAAAATTATGTTATGCGACTTGATATCACAGTTATACTTAACTTTACCTGTATTTATGCCCAGTTAGACATGGGGAAACTGGGACTTTCAAGTTCAGCCATTCATTGGCCACATGGTGAATGTGTAAGTGAAATTACACTACAGAAACCCTGTCCATAGATACCCGTGTCTGGAACAATAAGTGGACATATAGTTTATGGGGCCAGCTACAGGTGGGTGCTTCTGCTCTTGAGAACAGCCCAAACTATATGATCACAAAACTGAAGTATTCTCATCAGAAACATGGACTCCAGTATTACTGAACATACATCAGCATACATGCTCTGCATTCCGGTCGTTACATCTAGTCAAGACAAATTACACATAGAATGGCTCACTTGTCCAGTACCAATGCTTTCATGTACTGCTAAGAACACTTACTCATGACATATTTTGCCATATACTTTGAAGAACCTACCTGTACTTAGCAGTATATGAAAGCACTGATACTGGACAAGTGAACCATTCTGAGTTTCATTTGCTTACAAGTAGTCTTGATGACCAGGGTTGGGATGATATCGGTTTTTGCATCATGATAATTATATGAAATTTATTTTGGTACATCGTGATTTTTAATTTATCAGTTTATAGCATGGTTAAACTCCACTGTTTTATCATATCACAATTGTCAACTTACTTTCCACCATGTTTAAGGGACTACTGTATGTTACTGAGTACCTATATATAATCAGGCGGATTTAGGCAAATCCAAGAGTTTTTGATAACTTTGGCAATTCTTTCTGTTTGTCAAATACAGTCATTTTGTAATCTGAACATACCAATACCAATATATTTTTTATATTATATAATTACTTCCCTTACACCTGCAGGTCCTGCGTGTGTAATCAACCCCCATTGCTGGGTTATTACACTTGGAAAATGATAATTCCCATTTGTTTGAGTGATATACATAGCTGTGGGACATAACCTTCCCATAAAGCCTGCCGAGCCCTCACCTTGTGTGGGAGCTGACCAGGAAAAATCTCACCGCTCCTACTTGTTCTAGGCTGAGACACAGACTCCCGGCCAGGTCTGAGTCTTGTTCTCTACCCCTTGAAAAACAGAAGCTTATCAGGGGACTCTTTGTTATCCTGAGGGCCACAGCCATTCACTGGTATTAGAGGACTGCCTTGGTTTTAACAGGCGCACACTGTGATCCAACCATGTGTTGGTGAACAAACATTTATGTAGCTGCCTGCAGTAATGGTGTTTTTTGGTCAAAGAAGACAAGGGTTGAACTGCTCATAACCATCATGACAGAAGCAGTAAGAATGTATAGGTTGCGGCGACAAAGCTTTGTGTACTGGTCCAGTTTTTTTAAGGGTTATTGACTAAATTAAACAGGGAATTTATGCAACTAGCTTATCATAACATATTTTTTTCTTTAAAAAATAAGATACCTGAGTTACTGTGGGGTTTTCTTCCTTTTATATAGACACAGATCATACTGAGCTTAGAATTCCACCCGAGTGCATACATTGGGTGGTGACTAAAATGTACTCTCAGATATATCTAACATTTTAGTCACCTTTGGTGGCTAACATTTATGATACTGCACAGTGCAGCCTATTTGATTGGATCTGGCAGAAATATACATAGATCAACAAACTATATTTCTTGTTTGGTTATGTAACTGACCGCTAGATGGCACCAATAATGATTGAAACTCATTCAGTCAGGCCTGTCAATCTGCATCTATTTTGAGGCAGTTAATGCCAGTTCAAACAATCTATCACCCTCTTGCTTGTTCTCAGACCTATCCCTTGAGGAAAAGCTTCTGTACATTATCTGAGGTTCATACAGGAAACAGTGCACATGTAATAAAAATTATGATATGAATATACAGGCATGTTCCATGCATGCTCCATGCATCCAGGCGTGTTCCAGGCATGTTCCATGCATAAGTTTTGGTAAAGGCACTCTTTGAATGGTTGTTACCAGAGTCAGCCAGGCCAAATGAAGCCTTTATAATAATTTTGTTATATATTTTTCAGTGGTAATTAGTGTTTTAACTAAATACTTCCAACATATGTATATGAATCAATGGACAAAAGAAAGTTAGATGGTAGTAGGTGAAAAACAAGTGGTCCATTGGTTATGATGCTTGGCTAAATCTGACACACAGGTGACATGCATTAATTACTGATGTTATGATCTGGTGAAAACATTGAAGAATGGGTTGCATAACTTCAAGGGCATTTGCTCAAAATGAAGCTTTGCGCATATAGTCCTTAAAAAATAGGTTACAGTGACCTTACTAAGGGTTAAAGGGATGATTTTACCAGAGAAGTTTCTGGATGCTGAGTTATAATGTCCAACCGCTACGATCTGTCCTCTGACTACTCACTGGGTTCTCAAAATCATTTTTTGGCCCATAGTTTGCAGAATATAAATCATTTTGACCTAATTTCAGGTTTCTGATAATATAAGATAAGCCTAGGACCTCCCGGGACGTACAGTTGGAAATTTCTATGTCTAATGGTTAAAGCTGGTGCCCAATTAACAGCAAGATTGACTCATTCCAAGGTCTCAAAAAGACAGAAAAAATGCATAAAAATTAGGAAAAAATACAGATGGTGCCACCAGTCTTCAGGAACTGAAAAAAAAAATCCACAATCAATCATGATCATGGTAATCAATGAATTCGTTATTCAGATACTGGAGCTTGTATCAAATTTTTAGCTCAGCTGACTGTTAGTCATCTGAGCTATAGTGATCTCCCTTTGTCCCTTAACAGGGCACAAATTGCAACCATTAGACCTAGAAACTTCTAATCTCCTTGGAAACTCAAAATTAGGTGACCTATATAATTATTTTTTGACTACCGACCGAAAACATAATTTTGAGCACCCATACAGTCAGACGGGGCACAAATTGTATCCATTATGCCTAGAATCCTCTTACCTGAAATTTAGGGAGATCCTAGGCAAATGTCCTTGGAAACCTTAAACTAGGTCACTGACTCACTGTGACCTATATTCTGCCACCTATAGGGAAAAGATGTCATATGAGCACCCTGAATGTCAGAAGGGGACAAATGGTTTCTGTGAGGCCTAGAAACTTTAAACACAATCTCCTTTTGAGTTTAGGTTGCCATGACCTATATTTTGCAGAAATAAGTAAGGATTTCATATAAGCACCCAAACAGTCAGACAGGGCACAAATTGTATCCTTTAGGCCTAGAATTTTCTAAAATAAAATTCAAGGAGGTCCTAGTCAAATGTCCTTGGAAACATGAATTTAGGTCATGGTGACCTATATTTAATGACCTATGGGCTGAAATATGGTTTTGAGCACCCAGACAGTTAGACAAGGCAAACATTGTACATGTTAGGTCTCGAATCATTTAACACAATATCCTGAGAGGTTCTAGGCAAATCTCCTTGAAAAACCTGGATTTAGGTCATGGTGACCTATATAGGGTGACCTAGAGGCTTAAAAACAGAGTTTCGAGCACCAAGAAATTTAGATAGGGCAAACATTATAAGTTAGGCCTAGAATCTTCTAATGTCACAGTCTAAGACATCTTTGGTAAATGTCCTTGGAAAACTTAAATTAGCTCACAATGACTTATATTTTGTGACCTAAAGGAAAAAATGTCATATAAGCACCAAGACAGTCAGATGGGGCACAAATTGTTTCCATTGGGCCTAGGACCTTCTTATGCAACATCCTGGGAGGTTCTAGGCAAATCTCCTTGGAAACCTGAAATTAGGTTATGGTGATCTATATTATGCAAGCTATGGACCGGAAGCATTCTTCAAGCTACTGGCCAGAAGCATGATTTTGAGCAGTCAGACAGGGCACAAATCATATCCCTTGGCCCTTAACTCTTCAAACATGACATTCAAGGAAGTCCTTAGCAATTCTCCTGGGAAACCTGAAATTGGGTTATGGTGATCTATATTATGCTAGCTATGGACCAGAAACATTATTTTGAGCACCCAGACAGAAAGGGTAAAAATTGTATCCATATTCCTTGAAACCCTCTATTGTGAAACCCAGAGGGGTCCTGGGTAGGTCTCCAATGAATCCTGAAATTTTTATTTTCTGTCCATTTTTTAACATAGTAACATTAGCCATAGGCTATTCTCACAGACAATATATAACATTAATAAATAAATGAGCACCTAGTCAAAATTAGTTGAGGGTCATGGCCCCTGGACCATTTGTCAATTATTCTCGGGGTATTTACAAGCCCAATAGCTGAAGAGGATGTAGGTCATAGTGACCTTATTACAGGTTTCCAAGGGGATTATTTATGGACCCCAATGGGAGTTCATTGAGAAATTTCTATGTCCAGCAATTACAATTTGTGCCCTGTTAACAGATGACTGGCCAGCCAGACGATGGACAAAGAGTGATTGCTATAGCTCTGATGACTTTCAGTGAGCTGAGCTTATAATTTATGGAACTGGTTTAAATTTTTCCTTACTGCTTATACCACATGCCTGTTTATACACCACACCAAACCCTCCATTACTTCATAAATTAGTTATCAATTTTTTCACAGACCTGCACCAATGCCACTATTATGTCTATTATTTCCCTCAACAAAATC
Organism: Sipunculus nudus; assembly: GCA_026874595.1. Classification (NCBI taxonomy): domain Eukaryota; kingdom Metazoa; phylum Annelida; class Sipuncula; order Golfingiida; family Sipunculidae; genus Sipunculus; species Sipunculus nudus. Next base: position 16,592,128 of record CM049312.1, on the reverse strand, counting down.
ATAAATTTTTTATTTTATCTCTAAGAGATACATTCAATGAGCATGGACAAAACTAGGGGTGTAACAGCACATTGAGGAATCGGTGCACTGAACTGCAATCCCTCAATTAAATTGTAATTGATTATAAATAACCTCTGAATCAAATTAATTTGACCATTATATTTTTTGCATGTACCATTTCAAAGACCTCTGTGAGCTCTCAAATTTGACAAAGCAGTCTGCGATGTTGAAGCTCTTTATAGCATATGTGCCTGAAATCTACTTATAAATGTTCTCTGGTGGACCACTTGCATAGTAACAAATACAGCGGTGACAAACAGAGGGAGAGATATATGATTCTTTTATATTATTCAATTTACTTACCTACATCCAATTCGGTAAATGGTGTTTATTTTATCAAAAGGTCTGAAAGTTACTACTAAAGTCGGAATTGAATCAAGAATTGAAGTGAAGGTAAAGATTTGATCATTGAATTGATTCTTAAAGGAATCGTGAATAACAATTAACAGGCAGTGTGAGGCCTAGATAAAACTAACATCTGCCCAACCCAAATCACACAGGCAGGTAGTAATAATTAATGATTCAAAAGAACAAATCAAGCTTATCAATTTGTCAGGTATAATATACATGTACAGTTGTCTTGGTGGGCAGACCAGCAGAGGGCTGAAGAATTTATGATTTCTTGTATCTCACAAGTACTTGGCACGTAAATAAACAGGTTGAATGAGCTTACCAAGCACTGTTTATCCTTTGTAGCAGTGACACTCGTGGTTGTGCAGGTTTTGTATGTTCCAGTACACACTTGGATACTGTTGCACAGATTGTCACACCTGGCATTAGTCAGTAAATAAACCATGTGACACGTATTTCTGTACATGTCAAATCCAATATGTGCATGTCAGTCAAACAGGTAAGAATAGTTATTGATAAAACGTATACATTGCCATTAGAGAAAAAGGGACGGCAGGCTTCCTCACCCTGCAGCCATTACAGGAGAACAAGAATGATAATAAGGAAATTTTTTATGGTACTGTTATTAAATAATATACAGGAAAACCAAAGTGTATTGAACTTACTTGGACTGAATTAAAAACCCTTTGTGCTGAATAGAGCTATAGCCATGGGCCAAATATTATTCATGGTGTTTTAGCAGAATGATCATTTTAGCATAAATATATATAGTATATTTTATAAATAAATTAATATTAAGAAAGGCCATATATGTATAGTTACAATAATAGAAACTGAACAACTTGTGGGGTCTTTGGTGTCTGTAACATCCTGGTATAATGCTGTATAGGTACACACAATAGATAAGGCATACCCTCACATATTGCTTTGCTATATGTTTATTTAAAAGAGCAGGGTCCCCACACCTCTATTCACTTATATGCAAATACATAGCTGTATACAAACATATACAGGAATACAAATTAGCTCAGCTTTTTGGCACTGTAAATAAGGCCGAGGGTGATCGGGCGGTGATCGGGCTATGCTGGGAGTTTATGAATCACTCCAAACAGTGCTCCCTACCTTAAACGCCACTCCAGGCCTCTCTAAACGTTTCTGAATGTGACAGGATATGTAAACAATATTCACAGTGGCTTAGTAATACTTAAAGGGCAGAGGTCAAGGAGGGATAGAAGCATATGTGAAATGTTAAGTTTGTTGTTTGTGACTTTACTATAAATATGGCGAGGTGGAATCCGTTTATGCTAACAATGCAATGGGAAAGACAGTGTGTGGCACTCTGGGGATATAAACTACTAGATTCACTTGTAATATCCATTTGACTGCAAGGCATAACTTGACATATATCATAAAGGGTCCAAGTCAATAACTGGATTAATTACATTTCAATGAGGAACTTAGTGACTGACCTTACCGAAATGAGTATACTGAAGGTAGAGACTCATATTAGGGAATTGGTCGCAGGAACATTTAGATATGAAGTACTGTTATTACAAGTGCACTATGCAGAGTGCAAATAACTCTGCCAGAGCTGCTAATGGTAAAAGAACTGAATTAAAGCTCGAGATGAATATGGCACATAAATGAGCAGCTGAGTTGGAAATTAAGTGAATATTAACTAAACTACCAGTAAAAATTTGGCAAACTAAATGTTTGACATAAACCAGGAAATTTATAATATAAAGAATTTCAATACCTACTGGGCATGCAAAAAATCTGGTGATGTAAGAAGACCAATATAAATGTCAAATAATAATTTATTAGAAGCACTGTATTACAGTAAGAGATAAATCTTAGAAATAGAGAAATATAAATATAGGAAAATCAATCATGGATGACCAAAAAAAATTAAGTGAGGAGACCTCTGAGAGACACTTATCATATTGATTAACAGTGATTTATCTTCCCAATTATTTCAAGATGCAAGCAAACTGACAAAATTACAGTTTGAATGATTAAAGACAAGACAGCCTAGCCACACAACATGTCAGGAATAAGTGGATGCATCATTTCCACAGGGTCCAGGGATATGTTGTGTACTGTGATAATCATGACAGAACATGTGACCGCTGCAGTTTATGGTCACATGCACTATGAACCTTAATGGACACTTGTGATAACTTGACCCATGATTTATTACATATAAAATTACTCTGCCTTGTCTGATCTTAAGTAGTGCAGATAATGCTGACAGGTATACAGGCTACTCTACAGGCTACTCCAATATACAATATCCCTGACCAAACAACCATGTGTACAATATACAGAACCATAATTTTACATTATTAACTAAATAATACAAAATTGCATACCCTGCCAACAACCTCTCTCTCTGCTCTGTTTGTGTGTGTATATATAGAGAGAGAGGTAGAGAAAAAAAGTGAGACAAAGTATATGGCAACAAATAAAAAATGCACCACTTTAAATTCTGCAGACTTTTAAATGTGTCACAACAGTATTTGAGAACGATGTTTGGTTTGTCTACAATGTTATACATGAGGACTACATAAATACGGTACCTGAGAGAGGACTGGTTTATCTCCATTACAGACTAATATGGTTGTATGTATAAAGGCGTGTATTAACTGATTTGATTTTACACACTGTTACCCGCATGCATGGCTTCTAAGGGACACAGTATAAGGACATGAATTACCAGTCACCATAGACAAATTTCTTTGCAACAACCAGCTGAATGCAGCACAATGACAAGGAGGAGGACTGAGTATATACAAGGGCTGGATAATCATCATACATTAAATGTATGGTGGTACAGACATTATGATCGATAGTCTGTGAGGCAACAAGTGTTCAGCAGTAACAGACTGATTATCATGAATAACTATTATATTACACTGGCTTTACTGAATTCAGGTCAAAAAGTGCATACCGTCTTTGAATACCACCTTGCTTGGAAACTATTCTCAAACAAAGCTACATCTCTGGTCAAACTGACTTAGGTAACCAGAAAAAGTGTCAGAAGCTCCGGCTTACCTGAATTGCTGCCAGATACCCTTGCTGAATTTGTTTTGATAATTTTAGAGGGCCCCCATGTATTATAAACACACTGATATTACCAAAACAAGCAGCATGTATGTGGTTATATCCACTTTTTACTGCCTATTTTTATAAAAGCTCCAAGGGATTACCTTTAGTTTATAAAGGCCATATAGGTGATTGGGTCCCTTTAATGTATATTCAACATACTTGCTATTTGAATAGGTCCTTTTAATTTATTTTACAAAACATTTGGCATTAATGATACACATATAATGACTTTTCAAAAGAATCAGACAAAAGGAGCAATCAGAAAAATGTATATCAAGGAGTACATGGTGACTCAACAGAAGTGTTTTTAGTGTGGCCTAACCTGACTGAAGGTGATGTCGGCATTTGAGCCATGCAGTCACAGTTCTCTGAAAAATCTGGCCCACACTGGCTCCCTCAGCAACAACAAAGTTTGACAGATTGAATCGGTATAAAGTTAGATATTTAAGGCAAAAATAGAAGCTACTGCCATAGTTGAAGATCAGAGTGAGAGATGCGGAGGAAGCTTGGGAACCTGGAGAGAACCACTAACCTTGGACAGGCCACTACAACCCACTCTCAATGCAGCACCTGGGATCGAACCAAGGCCGCCAGCAGAGAAGGCCAAGTGTTATACCGCTCAGCTCTCCAGGCCAACCAAGAGAACTAATTTTCTTGTTTTAATGCATTTGGTTACATATTTGAATTTAAATTGTGTCCATTACATGAATCTTTACTTGTGTTGTCCAACTGGACTTGTATTTGTAGTTATTCAGGTAGGACTTGTATATTGGTATTTGACTGATGTATTTGATTAGCATCATATCAACCCTCTGACATTATGACAATTTTTGGAAACACCACATGGCCTTCAGGAACACTGTTAATTAACATTAACCTGACCAGTCAGTCATAAGCATTTTTTGTGTACTTTCTAATAACATCAAACATGAGCGAGAAAATTTCCATTTTAACTCAGCATATTGGAAAACCCCTCGGCATGTGTGCTGAATTTATGACAGCATGAACACAATCATGGCTCAGGCAACAGGACACAGGCAACTTGAAGGCAATACAGGAAATGACTCATTACCATAGAGACAGGGTTTCAGTCTGGGGTGTGAGGTCACATGTTCTCTCATGTGTTAAATAATCATCGACAGTATAATATTATGATTATGGGTGGTTTTACCACAATATGAATGCGACATGATGGAAACCTCTGTGATGCATCCCTGGATATTGCTTGTATCACGACTCAAGTAGGCTTACCAGCCCAATTATCACTGCCTACTGAGTCAGGTTGTCATGGCAAGTATTTGACCAATATCCTGTTGGCCATTCATGCAGTCATTGTAGTCCAGAACTGGACTCTCACAGATTATCAAATTATAAATAGGCACTGAACAGTTGAGTTCTGGACTTGCAGCCACAGATGACATAAAAAATAATGAGTGTATACAATGATATTCAATTTCACTGAAGGGGTTAAAGCAGGTTAACAAAGTGTTTATATTACGACTCTGTGTTAAAGAAACAGAAATCTCAGTCAGTAATTTGATGCTTTATCAAAATTTAAAACTGGGTTATACAAATGTTTCAATTTATAGTATGTCCAGTAACCAGCCGTGTCCACATGTTTTCTGGGATAATTTTTCATGCAAGTGAAGCAGTGTAAATATTTCTGATCTAAAGTTGCAGGAGCTATTCCGCCGACTGCCTGCATAAAAAATAATGTCTTACCATGTGCTTTGATTTTGTGCAAGATAAATAAAACAAAATATGACAAAACAGGTTACAGCTTTTAATGGGTTTTTCATCATTTGATTACTGATAATAAACATGCAAGGCAAACTGATGTGACATCCGCCAATTGAAGTTGATGCGCGACTGATCATAGTGACATCACTGTAGTTTACAAAGTTAATAATAGTCAGAGACATGGAAAGTGTACCATGGTGGAATATACTGTCCAGCTGAGCTGGAAAAAGGCCATCCACAGTCCATTAGCATACATAACATAAAAGAATAGCTAAGTTAATATATATTATTATCACATAATATATTACTACTTTACACAAAATTGGCGGAATATATATATATCTGGATATCTACTTTAGGCCAAAGGGCATTTTTCAAGAATATTCTTTAAAAAAATGATCACTATAAACATGCTGACAAGGGTTTTGGGAAGGACTATTATTCGTGTATTGATAACCAATACAAGTCAATAATGATTCAAGTTGGAAACCCTTGTTTTAGACTTTAAGTTTAGGCCAGCGCATAAAGTTGTAAAATTTTGCATATATACATCCCAAAAAATTAAATATGGGAATATACATATGCATTGCTGGTACAAACTCTGAAATAATTTACTTATCTTGATATAAAAATTAAAAGGATCATTAATTAAGATGTAAATTTTGTTCATATAATATTTTTATTACCAGAGCAGGCTGTGGCCGACTGGTGCCGCCGGACTGACAACTCCTCATCGAGTGGACTGACGCTGTCCGCTGAAACTTTGATCGCCTCACGTGATTTATCATCCAACTTCTTGTGCTTTTTCTTCTTTTTGTTTTTCTTTTTATCTCCTGATTGGCTTGACCGTCTGGCATGCCCCTGCCTGCCGCTAGATTTGCCTTCCATGATGATCACATCTTTACCGTGTACTCTCTCGCTGATCTCTCCAACTGACAGCCGAATCACCTCCTCAGTAAACAAATGCTCTTGCGCTTTAGCAACAATAGTCCGGTAAAATATAGGGTTTCAATTTAGACGATTTTATTATGAGATAACTGAAAGTGTACATATCCTTTATAGTACACTCGATAAATTGTAAGTCATCTGGTATAACCGAGAGTTACACCGCAAACTATTAACATTTTTATACAATTAATTTAAACTCTGCGCATTAATATTCACAGCCTGAGAAAAGGCGAAATAGCCAACCTTTCGATGAAAACAAAGAGGTATTCGTAGATATTAATTTATAGATTATCTAATGTTAAATTCTTATTGATGTGGGATCATATAATTAATCAAAAAGTGGAAAAAATCGAATATAATCTTGAATGATTGCCTGTGACATTTCAAACATTTTGACTTGCGACTAATATGATAACGTTTAAATAACTTACTTTATTCCCACCAGATGTCACTACAGCCCATGTCACTACAGCCCGTGCAAAATAATCCGCAGGGTTCAATGAGGACAGGTGTGGTTAATAACATAAATTTTTATATATCTAAAAAATTAAAACATAAGAAAACTTGTAACGAATCCTTCGTCTGTTAAAATTGGTATACATTAGATATATAGATATCCACTTGTCAAGTAAGGCTTATACAGAAAAAAAATAATTTAATCACACCTAATGGGCCTCACCAATTACCAAAACCAATTAAGATGTTCCAATTATTCTAAAACTTCTTGCCCAAACTGACATCAGCGGACTCAAGCAGACTCCAACGGTATCAAACGGATGTGACTGATGATCAAAACGGTCCAAAATAGGAGCAAATGAACAACTTTTTTTTATTTCAATTAAAATCCAAATAATTGAAAAATCAAATAATATATATATATATTTATATATATATATAGTTTTCATTATAAGAAGACAATGCGGAAATTACAAAAACAATCCTTTAAATATTCTTCTGAATAAACCAAACTTTGAGTTTTTATTTTTTATTGTGGATTAATTTTTATTTAAATTAAACAGATATTGATAAAAAATGTAAAAAAAAAATAAAATCAGACTGTGATGTTCATATCTCCCCAAGGCGAATGTGCAATATGATATAACAAATTTCTTCCTTGAACTTCAGGCAAATGAATCGGATATAACCTTGCGTATGGCTCGGATGTGACCTTGCGTATGTTTCGATGACAGGGGATGATCAAAGAAGACATGATAAATGAGTCAAAATCAATAAAGGGTCTTAAAGCCATTTTTTTATCAACCATTTCTGTTTAATTAACGTTATTTCCGGCTTACTCTGCATACATATTAATGGATTTTAGGGAATTCCTACTAAGAAAAGTTCTTATAACACCTCTGTGACGGATGTATGAGCTTATCTTCAAGCCGTTTGATCCACGTGCATGTTTTTGTTATGGTTTGCACAATAAACTGTCGAAATATTAGGTGTTTTGCGGTTTCGTCTAAAGATCTGTCAGAGTGTCAGCTGGTGACTCAGATGGGTGTTAGATTTTGCGTAATGCATTCACTCGGCGGTGAGTCTACATTGTTAAGCATAAAATGCTTAATTATGTACTGATTCTTTAATTATTTCGGTAATTTAGTAGTGCCTAAAATGTTACGAGTTATATAGTTTGGGATTTTAAGTGATTTTATTGTGAATTTTAAAGTATCATTGCACATAAAAACTTCGCAAATTTTTCACGAATTCTCCGCAAATTCTCCGCGAATTCTCCATCTCTCCGCGGATTCTCCGCGTTTTAGACAGACCCTTGTAAATATGATACATGCACTTTTATTGACAAACAGAAAGAAAATGTAATAGGCGGTTGGTTGCATAATGTGTAGAAGCTGTAAGGCCACTTGTTGCAAAATGCCCTTTGCAGAATTCTGGTTCGTCTGACTTGCCGCCAGATGTCCTTGTAGTTCGTGTTTGGATTGTTTTGCCCCCCCCCCCCCCCCCCCCCACAAAACGAACACTGTGCGGCGGGATCGTTTTTTTTTCTGGCATGTTTTTTTTATAATCGGTTCAAGGGACTGTCTTCAGTTAATAGACGTCAAATATCGCAACAGGACCCTATAAATTTGCCTTATCTGACGAAGAAGCAATTTTAAAGAGGTAATAAAGATATTTATATAATACAAATTTGTAAGAACGAAAACCACATGAAAACATTATATAAATCAAAATATATGGAATTAGAGACATAAATGAATTTATAAATAGACATATCTCTGCAAACTTAATAATTGGTTAAGGCCCTATTGCACTTAGGAATATAAAATATATGCCAACTGGGAAATTCTAGATGTCGACAAAAAAGAATATGATCAGCTGCCCTGACTTAACTGAAGTTGTGCAGCAAATTTGACAGTTGTCTTCCAACGAATAATTCAGAACGAAATCATAGACTAGAAACTGCTCATCTGAAGTCTCTGGTGCTGTTCAGACATTACTGCCCCCCCCCCTATGTCAATACTGCTCGTAAAGAAGCGACATCTGGTGGGTAATGGAACAAATATTCTGTTCTGGTGACACCTGAATTTCCCTTTGAACTTGACAAAATGAGTCATCGGGCGCTTGGTATATGCATAAAAATGAACCCTCTATCTGTCTGTCTGTCTGTCTGTCTCTCTCTCTCTCTGGGGGTCACAACCGGCACATGCTCCTAAAGATGGTCATTCATTTTTTAAAGGTATTCCGTATCACATTTTTGTAACTGATATTTCTTACATATATAATCATTTATTTTTGCGTTGGATCTTCAATACAGATTTGGAAGTTTCAGTACTAAGTTAATTGTGTTGGCTGTGATGGTCATAGGAAAAAAAAAAATAACCAACAATTAAAAATTATATTAACCTTGTCATTTTGCTTTATAATTCGTTATCAATTTTAATTTATATACTGTCAATTGTTTTTTGTTATCTATGTTGGCATTCTGAATATTAGAACCTCGTTTACTGTGACACAGCTTAAAATATAATGTATATCTAATGTCTGGATTTGTAGAAAGGGATACATCCATAACAGCATTGAAGGGTTGGATTGATATAGAACTTTGGCAATAACATTCTATTTACATTGTCAAATGTATGAAGTAAATGCGTGAACATAGGAAACTATAACAACTTGTGATTAAAATATTCTCTTTATCTAATTTTCATAATAAAAATTAATTTGAATGTATATGGTCAAAATCATACATTTTATGGACATCCTACTTCAATATATGTACAAAATTATTCCACAGTTCACACAGATCAACAAGATAACCCAACTGCATGGAAATTTAAAATATGACGGTATATAATAAGCAGACAGTAATAATTTATTAATTATACATCTATAAAACTGTTAATTAAACGTTGAAATTGCATTGTATTGAATAAAGTTTAAAGGTAAATTTAATAGATTATAGTTTGATATTACCGATGATGTCAGCCTCATCCGACTTTACACATTGCCTTCTTAGCTGGTCTTTGTAATGTCACTGTAATATCACGCTTAATGATATTATAACCACACTGTATATTTTCATTAATAACTGCTCATAATTTCTGTTTAATAGAATACTAAAGCAAAAAGATGTATTTAATTTTACTTAATTGTATTTAATCATTACACTCTACCTTCATAACCCTGGTAGTTTCCTGTCAAAATTTCGATATCTTGGACATAAACTGATAACTATATTTCATGATAGTTTTACATGCACGTGAAACTATTATTTCACCTGAAATAGTCATTGTAAAAGTTGTGCCCTAAGTAAGTAATAACTGGTCATCTCATATACCGGTCTATCTATTTTACATTAACATATATATATATATATATATATATATATATATATATATATATATATATATATGTTATATCCCTCGTTAATACCTTTGAAATGAGTTATGGCAGTATGTAAACCGCAACATGGTTTCATGCCCCCAGATATGGATAGGGGGGTCTAGGTCGCAAACATTCGTTTTAAAACCATGCACTAAGAAAACGTTGCGGCGGCTGAAAAGGAGAGGGAGCCACCCCCACCCCTTCCCCCGGATCCGCTTTTTACCATTATTGTATGCTGACATAAACAAGTGGCCCATGGGCCATGACGCTCAGCTAATTTTGACTGGGTGCACATTTTTTTATTAATTTTATATATTGTCTGTGAGAATAGCCTTTGGCTAAAGTTACAGTGTTGAAAAAATGGACAGAAAATAAAAAATTTCAGGATTCATAGGACCTGCCCAGGACCCTCTGGATTTCACAATAGAGGCTCCAGGAAAATGGATACAATTTGTACCCTGTCTGTCTGGGTGCTAAAAATCATGTTTCTGGTCCATAGCTGGCAGAATGTAGGTCACCATGATCCAATTTCAGGTTTCCAATGAGAATTGACAAGGATTTCCCTGAATGTCATGTTAGAAAATTCTAGGGCTAATAGATACAATTTGTGCCATGTCTGTCTGGGTGCTCAAAACCATTTTTCAACCCATAGGTCACACAATATAGGTCACCATGACCTAATTTCAGGTTTCCAAGGACACTTGACTAGGACCTCCCTGATTTTTTATAAACAGATTCTAGGCCTAATGGATACAATTTGTGCCCTGTCTGACTGTCTGGGTGCTTATATGACATCTTTTCTGATAGGTTGCAAAATATAGGTCATGGTTACCTACTTTCAGTTTTTCCACAGACATTTGCCAAGGACGTCTCAGAATGTTACATTTTTAAGATTCTAGGCCTCACATATACAATGTGGGCCCTGCCTGACTTTTTGGATGTTCAAAATCCTTTTTTTCGGCCTGCAGGTCACAAAATGTATGTCACTATGACTTAATTTTAGGTTTCCACAGAGATTTGCCTAGGACCTCCCAGGATGTTGCATTAAAAGATTCTAGGCCTAACAGATACGATTTGTGCCCAACTGGCATTCAGGGTGCTCAAAATCAGATTTTCGGCCCATAGGTCACAAAATATAGGTCACCATGACCTAATTTCGGGTTTCCAAGGAGATTTTCCCGGGACCTCCCTTGATGTACAGTAAGAAGTTTCTAGGTCTAACGGTTACGATTTGTTCCCGGTTAGGACGGACGACGGACAAAGGGTGATCGCTATGGTTATGATTTGTGCCCTACATTGGTATCAAATTTTCAATTATTCTGAGGGGTGCTTATAAGCCCTATAGCTCAGAAAATATGGGAAACAGAGACCTTAATTCACGTTTCCAAGGAGACTTTTCACAGATCTCCCTGGATGTCAAGTTTGAAGATTCTAGGACCAACGGTTACAATTTGAGCCCTGTAAAGGGACGGCCACATCTTTGAAGGTCTCCAAAATAAAAGACAAAAATGCATAAATTCAAAGAAGTTTAAATTTAGGTGGTGCCACCAGTCCGCAAGAACTGATGAAACACTCCATGACACATATGCATGCAGGAATAATGCCGATCAATGCACTAGTTGTTCAGATACCAGAGCTTTTGTATCAAATTTTTAGTTATTCTGGGCGGTACTTCTGAGCCCCATAGCTTGAACAATATGGGAGACAGAGACCTAATTTCAGGTTTCTAAGGAGACTTTTCATGGGCCTCCCAGCATGTCAAGAAAGAAGATTCTAGGTCTAATCGTTACGATTTGTTCCCTGTTAACAGATGACCGAATCCTTTATGGTCTCAAAAATAGATAAAAAATAGTAAAAACTCGAAAAACCCCAGGTGGCGCCACCAGTCTGCAGAAACTGAAGAAACACTCTAAGATCAATATCCATGCGAAGAATCATGGTGATCAATGCATAAGTTGTTCAGATACTTGAGCCTTTGTTTCAAATTTTCTATTATTCTAAGGGGGGGGGGGGTACTTCGGAGCCCAATAGCTTGAAGAATATGGGTAACAGAGACCTAATTCCATGTTTCCAAGGAGATTTTTCATGGCCTTCTTTGGATGTAAAGTTAGAAGATTCCAGATCCAGCGGTTACAATTTGTGCCCTGTGGGAGTAATAACCTTTAAAACGAGGTACGTACGACACAGTGTCATACGCAGTGTTATTTCAAAGAACATTCAGAGGACAAAGGTGACGCTAATTCCTTTTGTAAGTATTAGATGAAGAAGTGTCACCAGGCCTGGTTCAGGATGTGATATCCTTTGAAGCCCCATGCATGGGACTGAAGACACCTTTAAGCTAAGTATACCGTCCCATTAAATATGGGTGTCTCATTTGGACAAATCTAATGTTACCAAAACGAACCGTTAATATTTTGTATATATTGTAAATAATGATTTTGTTATTTAAATATTATCGAGTACTTTGTGAATCTTTCTTGTGTTCATGTTGTGAAATTTTAGTCACACGTCTCATTAAGAATTAAATCATCCAATTTTAAAATTTACACGTTGCAGTTACACCCATGGGCCTCAGTTGTCATTGCGCTAAAGCTGAAGTTATCAGTGAGAGCGACGGTATACAATATTTTTTTTACACGACAGTGTTAATTAGCCGCTTAATACATGAGACACGAGTGATCAAAATAAATTTATAATTAGCTTCAATCAGCGACGAAACGTCTTTTAATTAATGATGGTCGACCGTACTATCACATCTACATCTTACACTTAACATATCCAGTATTTGATGGCTGCGATGTTTTGTTCTACTTATTTTCGTATAAGTACAGTAAGTACGAAAGGCACAAGGAAGGCTGACATGTGGGCGATCACTTAATTCATCTTTTGAAGTGTCAGTGCGCATGCGCGCCATTTATAGCGCGCCATTCATAACAACAGGTGGCACCACTTTACATCTAATTTATAAGATCGTGTCATTCATCATTGAAGCACAGGTCACAACAGTGGCTATGTTTCTTTTATTTACAAAAGAAAAAGGCCATTTCTATGTCACTTTATAGTAAAATGCGGAGCAATCTGGCATATGATATTAAACTTATGTCAAAGTTATGATCAAGTTGTGTTTAAGATCAAGATTTGCAATGTACACATTGTCAATACAGTTCAAGGAATCTAAAACAATTCCTTAATTTCCTTGATTACAGCGTAAAATCGCCCCTTGATATCATACAATTCTTTTTGTATAATCAAAACAAAAGAAATCCCGGAATCGTGGGATCGTCTGCTTCCACTGTATAAGTGGCACTGCCGGTATAGTAGCCTTTGCCAGCTACCTCCACGACAACCGCTTCAAACTCTCCTATGTTTGTCTGTTTGTACGGCATACCAGTAAAGCGACTTCCGCTCAGGGCGTTTTGGAAGGTGCGAACTTGTCCAAGCTGCAGTTGTTTTCGCGCGTACTGCACGGCAACCCGAGCCGTCACTCCTGAACCACACGGACTACGGTCGATCTGAAAGAAAACAAACATTAACAATACTGTGTGTATCATCTTACTTCATTACTTCATTATTAATTACGTCCCAGTTTCCTAGCAAAACCTTCGATTTACTGTGCCTAATTTCCCTGTTTAAAAGGGGAATATAATTACATATAAAGCATGTTGAATATTAACACGAAAAATAGCGTCTTGTCATTTGGAATAAATCGGTACCTGCCAAAACATTGCCCTGAAACCGTTGGCTTACTCCTGTACACTAGTGCTAAAGATGACGAAACGGGCGCGATCACAAGCGTAAACATAAATACAGCGCCTTGTCCACAACACCTGTCAATCAGGAGAATTGGCTCCAAAATGTAATACCTGTTCCCACTATCTGAAATTTCGTATGTTGCGGGTGCGAATGCGTAAAATCGGACCTCCACTCCCGCGGCCTTGGTATTGTAAACAAACAAACAATAAGTTGTTAAACAAATTTTCCTTTAAAGAAAAAGTGAACTGATGGTGTGCAAGAATATCTATGATATTGCTCCTGAATATGTCCCTTTAAGACTGTTTGAGTAAACACAGTGTACGTGTGTCTGCTTACCATAAGAAGGCCGAATGACGAGGGGTACGATCTTACAACTCCCAAAATAAGGAGAAGTAACATGAAAGTTTAAACACCGGAAGCTTGAAAAATCTTAATTTGTGAAGTAGTGCGGTTCTGTCTAGTCTTTCGCCCAGACACACTGTGGCGCTGCGCAACCCTAACTCGAGTGAGCCTGTGGGGAGGCAAGGTCCTCCCATCAGATGGTATGCTCTGTGTTTATATTTTCTCCCTGATAACCCTGGCGCACGTTTATTTGCACTTGTGTACAGGACGGTTTTAAAACGAAATATTGGCATATATCATCATTTTAAATCACCATACCTCGTATATATTTAACATATCTGCTATGTGAATAGGCCCTTTTTAGAAACACTAGTAATAAGATCTCATAATAGATTTCAGTGAGCAGATATTAACAATGAATAAAAACGATAAAACAAATGCAACCTGGTGCTCAATGTCGTTATTTAAAATATAAGCTATTTATTTGGCAGATTTTGTCAAAATGACGGGAAAGTCTATTTAGCAGGATTGCATACCGATAGGACTTTTATTCGGTTAAACCATGGGGGTATACCTCCATGGTTAAACCTCAATATACTGATTACAGGTTTAAACCTTTTTTTATCAATACGTTGTATTTAGGTCAGTAAAAATGTTCTTGATTTCAACCAGCCAACACGTATAATTCACAGGTCTATGCACACATGCTTAAAATCATTTCAACGATTCACCAGTATATATTTGTAAATTTATGCAAAAAGTTTTGAAGAGATTCTACTTAAATTTCGTTGAGGGTTAAGAAACCAACCAATGAACGACGCATTAAATATTTGAAGTAATCTGGGTCACCATAATATTAATTCAAAGGATTCTTACCCCTTGCCACGGCTATATAATTATAATAGAGCCATTGATCGGCATTTGCAGGTAGCTTTCTACTGAAGGTGACCTGGGATGCGGCTGTGTGATCGAATCAGGTGTGTAGACCTACACATCAAGGTAAGTATACACATCTGCAGACTGAGGTTCATTCTGTATTTTACCACCAGGGCGCGCCCTCCCAACCCAGGAGTGAATGGTACAGGTCGAGCATGGGGCAGGTGGCCAATTACTATCGTGAATCGTGGCCTTGGGACATCGGTAGGCCTTAGGGTACCAGCCCGCTCTGCCCCCCCCCCCCCCCACACACACCCCCTTCTCGATCTGTTTCCTTCCGCCAACTGGCCACCAGGATGCACATCATTTTGCGTGTGGTGTCCTCAGGTCACCGGATTATACAGCATTACAATAATGGTGTTCTTAGGCCACCAGGATATACAGCATTATACATGTGATGTCCTTAGGCCACAGGGTATACAAAATCATACATGTGGTTTTCTTGCGTGAAAGAAATATATTCTAACAAAATATTATAGTCTGAATTCGGTGTTCTTTCATGGAACAATTTACGAAATTTCCGGAATGAAACAGATGGATAAGGGTGCATAGCGGGCTGGTGGCTTGAGGCCATCCAGTGTCCAAAAGCCACCATTCGCGATAGTTATCTGACACCTGCAACATGGGTGGCAGGCAAAACACAGAACAAAACAAAACAACATAAACAACTCTTAGCGCCGTGTGAGACTGCTTGGTTGAATGCTCCCCGGGAAACTGAGAAAAGCCACCAGACCCAAAAGACCAGAGAGGCAAAGTGTAGAGTTCGTTGAGCGTGTCGTCACTGATATCATACTTTACCCACTTCCTTTACTTAAGAGCCAAAGCTTTGTGCCAAAATCAAGTCAATGAATGGAAAAGTAAAAAAAAAGTTCCTTAATTTTTTTTTTAAAATTTTGCCCACCCCGTGTCAAATTGCCTCGATAACCGCTACGACCAGCTGAGGAAAAAAGAAATCAAGTGTCTGTAGCTGAATTAAACCAGATATATCAACGCATTTCAAAAGAAATGACATATAACTGGCGAGTTCTTTGTGTGGAATGAACATTCCTCAAAGGTACAACAGGTCATCGCATAAAGGTCATTCTTGTTGATGTTACCAAATGTATGCAGCTTACCTACAAGAGTATACTTCTGAGGTGCTCATACTCGCGTTTTCATCCCATTACATTAAGGATCGCATTCTGTTTTAAGTTCGCTAGTAAAATTGATGGTCTTGAGATGTAGATCATGTGGCACATTAACTATATTCAAATGAAATGAAACAACACCTTATATTCGATCAGTAGCCATGAACCTTACAGGAGTCTGATATTTAAAGTGGTAAAACTCATTTTCCCCATTGCTTACAGAATACACTAACCTCGGGGTTCCGTGGTGATTTCACTAGGACCTCTCTCAATTTTTAGGTAAAAATTTCAATATAAAACGGGCACAATTTGTACCTTGTAAACCGACAGACTGACATACGAACGCAAGGCCGAATACACGAGGGCCAAAGGGAGAACAAGTGACTTTGAAAGTGTCTCTAAATCTGCAATACTTGCCTCACTATCTCCAAACACACACACGTTAATGGTCGGCTTCTCTGAGTGTTGGTCATTGCCGTCAGTGAAGATGACTCCGTACAGAAATGCCAGGTCAGGACTGTCAGGGTGGTGAAGCTTAACCGCCTGGTTGGTCGCAGCTACAAACAAAATTTGTAATTGTTTCCATATTTTATATATAAAGATGAAACCTCGAAATTACAACCCCCAACAGAACCTCGCGATAAAGTGGTCGCATTTACTTTATGGTCGATACAATGAGGTGGTATTTAGGAGAAATTTTATTTATATATATATATATAAATATATACATTTATATATATACTGCATGTAGTGACATGTACTATATGTAGTATATAGCTCTACGTCAATCGTATAGAGCACTTTATTGGGTCTATCATGATAATATATATATATATATATATATATATATATATATATATATATATATAGTGTCAAAATTCAGTAAAACGTGTGTTTGAGGATCATATTTTAATGATTAATTGAGGGCGGAATTTTTTTTAGTAATTATAGGTTGGGATGCATGTGCGGCTTATCACACGTGTCAAGCCAGATGCGGGTCGCTCTGCCCCGAGGGTAGGGTATGACCTAATGATAGGTCGGCGCTTGGTACAGTGTCCGGAAGGGCAGATTAACTGCTTAAGATTAGCAAGCTATTTTTGATAGACGGCCTTTGTAAGTGTCCGAGGCCATCTGGACCATGACTGCGTAGCGTAGATTTAGTAACAGCCTCGGGGGAATTAAGTTGGTTTGATTTAGCCAGTCGAAATTTGTTTAATAAAGTGTCCATTGGACGGCCAGCCAATGAGAGCTAATTTTAGTATAGGGAAGGGGGAGAGTCAGCCGGGAGAGAAAACAAGACAGGGTAGTTTCCGACGGGCGGGCGAAATGAGCAGATGAAAAAGACTGAGTTAATTCAAAATCAAGAGTGGGAATATGCAAGCGATTCTCAATAGTAAGTCTAGTTGCACTTGACGGCAGTGGTGTACAAGGGTAGTACAGGAAACCATGTAGCTCGAGAAGCCCGAAAAAGCCCGGAAAGCAAGCCGAGTAGAGGCCGAGAACAATGTGTGTAAAAAGCGCCGAATAAAGCTGTTATTTATCGTTAATAATAAACAAGGGGATGTGTTTTCATTCAGCAACACATCAACAAACGCACAAACACGAAAAAAACTGAAAAAAAACCCTTGACTACGAGCGTGGAGAACTAATACGAAATTGTATTAAATCCTCAGTTATAATAATCATCAATATCACAGAACTTTACGAATGCACATATCAGCTCCGGCGGATATGATGATAATATATATAAATATATACATACAATACAGTTAAACCTCGCCTAATGACCACCTCAATACAACGACCACTTGTTACGGGTCCGATTCTTTAACTGTCTTTATAAGGCCTACCTTTGACGACCGCCTCGCAAATGCAACTACTGAATCCATGTCCCGATGGTGGTCGTCAATTCGAGGTTTTACTGTTATATATATGTAACAGTCGATGTGTAAAATTAGCCAATTTGTAAATTGCCTGAAATTTTCAGTCAGTTTACAAATTCCCTGATCACTCAGGCACTTTATAAAATGACTGAAATTTGCAGGCATTTTACAAATTGACTGAAAAATCAATCAGTCTGTATATTTGACACATTGACTGAGATGTAAAAATAATGAAATATTAAATTATATATATATATATATATATATATATATATATATATGTACACACACAAGAAAGTAGAATGCAATATGAATGAAATAAAAATATACAGGAGGAAGGAAGAATTATTTATTACATACACAAGATTTTTTAGTCTATAAGTATTACAGAGTCAGTTGACTACACATGAATGCTTGACAAAACAAGCAGGCTTAAAATAATAACCAGGAAAGGAAGACGTTGCTGTCCAAATGCGGACAGAAGTAAACCTAGCACACGTTAAGTAGATTGAAAGAAAAAAGGCGGGGCAACGGTAGTGTCATATGAAAGACTTGAAGATAAATATAAAGGATCTATTTGGACACCGCAGTCACTATTTATATTTACATTTTGTAAAGTGTAACCCGGCCCGAATCATCTTAATGTAGATTTTAATCATTCGGGTACCTTACCTTTTATGAAGCGTGCGGCCTCTCGCAGCTGAGCAACTGACACCTGACTAATATCGAAGCCCAACTGACCAGCTGGAACCAGAGCGTAAAACGTCCCTCCGTACCCAATATCCATGGTCACGTGACCGAAACCTTCAACTTCAACACTGACGTCTTGAAAAAATAGACAAAAAAATGTGAATGTTTGATCAAGAAAATATTCATATGATATTGATAGCTTTCAATAAACATAAGAGTGAGTTTGTTTTCGGGCACACACACAATTGGTTGCAGGGGGTACATGTTTTAATCATGACACAATTTTACCTTTCAGCGCACCTATTCACACACGCGTATAAACGTGGAAAAGGCCACTTAGGTCGAGGAAAGTGATTAACTATGGGTTTCTGCACCCATAGGTGACATGTCAATCACATGCAAGTGATGTGATGCATAAATATACAAAAATGGTAATGATAGGTGCAGGTGTGTTTGTAATGTAGCGGGGGGGGGGGGGGGGATGTCAGCATGGACAGTGAGTAGTCTAAAGTTTTAAAATTGTTCAACTGATAAAATTCTCCATGATCAGTAGGTATATGAGCAAACTACTGAGGTACTAACATAATTGCTGTCTCGAAAATGTGATTTAAAAATGAAAAGCATAATAATGGAAGCAAATGTATGTGGCACCACGAAACATGTTTATGTGAAAAGCATAAAATTGAAGCAAATGTAGGTGGCAGCACCAAACATGTTTATGTCAACACCTTCCTGTCACACCAATACGAACAAACATTATGCAAAAGTAAACATTATGTAAGTGAAGTTCTCTGTATTCTACGGCATAAACGGGAACACTTCAAAGTTTCAGTGCAAATATGGCCTTGCAGATAAAATTAAAAGTCCCTGGGTTTCGAAATCATGCTAGAACTCATTTGAAGCAAGTAGCATATTAAGACAAATTTTGGACTGGTTTAAAATTTTGCTTGCACAAATGCACCGAGAACAGACCATGGAAACACCAAATTACCCCCTCCCCCATGGACAACGACAAGCAAGAAATGAACACCAAAACACAAACTAATTTTCCCCCGCCCAGCTCAGTTGACTTGAAGTCAGCTATGCTAAATGTCATTGTATTGGAAACAAGAACTGAAATAATATGAAGCCAGAATAAATGTATATAAAAATGTAATCAAATAATCAATCATATAATGTTTAGTTATCGGATCAGCAAAAATCATGTTTTCATATGTAATAAATGTAACTGAAAAATTAACAAGAAATTCTATAAATATACCATAATTTCGGTGTCCTATCTGAAAAGTTTCACCGGTAGAGACTACAAGCTCAGACAGAAAAGTCACTAAAAACATTGAATTACCCAAGGCAAACGCAAACGCTGGAACGCTGTGAAAACGAACCCTTCCCGAGGTTTTCTTTTCTTGGTCATATTGTACATAAGCTGTAACCAGCCCGCACGGGCACTGGATGTTCACTGTGGTTTCGGGAGCCGTTACGTGCTTGACAATCCTTTGGTCGATAATATACCTGCTCAGGGAGATGACAGCGTGGCCGCACATCACAGAGTACCCTCCGTTATCCATGAACAACACGCCAACATCAGCTTCTGGGAGATCAGGTTCTACAAGCAGTGCACCATACATGTCGTAATGTCCACGAGGCTCGTGCATCAGCAGTTTTCTTAGATGATCCAACTTGGACTTGGCGAACGCACGTTTTTGAAGAATATTATTACCTCGGAGTTTTGGATAACCCGACTCAATAATTCGAACCGCTTCCCCGCCGGTGTGCATTTCCGTAGTTTTTATACATATGTCTCCTGGAACGTCCTCGGCCTGACCTACCTTGGCTGGTTCTGACATTTTACTGGTCAATAACGTAAATAAGCCTGGAAAAAGTGCCGAAGTCGGACCTCAAGCGTAGTCTTCTTGTCCAGGCTCAGAGTGTACAACTAGTAGCTATACGAAAACCTTCTTTTTTGCCAGTTTACAGAGAAGGAAAAAAACCCAGGTGCAAATCATTAGCAACCCTCTGCCGACTGAGCCGACGACCCTTGACCTTGCATCCGCTCCTGGCTCAGGGCGCCCGCCCGGTACCCCCCAAGGCAGGGGTTTCGTTATGCTGAGCTTTATACTACACTAGGTCATCAGGTCACGCGCTCTGAACTGCTCTGAGCAGAGTATGGCTTGACTATTCGCTACACTAGGTCACCAGACGGTCAATGGCTGCGGTCAGAGCGTACGGTTACGCTACAATTGCTATGGTGGCCATGGTGGTCTCATTCTCGCGCATTAGCGTTCTCTTTTATAAACGAGCCTCTAAATATCAATTTAAAATGATTCTTTAATTATATTAAAAATATTCTAACCACAGAATCAAATTATCTCCTCTGCAAAGTTGTTTTTTGCATAGAATGTAAGATAATTTCTTTATTTAAAAATAAAATCAAAATCAAAGTTTTTTTTTCTGCAAATGCCTGTTCCAGCTTTGAATTCATCAATGAGAATTTTTTTATCCGGCTGGTTAAAATTGTTATCAAATATAAAAATATGAATATTATTATAATTAAATATATAAAATAAATATATTATATTTATTATATGTTTATTATTTCCTTCTATGTTTTCAAGAAGGCTAATTTTTGCAAATATATCTTTATTTATTTTTTATAAAATGAATAATTTTAATTTAAATAACACTAAGGGAATATATATTTTACTATGAATTATAAGCATTATGTGAATAACTTACAAAAATTATTTAAAAAAAAACAAATGAACGAATATTTATTTTAAATTTTGTAGCACATCTTCTAAATGCATAATTTAAATATAATAGTCCTTTTTACATAAGAAAGGCATCCTAAGGGGGCATTTACGCTGTCTAATATAAAACCTGACGTGTAACGAATGGCAAATATATATGAAGTAAAAATAGTGGCTATACACTTACGAATGCATTATTTTGATGCAGCTATAAATCTTTGTCATTACAGAAATTTTCAAATTACTGCATATTTAGATTGAGAAGATACTTGTGGAAGAGATGGTGTGTGGGGGGGGGGGGGGGGGGGGGGGGAGTCGCGCTTTAAATTGGTAACCCACCAAAACCTTATTCACCCCCAAATTACCTAATTTTCATGTAAGAACATAATGGATTTATTTTCCTGTATATTACCGGCATGCTTTTTTTTCATTTTATTTTTTTTTTTCTTACTTGATGGCCATCTTGCCCCCAAGGCCCTATACCTCTTTATAATGGTATACACTTGCCTAACAAATTTATAGTGGAAACAGTAATTATCCTATTGCCAAGGATGAAAGGAGTTTTGGACTGGTGAAAATGTTATCAAATATCACAATTAGAATACACACAATAACAGTGTTATTCCATCTTTTTCATGAAACATTATTTGATTCTGTGTTTTGCAATGTTATCTTGTTCACATGAACACAAATAATTTACCATTTCTGTTTTATTTTTTTTAATAAGTGGAACTGGATTAGATACGAGTGGTTTGCAATTTAAAAACGATGAAACTACCTATTTTTGAAATTTGTTTAAAGGTGAAAATTTCATTAAGTAGTAGAATTATTACAAATGTTGATATGCTATGTTTCTTTTAAATATTATTTAATGCACACCTTGAAACTACTTAAATATGGCAATGCGTTTTTATATTTACATACTAGTATATATATGTACATAATTAATGGATTATGTAAACATTATTTCGCGCGTCGCGCTTCGCATTGAAATGTACTAAGGGCCAGTCGATTATATTACAATTCTCACCCTCTGTATTTCATCATAATTATATATTATGTAAGTTGTAGGTGTTTAAGTTAATTGGGACTTTGTGTATTCAAATGTCAGAACTGAGTTGCCAGGTATTTACATAATGACTGTAATTGCTTAGCCTTGATTACATGGCAACTCTATTCAGTCTAATTGCACTTTCATTCAGCTACTGTACACACCTTTCTTTAATAGCATCTGTTATGACACGTCAGGGAAATCTCTGATTGGTTTACTAATTGTTTATGAATATTGCTTGAAGATATGCTGTTTGGGTAAAGGCAGTTAGAATCTGGGGGCCAAGCCCTGAGCAGGGGCTTGGAATTAATTCCCTCTCCTGTACAGTTACTACGGTAACAAAAAAGAATATGTTACATCATCTCAGAGACTTGTTAGTTTGTCACCCATGCATCCTGAACCTGGTTATAGCATCTACAGCATGTCGCACTTCGCGCTTTCTTTTCCTGTTCCGGTTTATTTGGCCAGCACAATTTTGCATTATATAAAAGAAAATAAAAAAAATGTTATTTGGAATCTTTTCATATGTTTTTCTGCTATAATTTTCAGAATATATTTTTTATTTTATCTGTTTCGTTTAAATGTTAAAAATAAAACATTTTCTCATTATATATATTATAATGTAATTAAATTGTTTCCTTCCTTTATAAATTATTTGATTGAGCTAAAATTTAAATTTAAAGATACTGTTATAATTCAATATCAATGTTTTTGCAACATCACATGCCTTTTTTGTCTTTCACCGTTTTGCAATTTAACAGTTTTTTTTTAATTTATGAAATATTTTGGAAGTGTTTTTATAATGTTTTATGCAAATTGTCTGTGCAATGTTCTTAAATGTTTCCTGATAAGTTGGGTGATCAGTATTCAGCAAGCCTTGGAGAGTTTTAAGCATACCATATGTAGCATCCTATTATATGGATACAAAATTAGGTTCATTAATACTGCATATTGCACCCTAATGAATAAAAAAAAATAGTTTTATTAATACAAAACTGAAAGGATTTTTAATACGGTTTTACCAGTTCCTGCAAGGATGTAGCAGTTTGATACCTTGTTTTTTTTTACATTTATATACAAATTTTTGTGTATTTTATAAAATATTTGAATAGTATTATTAAAAATTATTATTATAAATGAATGTTGTTTAAGTTTTACTTAATTTTTTATATGATAAAATTTATATGTTCTTATCTATTTTTTTATATAAGGAAGAAAGTTATTACATCATTTTGATAAAATTACGAATTTTTAAATGCCTTCATATAATATTTCTACAATAAGATTCCCTATTAAAATATAACGTTGCGATATGACATATAGTGTATTACATTTGAATTTATAATTCAATATTTTTTATAAAAAAACTTTTTATATATTTCATATATCATTATTTCAGTAATATATATAATGATTTTATTCAAATACAAAAATATTACTTAAATTAAATTTGGAATGATGCAAGACCTTTTCTGTGTCATTAATAATTATTGGTTGGTGCCATGGGTTGCCTCACGAGTTTTTTGCATTTTGAACATCATCTGTCACTTTCGGTAGACTCCCTAGAGGCTTCTGACGCAGATATGCTTCAATGGATTCCATGCCAGATGCGCCACTCCCAAATGCGCACCTGTCAGTGATTCCATGCCAGATGCGCCACTCTCAAATGCGCACCTGTCAGTTACGCTACTGCCAGATACGCAACTGCCATATGCGCCACATTCCAGTTGCGCCTCAATGCGGTATATTTCTGCAACAATAGGCCTGTACGAGCTAAGAAACCCTTTCCATTTTGAGCGACAATGTGCGGTCCGACACATGCGGCCGATCAGGCCTATTGTTGCAAAAATATACCGCATACGATAAAATAATGAAGCGGCCGTGTGTTACAGATACATACTTACTATAAGCACAACATTAAATGACTCTATATGGCTTATTATAACTTTGTTGCGCATATGGCATGTGGCGCAACTGGAATCTGGCGCATATGCAGTTGCGCATATGGCAGTAGCGTAACTGACAGGTGCGCATTTGGGAGTGGCGCATCTGGCATGACACCCATGTGACACACCAAGCATAAATAATGATTAACATGCCAGTCCATACTCCTAGATCGATAACCTTGTAAAGTAATAAGTCATAGTTATATATTCACATATATAAAGTAACTACTAATTTACAGAAAGGTATCCCTTAATTATGATGAGTATGAATATTTTATATTATTCACATGAACAGTGTGTTATATTCATATAGTTACTATCATTAACAAAAAGTTATCACTTAATTATGTTGAATATGAATATTTTATTATTCACGAATCCTGTTAGCAATACAGGGAAATGTTTAAACGTGAATAAAATCTTAAAGTGATTGCAGAGACAGCATTATTTTGAAAAATGAAGACCGTAGGCAACATCCAGCCCCATATCATGTTATAAAACAAGACAGGTAGTATATATGTTTTCATTACTGTTACATATATAAAGGTTAACATGTCACTGCAATCTTTATATATTATTGTAATATAGTTCTTAAATAATCATACAAAGTAAGAATAGTTGTGGACAGATATAGTCATTTTATTCATCAGAATCAGCACAAAGACCAGAGCTCTAGTTGTCAGTTAGGAGTGGCCCCTTCATACAGTTATGTAATGTTAATGGAGGTGTTAAGGACCACCGGGGGTAAAGTGTATGTAGTGTCCTGCACCTGGTAGGGATTATAGCTTGCACACCTGCATCTAGTACATAAGGGGAGACACCTTATCGATTAAAGTTAAGCTGTATTATGGCATCAAGGTATTGTTTGTATTGCATCTGGGATTTCTGCAGCCTGTCATATTGACTTAATGAATTGTTGTTGTTAACTGTACAGCAGCGGCCTATATGTATCCCATACCCTCTTTTGTATTAATCCCTTAGTAATAAAATGCTGTCCATTAAATGGGTAACCCCGCCTTAGTAAGCCCTGATTGGTCATAGGATAAATCTGTAGCTATAATGTCAGAGTTAGGGCTAGTGGCGGTCGGTTGTATCTGGGTGAGGAAGCTGAGCGCACGCAAGCCTCCCGCTGTAATATATACAATAAAGTTAAATGTGTTTTACACTTTTCGCCGTGTGAGACCTCTGTTTGAGTGCCAACTGGTGTGTTTTGGAGAATGAACGTGAGAGACCCCTTCAACCTGACCACTGAGATGTTAAAACTTACCTCCTTACCCCCCCCCCCCCACCCCAACGCCACCCCGACGCACGGAATAATGTTTACAGACCTAAATAATTCATACCAATATTAATTAACTAATTTCTCAGGTTACAACATCCATTTATTAATGATGTACATTTATACATGTAAATATAAAGTTCTATTTTAAAAAAAAATCTGCATCCGCTACTTACTTGACATGATCAATATATAAGAATATTTCATTTTTTAAATGATTTTACACATTACATTGTTTTGGTAACATTCACTCTGATTTGAAGTATTGTATAGCTAGGCATTAAGGGCTTATACACCTACAAAGTGTGTACTAGTGCTCATACATGCTCACACATGCACATACGTTTAATGTTTTTATTCAAATTAGTAGAATTGAAAATAATTTCCTGTAATCTGAGGACAGATATAGCGGTGATAGAGACGGCTTTTTAGCTTGAACAGACATTTGAATAAACCTGAATTGTTTGATATGTCGAATTTATATAGATACAAAATGCAAGCTACAACTTTGCAGATGAGATTGGATTCCACATGGAATACTGCTTTGAATACTTATATAAGATTTGAAATTGATGTAAGAAAGGCTCGCACATACTATAGGGAAAAGGTTACGCTCATAAGGCGCTACACGCGAGGCGCGACACACGAGGCGCGAAGCGCGACACGCGAAAAGCGACACGCGAAGCGCAAAAGCGACACGCGAAGCGCGAAAAGCGACACGCGTTATGAATACAGGCCTAAATATTTAATTCCAATATGAATTAACATGTTTGTCATGTCAGAAAATCCATCAATTAATGATGTACATATATATATATATCTAAATATATAGATCTATTTCAACATTTAAGCAGTTTCATAGTGCTCATTTTAACACATATATAATATTTCAAAGAAAAATTGCATTTCAACATTTGTAATAATTCTACTTTTTTAATGAAATGTTCACATTTAAACAAATTTTAAGACAGGTAGTTTCATCGTTGTTAAAATTGCAAGGAACCATATATAGGCGTAGATATACCCCCCCCCCCCCAATATTTGACAAGGGGGGTATGGCCCATATGAGAGATAAATTATAGATGAGATGATTAAGGAATAATAAAATATGTGTATGCATAATATGACCTGATGAGAGCTAAACTCTGGATAAATAATGATGCAACTTACAATTCTGATATTTTAATTTATATTTTTTTTTCATATTTTTTATTACAAATGTATAAAACCTGTATATTAAAAAGAATCTGATAATAACTGTTAATGGAAAAAGTGGATATGCTAAAAAATAGGGTTTAATATAAACTTGAATGGATTATTCCCCTGAAAGTGATATAAAGGTATCAGTCCATTCTGTCGACTTGCCTGTCCATCAGTAAATTTTTCAGATGAATCACAGTATCCCAAAACAATTAACTGTTTATCTACGTGACCTTCTTGTCGATGTATTAGTTTTGCAATCACATTTTAAGAACATTACTATAACCAAGTTTCATTTCCTCTTAGCTTCTTATATGCTTATGCATATGAAAAACTTTACAATAGCAATCAGTATATTTTGCATTTGTTAAAATTTTTCAAACTTCAGCTGAGCGCCGTGACCCATGGGTCCCTTGTTTAATGCTTGCTTAACTATTACTATTAACATCTGCAGAATTCCATTTCGTTTTCAGACTACGTGACAGGAGCTTATACCTTGTTACCCTGGTGTCAATGAGGGTCGGTGTACCACTCCTGCGGGTTCTGGGTGTGTGTCATCCCCATTGCTGGACAATAAAACCGAGGGACACCCAAGAGGCGCACTCGTCTGTGGGTGAAACATGACTGTTGGGCACAGTCTCCCCATTAAGTCTGCAGAGCGCTCACACTGGGTGGGAGTCGACCGTGAAAATCTCACCGCCTCGGCTGAGATTCGAACTCACGATCTCCCGGCTTTTGAGTCCAGCGCTCTCCCCCTCAGCATCAGTAGCCGTACAGATTTGCTTGAATATTTATGATTACTCGAAACTATTAAATTGATGTGCTTTTTCGCACACTTCAGTATCTCAAAGCGTTGAAAACAACAATGAATGTGCAAACATCAAGTTGCAATAGATGCGAGGTTACCCATGCAAGATCAACGTGTTGATTCTCATCTTTGCAAGCTTTGGCTGCTGCATTACTGAGTATGTTAAGTTAGAATTTTCAGATAAAAGTATACAGATTTAAAGGTAAATGAGATTTTATTTATCCGCGACACACGTCAGATTTTTATCCAATGGGAAGTACCTGTTTGCCTTAACATATTAGTTCTAGTTGCCACTAGTATTTGGTAATCAATAAAATGACTGAAAAGTTAGCACACCAAATTTCAGGATTTCTGAGAAATTTTAGCTTTAGTGTGAATTTTAACTGTCAATAAGCTTTAAATGTCAATATGTCGCAATTTAAGAAATTTGGGGCCTATCATTCCTCCTGACAACAACTAACGTAATAAAGTCAAAAACCGAAAAGATATCACTACCAGCCATATAATTAGTAAAGCCCACGTGTTTGTAATTATATACAGTAATCTTTCATTATCCTACAAATGTGTCATATTCAATGGTAATTCATATGTTCATTTTAATCAAAATATCACTAAAAGTATTCATCGATTTACACAAATACCCTTCGAATTAAAAAATTCCAGCTTCTGAGGGGGGCAGATCCCCCCTCAAACACCCCCCCCCCCTCCCCCTTCGAGCAAGCGCGAATATTGCCGCTATCGCACCAACCACACCCCCCCCCCATGAAAAAAAACCTTTCTACGCCACTGCTAGGAACAGTAACAATTCATTCATAATATATTCCAGTTAACATTTTATGTAATGATAGCTTCATATGTATATGTGATATCCTTTTTGTTGAAATAAAAATAACTACTTAATATCTGTGTTTATTTCACATACTTACGTTGCCATGGGTACCACATGAAATATTTTATTACATTAAAGGTAGCGAGATTCGACATTGCAGTGCCTTTCGCCAGTATTTTTAAAATTCCCATGTGCGGCTCCGATGTCCAATGAAAATTTTATTGGTATAAAGGACTTGGATACATCATAATTATGCATTCAGATACGTGTTGCATTCAGAGATGCGTTGCCATAAATTTAACTTTATTTTTTTTGCATATTTACTGAGTCCACTGTATAACATTAATAAATAGTTTTTTCTTTATTTTATTCATTATTTTAAAATTATGTTTTATCAATATTAAAATAGAAATGATAATTAGCGTTCATGTGAACAAAAAAATTGGAAAACTTAAAATAAAATAATGTTTCATTGAAGAGATGGCACATACTTTTATTGTGTGTATTCTTATTGTAATATTTGATAGCATTTTTATTTTTTTATTTTTCACCAGTCGAGACCTCCTTTCATCCTTGGTAATAGGGATAATTAATGTTTCCGCTCATATGTCAGGCAGGTGTATACCATTATGATGAGCTAGTGCCTTGGGGCAAGATGGCCATCAAGAAATATAATAAAAGAAAGAAAAAAGAAGCATACCGGTAAAATACAGGAAAATAATCCATTTTGTTCCTACATGGAAAATTAAGTAAATTCGGGGTGGATATGGTTGGAGGGGGGGGGGATTTACCAATTTAAAGCGTTCCACCTCCTCCACTTCTCAATCTGAATATGTAGTATTTTGAAAGTTTCTATAGTGACAACGATTTAGCTGCATCAAAATAATGCATTCAGATGTGTAGCCAATTTTTAAACTTCATATGTTTGCCATCGTTACACGTCAGGTATCATATCAGATAGCAAAAAATACCCCATTAGGATAGGATGCCTTTCTAATGTGAAAAGGACTATTATATTTAAATTATGCATTCAGAAGATGTGCTCTCAAATTTAAAACTAAATATTAGCTTATTTAGTTTTTTTTTAAATAAATTTTTGAGGTATTCAAGTGTTGCTAATAATTCATATTAAAATACAAATTCCCTTTGTGAAATATAAATATAATTTTTTTTATTTTATAAAAAAATAAATATATATTTGTAAATATTAGCCTTTTTGAAAACAGAGAAGGAAATAATATATATAATAAATATAATATATTTATTATATATATAATAATAATATTCATATTTTTATATTTGATAACTTAATTTGGATATTATTTTTAAATGTTGAAATAATGTAATAGTCTATGCAAGAGACAAATTAGGAGATGAGATAATTTGATTCTACGGTTAGAATACTGTTTACATAATAAAGTAAAATTTGATATTCAGAGGCTCGTATATAATAGATAACGCTAATGCGCGAACCGCGAGGCGCGACACACGAAGTGTGGGAAAGCATGAGTGCATGTACTGGTATTTGCTGGTCCCTGGTCACCATGCCTCGCTCCAGTTTTAGCCTATAGTAATACGATCTAACAAAGGATCTCCATGTAACCATGTAACGTGTCTCTTGAAACAGACTTTATTCTGATATGATTAATTCTCTTTGTTTCCCTCACTGTCTAGACAGTATCCTTATATTGCATGTGTCTCAAGGCATCAGCCTTGCTGTAGTGTATGTGAATAATCAGTAATGATTTGTATCTACAAGTGAAAACACGTCTCTTGTTGTTCCTCAATTCCAGCCAATTCACATCGAACCCACTTCTGTGTTTGTTTACGACGCTAAGCCAATCAGATCTCTTCTACCAGTTCTGTAGATTTGTTTAAACGCAGAGCCATTCAGATTTTACTTTATCCAGCACAAACTGCCTGGGTGTTGCCAAACCTGAAGAATCCTGATATTTCTCACAGCGTTTGAGTGGAAGGTTTCAAGGGTGTCACGCGCTGTGTTCAGAGCGTACCCACCTGCCTGATCTAATTGTACTCCGCTCCTAAAAAAGAAAAAAAAAAAAAATGAAACTTACGTGCAAGCATCTGGACTGACAGGACACTGTTGTAATATATATATATATATATATATATATATATATATATATATATATATATATATATATATAAATAATATATAATATGTATATATATATGTATGTGTGTATGTGTGTGTGAGTTACAGTTATTCATGCAGGATACAAGGGCGTGCGCAGGATTTCAGCAAGGGGGGGGGGGGGCGCTCAAGAACGCAAAAAAGTGGGGAAACCCCCTCTCTCCTCCTTTGGCAAAGACAGTAGACGATCTATATCCGTGCCCCCCCCCCCACAGATTCTGGATCGACGACAAATGACATTATTTATATTTAGAAATTGTATGTGTGTGAGAGAGATAGAGAAATTTTGGGATCGGACCCCCCCCCCCCCCCCCTGGAACAGTAAATTCGCCCCTGCTACTATGTATCAATTTTGCCTATAAACCATGCAGGTATAACAACTTACACTCTCTGAGATTGTGTGAAGAAGTCTGTAATTTTGTTTTTTGGACATTTTATTCTTCTCAATCAATATATATATACCGGCCAAAAATCTAGGTAAGCTACTTTTGACCATTTGTTTGTCCAGGCTGTTTTTATGCTGTTCTACATTGTATTGTACATGAGAAGTGGCTTAAACGTTTGATCAGACTTTTCTGCTGTCCTACTTCGCGTCAGGGGTGACAGTCACTGACAACTGGTAATATGTTCGATCATATTATAAAGATTAATTAAAAATTAGTGATGTTATTCAGTTTTCTACAGATTGGACTGTAAACTTGGAAGAATAAAAAAATATTTACAGGAACATAATTAGGGGTTAAAATAATGAAATAGTGCAGATGCGTCAGATTGTTACATACTTCGACAGGTGATAGATCAGCATGTATCGATGACTACTGTGATTCTGTGAAAACCTTTCTCTTTTTAATATAAAATAGCTCAAGGTTTACATATATCAGCTTGCATCATGTTCCACCAAACAGATCGAAGAAACTACCAAACAGATCGAAGATACTTTCATGGGGCATTCGCCTTGTACATGTATAATAAAAACGTTTAATGTAAATAAAAGCAGACCTATATTTGTTAGTATGAATTTGAATATTTGACACATGCGTCCATACGTGGTTTGTCACAAAAAATATGAAGCTATATTGGTTCATGATAGGTTGATAATCCACAATATATGTAAATAGCATGCATGTATTGGAAGCACTGGAAAAAATAAATTAAAATAAAATAAAATGAAAGGGGCCTCTCCACTTAAAGTTTTTTTTATATCCAGCGTGAATAAAAACATATTTGGTTCCTTGTAGAATTCTAATCACGAACACTTAACAAAAGCAACTACCTACATTTTATACCTGATCAATATACTTAAAACAGAATAAAAGAATAAATTGAAAACAAGCGGCATGTACGGAATGAAAGACTACGGTTTCCATAGCCCTCCGGACTATTTAAGATGAATGTCAATGAATATTAATTTTGGTGCATTTCTTCCATGCTCGGGACTGTTTTACTAAAGATGGGATATGCCATTCTGCATGCCATTATGTACCATCACTCAGGAATTTCTTCATTTCCATGCGAATATCTAATAGGCCTCAAGAACTCCTGGCCCATCTAGGCCCTTTGGATCCTACGGGTTAAAACATGTATTTATAAACTAGCTTATGCTATTAAAACAAATGAGAGACTTAAATTTGATACCTCATCGTCAAGCCTGTTCTTGTGCCGTTGGAAACTTTTGGGCCCGAGACCCAATAGACCCTTCCGATCACATCTGAATAAAACTATAAGCTAACACCAAAGAGAAAAAAAATAAATAATCCGCAATAACAAGCCTTTAACTGGCACCTATAGGGGACAAAGCACGAGCCGGTCCCCCTTGAGTCGTCCTGATGCCAACTATATATAGTTGCACGTTAACATAAAAGACAAAAGAATTTCCTCTTTCTTAAGTACTTTATGGTGTTCTTCACATTGGAAACTCCTGACGGACCCGGGCCCCTTTGGAGCACTCACTATTAGAAACTATATTAACCTTCCGTAAAACACATGACGTAATTATTTCCGAGCTTTTTCTTTTGCCTTGTTGGAAATTCCCAGTCTATATAATAACATCAAGTGAGACTTCTACATTTTCAAACATTTCATTGGGACCCATAGGAAATTCCTGGCCCGTACCGGCCCTTTAATTTAGGCCCCTCAATTTCGATTTAAAACTCAGCACACATTTTTCTCAAATGACAATAGGGAGGTGCATTTCTTTCGCCCTATTAAGGACTGTCATGCCCCATGCATAACACCACAAGACCTATGCATAATATGCAGCTTCCAGTGAGGATTTTGTTTGAATCATCACATGTAGCTACTACAGAGGGTGTCATCTCATACTATTTCTAAATTAAAACAAATTTAACCAGGGCCATTGACATACGAATGCAAATTTGAGATTATTTTGTAAAAGGTTTAGGCAAACCCTGACAATTAACGAAATTGGATGCTCCCTAAAAAAATTGTTGAACAGATTTTAGGGGGGGGGGGGGCGCCTGTTGCGCCTTCCTCTAAACACGACTGGGATATTTGATTACCAGCCTTCTGTAGTCTTGGTTGGTTTAAATTGCGACCTTGTTCCTCGCTCCTTTTTTTTGGACAGTGGGACAACATTGGGCGGCCTGGTATATGTAATTTTTTACAAGCCACAAACGATATATAGTGTGGAAAAGGACACTTGTAGGGGGTCCATAAATATTATAGCAGCATTATGCAAGTGTAAATTTGTTTTTTTTTATTCGAAGCAACCTTTTTCAAGGGTTCCAGAGAATTTATTTTTATCCTGAACCCCCCCCCCCTTTTTTTTTTAGTTTTTCTCATAAGTCCTTGTGGGTTGGACCCCCCACCCCCACCCTTTTTCTAAATCCTGCATCCGCCCCTGTAACTCTTATTTAAATAGGTTCTCTTTAGTTTGCTAAACTCTCAAGTTAAAGTTAAAATTTTTATTTGGTTTATATTTTATACTGACTATAAATTTACCTTGAGAACTTTAATAGAAACCATATGATAATATAGTCTTATGCTTTTTTCGTTAAGAACACATAGGCTTGCTTTCCTTTTATGTACATGTTATATCATATTATTCCCATATTGCCATTTGCAGATATGTTTGAATGAAGCCTCCCAGACTGCATAGGCCGGAACTAGTTCACGTTTGCGTGCACGTGCACAGAGTGCTGCGCTCCATGTTTACCTAGGTACAATTCTCTAGTGTATGTATTTTCAAGATTTTTGCCCATAGGTTACTGGCTTTTGCAGAGTCGGCGTTTCATTAATTAATAATAGATACTAAAAGTATGGATCGTTTTGCTGTCTTCATGACAGTCATCGACGTCGTTCCTGTCCAAGCGATTGCAGTGCATCAAATACGACTACTGAATGATAGCGAGTACAGTGAATTGTATAAATTGCTGTTTCTGAATAGTGAGTAATTTGTGAAGAAGAGTGACTAAATTTAGTACTTCACTTGTGTCAAAATTGCTAAACAATGTAACAACATGATTCACAGAGTATGTGTCTTAAGGGAAAAACTTAAGAAAAGAAGCAGAATACTTGTTACACAATTACATAATTTGGGAAAGTCTAATGAATGCAGTTCTCCATGTTCATTGGTACCAAAATCGGATCGAAGTCTTAGATTTTTTACTTATGTTTAGACAGTAAATGCTGTAACCAAAACAAACACATATCTTATACTAAGTGGATGACTGCATTTGCAGAACTGGCAAAGCTAAATATGAAACAAAATGTATTTTACTGAAAGGTTACTGGGAATTTCCTTTAACAGAGAGAGAGAGCAAGAAAAATATCAGCAATTGTTATTACTGATGGATGTATGATTATAATGTCATACCCTTCAGAATGAAAAACACCGCAACCATATTCTTACGCCTCATGAATATCTGTATCTAAAGTCTTAAGGTGATGAGTCATATATTGATGACATGATTGTATATAGCAATATTAAGGATGAACATTTACAGAGGTTGGAGAATTTTTGTCAAAGATATACTGAAACCAACCTTACAGTTAACTTGGCAAAAAGTGATTTTTGGAGGGCCAAGGAATTTATTTGGGTCTTGTCATAGGACAAGGTGATGTATAACCATTCCATGCCAAAACTGAGGCTATTATGAATTTCCAAAGGCCTTCATCGAAAAAGGGTTTACAACGTTTTCCAGGCAAGACAGGGTACTAAAGAAAATTTTGTAAAAACTTGAGATACTATAACTTAGGCTCAGGAATGCGAAGCAGCTTTTGAGAAATTAAAATCTATGATGGTCAATAATCCCATATTGAAAGCACCTGACTTTAATTTAGCTGTTTATGCTTGTGAACAGGCTGGTGGTATAATTAAGGTATTGATCATCCTGTATGTGACTTCACAAAGAAATTCAAAGAATACCCAAATTGTTTTAAAACACTCCGGTTGAGAGAGATATAAAACGTATACGTGTAGGTGGAGATAAATATGTTATGTGACAGGAGATCCTAACCACAGGGCCTAGTGCAGGACCGGATACATCTGAACAAGTAACAAGTAGTACAAATATATTGAAAGAATAACAATGATAATAATAACAAGAAACAGATTTAAAATTGAGACAAACCTTGACCAAAAAAAGATGAATTCTTTTTTATCAGTATAGAAGAAATATTCCATATTTTTAGAATGTGTTCATATTTCTTGGATTTTGAGGTCTGAGATATATATATATATATATATATATATATATATATATATGTGAATATAAATATAAATATAAATATATATATATATATTTATATATATACAGTTGTAAATAGTCATCTTTTTTTAACTAATGGCAAGCATTTCATTTCTGTAGGCTAATTAGTTTCGTACAACACGCTGAGAGCGAGTAGCACTCTTCAAGTGGTGTAGCGTAATGGTGCTGTGAATATCAGTTGAATATCAGGGTCTATTGTAAAGTCACTAGGGTCAGGATCAACTTTGATGATGGCCGGCATCTGATATTTTTACTGGTTAAAGTATTGGGGCTGGACGTTTGGTCGTACATGGAAAACCGAGATCAATATTGTGCTGACCTGTTCGTTTTCGCTTGTTTGGGGGTGGGGGGGGGGGGGGGGGTGGGTTGTTATAGGCTCCGCAACAGGACCTTATGTTTACATGCCGTGAAAACATGAATATTGAATATTGCTTATAAAACCATATATGATTGAGTAATTGATAACATTTTTAAATGCACTTATTCTGACTACATAATATTTCGGTTCTTGTTTACAATACAATAACACTTACCATGGCTGACTTAAATTAAACTTAGCTATAGCGATTTCACTTTGCCCGTCGACGGTCCGGTTGTCCATCTGTCGGTTAGTAGGCATAAATCGTAACCTTATAGGTTAGAGTACATAAATATCAACACGTGCATTCTCCGGTTTTCTTACAAAATCTCTATGTAAACATGAAATGAGGCCACTTTGGTCTTTATTTCATTATTTAAATCACCAAGAGTGAAAATTGAGAAGACTTGAGCAATTTTATAAAACAAGGGAAAAGTTGATCTTTGGAACAGATCTGATGTGCCTTAAGCTACACTCCCGAGGCAGCGGAATTCTTGCGCTTCTAAAGAAGCAACTGATTTTCACGCTGCCTGCTTTGACCGTTTATGAAACATTTAGACACCAGAAAGCGGTTCGTTCTCCGCTGAAAAAAAAAACGTGTGTATGTTGTGACAAGCAGCCAACCAGACGCCAATAAACAAACACTTGACAGAAATCCTGGCTCCGCCCAAAGCTGCGCTTCAAGTGCCGCTTGATGACAGTTAATGGTCGAATTTAAATTGCTCCCTCTGCCATCTCGCATCAAAGGGCAATCGTTATTTGGGCGAGTTCAAAGACAAATGTACTGGCCCTCGTGATTTTTTTTTCTCTTGCCTCGATCGATTGGGCGCAATCATGTCGAACCCTGAAGTACATATTTGGGCTTTTTTGCACAAATGCGTTAGCTGACTCATGGTTTTGGAAGGCACGGGTTTTTATGAAA
This sequence comes from Sipunculus nudus, assembly GCA_026874595.1. NCBI lineage: Eukaryota > Metazoa > Annelida > Sipuncula > Golfingiida > Sipunculidae > Sipunculus > Sipunculus nudus. The sequence continues at coordinate 16,555,319 of CM049312.1, read as the reverse complement.
TGAACCATGGATCCAATATTCAAGAGTCAACCCTAGAGCTAGTATATTCACTCCGAACTGTGGTCACAGAGACGTGTATTAATTCCTTAAGTTTTTCAATGTGTATAAAATATTGAATCACCTAAACTCCGATTCAGAGAGATATAAAACGTATACGTGTAGGTGGAGATAAATATGTTATGTGACAGGAGATCCTGTCCAGTTAATACATGGAATACGTATACAGAACAGACAAGAGCTTGACAAAACCACGTCTATCTACAAGTTTAGGAAAAAGGTATAACAGTATTCAATGTTTCAAAATGTGAATGATTAATTCAATGTTACACATGGAGTTCAATTATTCATGGGAATTTTTTGTTTACAGTACAATATTTTCTTATTGCTCTGATTAATAAATGTAATGCAATTAGTGAAGGGGCATATATCTCTTTAATGAAGAACCCCTTCTGACAAATGGCATAAAATGTATACTTGTTGGTGACATATCAGAGTGTTTTGAAGCATGTTTCTTCTTGCATTATGCCGTGGTTAATAAAGGTCAAGTTCAAGTTCAAGCTACTTGTATATGGTACATATAAAATAAAAGTGCGAAAACTGTTAATGGATATTCAGAGAGCCTGTGGACAAATATCCGGATGTGGATGTGACATATTAACAAACCGATATATTAATCAAAGGAACTTTGCTGAAAATTTTCGGCGTTTTCTTGAAAAAGAAAGATTCTATAGTCGTACTTTATGCCAATCCTTTGGCAAACTAGAAGTGTAGCAGAAGCCTAAAGGGATACTTCTGCGAGGAATCGGATCCAACTTACCTGTGATCTACACAGTATCATGGGTTACCAACACGTTCAGCATGTCAGTTGCAAATCAAATATGGCTCAAATACTAGTGAATGGCCCAGTCGTTTGTTGCTACAAAGAAATTGCACTGTGTCAAAATGGTATATAATCCTTTGGATTAAAATACATTTTGGTGATCCAGATGAACACCAACATCTTCGGAATCGTCCATTTGGTGTTTTCGTGACAAACTTACCAAACATAATTCATGGGCAAAGGTAAATTTTACAAAGAATTTTAGAAGATAAGAAGATATATCATACCATCAATTTGATATGTGTATGGAAAAAGTGTTTATATGCTGGCGACATGCACAACTGAGAAATCAATTATTTTGTTCTAATACATATTTGGTGCAAATGTTTGACAAAAGTTAGCGGAATATTTATTTATATAAGCATCTTTTTAGATTTTGATTAACTTTGTCAAAGTTTGTGTATCAATTATAAATTTAGGCCATAAATAAATACAGACGGCTGGGTCTTCGCTGGGACTACTAACATTTCCCATGTTGTTTTTAATGTTTGTAGGAAGTTGGGAACAGATTGGTTTGAAAACAAAGAGAAATTGTTTTAATACAAAAAAAATTTGCACGTGTGAGCCCTTGAAATCCACATTAGAGGGATTAAAGGTGTATGGCGGGTGTATGCAGTTTTTTTAAAGCATTATTTGGCAAAACATTTGGTAGATTTATAAGCCTGGTGCCACAACCCATACAGATTGATACTTTAAAAATAGAAATATATTTAGTACCCAATTACCCCTCAATGTAATATGATATATATTTCGTTATCCTTTTGCCGTATGCCACAGATTGGATGTATTAAATATATGTATATATATATATATATATATATATTTATAGAGAGAGAGAGAGAGAGAGAGAGAGAGAAAGTATGAGAGAGGGAGAGTAGGGTTAACTCTCAGACTTTCTGATATCAGAAATATTAACACATGCTAAAAGGAAATATTCTTTTTAAAAGATTAATTATATACTAATGAATAAAACGTATTCTATCATAAATTATTGTTGGTCATTAAGTTGATCTTGATACTGGAAAAATCATCGACATAGATCACGTTTATCTGCATGTACACATATTAGATTTGTGTATCAACTCAATATCACCATGCAGCGTCATTTTTTAAATTTGACATTTTTTACATTCATTTGGATTTTCTAGGAATTGCTACACATATAAGTGACCATATCACAGCTCAGGTAGTTCATATCAATCTGACTAGAGCCCTTCCCACTCTTAACCAGTGAACACTGATAACAACCGTTGGGAACTGGATACACCACTTCAGGTGAAAGTGAACAATGTGGCACACACGTATATAAATATAACAACGTAAGAAGCGCTAATCATTTACTGCAGGCTCATGCATGTTTACATCACAAGTTGTCACATCACTTGTCCTTAGAATTCATTCAGAAGTGATATGTTTATTTATAAAAGAGAATTAGAAAAAAATAAGGAAATCATGTTGATAAACACATTTTCATAATTGCCCATTATTCTATACATTTTAGCACAGTTCAGTACATCATTAACACGTTCAAAACGAGATTGTGGCATTAGATTATATAAATTCAACATACAAACCCAGCTTCTTCCAGGCGGTACTAATAAAAAAGGGTGAATACGGGGTATTTAAACATATGTTAATGGTTATTCAGAGGGCAAATGGGCCGATATGCAAAAGTGACATACTGATAAAAATTATATATTGAACAGAAATAACATAGGTCAATTTACTGAGTTTATCTTGAAATTAATGATGTTATAGTGAGACTTATTGGAAAAACTTTGCAAACTATTTATGTAACAGGAGCCTAAATGGTACCTCCATCAGGAATCTAAAGAAACTTTCCCGGTTTTTACACATCGTCAAGGGTAACCGACACGAGCTGCAAATCAAATATATCTCTAATAGCAAATCCAGTATATTGACCGTGTCCTGTCGCTGCAAAGAAATTTGACTGTGCCCAAATGGTATATAATCGTTTAGATTAACAAGTCATTATAGGGATCAAGATTATTACAAAACTACCGAATTTTCTCTTTACTGTCTTCGGAACATTCCTTCGGAACCCTCCGAAAAATCCGTTCACAACATTTTGCGTAATGTTGATAACAGAGAAACAAACCCAACATTGTACTTTGCCAATGGGGCTGAGGTGTAATGAAAAGTGGTATAGCTTTTGACCAATGGAATGCACTCCAGAGCAATGTATCAATTGTTGTAGAATACCTCTTCTTTATATCTCTGCTATATTTAATAATTATAATTAGGCCCATCCCTAATTTTTTTCTATTTTCTATATTTGCCATATGTTCAAATTCACATTTTGATCGATATAATTGAAACATTAGATATGTAGTTATTTACCAAACATTAACACTACCAGTCGATATATATGTGTATAAAGTAGTTATATTTTGATTTGTTTGCTATAACTGGTCGAAGATAGACCAATGCCCGCAATAATATAAATGTATGGAAAACACTTCTGTTCTGGTGGCATACTCATCTAAGAGGTCAATTTCTTTGTACATGTTTTTTTGAGTGCGAAAACTAGAGGACTATTTCTAAGCAACACTTTTGTGTAAATTTGCCGTATCATGTGTACACATTTAACAGTGTGTCTGAATTCTGACGGCCGGGTCCCCCCTGTGGTTAGAGTTTTGAAAGCAATATCATTTTGGTTATTGCTCAAATACACTAATATGTGTCAGCCCTTTAAATTCACATGTGCCTATTAACAGAAGTTGTCAGAACTGTTTGTTATAACACCTTCATCTTATCCTCCTTAGAACCATTTCGAATAACTGTGTAAATATCCTTTTAATATGAAATTGCGCTTTTGTGACCTGAATTCTCGTTAGTGGTCTTGTCAAGATTCTGTTTACTATAAAGTGACCAGGAGGAAACATTTATCCACTCTTCCGTCCGCAAATGTTACGAAACATACACATTTTTTTTGTTTGGAGTTCGTAAGGTAGTGAAAATAATCTTTGAGTATGATTTAAATTCTGATGCTAACATTTAACATATATCTTCACAACCATTCATCAATCAAAACCCTTCTATCGACCCGATATCATATTACAACAGTCGTACTTGATAATAGACAACATTCATAAATCTTAACCCCTGTATTGACCAAATGACCTTCATTGTTTGACCACAGTCATCAGATAGAGTATGACATACAACATTCATGAAATTTAACCCCTTCACCTCTGTATTGACATAACTCTGACAGACAACATTCATAGAAGTGTATGTTAGACAATATTCATTAAACGTATCCTCGTCCTGACTTGATGTCCTTCTTTGTTTGATAACAGGATTTAGAGAACGTATGGTAGACAACAATCATCAAACATAACTACTGTATTGACCAGATATTCTTCCTTTTATGACAACAGGCACCAGTTAGTGTATAGAGGCCACCATTCATAAAACATAGCCCTTGCATTGAACAGATATCCTTCCTTGTATGGCAACAGTCATCAGGTAGTGTACGGTAGACGAACTTTATTTATCAAGTGTGTTAAGGTTTATTAAGAATTAGGTTTATCAAGTGAAACGCGTTTTTGAATTGATTTAAATTATATTCTTTTTTCATTCTTATCTTCAGAGTTTTATAGTTCTGAACTTGATGAGGCTGAAAATGATTTTATTACTTGTTGGGTGTTTCAACAAAGTGTCGACTTTTTTAAATTTACTGTTCTCACTGCCTCGAAGAAAATACTGAAAATATAATACAAAAAAATAGGCCTAATAATTTTCCATTCCAGAATTCTATCTATAAGAATAAACATCTTTATCATTTTACACAAAGCCTTGCTTTGACTTTGCTTTAAGGTGCTCACATTTTTTCACAATATGATACATTTTTATTAAAACTTATTTGCTAAGAATATCACTCCTACAGTGTTTTGTATTATCTTCATTTGTACAAAGCCATTAAAGTAAATACGTAATTCTTTGTCAATATGAGAATTTGTAATCATGATGTGATCATTATGAGTTTCTATTACCTCAAGAGAGTGAAGTGTCTTTTGTAATAATCATAATCCATGTCATATAGATCTAAAGTAATCGTAACCAATTACATTAACCAAAGTAAATCTCTTGCCTGAAAGTCCATTGTAAACAATCGGGTCCATTATGATCCAACCTACCAGGAACAAACGAAAGTAAATAAAGAGATTTTTCAAAGAACAACTCAGTTTTTTTCAAGGGGGAGGGATTGTCAATTTGAAACGTTTCAACACGAGGTAAAGTGATGGAAATAATTCGGAACCACAGTAATTAAACGGCAATATTGGCAAATTCTTCAGGTGACGATAAGTATTATGTTTAATCCTTAGTGTGTCTGCATGCCATTTAATGCATGCCGATCTGAACTGATTTTTCTTATAGGTTATGGAGGGTTAGGGTAACACCCAGAAGAATTCATTATATTTTGAGATACTATGGATCAACCCCCTTCATTATGGGTGTCCTCTCGGTAGTATTAATTCTTTTGTCCTTGTCAAGGCCCACATTTATTGTTGTATAGCCCGGCCGTGACTGAAGATTTAAATTGTAACAAATTTTGTGTTACTCTGTTGTTTGATTTGGATCCTGTTGGCGATAAGAGCCTCCGATCAATTTCTTGTTATATTTTAGAACATAATAGGTCTTTCTATATTTTGGCACTTAATTGTCAGCAAGCCTGGTTAAATAATATTATTATCCATTCTTTCATGCATTCTCATATATGGCCTCTGTCATAGTCGAGATTGAATTGTCGTAAAATATATATGTCTAATTATACACATAGATTTTTCGAAGATTCTTTAATTCATGCTTTTTTGTTTGAAAGGGACTATAATGAATATGAGCCATGGAAACCGGAAAGAATAAAATAGAAAAAATGCAACGGTAACTTCAAATTAAAAGGATAGCTGGCCTTCGAAGGATATGAACCATTTATATTTTTAGAACCTTATCATTTTATTAAAGTTTTACTATATTGAAGAAATATTTACTGAACATTCATGGGGAAATCATTTCCAGCAATATTCAAATACAAAATTGAAAAAAATCATATATTTAAAATACTTTAATTCGTAAGCTGCAAAATATTCATATCGTCCAAATCATTTGTTTTTGTCGACTAATTCCACGCCAATATTTACATACAAATTTATCAAATCCACTATAGCTCTTGGTCCATTTTTACTGAACATGCTACATTTAGGCCTAATATGTAAATTAGGGCCATTTCCTTGGGAAATGATATACAAGTATCGCCTTAACATATTTTACTAAGATAAAAGTATCTAAATTAAAAAAGAGCATTGGTCCTAGGATTCCATGCTAATATATAAAAAATAGAGACATTTCTAATTATGAAATCTCAACATAGATTCCACTGTGAAGGGCTATTATGAAAAAAGGCAGTAATACAAAGGAACTTCCACTTTTAGGAGATGAAAAATCCTAAATTAAACTGAGATCTTCATTATGATTCTGCATGAAAGATTGAAGGCATTATGTTTACCCTCTTGTACAATTTATTTATAACCATTACGTTTGGTTAACTATAATGATAATAAACAGAATCAGACGTTATTTTAGATTAAAAAGCATGTTGAACAGATCCCGAACCTTGGCGCAAAAGTTATACTCAATTTGGACACGTGTTACACATCAGATCCACGAAGCTCAGGAACAAAAAAGGTGGGAGAACATTCCAAAGCACAAAAATGTTCCGGATAATGGTTATTTAAAATACATTGGAAATGAATACAAATTTGATATTTCCATAACGAATTAAGAAATGAAGAAATAAGTAGAAAAACATAATTAATATATTGTCATTTGTATTCTTCCTGAAGAGAAAAGTATCAAGTTATGTCCACTACAGCTCTTTGTCCATCTGTCTTCCCAACAATCGCTTTTAGTTGGTAGTAAAAGCATCTGCGTTTTCTGTCTCTGTTTTAAAAGAAACCTTTTCAATCTTTCGAAGTGTTTCTATGTCTACGGGATGTCTCAACAGCAAGGATATTCAACCAAGACAATTTATGGCACGCCAATAGTCCAGTCTAACCAATCCTAAAAATAATCAAATGTGTACTTTAAGGCAAATGGTCTTAAAGGAATGGCTGCTGTGGCCATTTGAGTCGTGTATCATGTAAAGTTTTGAATGTGTTTAATAATTTCCCTTAGAAAGAATTAGACCCATATCATTTGAGCGGAATTTGAAATAAAACAAACAAATAAATCCTGCCTTTGTCTTCAGTTATTTAAATATCTACGGAACACCTGGAGCATATGACAAGAATCTAAAATTGATCGAATATCTGTTGTTGGGTTATTGTATTGACATATATTGTTGTTTGTTTCATTCCTATCCTGACGGTACTGGGGGATGGTATGCAGATGAACAAATAAATCGTCGTTACTAGGCAAGGTTTGGCAGGAATTTAAGACAAACAAATTAATATATAACATCTAGATCCTCATTTTCATTTAATAACTACGGAAGCATTCCAAACGAAAACTTTCAATAACTCGATCATCAATTTTAGGTTGTTATATTGATTTATTCGCTTGTTGTTTGCCCTATGCTGCTACACCTTAACACACAAGTTGAATTAAAATCAACATGTATCACGACAATGACCGAATAAATATAAACATGGCATACCCAACACAAACAAAACTTAAATTTCTTAGTGAAGGAAGGAATGTAGAGAATTTATTCTAATACATATCCCGAACGGTAACCCAGCAGAAACACCTGGCACACATATATTGTTTATAAATATCAACGAACGATCTTGTTTTCTTTGGTGAGACAAAGAATGGACTTTAAATTACATATAACAATAAATAGCGCACATTTCCATTTGGTGCCACTGAACAGTTTATGGTTTTAAAGGATTGTCGTGCTTAACGGGGACTATTCCGCTATCCTTCGACTATTGACTGAACATGACCCTTGAACCTTTAAAAAATATAAACCAGAAAATGCCAATTCTATGGTGCACCGACATCTCGTGTTGTTTATAATTTTCTTCTTGTCGCATGAGGAATTGCCTCCAAAATTATAATAAAATAAACAAAGACATGTGGTGGCAAGTCAGACGAACCTGTATTGCAAATAGTGTTTTGCAACTGGTGGCCTTTCGTCTTCCTCGCATATGCAATCAATACCATTATGTTAGTTTTTTTTCTTAATATTGTTAATATTCGCACGTGCTTCATGTTTATCAACAGAATTTAGATAAACAGGTCATACATATGCCAAAGCATCACTTAGAAAAAACTTTCTTAGCAGGATTACCTACGGTTCATTAACATGTACGAAAAGTAAATTAACAATCACATAAATTCTACGGCAGATGAATAGCTAATTTTAAAAATTAAATATCAACTCTTCAGACCTGTGTAAATAGATAGGGATGGTCTTGTTCATATGGAATGTGAAATATTGAGACACTTCAGGTGTGTTTATCTTATTTCTATACCCCCTTTTTTTTACTCCTCAACATTTTTTTTTTGTTATTGATATTAAGGATTTAGAAGATAATTGTGACACCAGGTTTATGCTTTACAAATTCCCATGAATCTAGTTTCCCTGTCGGTTAATCAAATGGCAAGACATATGTCTGAACATTCATTATCATATGTTTTGCTGTGGAATGTTTATGTTTGTTTGACCGAAATACCAAAGACTACATAAAAAAGTTATTTATATATGGGAACACCTGGAGATGTTTACGTGCATGACCACCACACCTACCATTTTAAAAGGTATAACAGAACAGGAAACATCAGCTGCCATCAGAACACCAACTGCTATCCAAACATATTGGAACAAAGAAGACAAAAGGTAGGCTTCCAATAATTTCCATTACTCTGAGGGGTTTTCTTTGGGGAGAATGTTCAGCTAAACATTCATGGAAAAAGGTCTCATGTTATTTGAAATTCATTACGTGATTAATAAAGATTTACAAAGATGAATGAACAGATGCACTTTAAATACCTTTGATCTAAAACATTTAAAAATTAAAAATCTCACTTGTAGAGTTGCATGGGCAAAATACGCCTTAGGTTACTTGCATAATACGATTATGTAATTACCTAAGGGTTTGTGCATATAAATCTTCATCTTCGTATTGTTTGATTTCCATTTAATTTATTTAAACTTTAGGCATTTTCAAACCTCTTGCCTTACAACCATTTGAGAGCTTAATCTTTGGGGAGAATGTTCAGCTGCGCATTCCTTTAAAAAATGCTAACTGTATTTCATTAAGTGATTAATAAAGATGTGATTTAAAATGTAAATGAACAGATGCACTATAACTACCTTAAATCTAAAACAATGATATATTGACAATCTCACTGATACACATGTAGATTTGCAAAGGCATATTACGTCTAAGGTTACTTGCACAAGGCGATTATGTAATTACTTGAGGCTTTGTGCATATGATTCTTCATTGTATATTGTTTGATTTTCATTGTATTAAATTTAACCTCCGGCAATTTCAAAAGTCTTGCCTTATAAGTATTCCGTATTTAGTTGCGTGATTAAAAATCTGCTTTATAAGGCAAAAAGCAAAATGCCACCTGCGAAAACATCTTATTTCCCAGCAACTTACCTGTACTTCAACAAATCAGTATCTAGAAAGACATAAACGCATTGTGTGTGTGTTACCCGCAATCTGTCTAATCAGACATAAAATGAACTGACTGAAAATTTTAGGCATTACACGAATTGACAGATTCACTCAGGTATTCATGCAATGACTATCATTTTCAGGCATGAATGACTGTTTTTTTGTGGCTCAGTCATTACATGAAATACCTAATTTATTGTTTGTATGTATATTACTGCTGAATGACAACACCGATTGTCAGGAGAAATTTAATTTTGTGCTGCTGTAACAATTATGTACTAAAACATAGCTTTAATGGAGGGGCACCTATGAGAACCACATATCAATACAAATGATATAATACAATGATTTTTTCAATTGTTCACTTGAAACGTTTTTCTTAATGAATAATGGTCCATTATAGTCACATAACCATTCTCAATACATGTCTATAATATACTACTGTTTACTTCCAAATCAGTACATTTTGAATATTGCTACTATGAAAAGGATCAATGCACTTTAGTTCAGCTTTAAAGCACTGGCACCTATTAAAGCTACATATTTTGTTCTTGGTAACAAGCACATTGTTAGTCATACACAGGTGTCAGTGTTAACAATAAGAATTATACTCTTTGAACGTTCGTTTTGAACCTTCCTATGTCATCTTATATAAGTACGGTTTCTTGGCAAGAGTTGGACAAATTTTCCCGTCAAATTTACAAATGGTACACCCTAGTTTGAAGATACGGGCTTATTGGCCACCAGACTCTCAAACCCTCTCCTCGCATAAGTGTCGAAACCGCTCCTGGGGGCTGCCAGTTTGAGTACATACTAAAGCCCGGATGTCACAAGTCGAATGTTTGAATAAAGGTTACATCAGTTGTATTTATAAAACCTTTTTGTATATAGGTATAATTGTGCTTGCCTACTTAATGATATGCTGATTCATATGTTCCCTCCAGTATTTCAATATTTATATATTTAATATTTATATCGCTACGTTTTCTTTATTTACTTTAATGATAGAGACATAAATGAAGTTGGCAAACTATTTTTTATAGAAAGTATAAGAAAGCAGAAAAGAAAAATAGAAAATTTACCAACATTCCTGTATATTAATATATACCAATATTAATACACCATTTATGTTCTCTCAAATACTGATAAAACTCTTTTATCACGAAATTTCGGACAAATATAGATTTTCTATGGTTTGAAACTTAATATGTTTACTATTGACATTTAAAACTAAATGAAATTCTGCTTAAGACAACTTTTGGTCTTTTGTGAAAGGCTCAGTATTATCCAAGATTTATTCACATCATATATAGATGCATTGGTGGGATATAAAAATATAATGTACCGGGAATACATCGCTTTAAATGTTATTTACTTGTATAATAGCATGATAACTCTATTTATTGACAATTACACTTTTTGTACAGGTAAAAGCATGTTTCCCAAAGCTATTGTATTTCTTTTCGCCCTTGCACTTGCTGAAGAAGCTGTTACAAACAGAGGTATGTATTATTTTTTATAAGCTTAAGAAAGTCTAACAATGCACCCTATATTTGTCCATAGTATCCTTAGGTTCATAATACTGTATGCTCCCCATATTCGTCTCAAGTGTCGGTGTTTATAATCCCTATATTTGTTCGGTATTTCAGCAGACACTTCTTGTAATAATGGGATATGTTATACAACAAAGTGAATATTTCAACATGTAAATGTACGTTTGGTTTTATACGTTGAACTTAAAGTTAGGTACTTATTTTTCTATATATAAGGCAATGCTGTTTATCTGTTTAAGTGAAACGGGAAGTGTTGGAAGATGAGGACGACATCGACAATGGCAGAGCAGTGGATGAGAACAGAACAGCAGAACATTGGCCTTACTGTATGTATTGATTCCTTTTAAATACATTCAAACCCGCTTATTGTCATGTCGGCGGTGCATATATAAATTATGATAATAACTGGTATCTTGTTTATTCGGAAAATGGTCTAGCAAAACATACGATAAGTAAAATGTTTAAATATCTGCATGCTTTAACTTACAATTTAATCATATGATACTGGAACAAGATTTTTTAGCAACAATTGTAACAAGATAATTATTTTGAAACCTACAGATCGGTATTGTAATGTTTGCAATGATATTCACGTGAAAGAATTTGACGGTGAAAAGTCAAGACTCAAAGGTGTGTGTCAGAGCAATGTATTGGTTTATGGTTGGGGCGGGATTGTGAAGGTGATGATCGAAAGTGTGCCGATGCCTAGTGGGAATGGAAACAAGATCGGTGACCTGACTATAGTGTACGACGGCGTTACGTACATCATTACCATGCATTGTGTAGTGATCGTGGTGAGTAAGCCTTTTAGGTTTTACCATGTATTTCATTAATTATTTTTTTAATTAACAACATTTAAATCATTGGTTCATTAGAAAATATATATCATATAATAACCGAGAAATTAGTTATCAGAAATTTATGGGTTATATAGATGGATCTCATTTATGATGAAAAATATTCTTTTAGACATTAAAAAGAGAATATGAAAATCAGGTGAAATATATGTTCACGGATGTGTTATTTTTCAGGACGGTGTTGTGGTCCCTTTGCCATACGATGATAGTAATGTGGTTATCGGTGTACATTATAACATCGTGTACTTCAAAATCAAGAACGTTTACTTTTGCGTCGTCAGGGATTGTCGTAACCGTTGTGTACGCATTTATGTTGCTCATGGAGCTATTAACCAATTGGACGGCATATGTGGAAAACACAATAACATGTAGGTTTATAACACGAATCACTCTTACATGAATAATTTGTCCAGTGACACACAGATTTTGATCCTAGCCTCTATTCAAACTCATTCCAAAATAATTATCTCATTTAAGTTCAATGAGGAACGTTTTGTAAAGGTAAACTTGGTATAAAACTGTAATTTATACCTGCTTGACACCTAAATGCACTAAATCGGTTCTGAAATATGTTCATGTATCAGGAATAAGGCGTTTTTATTCAAACACATCACTCTAACATTTTTACAGTTTTGGGGATGATGGACCCATTGGAAACTGGATGAACGGGTAAGTACATCTGTATAATTTAAATGTATTTTCATATGTCCGTTTATAGATTCATCTAATTTAAGGTTTTGTATGTTTACAGGTAATGGAAGTTTGAATAAAGTTATTTCTTCATATGTTTTTATATAAACCTGTAAAATTGAATGATGTGCTTTTTCTCACCAGAAAAATCAGTTGGCCCATTATTATTGGATTGCCCTAACATGAATTGAGCACCCGCCATGTTCTAATATTTCAGAATCAACAAAATATTATGATAGTTTGTTAATACATTCCAGATATCTGAAACCTATTAACCAGGTGTCTCTTATTTTAATTAATATTCTTTGTAGTTGTGTGTGATGAAGGCTGCAATAGAAGGGCCAGATGTTAGACCAACCAAAGCAACGGAATGACCCACAGCAGAGCTGACAACAAGTTACTGTTTTATAATTAATAGTCCTAAATCCTTCTTAAATTGAAAAGATGTATTACTTCGTAAGTAATAATACCGATATAAAGCAAACTTTGAACACTTATTTCGCAAATTAATCACTTACACGGGTTCATTTCTTCAATCACAATAAAGGCACTGCATTCAAATATCGTGTCATCGAATTTTTATTTGTATTCATTTTTAATACGATACAATTGCCTATGATTGGTTTAGTACACAAGTGTGTTAAGTGTGGACATTCCCCGACCCAAAAGTATGTCCAAAATATTCAAAGAGACGCGGCCGTTCACGTTTTAAAGGAGACGACGAATCACTTCACTAAGTGTCAGTTACTATTATAACATGACTAACTTCGGAACAAGCACTTGAAATAATAACATCTGCAATCGCATGACTTTATTGGGAACTCCTAAAAGATACCTTATATCTAGTAAGACGTTCCTGAAACCTGGCAGTTTATCCCTAACTCTTGGATTTGCCTAATTGTTTTTTTTCTGGCGGTGATTGTCCATGCTGCACTCATGTACTTTCCATTTTTAAAATTATAATTTTAATATTATCACCTTATTTTCTTGCGAGACGATGACTGGATGACTAGATACCATGACAATCAGAAATGATGAAATGTCACTTGACCTTCCACCCTATATTCAACCTAACCCCTTAACAACATCCAAACCCTTAAGATTTGAGCAAGGAATGTGCAATAAAGGGGATCACTCCCATCCGCAGTCACCCATCCATACAATGAAATTCAAGTGATGAAAAGCCGCCAACTACTCTCCCCCGACCCGACCCTCTTCGACTTTATTGCACCCCTTTATCCTAGGGAGAGTCTTGACAACATCGAAAATATGTTGTATAAGATATATCGGTGCTAGAGCATTCTGCTGTTTGTGTTCCTTCTGCTGCCCTAAATACGGAATAATTCCATAGAGGAGGAATACTTCTGCTTTTGTTGCTTCTGATGCGCTCTATACGGGAAGTCTGACAGAGTATAGGGCCTTTGCTGGTTTTGTTGCTTATGCTGCCCTCTAAAGGTATTCGCCTAATAGAGGAAGAGTTATCAGTTTGTTTTGCTTGTGCCTCATATATGGGGGAGCAGGAGGTAGTCTTATAGAGTACAAGTTGTGCTGGTTGTATTGCATATGCTGCCATAAAAAGGGCTCTAGGTGGTATAACTACAATGTTCCTTAAGTCCTAAGCTTGTTGTATTCTAGTCATCACTACGTCACCGGATCGATGAAAATGATTCCAGAGGCCTGTGCTGTTTTGGCTATCTGATATAGTAATTTTCCGGTCATTTTGATTTATTTCTGTAGTCTATTAGGCATGCATTATAGAGAAGTGTTTTTTGTTGTTTTTGTTGCTAAAGCTTTCTTCTATAGATGAACAGTTTGATAGAGGATAGAGGGGAGGTTGTGCTGGTTGTTTTGCTTGTGCTTCCCTCTGACAATGAACAGTATGATAAAGGAGAGGTTGTACTGGTTGTTTTGCCGGTGCTTCCGTCTATTGGGGGACTGTTTGAAAGAGATGGGGTTTGCTAGTTGTGCTTCAGTCTCTAAGTTACAGGAGTAATGATAGTGGTGCGCAGGACTTGTTTACACAATGACCCTATTGTAAGTGATAACAAAATATTTTATACAGTATATAATTTATTTGTTCTTGAATTATAATATTTTAACCACATTAAGTTAAAAAACCCAATAATCAAATGATAAGATCAAGTCACAAATAATGAACCAAATAAGAGAAGTCCTAGCTGTTACACTCGGATAAACAATTGGTGCCAACATCAATAGTAAGCAAACAGTATAAACTGTGCTGACATAATTTGAATAAAAGTAGGCAACTGAAACTATTGACCTGGTTTCTAGTCGGCAAACGATACTACAGGACGCGATATAACCCCCCCCCCCTGTTTTCATTGACCCGGAGGCCTGTACGTTAAATCGTCATTTCTTGTTTGTCCGACAAGATTCATGTTTTATTTTAAACACCAATCCTCCCCCCCCCCAAAAAAAAATGACACTGCCTAATAGTAATTTGAACGAATATTTTCGGATATTTGTAATATTAATCATTTTAACTAAACTTATCGGAAAAAATACTTTAACTTGCGGTCTTATGAATGCCTTTTCTTCCCGAGACTGTGTCTGGCACAATACGGGTACCATGCATGTAAACATTCGAACACGCCGTTATGCGCATGAATGTATTTTAATATTTTATCCGCAGATTTTTCAAACTGACTTCCATCGGTTCTCATTATTCTTAAATTTACAACCTGTATGTCAGATGGAGGAAGGGTTTGATCTCACTAGCGCAGACCATTTTAAACTGGGCAATACGCCTAGCGGGACGTAATGAGATGTCATGAAAAGCGATGGAGCGGAGTACAATAGCCGATCACGGGCGGAACAAGAGGACAGAGCTATGAAGTTCGGGAGACAGCTTGGCCGACGATATTTGATGTCCGAGTACTCAATCCTTTTTATTAAAAATTCTTGGACTGTAGTGGTTTTCCTGTTCGTTTTCCTTTCGTCGAACATCTTATCGGGGACTTGTCTGAGAGCGGACGGTTTTGCTTGTAATATTGTGTGGCAGCAAAAGTGACACAGCCAGTACAACCGTTTTCTCAATCAGACTTTTCCCCTGTAGGTTGCAGCACGAGCAAGACACCCAGCCCAACCTATCCTCTTTTAGACTATTTCCCCTGTAGATGGCAGCACAAGCAACACAACCAGCACAAGCTCTACTTTATCAGACAATACCCCTTGTTGATGGCAGCACAAGCAACACAACCAGCACAACCTCTCCTCTATCATACTATTTCCCCTGTAGATGGCAGCACAAACAACACAACCAGCACAGGCTCTCCTCTATTCCTCTTGTGTCCCTGCAGGTGGCAGCACAAACAACACAACCAGCAAAAGCTGTCTTCTAAAAGACTATATCCCCTGTTGTTGGAAGCACAAGCAACACAACCCGCACAAGCTCTCCTCTATCAGACAATTTCCTCTGTAGATGGCAGCACAAGAAACACAACCGGCACAAGCTCTCCTCTATCAGACAATTTCCCCTGTAGATGGGCGCACAAGCAGAACAACCACAACAAGCTCTCCTCTACCAAAATATTTCCCCAGTAGATTGCACAACAAACAACTCAACCAGCACAATCGCTCCTACATCAGAATATTTCCCAGGAGATGGCAGCACAAGCAACACAATCAGGACAACCTCTCCTCCATCAGACTTTTCCCCTTTAGTTGGCAGCTAAAGCAGCGCAACCTCTCATTTATCGTGCTTATCTTCTTTAGATGGCAGCACAAGCAACACAAACAGCACAACCTCTCCTTTATTTGACTGTTGATGACAGCACACGCACCTTGTATAATATATTAGGTGTTTGGTAAATTTTCTTAGTTTCTGATAATGTTTAAAAAAATAAAAATGATTTAATGTGATAAAAAATCAATAAATTAAAGCCATAAAACCAGATGTACTCAACAGTTTCGTTTGACTGAACTGAATAAATCCATGACACTGAGTGAATACTTCATAATTGGAGAAGGCTATCTTGAAGGGTGCACACCAGGCTGAAAATATATTGATCGGACTTTCCAATTATGAACTGACCATGTACATCGAAGAGATAATGAGATTATATGCAAGGTGAGATTTTCCCTTGCATTAAACAATACTTCTTGAGAGGTAAATAAAAATGATTCTAAATTTCTAGTTACCAGGTGCTCGTTATGAACGTATAATTTGTGCCTTTAAAAGATAATGTTGTTGATTAACAGATGCATGTAGATGTGAAGTGTCTGGAACTTTGAGGGGACTTTCAATGAGTTTATGCTATATAACATATGATTAATAAGTGATCTGTCATAATTCGATTTCAGTAATTTGTATCCCGACAAAGACAGGAGAGGATATACTCTTTTTTGGGAAGAAAACATACCAGGTGTTGATGGAAGGCAGTCCTAAAGGAGAGAAAATAAGAAAGCTTGTACACCTGTTGCATGAACATGTGCCCTATGACTCATTCATGTCTGGAGTATTTATGTGTGGTAAGATAGTTATCCGTCCACTCTCTGTACATATCTTATTATACAGTAATAAGTCAGTAAAAGTAAGTAAATTTTTAAGTACAAATTATATAATACAATGATATTTTCAATCGTTCACTAGCAACGTTTTCTTTACGAATAATGGTCTATTTTAGTCACGTAACCACCATTCTCAATACATTTTTATAATATACTATTATTTACTTCCAAATCAGAAAATTTTAAATATTACTGCTGTGAAAAGGATCAATGCACTTTATTTCAGCTTTAAAGCTCTGGCATATATTTAGTCTACAAATGTTGTGCTTGGTAACAAGGACATTGTTAGTCGCCCTCAGTTGTCTGTGAAAACAACTCAAATCCTTTTCATAACGAAAAATCAACATCTTTCAAGTATAAAATAAAATAAGAATAGTATTCTTTGAACATTTGTTTGTAACCTTCCTATGTCATATTAAATTGGTACGGTTTCCTGGCAAGTGTTGGACAAATTTTCCCGTCAAATTAACAAAGGGTACACCCTAGTTCAAAGACTTTCAAACCCTCTCCTCGCATAAGTGTCGAAACCGCTCATGGGGGTTCATATTTTGAGTACATACTAAAGCTCGGATGTCACAAACCGAATGTTGGAATTAAGGATACATCGCTTGTATTCATAAAAACCTTGCTGTTTATAGGTATAATTGTGCGTGCCTACTTAATGATATGTCATATGCTGATTCATATGTTCCCTTCAGTATTTCATTTTTCATGTATTTACTATTTATATCGCTACCTTTTCTTTATTTAATATAAAGAAAGAGTCATAAATGAATTTTGGCAAACTATTTTTCTAGAAAGTATTAGAAAGAAGAAAGGAAAAATAGAAATATTGTCCAAAATTCCTGTATATTAATATATTCCAATATTTATACACCATTTATGTTCTCTTATATCATGAAAATACTCTTTAATCACGAAATTTCGGACAGATTTAGATTTTCTATGGTTTGAAACTTAATATGTTTACTACTTAAGACAACTTTTGGTCTTTTATGAAAGCCTCAGTTTTATCATAGATTTATTCACATTATATATAGATGCATCGATGGAATATAAAAGTATAATGTACCGGGTATAAATCGCTTTAAATGTTATTCACTTGTAAAATAGCATGATAAATCTGTTCATTTACAATTACACCTTTTTTTACAGGTGAAAGCGTGTTTCCCAAAGCTATTGTGATTCTTTTCGCCCTTGCATTTGCTGAAGAAGCTATTACAAACAGAGGTATGTATTACTTCTTTAAAGCTTAAGACAGTGTAACAATGCACCCTATATTTGTCCATAGTATGCTAAGGTTCATAATACTGTATGCTCCCCATATTCGTCTCAAGTGTCGGTGTTTATAATCCCTATATTTGTTCGTTTTTTTCAGCAGACACTTATTGCAATAATGGGATATGTCATACAACAAAGTGAATACTACACCATGTTAATTTATGTTTGGTTTTGTACGTTAAACTTAATGTTAGGTATTTATTTTTTCTATATATAAGGCAATGCTGTTTATCTGTTTATGTGAAACGGGAAGTGTTGGAAGATGAGGACGACATCGACAATGGTAGAGCAGTGGATGAGAACAGAACTGCAGAATATTGGACTTACTGTATGTATTGGTTCCTTTTAAATACATTCAAACCCGCGTATTGTCATGTCGGAGGTGCATATATAAATTATGATAATAACCGGTATCTTGTTAATTCGGGAAAATGGTCTAGCAAAACATATGATAAGTTAAATGTTAAAATTTCTGCATGCTTTAACTTACAATTTAATCATATGATACTGGAACAAGATTTTTAGCAACAGTTGTAACAAGATAATCATTTTGAAACACACAGATCGGTATTGCAATGTTTGCAATGATATTCACGTGAAAGAATTTGACGGTGAAAATTTAAAACTCAAAGGTGTGTGTAAGAGCAATGTATGGGTTGATGGTTGGGGCGGGATTGTGAAGGTGATGATCGAAAGTGTGCCTATGCCTAAAGTACCGAGTGGAAAAAAGATTGGTGACCTGACTATAGTGTATGACAGCTTCACGTACGTCATTACCATGCATTGTGTAGTGATCGTGGTGAGTAAGCCTTTTAGGTTTTACCATGTTTTTCATTAATTATTTTTTTTAACTAACAACATTTAAAGTATTGTTTCATTAGAAAATATATATCATATAATAACAGAAAAATTAATCATCAGAAATTTATGTGGTTATATAGATGGATCTCATTTATGATAAAAAACATTCTTTTAGACAATAAAAAGAGAATATTAAAATCAGGTGAAATATTTGTTGACGGATGTGTTATTATTTCAGGACGGTGTTGTGGTCCCTTTGCAAAACGATGATAGTAATGTGGTTATCTGGGTATATGGTAACATCGTGTACTTAAGACTCAAGAACTTTAACTTTTTTATCGTCAGGGATTGTCCAATGGCACAAAGATTTTGACCCTAGCCTCTTGTCAAACTCATTCCAAAATAATTATCTCATTTAAGTTCAACGAGGAACGATTTGTAAAGGTAAACTTGGTATAACAACTGGAGTTCCTACCTGCTTGACACTAAATCGGTTCTGAAATATGTTCATGTATCAGGAATAAGGTGTTTTTATTCAAACATTTCACTCTAACATTTTTAAAGTTTTGGCGATGATGGACCGATTGGAAACTGGATGAACGGGTAAGTACATCTGTATAGTTTAAATATATTTTTATATGTCCGTTTATAGATTCATCTAATTTAAGGTTTTGTATTTTTACAGTTAATGTAGGTTTGAATAAAGTTACTTCCTCATATGTTTTTATATAAACCTGTAAAACTGAAGGATGTTCTTACTTTCACCAGAAAAATCAGTTGGCCAAAAGATCTATTATTGGATTGCCCTAACATGAATTCAGCACCCACCATGTTTTAATATTTCAGAATCAACAAAAAATTATGATAGTTTGTTAATACATTCCAGATATCTAAAACCTATTAACCGGATGTCTCTTATTTGTAATAAATATTCTTTGTAGTTGTGTGTGATGAAGGCTGCAATAGACGGGCCAGATATTAGACCAACCACACGACCGGAATGACCCACAGGAGAGCATTGAAAACTGCTGAAAAGAAGTTACTGTTTTATAATTAATAGTCCTAAATCCTTCTTATATTGAAAAGATGTATTACTTAGTAAGTAATAATACCGATATAAAGCAAACTTTGAACACTTCTTGCGCAAATTAATCACCTACACGGGTTCATTTCTTCAATCACAATAAAGTCACTGCATTCAAATATCGTGTTATCGAATTTTCACTTGTATGCATATTTTAATTCGATACAATGGCGTATGATTGGCTTAGTTATAAGTGTGTTAAGTATGAACATTTCCCAACAAAAAATTATGTCCAACATATGTCAAAGAGACGCGGCCGTTCACGTGTTAAATGAGACGACGAATCACTTCACCAAGTGTCAGTTACTATTATAACATGAATAACTTCGAAACAAGCAGTCGAAATAATAACATCTGCAATCGCCTGACTTTTTTGGGAAATCCTTATATATACCTTATATCATAGTAAGACGTTCCTGAAACCTGAGAGTATACCCCTAACTCTTGGATTTGCATCATTGTTTTTTTCTGGCGATGATTGTCCATGCTGTACTCACGTACTTTCCATTGTCAAAATTATAATTTTAATATTATTACGTTATTTTCTTACGAGACGATGACTGGATGACTAGATACTATGACAACCAGAAATGATGATATGTTGCCGGTACGTGAAGAATAAAAACGAGTTTTCACATTTTATTTGTCTAGTTAAATTCTGATGAAAATGTCATCCCCATTAAAACGTTTAAGTTTAAAGCTTAAAAGTCTAGTAGAAGTGTCTACTAACTCATAGAATATAAAAATATTCTGGCATATAGCCATAAACCAAAACTTAATAAAGAGGATACGTGATTAAACTTTAATTGACCCTCCACCCCCTTATTCAACCAAGCCCCGTAAAGACACCCAACTCCTACAATATTGAGCGAAAATGTGCAATAAAGGGGACCATTCCCATCCGCAGTCACCCATCCATACAATGTAATTCAGGTAAAGGGAAGCCGGAAACATCTCTCCTCTAACCACCACCCTCCTTGACTTTATTGTGCCCCTTTATCTTCATATCCTATGAGGGACGTTGACAATATAAAAACTGTAGTATAAAATATATTGGTGCTAGAGTTCGTGTTGCTTCTGCTGCCCTCAATACGGGTATAATCACATAGAGGAAGGGCAGTTCTGTTTTTTTTGCATGTAATGCGCTCTATACGGTAAAAGTCTGACAGAGTTTAGGGGCTTTGCTAGTTTTATTGCTTATGCTGCCCTCTAAAGGCATTCGCCTGAAAGAGGAAGAGTTATCAGTTTGTTTTGCTTGTGCCCTCATATAATGGGGAGGAGGAGGTAGTCTGATAGAGTATAAGTTGTGTTGGTTGTATTGCATGTGCTGCCATAAAGGGTCTCTAGGTGGTATAACTACAATGTTCCTTCAGTTCTAAGCTTGTTGTATTCCTCGTCATCCCTAGGGCACCGATTTAATGAAGATGGTTTCGGAGGCCTGTGATGTTTTTGCTGTCTAACAGAGATATTTTTCTGGTCGTTTTCTTTTATTTATGTCATCTATTAGGCTTGCTTTATAGAGAAGAGAATTTTGAAAACCTTAATTAACTTAGCCATACTTGACTGTAAAAAACAAACATAAAATGATATTAAATACTTTTTTTTACAAATTGGGTACGTTAGTATACAGGCGGCAGATGAGGCGTTTATGGAGATTGTTATATAATATAATGATTTCTAGATCTAAATTGTATACAATATATTTAACACGCGATGGTAGTGAGCCGCTTAATGCACGAGACAGGATATACGGATGATCAGAACAAATAATTTTCCATCAGAGACCAAACGTGTCACACTTTAATCTTGCACTTAAATTATCCTACAGATGGTGGCTGTGATGTTTTGTGCAACTTATTGTTGTATTTGTACGAATGGCATAAGGAAAGCTGACATGTGGGTGATCATCACTTTATTCAACTTCTGAAGTGTCAGTTCGCCTGTCTCATTTATAGCTCGCGATTCATAAAATAACCATACAACAGGTGGCTGCAGTTTATAGCTAATTTATCGTTATAGCACAGGTAATAACAGTGGCTAAATTCTTTTATCTACAAATGAATTTCTAATTGAAAATTAAAATTTCTTAATTAAAAAGTCGGTGGCAATCTGGAATATGATATGACTTATGTCAAAGTTATGATCTTGTGTGTTTTAGATACAAATGTGCAATGTAAACATTGTCATCACAGTTCACTACATCTATCAAAATTCCTTAATTTCCTTGGTAACAGCATGAAATACCCCCTTGATAGCATACAATCCTTTTTTTTATAATCCAACGAAAAGAAATCCCGGAATCGTTGGATCGTCTGCTTCCATTGTAAAAATGGCACTGTCGGTATAGTTGCCTTTGCGAGCTACCTACACGACAACCGCTTTAAACTCTCCAATATTTGTCTGTTTGTACGGCATACCAGAAAAGCGACTTCCACTCAGGGCGTTTTGGAAGGTGCGAAATTGTCCAAGCTGCAGTTAATGTCGCGCGTACTGTGCGGGAACCAAAGGCGTGTCTCCTGAACCACGCGGACTACGGTCACCTGAAAGAAAACAAACATTTGCAATACTTGCAATACTGTGTTCATCATCTAACGTCATTTCTTCAGTCATAACTTTAACGTTTTCCAGCTCATCCTTTGATTTATTCTCTCCAGTTTTCCTGTTTAAAAGGGGCCTATAATTACATATAAAGCATTTTAAATAATTACACGAAAATTAGGGTCTTGTCTTTATATTGGTACCTGTAAAAATATTGCCATGTTGGCTTACTCCTGTACACAAGTGTTAAAAGTGGTTGACCGGGCACGATCACAAGCGTAAACATAAACACAGCGCCTTGTCAACAACATCTGTCTATCAGGAGATTACCTGACTGACTTGGCCCCAAAAATGTAGAACATGCTATCACTATATAATATACTATAATTAAATTGTTTTAAGTCGAAGTTTAATATATATATATGTGTGTGTGTGTGTGTGTGTGTGTGTGTGTGAAACCTCGCTTAGACGACCACCTTGCCAAAACGTTTAATTTATCCATGTCCCGATGGTGGTCGTCAATTCGGGTTATATATTTATATATATAGAAAGTAGAACGCAATTAGAATGAAATAAAAATACACAGAAGAAAGGAATAATTAATCTTTACATACACAAGATTTGTTTAAAGTCTATATTTATTGGAAAGTAGTTAGAAAATACACGAATGGACCTTTTAACCTTAACGCATGTCATATATGCGGTGTATATTTCATGCATGTATATAGTCAATCAACTCTGATAGTGAAAAATGAAATTTTAAAATGAAATGCATAAAATTAAAGAAAGTGTAGGTGGCACCACCAAACATGTATATGTCAACACCTAAGTGTGATGACCAATACGAACAAATATTATGGAAAAGTAAACACTCCGTTACTAAAATTCTCTGCATTTTACAGCATAAATGGGAACAATTTAGTGCTAATATAGCCTTGAAAAAAGAATAAAAGGTCATTGGTTTTCGAACTCATGCAAGAACTTGTTTGAAGCAAGTCGCATATTAAGACTCAATTTGGACTGGATCAATCGTTTTTGCTCTAACAAAAAAGCAACATATACGTCGCTTAATACGAAGATAGGCAACGACTACAGACCAAGCAATAAATGAAACCTAACACACAAAATTAAAAAGAAATCTGTCTATTAATTTATCCCCCGCCATCGCCGTCGCGGAAGCCGTCTGTCCGTCAGTCCGTCCGTCACAGATATTATGTAAATGAAATAAGAAATGAATTTGAAGCACAGGCACCATACTTGCAGAACTCACGCACCTTCTGAAGGGCTTGGACAAGTTCGAAAATTGATAATCTGGACGCATTTTTTCAAGGTCACAGGGGCGATAATGCTTAAGTTATGTTAACGCAATAACTCAAAAAAATACGAGGCACAATCACCAAACAAAACGCATTCATGCATCCAATCAAGTGTTAGGCCAAGTTTGAATATGGATGACCTTAACAAAATTTTACAAGGTTACGGAGGCGATAACGTTAAAATGATGTTAACGCAAGAACTTAAAAAGAATTTCAGGAAGAATAATTAAACTCGCAGCTTTGACATACCCATGGAAAGCTAGATCAAGTTAGAATGTTGACGACCATGATGCAGTATTCAAGGTCACAGAGGTAATCCTGTTGGGTGACACTGGCCAATCTCAAATTTCCTTCAGGTATTCACATTTTTTCCCCAGTTACTTCCACAATAGGCGGGAGACATACCAGTTCTGTTCCACAGATCAACCTTTTCCGTATTTTTAGAATAATCCTAGCAGTTATCTCAAGTGTCACTTTTTGGATATCAAAATAAAATATACCAAAAGGGCCTCATTTTATGCTTACATAAAGATCTTTTTAGAATTTCGGAGACTGCATATGTGATGATCCTATACTTAGGGGTTCGATGAATGTCAGCTTACCGACGGATGGACAGCAGGACCTACGACGGGCAAAGCGAAATCAGCTATGCTGAGTGATATTGTATTGCAAATAAG